>CM076672.1:15107500-16437500 GCA_038501925.1 Xenopus petersii
TGCCCAGCTGAACCGAATCCGAATCCTAATTTGCATATGCAAATTAGGGGCGGGAGGGAAATTGCATGACTTTTAGTCAGAAAACAAGGAAGGAAAAAATGTTTTCCCCTTCCCACCCCTAATTTGCATATGCAAATTAGGGTTCGGATTCGGTTCGGTATTCGGCCGAATCTTTCACGAAGGATTCGGGGTTCGGCCGAATCCAAAAAAGTGGATTCGGTGCATCCCTAATTATTATTACTAACTGGGCAATGGGCAGAGTCCCCCCATCTCCTAAATCCTTTGCAACATGACATTTCCTCGGGAACCAAGCTGGGCCGCATTCATATGCATCCTGGGCCGCATGTGGCCCTTGGGCCGCAGTTTGGACACCCCTGATCTGAGGGGTCATAGCAGTCCCTGTTGTCATTGGCATGTACTTTGTATGCTACTTCTGAGACTCAGTGTTAACCTGCAGTACATGGTTTAATATGGTTAAGCAAGTGTAGTAATTTCCCAACTATTGTACGGCTATCACTCAGACCAGGGAACAAGAAATTTGAATATAATTTCATAAAACGGGTACCTTGCTGTTCCCATGTTGCTTCTGTGATTCTTGGGCACATCTCAAATGAAGAGCAAAGTTGTGCCCATCTTTGTATGAGTGCTGGAAATATCTGCTGGTGCTACATACAAGTGTAGACCAGGTATGAGTGTCCTCTATCATGGCTTTGCCCCTACCCCTACCCTTTATATATGGGTTCTAAAGGGGTCAATTTTGCACCACTTTGTACTCAAGCACTCCTTAAATGCTTTATACATTCCCCCTTACATGTCTTCCTAACATCCCATGCAACAGCCTCAGTTTATCAACATTTGTTCTTGAACTTCTTTGAGAACAAATTTGTAAATCAAATCATTTGAGATTCGACATTGACGCTGGGCGAAATAAAGAACCTTCAATAACAAATGTGAACTCTGCATTCAGCAGGACTTTTTTTTCTTCTGATTGCGCATTTCAAGAGGTATTGTTCTGTTAAAAACCTGCTTTTTTTCTTTTGTTGCCCTGAACAATGTGTGAAAGGTACGAACCTTGAAATTACTCATACAGTTCCAATAACAGCTTTTGTTTGAATCCGCTCGGCAAATTGGAATATAAACCAAAATATGTCTTTGGTAAAATTGGCCTTTATAGAGAGAGAGAGAGAGAGCTTGGCTAATAGGCTGTGCTTTTACTAAAGCTCTAGTTTACTGAAGTTATCTGGCTTGAACACAATAAAATCTGACTTCAAGCACAAAAAACGACAGGTTAAAAAAGTAAATTAAATAAACCAACATTAAAGCATTTCTGGATATTAGTGTATGTTATTGCTTCTTCTCTCTTATATCATGGACTTGCAGGACAGTGTTCTAGTATATCATAGCATAAAATACACCTGCTCTGCATTCATTGGTGTCATTTAGTTGGAACAACCCTCTATTGAATAGAAAGTGAGAGCTCAGATCAGTACAATGTTATTGACATGCCTTGAGCTTTGCTGAAGAAATTTTATACCTTGCTGACATTATGGTGCAACCAGATGTATTCAATAGTAATGGCTCTCACACTTGGAATATTATGCAATTAAGTTTGGGCAGAAAGGGCACTATCCCAATGAAATGAAATAATATTCTGTGTTCCCCGATGAGCCCCTTGACTTTGATGGATTGTGTTTTCATGCTAGCCTTGGCCTTGAGGCAGAGCCACCTGCTTGGCTATAAGAGCAGTTCTTAATTATTCGGTACTTTATAGAGAAACCTCTATGTTCTCCCACTGGTAACTCCTTTTTACTCCCGTATGGTCTCATGTCATACATTTTCAAGTCTACTTTGTTCTGGATTCTGACTCTTTGTGAGTTCAGAATCCATGGAGCTTGTGTCAAATAAACAATGTGTTTACCTCAAGTGGTCTCCGTAACTGAATTCCCACAACACTGGTTATAAGAGGGGTCACTTTCATAAGTTTTAAGCATACAAGAACTTCTATTAGGTTGTACAGGTATAGGATCCCTTATTCAGAAACCCGATATCCAGAAACCTCCGAATTATGGAACGAGTCTCCCATAGACTCAATTTTATCCAAATAATCCAAATTTTTAAAAATTATTTCCTTTTTCTCTGTAATAATAAAACAGTAGCTTTTACTTGATCCCAACTAGGATATAATTAATCCTTATTGGAAGCAAAACCAGCCTATTGGGTTTATTTAATGTTTAAATTAATTTCTAGTAGATATAAGGCATGAAGACACAAATTACAGAAAGATCCATTATCCGGAAAACCCCAAGTTCCAAGCATTCTGGATTACAGGTCTCATACCTGTATTTCACTGACTGGCTTATATCCCAACAACATGTATCCCAACACTCCAAGAGCATGTTCCTAGGCTGATCTGCCTGGTTTGTTACAAATTATGGTAAATGGTCCATGTTGGGAAAAGAGGTGCCATAAACAACAGCCATCTCACAAGTAAATCTTTGAGGCAAGGGGTTAAACCCCTCTGCTTAAATGTATGTTGTCTGCTCTACCCTTTAAATAAGCAGCCAATGGATAAATAAGAATGTTACTATTCAACTCATGCTGTTACAGAGAGACAGAGAGAAAGCAATTTCTACAGCTTGGTTTATTTCACATCTCGACTGACACTTTATCATCACAGAGATTATGAAGCATCAATTTCACTTGCTTGGTATCTTTGTTAGAATATTACAGTTGCAGGTACTCAAATGCAGATATTCCCTCTCCTGGAAACCTCTTCACAGCAAAGCAATGTCGCTCGTCTTCAGGAGGCGTATGTAAATCAGAAACGGAAATGAAGGGGATGACTCACTGAAACCAGACCTGAGTATGTGTAGGTGACTGCTATATCTTATTACTCAGAGGCGCTAATTACATTTAGCAATGAAAGTTGGTGAGGGAATCTGGTGTTATATTTATAATCGAATTCCGGTGTGCAAATTGCTGTGTGTGTGTCGCTGTTAATGATCCTCCAAACTGTTGCAAATATTTTATTGCCAAGAATACAGTATCTAGGAGAGCAAATATGTGCTAACTACATATTTCTCCTATTTCTCTTCAAACTGAGCTTTAAATGGTACTTGATCCAACCTGGCCAAAGCTATGCTACTGGCACCAAACCATCCTTTCCCCTGCCTGCCCGTACAACAATGCTTCCCCCACCACCTCCTTCGGCACCATACTTTCATAATTGGCCAATCCCTCCACCCCAAGCTGTTCTCCTTCACTTCCAGTCACCTGCTTGGTCAATTTGTTAGTCAATGTGCAGCCAATCTTGTTGGGAACTGCACCATCTCTGCAGTGGTGTCCTAGGTGCATGCTTAGTTCTAACCCTGGTACCTGATAGAGCAAATATGCATTTTCCAAGACTCCTTAATGACCTTCTTCAGGCATGGCCTCCTTAGGGACACCCAACACAACATATTTCCCTGCTGTAATCAGATCACTCAAGCTGTGTGTACCAAAAGAAAATTCCTAGACCGAAGAAGCCAAGTGGTTTAATAGTTGCTCCAAACTGGAACCAGAATACCCAGCATTTGTTAACTTTATTCTTATTTATTTGCTTTTGGCCTAACAACTGCCATTTTTTGCCTATAATTCTTATTAGTCATAAGCAATCCGTGAGTAATTGTTTGTGGTACAATTAAGTGTAATCAATACAGTTTACTATCAAGTAACCCAGATTGTTAGGAGAAAATTACAGTTCACATCTTTTTAGATTTATCCATATTTATAGGCCTATTTCTGAGAAGATCCTTCCATATTCCAGTTGAGGGTTTTGCTGTACTTAATTTAAGTCTGATCGGTTCTTTACTCTGAATTTATTTATACAAGGTGGGTAGAAAAAAGGGGGGCCTTGCCACACAATGAATTGCATAACCTTAGGTTTAAGTCGAACAAACCAGCATTTTATTTTATCTGTTGACGCATTCAATTTCAGCAGGTAAACGTGGCTACAGGCAAGGTCTCTGTGGAATCTGTTAGACTTAGCTGCATATAGTGAGCAGATCTAGGTAATCCATGTGTCTATAGCACACAAAGCTAAAGTATGTCTATTGGGTTCATATTAGGTGCGATTTTTCAGAAATCTCTTGTGTAGTTTATCCACTGCTGGAGGCCACTGTAAGCCATATAGATATACTGAAAAGCTTTATGTCTTAGTAAATACAGGCTAGAAGACTTTTCTATAACAGACTTCAAGCTAAAACACCTTGATTCTGATTCCATGTAGACAACATGCGAACATGGCTTTTCTCCTTTTTTACTCATTTGAGTTTTATTGAAACTGTCAATATTTCTGATATTAAAAAGACTGTTTTCCTTCAGTAATGTAACTGTTTGTTAAAGGAACGTGTAATTTTATTACATCGTTGTTCGTGTTGTGAAAATAAATGGCGTAAATACAGTAAACATCATAAATTTCCAATTTTCCTAGCAATAAACTGTCTCCAGTAACCTCTCTGAAATCTCATTTGACACATGAGAATGTAAAACACTGTTTCCTTTTATCAGCTGGTATTTACTCTCCCGCAGCAATTTTATTTCCAATTTCAGCTGGGACTAATAAAAACAGTGATATGTATGCAATCTATTAGTGTGGAAAAATGGAAGTTCTAGACTAATGAGACTAAATATGAAAAGTCTGACATGCATCTGTCTCATAGACTTACATACACCTGTTCTATAATTACTTCCAGATATAATATCATATAGAGAGCATTGGGCTCCAGTCTAGGAATTCTGCTTAATATGGACCTCCAGCTGTTGTTTGAACAACACTTCTCCATCATTCTCAGTAAGCACACCTTGCACTGTAAAGACAAAGAAAACTCAGTCATTAAACAGATGAATGGATATAAATCTTGCAATGGACCAGACACATGGTTAGGTCTACAAAACTTTGACCCTACCAACTGTATTCTTAGCTTGTCTTGATTCTAGGACTTTTAATTCTTAGATAACAGATTTTATATGTTTTAACATGCCCCCATTTCCATGCCTCTTTTCGGCTATTTTTTTTTATACTACGGGAAGACAACACATACCTTCAAACAATATTTGTCAGGTCTGAGGAGGCAGAAGTTGACTGATACTTTAGTCAAGTGGCTTTAAGAATAGGGTGTGTAAGAAAAAAAGGGTCATGTGGGGTAGTAATGAAATAATCAATCACACCAATGTGCTTCTATTTTTGTATGCAGCCCTAGTAATGTTATATACAGAGTTATAAGTATTATCCTCAAATCTCATCGTTATTGACCTTTAGGGGACTAGCTAGGACCTTAAATAAATAAAATTAAATAAAATTAAATAAAAATCACTAGCTTTCAGGTTGGGTCGCTCCATTCCATACTTTGGAAACCCCCTTGGGGATGCTATCAAAAGACAAACAATGAAGGACAAAATGTGGCCATACACAAACAAATCTGCTCATTGTCTGATTGGCCTGAGGACCAACTGTCAGATGTTAATATGGACCTTTGCAGATTTAGAGGGCCACATTGAGGCAACAATGCAATCCTCAGGATTATAAACTTCCCCAAATAGGTAGCTGACCAATTATTTCTCAAGATATAGGTCAAGTAGGTCATCAGAAGGGGACCATAAATAGGCCAGCTAAATTCTGAACTCATTTTTAGCTGGAGGTGCCACAATTTCTTTTCATTTGATATTTACATTGTAAAGAGATTGAACAAAACCTAATGACCAGTATCACATTAGGAAGACATGTACATACAGTAATTTTGCTGGTTCATCAATCGAAATTAGGCTTGTATAAATAGTTAGTGGAAAGTCTAAATTTACAGAAAACAGGGAAAATTATAAAAAAAAATATTGTCCAGGGTCTACCATTGCCTATTGCCTGGAAATGTAAATTAATGTTTTACTGCTGCAAGCTTAGGTCTTCTACAGAACAACTCTAAGTGTCCACTCTAGATCATTGCCTGCTTATATTTATCATTGGAGCTCAAAATATAAAGAGTTTCTTATTAGGTTGCTGAATTTTTTACTTTATTCTAGTTTATAAACAGATTTATATTGTAAACATAGATACATACTCTATATCCTTGAAGTTTTCATTCAAGAACAGCAGACGGGGCTTCAGTCTGGACATACAAGTGGGACACCAACCATTTTCTTATAGAAGATTTCTTGTGCAACCAAGTTGGGCTAATAAAATGAAACTCAGATAGAGAAGGTTGGGCAATTAAGAGCCTCTATTTATCACAGTGATTTGTCTCCTGAGATGTTTTCACTTAATTGAACCATAAAGGAAGTATGTGGCTACGATAAGAGAAAGTAGTTCTACACAATGAGCTCTAAGAGAGCGAGGCAAGGTTATGGAGATATGGGCTTTAGAGACCAGTAATTTAACCACACAAGATGTATAGATGAAGCTCTAATGGCCATTTATGCTTATGGGACATGCAGGATAAGCGTTACACAAAGTACTCAAAGCCATTAGACGCTGGGGGCTGAAGGAGGACATATCAAAGCTGGGTTATTTTATGTGTGATTTATGTCTGCAATTTCATCAGATGTGGGCTGCTAAAAAGACTACTAATTAGTCTGGGTTCTGCTTTGTGATGCATCTAGGCCATATCCATGAGCAATTAACTCTTCTTTTCCTGGCAGGAAATGGATAGCATTAATATAAATATACTGCTCCATAACCCCATCTTACATTGACACCGCTGCACCTTAATGCATTAGCAGGTAGTTAAGATTTATTGTCAAAGGGTTATCCTGCACAAAAAGGGCATATCTCTGTGTAATTGTACTTGTATATGGGGACACACAGTCTTAAGGTGGCCATAGATGTTACAATTACGATCTTTCCTGGAAAAGAGGTTTCCATTTCAATACACAAGTGTAGAGCTGAATCATCAGATAAACAGATAGAAACAATAGAATTCTACCTGTATCTGATGATTCAGCACTAACAATGGCCCATGTTCGGGTGCCTTCAAAGATGCCTGATCAAAATTTTCACGCCTGCCCGATCGATGATCCAATCAATAGTCAAGTCTTCTGCCGATATTGGTCGTCTTGTCTCCCACCATAAACACACTGAATATCTTACGAAAATTTTATGGGTGCGTCTATGGCCATCTTTAGTATTAAACCTTATCATTTAACAGCAGCCTATTGTGGCTATGTAAAATGAATCCTCCATTGCTTGCTTCTTCCTAATTCTTCAGCCTCAGAAGGGGTTCTGGTGACCAGCTTGCCCTATAATAATTGATATCTTGTTCTTGGTTATTATTTACATGAATAGGTGATTTTATGTCAGACAGTACAATCGTTAACTTCATATTATCTAGGAGATCACGATAAAGTCCTCGAATTTCTTGACACAATTACATCAGCGCTGCGCAATACATTGGCGCACTAAAAATACATGTTAATAATAATAATAATAATATTAATAATAATGCCATGGCAATAGAAGCCTATATAAAAGAGAGACAAGGGGGAGCTTAATAGGGACATGACAATATTTAGATACCTAAAGGATAGAATGGTACTTTTAGTATAACTATTATTATTATTAATAATAATAACAGTAATAATAATAGTTAATGAATTGAATTCAGTTCACTGAGCAATTTGTACATTATTATATAGATACCTCTACTATTCAGTGCTTTATCTACCGTAAAAGAGGGACAAAGGCAGAGGGTTTTGTTTAACCTACAATTACCTACTAGACAAACACAGAGCAATTAGTAACCGATGAACCGAGCCGCTAGCATTTTACAGAGTCGCTGGCGGGATTCTAAATATCCGGCTCATTTTATGATTGCAGTGCAAACAGCTGAGTTGCTGGGTTCATTCAGCAGTTACTTTTGTACTTAAAAGAAGCCCTGTTACATGTGAGTTATGGGCAGCCTCTTTTATAACGATCCAGGCAATATGAGCCGGCACTTGGGTCCCATTAGATTAAACACACTGTGCGCAACACCATTTATTCTGAGAGTGCCTAATGATTAGAACTGACACATGGGACCCCCTGATACAGAGCCTAGTCCTATGGGAACAGGTTTTTGTTGCCAGACTGACCAGTAAAAAAGATGATCACTGCCAATAGGGAGAAACCTGAAAATATAGGAACGCCTGCATTTTTTTTTTCCAGAAAGAATTGGCAACCCTATTCTTGAGTTGTATTGAGTTAACGTTAAAGTTTTGTTTTGTTATGATGTAAATATCAGCAAAACCAAAAGGAACCATCTAATAGTACCTAAGTATTTTATAGAGGTTTGGATGGGACATTTGTGGAGTCCAAAAGGCAAAATCTTACTTCCAATACAGGCAGGCAGTTTTGAATCTGAACTGCCAGTTTCATGTGGAAATCCTAATGATATACCAAGAAATGTCGCTTCTATTTGCTCAATATCACAATTCTACCCCCTTCACATTAAATTTGTAACAACCGCTACATAATATTTGCGATGTCCCCCCACGTGGGGGTCCTCTTGAATTTTTTTTTTTTTTGTAAGAGGAATCGTTACAGATATGAGAGCCATCCAATAGGTTATCTACAATGTCATTTTAATAACAAAGGATGATACATTGCAAATGTAAAAGTCATGAGGCTCAGCTAAATGTATGACGGAAGAGAGAGAGAGAGAGAGTAAGAATGAGGGATGGGAGGAAATGTGAAAGAAGAGAGTGAATTAGATTTTTTTTACACCAGGGATATATTGAAGTTCTACAGCTTTTGAGCTGAAACTCCCTGCATCCCACTGACATTCAGAAACAAGAGCTTGCATTCTGTAGAAAGATCCCACGTGAAATGTTTTCTTCCAATCCCTGCATTTCCATAAATCTCCAGTGGAGGGCACTCTTGTACACCATAAAACTCGCCTGCTGATTAAAAGCATCCGTATGCGAGAAGGTTACTACCACTATATTAACAAGAAAAAATAAATAAATTGCATTTTGCAATAAAAAATGGCAAGCTTTATATTTTTATTTGTTTCTGGATGTTTTAACAAGGCGCAAGAGCCGAGTAGGTTTCTAATCATAGCAACATTCAGCCTGCGCTGCATAAATTACAGGCAACAAGTTTCAGGAGGCTCCGGATTAATTTGGCTAATGGTGCAGACTGTATGGATATCGCACATGTCATGGAGCCCTGATAATTCTGGTCAGCAACAGAAAGAAAATAACTCTAAATATAGTACAGATCTGCTGTATAACATTTATCAGGATGCTGGAAACTGCACAACCTCTGTGCTAAGGCTGATGGGATTAGTAGTACAACAATGGAAGAGACACTGGCTGCAGAGCTCTGCTGCAGAGAATACATTTCTGTTTTACCGGTGCTCAAGGAATTCCAGCCAGTCTCCTCCTCATGCTTCCATTCTCTTCAGAACTTCAGCTGGATGTGAAGTGCATTGCGGAATCGATAAGCTGGGGCCTTATTGCTCTTCTTGTTTTTGAAGGGGGTTTACCTAAAAGCCTCTCAGTCACCACAGTATTTGGATTTCGCATTGCGTTACAAAAAGGGGCAATTTTAATCTTAGAGCTTAAAAGCGAGACGGTGCAAAGTGTGCTAGATGCTCCTGTTAACCTGTCTCCATGTGCAGATGTAGTTTCTTGGTACCCTGAACTGACAAAATTTGGGTCAGGGTGTGAAGTGCAAAAATGAGGCACAAGGCTGCATGGGGTCTGTACATTGCCCCACAGTTTACACCTGAAGGTGCAGCTCTTTACACTTCCACAAGAGATACACGAGGAGCTGCATCCTACTGTGAATACAGTGCTCTCTATATTTGACAACACTGCATTCATGAGGGATGAATAGTAGTGCCACCATCCTGTTTTTGTACTCTTGGTTATTTAGACATACAAGTTAGGGAGTCCCCAAATTGAACAAGCTGGGGAGCTCCACACTCAACACTGGGTAACATGCACCCCCAGTGCTATACTCTGCTCCTTGTGCCAAATTGTCAGCCTGAACCAGTAACGTAAGTAGAGTAAGTACGCTGTTTCCTGCGTGTGTGCAGTGGCGCTCGAGCTACTGGGGGGCCCTGAGGAGGTGCGGCCCCTGGCACAATCTCACCCCCTGCTCCCCTGGTAGTTACGCCACTGGCCTGAACCAAAATCCATTGGATAAGTTCTAGGGTCAAAAATGTTGTCTCCTTACGTCTCCAGCACTTGCACTCCAGCAGTGGTGTAACTACTTCTCCCAGCGGCCGGGGAGGGGGATTTCTCTGACATTATAGAGGAAGGATACCCTGTGGTCTGATCTCCCCTGTTCCTAGGCCCCCGTGACCATGGGGTCTGCTTAATCTAGAATTATACCACTGCTCTCCAGTCTTATTTGCCTTAGAGGTCAGGTTGTCATTCCAAAGAAAACTGTTGTCTCTCCTACTGCACCGATTCAACACTGTTATATTACATTACGGCATCCCGAAGATTTTCCTTTGTATTTGTTTGTAAAATCCATCGAGGGTTAACATGATGCAATTACCCCTCCGCAGCGCCATGATAAAGTGTATGAGGTACGAGGCAGGCCACTCGCTCCCCTGGTGTTGTATTGTCAATAAATCACATTTTGTGCAGTTTAATTACACTGCTGCAATCCAGTATCCCACCGGGTGCTTTATTTCTGTCCCCCGTGGGGGTGAAGACTGAGGAGAAGGAAGAACTAACGTCAGAATTCATTACAGAGAATTAAGTAGTATTAATTACACCATACGTTAATGTGTTGTGTGTATGGGTATATGTATATATATATATCTACTCTTCCGCTAAGAAAATGAAAACTTACATGGGGTTGATAAATAATATACTGCACTGTACAGGATTTTACTGAAAAAAAAAGTAACTCTTTATTTATAAGTTTCCAATTTTTTGGTCATGTGACCTTTTTCAAAGTCCAACAGAAGTACCACTGGACTACAGACACTCATATAAAACAGCTGGATAAAGACACACACACACTAGAATATAAAAGAAGATGGCTGCATATCTCAAAGGGTTGGTGACCTGGTTTGTTTACTGTAAGTGCTAGAACTCTTCAAAGGTAATGGAACAGTGAAAAATAGGTAGAGTAACCCTACTATAAAACTGCACTAACTTGTCCTTTCTTAAGCTGGCCACAGACACAAAGATCCGATCGTATGACTCAATGTACGATCGGACTTTCCCATCTCCCGACCTGCCACTAACCATTCAGATCAAAGTCTTACCATTTGGACCAAATAAAGTAGTAAAAGAACAGATCAGCCGATGTTCTGCCCCTGACAGCAATCGTACGATAGACAAAGCTGGTGGCAGTCTCCCACTGAAAATCATACGATCGACCAAACGGCCAATCTCTGCCGGACGAAAAATGTTGGGACTCTCCACACACGGTCTGAAAATCCTTGATTCGTATGATGAGATCTTTGTGTCTATGGCCAGCTTTACACTCCCTTGTCATTGCCCGATTAAATGACTGCAATGTTCTCCTTTATAGGATTCTACAATTGCCTTTCAGCCTGTTTTGGATGATGTTTCTAGATTTTTTCACTCTTGTCTGGTTCCCAATATATTCACATTCCTAACACTAACATTCAAGGTCATCAACATTGGAACTTCTCCATAACTCTTGCCTTTAATCATAAAATACAATCCCTTCCATCTGCTTCTGATCTTTACCTCTCTTCTGCTCCCATCATATCATCCCATTTCTCAGTACAATACTTTTCTTTAACTTCTGTCTCTGGAATTACCTACCACAATCTGTTATTATCAGAGGTCTACATACCCTAAAGAAGGGGGGGGGGTTGAGCAGGGGCAGGAGGGCTCCGTCTGAATGTCAAGAAGGTTAAGATTTGGATCAATGTCTTTGCTCTGCTAGACAAGATCCAACTTGACAGTTAATTAGGGGTAGATTTGAGGAGAAGACTTCTTTTCTGCCTTAGATTTTTTTCAGCAGAATTACTGATATAGAGATGACTATGAAGATTTTCATTCATCCAGGTCATGGTATATCTAGTATAGGTAAATCTAAAAACAACTGGACTTGCTGAGTAATGAATGAATCATCATACTCAGCAAGTCCAGTTGTTTTTAGATTTACCTATACTAGATATGATATAGAGATATTATAACCTTGCTACAAGCTAACAGGGATCCTGACCAAAGGCTGAACCTCCAAGTTGGGTTTTGAACTTCTCAACAAGCTCTTCCAGAAAAATTCAGTGCCAATTTTTATATAATCTCAAGGTTCCCTAAACCTTGAGATTATAAGATCTTGTTATTAGAACCTCCTTACAAGTCTGTTTATTCTGTAAACTTTGTTTGTCAATGGATTTGAAGCTCCTGTGTTAGTTACATTAATATACAGCAACAAACTATAAATAGATGGTGATGTTAATGTCCGCAGACCACCTGCTCATGGCGTCACAATAAATGGAGAAAATGAAGAGTTACAACTCTAGAATCCAATATGAAGCCCTGCAACCCAAAAATAGAGCTCTAAATCCTCCTCCTGTATTATTAGAAGGGTCACGGGGGAATTATGGTGGAGTTGTGTGACCTTCCAAATGAAAATACAGACAGACTTCTATGAGTTGCTGCTGAAGTTAAATCATCTGTTTGAGACGTTGTGGTTTTAGTGTATGTGAGCATCAAAGGGACAACTTGACAAAAAAAATAAAGCTTGTGTAGCAGTTGTTGGAAATACTTAGGGGCAGATTTATCAATGGTCGAATTTCGAAGTTAAAAATACTTCAAAATTCGACCATTGAATTGACATACTTTGACTTCGAAGTCAACGTTTTTTTTTATCGAATTTGGGTATACTGCGGTCGAAGTAAATTCATTCGAACGTTTTGAAGGATTTCAGCAATCGATCGAATGATTTTACTAGGCTAACATAGCACTTTGTCAGGTTTCATTTGGCAAAGTGAATTGAAATCAAAGTTTTTTTTAAAGAGACTGTACTTTGATTATCGAATGGTTGAATATTTTTACTTCTAACCGAATTCGAAGTCGTAGTATCCTATTAGATGGTGGAAGTTTCCAAAAAGTTACTTCAAATTTCGAAAATTCCCTCAAATTCACTTGGGGGCAGATTCACTAACTTCGAGTGAAGGATTCAAATGAAAAAAACTTCGAATTTCGAATTTTTTTTTGGGTACTTCGACCATCGAATTGGTTAAATTCGTTCGAATTCGATAGAAATGGAATGAAATCGAAAGATTCGAAGTAAAAATCGTTCGACTATTCGACCATTCGATAGTCGAAGTACTTTCCCTTTAAAAAAAACTTCGACCCCCTACTTCGGCAGATAAAACCTACCGAAGTCAATGTTAGCCTATGGGGAAGGTCCCCATAGGCTTGCTAAGCTTTTTTTGATCGAAGGATATTCATTCGATCGTTTGATTAAAATCCTTCAAATCGTTCGATTCGAAGGATTTAATCGTTCGATCGAACGAAAAATCCTTCGATCGTTCGATCGAACGTTTAGCGCTAAATCCTTCGACTTCGATATTCGAAGTCGAAGGATTTCAATTCGAGGGTCGAATTTCGAAGTATTTTTAACTTCGAAATTCGACCCTTAGTGAATCTGCCCCTTAGACTCTTGATAAATCTGCCCCATAGTATTGTACATATTATTAGGGGAGTTTAGACCTCTTGCACTGCATTGTTCTCTGCCTCTGGCCCTGCTTAGCTGCTGACTTTACCCTTCCCAGCCTCCCCCTGTCCCTTGTACAGAAGAATGAACTCTAATTCTGCAGGAGATTAGACTTTGGAAAGCATCCTCGCCTGGCTCACAATTGAAGCGCGCTTGCCTGTAGCCTCTTCTCATTCTGTATTGTGTTGTTTCTTATTAATTATGAGCCACGGGAACTGAATCTCTTTGTGTCGGTGGTTTGTGCCAAAGCTAAACATTGCCTGCAGCACACATATGTCTACCGCAGGGAGCACCCAATGAAACTTGCGCTGCAGCTCTGGCGTCCCTACAAGTGGCTGGCAGGGACTGGAGTCTCCAGCTAGGAGAAGGGAATTATTTGCAGAGCGGAAGAGTCATTTGGGCATAAATCAGCCCAGTGGTAAATGCAATAATGTCGCTGAAACCTTGGTTTACAGACACAGATCCCATCCCAGAGCAGATTTATAGACTTGTGTTCTGGGTACGGATTTACATACATGGAAAGTTTCCCTTTATGAGAAATTAGATTCAAGGGAAATTCAAGCAAAGCCTTGGCACATTAATAACTAAGGTTAAATGCTTCACGTTAGGGCCAGTTTTAGTTTTGCCTTGGGTACCAGCCATAATGTTGCACTGCAATATATCCATTAAATATCGTTTGTAAAAGTCCAAATGATGTATTTTTATTATTTCATTTTGTATTGAAAAAAATAAATAAATATGATTGTGATCTCAGGTGATTTTCAGGCGTTTTCATGGAGGGAAAAATGGCATGTGCCTATTTTATAGATTTAGAATTTTTGTTTTATTGTTAGAAGCCATTAGAAAGACAATAGCTAGGCATCAGTAACAAATGGCCTTAGTAGTGGACTAAGTGGACCATTCCCTGCTTTGAGCACCTCAAGAGGGGGCAGCCTCATAGTTTGGGAATGACTAGCCTGATGGGAGGGAGGAGACTCTGGGGAACTGACAGTAGGTGACAGTTAACTAGTAGAAACTATATCACATGTGTCCCTACATAATAAAACATCGCTTTAATGGCACAGAAAGAATAAACAAGGAGCAGTCTCCTAGTGACTGAATGATCCCACCTTAATTGGCATGAACAGAACCCCTGAAAGAACCACTTCAGAATCACAAAAGGCTGTGGTTACTGACCCCATACTCTGTGGGAATATGTGATAAATGTTAGTACTGGATGGAATTTATTATCTTCATGGTTTGGGGAAGGGATGGGGGGGAGCAAATCAGGAGTATTTCAGTAATGTATAGAATATAAAGTAGTAGAGCTGCACCCCCACCGGACAATTTCTTAGTGTATTTATCTGTTGGTTTAATTTGTACAGTTCTGATGAATCTGTTTGGTTTATAACCTCTCCTATTACTATGGAAACATCTGTCATGCTTAGAACTCATTGGGTGCTTTCAAGAAATATAGGACACAAGCAAGTCTGCATCATAATGGTAATTAATATATAATACTGTGGCAAATTTGCCACTAAAATTCTTCTTTTTTTAAAAAAAATGTAGTTGTACAAAAAGAAACAACTTAAAGGGGCACTGTCATGGGAAAAAAAACATTTTTTCAAAATGAATCAGTTAATATTGCTGCTCCAGCAGAATTCTGCACTGAAATCCATTTCTCAAAAGAGCAAACAGATTTTTTTATATTCAATTTTGAAATCTGACATGGGGCTAGACATATTGTCAGTTTCCCAGCTGCCCAAAGTCATGTGACTTGTGTTCTGATAAACTTCAATCACTCTTTACTGCTGTACTGCAAGTTGGAGTGATATCACCCCCTCCCTTTCCCCCCCCCAGCAGCCAAACAAAAGAACAATGGGAAGGTAACCAGATAGCAGCTCCCTAACACAAGATAACAGCTGCCTGGTAGATCTAAGAACAGCACTCTATAGTAAAAACCCATGTCCCACTTAAACACATTCAGTTACATTGAGAAGTAGGGATGCACCGAATCCAGGATTCAGTTCGGGATTCTGCCTTTTTCAGCAGGATTCGGCCGAATCCTTCTGCCCAGCCGAACCGAACCCATATGCAAATTAGGGGTGGGGAGGGAAATCACGTGACTTTTTGTCAGAAAACAAGGAAGTAAAAACTGTTTTCCCCTTCCCACCCCTAATTTGCATATGCAAATTAGGGTTCGGATTCGGTTCTGTATTCGGCCGAATCTTTAGCGAAGGATTCGGGGGTTCGGCCGAATCCAAAAAAGTGGATTCGGTGCATCCCTATTGAGAAGGAAAACAGCAGCCTGCCAGAAAGCATTTCTCTCCTAAAGTTTATCAGAGCACAAGTCACATGACCAGAAGTCACATGACCAGAGGCAGCTGCAAAATTGACAATATGTCTAGCCCCATGTCAGATTTCAAAATTGAATATAAAAAAATCGGTTTGCTCTTTTGAGAAATGGATTTCAGTGGAGAATTCTGCTGGAGTAGCACTATTAACTGATGTGTTTTGAAAAAAACATGTTTTCTGATGACAGGATCCCTTTAAGTCAAGTCATTACATTTTCTAAAACTGAACAGCTCATTGTGTATTATTATTAGTATTATCTAAACCTGATTGTTTGTATATTAGGTCCTTGTTTACTGGCCTGGTTCTTCAGGCAGAATCGAGAACTAATAAACAAGTTTTCCAGTTTCATTTGAAGTGCCTTGAATAAATAGCCATGGCTTTCAAAAATGAGATAATTGTAATTACACACATCAAAAAAAAAAAAGAGAGAATCGTTTAACCTTTGTAAAATGTAATTAATCCTTTCTTCTCCCTTCCATTTTTATCTTCATTTATTTACTGTTATTGAGCAGTGTATGTTGTGCTGAGCAAGGAAGTTCAAACTTTTAGGTGGGGGTTGTAACAGTGTTGCTTACAGGTTAAACCCCCCTACCAAAATGGAAACATCCACATGTGGCATAACATAGTAACATAGTAAGTTTGGTTGAAAAAACATGCCCATCAAGTTCAAACTTTTAACTCTATTTTAACCTGCCTAACTGCCAGTTGATCCAAAGGAAGGCAAAAAAAAAAAAACATTTTGGCCAGTCTTTCCTCATAGCTAAAATTTCCCATACCTTTTACCAGCTTAGTTGCCCTTCTCTGTACCCTCTCTAATACAATAATGTCCTGTTTGAGTGATGGAGACCAAAACTGTACGGCATATTCTAGATGGGGCCTTACAAGTGCTCTATACAGTGGAACAATGACCCCGTCCTCCCGTGACTCTATGCCCTTTTTAATACAACTCAAGACCTTATTTGCTATAGACCTTATAGTGCAGTCCCATTAAGGGTATAAGTGGATATTTTTACATCCCAGGTGCATGACTTTATATTTATCAACATTGAATCTCATTTGCCACTTAGCTGCCCAGATTGCCAGTTTGTCAAGATCCTGTTGCAAGTGCCATATCCTGGCTGGAATTAATTGGGCTGGATAGTTCTGTGTCATCTGCAAACACTGATCCATTACTTACAACACCTCCCCTAAGTCATTAATGAACAAGTTAAACAAAAGTGGACCCAATACCGAGCCCTGAGGGACCCCACTAAGAACCTTACTCCAAGTAGAGAATGTCCCATTAACAACCACCCTCTGTACCCGATCCTGTAGGTTAATGTGATATGATGTGTTTTTCCTATATTGACCTAAAAGGTATGTCGTTTTGTAAAAAATTAATGAATGTATACATATTTTATAATGGATTTTCTATTGCAATAACCTAGTTAGGATGTATTTTCCTTCAGCTTCCATGCCAATATCCCCTTATTGCATGTTCTTCATTATTCATCAGCAGGCAGAACATATTCCTCACTGTGCTCTTTAAAATAATTGATACCAAGTTTTGGGCCAGAAATTCTTTTAAAATCAAATTTCCCATAAAACCAACATGGAGCTTTAGTTACAGAGTTGTGTTGGATATCCTTATAGAAAAATGGTAAAAATGTGCCAATGTATATTTACCCTCTAGTTGTTAAAGAAACTGCCTGCCAGAATGAATGCATGCTTGAGGTTTATGATAGAGTGAGAGCTAAAATGGGAGTATCAAGTGTAAACAGTAGAGTGAGTCAATGTGTGTATAAGAGACTGAGTGAGGAGTTCCTCCCACTTGGAAACTCTCATTGGAAGATTGTATTCACAACTTGGGCTGTTAAGGCTCTGGTGAAGTAAAATATGGGCTGAGGACACATTAAATTACATTAAACCAAGAACGAAAGCTTTACAGTCCTAATAATTGGTGTTATAGAAAACCTTGATAGGGCTAGGCAGATAAGAAAGGCCATGCTCTGTTGAGGAAACATAGCTGGGTAACAATGTCCATGAATGGTCCACCAAAATAGGTGATCATCTGAAGCTAATTTGGCTCCATGTGAAGTTGAGAAATGTACCTCCTAATGTAAAATATAAAGATATTAGAAGTCGATCAGAAGTTTCATGACCATGCAAAGGCACAAGGCCAGATACTGAGTGCTTTTATACAGTACATGACTTATATATATATATTCAGTGGGTGCTTTCACAAATGACATTACTAAGCACCGTTTATAAGGTTATAATTTACAGAAGTGATCCCCAACCAGTTGCTCACGAGCAACATGTTGCTTCCCAACCCCTTGGATGTTGCTTCCAATGGCCTCAAAGCAGGAGCTTATTTTTGAATTCCTGGCTTGGAGACAAGTTTTGGTTGCATAAAAACCAGGTGTACTGGCAAAAAGAACCTCCTGTGGGCTGTCAGTCCACATAGGGGCAACCACAGCTCTTATTTGGCACCCCTCCCCCCTGAACTAGTTTTATGCTTGTGTAGCTCCCTGGCTGAATGTGGCTCACAGTAATAAAAAAGGATGGGGCCTCAATTTCCAGGATATTTATAGCTCTTCTGTATAATATTATGTATTTGTGAGTTCATCCCGAGTGTGAGGGATTGATTGAAACTTGTAATCTACTGTATAGCTATAAATTGTACTCAAAAGCTATTAGTTTAAGCCATAGACTTGGTCTTCCAACAACTGAAAAGATGCTCAGAGTTGCAGTACTATATCCTTAAATTGCCCAGCCCAGAGTTATATATTTTGTAGCTCTGTGTGCTACAGCATTGGCTTCTTTTGACACTCCCTTGGTATAGAACTTTGATTCCCACAACCCTTAGTAGTTGCGCTGTGAAAAGCTTGAGTGGCATGTTTATAGTAAAAACCTATAATAATTTAAAATATGGAGAGGCATGTAATTATGGTTACAATGATAATTTTCCATTCCAAACTTTGTTTCAAGTTCAGCAATCAGATTAGGCGGTTATTTTAATTAGACTTAGATCTGTAAAAAAAAATAAATAAATAAATAAATAAAAAAAAAAAAAAAAAAAAAAAAATATATATATATATATATATATATATATATATATATATATATTAGATCAATGGCAATAAACTATGTGCAGCCTAAGTTTGATTTTATGGCAGTGGAGTATAATTCACCGGAGGAGTTAATTTGAATGTGGTGGTTGCTCTAATGAATATATATAAAATATATATGATCCCATAGGAGTAATGTATTTGTGTTGAGCCCTAAATAATCCAGACATAAAACATAATGTAACATTGCATTTGCAGATCATTTATTGGTTAATACGGTTTATTTCTTTAAAGTGACATCAACATTATAGGTCTGATTGGTCATCAAATGACTTAAATATAGAATTTTTGCCTCCAGCCTGCAACTGAAAAAAATTTCAGGGTCAGTGACTCCAACAAAGAGACACATTGGGGCAAATTCACTAAGATTTGAAGTTGCACCAGGCGCAACTTCGCCGCAATTCGCCGCACTTTGCCACACTTCGCCAGGCGTATTTTCGCCAGTGCTCCGCAAATTCACTAAAATCCGAAGTTGCGCACAGGGGTAGCGTAAGTTTTCAAAGTTGTGCTAGCGTTAATTCGCCAAGCGAAGCGAAGTTCATTTGCATACGGCGCCAAATTCAAATTTCAATGGAGGAACACGTATTAGCACTACAAATGCTTAGAAAACCTTCAAATAAGCAAATAAAAATTTTATTTTGCCCTACACATGTGCCCACTGTCTAGGTAAGTTGCCATGAGTCAGGAAATGTAGGGGGGAAGGAGGGGAGCCCCAAAAATATTTTCGATCTTTTTCAGCCTATCACCCATCATGTAGAAAACACGCCAGCGTTTTTTGGGACTTAGAAAAAAATTTGACTTTTTTTGAAACAATCCCTATCTACTCTATTGCGCTTCGCCAGGTCTGAGGTGGCGAAGGAAGTCTAGCGTAAAAGGTAGCGTTCAGTACACTACGCAAGTTAGTGAATTTGCATGGTTACGTCGCAAGCGAAAATTTGCCTGGCGTAAGGGTGCGAAGTAACACTAGCGAAACTACGCCAGCGTTCGTTAGTGAATTTGAGCAGTAACGAAAAATGCCAAATGCTAGGGAATTAACGCTAGCGTTCGGCGCTTCGGTTGACTGGGAGTATCCAATTGTATTACTATTCTTTGTTTTAGCAGTTATCTTAATTTTCAGGACTTTTTTTATTCATGTTTGTGAAGATTCTCATTAATCCAGGTCATGGTATATCTGTAGAAATATGTCAAATCAACTGGACTTGCTTTGTTTTGTTTATGAAGATGTTTCACCGGTCATCCAACTGGCTTTCTCAATTTAAAATGGTTGGGTGACTGGTGAAATGTCTCCAGTTGATTTGACTTATTTTTCTATTTATTTATTATTCTGACTTCCAAAGTGGAGGTTTTGGTTACTCGGGTAACTACACAAACCGTAAACATCAGAAACCCTAAGTCTGACAGTTTTAGAACAAAAAAAAAATCATTAAAAATCACAACCAAGGAAAAATGTATTTTTCTGAATCGGATTTTCCTAGACTAATGCTGTCTGCAAAATATTAAAAGGTAATTTTAATCTTAACAGCCCCTTTAACTGCTCCCCTTTATTCAAGTCTTTTATGTTTACAAATATCCACTCTGCAGAGGACATCATTTTCTTAATGCATACTATTAAACATATATCAGTTTTATACCAGTTTTATACCACCAACATTGAATTGTTGAGAAATATAGTAATAACTTGCATATATATATATATATATATATATATATATATATATATATATATATATATATATATATATATATAATGGCGTTTTAATGAGAACTCCACCTCTGCAGCTTCTTTTGTGGCAGTTTTCATTGTACATTAGTTTGACATCTATAATTTTCTGTGTAGGTTGCAAGAGGTAATGATGAGCTCTAACTCTTCTGCAACAATCACCAAGGTCTTTACACCATTTCCATGGCTTGTGGTACAATAAAACTGTGTTCATTGTTTCAGAAATTAGTAGTTTTAGCTGATGAAAGAAATCAGTGTTATATGTAATGTGAAATTCCGGTGCAGCAAGTGGAAGAGAATGTGGTATAAAGCCAACACTGGCATAAAACATAACATTTGTACATTGCATTGTGTCACAAAGGTCTAGATCAACAGTAATCTGTTCTTCCATATTAAAGGACCAGTAACATCAAAAAATTTTTTTTTTTCAAAATTCGTAAGTATACAATGAAAAATAAACACCAAGACAAATTAAACTTTTAGATTGCAAAGCCTTTATTAAGAAATAACTTACCGAAACTCCACTTCCGGTCCTTTTCAAAAAAGGCGATAGGGTGACCATCCATTCTGCAGTGTTCAATTTGTCCTCCCTGGCTATTCTAGTGATAGCGTGTGAAGATGGCTTAGGCTCCACTCTGCAGCGCTTCCCCTATTCCCAGCAGCAGCAGGTACTGGGATGGCAAATCAGTGGGGTGTAAATGCCACTTGCTCCCCATCGATGTGCCCATCTCAGTGTGCCCGGGGCAGGAGCCAACGATTTGGACTTCGCCTCCAGCCTCTCCCCCTCCGACGAGGAAGAAGAGGAGGAAGAGGGCAGCCTCCGTCTCTCTCTCTTTCTTAATAAAGGCTTTGCAATTTAAAAATTTAATTTGTCTTGGTGTTTATTTTTTGTTGTATACTAACGAATTTTAAAAACATTTTTTTTTGATGTTACTGATCCTTTAAAGGGATTCTGTCATGGGAAAACATGTTTTTTTTTCAAACACATCAGTTAATAGTGCTGCTCCAGCAGAGTTATGCATTGAAATCTGTTTTTTAAAAAAAACAAACAGATTTCTTTTACATTTAATTTTGCAAACTGACATGAGGCTAGATGTTGTTTGCTTTATAGGTGCCCTCAGTCATGTGATTTGTGCTCTGAAAAACTTCAGTCACTCTTTATTATTGCACTGCAAGTTGGAGTGATCACACGCCTTCCAATGGGAATATAACAAGATAACAGCTTCCTGACACAAGATAACAGCTCCCTGATAGATATAATAATAGCACTCAATAGTAAAAACCCAAGTCCCTCATCGACTTCTTCAGTTACATTCAGTTGAAGAAACAATATCTTATCTGAAAACAGTTCCATACTGAAGTGCTCACTCTTTCTGAAAGCTGAGGAATCAGACACAATGACCTGAGATGGCTGCCTACACACAAATTTTACAATTTAAAAAAACACACTTGTTGGTTTAGGAATAACATTTTATATGGTAGAGTGAAACAAAAATAAAGTTTGATTAAAATCAAGATGCTGTAAATGTAACTGTTGTGTGCACTTGTGTATTACAGTACAATATGTTACAAACCCATTGTATTGCTATATTACACTGCTGTCTGCTAAATAATTGATTTAATACACTTGCCCTCCTCCATATACAACCTTTCTCTCTTAATGACTAGGTTTTTTTTCTTTTTATCCTCGGGATGATAGTAGAAAAAAAACATATCTATTTATTTGATGTCAATGAAGAAAGACAAAGCGTCAGATTGAAATCAGCATCTTTCTGTGCTGATATGAAAAGCACGTGCCTTGGTAAAAAAAGTCATTTATTCCTATGAAATTCGATGACCCAAAAGAGAGCAGGAATCCTTTAAATTGTCTGTGATTGAATTTTTAAACATTATCTTCAATACCTCAAGGCACAATGCTTGGTAATGTAGTTACAACAAGCTTATTGGAGTCATTGCCAAATAGTATTCTGGCTCCAGATATCAGATAAATTAGATTTTAATTGGGTTTTAAGGCTTAGCTGGGTAAGTAGATAAGGTAAAATTAACCAGAGACATATTAATATAATCAAAGCTGTGGTTCTCGCAATGCTTTAAACATTCAAAACTATTGTGCATCAGAAAGAACATGCTAGCATCCAACTTTATTGACATTAATGAGCTGAAATAACAGCAGCAAAGTTTTACAAAACCTCATTGGTTCTAATCTAAATCAAAATTTGCAGGGGTAAAAAAGAAAACATCACAAGTATGCAGTGGAAAATCCCTGTTATTTCTTGTAGCCAAATGTTAGATTTTGGTGTAATATTTTTCATAGCAGAATTTTGGTGTTCTACAGTAACAACAACCTCTATTGCCTGAATTAGGTGTTAGGGTATATTTTGGCTTGAAATATTTTTAACCCCTTTATAAAGTAACTCCTATGATAAAAAGTTAACCATGCACAGGCGATCCAAACCCAAATCAGCAATTAATTGGCTTGTGTTTGTGGTTTCCCAGCTGAAAGCCAGCCAGATACTACTGAGCAGGTTTTGGAAAATCCTGTTGGGTGGGGATGCAAACTGCCTATTGATAAGGTCACCTTCTGAAAGGTCTTCATAAGATTGCTATGATCACATTTTTGGCTAAGGACCAACACTCAGATCAGCTTTATGTCTATGCCCAGCATTCTCAATTATTTGCTGAATCCAGTAATTTGCTCATTTAAGCCTTGGAAACATTTACTATTTCAATGATAGACTGATTCCTGTCGTCCTGCACCCAACTTGTTCCACCACAATCTCCCTCCCAGTCCCTGGTTTGAGCATTCCTTGCTGTGCACTCACTGCTCATCTGCTGCTCTCTACTCTCTTCATGTTGCATCCACTTTATTGTGCCCAAACCACAGGCCCCTGAGGGGTGTAACTCTTCTGGCAGCCCCTAGTTCTGGCTCTGGTGTGGAGCACTGGAATAAGCCAAGAATAATCTGTGTTGGAATTCCTTTACGCAATACTAGTGCTGTTGGGGCCACTGGTGACTCAAGCTGGACCTCTCTAAGATGCAACACAAATGTCTTAATAAGGCAAATTATGTGAATTAGGCAGATGAGGTGGCATAGTGTTTACAAAAAAAACCTCCACTTTTTTTCTTGGGTGTGGACACTGCATAATGTGATGGTACTTTGTATTAAACTGGATGAGATGTCTCCTTCAGAATGATCTAGCTGCCTCCCACTTATAGGAACAACCTGGAATCTGCCAATTAATTGGTCTAACTTGGCTGAATAACCTGTACCAATATGTACTTCGAGACATTTATACAACATTAGAGTGGACACTAATTTCACTTGTGTTTTTCTTTAACCAATCATAAGGTAAAAAGTTTTGGTTCTTTCTAAGATCACAGTGGAACAACAATTGAGAGTTGATCACTATTACTGAGCAAAAAACACAGAAAAGCTCTGCAGAAGGATGAGCTGAAGCTGATATTCAGTCTTTTTTTTTCTCCTGAACGTAAGAAAAGAAAACCTTGGGTAGTTTTACAGAGCACAATTTTCTGTGTGAACGTGATTTCCTTCCTAACAGCCTCATTTTGCCTTACAGCAGAGTCTGAAATGGACATGCAGAAAATGATTGAAATTTGAATATGGTTATAAAACCTCAAGCACTGTTTTTTGTTTCCATTCAGTCTCTGCTTCTAAAGAGTACGTGTCTCGGCCCCTCTGTCTCAGCAAACTTTTTACATTTCTTCTGAACAGCGTGAGGCCGCATGTCTCAGTAGAGCACCACGTTCATAAACAAAGTCATGATTTATTGAATCTTTCAAAACATCGGTGTTAAGCAATAAGCGATCAGGCATGGGCTGTCTGCGCTTTATGACACCTACAGTCCACCTGTGTGTTTTATACCCTACTGTGAGCTCAATGGAATATTTACAGTGAGACAACATATCAGAGGAAATTTATTGGGGGGGTGGAGAAAAACAGAAGTTGAGAGGAAGTGGTTGTGATATCTGCTTGTAGAGAGAAGATTGTCCTATATATAAAAAATGTGTTGTTTTTAATATACATCAAATGTTGCTGCTGCTAAACTCTATTGTCATTGCTTTTTTTGGTAGATTCACTCATTCATTTTCATGAGCAACGAACAAAATGTTTCACTAGGCCTGAATTCCTGGAGAAATTGAAGTTGTTGGAGTTTTGAAAGGTGACTTGTTGGAATACCTGCGAAGAGGAGGTTGCAGTAATCAAGGCGGGAGATAATAAGAGACTGGATAAGTGTCTGAACTGAGATATGGTCGTATTCGGGCAATGTTGCACAGCTGAATATGACAAGATTTTGCAAGTGTTCGGATGTGTGGTGAAAAAGACAGATGCATGTCTAAGATAACTCAGGCAGCCTGTGTGGTTGAAAGAAAGGTGGTGTTGTTAACTTTGAGTGATATCTGAGGGACAGGGGAAGATCTTGGAGGAAATAATGAGTTCTGTTTCAGAAAGATTCAGTTTCAGGTGGTGCTGAGACATCCAGGAGGAGATATTTATATTTTCACCTTAGCTCATCTTGGTTTCTTTGTTTCCTTAGAAATGTGTTTCTAAATAAAGTCTGTAATGCATTTGTACCATATATAACTAGAATTTTGAGTGTCCTCCTCCCACAGAGGTGTACCCTATGAAACATTGTAATTAATCATAAACTTCAGTTAATTTTGTCCTGTAGTACAAGTTTGCAAAGGAAATATTATATTAGTGTAAGGTAATAACAGTTCTGTATGAAAAAACTGGAATCTACATTTTCTCATTAAGATCTCCAGGGTTCAGCTGGGAAAAGCTTATGGAGAATGCAATGAAAAATATATTACAGTGAAAATGATCACATAGAGCATAGCATAGAGAATATCACATTTCTTTCTAATGGACTTCCATAAGTTGGGATTTGAAATGTAGTGAAGACTGGATACTTGGTCAGCCTTAAGTTACCATCAGGGTTATAAGGAGGAAAAAAGCAGTGTGTTGTAATTAACAGCTGAGGAATTGGAATGGGCCCATTAAAGTCCAGGGACTTGGAATACATTTTAGTTATTGTGGAAGACTGAATAATTTTTCAGCCTTTGGTGCAATGCATTAGTGCTGTTGATAATGAAAGCCAGTGTTGACCACTCCCTGTTTGTAAACCACACCTACTTTAAACCACACCCATGTTACCATAAGACCATGTCCACATTAATTGTGGTAACACACCAAAAAAAAAAAAAAAATGGTTGGTGCTCACTGCAGAAATATCACTTTTCACTCATATGTGAATGATTAATACTTAACGATTAAGTGATACAATCAGAGGTATAAGGTTGGAATAAGAAGTATATTGTAATTAACAGAGGGACTGGAATGGGCCCATTAAAATATACAATCAGAATAGAGACAACTTAAACTAACATATAATGAATCCATACTGGAGGCAAAACAATCCTATTGAGTTTAATGGAATGTAATTGATTTTATTAATGTTTAAATGATTTGTTAGTAGACTTAAAATACGGTGAACAAAATTATCCCGAAAATCCCAGGTCCTGAGCATTGTGGATAACAGGTCTCATGCTTCTATTTGCCTCTTTATAGATCCCTTGTAAAGCTTCACCTATACAATGCTTAAGAAAGGTAATTAGGAGTTGAAAAGTGTTTAGATACATTCAACTAAACTGTAGTGATTGGCGAATGCATTTGTCAGGTGGAAAATCGTGGCAAATTTCCACATTTTGCCGCCGGCAAATAAATTCTCGAAATTCTGACGCCAGCAACAATTCCGATGCCATTGACAATTCTAGGTGCCCATTGACTTTAATGGGCGTTAGAATTGTCGCCGGTGTCGGAATTGTTGCTGGCGTCAAAATCCGCATTTCGCTAATTTTTTGCCGTTTTGCAAATTTCGTGAATTTTTCTGCAAAGCAAAACGGGAGAAATTTGACCATCACTACTAAACTGGTAAAGGAATGATAGAATTAACCATAAGATGGAGTTAATTTCTTTAGAGAAACTGTGCTAGCAAGGGAGCATGATGTCTGTATATATGTATATTTTTATTTGTATAGAGCTTCTTGAGGGCAAAGCATTGTACAGCAAAACAATAAATTAGAAGTAACAAATAAGGGGTCATTGAAGTAAAAAGTTGCAATAAGTGCATTATCAAAAATACAATTCACGTAAATATAAAATATTATTACAATACAGATTACTTGCTTAGTGTCAAGGAGACAAAAGGCTGGAGGACCCTACCCCGTTGGGCTTGCAGTCTAAATGGGAGGGTAACAGATGGACACAATTACAAATATTGATCCGTGAAATAGCAGTTAGATGAGAGCACTCATAGAAGCAGATACTGCTAAAACATTTTATTATTGACTACAAATCACACGACATGTTTCGGGCATGGACCTTTCTCTGTTATTACATTTTTTCATAGAGCTTATTTTTTTGTAAAAGAGCTCACAAGAGCCGGGCCCACCAGGTTTTTTCCCCGTTGTCCCACTGGCCCAGTCCAACCCTGTATTTATCTTCTGGGAAGTTAGGACAAAAAGTGAAGAACTTAAGCTTGTGGTGGCCATCATCTGATTAAACATATGACCAGGTGGTCCTACGAGAGTGAAACTGCATGGATGGCTATTTTATTTTCCTGCTCCTCGTGACTTTATTGTCAGTTTTGCATCTTCAAAAATTCTATTTTTACCATAGAATTTGAGGATTTTTAGCAAGCAGCCATTTGTAGATGTACCAGACAATAAAATGTGAAGGCTCATTAACTTGGAATGACCCAGCTGTGTTTTATGCATAGGGGTCATTTCCCTTCTAATGAGCCACAATGCCAGATGGCCTACCCCACACTAGTCTAACTGCATTAGTATGATTTAGTTCCTCAGGCAAATTACCTATTTTTTTCCCTTCTTTACATGAAAAGGCAGCCAGTGGCATTACTGAGGGACAGTGTTGTCAGGACACAGCAAAACAAAGCACTCTGTCTTTAAAAAGATGAACAGCTAAGAGCCATGAACCTTCTCCCTTCAGCATTCCTAATGATGCGGAATTGTGATGTTAGTTAAATATGTGTTTAGATACCAATCGCTTCACCGAGCTGCTGACATACCAAATAATGTAAATATTGTATGAGCTGGGAATACGGTTCTGAAATGCAACCGTCTAATGACTCTGAAATGATTTTATATAAAATTTTTTTTTAAATATGTTCACATGCCAGTAGGTTTATTTGTCTGTATATCACAAGTAATACCATCATTCTACAGCTGAGATAGACCTTTGGGAGTGTTTAAAAACAGAGAACGTGTAAGATATTTTTTATTATTTCACAAGAAAAAGAACACAATGTACTTTGCCGCTACATTTATTTATCGTTGAAGAGAAAAGATTTTGTGCTATTTGTTACTTAAAAGTAATTTAATTAACTCCTAAAGCATCTTTGCTTGAGAAATCTGATTCCCAGTAGACTGAGTTTCCAAACCTAAACTTTTTGAATTAACTATTGCCCCTTTTAGATAGAAGAGATGCTGTTAAATGTATTTAGTCTTAAATGCCCAATCGTGAACAACAATGGGCACCAAGTGGCAGATGGAATCAGAGATACAATTAGAGAAGAAAGGAGCAAGGAATATGGCGGCTGTGGTGCCATATTTGTATAAAAATACAGGTATGTGGTGCCATATTTGTATGCCACTGGGAGTTCTCACAGAGATATTTTTGACAATCATGTAGAATACATGTAGACTAAATCTTATTTATCTAGAAGTTTTGGAGATATGTCACCATATATCTCTTCAGACTTCCATTCTGTTATTCCCTTGGTTATCTCTGCTTGGCATTCTTAAACACCACTTGTTACGATAAAATATTTTCCCTCACCCAAGCTGCTGGTCAATTTTTGGGGTAAAAAATTTTTGTTTTCCAAATTGCCCCCTGCCAGAGCTAGGACACCCGCATGTTGGGGCATGCGCATAATGAGTGTAAGCCGCAATTTGCTCATTATTCGTATGCGTGTGACATGAAAAGCTCATTATGTGCATGCGCTCTGCACAACATGGCCGCTCCCTACTGATGTGAGTGTCCTAGAGCTAGCAGGGAGTGTTGAGCAAAATCGTCCCAATAATTACGCTCTAATTGCTGAAAAAAATTGTTGCACACCAAAAATGCAATTTGTTGCTCATCAAAGAGAAAATTTTGTGGCCCTTGACTTCAGTGCATTTTCGGGAATTTCCACCATTTTGTGAATTTTTTGGTGGAGTGAAACGGGTCAGATTCACCCATGACTACTGGCAGGGCCAATTTAAAAAAATTAAACTACTGTTACTCCCAACTGGAGTGCAGGCTTTATTTCCCGCACCTTGGGGGGGGGGGGTATTTTAAGGCAACAGGCGCCCTTTAAAGGGACTTCAACAGGTACATTTTAGAGCCTTTTAATAAGGTGTTAGCCCTATTATACAAAGAAATATATTAGTCTGTGGTGGATGGTCCCTAAAACACCCACCGAAATGCAATTATCAGTTTTTTGCAAATAAAGCTGATAAAAAAACCATTCCCAATAATCATACTCACTTTCCTAGGCAGGGGTTGCCACATAAAATTCCAAAATATTTGGTCCTGGGCTTATTTTATCAGATGAATAAAGGGAGTCAGTTATTATAACTGGGCAAAATTACCCATGGGCAGTTTATCCATGGCAACCAGTCAAATTATTGCATTCATTGTTCAGCCTGTAGCTGAAGGCCAAGCACTGATTGGTTGCTATGGGTTACTGCCCATGGGCAAAATTGCCCAGTGTTGATAAATGAGTCACTTTCTATATAATGTGTAACCTGAATGTGGCATAAAATGTGACAAATACTGTAGATCACTTAGAGCTCTGCCTCTTCTATTTCTACCATCTCCTATTCCCCTCTGTCTTCACTAATAAATAACAAATATTTTTAAAAATATATGTTCATTTAGGTTTCTTTATATATAATTTATAACCGAATTGAACCAACTACAGTTGTGAATATTTTTATAAATTGTTTGGTGTTCTTATTTTTTAAGGATGCTACAGGGGCTCTATATTTGTTTTTGGGAAGGCAAGTAGAGGCAAATCTCATTCTGTAGTTTAGATTGCTCCCTATCCCCGTGTTGCCCAATATAAGAATCTCTGGGTTATATCTGCACCAGCAGACGATGTACATATTTTCAGAATAAACACAAACGGGGCCTGCCGCTTTGTTTAATTTAATACCAAATGGACATGTAAAGATTTTTCTTACTGTAGCAAAGTGATTGAAGTTATTGAGGTAATCTAGTTTAATTTAGCAATGTTGCCAATAAATCACATTTTGTACACCTCAGCTTCTTTCCACCCATAAAAATTCCCTGAATTGTTTATCCCTGTTATTCTCTTGGGGGGGGGGGAACAGAAACTACACATCGTACGACTACACTTTATGAATATGTTAAATCACTCTAAATTGTAATTATTGCATGTAATTTATACGCTTCACCTCAAATGAGCAAATTGATAAAGCCTTGACTTATTGCCGCCTTGAAGAATTGCGCCATATAAAAAGGCAGACAAATTTTAAATGGCACTGTTTTTTTAAATTGATTTTTACAAGGGCTAATATATCCCTGGTGAACTCTGTGAACTCCAGGATTTTTTTTTTTTTTTTATCATGCTAAAAACATTACCGATAAAAGAGAAGACGTTTTAACTCCCATAGAGTGGAGATTGCCAATAAAAATACTTCACTGTTAAATGGAATTATATGCAAGAATTGTGAAAGATTCTTTAGTGTTTCAGTGGAAGTTTTAATGTACCAAACGGAAGTATGATAATTAGCTGTGGCACATCCAGTTTATTATACTGCGCCAGCTAAAATGGTTTATTTTATATGACATGGAAAAAGTTTATGAGCATTATTGTTTTTTTTTTGTTTTGTTTTTTTCTCAAGAAAAGGTTGTTTAGAGGTTTCAACAAAACTACCAGCTTTCCAGATTGTTATAAAGGGATGTTTGACATGAACCTCTTTCCATGTCAGTGTGAATTATAGTTACAAATTTGTAGTTGGCAACAGAAAAGGTTACATTTTTATCAATTATGGCAATTTTCAAGTTCTGTGAAGTTTCAAGCATTTTCTGTTTTTGTGATTATAGACCTTTACAGAAATACAGTTCATTGTGTAATCCACCATCCTGTGTTAATCCTCTACAATTAAGTATAAGGAAAGAGTACAGAATTAAAAGTTGTCCGTCCATGTTAAACTATGTTATAAGCTGTGGATCAAATAATTGCTCCAATTTGGCCCAATCAATATCTGTTGTGTTCAGATATAGATTGGGAAGACTATGATTCTTGGTCATGCACATGAGTTAATAGATTTACAGGGGAATGTAATAAAAGTCGCAAAGAGCAAGACAATTCGCACCAATAAGACTAAAAATCCACATCTCGCAATGTAATATTGTTCCTTAAACTGTTATTGCATTGCGAATTTTAATTGCGCATTGCAAATTTTAATTGCACACTCATAAGAAGTGCTTGAAGGTGTCGTAATCTTTTGGAGCAAACATAACGCCTTTTTCAGTAAGAAGTTTTATTACATTGACTGCGCATTGGCGCAAACTATAAAATTCGCAAACGGTCTTTCACTGTCAGAAGTGGTCGCTAAACAGTTTCCGGGCTCGCAAAAGCGATATTAAATTTGCACAAAGCAAAATTTGTTCGCGCAAAGGCATAATTTTTCGCATTGCGAATAGTTTTTCTGTTAACGATTTTTATTACATTCCCCCGTTTGAGTTTTGTCAGTGCCGTAACTATTGAGGATGCAAAAACCCTCCTTCCCAGCTGCTCTTTTACCTGGACCAAGGAAGGGGAACACAAATCGGTCAGGAGTGGGTGGAGTTGGGGTGGGTGGGGCAGAGGTGGGATGTGGATTGGAGTCCGTCTGGCCCCTCTGAAGATTTTTTTGCAGGTGGGCCCGGCACACTCTAGTTAGGCCACTGAGATTTGTCAGATATTTTTGTAGGGACCCGGTGTTTGGCTGTATATGGTCACCTAGTTTAAGATAGATTACCCCTAAAACAAGGTAAATGTATAAAATTATGTTTTTCACAGAAAACATTTATCAAAGGCCCATTAAATACAAATGTTTGTTTTTTTATTGTAAATATATAGTAGCTAGTCTGATACATCCTATCAGCCACAATATATACCAAAATTATAGATCTCCACAGCTGAGTTTATAATTAGCTTTCGGTAAATTATTTTGACTCATATTATTTTGTTAAGTTTATGTTGTATGAAGCACACCCTTGAGCATACTTTGGCTGTGTGATTTATAGTGTGTGACCAGGACTATTTCTGCGAGTATTGTGGCTCTGACCCACTTGTTGCAGAACAACTCCCTACAACTCCCTGTACCCGTGGATGCTTCTCTTTGCATCAAAAGATCCAGATCACAGAAAAATATCTTGCAGCAAATAACAGGTTTATTAAAAGTGAGCAGTTCACACTCCTGAGACAAATCCTCCCACATAGTATAGCTCCAGGGGCGTAACTATAGAGGAAGCAGACCCTGCGGTTGCAGGGGGGGCCCAGGAGTGTAGGGGGCCCAGTGAGACCCTAATTAATTAACAATTTTAATATATCTTGGTAAAATAGGCCAACTTATAAATATTTTGGGGCCCTAAATTGAATTTGCTATGGGGCCCAGTAACAACTAGTTACGCCACTGCATAGCTCTGTGCATAGGGATGCTCAGCCTGGGGTCATTTATCTGGGCAACATAACCGGTCCTCAACTCACCTACTGAAATCCCTGCAATAGTAAATTACACAACTTGAGCAACCTCTTGAGCAACTATGACAAAACTACTAAATAACCTTTCTAAATCTTGAACACTTTAACCCTGGGCCTATAACAACCTCTTAGAGAGGTGAAGTCCCAGGAAAGACCTTGAGCACATGGGGCTATACCCCTTATATATTCTGAAAGTATTCTGGATGTATCTGCCATGGACTTGTCTGAGCTTTAGTGATTCATTTTCAGGCCAGATTGTCATGAAAAGTAGCACCAGAACCCTTACAAAGACATTTTGAAGGCATTACCTGCAGAGATATTATTGGTTTTGGATGGACATAAAATTTGGTGAGTGATGGCTTGGATCTAGTTGGTTGAAACTTCAGTCAAAACTGCTGCATAGGTGACCTCTACAATAACTTGTGTCATGGTGGGAGAACTGCTGAAAAATATCCTTCAGCTTGTTGTTTATACTGTATGTATCTTGCAATGTTTGGTAGTACAGGCACAGCGTTTGTTTAGCATAGTGGTTGTGTCCATGCAAGTACAAATGATGTCTTATAGTTGTTTAGAAACACTTACTGCTCTCTGTAGTGAATGAGAACTTAATGAAGTGTGGTGTATAAATACAGATGTTTCTGTGTGTACTAGTTTCACAATGTGATAAGTACACAAACAAGAGAAAGATTTCTAGCTTTACACCTTGCATTATTTACCTCTGACCTGCCATAACCAAGGTGATTCCCATACACTATAATGCTCATCCCTAAAAAAGATGACAGTGCCTCAAATCTACTGTAAATTCATTTTGGTTCCACATTTTGTCTCAACTCTACAGTCAGAACCCTCCCAAGCATTATAGTAGAATCTAACACCACTGCAATACAAAATAGAACTTGTTTGTAGAAAGATTAGATTACCATAAGAAGTTCCATTTGGATAGAAATGGAAAGCCTGGCATCTCTGCACAATAGTCAAAGTAATTTACCACATTAAACACTTCTTATGTTTCCCCCATGTTCGAACCATATTCACTTTGCTGTGACATTTTAGTATGAGATACTATAAAAACAAAAACTGCTACCAGTTATGATTCCTCATCACTCTTAAATGAAAATTGGTTAAGCTTCATAATCAGCTAAGGCCACTAGAGCCGTATGAAATGTGATTTGTTGACGTTGTGGATGTGCCGGTGTGCACCTTAGCTCTGCATGTAAGATTCTTTGTTAGGTAAAGGATGTGTCTGTGCAATGTCTGTCTCAATGTACAAGACTGGGGCAAATATCTGAGCATCTGAGACATTGAAATATGCAACATCTACATATGTGATTGAAATACATGTACAGTGGTGTGAGAAACTATTTGCCCCCTTCCTGATTTCTTATTCTTTTGCATGTTTGTCACACTTAAATGTTTCTGCTCATCAAAAACCGTTAACTATTAGTCAAAGATAACATAATTGAACACAAAATGCAGTTTTTAAATGAAGGTTTACGTTATTAAGGGAGAAAAAAAACTCCAAAATCTACATGGGCCTGTGTGAAAAAGTGATTGCCCCCCCTTGTTAAAAAATAACTTAACTGTGGTTTATCACACCTGAGTTCAATTTCAAAGGTTATAAAGCCATTTCTAAAGCTTTGGGACTCCAGCGAACCACAGTGAGAGCCATTATCCACAAATGGCAAAAACATGGAACAGTGGTGAACCTTCCCAGGAGTGGCCGGCCGACCAAAATTACCCCAAGAGCGCAGAGACAACTCATCCGAGAGGCCACAAAAGACCCCAGGACAACATCTAAAGAACTGCAGGCCTCACTTGCCTCAATTAAGGTCAGTGTTCACGACTCCACCATAAACCGGCCTGCTTGGCAGATTTCCAAGGCGCAAACCACTTTTAAGCAAAAAGAACACTAAGACTCATCTCAATTTTGCTAAAAAACATCTCAATGATTGCCAAGACTTTTGGGAAAATACCTTGTGGACCCGTTACATCTGGCGTAAAAGTAACACAGCATTTCAGAAAAAGAACATCATACCAACAGTAAAATATGGTGGTGGTAGTGTGATGGTCTGGGGTTGTTTTGCTGCTTCAGGACCTGGAAGACTTGCTGTGATAGATGGAACCATGAATTCTACTGTCTACCAAAAAATCCTGAAGGAGAATGTCCGGCCATCTGTTCGTCAACTCAAGCTGAAGCGATCTTGGGTGCTGCAGCAGGACAATGACCCAAAACACACCAGCAAATCCACCTCTGAATGGCTGAAGAAAAACAAAATGAAGACTTTGGATTGGCCTAGTCAAAGTCCTGACCTGAATCCTATTGAGATGTTGTGGCATGACCTTAAAAAGGTGGTTCATGCTAGAAAACCCTCAAATAAAGCTGAATTACAACAATTCTGCAAAGATGAGTGGGCCAAAATTCCTCCAGAGCGCTGTAAAAGACTCTTTGCAAGTTATCGCAAACGCTTGATTGCAGTTATTGCTGCTAAGGGTGGCCCAACCAGTTATTAGGTTCAGGGGGCAATTACTTTTTCACACAGGTTTGGATTTCTTTTCTCCCTAAATAATAAAAACCCTCATTTAAAAACTGCATTTTGTGTTTACTTGTGTTATCTTTGACTAATAGTTAAATGTGTTTGATGATCAGAAACATTTTGTGTGAAAAACATGAAAAAGAATAAGAAATCAGGAAGGGGGCAAATAGTTTTTCACACCACTGTATTTCTCTGCTACTTTCAATAACTGACTCACTAGCTAAGATCTGCACACAGTACTCAGTCCTTGCCCTGTAGATTTCGATTCACTCTTTCCTTTACTCCAAGCTCATTATTATGGTTCTTTTTATCACTTCTGAAGCTCTGCAAAGCCTCTCACACAGATTAGCCCTTCATGCTCAGGCAGAAACAATCCAAGACAAATGGTCAGATGGCTCTGCTCTTGGGGCTCTGTGATCACCATTGATGAATATGCCAATTTATTTTTAAAAGAACACATGTGAATTCCTGCAGTGGAAAGGATATTTGCATTTTGCATCGGTGCCTTTATGACATAACTGAAAACACAGCAGTCAATAGTGTAAAAACACAAATAAGAGTATATAAAATGATACACAAATTTTGAAGGCTGTGCACCTCTAAAACAGAATGGTCTGACATATCGGTGCTTGCAGTTCAAGTGCATCTTAGATTTGCTGTAGATTTCCCTTATGTGTGAGCTTATTCCCTGCTCTGCTATCTAACATTCATCAAGTGATTTCCCAACAAAACAAGGTCATCTAATTAACAAAACATTGCACAGATTGAGGAGGTAACATTTGTTATGATATAGACAGCAATATTCTAAGACAGTTTACTGTTGCTCTTCATCTTTTATGGCTTGATCCCAGGACCTCCTCGTTTTTGGTCCTACCTACTGGGCTAGGAAAGCAGCAAGTGAGCCCAGCAGCCTTATTGGCTAAGTGGGGTCAGCCAATCGGGGCTATGTAAGCACAGTCATCCTCACAGCTTCTCTCCTTGGGAGATACAGGAGTGGGACCAGAACAGGAACCTGAGCTAGGGACAAGCCACAGTGCTCAGGAGCAAAGTCAATGCACAGGCCCTGGTTGTGAGGAGGGCTGAGTTTATATAGGGCTGAGTAAGCCCCGACTGACTGGCCCCACCCAACCAATACGGCAGCTGGGGTGATTCAGCATATCCATGGAAACCGGTGGAAAGGAAATAAGCATTTACTGATTGCTCTTCTGGGCCAGTGGTTAGAGAGAGCAGCCATCCACCAGGAAGTTGTGGGTTCAAGCCCCAACATATCCTTACATTTTTTAATTGTTAGCATTGAACCATTTGAAGATGTTAATAGCCTTCATTATGTTTTAGTTTTTTTCAGTGGGTTTCGCTCGAAAACTCAAGAATTCTTTTTTTTTTCAGCAGAAAACTAGATTAATTCGAGTTTTCAGGTTTTTAACCACCAAATTCCCTGATTCAAGTTTTTGTACATACGAGTTTTTTCTTTAATTAGAAAACATTCAAGTTCAGAGTTCATTCGAGGTATAAAAAAAAAACTCACAAACCTCTAAAACTCGATCTTCGATAAATATCCCCCTATAGGACCTAGGAAACCAAGTAGAAGTGGAAATAGAATTGGAGATGACTAGGAAAAGGACAGCATAAAAACAATAAGCAAACAGATATACAAATAAAGATACACTTGCAGTCTTAAAAGTTGGTTGTCAGTTCAGAGTATACCAACAATCAAATAGCATTTTCCATTGAAGACCAGAAAGATGCAGAATAGGAAAGCTAATATACAAATATTTTGTGATCTGATCTATTTATTTGGCATCACTAAGCTATAGAAGTGTAAATGACCCTATTAAAATGAAGCTATCGTATAGTGACAAAAGAAAGTACACCCAAATGCCCTATAGAAAACACTTCTCTAGTCCCTACATACTAATATATACTGAATTCAGACACACTTGAGTGAGTTTTTATTTACATTCCCATGTTAACCAGAAGAAGATTCCTTTAAATTGTTAATAAACCATGCCTGTGATAGTGTTGTGCCTGCTCGCTTGATACAGTAGTGTCTGTGTGATCCTTATTAGAAGAGAGAGAGCGCAAACATGTAGACTCACAAATGGCCAATCTGTACGATAACCAGAAGTCAGGTCAATATCAATTTCTCTGCTCCCTCTAGCATCTGTGGTGTTGATGATCATATGCTTTAAATAGTCAGTTAAACTAATGTTATTCATTATTTATTGCTCTTCTTTCACTCTGCATTATTTTCTATTATGGAACTGAAGTGCCTTGCCGGCCATTCTATTCTTGTTTTATCAGCAATGCAAAACTCAGCTTTTCAAGAGACTCATTGTTTCTTCAATAGCTTCTAGAGCACCCTTTATAAGTTAGTCTCTTTCAGACCAATTGTTAAGAAGGCCTTCACGGGCCATTACACCATTATTTATTTATGAATCCCCCCCTTATATATTTATCTAATGGAAATATTAAGGACCAAACATATCATTATTTTACTTGTTTTGGCTGCAAAGGTATTTCCTTGGCACATTATATTGGTCATTTTTGGTGACTGTCTGACTTTTTCACCAGTAATGTGAGCCTGTCTATTAAAACTTTCCCATCACAATTGTTTTTTTTTTTTACCCCAATTTAAACATGCACTCATCTTTAGTCTGAAATATTCCTCTTGTGATCGAACTTTATATGATGTCTCTCTGTGACCCTTTATCTCTAAACTACCTTGGTTGTTAGTATACAATTGACAATACTCTCTGATCATGGCCTGGTGGACCTCCAACAACCTGGCTCACAACATTCACAATCAGTTGCAACATTCCACAGAAATTGCTGTAGCTGACTAATGAATGACTCTTTATCCGTAAAACACTTCTAGTTACAAATATCTCATGACAGCTTTTGACACTATTGATCATGTCTCCTCTTCTGGTACCTTCATTCTCCTGGCCTTTGTAATGCTGCCCTGCCCTAGATTTCCTCTTGTTTTTCAAATTGCTCTTTCAATGTATTGGTGGGTATCACCAATCACTTTCTGTTAAGGTTCCCCAAAACTTTTATACCTATTTCCTCAGCCACTTATCAGTTCATATAGATTCCAATACCACATCTCTGCTGATTATACTCACATTTGTCTCTCCTCTCCCAATATCAACCCAGATCTCAGTTCTCTTACAGTCAACTCTCAGATCTCAGGTCTCAGGTCTCTTTAAGTCAACTCTCTGCCTTTAAACAATGTCTTAAAACACATTCCTTTAGAGAAGCATATCCCCACGTAGTCATGCTTCCCTTCCCTTCACTATACACAATATACTTCCACCTGCCACAGTGCTTAGTGGCAAATCTTGATCTTGCCAATCATCACATTTCTTTCTCCTACTACCTTCTTTATTCCAACTAGAAGCTCTATTGAACAGACCCTTTTCACTTCCAGTATTGATCAATATTTGTATGTAATCTGTATGTTTGATGTATACAGCCATCTGTGTACAACACAGTAAAATATGATGCTGATTTATAAATATATGTTTTGATGATGATGATGATGATAATAATAGCAATTATCATTAGTGATGGGCGAATTTATTCACCAGGCGCGAATTTGCAGCAAATTTGCACGATTTGCCGCCAGCAAATAAATTTGCGAAACGCCCGCGAAAATCCGGCCGAAAAAATTCGTCTGCGTCAAAAAATACTGGACACCGGCGTAAAAAAAGGCTGCCGACGTCAAAAAAAAACAGGCTGTTTCGCGAATTTCACAAAATTTCCGGCGAAGTGAAACGGCGCAAATTCGCCCATCACTAATTATCATACGGAGCCAACATTGAATTAGAACATATGAACAATTAGATCAAACTGAATCTAAATGAAGTTTAAAACATACTCAGATCAACCTTCATCAAAGTGTATTTTAGACTGTTCCATTCCCAAGTTAATAAAATGGTTTCTGTTTCAATGCAAACAGAATATAAGCTTAAAAGTCTATACGACTTAAAAGTTCTGAATATTTCAAGATTTAAAGTGTCTTAAGCATGATTTAGCAGATAGGGCAAAACATTATGGCTGGATTTAGGTACAAATTAGATATTGATTGAACTGTGATTTTTTTTCTCTCTGTCTGTTTCTAATCCACACAATTTTTTAGCACAATTGTTCCCAGAGGTGATATCCCGATTGGAGTCTATAACATTTCCCATTTGAAAGCCATTATGCTGTGGATAAAATTTAAACAAGTTGGTATGTTAATAATTAGTCCTGTCATGGAGTATCAATCGGCAGAACCCAAAATGAACTGGAAGTAGTAGTTATACCACTCTTATATAAACACAATATTTACTCAAGACCCGGAGGCAGGAGATCAAATAGAATAGTCATCAATTACAAAACGCAAGATTGAGTTGGATTGCCTTAGGGGCCGATTCACTAACTTCCAGTGAAGGATTCGAAGTTAAAAAACTTCGAATTTCAAAGTTTTTTTTGGGCTACTTCGACCATCGAATGGGCTACTTCGACCTTCGACTACGACTATCGAAGGATTCAAACTAAAAATCGTTCGACTATTCGTCCATTCGATAGCCGAAGTACTGTCTCTTTAAAAAAAACTTCGACCCCCTAGTTCGGCAGACAAAAGCTACCGAAGTCAATGTTAGCCTATGGGGAAGGTCCCCATAGGCTTGCCTAAGTTTTTTTGATCGAAGGATATTCCTTCGATCGTAGGATTAAAATCCTTCGAATCGTTCGATTCAAAGGATTTAATCGTTCGATCGAATGAAGAATCCTTCGATCGTTCGATCGAATTTTCTGCGATAAATCCTTCGACTTCGATATTCAAAGTCGAAAGATTTCAATCCCTAGTCGAATATCAAGGGTTAATTAACCCTCGATATTCGACCCTTGGTAAATCTGCCCCTTATTGTGCCCACTAAAATGACTAAATTAGCCCCTCTTTAGTTCTCCTTTTATATTATTTTTCCCAGCTGCATTTCCAGTGTGCGCATGTCAGGCATGGACTGCTTCTCAAGTTTTATCTCAAAGGAAGTCAACAACTTTTGAGACAATATTGTCCTATGGGCACACTTTCACTAGGATGTTACTTTAATTCTATAGATACTGTTGCCATGATATTGAATGTACTCAAATGGAGGTCTAATCTATGGGTATAATAAGTAGGGTTATTGTGTCCTGTGGTTGCCTTTGTGAAGTTATGTCCTGAGGATAAAGAGCTTCCTCTGTCTACCTATATACTATTCTTACCAATGCCATAGCAGTATGGGGTATATTTATCAAAGAGTGAAGTTAATAGAGAAGTTCCGCCACTAGAGTGAAATTCCGCCACTTCCCATTCATTTCTATGGGGTTTTTAAAGGCGTATTTATCAAAGGGTGAAATTTCACTTTCACCCATTGATAAATACGCCTTTCAAAATCCCATAGAAATGAATGGAGAGCTACGGAATTTCACTCTAGTGGCGGAACTTCACTCTTTGATAAATTTACCCCTATGTGCCTGGTAGGTAGAGAAGACTGACATAAGATTCTACAAAAATGCTTCTCAGTTTAAGGGGCCGATTCACGAAGAGTCGAATATCGAGGGTTAATTAACCCTCGATATTCGACTGGGAATTAAAATCGTACGACTTCGAATATCGAAGTCGAACGATTTTGCGCAAATCCTGCGATCGATCGAAGGATTTTTCGTTCGATCGAATGATTAAATCCTTCGAATCGAACGATTCGAAGGATTTTAATCCAACGATCGAACGAAAATCCTTCGATCAAAAAATCACAGGCAAGCCTATGGGGACCTTCCCCATAGGCTAACATTGACTTCGGTAGCTTTTAGCTGCCGAAGTAGGGGGTCGAAGTTTTTTTTAAAGGGACAGTACTTCGACTAGCGAATGGTCGAATAGTCGAACGATTTTTAGTTTGAATCGTTCGATTCGAATTTGAAGGTCGTAGTCGAAGGTCGAAGTAGCCCATTCGATGGTCGAAGTAGCCCAAAAAAACTTCGAAATTCGAAGTTTTTTTCATTCGAACCCTTCACTCGAATTTCGTGAATCGGCCCCTTAGTCTTTGGACTCGCTAACAGCACCCGCTGCAGGATAATCACTGGTTACCTGAGCTGATAAAACCACAAAATCCTCAATCCAACTAAGTAGTAATCTGAGCACACGTTAGAAGATGTTTGGTAAATTCACACGGCTGCCATATGTGAACAAGAAAATGGAACTGTCTGAGTTGCCTTGTAAATGCTGAATCATTAATAAGACATTACATTCATTTATAATTCACAAAGAAAAATAAACAAAAAAAGTGAAAAGTTTGTCTGAAACATTTTAACTCATTTCAAGAATGATTAATATGGCCAAAAGCACTGTGCTTGCTCCAGCACCAAACTTGTAAATATTGTATTATAATTCCCGTCCCCAGGCAATTGGAAAGACACACTTTAATCTCACAGCATCGCATTATAATCTTAGGCAATCTAAATATGGCAACATATTGTAATTCTTAAAGCATTAATACCCCATGATTTGCATTTCTGTAACAGGGCTACTGCATTTTATTAAAAACAGTATTCCAACTATGTACTTGTATCTTCAGAAAAAATTAATTTTAAATTCAGAATATGGAAGTTGTTTCCATTTAAAAACGAAAACCAATGTGTATTTAATAGCTGTAATACAAAATGTACACATAAAAATATTTAAAAATGTAATATTCTTATTATTAAGTCTATTTATAATATTGTGTTATATATTTTAATAATGATAGCTATAGATGTGTTCTAGCTACATTTATTTATCTAGACATTCTGTGAAAAGTTCAGTCGAATGATTTTTATGCACGTCCTTTCCGTTTGCGATGGAGTTTTGGCTTAGGATTTCTCTAGAGGTTCAAGAACACTGTAAAACATGTTCCTGTAAGAGACACTGTTATCATAAAACAATGTTTGCTTTTGTACCTAAGAGTGACAAGTAATGTTTATCAAACTATAATAGCTTTGTCTCAAAAATTAGAGTTTTTTTTTTTTTTTTTTTTTTTTAAACCTACTGTAACTGAAACTTTGGCAGTTAGTTACTAAATTCTGGTTAGACTTTTTGGGGTAAAACTCAAATTTTTCAGGTTTTCTTTTTAAAACTTGAATTTTTTGAGATTTATTAAAGCTTGATGCAGCAAAAAGCTCAAATCCAATAATCTGCCATCTCAGACCTGTCGAGGTTGTATATATATCAATGGTAGGGATGGGCAAATTTTTTCGCCTCGTTTCGCCGAAAAAAATGACGCCCATAGACTTGTATGGCGGCGTGCGTCAAAAAAAAAAGACGCGCGTCAAAACAGTTTCACCACGTGACAAAATTTTTTTGACGCCCAAAGACTTTAATGGGCGTCTGCGACATTTCGCCGGCGGCGAATTTTTGGCGAAGCTAAACGGGTCAAATTCGCCCATCCCTAATCAATGGTAGAGGTAACTATCCTATTTGGTAGTTTCTGTGGTCTGTGCTGGAATTAGCCCGAAAGCCAACCATTTTGGGCTATTCGGGCAAAAATCCAAAAAGTCTGGGCTTTTTGGGAAAAAGCCACAAAAAATCAAGTGATTCAGGAAAAAACTCTGTAAAAAAATGATTTTATCGAGCTTTTACTGATTAAACCATTGAAATCATGCTTATTTTAATAATAAATGTTTTCATAATAAATAAGGTAAAATCTGGTATGGGAGTTTGGTTGTGGTTTTTTATCTACTTTTGAGACAATATTGTCCTATGGGCTGTTGCTTTAATTCTATAGACACTGTTGCCATGGTATTGAATGTACTCAAATGAACAAGGAGGTCTAATCTATGGGTATAATAAGTCATTGTGTCCTGTGGTTGCCTTTGGGAAGTTATGTCCTAAGGATAGAGAGCTTCCACTGTGTACCTATATAACATTGTTATCAATGCCATAGCATTGATCGGATAAAATTGAGTATGAGAGTTTGGTTGTGGTTTTTTTATTTAAAAAATCAGATGAATTCAGACTTCAGTAAATAACCCTCCTAGTCTTCATACTGATTTAGGCTTTTGCAATGTGATATGCTTTATTAAATAAATATCACTTTCATTGGGAATTTATAAGCATTTTTAAGAACTATTTAAAGGTGAAGTTTTTTTTTTCCCTGTGGTGTTGAAAAATAACTATTTTAAGTATGAAAACACTGCACAAACTTCAAAATGTACAATGTTTTCCCCACCGGCAGATGGGTTGATAAATAAGTTCACAATAGGGATGCATCAGATCCAGAATTCAGTTTTGGGATGTCGCCAGGATTCATCCTTTTTTTAGAAAGATTTGGAAGTTCAAGTGCAGGACTGAACCAAGTCAATTGCAATTTTTTTCCGCATTTGGTTCTTTTTGACACTTTCTTTTTGCTGGTTTTCATATGCTAATTAGGGGTCGGATTTGGTTCATCTGAATTCTTGAAGGAAGATTCAGAAGATTCCCCCAAATCCCTAATTAATGGATTAGGTGCATCACAAAAACTATTAATACACGCAAAAAGGAAATTATTTGGACAAAGGGAGACATTATCAAATACAACTTTAATTACAGTTCACCCTGGAGAAACTAGAAGGGAACTTGAGATAAGAAGGAAAAGAAAACCACTCCCAGAATTAAAAAAAAAAATGTAAGGACATGCAAAAGAAAGAGCTAAAGGAAATAACAAGTGCACTACAGCTCTTTACATAAGGATTGCTTAGTGAAGTCCAGAGATCGTTTTAGCCTGTGAGTTCTGTTCTTTGTGCCAAATGTGCCAGTACACAAGTACAAGGACTCAGAGTGCAGCTGCTTTGAGGAACACAATGTGCCAGTGCAAAACCAAAGTCTTCATTTTGTCCCTATTTATGTGCCAATATGTTTGTCCCATTTAAATGGGGGAATATCATCATGGTCTCACAAGATGGTATGGTTGTTAAGTAGTGAAGGCAAATTTCCTCGTTTCGCAGCAAGCAAGTTAATTTAAACTCGTTGCGCGTCAAAAATGGACTGCGCATAAAAATTGACGTGCGTCAAAATGATTCGGACATCCATCGACTTTAATGCATTTGGACCAAATAGTCGCGGGTATAAAAAATGTCACTCACGTCAAAATAATTTTGACGCCTATTGACTTTAATGTGTTTCGCGAAACGGCACAGATTTGCCCATCACTATTGTTAAGTTCTGTTAAAGAAGAACTAAACCCTAAAAATGAATATATATAAAAGTAACTGTAACAGTTTTTAAAGTTGTCTTTGGAGCACCCCATCTATGTTAGGAGTGTCAGAGACACAGCACATGCTCAGTGTGCACTGGGAAGCTGTTCAGATGCTTAGCTTAGGGGTTATTGCAAATCATCAAGAAAAAAATTAGATTTATCTGTCATATTGTATAAACTAATGACACATGGCTGATAATTACATTTTGATGCTAATTGTGCTGGTTTCTGAGCTGACATATAGGGGCAGATTCACTTAGGGTCGAATTTCGAAGTTAAAAATACTTCGAAATTCGACCCTCGAATTGAAATCCTTCGACTTCGAATATCGAAGTCGAAGGATTTAGCGCTAATCCTGCGATTGAACGATCGAAGGATTTTTCGTTCGATCGAACGATTAAATCCTTCGAATCGAACGATTCGAAGGATTTTAATCAAACGATCGAAGGAAAATCCTTTGATCAAAAAAAGGTTAGCAAGCCTATGGGGACCTTCCCCATAGGCTAACATTGACTTCGGTAGGTTTTATCTGCCGAAGTAGGGGGTCGAAGTTTTTTTTAAAGGGCAAGTACTTCGACTATCGAATAGTCGAATAGTCGAACGATTTTTACTTCGAATCTTTCGAATCGAAGTCGAAGGTCGTAGTCGAAGGTCGAAGTAGCCCATTCGATGGTCGAAGTACCCAAAAAATACTTCGAAATTCGAAGTATTTTTCATTCGAACCCTTCACTCGAGCTGAGTGAATCGGCCCCATAATGACAATCTGAATAAATTACTAATCAGCCTTGCATTGTGACTTTTATATTCTTTTTATACTGTATATTGTGAGTTGGTCCCTAAGCTCAGGTAACAGACAGCAGCCAAGTGCATATGCAGTGAATCAGCAGAAAAGATGGAGAGCTATTTGGGACATCTTCTGAGGTGCAAATCTTCCTTGCTAAAGGGTTGTGGTTGTGTTGGGCTGGTACAGAACCCCAAAACATAATGGGGCAGATTTATCAAGGATCAAAGTGAATTCGAGGGAATTTTCGAAGTAAAAAAATTCAAAATTTGAAGTAATTTTTTGGATACTTTGACCATCGAATAGAATACTACGACTTTGACTTTGAATTTGATTCAAAGTAAAATGGTTCGAATATTCGACCATTCGATAATCGAAGTACTGTCTCTTTAAAAAAAACTTTGACTTCAATACTTCACCAAATTAAACCTGCCGAAGTGCTATGTTAGCTTATGGGGACCTTCTAGAGCAGTTTTGTAAGTTTTTTGAAGTCAAAGAAAAATCATTCAATCGATCGCTGAAATCCTTCGAACGATTTTACTTTGACCGAAAATGGCCAAATTTGCTGAAAAAAACATCAAATTCGATATTCAAAGTCGCAGTAATTCAATTCGATGGTCGAATTTCGAAGTATTTTCAACTTCCAAATTCAACACTTGACAAATCTGCCCCAATGTGTAGTATTTATACCTTAATTTTTTTGTTAAGCTTTAGTTCTCCTTTAAGATAGTATATTCAGAAGACATAAATGCTGTCAAATTTGGGGGTGTCCATGACATATTAAAGATGGTAGTATGAAATGAGATCAAATAGCAGTGCCAAGTTCTGATGGCAAATAATGAATGGTACTGAATAAATAAATAAATGCATCACAGGTTGACATTGCATGAGATGCTCTTCAGCTTGAAGAAATGTTATTATACTTTACTTCATTTATACGCATTCCCTGCTGCATAGAATAAACTGCATAAATTAATATTGTTCCCACAAAAAGCTCAAGTGCAATATAGGAAATGAGACTATTCATTACACTGCCACACTTTTGGGGACTCAAAATTATGCCAATTAAGTCATGTGACTATCTTTCTTCGATTAGAAAACTAATTGTGTTGGCGCATGCTAAAACTTCCATTATTTGCACTCCATCTGCAGGTCGTCTACACACACAAAGTTCATTTAATGGTGTCTGACTATAAATACTCTAAAATATTTAAGCAGCACTTTTATTTTGGAAACAGTGTCCCGGGAAAGCATAAATGCACTCCAAATGTGATTTGTCATTCTATACAATTATATTCTAAATAGTCTCAATCTTATGGGAGTCTGCCTCCTTGATTCACAAATTTGCACCACTTAAAAACCAATCAGCCCAACTGTTGCTATTTTTATGGCATGTGAGTTTCAGTATAAGTAACCATGCACTCTTGCTTGGCACAAAAAATGGGTGCAAAGATGCCAGCACAATGCGCAGAGCGACCTTCATCCTATGAAGATTTTTTTTTCCAGTCGCTTCTTGAGTTGTTAACACATTAAGCCCTTCGATTTTCAGTAACCAGTGTTTTATAGGCTAGCAGATTGCCTTTGCTTTTGGGAATTTGCTGTAACATATTGAGCTTAACAGATTTATGCAGGAACGTAAAACAAAAATAGTGTAGCAGGCGTTTGGAATTTTTGAACACAAACGGATTAGGCTTTGCAGATGGCTGTTGCAAATAATGACATTGAGTAATTTAGCTGGGGAAGGTAATCTGTTTTTGACAGAATACATTAACATTTACCCAGTGCATACAGGTGCGAGTGGGTATTGCTTGGCATGTATTTGAGAGGGCTGTAAATTGTTTGAGGGGGCAAGGAAATTCTTAAATATTGTTAGAAGCTAAATACTAAGTAGCCAAAAAAGACTGATTGTCATGCAAATATATTTGGGCATTTGAATGTGAATTTGCTGCTGGGATATTAGGGTTTATGTAAAGAAAATTTAAGCTTAAAGGGATACTGTCATGGGAAAAAATGTTCTGCACTAAAATAGTGTTCTGCACTAAAATAAGTGTCTCAAAAGAGCAAACTGATTTTTTAGATTTAATTTTGAAATCTGACATGGGGCTAGACATACATGTTTCCCAGCTGCCCCCAGTCATGTGACTTGTGCTCTGATAAATTTCAGTCACTCTTTACTGCTGTACTGCAAGTTGGAGTGATATCACCCCCTCCCTTTCCCCCCAGCAGCCTAACAACAGAACAATGGGAAGGTAACCAGATAGTAGCTCCCTAACACAAGATAACAGCTGCCTGGTAGATCTAAGAACAGCACTCAATAGTAAAATCCAGGTCCCACTGAGACACATTCAGTTATATTGAGTAGGAGAAACATCAGCCTGCCAGAAAGCAGTTCCATCCTAAAGTGCTGGCTCTTTCTGAAATCACATGACCAGGCAAAATGACCTGAGATGCACCTACACACCAATATTACAACTTGAAAAAAAAATACTCTTGCTGGTTCAGGAATTAATTTTATATTGTAGAGTGAATTATCTGCAGTGTAAACAGCATCATTTAGAAATAAAAACGACATCATACATGACAGAATCCCTTTAAATGTTGCTCAGAATTCAACAAAAATGCAGGGGAAATTTAGTAAATTAGATGTAGTTCAGTTTGTTTAAATTCATAGGTTGATTAGTTTGGGGCAAATTCTGTCTGAATTTCTATTGAATGCTAATTTAAAAATCATAATTTGGTTGAATTATCTAACATTTTTAAATACACTGAAAGAACTCCTATATATATGCAAATTGTGTTTCTCCATATTCAATAAACTTGGAATGCTCATTTTAAAATCACAATTTGGTTGAATCAGCTAAAATTTTTACATGCAGGTTAAGAAGATTGTTAGACTCTTTATAAAAAGGAATTAGTATTTTAGCTTAACTATCTATGCTGGGCATTATTAACCACAGATTTAGAGAGAGAAAAATGTGTTCTCATCTCCTTCTCTCATTACTCAATGTTTGAGATACACGAGGACAAAGAACCATTTTAAATGGGGAATTCAATTTGTGACAGTATTTCTGTCTAGTCAGAGTTAAACCTGATTAACACATTTTGAGTAATGTTTTTCTAGAAGTCATCAATCACCCCCTTGACAGTGTTACTTAAAGTGGACCCGTCACACAGACACAAAAATCTGTATAATAACAGTCCATTTCAAATTAAACATGAAATCCAATTTCAATTTTTTATTAAACCATTCATAACTGTTGTAAACTCATTTAAAAATCTCAGCTGTCAATCAAATATTGTCTGCACCGCCTCTATGCCTAGGCATAGAGGCGGGGCAGACAACTGTTTTCACTTTCCATTCAGCACTTTCTAGATATCACTGCTCTCCTCACATTCCCCAGTTCTCTTCACCATTTAATTGTGTAGCCAGTGCATGGGGATGGACATCAGGTCCCCTCTTCTGGTGCACAAACATGATTCTGAGATGATACAAGGCTTGTCTTAATAACAGTGTCCCCAAAATGGCTCCTGCCTGCTTGTTATAATTATGAATTCCCAGACTGAAGGAAACAAGATTCTAATAATTTATATAGTGTAATTAAAGTTCATTTTGCTTGACTAATGTGATAAAATAGGATTTTGAATAATTTTTTTGGGTGACGGGTCCACTTTAAAGGCTGGCACAAATGTCAAGGTCTGTTTGAACATCTTTCTATTTTTTTTAAGACACAGATATGAATGTCTATTCATTTATTTTATAGAGGATATTAGGCCTTGCTGTCTGTGACATATTTTTAATGGCAATTATACACACATTTTGTTCTTTTCCAACCCTTATACCCATTTTTAATGAACTTTTGAATCACTTTTTAATTCACACTTTTTTTTTAAATTAATATATATAAATATAAATTTAATTATTCATTCTTCTTTTATTCCTGCTCTGAAATGCTTATGGGCAGATTTATCAAAGGTCGAATTTCAATTTATGTGAATTTTTTTTTCAATCTAATAAATTTGCATATGCTGACAACTCGAAAGGGAGGTCATTTAAGAAAAAAATTGAATGTCTAATATTCAATAGAATAGTCCTGACCTGAAAATTTGAATCTAATTCGAATTGAGTTTTCCCTCCAAAATTGGAATATCAGAAAGGCAATTAACACATTCAAATGGTTCAATGGACTTCTACCATTGACTTGTAAATGAACTCAGAAGGTTTTAGGTGGCAAATATTCAAATTAGAAAAGTTTCTATGGTTGAGGTGTGATAAGTCTTTCTCAAAAACATTTGAAGTTACATTCAAATTGGAGGATTAAAATGTATGAATTTTGACACCAACAAAAATTCAAAATTTGAATTAGAATTTACTATTTAACCCTTAATAAATCTTCCCCTTAGTTGGCATGTTTATTGAAATTTATATGAACACAGAAAAATTCAACCAAAATTCATTGGCATCTTGAATTTCTCCACTTCATGATATTGTATTCTTTAAAATAAATACAATAAATGGTTCTAAAGAGCAAACTTGGACACCTATTTATTGGAGGTCGAATTTTAGTGGGTGTCAAGGTTTTTAAAACCACGACTAAACTCACTTTCTCTAAAACCACAAATGTCATGACATTTATTAAAAGATTCAAATAAAAAAAAATAACTGAACAATCTGAAAAAAAATATATGACTGCCTCTAAAACCCTCTAAAAATTATTATCTTATTAAAATGTATTTTTCATTTATGTGTATGTCTGCATTGATTCACATGAATGGGAGCTTCCATAAACAACAGCACCTTTCAAATGTCAACTGTCATTTTTAATTTATTGACTGGAAGAACAATATGAACATCACCCCGGAAATGTCAAAAATCGTGTCAGGCAAAGAAAATCATATTTTTGCATGCCAATTCAATATTTGCTTAAGACTTGTTTTCAACGCAACAATCTACCTGATTTGCAACCTTAAAGCCAATGGTGCATGGCTTGGCAGGAAAGAAATGCTTATCGCTTGAGTATATCTATTGGTTGATTTTGTCTGTCTCTCATTTACATTGATTTGCACCTCTGTTCACCCCAAATCGATCTGCACTGTGTTATTCAAACTGATCAGAATAAAGGTTGAGAAAAAAATCTCACCAAACTGATCTCTCATAAGTGTAACAGCCATTAGAATGCTATTATATTTTAACACTACACTAAAAAAAATTGTATAAAAACATGTCTTCCCTGTAAAAATAAAACACTAAACCTCCAGGATTAGGTGTAAAAACAAGATTATCAGCTTTCCTCTATTTGATTCTTACTTTAAGTGGATATGGAAACGTTTGGGAAAAAACATGTCAGCAGAAAGAAGCAATAATATGATTTGATACAGAGGAACGGAAAACTGAGATACTCGCACTAAAACCAATAATAACTGTTAAAACCTTACGCCAGTGCCAGTATGAATCACTGTAGTGATGATTGAATAGACTGTTCTATAGACTGGGACGGTTTCTGGCTGTGGAAATATGTTCTTAATGTGCCATTCACATCTTTTTTCACTTTTTCTGTAAAGCCAATATTCATCATATGGTGATGTACAGGTGACTCATAATTGTACAGGGATTTTATTAAATTAAATAGCTAGGGAATTAGGAAATCCAGATGAATTCCCAGCAGTTTGATTATTTTTCACCCCATTTATCAACAATTTCCTGACGGCAATAAATAAAGTTTCTAGACAGTCAGTGAAAGTGAACGGACACATTTATCAAAGCAGATAGATGTTTCAGTTCATTATAAGATGTTTACATCTATCTTGCTTTTTCATGGTGTGTTAGTACTCAGTGCTGCTCAGTAATAGAAATGAGCACCAACACCCATCTGAAATGTTAAACCTAGAAATCACATGCAAGGATTAATTATATGCACAATTGTTCTGGCATAAAGTGATGACGTGTGCAGTTTTACTGGTATTCTAGAAAAGTTGCATCATGCATAATAAATGGCAAATATTTTTTAAATAAAATTAAAAAACGTTTCAAAATTAGGAACAAAATCGAACATTAAACTCAGAACATAGAGAAGATATCACAAAGCTTTTTTCCACTTTTTTCCCTGCCGTGTAGCCCTTGTGAAAAACAAAATATTAATTTACATCAACATGTCCTTTTGATGTTTTTGCCGTAGAGCTCCAGGGATATCTATTTTGAAAGTTACGGGGCTTGGCCACTTTAAAACATATTGCCTGCTGTTTTCTGACGGCCAAATGCTAATTTTACAGCATCACAGAGGGAATAGACTCAAAGCCAGAATTATATATAAGCCAAGTGTTTTTATGCACTGTTTGCTGCCTGCTCAAAGGATAACCTTTCCTTAAACCAGGCAGCAATTTGCGCTATTGCCAAAAAAAGCATGAGATGGGGGGCAGGGTTACAAAACATGTTAAATTATAGGACCCACGTCTATGTAAAATATCTCTATTTATAAATTGATCTATTTACAGAAATGTTTAAAATGACTGCAGAACCACATAAAGTCTGTATACTCTCTAGGGTTTCTTTCTTTCTTTCTTTTCTCTGTTTTTTTTTTCATTCCTTTATTTTCTTTCCTATACAACATGATAAAAATCTTTAATAAAAAAAGAAATACCATATGTGAAAAAAAACCCAAAAAAACACAAGGGGCTGATTTATTGATATATCTATTTTGATAATTTTCAGATGCGTTTTTCTATCTCAAATTCAAATTGTATAGTAGTCAATTGGTGTGTTCTCTAAATAAAAGTTGTTTTCAAGTTTCATTTTAAAGAAACAAGGACAGTGAACAATTTAATGTGATTGTAGTACAACTCGGTATTCACAAGATTTACCACAATTTAAAATAATATGCTGGAAATCGAGAAATTCATTCAATATTCAATATTGAAATTTAAAAATTTGCCTCCTCGTTGTGGACGATGTGATCTGGGAAGCTACAGTATAAATCAGCAAGGAATTTTAAAATCAGTTTGGAGAGGCTCACAATAGGAAGACAAATAGGACTGATAAACAGAGAAACACTGCGGCAGTTCACTTTCATGTTAATATTAGGAGAAGGTATTTTTGTGGCATACAATTTCCTATGACATCATGCATGTTCCTACAGCTCCAGGTGCAACAGGATTCAAGAGTTGAATTACAAAATCCTGACCAAGTGGTACTACACGCCACAGAAGCTCCATAAAATATACCCTAACACAACAAACATCTGCTGGAGATGCAGAAGTGATGTAGGCTCATTGCTCCACATCTTTTGGTCGTGTCCCATGATCAAGCCCTACTGGGACTCGGTCCTCCGGGTGTGTCAAAATGTAGCTGGGGACAGTAACCTAAACGACCCGGCCTACGCCTTACTATTTCACATGTCCGCGGAAGACAAGTTTCATTTCCACAATTCAGCCCTCCCGCACCTGCTCAACGCTGCAAAACTACTGATACCCAGATATTGGAAAAATCAGCAAACACCAACACCCCGTGACTGGTTGCTGAAGGTAGAGGAGATCCAACAATTTGAAGAACGATCAACACATACTGACAAACAGGCCAGAAATTACACTGCACAGTGGTTCACTTGGGCTGAATTCAAAGGGAGTCAAGAATATTCTCAGCTGATAGCATGACAAACCACACCTACCAAGAGGCGTCTCATGTTGCATTCACCTGCCTCCCCCACCCCATCCCTCACATACTCCCGCACACACTTACACACTATGACACATAGTCAGTAGGGGACGATTGGGCACCAAGAGAAGCGCATGAATATACTGCATGATGTTGATGTCTTATACCCTGTATAACATACTTTTTGCAATGTTAATTCAAGATAGCAATCCCCTGTTCTTGTCTGAAATCTTAATAAAAGATATTTGAAAGACATCATGCATGTTCTTTAGCATAAAATATGTGTAAGTAAAAGTATTCCTTTATTATAAGCAATACACTGTAGATCCTAGTAGACAGGTTACCAAGCACTAATCTACAACATACTGTAGATGGACAATAGGTACTGTGCATATGAGCTATTTTAGTTTGGCTCCAAAAACCATATATATATATATATATATATATATATATATATATATATATATATATATATATATATATATATATATATATATATATATATATATATATATATATATATATATATATATATATATATATATATATATATATATATATCTATCTATATATATATATATATCTATATATATGTATATATATATATATATATATATATCACCTTCTTGTGAGCTAAGTGGGCCTTGGCCAAACACAGCACCTCAGAGTGGTACAGAGCAAACATTGCTGTATTTAGTTGGAAGATTTTAAGAAATAATCTAACATTTGACTGTTATTGTCTATATGAAAATCAAGATTAATTAATTTAGGGGGTTATTTACTAAAATCCATATATATCTCATATTTTATTACAAAAATACCACAACCAAACTACCATGCTCAATTTTAGCTTATTTATTAATAAAAAAACCTGGATTTAATCAGATTGCAGAAGAACTAAACATTTTCTGTCTTTTTTCCTGAATTGCTCTAATTTTTCTATCTTTATCCTGAATTGCTCACATTTTATTGAGTTTTTGTCAGAAAAGCCTCAAAATAGTTGGATTTTCGGGCTAAACCCAGCAGAGACCACAAAATCTTTAAATTGATGTTGGTGTATCTGCCATTGACTTATATAGGACATCGACAGGTCTGAGGTGGTAGATATTCGGATATTGGCTTTTTGCAGCATTGGCATATAACAAATCTTGAAAAATGTGACTCTACAAAATTTGAGTTTTCTAGTGAAACAAATTCAAATTCTTCAAGATTTTAATAAATAACACCCTATACTAAAGATACCCATTTATGAGATGAAAGACGGATACATCTATTAGTTATGTGGTTTTCGGAAGGCCAGGAATAGTTAGAATGTTCAGCATGAAGCTTTGAAAAGACAATCAATACTGTGTCTGATGACTAGCCAATGATGGGGCTGTAATTCAATTTCTGTTTGTGATGTTTAACCATAATTAGTGAGCTGCTTCAAGTAATGTCTTCTAAACTAGCATTAAAATTAGAGTTGCAATGGTCCTTACTTTATGCATTGGTATAATAACCAAAGTCTTTATTAAAATTAAATTGTTATAAATGCTACTTTTATCCTCAGAGAGATGTATTTTCACACTAATGTGATAAAACTGAAATAGCGCCCCTTTCAGGGTTGATACAAATAAATTAATTGCTTCATTTTGATACAAATTAATTAATTGCTTCATTTTATTGCCCCAACATATTCTGCAGTATTATACTCTGGGAAAACAATCAATGTGGCAAACTATTTCAGATCAACTTTTGCAAAAGCAAAAACAAAGAACAGCATGAGGTCAGTGGGCCCTTCTAGTAATAATTTACAATACATGGTTTTTTTATTGATTTTCTCCAGTTTTTCCAACAGTCATTTTAAACCTTTGATCCAACTCCCAAGATTCTTTAGAATGCAGTTTTACGTGTAGACTATAGGAAATGCTTTTCTTAACACTGTGAATTACATTCATCCACAATACTAGCCTTTGCTTTGTGTTTCAAACACCATTTTAGCCCTTCATTTTGTTTCATTATATTCATTTTATTTTCCAAAAAGATGGATTGCCACCACAAAGAATTCTAGAGTTTGAAGATATCACAAAGGAAATAATTAAATTAGGGATGCACCGAATCCAGGATTTGGTTCGGGATTCGGCCAGGATTCGGCCTTTTTCAGCAGGATTCGGCCGAATCCTTGTGCCTGGCCGAACCAAATCCTAATTTGCATATGCAAATTAGGGGTGGCGAGGGAAATCGCGTGACTTTTTGTCACAAAACAAGGAAGTTAAAAAAAAATTCCCCTTCCCACCCCTAATTTGCATATGCAAATTAGGGGTTGGATTCGGTTCGGTATTCGGCCAAATCCTTTGCGAAAGATTCGGGGGTTCGGCCGAATCCAAAATAGTGGATTCGGTGCATCCCTAAATTAAATTATAACAGACTTTTTTATACCTATTCTTTTAATAGACTTTGATTCATTTGGCGTTAGTGCTCTATTATTATTTCTATTATTACGTCTTAGTGCTTGAGTATTTCATTTACAATTATTTTCTTTTACTTTACTGTAAAAGCATTGTTAATTGTTTCTGAATGCTTATAACCCACCCATACAGTATATTGTATTAGGCATTCAAAAAAACTTTCTGCAAATAATTTTATGTTCTATACAAATACAGGGGTGTGTTGTCTGTCATGCTCCTTTATTTGGTGTCTTGAGAGATCACACAGACTATTGATGATAGTTGGATTATTTCTGTGCCATGCAAAATAATTTCATATCTTAAATACAATTTTCGATATAGTTGTAGTTAGTAGTGATGGGCGAATTTACGCCATTTCGCCGGACAATTCGCGAAACGGCGAAGAATTCGCGAAACTGCACCACCATCTCATTTTTGACGCTGGCGCCCGTTTTTTTGATGCTGGTGGGCATTTTTGACGCCGGCATCCATTTGTATCCGACATTGGCGAAAATTTTTTTTGACGCCGGCAAATTTTTTTGGGCGAATTTTCGCGGGTGTTTCGCGAATCGCACAAATTCGCCGCAAATTTGCGCCTGTCTAATAAATTCGCCCATCACTAGTAGTTAGTAGTCTCAAGTATCTTAGATTTGTCAAGCTGAATTATTTCATAGCTTAAAGAACTTTCCTAAGTGCATTTAGGAATAATTATGATTGAACTCCAGGCTAGTCAATTCCCTCAAATAGATCTTTATACATTTTGTATTTATTGTACTTGGGAAACATCTGTAAATCTATATATTTGCTCAATTAAAAGACTATTTTAGAAGAACAAGTACCTTTAGAGGCTGACATTGAAATCTAACTTTGGTGTTGAGAAAAGCTTTTTGTTTAGCAAGAGCATTGGCAGAAAGTTTTTTGTGATCTTTAAATCTGCCAAAATCTATTTGTGGAGTTTGGCTCAACTGGCCAATTTTCAAATTTCAGCTTTATTGGCATAGATCTTGGGCTGTAACAAAAGGTTTTACCTCAAACTTAAAGTGGGCATCTAATTGTGTTATTGTTAATAAAGAAGTGCAATCTATGAACCCATGCATACCTTGCCTTCAAATGTTTCTGCAACTGAAGTTCTTAAAAAGAAAGTTAGACTGTTCTAGGGTCTGAAGTTGCTTATAGTGGACAGTGGTCACCTTACCCTGTTATTATAAATGTGGCAAATGAACAGCCATAATGCCTTGCCATCATATATTCTCAGCAAGTAAAGTTCATAACAAAAACTAAGGGGCATGTTTACTAACATTGGAGATAAATATCTCCAGAGATCTCCAGAGATGTTGACCAAGGCAACCTATCAGATTTAAATGTCCCCTACAAGTTAGAAAACAAACACAAAAGGTGTGATTGGTTGCTATGAACATGATATTTATCTGCAATGTTAGTAAACATGGCCCATAGACACAAAGAAAGTCATGGGGTCACAACGTTTACAACTGGAGAAAAGGGGACCAATAAAAGAGATATGGAACTTAAAATAAATATAGTACTATAAAAGTACACCCATGCTATGACAAACAATTTAAGTTTGTTCTTCTGGAGGTATGGTTGTAGTGGTATACATGGATTATACCATTCTAGGGGGATAAGAGAGGTGAAGATGAATTTCAGCCCAACAATGGAGCACTAGTAAGGATGGGTGAATTCCCGTTTCACCGAAAAATTAGCAAAATTCGTGAAACAGCGAAAAAGTAGGGAAACCTGAATTTAGACATGGGCTTCAACATTTTTTTGATGCCGCCATCAATTCTGATGCCAACGACAATTACAACGCATATTAAAGTCAATGGGTGCCTTTATTTGTCACTGGCGGCAGAATTGTCGCCGGTGTCAGAAATCCGCCGCAAATTTGCACCAGCCGAATAAATTTGCCCATCACTAAGTGCTAGATAGTTTTAAAATGATATACACAGGCACTCCACTTCTTATGATGATGATTAAGTGCCACATTGGAGAGGCTTGAGAGGCTAAGGAAAATTGTAATATTTACATCACACAAATATAAATGGGAAGTAAAGTAGGAAAGTATCTATATGTCTGGCCAATCTTTGTGGCTATGATCAGCAGAATGTAACTAGAAACTGCCTACTGTTATAAAGACAGCATACAAAGTAAATTCCCTAAGAACATTGCTGTTGCTGAGAAGCAATAAATATCATTCAGTTACTTACAAAAACTTGACATACAATTGTAAATCTAAGAAAATGTATTTTGCTTAAAAGCTATAGGAAACACTGCTCAATTATCCCAAATCAAAAGTCAGTTTGAAGATGCCTAGATCAAATTATTTTGCTTCTTACATTTTTTTACTTGACTTCGAATCTATTGTAACAAAATTCTCAAAACGCACTGCACCACCTCAGATATATTGTTGAACTCTTCTGGATATTTGTCATGTCCTGAAATTTGAGAATCTACTTAAAAACCTGTAGTATTTTGTTAGCAAACTCTGAGACATTAAAGTTCACTAAGGGCTTAAACATCATATTGATTTTGTGATGCTTTTTCTCATTGTTATACTGTAACATGATAAAATGTCATTACACCCATTGGACCCATAATAGCAGGAAAGTTCCTCCAACTGATAGAAATTAAATTAAGTTTGGCTTTAGTAATAAAGTACATGCTTGTAATCTGATACTGAAAAGCTTCTATGCCTGCAGCCTCTAAATTAAAGAATACTGTACTTAAAGGGCAGATGTTTTTTTCTCTAGTATTTTGTACATAATAGGTTAGTGACCTTTAAAACACAGTGCATGTACATTTTTTGGATCAACAAAGAAATAACCAAAAGAAAAGAGAAAAGGGACAGCAACACTGACTTTGTTTCGAGTAATAGTTTATGGATTTTGCCTGCAGGGATGAAAGTCAATTTGTATGATTTTCTGTATCTGAGACAGTTGTTAAAATCGATAAATAGTATTTTTTTTTCCAAGTTGTTCCTAATAAATGGGTAGAACCTATTTTTTATCTTTAAAAATTTACTTTGTGCCAGTACTTTTGTCAGGCCCCCTTTTATCAGTTTAATTAACAAATATATACATTTTAAATAAATAAATTGTGACAATGACATAGCTTTTTGCTTGAGTTGTATATGTGGATGAAACAATCATATTCTCTAATACATTTCTGCTTATTCAGACCCATATCACACAAATTATAACTATATGTAATGTCTCAGCTAAAGATCCATAACCGACACCATCCATATGTAAGCAGATAATTAGGGGGTTATTTACTAAAATCCGAATTTACCTCATATTTTATTTAAAAAAACTATGACCAAACTCCCATGCTTGATTTGACCTGATTTATTAATACAATAACCCAAATTAATTGGATTGCAGAAAAACTCAATAAAATATTAAAATAAAATGTTTCTCAATGTTTTTGAGATTTTGCACAAAACCCCCCAAAAAGTCAGATTTTCAGGCTAAACCCAGCGCAGACCACACCAACTTCAATTTGACATAGGTACCTCTCCCATTGACTTATACAGGACCATGGCAGGTCTGAGATGGCTGATTTTCAGATTCTGGCTTTTTGCAGCATCATGGTATAATACATTTCAAGTTTTTGCCCCAAAAAGCCCGACCAGATAAATTTAAGGTTTAGTAAATAACTCCCTTAATATTTACAAAATTACATTTAAGTATTTACAAAATAAGTTAATATAAGCTTTTACTCTTTGAATATTATTTTAAAAAAATCATGTTGACCCAGATCTCTTGAAGACACTATCAGAACAAGAGCAGTTAACCCAACCAACCAATTGGCAATAAACCGATTTCCAGTTAGAATATGAAAACAAAGATCTGAGTTGCTGTGAGCAACTGCACTGGTGCAATTTAGTCAATTCATTGGTGGGACAATTTGTCAGGGGCCTATCGGTTCCCGCCATGGAGTAGTAAGGACGAAGGAGGAAGCTTGGGGTAAAGTCTAGCATAATCAAGTCCAGGAGTAGTTCAGCAGGCAGGCAGAAAATCAGCACAGTCAAGGAACAGGCAGGGTCAAGATCCAGGAAGCAGTAATAAACAGTATATTAGAACACCCAGGAGTCACACAGGAAATCCTATTATCGGGCATCGAACCCGTTACCTCGGCGCCTTTTTATTTCAAATCTTCTCACCGGGTGTGATGTCATCGTGCCTGTGGCGAAACGCCGGTGCCGCTACCCATGTGGCAGCCATGGGTGCCACCATTTTGGATGTGCCGCTGGAGTGGAGGAAGGTGCTGAGAGGTAAGACCGCACTGAGCGGTCCTGACACTCTTCTGTTTTCTATTCATTGCAGTTATTTTTAGGTGCTAGAGTATAATTGAGATATTAATTCTTTGTGTCCTTGTGTAAGCAACATAGAGGGCAGGTTAGGTCCTAGTTTGATAGAAAATTTGTAAGTAATTAAGAGACAGTGAAGTTCTACCGAGAACAGTTTTTTTGTTGTCCTGCTGGGTTTCACAGTGGTCTTAAAGGGAATTATAACATATTGGCTTATATTTGCCTATTTAGCAATGTTTCCTTTCCTCTGTAATAATAAAACAGTATATTGTACTCTATTCTAACTAAGATATAATTAAGCATTAGTGGAAGCAATCATATTGGGTTTATTTAGAAGCCCATGTATCAAAGATCGAATTTCAAATTCATGTGAATTTTTTTTTTTATTTGAATATACTCACAATTTCGACTGCGACATTATTTAAGAAAAAAGTAGAATGTCTAATATCCGATGAAATGGTTCCCACCCGAAAATAGTATTTGAATTGTATCAAATTTTTCTCCCGAAAAAAAAAAATTAAACGTCAGGAAGACTATTAACATCTCCAAATGGCTCAACTGAACTCTGTCATTGACTTGTACATGCCCCTTAATGTCTAAATGATATTTTACTAGACATAAAGCATAGGGATCCAAATAACAGAAAGATCCCTTAGCCCAATGACCCAGGTCCCAATAATTTTTGGATAAAAGGTCACTCACTGTTGAAGGGGTTAAATATCATCTGTCGCTCAGGGTTAGAGCCTTATATTGGTTTTACCAATATCTACTTCCCTTTGCCTATACTAATAGCGAATCATATAAGCCCATAGAGAAAAACAGAGGACATTTTGTTCCTAAATTATGAATTTATTAGGCATTCATGCCATAGAACTGCTTTGTTTAAGAGCAAATTAATTTGAAGGAACTTCAATATTCCACTACGACAAAGATTTGCAATTTGCTAAGGACTTTGTTGGCCTTGGAAAGGCTGGAGTTTGGTTTATGTAGGTAAACTACTAAAGTATGCAGTGCTTTAAAGGGCATAACATGTTACAAGGCAACCATTTTGAAATAATAAATAACAAAGTGGTATAAATGCAACCTTTATTGGCTAAGATAATCATAGCCAGCTTTCAGAACATTTTAGTTCCTTTTTCAAGCTGATTACAATGAAGCTGTGGTGTTCTCTGGTATATCTATCTATCTATCTATCATCTATCTATCTATCTATCTATCTATCTATCATCTATCTATATATCTATATATTCATTCAGCTCAAAGGTCAAATAAAGGCATAACACAAACAGGAGTATACTCTAGTTATTATATAAAAATCCATTTAAGTCCTAAGAGTTTCAGTACACAATTGGGATGAGATTCCTGCCTTGAAGAGTTTTCTTACATTTATTTTGTGTAGCCACAGCCCCAATCACCCTCTCCCCTGAGGTTAGTGGAAGACGATAAGGAAGATTGAGGCTTGGGAGACAATGCGAGCGGCGGCAGCCCCAGAAACGGTCCTTTTTTCATCCGTTTCTTATTGTCATTTTGTACATTTCCCATTGAATGCTTTACTACATTTTAAGAGAGATTCATGTTTAAGTCACAAAATAAAATTTTATTTTATTAAATCATTGTAATTTTCATATATAAATTCTCGTAAACATGGTCTTATTTTAGACCCGAATAAAAACCTAGCTCTTGCTTAACTTCAAGAAGTTAACTCAATTCCTGACCTGAATAAAAACCTAGCTCGTACTTAACTTCAGAATGCTTTTCTGCAGCATCACTACATTTTAAGGGAGATTCATGTATTGGGCACAAAATAAAATTTCATTTTATTAAATCATTGCCATTTTCATATATAAATTCTCTTAAACTTGATCTTATTTTAGACCTGAATATAAACCTAGCTCTTACTTAACTTCAAGCAGTTAACTCAATTCAATTAATTCCCTGCATGGCTTTGTTTTTATTGTTATAAGAAAACCTACTAGGTACTGAGTGTTTATCAGATTGTTTTACTTGCTGGAAAAGAATTTGCACAAATGGTCCTTCTTGTAACATTCTAACATGTCTTTGCTCTGCATCTTTGTATACCCAGTTTTCCATCATTTTCCCTACATATTTCAACTGCAAACTAATTGCAATTCATGGGAGTCGTTCTATGAGAGAATAGATCATTCTGACAGTTAAAAATGATGACATCTTTCAAAAATGTCCAATACATTCCTGATAAATGAACTGTATCCTTCAGCAGGTCCAAAACCAAATGCAGTCTTTGACAGGCCTCATCCAATTGTGTAGCCTTCTAAAAATCTATAATAACAACATATTTCTGTTTTTTTTAAGTGGAGGGGGCCCATAACAAGGTGTTCCCCATATCAATGCTAATTTGTACAGTAACCTAAAACAACCTATAGCATTTAATTCAACCAACTGTAGGTATAACAATAAAAGCCAATAAATTAGCCCCAGTGACTCATTTCAATACACTTATATAAAGTGAGAAACTGATTTAAAAAATGATGTCACAGTGGGACTGATTTACTAATACACAAATTTGTGATTTTACAAAATATGACAAAACGTAGGCGAAGCAATCACAAATCTGAATATTTTCAAAATATTTATTTAAATTTATCAATCAACAGAAATCTCAAAAATTTGAATGAAAGGATTCTGCAGCTTCTATGTAAGTCAAAGGGTGGTGTGGAATTTTGCAATTCGATTTCTTAAAAAACTTGCAGACAAAAACTCGATCAAGTAAACTTTTTTTTTCATGATCGAGTTTTGTTTAAACTCGTATTTTAATTAATATAATTTCTGTAACAGTCAGATAGATAAAATGTCAAGGTGACTTTTTACAAATGTTTGTTAGAAGTGTTAGGTGGCAGTTTGAGAGTTATCATTTCATTATGTCACTTCCTAAAGGTAGACATATTTCCTGGAACCCAAGACATTTAGGCAATCTGACAATCGGCATAAGTCAACGACTGCTTTTCAATCACCTTTATAAATGTCCTTTTTAACACAAGGTCAAAGCTGTTTTTGATGTTCTCCAAAAGATCTCCATGTTGTACCGAAACCAAAAATGAAATATTTTTTGTTAAAAAAAAGTAGAAAGAAAAGGCGGCAGCAAATGTGCTAAAGCCCAGCATCCTCAACAGGACCAATTGTACAATATTTTGATCAATTAAGTATGATTATTTTTCATATTTTCCGTGAAATAAATCTTTGATTTATTGCACGAAACCCAGCGCAGATCAAAAATTTTGGGACTTCTCCCATCGACTTATATGCAACCTCAGCAGGTCTGAGATGCCGGATTTTTAGATTCAGATTTTTCCATCTTTGGGGTATAAAAAATCCTGGAAAATTTGTGTTTTTTCCCCACTAAAGATTCAGATTTTTTTATGAGTTTTTGGCATTCAAAGTTTAGTGAATAACCCCCTAAGTGTTTGTAACAGTAAACACGTAACTTCCTGGTTTATTGAGTGGCTGCTCCAAAGAATTTTCACTTTGATCAATTATAGCTAAAATGTTTACCTTTCAAATTTTTTTTCTCACTTTAATTCTTCTAACCTACAGTGATACAGATTTAACCTTGGGTTAATAATGGCACATGTGTAGTTTACACTCCTAATAAATGGTTGTTGTGGATTTTAAATTCTTTTTCCCTATCTTAAATGTTCTCCTGAGCCCTCAAGCGACTCGCAGTAATCCTAGCACCAATCTAGGACATAAATTTTGATTTGGTTTCAAAGCTACAAAACAGGGCTTCAATTCCCAAACCCTCAGAACTATATAATTGTACAGAGTTCGACATATATAACTCTTGCAAGCTTCAAAGAATTGTCAGTAAAAAATATGCCAAAAATATTTATGACCAAGAATATTTCCTTTCCGGATAGCTCAGCGTTCTTTATATGTTATATCCCAAGCTCTTTTTAGTCAATAAGGATAATTAGATGTATACTGAATGTCTGCTTAAACCCAACATTCACAAGATTCTCGGTTTTACAAAGAAACCACACATTTATTAAAATTAATTAAACAAGGCTCTGAAAATATAAAAAAAATTGTTGGTTTTGTGTTCTGATTTGTGCCTGAAAATGTTTTGCTTAGCGTGTCTATGATTATGCACTGTTTCCTAAAGTGGCTACTGTGAATTGCCAATTCTCTGCTCCCTACATGCGGAATAAAAAGCTAATCTCTTTAGCTACAGTATGACCACATATACCAGAGAGAGATGCATACATTTGATGGTGGTGGTATCTACCCTTGGAGGACAGCCAAAACCACAATAAAATGCACTTCTAAAGTTCGTCTGAATTTTAAATCATGTACTTGAGATGATAAATTAGTGTAAGTGTGCAAACTCCATTTTCCCCTTTGATTATTATGTTCCTGTTGAATAATTCTGCAAAATACATTAATATTTTATTTATAAACAGAGCGCTGCTAGTCATAGAGAAAACAGTTCTACTTCCTTGAAATTTACGCTCAGTTTCAAAGCTTCTTATTTATTTTGTAAAAATATGGTAAACAGTTATAGAATGTTTCTGCTATTATGTATATGCTGGTCATGTAAGTTACTGTAAACATTTGCACATAATTAAAGGGACTTTAACAACAAAATCTAATAAGTGTGTGTGTGTAATGTTTAGTTATACAGAGTCATTTTAGAAAACACTAATTATTATTAGTGATCAGCGAATCTGTCCCGTTTCGCTTTGGCCGAACAATTAGTAAAACTGTGAAAAAATAGCAAAAGGGCGAAAAATTTGTGAAAAGTCAATGTGTTGAAATTTTTTTACTTGCTATTTTTTTTATACTGTACGTGCTCCAATAGCATTAAAGTCAATGGGAGTTTTTTCTTGTGCCAACTTTTTTTGTCCAAAAGCATTATGTCAATGGGCGTTTTTTTCTTACGCCAGTTTTTTCCATAGCAATTTTTTGTCACAATTTTGCAAAAAAAAAATTGCAGATGGTAAAATGCAGAATTTCGCTGTGCATCCATGGCTGGCTAAACCGTTGCTCATCACTAATTAGTGTCTTCACAAATGAACACAAATGAAGTGTGTTTCCTGTTACTCATATGGCCGTACATTACTTCCTTCCTTCAATAGAAAAAAATTCAACTTTTTAAATCTTGAATGGTCGGCCTTATGAAGCTCTATAGAGTGGCTGTCTAAAATTGCAAATGGGAAACTCTATCATCATCATCATCATCATCATCATTTATTTATATAGCGCTGTCAAGATACGCAGTGCTTTACTACAGTTATAGCAAACAGGGAATAAATGGTGGATAACAGACAAGGATTACAGAGTACAATAGGGTTTACAAACTAAAAGGTTACAATTGAGACATTAGGATTGTATAAACACTTTGTCATTTTTGATACAGCAATGATTAATTAAGGTACATGGAATAGGCCTCTTTAAACAGATGGGTCTTTAAGGAGCGCTTGAAAGTGTGGAAGGAAGGAGAAAGTCTGACAGCTTGTGGCAGAGAGTTCCAGAGAAAAGCAGAAGCCCGAGAGAAGTCTTGTAGACGAGAATGGGCAGAAGTGTCCAGAGGAGAAGTGAGGCGAAGATCAGAAGCAGAGCGTAGGTTTCGTAAAGGAGTGTATTTGGAGATTAGAGATGAAATATAGGGAGGGGTTTCATTATTAAGGGCCTTGAATGTGAGTGTAAGTAATTTGAATTTGATTCTAGAAGAGATTGGAAGCCAGTGAAGGGACATGCATATGGGAGCAGCTGATGTTGAGCGGCGAGCTAGATGAATGAGTCTAGCGGCCGTATTTAGATTGGAGTTGTGAAAGGTGACTTGTTGGAATACCTGTGAGGAGTAAGTTGCAGTAATCAACGCGGGAGATGATGGGAGACTGACAGTGTTTTAGTTGATTCTGAACTGAGATAGGGTCGTATTCGAGCAATGTTGCGCAGTTGAATACGGCAAGATTTTGCAAGTGTTTGAATGTGTGGTGAAAAAGACAGATGAGAGTCTAAGATGACTCCTAGGCAGCGTGCCTGTGTGGTGGAATGAAAGGTGGTGTTGTTTACGGTGAGTGATATCTGAGGGACAGGGGAAGATCTTGGAGGAAATATAATGAGTTCTGTTTTAGAAAGGTTCAGTTTCAGGTGGCGCTTAGTGATGGGCGAATTTATTCGCCAGGCACGAATTCGCGGCGAATTTGCGCGATTCGCCGTCAGCGAATAAATTCGCGAAACGGCCGCGAAAATTCGCTGAAAAGAATTAGGCATAAAAAACGGGCGCCGGCGTCGAAAAAATGGGCACCGGCGTCAAAAACGAGATGCCGGCACCGTTTCGAAAATTTTTCGCCGTTTTGCGAAATTCGCGCGAAATTCTCCAATTTTTCGGCGAAGCGGCGCAAATTTGCCCATCACTAGTGGCGCTGTGACATCCAGGAGGAGACAGCAGAGAGACAGTCTGTGACTTGGGAAAGGACAGAATTAGAAAGATCAGGAGTAGACAAGTAGAGTTGGGTGTCATCAGCATAAAGGTGATACTGAAGTCCAAATGACTGAATGAGTTTTCCTAGTGAAGTTGTATAGAGCGAGAACAGCAGGGGCCAAGAACAGAGCCTTGAGGAACTCCAACAGAGAGTGGGAAAAATGTAGAAGTAGAGTTAGAGAAGGAAACGTTAAAGGAACGTTCAGACAGATAAGATGTAAACCATGAAAGAGCAGTGTCCCGAATGCCAGATGAGTGTAGAATGTCAAGGAGGAGTGTGTGGTCAACTGTATCAAAGGCTGAAGAGAGATCTAGAAGGATTAGAATGGAATAATGACCTTTAAACTCTATTAACCTGCTTGACATGTGAAAAGTCATCACATGAACACCCAGTAACTGCTACTAAACAATTGTTGGTTAAGTGATGATGGTTCTTATGGTTCCTTCTGCAACAACCTTATCCAGTGTCAATTTGACAGTCACAAGTTTGACAGAGGCAAAATAGATCCGTTATGTACTTATCAGCAATGAACACTATGTAAATATAATTATGTAATTTATGTACATCACAGTGATTATTCAGATGTCATTCCCACTCTCAGAGACTGAAAACCAAGTCACTTTCATCCTCATCATTCAAGGGCATCATCAATAGAAATGTGCTTGTTAATAATGCCTAGATTTTCTGGTCTCTCTGACAGAGGAAATGTTTACAGAACCCTATACCTCCTCCCTCGTCTGCTACTCATATATTCATCCTGCTCTTTTAGTACACCCTTAATCTTGTTCATTTTTACTGCTCACTTACAACAGACTGATGTCTCAGTAAGGACAGGCTCTCTGTGACCCTCAGAGGAAAGTAACAGCAGGCGTTATCTAATTGTCCCCTCTGTAGGTGGCTCATTTGGGCTGTAAATTGTGATCACAAGCAAGATTTCAGCTCTCCGATCTAGTCAACTTATAGGCATGCTAGTGTTCTCCAGGGGCTCTTTAGACTTCACATAAAATTGGTGTCAAGTCAGGCAGTGACCTGTGTAAAATTCACTACAAACTCTTTAAAAAAAAGTTAACAAGAGTGTGAAGTTTATTCTGTTGCCCCTAATTATCTTCTCATTCCTTTTTTTTTCTAACAAGGTAAAAAACAAAGTTAAAATGTGTAGGAGAATTCTGTTTAGTTTTTGAATCTTAAAAAATCAAAGTTATGCACTGGGGGAAAATTTCTTCAAGTAAATGGTACTTGTTTGCTTTTTTCTTCGGTTTCTCTACTCTTTAAGGATTGTTCCATGAAACTGATTTCATGGCCTTCCAGTATCATTTGTACAGAATGTGTCAAGAGAACAAAGCATATCATGCCTCTTTCTGTTTTGCTTGTTTTTTTTTTCTCTTTACCTTGCCAAATTTCTATAAAAATGTATCAAAACAGTTAATAAGTAAATAAATGTGTTGATAAAATCTTGTTATTTTAACTAAAATATAAATTTAGAAAAGTACAATTTTATTTTAGTTTAATTTTCTTTCAGATTTTTTCCCGGGATGCATTGCTTTCCATAATTGCTAAAATATTTACAAAAAAATCATACTGGAAAACCTTGAACACATTAAGTCATGGAAAAATCACAATGAAAATCACATTGTTCCATTCATTTTAAAGGACAACCCTTTTGAAATAAAAAATAACAAAGTGGTATAATGGTGATACCTTTATTGGCAAACTCAGATAATCATAGCAAGCTTCCAGAACATTTTAGTTCTTTTAGTGATGGGCGAATCTGTACAGTTTTGATTTGCTGAAAAATGTGTGAATTTACCACAAAATTGTGAAACGCGTTGAAGTAAATGGGTGTCAAAATAATTTTGATATGAGCGAAAATTTTTATATGCGTGACTATTTGGTCCAAATGCATTAACCCTTTGCCTGCCAAGCACGTACGTGTACGTTCTGGCAGGCAAGGGCTTTAACTGCCAAGCACGTACATTGTACGTTCTTGCAGTTTAACATGCTGTACTCTGCATCAGCGGCTTTAGCCACCTCTGCAGAGACTTAGCAGTGCTGACAGCCCCCTGGGCAACAAGGCTGGGGGCTGTCATGTCGGTCCTGCAACAGGATTGTTGCAGGATCAACCTAAAATCGCAGAAAGAAGCAGCTTACCAGCTCCTCCGTCTTCCTTCTGCTCTCTCCTGCTCTGGCGATGCCCACGCACTTCCTGGCTGCAGTGACTCAGCACACACGCTGCTGAAAGAAGATTAGACTCTCTCTCCTGCTCCAGCAATGGTAAGTGGACTTTATTTGATAAATTACACACTACACAAACACTACATACACACTACACTACATTGTATAGATCTGTACACAGTTACACAATCATTTTAGTAAAGATTTTTTTTTTTTTTTTTTGGAAAGTTATGTACACTTATTTGCACTTATTTCACATTTATATACACACTGTCACACCACTTTTAGAAGTGTATACACATGTATACACAAAAAACTCACAAAGAGGGATTTTTTTTTTTACTTTTTCATTTTACTAATTTGTGTTTTTTTACTCCTAAAAACCATTTGTTTTGGCAGCATGACTATTGGGTAATCGATTTTGGCCACTAATTATGCTGTTGGATCAGTAATTTTGTTATTTCATTGATTTACACAATTTTTATGGTTTTATTGCAATTTTATCCCTGCATTATTTTTCCTTATGTATCTTTAGTATAGTTTTGCTGTTTAGTGCTTTGGTATATAAAGATAGATTTTACTTTGTTTGATCCATCAGAATATGTACTTTCCAAAAATGTATGCTGTTCTGGGGGCTTTTTACAGTTTGGGGGTCTTACAACACATAACAAAAAGTTGGGGTACTGTTTTCAGCAGCTTAGTTGGCTAGTGTGAAAATTCATATGCATGTTTTTCATTTGGGGTCCGTACACACCACATACTTTGGTAAATCTATACATATTGGGCATCAAGCTATTCATCAGACCTCTGACGTCCATATTTAGGGTGATTTTTCTTTGTATGTAAAACATTGTGTGCGAAAAATGCGGCAAACTGCAGCATTTTTAGGTAATTTTCAGAAATGTTTTAAAAACCTCTAAGTTTAGAAAAGCTTTGCAGTTTGGTAGTTTGGTGTAGAAAGACGTCTTTATCTTTGTTGGATTCGTCAGAATGTGTACTTTCCAAAAACATATGGTTTTGGGGGGTCTTTGCTGTAAGGAGGGTCTTGAGGCACATAATATGAAGTCAATGGTCTATGTTCACAGAAGGCGAATCGGCAGCGGCGAAAACTCATATGCACTATTTTTATTTGGGGTCTGCACATGCCAGCTGCCTTGGTGTATCTATGCATATTGGGCATCAAACTGTTCAGTAGTCCCTTGGCATCAATATTTATGTTATTTTACAATTGTATGCAAGAAATTGAGTGAGATAAATGCGGCCAATTGCAATATTTTTAGGCGATTTTCAAAAATGTAAAAACCGTTGCTTTTATCGCCAAATTTAGGAAAGACTTGCGACTTGGTACTTTGGAGTACAAGGACATGTATACCCAATTTGGGTTTGTGGGAATGTGTATTTTCCAAAAATATATGGTTTTCTGGGGTGAACTTACTTTTTTCTACATTTGCCCCCCTCAAAACAATATAAATGTGTTGATTTTGCAGTATCTGAAATGACAGACCATATAGGGGTCTTCTTTTGGGGCCCCTATATGCCACATGCTTAGGTACATCTATACATATTGGGCATCAAACTGTTCAGAGGACCCTAAGCTTTCATATTTGGGGTGATTTCTCTTGATACCTAAAAGTATGTGGGTAATACGATGCTGTAGGGTAGAAATTTTGAGGTGATTTTTGGAAATGTCATCGAAATCACCACATTTAGGAATGATTTGCAGCTTGGTACTTTGTAGTACAAAGACATGCATACCCAATTTAGATTCGTGGGAATGTGTACTTTCTGAAAATATATGGTTTTCTGGGGTGAATTTACCCTTTTCTACTTTTGCCCCCCCCCCAAAACGATGTAAATGTCTTGATTTTGCAGTATCTGAAATGACAGACCATATGGGGGTCTTCCTTTTGGGGCCCCTATATGCCACGTGTGTGGGTACACCTATACATATTGGGCATCAAACTGTTCAGAGGACCCTAGGCTTTCATATTTGGGGTGATTTCTCTTGATACCTAAAAGTATGTGGGTAATACGATGCTGCAGGGTAGAAATTTTGAGGTGATTTTTGGAAACGTCGCCAAAATCACCAAATTTAGGAATGGTTTGCGGCTTGGTACTTTGGAGTACAAAGACATGCATACCCAATTTAGATTTGTGGGAATGTGTGCTTTCCGAAAATATATGGTTTTCTGGGGTAAACTTACCCTTTTCTACTTTTGCCTCCCCCCCAAACAATGTAAATGTCTTGATTTTGCAGTATCTGAAATGGCAGACCATATGGGGGTCTTCCTTTTGGGGCCCCTATATGCCACGTGCGTGGGTACACCTATACATATTGGGCATCAAACTGTTCAGAGGACCCTAGCCTTTCATATTTGGGGTGATTTCTCTTGATACCTAAAAGTATGTGGGCAATACGATGCTGCAGGGTAGATATTTTGAGGTGGTTTTTGGAAATGTCACCAAAATCACCAAATTTAGGAATGGTTTGCGGCTTGGTACTTTGGAGTACAAAGACATGCATACCCAATTTAGATTTGTGGTAATGTGTACTTTACGAAAATATATGGTTTTCTGGGGTGAACTTACCCTTTTCTACTTTTGCCCCCCCAAGACAATGTAAATGTCTTGATTTTGCAGTACCTGAAATGACAGACCATAATAGGGTCTTCCTTTTGGGGCCCCTGTATGCCACGTGCTTGGGTACACCTATACATATTGGGCATCAAACTGTTCAGAGGACTCTAGGCTTTCATATTTGGGGTGATTTCTCTTGATACCTAAAAGTATGTGGGTAATACGATGCTGCAGGGTAGAAATTTTGAGGTGATTTTTGGAAATGTCACCAAAATGACCATATTTAGGAATGATTTGCAGCTTGGTACTTTGTAGTACAAAGACATGCATACCCAATTTAGATTCGTGGGAATGTGTACTTTCCGAAAATATATGGATTTCTGGGGTGAACTTACTTTTTTCTACTTTTGACCCCCCCCCCAAAACGATGTAAATGTGTTGATTTTGCTGTACCTGAAATGACAGACCATATGGGGGTCTTCCTTTTGGGGCCCCTGTATGCCACGTGCTTGAGTACACCTATACATATTGGGCATCAAACTGTTCAGAGGACCCTAGGCTTTCATATTTGGGGTGATTTCTCTTGATACCTAAAAGTATGTGGGTAATACGATGCTGCAGTGTAGAAATTTTGAGGTGATTTTTGGAAATGTCACCGAAATCACCAGATTTAGGAATGATTTGCAGCTTGGTACTTTGTAGTACAAAGACATGCATACCCAATTTAGATTCGTGGGAATGTGTACTTTCCGAAAATATATGGTTTTCTGGGGTGAACTTACTTTTTTCTACTTTTACCCCCCAAAACGATGCAAATGTGTTGATTTTGCAGTATCTGGAATAACAGAACTGATAGCTCAAATGAGGTGTCTACATTTTAGGGCCCCTATATGCCACATGTTTGGGTACACCTATATATATTGGGCATCAAATTGTTCAGCGGACCCTAGGCTTTCATATTTGGGGTGTTTTACATTGATACCTAATGATTTGTGGGAGATATGATTCTGTAGATTGGAAGCTTTGAGGTAATTTTTCAAAAAATTCACCAATTTCTATAAAACATTATAACTTTGGGAAACAATTGCAACTTGGTAGGTTGGAGTACAACGATATATTTACCCATTTTTGATTCACCAGAATCTGTTCTTTCTAATAATGGGTAGTTTTCTAGGGTAAACCTACTGTTAGTGGAATGTTTGGCCTTGAAATCAGAAGTATGCCGTTTGGGGAGCGGTGCTTTGGAAATTTGGTAGTGCACTGCTTGTAGATTTTGATCTATACAAGTGAGAAATCTCCATAAAACGATATATATTTGGTATTGCCGCATTCAGGAGACATAGACCTTTCCAAATAGGTTGTATTCTCATACATAAAGTAAATTATGTTTCTGATATATGTGATTGTTCTTTGTGATTTTTTTCATTTTATTGGACACTTAGAAGCCAATATTTTTTTACAGAAGTAGAATTACACCAAAATTCCTGCATATTTTGAAAGTTCAGGTTGTCCTGAAAAAAAACAATATATTGTTTTGCTGGTTAAACTAAAAGACCGCCCCAGGAAAGGCCCTTAAAGTGAAAGAGTGCAAAATATCTAAAAACTGCTTGGCAGTAGATGTTCGCATCTAGGACAAAACGGCTGGCAGGGAAAGGGTTAAAGTCAATGGGCGTCCGAATAATTTTGTTGTGCGTCAATTTTGATGAGTGGCAATTTTTTTTTTTTGACGTGGCAGATTTTTCACCTGCGAATTGTCGCCACAGTTTTGTGAATTAATTCGCTTGTGGTGAAACATGGAAATTTGCTGCAAATTCATGTCTGGCGAATTTATTCACCCATCACTAGTTCCTTTTTCAAGCTGATTACAATGAAGCTGTGGTGTTCTCTGGCATATATATTCAAAATTCAGCTCATAGGTCAAATAACCAACAAAAAGGAATATCAATCTGCGTGTAAGGTATCAAAGTCATTTATGAGGTGATCTGCAAGACACAAGCAGATAAGGTACAAGATAGTGTGGGTCAAAGAGACTGAATATAAATTAGGGCTGAATTAATGGAGTGTGGAATAAAAGGAATTCCATATGATCTCTTAGTTCAGATCCACATATGTTATTTCTGACCTGTTGCAGGCCTTTCTAAAGCTGGCCATAGATGCAAAGATCCGATCGTTGGAATCCTCAAATGATCAGACTTATCGGACTTCCCTATCTCCCGACCTGCCACTAACCTTTCAGATCAAATTAAGTAGAAAAGGAACAGATCAGCAGATGTTCTGCCCCTACTGCAATCCTATGAAAGTTATGTCCGACAAAAGCTAGTGACTCCCACTGAAGATCGTCAGATCGGCAATATACGCAGAGATATTATCTGCAGCCGACAGAAATTTTCTAACCTGTCCGATTGACTTAACGACCAATCAGCATGGCGTGACTTAACGACCAATCAGCATAACGACCAATCAGCATGGCGTGTGTGGAGCGTCAGGGATGCTCCACACACGCTCCCAAAAATCACACAAATTGAGGATTCGTACAATCGGATCTTTACGTCTATGGCCAGCTTTAGTCCACATAATTGTGGTGTGTATTTCTCTTTTGAGAATATACCTCCTATTCTACAAAAGCTTTTATTGATTGATAAATTTGAGTTTGAATCACAAACTTGAATTATATCTTGAATGATAATAAATCAGCCCCATAGTATTAAGTCTAGGGGCTAGTTTGGTTGACTTGTCACAGCTAGGAAGAATTTTTTCTCCGAGACTCGGATTGGATTTTTTAACTTCTTCCTCTGGTTTTGCTAGGAGTTAGGTAAGATTTAATTGGGCAAAAGGGACATATTTTTTTAACCTCATCTACTATGTTCCTTTGTCCTGTGTAACTTCCATGTATAAAAGGAATTACCTTTATTCATCTCTTGTTTGCTTTCATCAGTTGCTCAAATTGTTTAATCATGTGAGCTTATCCATTTTCTTTCTTTCTAAAAACTTAATACAGATTCTATACAATGCATGGCCAACGAAGTTGGACAGGCTGTCCAATAGCTGTCATCTCCTGCCAAGGTGAAGGGCTGATGTTCAGTGATGGCTATGTAACTATTATTGGCAATGTGTAAAGGCCCAGCATATTCACACTTCTTTAGATTTGGTCCATGTAAATTGCTTGTTTTGTATAGCTCACTTTGTTGATAGGCAGCCTATAGAAAAACAAGTCATAGTTGGATTAGACAGGCCCAGGGGACAAACTAGGATTGGAAGGAAATGCATTTAATCCATAATATAGGATCAATTATCTGAAATGTCAGCTAAGCAGTGCAGTTTTTTCAAATGGCTACATTGCAGACAATCTTGTTAGTCCAAACCGTGGCCTAGTGATTGGATTGATAAAAATCCCTTCATCTGTGGCCAGCGCAACCATTAGATACATGTGCAATATAGAATTGTTTTCAGTATCTAATGTATTAACCTGTACAGCATCCTACAAAGTTCCTTAGCTTGTTTATGATGTGTAATTAAAGAGGAGCAACTGTGCTTCCAAATATATCTTGAAGAGCAGATCACAGTTTGTCAAAGTAGTTTTTCATTCTTAGTTCAACAATTCAACCAATGAAATATTTCTTACTTTGTTTTGTACGAGCTTTAAATTCTGTGCTCATGGGAGTGACAAGTATTGATGTTCTCTGTCATGGAAAAACATATTTTCTGTTACTCGTCCTACAAATTCAACAATTTTCTACAGACGGGACAAAGATAATAATGTAATTTGCTTTTGCCCGGGAATAACAGTCAGTATTAGAAATGTATTTATTTTTGGCTCAAATTAAAAGAGGTAATTTCAAAAGGAAGTGTTGTCTATAAATTGCATTCGAGCATCTTTGGGATCGAGTGTGTCGCTAAATGAAAAACGGTTATCGAATGTTGTGAATATGTGACAGGGAAGTGAGATTTCTGCAACAATAGATTACAGTGCTTATATATAGGACACACATTTAATGATTTTATTATTATTATTATTATTTTATTATTAACATGTATTTATATAGCGCCAACATATTGCGTAGCACTGTAAAGTAAATGTGATTATACAACTACATCACATGAATTACATATATAGAATATATGGAGTAACAAACATCACAATCAATACAGGTACAAAAAGGTGAGGAAGGCCCTATGCATAGGCATACAGTCTAAAGGGAAGGGAGTAATACACAAGGTGTGGGAGTGGGCAAGATCGAATTAAGTGGGTGAGAAATGTGGTATTGTATGTGGTGTTGCATTTGGTAGTTAAGCAGAGTGAGGGTAGGCTTCTCGAAAGAAGTGAGTTTTCAGAGATTTTTTGAAAGCAGAAAGGTTGGGAGAAAGTCGGACAGACCATGGGAGAGCGTTCCAGAGGAGGGGTGCAGCCCTTGCAAAGTCTTGAATGCGAGCATGTGAGGAGGTAATGAGAGAAGAGTTGAGTAGCAGGTCAGTAGAGGACCGTAGTAAGTGAGTGGGTGAGTATATAGAGATGAGTTCAGAGCTGTAGGGTGGGGCAGAGTTATGAAGTGCTTTGAAAGTCAGTGTCATTAATTTGAATTTGATTCTGAGAGGTAACGGAAGCCAGTGCAGGGATTGACAGAATGGCAAGGCAGAGGAGGAGTGGTTGCTGAGGTGTATGAGCCTCGCAGCAGTGTTCATTATGGACTTCAGAGGTGACAGTCTATGGAGGGGGAGGCCAATTAAAAGAGAGTTACAGTAGTCTAGACGCGATATGATGAGAGAGTGAATAAGAATGTTGGCAGCGTCTTGGGTTATAAATGATCATATTTTAGATATGTTACTTAGGTGGAAGTGACATGATTTAATAAGTGACTGGATATGAGGAGTGAATGACAGGGCAGAATCTAGGATAACCCCAAGGCACCGGGCCTGGGGAGAGGGGGTGATAGTGGAATTGTTAACTATGATGGATACTTCGGGGATGCTACTGGTGTTAGTTGGAGGAAAGAGAACCATTTCAGTTTTAGAGAGGTTTAATTTAAGGTACGTTGCGACATCCAGGTAGAGATAGCGGACAGGCAGGAGGAGACGCGAGTTAGGAGTTCTGGGTTGAGATCAGGAGATGAGAGATAGATCTGAGTATCGTCAGCATAGAGGTGGTAGTGGAAACCATACAAATTTATTAATTTGCCAAGGGAGGAAGTATAGAGGGAGAATAGTAATGGTCCCAGGACAGAGCTTTGAGGAACTCCAACAGAAAGAGGTAGGGGAAAAGATGATACTCCATTGTAGGAGACACTGAAGGAACGATTGGTGATGTAAGAAGAGAACCAGGACAGGGCTGTGTCACGAAGGCCAAGTGACTGGAGGGACTGGAGGAGGAGAGGGTGATCTACAGTGTCAAATGCGGCTGAGAGATCAAGCAGTATTAGTAGTGAGAAATGATTGTTGGCTTTAGCGGTTAAAAGGTCATTAGTTAGTTGAGTCAGGGCAGTTTCTGTGGAGTGTTGTGGCTTAAAACCAGATTGTAGGGGGTCCAGCAGGTTATTGTCAAAGAAGAATGAGGTTAGTCGGTTGTAGACTAGGCGCTCAAGTAGTTTAGAGATGAAAGGTAGCAGAGAGATAGGTCGGAGGTTGTCAAGATTGGAGGGATCGAGAGGGTGACAAGAGCATGTTTTAGTTGAGAAGGAAACAGTCCAGTTGAGAGCGAAAGATTAAATAGGTGAGTTAAGGCTTTGATTAGACAAGGATTGGTATTGCGGAGAAGTTTTGAGGGAATTGGATCAAGCGGGCAGGTGGTAAGGTGAGAAGAGGCCAGAAGCTTTGAGACTTCCTCATCAATGACAGGGGTGAAGGAGCACAGGAGAGACTGGGGAGTGTGGAGGGAGGGTGGTGGAAGTCTAGGGGGTTGAGTAGTGTAATGTCCCATCTGACATTTTTGTTTTTGAAGTGCTCAGCAATATCTTGAGCAGAGACAGATGTGCATGGAGGGGGTGGAGAAGGGGAAAGGAGAGTGTTAAAGGTTTAGAACATTTAGTTTTTATAGGAGCAAGCTCATTTAGGGCAGTGGTGAGAGTATTATAGTAGACAGAGGTAGCCACATTAGGACATGAGATGGCTGAGATATTAGAGTGAAGAGAGTCAAAGGAAGAAGAGAGATGTAACACGTCTACAGCTTGCAAGTCACGGTAAGTACGTGTTTAGGGAATAGCAGGGGGTGAGGAGGGATTTAGTGAGAGTTGAAATGTGAGCATATTGTGATCAGAGAGGGGAAATGGTGAGTTACAGTAGTAAAATTGGTGGTTGAACAGAGTCTAGTAAATATGAGATCCAGAGCATTACCATTGGAGTGAGAGGGGGAGTCTGAGCACAAAGATAAGCCTAGGGAGGAGGTTAGTGAAAGAAGTTTAGAGACAGAGAGTTGTTAATGTTGTTTTCTGAAACAACCTACATCAAATTGTTTAGCTCAAGAAATTCTGAATATTTTTCAGTTTAATGTTAATGCTTAAGTGAGACAATATTCCAGAGATAAAATTCAGTAGTGTCAGTATTAGTGATGGGTGAATTTCGCGTGAAATTCGCGAAACGGCGAAAAATTCGCGAAACGGCACCGGCGTCTCGTTTTTAACGCCGGCGCCTGTTTTTTTTACGCTGACGCCTGTTTTTTTTACGACGGCGACCGTTTTTGACGCTGGCGTCCGTTTTTCGGAAAAAAATTTTGACGCCGGAGAATTTTTGACGCAAATTTTCGCAGGCGTTTCCCAAATTTATTCGCTGGCGGCGAATAGCGCAAATTCGCGCCTGGCGAATAAATTCGCCCATCACTAGTCAGTATGAGAGTAGAATATTTAGATTATGCACATTTTGCCTTATGTTGCATCAATGGGGAATTATAAGGACAAGGCAATAGCGCGTTCAATGGTCGCCTCAACCCCAGTCCTTGTATATGAACTGGGAGAGCTTTACACGATTAAACTTTATTTCTCTAAAACCATGAAAGTAATTAAAAAATCTGAATACAAAAAAACACAAATGAAAAAAAAGCTGAATAAAATACAAACATCTCTAAAACCTCTAAAAATTCAAAATTTTCAGACAATTACTAATCTCTAAAAGTCTGAAGGGTTAAGAAAGGTCTAATAAAATCAGTGCAGCTCCCATTGACTTCTATGGGACCTCAACTGATTTTACTTGGCACATTTTTGTATTATAGTTTTTCGTGGTTTTGGCAGTTCTCAAACGGTTAGAGTTTCAGAGGAATCCAAATGTTAGAAAATCAGACCCATAGTAGTTAATATATATATATATATCTATATCTATATATATCTATATATATATATATATATATACTGGAACTCTGTGGAAAGTGTTGCATTGTGGGTAAAACCCATGGTAAACCTGTTTTTTTTTTCCTCTAAGCTGCAACATGCCCATAGTAGTGAAGAAGAGATAATTTAATAAGACCCAGGTGAAGTGTTAGAGCACTAAGGAGTCCAAATTCAAACCTATTAGTGATTAGTCACAGGGTCTTGGTTTGCTATTCACCTTAAGCAAATTAGAGGGCGATAGGGGTTTGGAGAGGGTATATTATATGCTTTCCCTCGTGAGTACAAAGCTGCTTAATGCAGGCAACTTTGTATTCATAGAGACCTGTGGCCACAGCAGCTGACAGCAGATTGAAAAACATGGCAGTTTTGTTAGAATTTTGTATTTTGCCTCCAGCCATTAATATTGTAGGCCAGGCCCGGACTGACCATATGTCAGTTCGGGCAATTTCCCGAAGGGCCACTCCATTTGCCTTTGAAATGGGCCGCTTCTGATTTGCGGCGTCTGGGCAGGGAGAGAGACTTACAGCATGTACGCTGGGCTTCTCCTTCACACACACCAAGCAGCTGCGTGTTCCTCCTCCTCCTCCCTCCATCAGTCAGGGAAAGGCAAAGGTGATTGGCCAGCAGACGGGTTGGGAGGTGTCAGAGTTCCCGTGCTGTTTCACGAAGCTCCTAGGAGAGGTAGGGGTGTCTTTGTGTGTGTGTCTCTCTCTGTGTCTGTGTGTCTCTGTGTTTGTTTGTCTCTGTGTGTGTGTGTTTGTGTATCTCTGTGTTTGTGTCTTTTTGTGTGTCTGTGTCTCTCTGTTTGTGTGTCTGTGTGTTTCTCTGTGTCTCTGTGTGTGTGTTTGTGTCTTTCTGTCTCTGTGTGTGTCTCTCTGTTTGTGTGTCTTTTTGTGTCTGTGTGTCTCTGTGTTTGTGTCTTTTTGTGTGTTTGTGTCTCTCTGTGTGTGTGTTTATATGTGGGCAGCTTTGTTTGTTTTCTGCCCGGGCTGCTTTTTGCTCCCAGTCTGGCTCTGTTGTAGGCCTTGTGTGTTTCGTCTAAAGCATCCTCATGCATCTGCAGCATTGGAAGCCTATAAAATCAATTCATTTACAATGAATACCAGTTTGATTTTGCAGTAGAATGTCAGTATTTATGTTATCAGTAAAGTTGTTGGTAAGAGAAATGCCCCTTTACTTTAAAGGAGATTTAAAGTCCCACAAGTAACCATGTTCCAGTTTGGTGTCAAAATATCAAATACTCCGAATAATCAGAGCAGAAAAAGAAATCAGAAAGTTTAGCAATTTCCTCCCATACTTGTACTTTACGCTAAGTAGTGTGCATTATATGAAGTCGTTTCACAATTCCCAGCTGTAATCTGCCACTTGCCATTATACCGACACCCTAAACTTACTAGAAAAATCCATAGATTTCACCTCATAAAAGATGTAAACTGTAGGGACGCTGACAGCACTTGAGTCATTACCTTTTAAGAATCGTTCTCTGGTGCCTTTTTCATAATTGCTTTAAGTTTATGATATATTGGAGTCAACAAAATGTAAATTTAACTGTGCTCCATCAGTAAGAGGAAAATGGCAAGTCATTTAGAGAAAAGATTAAACCTTGTATTCCGTGGAAAGTACTTGTTTTTTTTCCCATGTAAAACATGCTGTGTATTTTGATCTAGGGTACATTAAGTCACACAGTTTTGTAGAATTATCTTTTATTTGCATAATCCACCATTATCGCTTACATCCGTTATGGTAATGATGCCCTAACTGCCGCTTTGGGACCAAGACCTGTCAATTGGCAAATTAAGAATTATTGCTCTATGAAGACTGTTGTTTTGCTGTATGTGCTACATGTTACTGTATGCACTGAGAAGATGGGAGGCCCATCTCACAAGGGAAAGAAGTGGTACTGTAACTATGCATTTGATAGGTGCGTAGGTGCAATCCTGTAGCAACTCAATCAAAAATTCATTGTCATCAATTGAAAGTGCAATACTTGGCTATAGGTTGTTATAGAAGGAGAAATGAATATCCTTGCCATCTACCATCACAACCTCCCCTTAACAGGCCATTCAACAGCTTCACTGTCAAGAACTATTTCCATTGCTTAAGGTGTAAATTATCTTCTTCAGGTCTCAAGGGAGGATCTCTTCAAGAAGACATAGGCAGTTCAGTTCAGGCAGTTAGGGAAGATAATAATGGGCAAAACAATAAAAAGAGAATGGAAACAATAACTAGGTACCCTAGTGAAGTTGTGAGAAGAGAATGCAGGATGTATATGGGTATGGAGGGCTCCTCTGTGCACCATATGGAACTGTAGATGCCATGACATTTTTAAAAAAAATACTGAGTATTATTACTTGAATAAGTTCCTGGCGAATGTGTTCTTATCCTTTGCTCATACAGCTGAGACCTGTTTGAGCACTAGAGTCCATTGTATCTTGTGTTCTGCTGAAGTCACTAGTAGGGGAGAAGACAGTATCAATGTTAAAGCTATAGCAGGCTTCATTTTTTCCAACTGATGTATCACTAAAATAAAATAAAAAATGGAGTGATGATGTCAGCTAGAACAAAGGCAAGAAGAGCCAGCAAGGTTAAACTTTACACCCTCTGGATATTACTTAACTGAAACACCCTTGAAACAAACTGTTGGTGCAGTTATATGAGATGTGGTTCAGAAACAGCCAATGGACAACAGGCAGGGAAGCCATGACATGAACAGCAAATAATATTAACTCTATTTGCAACGGAAACCTATCCTATATACTGTGAAATCTTATAGAGCTTTTGTTAATCCCTTTGATGGAAGCATATTACTGTGGGGCTATATTGAATCCCACTATTGAGCTTATAAAAAAAGTTGGTTATAATGTGGTTATATTACAAAAGTTCTATCAACTCAAAGACTCCAATCAGCAGGCAGAGTTTACTGGTCTACTGTTTCAAAGCAAACATTATTATATGCTATTAGCCCTTACCATCCCTTTGCTGAGTGCATGTGTAATTCTCTTATAAAAAAATCTAATCATACCAGCTAATTAACATACACAAAGCTGTATTGATTCCTTTGTTGGTTCACCATGAGCACCTCGCTGTATTTCCCAGCTTACGTCGTTCCTTTGCAATATGCAATCAGTGGAGCTAAAATCAATCCCAATACAAGGCATTCAACAGTCAGCTTGGTATGAGTTACTTCAACTGCTATGATTGCAAGAAAGCATTACAAAAATACTGAATGGCACCATAAATAGCTGCTATTACACTTAATGTCATGTGTTTTGTAGCCGTGGAACCCACAGCGCTTCCTCCCCTCCTTCATTTGTATTAACTATTTACAGATCAATGTTGTTAGTGTGTATATATATATATATATATATATATATATATATATATATATATACATACAAAAATCAAAATCAAAGTGTAACAACATAACAACAGGGTGCTGTCTGGTTAGTCATAATTATATGGCTGCTTTTAATGCTGATGATTCTAGTCTCTGGCAGTAGAGATGAAGACACCCTCATCATGAACACTACAATCCCCTGTGTCAAAGCTGAGCACTAGTGATGGGCAAATTTATGCGCCAAGCGCAAATTCGCTGCAAATTTGCGTGATTCGCCACCAGGGAATAAATTTGCGAAACGCCCGCGAAAATTCGCCGGCTAAAATTGTTTTTTTCACCGGCGTCGAAAAAAACGTCAAAAACGGGCGCCGACGTCAAAAACGAGATGCCAGCGCCATTTCGCAAATTTTTCGCAGTTTTCTAAGCAAAACGCCGCAAATTCGCCCATCACTACTAGGCACTGCCCTCCATTGCCTAGTCTATATCCTCTTATATATAGTCACAAGGAATGCTACAAATAAGATTAGGGATTTGTGGCTGTGAATATGGAAGTCAGCATATAAATTATATTTCTCTGATGACCAGTGGTGCCTTCAGTGGGGCCTTCAGACAGTCACCTGGAGATCAGCCAAACGGTTTTAAAGTGTTAGTGCATGCATAGCCAGCTTTATAAACATACCAGCACATCAATAAAAATCCATGTGGGATTAAACTTCTTGGGAAATGTAAATGTAAAAATTACACCGGCTGCAGATGTCAACTCCTAACATATCCAATACAAAAATCTATGGCACCCAGGATCTTGCAAATTATATTTCTTAGAAATTGTTTCCTGCAATTAGATCTATAATCTCGGGGGTTCCTGGATGGGTTTCCTTAAAGGGGTTGTTCACCTTTAAAGTAACATTTAGTATGATGTAAAAAGTGATATTCTAAGACAATTTGCAATTGGTTTTAATTTTTTTATTATTTGTGGTTTTTGAGTTATTAAAGGGATACTGTCATGGGGAAAAAAAATCAAAATGAATCAATTAATAGTGCTGCTTCAGCAGAATTCTGCACTGAAATCCATTTTTTTATATTAAATTTTGAAATCTGACGTGGGGCTAGACATATTGTCAATTTCCCAGCAGCCCCAAGTCATGTGACTTGTGCTCTGATAAACTTCAATCACTCTTTACTGCTGTACTGCAAGTTGGAGTGATATCACCCCCCTCCCTCCCCCCCCCCAGCAGCCTAACAACAGAACAATGGGAAGGTAACCAGATAACAGCTCCCTAACACAAGATAACAGCTGCCTGGTAGATTTAAGAACAACACTCAATAGTAAAAACCCATGTCCCACTGAGACACATTCAGTTACATTGAGAAGGAAAAACAGCAGCCTGCAGAAAGCATTTCTCTCCTAAAGTGCAGGCACAAGTCACATGACCAGGGGCAGCTGGGAAATTGCCAAAATGTCTAGCCCCATATCAGATTTCAAAATTGATTATAAAAAAAACTGTTTGCTCTTTTGAGAAATGGATTTCAGTGCAGAATTCTGCTGGAGTAGCACTATTAACTAATGCGTTTAAAAAAAACATGTTTTCCGATGACAGGATCCCTTTAAGCTTTTTCTTCAGAAGCTCTCTAGTTTGCAATTTCAGCAATCTGGTTGCTAAGGCCTGAATAGAAATATTTGTAATAAAAGTAGCAATAACAATGAACATGTAGCCTTACACAGCATTCGTTTTAGATAGGGTCATTGACCCCCCCATTTGAAAACTGGAAAAAGTCAGAAGAAAAAGGCAAATAAATCAAAAACTATAAAAAAGACAAAAACGAAGGCAAGTTTCTTAGTATTAGCCATTCTATAACATACAAAAAGTTCAAAAGTGAACCACCCCTTTAATGTAGAGCACTATATCTTAAGGCTTCTAAAAACATGTAATACGTAGTAGAATTATTGTGCCATCAGTATAGGCTTATACAAGTTTGGAAATGTCAATGTAACATAACAGAGAAATTTAGTTTTTTGAAGCTGTCTGGATACGAGATCCCATTGGTCAATATCTATTTTGGTAAATCCTGGATTATTGCCATTAAATACAAGTTTAAGAAATCTACTGGCTACATGGACCAGGCTATTAGATATTTCCTTTTTAGAAAGATCAAAAAAGAATTGGAAGAATGGATGAAGATTATTTGGATTGTTGGTTTTCCTTTAATAGGAACATTCTGTTTTTTAATTTTTATTCTGGCAAGAAACCAAATTAGCACCTCTGATTCTCTTATTCATCAAATCAAGTTGACACTTTCTGCTGCTTTTGGGGTTTAACACACATTAGAAGATAATTAGAGGCCACTGTGCCTTGCGGAGACATCACGCTTTATTCTGGTGAATGGATGAGAATCCTTTTGACAACACTGATTATTAGACAAGAGAAGTTATCAGAATGAAGAGTGTTCCCCTCTTCAGCATTATCTAATCGTGAAATTATTTATTTTCATTTCCATATTTCTCTCAAATTAGCAAAACAAACTTCACACTTAATCACATTCAACTAATCAGATATTTTTGTCATGACCTAGTAACGAGGTTTCTTTTTTTTTTTTTTTTGCTAACAAGCCAGCTATTACCTTGACTCATTTCAGCCCTTAATTAAACTTGATCGAGCTTACTGATGCAGAAATAAAGCATGCTTGTATTTTGTCCACTTTAGCCAGTTGCCACATTACAGTCATTAAAAATCCCATGCATTGAAGAAGGGATGAGAAGTATGAACATGTACAGATAAATCACCCATTATGCAAATGTATAATGCACAGATTACCCGAGAGAAACAGGTGCAGCAAAATGTTGATCAAGCCGCTATCAAGAACTGATTCATTTTATCCACTATAGTAACACTTCCATTAATATAATCATAATAATTAGTAGTTAGTTAGTTAGTAATTCTTTCACATTCACATTGCCTAGCAGAATGAATTAGCCCTGGAGCATAAGCTAGAGTCCTTCACAGGTCCAGTTGGGCAGACCTCTGCCCAACCCAGACACCCAGATCAGCAACCCAACTGGCACCCACCACCCAAAATATCCCCCTCTATAGACTCGCTAACTGACCTGGCCCACAAATAGTTACTTTACCTTCTGACCCTGGACCTGCAAAACTGGAAGTAACATCACTTTGAATCAGAAGGGACATCACACTGGAACCTAATCATATTGGTAAGGGGTCAAACTGTGCACTAACCTCACAGGAGGTCTTGCACCTTAGCCAGGTACCCAGGTGGGTTATCCAGGAACTACCTGCACAATAAGGGAATCTGACATTTCTCCCCAAAACCCGACCACTTTATGGGCATATCATGGGTACCCAACACGAGGCAGGACTCTATCATCATCTTCTATGACAAATTTAGCCTCACTTTTTGCTAATGAGTTGGTGATTTCTAAGGGCCGCTAAGCATGCTAACAATAGCCAGAGTGTATTGAGCATGTGCAGTGCCACTGACTCTTATGTCTCACAGGAACCTGGACAGCACCATATTTCTTTCCCTCTCTACTTAACAGTGGCATTACAGGTCAAGAAACATGAGTGTCTTACTTAAGGGTTGTGACCCACAGTACACATTAACTGAAACTGCACTTTGGGCACCATGAACACAACATTAGTTGTTGCCTATGTGAACCATTAACCAAAGCAAAAAAGGGGAGTAAATTATTGTATTCAATAACATTTATTACATTTAATTTTTATTTTATGTTTTCATTTTTGTGTTTAATTTATGGTCTATACTGTACATATAGTCATGGGATTGCAGTGGAATGGACACTACTCAGTGTCCTATATGCAAGCTCTAGGACTGCAATGGGCAATGAACTCCATTAAATCTTGGGGAAGATGGGAACTGATGGCTTCCAGATGGATTTTGGAGCTGTTACCCTGAGAAATCAGCACAGTAGTCTGAAACCTAGCGTTAAGTTCCATAATTCTATTTAGTAAGCATGAGATCTTATAACCTTGCTACATTTCATTACATAGTGATAACATACGTTGCCACATAATAAATGGAAGCATGCAGTTGCTGTTGTTTGCTATATTCAGCCCATGCATATTGCTTGGTGGAGATTCTATAGGCCATAGGGTTTATTGCAATATTACCGTATTACCGAGTTTAATATATTGCGTTAATATATCCATTGTACAATTATCAGGTTGTTGGAATAATTGAGATAAGTGACTGCTAGGCGAGATTGAGTAAGCGGGGTACTTTTTTTTCTTCCTTTTTACTATTGAATCATTCATCATTGACTTAGGTCAGAGCTCTGCCTCAATCGAAGGATAAATATATATTAGAACAGGTATCACTTGTTTGTTTGATTGTCAGTATTTGGTTGTGTCATAGTAACATAGTAAGTTAGGTTGGAAAAAAGACACATATCCATTTAGTAGTTCAAGTGTTTAAGTCTATATTTAACCTGCCTAACTGCCAGTTGATCCAGAGGCAACAAACCCTTCTGAAGCCTCTACAATTTTCCTCAGAGGGTGAAAAAATCCTTTGTGACTCCAAGATGACAATGGGACCAGTCCCTGGATCAACTTGTACTATGAGTGAATTAGAGGGAATTTTCAAAGTAAGAAAATTCGAAATTCAAAGTAATTTTTTGGATACTTCGACCATCAAGTAAGATACTACGACTTCGCCTTCAACTTAGAATTCGAGTAGAAGTAAAATCGTTCCAATATTCGACCATTCGATAATTGAAGAACTGTCTCTTTAAAAAAACATTGACTTCAATACTTCGCCAAATTAAACCTGCCAAAGTGCTACTGTATGTTAGCCTATGGGGACCTTCTAGAGCATTTTTCTATGTTTTTGGAAGTCGATTGAACGATTTTACTTCGACCGCAGGATACCCAAATTCAATTAAAAAAACTTCGACTTTGATATTCGAAGTAGAAGTGTTTCAATTCAATGGTCGAATTTCGAAGTATTTTTAATTTTGAAATCTGACCCTTGATAAATCTGCCCCCAGGAGTACAGGATTCTATCGCCTTAAATGTTTATAAAAAAATTTGCAACCTACTGTATTTTGAGTTACGTTTGAATATGTTTTTTAGTGCAATCCATGATTTATAAATAGTTTCTAAAAGTCTACATTCAACGGATAACATGCTCCATTAAAATATCAGGAAATGGCATTGCAAAGGCTCCAGACTCTAGTCTCCTCTAGATGAACTTCAATAATTTGGAGCAGATCGCCATCATAGTCTTCTTAAAGGAAAATTAATCCCTTAGATGAAGAAATGTTACATGTGCCATAGGCGTAAATCTACTCATGGCAGGTATTTTGCAGCCCAAATATGCTGTTGCTAGTGATTAAATTAAAAAAAAATGTCTGAATGAGTTTGAATTTACTTTAAATTCCATCATTTATATAAACCTTCATAAGTTTAGAATTTTAATATATATATATATATATAATTTTGAAATTGCTTGCTAGCTCTGATTTAAAGCTGCCTTTGGATTTTATAATACCCTATAGATTTTATTAAAGAGATGGCAGGAGCCAGATTAAGATCAAATGACAAGAACACTTCACAGAGCTTAATAGTATCCAATTGCAAAGAGCAGACTATTTGACTAATTGTTTTGTTTTTTTAATTGAAAACTATATTATCTGAAAAAGTATGCTAATAATTTTAAGTGATTGATATTTCCTAAAACCCTTTAAGATACATATAAATGGTTTGTATGTAGGGAAAATCATGTGGGAATTCAATCAATAGGGGTCATTTTCCGACACCCTGGCTGCCAATGGAAGAGCACTAAGTGGCAAGCAATAGGGCAGGCAGTAAGTACAGGCCCTTATTTTGGGCTACGACCACTAGTCAGGAACACTGCTGCCATGTGGCGAGTTGAGAAACACACCTCAGGCTGCAGTAGCCCACAAGTTTTATATTTACATAGTTAAATCGGGTTGAAAAAAGACAAAGTCCATTAAGTTCAACCCCTCCAAATGAAAACCCAGCATCCATACAAACACCCCTCCATACTATCACATAAATTCTATATACCCATACCTATATTAACTATAGAGTTTAGTATCACAATAGCCTTTGATATTATGTTTGTCCAAGAAATCATCCAAGCCATTCTTAAAGGCATGAACTGAATCAGCCATCACAACATCAGCCGCCATTCCACAACCTCACTGTCCTCATTGTAAAGAACCACCTACGTTGCTTCAAATGAAAGTTATTTTCTTCTAGTCTGAAGGGGAGGCCTCTGGTACTGAGTTCTCTTTATGGGTAAAAAGGTCCCCTGCTATTTGTCTATAATGTCCTCTAATGTACTTCTAAAGTGTAATCATGTCCCCTCGCAAGTGCCATTTTTCCAGAGAAAACAACCCCAACCTTGACAGTCTCCCCTCATAATTTAAGTCTTCCATACCTCTAGGGATAGGGGGTGGCAAAAAATTGCTCCTGGTAACTTTAAGAGCCGCAATTCTGATTATTCAATTAGATTTTTAGGTTTTTCTAGTGTAAAGAGCACAATTGAGTTACTGTATCTGCACTAGCGATCTGGCCCCCCTCTCGACCTGAAGCTCCTGAAGGTAATCTCAGGGGGTAGCAAAGGGATATAGAAATGCCACTGGCACTACCTGAATGATGCCTACATGCCTTTACCTTCCTACCCCACATGCATATAGCACTGTTAAACACAAGCATTGGACATAGATAAATTGCTCTATGTGCAAGGCAGGGTGCAAAGTACAAATAACACTTCTGTGCTTTGAATGTCTTAAATATCTCAGTAAGAGAGAAGAACTAACAGAATGGTGGTTGCCATTTTGAAATTATCACCCACCCATATAGTCTAAGCACTTGAATCAAAAATTAGTCAAACCTATGAATTTCCAGATTTGTTTTTGTTTATGAGTTTTAAAGACTTCTTGATATAAAAGTTCTCTATTAAATGGCCTTCCCTCAAAAAGCTTATCTATTGTGAACAAATAGTGCACATTTATTAAACCTCCCTTATACCTGTATTTGGTTTTAGGTTACATGGACCCAGGCATTGTGCTGTAGCTCACAATCTATCTAACATTCTTTGCTTTCTTTACAATTATGTAGTCTCAGATTTTCTAGACTGCACTCTTTATTTCCCTTCCTTCTTTTTCTTCTCTTCCTTGCAAACTACAATTTCCATTTTGTTGAGAAATGTTCTCTGCCTTTCAGAGCCACATGTTTGCTGCCACAATGAAATGGCATTACACATACCTTTCAGTTTAATTTTCTGCTGTTTGAAGTGCACGGTGATACAGAGTCTTGCCTGAGATCAAACACAGTGTATGGAAGTGTCTCAGGCCAGAACCATAATTAGATAAGAGAACACATGCTACATTTTCTCATTACTGATAAAAAAGTCCTCCAAAGGAATGAGCATTTATTCGATTTAAAGATGGTCAATGCTTGGCCAGAACTGCTTTTGGCTATATCCATGGAAATGTTAATGATTTGAGCTTGGGGAATTGTATTAAATTTCTGTTTTGAATTCTAAATTTTGGAATTAGCGCCCTCAGTTCTGACGATTATTTCAGGTAAGCTGTAAAATGTTAACTCTATACATATGATTTTATGAAAGACTGTGAATATGTGCAAAATAAAACCAGTAGTTATGTAAGCAATGCTGTGAAATACAGATGCAGTTACACATATCACATTATGCATGTGTAAACTGTGTCCTGGCTTATAAGAGATCATGAAAAATTGGCAAATTTTCATTTTTACTTTTAGTAGGACCCTGGCCATGATGAGCAAAACATTGGCATCCCTTTATTAATCTATGAGCCCCAGATCTATACCACAGTACTTCTCAGGCCATAATATCTCTGATTATTTGATTGGTTATAATATTTTATTATATATAAATTATGGTAACTAGAATTTATTAAATCCAAAGTAAATTGGCTAAGTCAAAAGAGAATATGGTCTTACTGATCATCAATCAATTAATTTACAAAATCCTTCTTATCATTTTTGCTGATTCTTAGGAAAGTATTTGGTCACAAGTTCTAGATAGACTACAAAGAGTGGTGGTAAATTGAACATTTTCTAATTGGACCAGTGTTGTTAGTGGAGTACCGCAGGGCTCTGTACTAGGTCCCTTGCTTTTCAACTTGTTTATTAATGACCTGGAGGTGGGCATTGAAAGTACTGTTTCTATTTTTGCAGATGATACTAAATTGGGCAGAACTATAGGTTCCATGCAGGATGCTGCCACTTTGCAAAGTGATCTGTCTAAACTGGAAAACTGGGCAGCAAACTGGAAAATGAGGTTCAACGTTGATAAATGCAAGGTTATGCACTTTGGCAAAAATAATATAAATGCAAGTTATACACTAAATGGCAGTGTGTTGGGAGTTTCCTTAAATGAAAAGGATCTAGGGGTCTTTGTAGATAACACGTTGTCTAATTCTGGGCAGTGTCATTCTGTGGCTACTAAAGCAAACAAAGTTCTGTCTTGCATAAAAAAGGGCATTAACTCAAGGGATGAAAACATAATTATGCCTCTTTATAGGTCCTTGGTGAGGCCTCATCTGGAGTATGCAGTTCAGTTTTGGACTCCAGTCCTTAAGAGGGATATAAATGAGCTGGAGAGAGTGCAGAGACGTGCAACTAAATTGGTTAGAGGGACGGAAGACTTAAATTATGAGGGTAGACTGTCAAGGTTGGGGTTGTTTTCTCTGGAAAAAAGGCGCTTGCGAGGGGACATGATTACACTTTACAAGTACATTAGAGGACATTATAGACAAATGGCAGGGGACCTTTTTACCCATAAAGTGGATCACCGTACCAGAGGCCACCCCTTTAGACTAGAAGAAAAGAACTTTCATTTGAAGCAACGTAGAGGGTTCTTCACAGTCAGGACAGTGAGGTTGTGGAATGCACTGCCGGGTGATGTTGTGATGGCTGATTCAGTTAATGCCTTTAAGAATGGCTTGGATGATTTTTTGGACAGACATAATATCCAAGGCTATTGTGATACTAAACTCTATAGTTAGTATAGGTATGGGTATAAAGAATTTTAATTAAAAGTAGGGAGGGGTGTGTGTATGGATGATGGGTTTTCATTTGGAGGGGTTGAACTTGATGGACTTTGTCTTTTTTCAACCCAATTTAACTATGTAACTATGTAACTATGTAACAAGTGTCTTTGAAGAAATCCCTCTGTATGCTCAGTGGCACCAAACTGCATTCAGTCCAGATAACCTGAGTGATTATAGGTAAATTATTCTCTGGATGAACTTTAAGTTGGGTGATGGAATTTGATGATATAGAGCCTGACTGAGAGGAAAGAACAGAGAGTAAAATGTGATTGCAACATTTAAATACACATGAAGTGCTGAAAGAAATATAAAGTAATGTGTGAAGTGGCTGGGAGAAAGATAAAGGTTCATCCTCATAGGATTATCCTGGGAAAACCCTAGATATTTTACAAATACAGTTTTAACCAAGCAGTAAGAAAAGTTTCATATTCACTTGACTATAATATAGCAATGCCTGATTTAATAAAAAGTAATTTGGTTTCTTTAGAAATTGTGATTAAGGCCTGAGAATTATATTGCTCTCAGGAAAACCTGCTATGGTTGCTTAGGAAAAAAGTCCCACAGTAAAATTTAAGTTTTAACGCATACAAAATAGATCCCAGTCCCCAAGGTTTGGAGGGACGGGGACCGTAAAAATAGAAATCTGGGGTTGAGTATATAATAAATGGCTGTTGTCAACAGGAAAGTGGTTAAAAATCAGATGACCGTTGTGTTTGGGACTGTTACTTACAAAAATATATTTTAAAAAAGTCCAATGTAAATGAATATTACATAATAAACCATTAATGTACACAAAAACTTGTCTGATGAAGAATCACAAGAGGGCAAACTTGAGCTCATTTTAGGACAGGAAATGATTATAATTTATTTTATAGATCTAATTTTTCGAAAAGCACAGTTTTTACTTTTTACAGATATTCGCTTGTCTGCTTAAAATATATGTGCAATGAGTGACACACTTCTGACCTTAACAATACATTATAGGTGTGGAAATGGCTCACTCCTAAAGCAATAGATTTCTGGTCGGAGCTGAGTAGTGATGGGCGAATTTATTCACCAGGCGCGAATTCGCGAAATGCCTGCGAAAATTTGCCGCCGTCAAAAAACATTTTTCGTAAAAAAAACGGGCGCCAGAGTAAAAAACGAGACATCGGCGTCATTTCTCACAAATTTTTCGCTGTTTCACGAATTTCCGTGCAAATTCGCCCATCACTAGAGCTGAGAACTGTAACAAAAATTAAGAGAAAAGAAAAAAAACTGATCAGACCTAATTTGTGAAAAAAACAATTGTACAACTAATTTGAGTTTTAAAAAAATAATAAATAGTTACATCCCTTTAATATAGGCTTAAAGGGATGGCACGGTCAAGACTAAATAGTTCTTTATTCCTGAGGGCATAATGTTTATTAGTCATTATGAGATTTTGAGATTCACTAAGGACTTTTCCTTTTTCTTATGTTCACAATGGACTTTGGACTTTGAAGCTTCATGGGCTTGGATTACACTCTAAATGGTTTAATACGATCACCTGGGTAGTGATGTCACTTATTAGGAAGGGGAGGAGACTTTATCCACATACCCTCCTCACATTTTAAAAGGTGGATTACATGATTGTTACACCAGGCTTGATAAAGGGCCCGAGTGGTCTGAAACGTTGCCTTTTTCTGTATGTGTTTGGGGTGAATAGATTTTACTTTCAGCATTCAGTGTGCCACTGGAATTCTTTCTATATTAGTCATTATGAGACATTATACATGGTTTTATTAGGCAATTAGACCTGTTCTTTTTAGTAATATCATATACCCATTTTTTGGATGACGCTTCATTCTGAAGTTTTTGTGTGTTGAACGGCCCATTTTTTAGGATAGGCTACCGAAGGTGAGTTTTTATTAGAGTTTGGGCTTGAAGTTTAACTCCAAGCTCTTGCGGCATTGTGCTCACCAAATCTGTTTTGCTGAATCATGGGGAATTGCACCCATTATTACAAGGGAACCCTGGAGATACAACCACCATGAGGGTGGTGGTAATTCCAGGGATCCCACCGCAGGCTATGTCAATAAGCATAGCTGACTTGTGCCAAAATTGACATGCAAATATAATTTGGCTGCTACAATTACGAAAATGTTTTAGAAAAAAAGCTGCATTATGGGTAAGAACATTGCCAATTGCATTGCACTGTGTCAATGAGTTTAAAAAAAACATTTCACAAGAGAAAGAAGGAAAAGGCTTCTCGTTTCTGGATTTCACAGAAATCTTTCCATTTATAAATTCTGCAACCAATTTTTTAAAACAAAAAGTATAATGTTTTTGAGAACATTATTTTATGAATATATATCTAGCAAAATACATATTCAGTTTTTGATCAACTGTAGTTGGTCTGAACTGTATTGGTTTTGCTGATATTCTGATACAAATCACATTATGTTATAAAGAACATGTAGCCTTTTGGAGGTCAAAATGGGCCAGTTAGTTAATTGCCATGATATTAAGCAATCCCAGATATTTGTGATGTGCATTTCATAACTTTTCACACTGACAAGCATTTGCATTCCTTGGAAATGGGGAGCAAGAAAACAATTGAACGGCACTGCATATTAATGAAAGAAACATTGATGGCCTCTTCGCTTTCAGAAGTGCACTATTACATTTACTGCTCTCACATTGAAACTTTAAATAGAACACTTAAAGGTTAGATTCATTTCTGCTCTGATACAGATTTATTTTTATTTCTGTAGTTTTATGTCGAAAACCATAGTGACAAACGTCTTCATATCAAGTTTGGGGGGGGGGGATTAAATTCCCAATAATTGTACTATTTCCTTTCAGCTGGGAAGCATAATTAAACAAAGCCATCTTGCCCTTCAGGACATTTGACTCTGTGAAGTCTAATGGTTCATTTGGCAGATTGAAATGAGCATATTAGACATCCAACAGGTGAAAATCGATGTGTCCCCAGAGTATGGCGTAACTTATGTGGTTACCATTGATTTTTTTTTAAGAATAGGTAATGTTCAGGATATAAAATGTTAGCTCTGTATATGGTTTAAAAGGGAATTCTTATGTAAAGTGAAATTTAGTTATTTTCTTCTAGGAACATTTGGGTATCCACATTTTTTAAATTAATACATTGCCTGTTCCTTAACCCTTGGATTCTGTACTATGACATTCTAATGGTGACATGACTGTACTGCAGTGATCCCCAACCAGTAGCTCGTGAGCAACATGTTGCTCTCCAACCCCTTGGATGCTGCTCTCAGGGTCCTCAAAGCAGGTGCTATTTTTAAATTGCAAGCTTGAAAGCAAGCTTTAATGCATAAAAACTAAGTATAGTGCCAAGTAGAGCCTCCTATAGTCAGTCCACGTAGGGACCGCAAAATAGCTAATCACAGCCCGTATTTGGCATCGCAAGGGACTTTTTCAAGTTTGTGTTGCTCCCCAGCTTTACTTACATTTGAATGTAGTTCACAGGTAAAAAACTTTGGGGACCCCTGCCTGTATGGTCAAACTAGCTCGGTGCTGGTGACTGGCACAGGCTGATGATACTGTTGACATTTAAACCGTAGTCTACCAGATCCATTCACCCCACCCAGGGATATCAGTAATCATAGTGTCCCATACTACTAAGTTAGCAGGGAGGCTCTCTAAGGATCCCTATCATTAGCCCAATGGTCAGCTGGGCCCCCTGGTTAGTGGGCTCTTACAACAGATCAAATTGGGCATCAATGGTAAAAAAATGCCCTTGCAGGTACCGTTACACTCATGATCCACCATGGTCACTCCCTAAATATGTAAAAACTTCACCCATGACCCTCTAAGGCCACTCCCTTTGTGACCCATAAATGGTGCCTTTTTTATCTTGGAACCCCCTCTTCCATGGGGCCCTGACTGCAGTACCCCTCTGTAACACCATGATGGTATCCCTGCCCCCACAACCAGACTGTGCATGAAGGATGTGCACAAGACTATATGTTCTTACCCCAGTGAAAAGTGTGGCATTCTCCACTGAAAGTTGTTTGATGCAGAACAAGTTACCATTAGGACTTAAGCATTTATATAATGAGCACCTACTATTGGTGCATCAGTTTTGGTGCCTACTGCAGGGAACCAAATAGAAGTCCCCAATAGTGAATCAAATAAATTAGCAGCAAAGCTGCTTTACTACATGCACATTTCCCTGATGAAGACTGCACAAATATTAGGGTCCAAACTTTTTGGATTAATATTGTTATGATTTAGACTTAGAGACTTGATGGGTGACTATCAAAAAATGGTGGTATAGTTAGATAAAAATGTCATGTTCATCCAAACTGTCAAAAAGGTAAGTAAGAGGGTATTTAGGTTGGAGATATAACTTGCTAAACGTGTTTTGTAGCCATAATACACTATCTATCACAGAACTCCCCCCATGGGTGCAGTGTCCTGACTTCTGCTTTTTGGCAAAGTACTGATAAGCAAAATTGGAAATGCATTGGAGTCAATGGGAAAGCAAAATAGCTCTGCAATTGCAAGTACAGTACATATCTAGTACATTGCTCTGCATTGTTAGGGAAGTTCCTTTCTACTATGTTACAAGTGTTCTTCATTAGCGATGGGCAAATTTATTTGCCAGTCACGAATTTGCACGATTTGCTGCCGGTGAATAAATTCATGAAACGGCCACGTTTTTTTTGACGCCGGCGTCCGTTTTTGGACACGGGCGCATTTTCGCCAAAAAACGGATGTCAAAAACGGACACCGGCGTCAAAAACGCGACGGCGGTGCAGTTTCGCAAATTTTTCACCACAAATTCGCCCATCACTATTCTTCAGAAAAAAATTGCAACAATATTCAGTACAATAATATATTACTAATCTTCAGAGTAAAAATATCGACACAATGGTAGGAGTCAGGACTACCAGAATGAATGACAATTTTTTTCTGCGGATCTGCTAAAAAGTGATGTTTCACCGCATAACCATTGTGGGAGAAATTGTTTACCCATTCCTATGTCATAGTAATATTTTGGAAACAGTAAGGAAAGGTGTCAATAAAACATTTACCCTAGGAAACCCCCTTCAATAGAAATGCAATTCCACATTTATCTATTAACATTTCCATTAGCTTTATGCAAAATAGTCCTTTAAGCCTACTTTTCTTGGATTTGTTGACAAGCTTTCTTTTGTACATCTGAGCCATTGATTGCCTGCTTTGTCTCACTTAGGCATATCATCATCAGCAACAAACTCTAAAGAAGACACACGATTGGCCTTAATGCTTTCCATTTTGCTATTTGGTAATATAGAACTTTTATCTTATCCCTACCAATGATTGAAATGATATACCTGCTAAAAGTCTGAAATAAATCAGAAGCCTTGCAACTTTTGTCTGAACTCGCCTAAATATTGATGAGTAGAATATCTTTCTATGTTGGATGGTTGGGGTCCAGGCTTCTAACTCTTAAGCTATACAAGTTTGCTTTATACTTTGATAATATAATAATTATAATAATTAATAATGATATGAATTTATACTTTGAACCTCCACTTCTAAAGTTCCATGTGCACCTAACGGTTATTACATACTACTTCATATGGTCTGCAGTTTACAACTATGATCCAAAGCTATGGTTCTTTACATTAAGATGCAGGCCTGCCATTGTTAATTATATGTTGGCTAGATACATGCAGTGAAACCACACAGTCGTTTTTATTCTCTAAGTTTATTAATGATGGAAAGGTTTGCGTCACACAGTTAATAAAGACATTCATCACAGAAGAGGAAAAAAAGCATGACTCCTCATATTCTTCCTGGATGTATAACAACTGATTTGCCTAATCAAAGTCTAGCAGTTATACATGGCTCCAGGAATGTTTGCAATTTCCCCAGCTGACGTTATTATGGTTGGAGCCACAAACAATAATTTTCATTTGGGCGCTAGACACATGATGAATTGCCTTCTTCAATGTTGACTGCCTTGCAATCAGTCCTCTGGTTTATTACTAGATAATCATTTTTATGGAAATAATGTTTTGACTTGCGTTGCTATAGTGCAGTTCACTTTTTAATAACACAATACGACACAAGGCTACAAACCTTTAGGAATTTCACCTTTGCGAGTTAGCTTTGGATTTTTATCTGGATCTTTCCTGTAAATGTATGTTTGAGAACTCTTGCCCATTGAACATGCTCTTTAACTCATCTTACCTAGGTGTTACATTCTAAGGAATAGAAGGAGGTTGTCCAAAGTAAATAAATGAAGTTCTTCTAAACAAGATTATCAGACAAACTTGAAACCAGTGATGAGAGGATCTGTTCCATTTTGCTTTGGTGAAAAATTGTGGAAAATTTCACAAAACTGAGAGAAATTAGCAAAATACTTAATTTTCTAATCAGACAATATTTAGACAATATTTTATTTAGTCTTCTGCCCAAGGTATTAATCACAACGATGATAGGTAATTATTAACTAGGGATGGGCGAATTTTTTCGCCTCGTTTAGCCGAAAAAATGACGCCCTTAGACTTGTATGGAGATGTGCGTCAAAAAAAAAAGACACACGACAAAATAATTTCGCCGCGCGACAAATTTTTTTTGACGCCCATAGACTTTAATGGGCGTCTGCGACATTTCGCTGGCGGCGAATTTTTGGCGTAACGAAACGGGTCAAATTCGCCCATCCCTGTTATTAACTAATTGATACAAAAATATCAAAACTAAGTAGGCCCCAAATACTGTAAAATTATGGTTCCTTGAGGTTTCATAAATTTCAGCACACAGTGACTAAAGGCTGACACATGACCACTAGCTCTATTGGGCATTCTAATGCAACAGGGTAGAGTAAGAAAAGGTACTGATCATCAGATATAAATGTTTGTTTTTAAAATACTATTTAGTAAATACTAGCTGCTAATTAGTGATGAGCGTATCTGTCCCATTTTGTTTCACAGAAAAATTTGCGAAACTGTGAAAACACATTGAAGTCAATGGGCGTTTTTACGGACGACAATTTTTCTCTCTCCAAATGCATTAAAGTCAATGGGCATTTATTCTTATGGCAACTTTTTTGTCTTATTGCATTAAAGCCAATGGGTGTTTTTTCTCTACGAATTTTCCTGTGGCGAATTTTCGCTGCAGTTTTGTGAAAAAAAATTTGCACATGGCAAAATTCAGAATTCAGAATTTTGCCACGAATCCATGGCTGGCGAATAAACTGCTGATTCATTACTAGACTCACTGCCTCAAGAGTCAAGAAATATGAATCAGAGACTGAAAGCCTCATACTCAATATATATAATAATTAATAATCAATAAATATAATTTGGCAAATAACCATGAGCATTCCAAAGAAGCATCCATGATATAGGCATTGTCAAGACCTGCAAAGCATCACCACTTCACTGACCAACTTCCATAGATAGAACAGGTGTATGTTTGAACTTCAATTCATGTGTCGTATATAAAAATCATAGACAATAAATATTTATGAGCTATATCCCCTATAAAATGAAGTGCAAACATGCAACTGTTTCTTTAATCTATGGAATGCAACATTTCTGAAAGCAGAACTAAACTTGGGAATACTACGGGGCACATTTACTAAGCTCGAGTGAAGGATTCGAATGAAAAAACTTCGAATTTTGAACTATTTTTTGGGGTTTTTCGACCATAGAATAGGCTACTATGACCTTTGACTTCGACTTTGATTCGAACAATTCGAACTAAAAATCGTTCAACTAACCGACCATTCGATAGTCGGGGTACTGTCTCTTTAAAAAATACTTTGACTACATACTTCAGCAGTTTAAACCTACGAGGTACAATGTTAGGCTATGGGGACCTTTCCCAGCATTTTTCTAACCTTTTTGATAAATGTGCCACTACGTGTTTCTTTAATTATCAAGCTGTGCAAACAAGCATAACATATGTATATGTTATATATATATATTTGTCCTTGTTTCCTAGTTTACTCCAAGTATTTTGGTAACAAGTAAAAAAAAGGATGTTTTTTAGAATACCAACATAATTTTGTATTTCTGCTTATTAAATATATCTGCGGCTAAATATGATAATAATCTGGATTGCTATTATCTAACGTGTGACTGTCAGACTTTCTGTAGCTGTGCGTAGGTGGGAAAAGGAACAGCAGCTACAGAAATGGCATCTGTACATGTTTCAATTAAAAAAAAAAAACATCAGAAAGAAAAAGATTCAAATCTTCAGTTATTTTTTTCCAAAGAAACATTGCATTTGATGGCAGATTGTCACTGTCAGAAATAGATTGTCACAAAGACTGAACATTAGTTAATCTAAGAGATATTAGGGAGACATCTTTCTTCTGCATATGCCAGTATTGTTCTGTAATAATGTATCTTCCATCTCCTCTGTAAAGCTGATCCTTGAATCTACCACCATTTAATTACCCCATATGCATTTTCTAGGTCAAGTTGAGTTATGAGTGTTTGAATTGTGTAGCGTAGACAAACATAGTTACATAATTCATTTGATTTTAAAAAATACAACTGTCCTGACATACATATACACTGTACTACATGCACATACACAAAACGACTATAGTCCATGACATTACTGTAGTCCTGGATAAAATACCTCACCAAAAATTCATTCATGCCTCTCATGAAGGCATTAAAGAATTCAACAACTTTTTCCTGGCTACTTCCCCAAAGCCTCACCACATCTATGGTAAATAATAAGCCATAGTGATGGGCGAATTTATTTGCCAGGCGCAAATTCGCATCGAATTCCTGTGATTTGCCACTGGCGAATAAATTCGCTGGCATGAAAAAAATGGACGCCGGCGTCAAAAACCAGACGCCGGTGCAGTTTGCAAATTTTTTGCCATTTCGCTGGAAATTCGCAAATTTTTTGGTGAAGCGAAACGCCCCAAATTCGCCCATCACTAATAAGACTCTCCTCATATAGCATATCTTCTAACTGAATCATATTTTTTTCTCTAAACATTTGTGGTCATTTTAATCTCTCTAAAACAATAAAAATTCTAGATTTATGAATAAAAATGTAAAAACCACGAAAAACACTACTACAAAAATTAAACAAGTAAAAGCTGTTGGGTTCCTATAGAAGTCAATGGCAGCTGCGCTTATCTTATTGAACTTTTTTTTTTTTTAGCCATTCAGACTATTAAAGGTTTTTGGATTCTACAAAAAAATTTTTTCAGATATGTAAGATATTTTTTTATGTTTGTACTTGGATCTTTTAATAAATTACATGGCATTTGTAATTTTAGAGATAAATTGGTTTATTAATGTTTTCCAAAACCTCTAAAACCACTAAAATGAGAATGTTGATAAATGGGCCTCCCTGACAAGAGATATTATCGTGCAAACTAGAATCCACGATTTGACCTTATATATTATTTATAAAGCACAATTCAATCAGATCTGGGGAAAACTCAGTAAAATTGAGTAAAATCTAATCATACAACTTTTTCTGGAAAAGTAAGATTTTTTCGTTATTTTTTTACATATTTTTGCCCCGAATAGTTTTTCCTGCTAATTCCAGCGCATACTACAGAAACTTCCAAATAAGATAGGGACCTCTCCCATTGACTTATACACAATCTCGGCAGGTCTGAGATGGAGTATTTGCAGATTTAGACTTTTTCCATCCTCAGGGTAAAATAAATCTCGAAAATTTAGAATTTTTTTGTCTGGATTTTATAGTAAAAAAAAACTTGAATTTTTCAAGTTTTTTACATTTGGACTTGTAAATTACCCCCTAAATGTTGTTGCATATATCAATAAAATAGCAGAGGGTGAAATAAATATTTTAAAGCAAAAAAGGAAAGTTGAATTCATTAAATCCCTTGCTCCCCCTGATTATTGTGGTTGTTAACAGATAAGTGTGCGCAGGCAGGTGAGATTTATGAGTTCATTTTGCCACTGCGTTTGCTTAAAAATCCATTTCATCAGTAGCTACCCTGATTCTACAGTACAGCTGTCTCCTGCCAGAGATGTATGTTGATTAAGTGGCATGAATGTTGGCATGTGAGCTATGCATAATGTGTTTCTAAGTGCGCTCTTATGCTCAGCTCACATCTGCTGTGCCACGAGCAGGCATCCACAAGGGGCAGAGGGAAGAAAACAGACAGGCGAGATGCTTATATTAAGCCATCGCTAATCAGGCATGCTTTTTTTCCAGTTTAGTCTGTCACCCACTTTTAAACTTCAAATCATAGCTAATTGCTGCTCTCTAATGTATTGTGGATGTTTTTAATCTTGCATGATGGATTTCATTCAAGCATTATTTTTATTTCAGTGCTAAGCTTGATGGAACAGTATGGGACTTATAAATGGCAGTTGCAAGTAGAAGTCACAAATAAAGGTAGTTCAGTGAGTCATGCTTCTGAGAAACCTGTATGCTCCTTATGAAGACTTCGACCAGAGGCCAACTTTAACTTATTAACTTCTACTCCCATTTTTAACCACTCAATTGTCTTTTTTTTATTGTGTTTGTCTATAAGACTATGTAATATGCTCATTTTATTTTTACAACTTTTTTGTTTTCTCTAGCTTCTATATAGGTGGCTCTGCTTGCTCCTGTAGCATTTATTAGTTATTAGATAAAATGGTGACAGCCGCTAATGAATATTTGTGTTTTGGGTGTTAGTTCATGGGGGTGCTGAAACGCGTTGTGTTTTAGAAGGTAAGAAGGATTCTAAGAGAACTCAAGAAAGCATTGAAGAGCCAGATGTTCTTCCAATCTGCCATTTACACTTTTCTTTTGGGTGGCAGCTTTTGTAACTCGTTACTAAAATAGTAAAAAACTGGACTATGAGTATCATTTTCCTTAACTTCACTGTAGAACCCACCTCTGGAAGCTTTGCAACCAAGTAAAAGAAGACAAATTTAAAGGGGACCCATCACCCAAAAAAAACATTCCAAATCCTATTTTATCATATTAGTCAAGCAAAATGAACTTTAATTACACTATATAAATTATCTGAATCTTGTTTCCTTCAGTCTGGGAATTCATTGTTATAGCAAACAGGAAGCATCCATTTTGTAGACAGTTTTATTATGGCAAGCCTTGCATCATCTCAGAATCTTGTTTGTGCACCAGAATGGGGGACCTGATGTCCATCCCCATGCCCTGGCTACACAATTAAACAATAAAGAGAACTGGGGGAATGTGGGGAGAGCAGTGACAAGGAAGTGCTGAATGGAAAGTGAAAGTAATTGTCTGCCCCGCCTCTATGCCACTGGCAAAGAGGAGGGGCAGACAATATTTGATTGACAGCTGAGATTTTTAAATGAGTTTACAAAAGCTATGAATGCTTTAATAAAAAATAGAAATTGGATTTCATGTTTCATTTGAAAAGGACTTTTATTATACAGATTTTTGTGTCTGGATGACAGGTCCACTTTAAGGATGAGATAAAGATGTGCATAATATACTATTTTGGCGATTAAGCTTTTAGCCATTGGTGCTTGTGGTCCTTTGGAGGACCAGATAAATTCAAAACTTACAGAAAAGCCAACAAGGCGACTAACAGACATGGTGCGTCAGGGTAAATATAACTTTTTTTAACATTATTGCATTTAGTAATATTTGTTGGACATTCTCTTTGGTCCTTTGGAGGACATTCCTAAAATTTTCCATGGGCCCTGAGGAACCACTTAAGTAATTACAGGTAAATACACTGAGTACACAGAGTAATTAAAAGTTTACAGGAAAGTGAACTAGGCGGCCAACAGACATGGGACAAATACAATTCAATCCATTATTATATTCATTAATTACTACTGGACATTCCAAATATTAATGTCAAGGATATAAATCCTGTTGACAATGTCCCAATATTCCACTAATATACAAAGGCAGTCCAGTATAATTTAACAACAACTACAGAGACAAAGGTTGGATATTGCAAATTTACACTTATTTTCTCAAGTTGTTCTCTAGCCTGGTTTGTAGACAGAGGTCCCAGCTTCTGACCATTCACACTAGTTGTCCAACAAGGGAACTTCAAATTAGTTATTCTAAATAAAACATAAACAACACCATATTTGGTTGCAACAAAACTGAATATTTCTGTTCACTTATTGTCAGTAGGAACTTATAATACATAGAAATTCTGATTTATGAGCTCACAATATTGTTTGGATCTCTGAGAACATTTCACACAAGTCACTGCTTACCATGTTACTATGGGATTTTTTTATATCTCTAAAAATGTGTGAGTTACATTTGAAAATGTTGATGTGCTTGTGATTGATTGATGTTAGTGATGAATGCAAACTGCTGATTTGTCAGTAGAAAGGTTGATATGACTTCATTTAAGATGCTAAGGAAAGATATAAACATTATACAAGGTGACCTTGACACCATTCCTTATCATGCACTATTGTAATCCATCTAGGTTTACTGGGCCAGGCAGCAAAATAATGTTATAACCCTCTTACTTTAAGTATGAAGCTGGACCTAAACAAACCAATTATATTGAATGAAATTTTGTTTTGTATGATAAATTGTATGTGTATGGTGCCCTGACGATCCTGACTGATCTATGAACTATGGATATTGGTTGGTTTGAGAATCGAGTCAGGTAGAAAATGTACTTTGCTGATGAACAATGTTAGCACTTTCATGGTACATTGGCAGATGAGTAAGTGAAGATGAGCTGAAACAACTCCATCAGTCCCTGGTTTTCTGATCTTTGTCAACTTTGCACAAAGAATCAAAACAATTGGAAGGTAGCCATGCCGTGTATGGCCCCTTGTATGCCATCTACCATTCTGCTCATTGGCTGATCAGGTGGAGAGGGTACATGGGTAGGCCTTGTATGATGTCCATGGTCTCCCAGAATTCTAGGTTTAACCTATGACTAAACACTACATTCAACCCCAGTCCCCCTATGAGGGCCTCCCTATCCACTACCTACAGTAAATATAATACCCTCTACTCTCACATCTGGTCTGGTCTGTATAGCTGACTAGAATGCAAATCCGTGTAACTAGATTGTTGGGTGCTATGTTGCACCTTTTCTTCCCAATCATTGACACAGAGCATGCAGAGTTGAATTAAGGTCTAGATCCACTATACTACATATGCTTCTATCCTAACTGGGACCTGCCAACCCCACAGTTTGGTGGTGTGATTTGTGTTCTTGGCAGTTTTTTGTTCCTATTTAAGCCCCTGAATCCACATGTAAAATGTATAAGTAAATTTGAGAATTATGTTTTTTTATGTTTAAGAATAGTGTCTCTTGAATTCCACCTTGTCATTGTTGAACTCTTAAAAAAGCTCTTTCTCCCTCCCTCATCGTGCTATTTCCATCACCATTTGTATGAATACAAACTCATTATGCAAATCCAGGCATTGAAAAACGAGAGAACTCAATGAATTCTGTAATGCAAGTGAGATCACAGTTCACCTTGCTAGATGTTGATCCATTTTGTGTGGGAGCACATAGATTGGGACCTTTTTCAAATATTTTATGCAAAATTCAGACACTTTTAAAACATCCAGTATGAGTCATTTTTTAAATCAGGTATAATTAACCAAAAGAAGCACAAGTTGTACATGGCTTGTTACAGTTCGCCTTTGTCATGTCTAATTTCCTCTCTGTTTGTCTTTGCCAGCAGAAAATGTGCCCTGTTTGTGAGTTTAATTCAGATGTATTTTTCCAGAAAGAGTAATATAGGAAGGAAAGAACATTCAGACTTTTTTTTAAAATCATGTGTTAGAGCTGCTAGCTGTGGTATTCTCTGCCATGTCTCAGTATCAGAATGAGCTTATACGGACTGATATCAACAACTGTTGGAGACAGTTGTAACTAATATGGGAGGGGTGGTGGAACATTTATGGGGACCTTCTGCTCCCAGGAAAGTAATAAAGCCACCCATGAGCAACATTTAGCTGTAAAAGAGTTGGGGAACAACAATCATAAATTAAGGACCTTGCTGCCAAATAAGGGATGTGATAGGACATTTGGTCATCCCTAGCAGCTACAGGAGGCTCTGTTTGGCAGTAAACCTGAGTTTTGTGCAACCAAAACTTGCCTCCCAGCCGGGAATTCAAAAATATGCACCTGCTTATTGAGGCCACTGGAAACAACCTCTAAGGGTTTGGTGAACAACATGTTGCTCATGAGCCACTGGTTGGGGATCACTGCAATAAGAGTATATAATCAAAAGTATATGGTCACCCCTTCTCATTATTTTGCCACTGCCATTATTGCTAACACAGGTATCACAACATCATAAAAATATTTTCTTGGCAGTTCTATGCTTCCTAATTTGTGCAAACAGTATGGAGAAGGACTTGTCCTGATTTTGCAATAATACACCTGTTCATCAAGTCACTACAGAATGGGTATGCAAAGATGGCAGAGGAAGACCTTGACTACACTGCAAAGAGAGACTTCAATACAAAACTCCTTGTGGGATTAATTAGAAAGCTAAATGTGAGCCAGAACATATCCTCAACATCTACAGAAATGTAAGAAATGAGTTGATGGACTGGACGGTGTCAACATACTTTTGGTCATCTGAATTCTAAAAAAGTTCTCACTCTACTCTACACAGGGTAAAAACAATTAAGTCATACAGGGGCCCAACATTTCTAATGATGATCCTGCATGCCAACCAGGAAGCCAATTGTCTGGTTGAGAAAGGCCAAGTTGGTAATTGATGTAAGCATATGTATGGAAAACTATAGTGCACACTAAGAACCAATTCCTTAATCTTTGCCTCCTTTTTTTTTTAAATAATGTGGCAAAGTTTTCATAATACATTTTTAAACACTTGCCATATTTATTGAGCTCACATAGAACTGTTGTCATCTTCAATGGCCATCCAATGACTGTGCAATGCACCACCAGGAACTACAGTAAATAATCAGCAGCATTATGATGACCTTTTAGCTGGTGTTTGCGTCCTGTGGATGAAAAAGTATGGTCATCTATATAGGAAGAAAGCACAAATCCTGTAACATAACTGTTTGCTACAAACTACCCTTACATTGCATGAATCCAAATATATCCAAAAAGAACATTCTCTTCCGTGTGGCCTCAAACTGAGCCAAATTATTTTCTTTGTTGCTTTTGGTCGCTTCCAATACATCATGACATTTTTTTTGGGACAGGCCAACCACTGACAGCCATTCAGTTCTGCACAAAACAGGAATGAAATGTACCACTAGAACAGAGAAAATAATACAAATCAACTTTTGAGGCAGAAAATTGCTTCTCTTTTTCAGCTGTGATCAAATTTAATCAGAATTCCCCCAAAAACAGTTTATCTTGATTTTTCTTTTTCTTGAGAAAGTTTCGCCTTTTGTGGATAATGAATAACGATCCTTTGTACAATACAGAACATGGCTGTTACATCCTAATAACTGGAGCATTTTACAAGAGCTGTGAGGCAAGTTATCACTAGCTGCATGGCTGTTGCAAATAAAGGAATAGATTGCTAATACCATTAATTAGGTGATAATCCGATAATGTGCTTTGTGTTGCAGCAGACTGTATAATTCACAATAAAGGCTCTTTGGGATGATCAGGAGAGGATTTATAGGGATGTTTCGATGGAGGAGTTGTATTATAATCTTAGGGGATAGAATATATGCATACACTGAATGTATACTAGATGCTTATAATAATTCTGCTCTCAGCCGCTGAAGCTCTACTTAAGTCTTTCCACTTCCTTTTTTTTGCTGTAGCACTCGGTATTCTGTTTGCTCAGCAGCACTTATGTCTAATAATTAAGTGCTTTGTTTGAAGCAGACACATAAAAAGAATATACTGCCGAGTGCTTTCAGATAAAAAGATCGGATTCTGGTAAAAAGCAATGATGCATGCAGAATAATGTGTGGTTCATAAAGCACATCAGACAGAAGCAGAGGTGCCTCTAACTACCATTTCCCACTGAATGTGATTGTACTGGCAAAGAGCTACGTAGAAAGGTCTGCCAACCCTTTTTCTCCATTTAATGTCTTACCAGACTGATCAGCAGGACAGAGGTTCGGATATACTAGGACAATATATATAGACAAATATATCTTAAACAGGAGATGTTCAACCCATGTGAAAACCATCAACTGTGTTTGAGCTTCTATTTCTAGCACCCCCCATTGAGCCTTTCTTGTGAAGAGACAATGTTTGTTCTGACTACAAAACAGGGGGGGGAATGTCAGAATATTGGTTGAATGAAAATACAATGGAATCTTTTAAAATAGGATTTGTTTGAAATGTAAATACGTAATTTGCTGGTTTGCTGATTAAATCAACAGATCATTATGCCTCTTACGAATAGGAATGCTCTGTTATACAGATAGCTAGAATCTTAGCTGCCATAAAGCAGGACAGGACTATTGCTTACAATGGGGATCAGATAGGATCTGTGTATCCACTGGGACAGAATGTTCTGTTATACAGATAGCTAGAATCTCAGCTGCCATAAAGCAGGACAGGACTGCTGCTTACAATGGGGATCAGATAGGATCTGTGCAGCCACTGGGACAGAATGTTCTGTTATACAGATAGCTAGAATCTCAGCTGCCATAAAGCAGGACAGGACTGCTGCTTACAATGGGGACCAGATAGGATCTGTGCAGCCACTGGGACAGAATGCTCTGTTATACAGATAGCTAGAATCTCAGCTGCCATAAAGCAGGACAGGACTGCTGCTTACAATGGGGATCAGATAGGATCTGTGCAACCACTGGGACAGAATGTTCTGTTATACAGATAGCTAGAATCTCAGCTGCCATAAAGCAGGACAGGACTGCTGCTTACAATGGGGATCAGATAGGATCTGTGCAGCCACTGGGACAGAATGCTCTATTATACAGATAGCTAGAATCTCAGCCATAAAGCAGGGCAGGGCTTTAACAATGGGAATCAGATAGGATATCAGCAAGATTTTGCTCTGAGAATGTAATAGCTATAAAAGGTATAATCAAGGATTTATATGCATACTAAATTTATAATGAAAAGTTTGAAGGTCCTGATCCTTACGAATAATGTTGCCCACCAGGAGTGCCATGATAAAATGGATCTGATTACCATGTACAAATGCCCCGACCTGTATTGGTCAAGCTCAGTGCAAACTAAAGTTAACAGTATTTTATGGTATCGCTGAATTTTTGCTAATAATTGTTTTCTGTCCCTGCCAGCTTCTTTGTTACTTTTTCCTTAATAAACCATTTACCATGTAGTGTTTTGTTTTTCATTTTTATTGACTTTTCTCTCAAAGCATTTCTATTTATAGTATCGGCTTATTGGAATATGCAGTCTCCAGCTGATAGTTCATTTGATTGCCCCCGTTCAGAATTAATTACTCTATTTGGATTATGAATTTAAGCAAAAGAACATACACAGTAGTAGAGGAATATTACATTTGTTTCAATCACACTTCAGTTGAAAACTGCATTAGATTTATGTCAAGAGCCAAAGTATTTGGAAACCTGTTTTGCCTACCGGTCCAGTTTATTAAAAGTCGAGATAGAAAATGTATTAATTACAGTACATCGAAAATATCTTGGACTGATCTACCGTAGACACATAGTAAGTACCAGGTTAGAGTCAACTTGACTTGCTCCAATAAAATCAGGTCATAATGACCCCAAACTCTTCCAATAAACCCATAATTATTTCAGTAAGTTGCATTGTATTATGTAAACACAAACTCATACTATAGTTTTTAATTAAACATTGAAAGACAACCCAACATTGGTTTAAGGTGCAGATTTATTAAGGTGAGAATGGTAAATTCAAATTAACATTTATTTGTGTCAAAACTCACAAATTCGAATTTTAAAGCACCAACTCGATTAAAATTTGAATGTGAGCTTTATCACAACTTGACCATGAAAACAGTTCTAATTTGAATATTTGCCACCTAAAACCTGCCAAATTAATTTACAAGGCAATGGCAGAGGTCCGTTGGCCCATTTGAATATGTTGATTCCTGACAATTTTTTTCGGAGGAAAATTAGATTTGAGTTTCATTTGTATTCGATTCAATTTTTTTCAATCATATTTTAGATGTTAACCTTTTTCACAAATAACCTCCCATTCCAGTTGTGAGTAGATTCGAATTTATTAAAAATAAAAGTAAAATTAAATTCACATCAATTCGAAATTCCACCTCTTAAATGTATCTATCAGGCTAGTGTCAATTTGACTTGGTCCAACAAAATCAAGTCACAATAGACCCTAAAAGGGTAGCTAAACACCACAGTGAAATATCTTCTAACTGCTCAAATAAATATGTTTAAATCCTTACTTTACTTTAACTTGAAAGAAGAATCCAGTATTTCTTTAAATGTGTTATACAGGTGTTATACAAAATTTTAGTATAATTAGAAACAGAACATCTTTGGAACTTTACAACATCATTAATTGCTATTGGCTCTTACAGTATGACCGAACCCAGAAACCCTTTAATTTTGATAAAATATGAGTGTTTTGGTTTTCCATTGTTGTCCATATCTGTTGTATTTCTTGCTTTAAATTCAGGTATCATTCAACCCCATTTATTCTGCCGTTAGAGAATGATCCTCTAGATTCCATACAGTTCTGTGTAGTCTCTCTCCATGACACTGACTATTTTGTCACATTTGATTTATTTGCCTATGCCCTTACCTCTAGCTCTGATGCCAACTTTTATCATCATCTTATTTCAATTGTTGTACCATTTGTTTCTAAGGGTAATGGCTAAAAAGCGTGATGGATGTGAATGCAATGCATGTAAAATTGTTCAGCTCTTAAGTGGAAAGTATTTCTGGTATAATCTCAGTGCAGTTGCTAGCTTTAATGCCTAGAAAGTGTGCCAAATACTATTCAATTCATTATGTACTGGGATGTGGTGGCAAGTCTGAAGGTTGCAGGGTACTACTCCCCAATCACACATATTTACTTACCTGTGAATTTTGTCTTCGGAAGTCTCTACCAGACTTTGCTCAACTTCATCAGCCCTTATTTTGTGATGAATACACATATTCATCAAATGTGCAATTATGGCTCAACAAAAGAACATTGGCATACTTTCATCAGTGATGATTCATTGGCACAAAAATTTCTTAGTGAATTTTCTGTAGCGTTACTTCCTTCCTAACGAAGCTTTGTTAACTTATGCTTACATTAATTTTCTGTAAATTCAGTGGGCATGTAAAGGTCATATATATAACGCTGCGAAATATGCTAGCGATATACAAATAAATGTTATTAATAATAATAATAATATATATGTATCTATTACTGATGCTGGTGAACTTGCTGGATTTGGCCACTTTTTATTAAAAATGTCCAAGGAAGCAAAATGAATACAGAGATTATCTCTTGTCCTAGGTCATGAATCCACCATAAAACAAATATGGCATAAGCTTCATGTAAAAAAAAAGTATAAATGAGATATTTTTAACAGTTACTCCAACTTTAAATATGAAAAAACGCCAGAGTTTTGACTTATGCTTATGACTTTTTTTGAATACAGGATATGATGTCACTGACATAATAATGTTTTGGTGAAAAGGGTAAATAATTAAAATTTTCACACTTTAATAAATTAGCGGATTTACAATCATTTGCCTGAGAAAAAATGTGCCTGTCAAAATGTAGTAAAAGTTCGCCCTCAACAAGGTAATTCTCTAGCAAATTGTTTTACTCATCTTTTAGTAAATAGCCAATGTTGTTATGAATTGTCTTTTCAGCGAAAATTCATCAGAAAAACACAATTTGCTCTAGGTCTAAGTATGGGGCCCATCATTTGGCCTGCACAACTTATATATGGCCAGATCAGTGAGGTGTGAAAATCAAGGAACACATCAGCTCGTTGAAGTGGTCCTCTCCATGTCAGTCATTCGCTTGAAGATTAACACAATTTAGCCAAGCCTGGCGGTCAAATTAGGGTACAATTCGGTTAAATAAGCAGATTTGTGAATAATACAACTGGTGAAAAAGCTGAATGAAAAGCATTTCCAATTTTAACTGGCGAAATTTGGCTTTGTCTTTGCCTACTTTTTGATATGAATTGCTGCAGTCTTCAAAAAGAAGCTCATGCAAATATGGCATGAGCTTCATGTAAAAAAAAGTATAAATGAGATATTTTTAACAGTTACTCCATCTTTAAATATGAAAAAACGCCAACATTTTGACTTTTGCTTATGACTTTTTTTGAATACAGGATATGATGTCACTGACATAATAATGTTTTGGTGAAAAGTGTAAATAATTAAAATTTTCACACTTTAATAAATAGCGGGTTTACAATCACTCGCCTGAGAAAAAAATTTGCCTGAGAAAATTCATCAGAAAAACACAATTTGCTCTAGGTATGGGGCCCATCCTATGGCCTGTACAACTTATATATTGCCAGATATCTATCAGTCAGGTTTGAAAATCAAGGAGCACATCAGCTTGTTGAAGTGGTCATCTCCAGTTTGGTCATTAGCTGAAAGATCAACACAATTTAGCCAAGCCTGGTGGTCAAATTAGGGTACTATTCCGTTAAATAAGCAGATTTGTGAATAATATAACTAGTGAAACAGCTCAATGAAAAGCATTGGCTTTGGCTTTGTCTTTGTCTACTTTTTGATAGGAATTGCTGCAGTCTTCAAAAAGACTTGAAACACAGACAGATATAACACATCTATTAACAGCATTAATCTAAAATCATCCTCCTACGCATGTTTCCATCTCCTCGGGGTGTCTCCATTTCTCCACCTGAGTTATTTCAGACTTTAAGTTGTTCATTCTCTCTCTATATATCTTCATTAGGATGAAACGTTTTGTGACAGAAACATTTTTAAATATCATGGAGTCTTTGATTAACCTCACACTTAAGGGTCAGAAATCTCATGCACTGTAGCGGCTTTAGATTGATGTTTGTATCTACTCCAACTATCCACAATGTGCAATAGACAAAATATATTTGGTTGTAAAATCATTATACATATTATAGTTATGGAAAAAATTATCAAATGTTTTATTTTGAAAAAATAAAAAAAATGAAATATGGCAACCAGCCTTCTGTTTTTCTACATTGTGCCCTAAGGGTAATGTTTTTACTCATGGCTTATATAATAATAGAGGTAATGTTGCTTGCAACCTCTTATTTTGTATTATTTTTAGATCATTTAATAAAATGTTGCCCTATTAAAACAAAGTATAAGAACTACAGACAATCTGCTGAATTAGATGCATATGCGTCTATAGGCTTTTAAATAAAGAGCCGAACATATGAAGCCTAGAAAGTCTTTTGCCACTTTTTGGGTAAAAAAAAATCACATTCATAGTATTTAAAATAAATTTAGTAATTCAGGCTTTGTTGTTGTCTATGAGTTATATTTTTGTAATGACTCGTTCACAAACAGGTATGGGCTGCAAAATTCCAGTAAGACTGAAGAGGAAATAATAACAATCTATATTTGACTATTTGATTTGTTTATGAAACAAACATTAAGCACAGGAAAAAATATCATTATAGCAATTCCTCCAACACTACCCTCTCCTTTCTTTACACTTATATGACCCCTATCTAGCGCTACCCATCTTTATTTCTTTAGGGAAAATGAGAGCAGAGCAGACAGTAATCCTTCCAACACGTTCCCTTTGTCTCTGTCCCTATTAGGGATGTAGCGAACGTCGGAAAAAAAGTTCGCGAACATATTCGCGAACTTGCGCAAAAATGCGAGCGGTTCGCGAACCCCATAGACTTCAATGGGAAGGCGAACTTTAACATCTAAAAAAGACATTTCTGGCCAGAAAAATGATTTTAAAGTTGTTTAAAGGGTGCAACGACCTGGACAGTGGCATGCCAGAGGGGGATCAAGGGCAAAAATGTATCTGAAAAATCTGCCTGTGTGTGCTTGGAAGAGATAGTGTAGGGGGAGAGCTGTTAGTGATTTCAGGGACAGATGATAGTAAGTTTGCTGGCTAGTAATCTGCTTGATACTGCTCTGTATTGGAACAAAAAAATAAATAAAAGCAGTCCTTACAAGGACTACTGTTATTGCAGCAGTCAGCAGATGAGATCAGAAGCAGGACAGCTGCCCACTGCAGCTACATACAGAGCACTGCAGTAGAAGGTAGATTACTAGCCAGCAAAGCTACCTAAGCTTAAATGTCCCTCAAACCCCTGCAGACTGTCCCTCCAATAACAGAGCAGTATCAAAACGATTACTAGCCAGCAAACTTTCAACTGTCCCTGAAATCACTAACAGGCAGCAGCTCTCTCCCTACACTATCTCTTCAGCACACACAGGCAGAGTGAAAAAACGCTGCAGGGCTTCGGTTTTTATAGGGAAGGGGAGTGGTCCAGGGGAGAGCTTCCTGATTGGCTGCCATGTACCTGCTGGTCTGGGGTGAGAGGGCAAAAAAAAAGCACCAACAATGGCGAACCCAAAATGGCGAACGTCGCGCGAACACCCGATGTTCGCGCGAACAAGTTCGCCGGCGAACAGTTCGCGCCATCTCTAGTCCCTATATATTAGGCACCTATCTAGTGTTATCAATCCCTATTTCTGTAGGGGAAATACAAGTAAAACATGTGTTTAACACTAGACCCATAAAACAGTTTTGTCCCAGAGCAACCTATTTGATAGTAGTGACACAAAGTGGAAAGTTGGAGGAATATCTATTGAAATTTGAGTTCACTGATAAATCCCTATTTTTACCCCATAGTTTGACATATTTAGGGGCACATTTACCAAAGCTAAATAAGATTCGGACGGAAAATGAATCGAGTTTTTCCTGAAAAAACTCGAATGTCAGGAAGCATATTAACATGGTTCAGCGGACCTCTGCATTGACTTCTACATGAATTTGGCAGGTATTAGGTGGTGTCCTATCAAATTTGGGTTTTCCCAGGGTCAAGGTATGATGAATCTCAAATTCAAATCTGTGTTTGTATTTTTCCCAACTTGAATTTGTGAGTTTTGACCAAACCTTAATAAATCCGCCCCTTAACAAAATGTTTGTTGATTTGCCACTGACTGTGCCCCACTTATAATCACAGAATGTTCTAACTAGGTATTAGAATAGTAGTCTACGCTGTTATGGGGAAATTTGGTAGCTCATCTTTGAGGACCCACTGGTTTTCATTGGCCACTGTTATATATGGTTCTAATCTCCCAGTTGTTTAAGTCAAAACTAAAAAGGTTGATTTGATTAGTATGGCATGCACAACACTTAACTCCAAGGAAAACAGTAGATAATGTATCAAATTGACATTTCCAGCATGTTATCTTTGCGAGGAGCTGTCATTTCAATTCCTAGTGCCATTTTCACAGGAATATATGAACAAACTGACAAATACATTCTCAGTCTTGCTTTTTTCACCTTGTAAAGATAAATAAATATATATATATAGATAGATAGATAGATAGATAGATAGATAGATAGATAGATAGATAGATAGATAGATAGATAGATAGATAGATATACTGTATATTGTAACAGAAATGCTGGGAAATTGGTTGAAGGGGTGTATGTGTCATCCAGATTTCTGTCATACTGTTTTTAAGCAACCAGGTAAATGTTCATTTTTTCATGGGTCTGTGGCTAGCTGTAATAGCCGGGGAAAAGGACCCAGTTTATGAGAGTGTTGAGTGTTGGGCGGGATCCGATTCCAGATGGACAGTTCGGGTTTGCCCAACACCAGAGAGAGGAACAGGTGTTCTCTCTCCTTAAGTAGGGAAGGGATTGTGTGTCTCACTCTCTCAATCCTGCGGAAAAGAGCAGGCAGTGCAGGCCTGTGAGAGAGCCAGACTCATGTGAGTCCGTGCTGTGCCACAAAGATACTGTTTTTTGTTAGGTGCTGGATGTTAGCTCCTCACCTAGTTAGTTAGGAGATAATTGTTTAGTTAGTGCCGGACAGGCAAGGTTTTATTTTCATTTTTGTTTGCTTTGATTCATGTTTTCCTGCCAACCAGAAAAATAAAACTCATTGCGACCAGTTGCACATTACCAGCCAGTTTTGTGTTGTTTTGCGTGGACTCCAATACTGCTGTGCACCCGTCTACCCCCAGGAGACGACGACCCTGTGACCTCAAACGGTTACAATATATATATACATAATTAATTAAGTGAAATACAAATATTGATGGTTGTGCCAATTTATCTTTAATGTGTTAAGGCTCCTTTTCATTATTAGAATGGCAAACAAATCTACAATTGTTGCAGGTTGGCCAAAACTCTCATGTGCTGTAAAACACAAGCACGAGCATTAGGTATGAATTAATAACTTTCATTAATAATCCACAAAATGTGAGATCATACAAGCAGAAACCTGCTGTAATTCTACACTCTATTAGCAACGGTCACAGTTATTGAGGTCAGACGAGCACTGAAAAAGGTGCAGGAGGGGACTGTGAGTCTTGTCTTTCCACCTGGCCAGTAATTACAATGAAGCTCCTGTCAGTTCTTATTTTCTTTTTCTTTTTTAACTAGAACAGAAAGATGTGATTATTTCTCTTTTTTTGAGAACATTTTAATAGACTTCAGCCATATTGGTTCAGGTAGCGTAATGATATGGTTCGGTGAAGAATGAAATACTGAATGTAGGAGGAAGATATTGCTCTGTGGACAAAGAAACACTATCCTTTAGGAAACGCTTTAATTTCCAATGGTAAGAATAAACTTCTCTACTCTTAGAAATCTCAGTTAAAGAGGCTCCATATATAGTATGTGTATTGAAAAGTAAATGTATAGTTAATTCTTCTTCTTCCTCCAAAGCTTCTATGTGTGTTAGCCTTGACCAAGCAGTCATTGATTATCTATTCAAATAGTCCCTGTTGTGCAATAAGTCCCTTAAAAGAAGACAGCAGGGTCAGTAGGGCAGATGAAAGTAGACAGGTATCACCTTCCCACTATTTCCTCTTGTTATTCTTCCTATACACTAGATATATATTAATGCTTATTTCTATAAGCATTATTTCTTGAACAAGGCTGTAACTGTAATTGTACTGTGATAGAATAGGAGACAACTGTGCTGTAGTGTAGTATGGAACATATTTAGACGGAATATTTCTCCTCGGCTAGGGCTGCCACTGTTTATATGGAAGCATAGGTTATTATCAGAAAATGTGACCAGGATTGGCAATCTTCCTTCAATTTGTGTACTGAGGATGGCAGCTACAGTGAACATATACTTAAGTAAAGTAAGTAAGTTTTTTAACTGTCTGATACCAGGAAGAAATAAAGGTACCAAACTACCCATCATTTGAATTGGCCATGACCATGGCCATGTCTTCTATTTTTTGGTCTCAAACCAAAAACTTGCCAGTGTAATATAAGAATAGTATATGTTAAAGGTATACTGTCATGGGAAAACATGTTTTTTTCAAAATGCATCAGTTAATAGTGCTGCTCCAGCAGAATTTTGCACTGAAATCCATTTTTAAAAAGAGCAAACAGATTTTTTTTTATATTAAATTTTGAAATCTGACATGGGGCTAGACATTTTGTCAATTTCCCAGCTGCCCCAGTCATGTGACTTGTGCCTGCACTTTAGGATGGAATTACTTTCTGGTAGGCTGTCATTTTTTTCTTACTCAATGTAACTGAATAGAACGCAGTGTGACATGGGTTTTTTCTATTGAGTGATGTTCTTACATCAACCAGGCAGCTGCTATCTTGTGTTAGGGGGTTATCTGGTTACCTTCTTATTGTTCTGTTGTTAAGTTGCTGGGGAGGGGGGTGATATCACTCCAACTTGCAGTATAGCAGTAAAGAGTGATTGAAGTTTATCAGATCACAAGTCACATGACTTGGGGCAGCTGGGAAATTGACAATATGTCTGGCCCCATGTCAGATTTCAAAATGAAATATAAAAAAATCTGTTTGCTCTTTTGAGAAATAGATTTCAGTGCATTCTGCTGGAGCAGCGCTATTAACTGATACATTTTGAAAAATGTTTTTTTCCCATGACAGTAAACATTCCGGTTGGGCATGGAAAAATGTCTTGTCAATCATAACTACAATTTTCCCAGATCACAAAACACTTTTAGGCCCCCTGAAATTCTGTATCTGCAGCCTCTTTTGTTATGTTTCTGATGTTGTAGCTTGACCATGTGCCATGGTTTGGACACATTTACAATAGGCTATGTGTGAAGTGCTGTTTTCAACTATCAAATGACAGTAACAATAAGGAGATCTGAAGACTCCAAGATGACCATGTTGAGTCAACAAAACTCCATTACTGGAGTTCACCTTGAAGGCTATAGAGTTTTTGCCTTTGTATATGTCTCTTCTGTGGTATTAAATGCTATTTCCCATAGTAGAATTGATCATTTAAGCACCCCTTTTTACTGCAATTGTAGGAGTTAATTATCTTCCATTCAGCTTTCAAAGCTGTTCAAAGTCTGGTTTTCTGAGTTCAATAAACATAAAGAGATTTTCTTGGGAAAGCAGGGAACTTCCTTAGATTTAAGTATGTGTTCTTTTTTAAGTCTTCAAAATTCCGATCAGGCTAGGCAAAGCCGTGCAATTTATTTCCAACCATAGCTTTTCAGCATAGTTGGCTGTGGCATCTCTCTTTTGATGATGGGGCACATTTGAAGATACACATTCTTCTTTGGAAAGTAATAAATGTTTCTCCTGTGCTTGCACAAGGTGAAGGGCATATTAGTTATGCAATAATAGAACTGGGAGGAGATGAAGGGACCATAAAACTTGGAAAGGAAAAGGTGCTGAAAATGCAGGAAGAAAGCATTGATCTTTAAATGCAGAGAGCACGCCAACAAAAAAAATATATCAGATAATAGGAAACTTTGTGTTCTTCCCACAGAGGTTTCCTGCCTGAAGTAATTCTGTGAAGGGAAAATGGACTTGCTATGACTGACTCCTCTATTATTATGAATACTTCTCTGATGGTTTGTTCTCTTGTGATCATTATGGTACCTGTAAAATTAACTTTTCTGCAAAATGCAGTTCCTAGGGATGTTACAGCCCTTTGCAGAAATGACCAGTCTAAAAAGAAGTATAATACATAAAAAGCAGAATATTGCATTTGAAGGGTGGAACTCTTTTAGTATTAACGTTTCCAACAAACCTTGACTAACGTTAGCTAAATAGGCATACCTGTGTGGTCAGTACTTTTCTACTTCATAAGTTAGTATACATTATAGATCATGATTCACTGAATACAGTGAGTTATGCTCAGATAGGACCAGCATAACAGGCACAACTTGATAATGCTGACTTTTGACTCAATTGGTAAATTTCTCACCTTAATATTACACAGAATATTATACTGTATACTATATACTATCATTTACTTCCCCGTCTCATCCTAGGACTTCCATCAACTATGCTCCTTCCAGTTACACGTCTCATAAAAAGAAGGCATCAACATGGCATTGGGTTGTTGCTGAGGTTATCTTGACCTCAATTTTAACCTCATGCTAAGAATTTTAATTGACACCATTTTCTCTTGAGAAAGTCCAAGTAGCCAAAGCACACAACAATATGCTACATGAGGCTACTTTACCATCAAAATTGATAAAGGGCACCAGTGCAGTTACCAATATCTACAATACATTTTAATCAATGTACTGCAAGTTAGAAAATGAACACAAATGTGTAATTGCTTGCTTTGAGTAGCTGCACCTATGTTACCATTCTGAATTCACTGGAGAAGGGTAATGGATGATAAACTATTTATGTGACTTCTATTGTTTGTTATGTAAGGTATAGTAAAACATAGATAGGATTAATGGTGTAGAACTACTAACAAGGTCCAGGATCTACTTGATTTTACTGCTGCACTCCGTTATGCCTCTATTCAGCAGTTGCCCAGAGGTTAGAAAGGAGCAGACTCAACAGCAGCAGATATAAACCACAAATATAATTTATTTCTAACAAAAGCATTGTATGTTTACGACCACAAGGACCCTTGACAAATAAACCTCCAAGGTTAGAAAACAATGTAGCACATACATCTACAAGTGCTGAATTTGTTCACTTGCATCCACAGCAAAAGAAAATAAAGAACCACATTGTTAAAGCAACTGTGCCATGAAACATAAAATATGAGACTACTGAACCTTGGCTGCAAATTTTTGTATGGGAGCAGGTCATATTTTAGCTTAGAATCTGTTTTTTTAAATGGCACAATGATGTTACCACCACTACACACAAACCTTTAGCCACGGTGGTGAGCAGCTCCTGAGCTGTGATTGATAATGGAGAATGTCAGGTTTTTGTACCTATGTTGTGATTGACATTGGTGGATGCTCCTGCCTAATGCTTGTTTACATCAAATAATCTAATGTCACATTATTGAAGTTGCCATGACTTAAGTCAGGAAGAAGAATGTTTCGGCATCATCATATTTTTTTTTGCCCAAAAAACTTTCAGTAAAAAAGGCCCCAAGAACACAGTGTTAAATGTTCATTAGTTACAAATTTAAAGAGCATAAATCACAATTACTTTAATTGCAGCACCGTAAGTAATGCCTTCCTTACATTCAATGTAAACAGCAGTCTTTGCTCGTTGTTTCTTCCACAAATTTTGTGCAATGTATATTCTTTTTCAAGTGAATTCTTAAATCTGCTCGTTTGTGTACAGCAATATAAACATCAAATATATATATTCAGAGTCTATCCAGTACTTCAATTGTGTCCAGAACAGTTGAGAAAATTGTTATAGAATATCGGGTCTGAAGGTTCTGTGTGAAGCATCCAAAGAAACATTTGGAATGGTTATTACATTTAAAGTGACAGTGTCCTAAAACAGCGCTGAATACTACAGACAATGTGTTTGTTTGGAAATACTTTAAAGGACTTTGTATTATTTTAGTTAGCCAAACTGTCACGGTCAGCACCCTAAAACCAGAACCAATGCTAAGCACCCTATTCTCAGCTCTTGCTTCCACCTTTAACAGCCACCTTTCACCTCAGGAGGAGCCCTCGGCTAATCAGATGCTGCCAGGTCTTAATAAGAGAGGTACCAAGCGAAGGGTTCTGGATAAGCAAAGGGGCTCGACGGTAAACAGAAGTCTTTTGGACAGAAGATCGCAGTACAAGGCGTAGGCAGAAAGAGTAGTCAAATCAGGCCGGGTCGGGGCAAGCAAAGTCAAACAGGCAAGGGTCAAACCAGGAGATCAATCAGAAGGAAAACGGATAAAGCAGAGTCGGTTACCAGGCTGGGTCAGGATTATAGAGATTAGAATCATCAAAACAGGCAGGGTCACAACAGGAATCAGATAATAGTCAGAATAATAACTCAGCAGCACCAGGAACTCAATACAGATGAACCTATAACAGGCAAAGAACTGCAGCCCAAGTGCGCCTTTTAACCCTTTCAAACTTTGCGCCATTGCACGCTGACGTCACCGCGTATATGCCTATAAAAGGAGCAGAGGCACGCCCTTAGTACTGCGACTTCAGGAAGAAGAGGATGCAGCTCGCGGCAGGAGTCCCTGCCGACCCCCCACTAGACCACCACGGTACGTTGTTACACAAACATTTTACGCCTCCTTAGTTAAACAGTGGACCCCTGTTTCCACCTGGTTAGGAGTGCTGCTTGTATTAGTTGGCCATTAGTTTTAGATAAACAGTTATTTACAGTGTGTGAATTATTACTTATTTTCCTATTGGGGCCATTCATAGGTGCATTCCTAGATCCCACTAGAGGGAAGTACCCAATCTCTGTCAATACCACTGCAAAGTGGTTCAGGTTTGGCCCATGCCATCAGGTAAGCACCACTTGTGGAGTGTAACATTCACCTGTTAATCTTTCAAACAGACAAATACAATGGTAAAAGAGAAGATGAAGGTATATATATATTAAATTATAATTGATTAGCACTGTCATCCAAACCATGTATTTTTCTATGAATTCTATTATGCATATGGCTAGAGGCATATTACAACATCTTATTCTTATAATTAGGCTTTCCTGTTATTGTGAGCATATGTAATTTACATAGTATTGTAGTATGGTATAAGATGAGGTTGAAAAAAGACATGTCCATCAAGTTCAACCTTTTTACTTAAATAAAACCTTCCTAACTGTGATTGATCCATGGAAGACAGAAAACCCATCTGAAGCCACAAGCAAGGAAAGAGTTTCATTAGTGACACCCAAGACAGTAATCTAAACAGTCACTAGATCAACTTAATTTCAGTTACTTTGCATATTTTGTATTGACAATATTTAAACATCATCATGAAGTACATTTATTTCATTACAAAACAATTGATCAGTACATGTAAATTAACAAAATATGTTGTAATAACAAAATGCAGTTTGTAAATTAAGAATTAATTTTGTGATTGTAAAATTATATTTGTATTTACCAACTGCTTTAAGAATATAGAGCACTATTTAATGTTTTGAACCCTCGTTTTAACCCTAATGCAAAGCCCTAAATGACCTTGTGCGCCATTGTTCTTAAGGGTTTTTTTTTTGTCTTTTGATATGGTCTTTAAATATAATGGTAGCTTTGTCCTTTTATTATTATTATTTTGTCATTTATTACAGTGAATTTTATTATAGATAATGTATCACTACGCCATTCTGGACATACAACAACTCAGCTATAAAATGCAGTTACACCATTTGTTCATGGAACAGCATCAAGAGAGGTCAAACAATTAAAATACTTATTAATTACCCCTGTACCAGAAGCTTATAAATAAGGGTGACATGATTTGTCCATTAATGCAGTCCACCTTTTAACCTTTTGTCTTCGTAATGTGGATTATTTAAATTAGTTGTTTCATTTCTTTATCTACAGCTGGGTTTTCAGGCTATTTAAACTAAGATAATAGCTTCTTAGAGGAATTAAACCACTTGAAAATATATATGTAATTTTCTTCTCCAGAAGATAAAACAAGATTCATCTCCTTTATAAACCCTTTTAAAATAGTTTGCAGTACTGCATTTGGCCTGTTGGCAGCAAATCCCTTGCAAGTGGCAAAATGGTACAGAACTAACTCCAATAAGTGTATTGTAGTGAAAACAATAACGTTTGATATGTAATATAACATAACATCTACTAGAAATAGTGATGGACGAATTTGGGGCATTTTGCTTTTCTGAAAAATTCACAAATTTCCTGCGAAATGGCAAAAAATTCAGGAAGCGGCACCGGTGTCCGTTTTTGGACGCCTGTGTATGTTTTTTTGACGCCGGCGGCAGTTTTGCAAATTTATTCTCCGGCGACGAATCACGGGAATTTGCCACGAATTTTCACCTGCTGAATAAATTCGCCCATCACTAACTAGAAATTGTTTGTACCTCTTTTTAATACAGATGGAGAGACCTACGACATTCTTTATTTTTGACCAATGTTTTTATGGATCCACAGAAAAGCAAATATTTTATATCTCTGTGATGTTTTAATTGGTGGAGCATCATGACTGTCAGCTACATTTTTGTTATGAAGAAGATAACAAAAGGTAGCAATGTGCAGATTGTCATTAGGAAGAACAGGTATAAACGTGTGTAAGGGCTTTTTCAACATGTTCCAGAGGGCAAGTGTCCAAGATGGAAGTCAGTAGTCAGTACTTATAGTAAACAATAACTTCTAGATCTATTTCTAGCCAGATTCTACTAACCTTCTAGTGTGAAATATACTTTGAAGACAGAAGCATGCTCTTGCAGATTGTCCTTGAATAAAACTTTATACAAAACAGAAACAAATGGTATTGTCTAGGGAGTCAGCAGTGCAAATGTAAAACTGATAAAAGAAAAGGATTGTGCAACACATTATTTTTGAGGTTTGGGAACATTTGCAATGTTCTCTTTCATATAAGAACAATTTTACTGTCCCTTCTCAGCATGATGCATCCTTCCATCTGTATTATTTGCATGTCTTCAAAACCAAAAATATATTTGTTTGCATCAATTTTTTACTGTGAACAACTCTTTGAACTGGGCTTCCTGTGATATGATTTTTGTCTATTTACATCCTTTATGTACATTATGCTCACCATGTTTGTACGTCATCTGGCTTAATAAAGCAAATGTCTCATGTTTTCTTGTAAAAAGTTATTGTTTGGTTAATCTAAAATTTAAACTTTTTCCAATGGGTGTCCAGTTTCATTGGGCTACTAATGCATTATCTATCATCAGAGCAACCTCTATGGGACATTCCAAAAACATTTATAAAATGATGAGAAAAAAATCTTCCATTTTCCAGAAACTCAGACAGTAGCATCAGAAAGATTTGATGCTATCTTGTTTGGTGCCTTAACAGCTGAAGTCGGAGACACTTTATTCACAGGAAGAGGGTATAACACATTATGCTTGTTCCCCAAAGCCAACAAGAGGAAGCACTATGAAGTTACTAATCACCCCTGCAAATACACAAGGCAAGAACAAATTGAAGATTGATATGACTGTAGATTTAGCTTTGCATATAAGTAAGACTGATAATAGAGAGTCAAAAACTTTGGCCCTAAGTGGTCCTAGTTACTCTAACCTAATTTATAACCTAGTTTTGAAATTAGTAAAATTATTAAAAATATAGTTTCCCTAGGATAAAAGCTCTGACTACTTTGTTTTCTGTGAAAGAAGTTTAAAGTGTTGCATATAATTTCTATAGACAGTCTACAGAGCAATGACTAATTGTCAAGGGGCTACTGAGAATTTAGAAATTAATTATGGTTGTGCCTACTCCTCAGCTAGAACTCATTGAATCTAAATACTTCTTAAGAGAGCTTAGTTTTCATTATGGTTGTAACATGTTCATAAAAATAACCTGTGTAATATTACCCTAAATCTGGTGTTTTCATTCTTTTTGACCACATTTTTGTGCAACATTTGATTGGGCTGCTATAACCCTATATCAAGTTTATGCACATATAAAACATTGGCATATTATTCATTCTTAATACCTAAGAACAAAACATATTTTCTTGTTATTCTCAAAATAATTATCCTACAAGACTTCTGGGTATATTTCAAACATGAATTCACCCCAAATCTTAATCTAAATGGCCCTCAGGCTGGGGCCCATTCACTGAGCCCTTGAAAAGTAATGCCCTAAATCACTTATCATCATCTATCATCAGTTATCATCAACTATCTTCAATCATCATCATTATCATCAATCATCGTCATAATCAATTATCATTAATCATCAGTATCATAATCATCATCATCATCAATAAAGAAATGAAATGTAGATTATCACCCTTCCCATTTTAATACAAATATTATTATATTGAAAATCCTGACAATTCCTATATCTGCTATTGCTACATTTCCTGAATGTAAATTCCTTATATCTCATGCTCTTACAATATAAAGCTATTTATACCGATGAAGGTAACGCTTGTTTTCCTCTAATTTGGCCATTGGGGTGAAGATCATAACAGATAGATTTCAGCCAGGCATCATCTTGGATATATGTTCTATAAAATTACAATTTCTCTTTGTTGTCCCTATTGAGAAATATATATTTTTTTAATTTGCTGGAGAATCTAGTTTTCAGTAGGCAACATTTCAATTGATTTTGGGACCTTTTAAATTCGAATTTTCTCCTTTTTTTAATTTTTTCAAATTCAACTAGGGAATCATCCAAACTCGATTCCAGTTGTTTACAAAATTAGAATTCAATTTTCGAGATTTATCATGCTGTGGCCCTTTAAGAATTAGAATTCCACTAATCGCCATCGAAAACCTACCAAATTACTGTATAAGTCAATGGAAGAAGATGAGGGATCAATTTGGAGTTGTTTGTAGCCTTCCTGACATCCCATTTTTTTTTTCTGAAAAAAAAATCGAAACGGGTTTGGTCAAATTTGAATCAAGTTTTAAAATAAGAGTTGGTAAAATTCGTCCAAGTTTTATATACTCCATTTTTAAAATAAATAATTGATTATTTGAATATCAAATAAAATCTAATTCATGTGAGTTTAAAAAAACTCACACAAATTTGAAATTCAACCCTTAATAAATGTGCCTCTAAATGTGTTTAAACCCCTAAAACAAATTATACAAACGTTTTAATTACCTGCAGCAGTTTTATTTTTTTAAATATTTTTTCCTTCCAACATTATATTTTATTTTGGTGATGTTCTTGTTGATTTTTTTAGACTGTTTACAGCAATAATGATGGAAAGAGAATACCTGGGTCTTGTCCATAGATTCATTAATTGTTTAACCACAACCAACAATCTATGAAAAACCCTACTATAAAAAAGGAGGCTGTTGTTTTTTGATCTCTGAGATGTTTTCACCGCTCATTTGATTAATAGTAAGTGCAATTTCATTAGCAAGCAGAAACAGAGAGGATAACTAGAACAGAAACAATTAATCTTAAATATATAAACTCTGGAAAAGCTGTGCAAAAGATTAACTGGGGCAACTATTTTTCATGACAATGCCTTCTTTTAAAAAAGTGAACTCTGTGCTATTTATCTTAAATTAGCCTTAAAATAGAAAAAAATACACTTAAAACAATGCAATTATTATTATTATACACAGCCTTTTATAAACCATGGAAAAAATATGAATAAACACATTCTAAAGTTGAACTTTTCATATAATTTCTCAAGTCTAGTTTTGGCCTCTTGTTTTACAGAAGCTATAAGGGAGTTGACTACGCCACCAAAAAAAAAAATTAGCGTAAATGAACAAGTTACTGTTGTATTGTGGCACATTTTGCATTTTAAATTTGTCACAGTTTATACGAAGCCTTAGGCTTTATGTACCTCCAGCTTGATAAAAGACATATTGGTCTGAAACATTACTGCTGTCTGGTCATATCCCATGTCCTAATCTGAAATGCTGTCTACTAGAAATATTTATGTATGTCCTGCTAAAGGAGATATCTCAGCAAATAAGACCCCACAAATAGGGCAACTGTAATTGAGAAGTATCTTAACAGAGGAAGATGGTGATGAAGGTCCTCTGTAGCCAGATAAGAAAAGGTTTCCTCTATTTGTGTTGCAACATTTTAAAATAAAAGTATGGGGAAAAAAAACTACAAACATCTGTATTGCATGTTGATAAATCTGGGGAAACAAATAGCATGTAGTGAATCATATTACAATTTCATGAAAATAACATTTTAAGCTATTTACCAGTGTAAATGCTTGGCAAAAAGAGTTAACAATGAATTATTTATAATCAAATTAAAAAGTTTATCTTGAAATTGAAATATTACTCATCACAGCTTGATAAATATTTACCATTATTTGTTTCCTGAGAATGAAACATTTTATTAGATTTTATGAATTTGGTAGCTCTCTTTTACACCATAATGAGTGTATTGATATTGTGGTGCGATGTTTTTGAAGTATTGCTGGTGGACTACTGTTCCCGGCTCATTTGGTTCATTTTATATAGGAGAACCCAAACACATAGTTCTCCTATTAAAACACATTCACTTCTGTGAACTGTGGTAGGATTATATGTTGAATAATCAGCAGACATTACTAGGAGTCCACCCACTGTGTGAGGCACTTGATGTTTGATATTCAACACACAAATTATAAATATAAAAATGTCCCAGCTGAGGACATTGTGAAGGGTTTTGGGCTAGATGCCACCATCTGGAGTCAAAGCTCTCTAGTCTGCTCATGCAGATATAGTTATAGAGAGTGGAATAGATGGTATCCCGAGGAGGATTAAGTTTCCCACTCGCCATTTTATCTGGGCTCATTGTTAAAACCTTCACAAAGGCATATCTCCAAATAAATGCACTTGCTCTCAAGTGCCACATTGAATGGCGACATGGGATTGTCATGATGCCCATATACAAATATATCTATTACATGGTGAGTGGCATCTAAACTATTGTTTAAAAAAAAAAAAAAAAAGATTCTGTAAATATGTTTTTTTTTTCTCAGCTACTCTAGGGATTTCAGAATGTGCCAAACAGCATAATTTAATGCAGAGCTTTTTGTCTAAATTATTTATGGAATTTGCTTAAATTTACAGAATACCGCAAAAAGTTAAATTTAAGCATTTTTAAACAGGATTTGTGGATTTTCATTAACCTTTTAGATGACTGAGATACCTTGTTTTTCCATAGGGGATTAGGAATTTAGAGATAAGATAGGTAATAAGTATAATTTAAAAGTTATTTCCTAGGAGTCCATATCTGAAGGGACTCCTGAAGGGCAACTAGGCCTTTGTCTATCAGCAGTTTAAAAACAGTCTAAACTATTTAAAAAAGTAGGACACCCCTTCTTTAAATTATGAAGATACCAAACCATCATAATAAAACAATAACATGTATCCTTTGTTTTAATATCTACATTTTACCACATAAGGAAACTTCTCATGTTTGTCTAATTCTGGGCAGTGTCATTCTGTGGCTACTAAAGCAAATAAAGTTCTGTCTTGCATAAAAAAGGGCATTAACTCAAGGGATGAAAACATAAGTCTGCCTCTTTATAGGTCCCTGGTAAGGCCTCATCTGGAGTATGGGGGCAGTTTTGGCTCCAGTCCTTAAGAGGGATATAAATGAGCTGGAGAGAGTGCAGAGACTAAGTGCAACTAAACTGGTTAGAGGGACGGAAGACTTAAATTATGAGGGGAGACTGTCGAGGTTGGGGTTGTTTTCTCTGGAAAAAAGGTGCTTGTGAGGGGACATGATTACACTTTACAAGTACATTAGAGGACATTATAGACAAATAGCAGGGGACCTTTTTACCCATAAAGTGGATCACCGTACCAGAGGCCTCCCCTTAAGACTAGAAGAAAAGAACTTTCATTTGAAGCAACATAGGGGGTTCTTCACAGTCAGGACAGTGAGGTTGTGGAATGCACTGCCGGGTGATATTGTGATGCTGATTCAGTTAATGACTATAAGAGGGACTTGGATGATTTCTTGGACAGACATAATATCAAAGGCTATTGTGATACTAAGCTCTATAGTTAGTATAGATATGGGTATATAGAATTTAATTAAAAGTAGGGAGGGGTGTGTGTTTGGATGCTGGGTTTTCATTTGGAGGGGTTGAATTTGATGGGCTTTGTCTTTTTTCAACCCAATTTAACTATGTAACTATGTAACTATGTAACTATGTTAGAGCTTTATACAAAATATCTATAATACTCTAACTGAAGTCTTGATTTAGGAATGTTTGCAAAGGCTTCACCTTAATTATAGATTTTACTGGATCCACCCCCCCCATGGCAGCCCAAGGGATTATGTTAGGATTCAACATGTACAGAGTCACTTCTTCTATCAGAGACATGTAAAAACAACAAACAAGGGATTCATTTACTATTTTATCTTTAACATAGTACATCACTCTTTTAGGGAGCTAGCACACGGGCAGATTCGAGGAGATTTAGTTGCCTGACAACTAATCGCCTCTTCTGCGGGGCGACAATCTCCCCGAACTGCCTTCCACCTGCTATAATGAGAAAACGCCAGAGCCAATGCACTCACGGCATTTCTGTTTCTAAGGTTGCCCCAATGTTGCCTCATGACGGAACTTCGGGCGACTTCCGAAATCGAAGTGCCGCGAGTGCATTGGCACTGGTTTTTTCTCATTATAGCAGGCAGAAGGCAGGGGGAAGGCAGTTCGGGGAGATAATCGCCCCGCAGAAGAAGAGATTACTCACCAGACGACTAAATCTTCCTAAATCTACCCATGTGCTTGAACCCTTAAATGGTTTTAAATAGAAGAGAGTAGTTAAAGTTGCGCCTCTTTAATTTTGACATTATAAAATATGGCAGTCCAATGTTTGGACCAAGAGACTAAGGTATGTCCCCTTAATGCTGTCAAATGGGGTTAATTTCTAAACTCTGAATTCCAAAATCCCAAAAAATGTGTGATTTTGTTTTATAAAATCAGACTTTTAAAAAAATCTCAATTTTTTCTGAATTTAATTAACACAAGGATGGAAAAGTCTGAATCAGAAAATCCAGCATCTCCGACCTGTCAAGGTTGCATATAAGTCAATGGGAGAAGTCCCAATGATTTTTTTGATGTGCGCTGGGGTCGTGCAACACTCCAAAGTTTTTGGAGTTTTCCAGCAAAAAGCATAAGAAATCTGAGTTTTTGGGTTAAAATCCAAAAAACTAGTAAACATTGTTTTTTTTTTCCCTCAAAGCAAATTTTCTGGAAAAGTAATAATAAATATACGTAAAAAAAACCCAAGTGGATTTTATTGGAGTTTGCAGCAGAAAATCTGGCGATAAAATCAGACTTTGATAAATAACCCCCAAAAACTATTATTCACAATTTTTCAAAACACCTTTTACATATGTCTATTATAAAAAAAAACAGTGAGTGAGAGATCTTCAACCAATGTCACTATAAGATAAAACAGTTAATGAGAGTATGAAGAAGGCAGTTTGGGGCAAGGAAAGCGTAAACCATTATAAATAGAGGAAAAAGTACACATGGTAAAAAAAATATCCTGTTTTAAACATAATAAAGAGTTCCCTCATTTCTCCAATTTAATGTCATTTAAATTTCAGAGGGTAGGTCAATTTTGCCTTCATCATGGCAATCAAAAATAAGAAATGTTAGCCAAATTAATCCAGCAGTGATACACAACATATGGTTATTTCTAGTTATTTGTATATTAAGCTCTAGTAGATATTCCCAGGAGTTGTCCTAGTAAGATGGATGATTACATGTATCGGGAACTTGCAGATAAATCGTTAAATGTAACCCTGCTAAGATGGATGGTTGTTAGCGATGAACCTATTGGGGTGGCTATTCATTTATTGATGTCTTGTGATTGTACATGTCATTCAATCAAGTTCTGGGCAGGTATGGAAAATTAATTATGCTGGCTGCCTTGACCTCCCATTCAGGTCTTGCTCTCATCCAAGGTCCTTCGACATGGACAATACAAATAAGCTCTGCACCTGTCAGGCTCTTAACGTGTCTCCATGTTCAAAAGAATAACATTAGCATTATATGTGGCAGTTAATAGATCAGCATCAAGTTCTCCTGTGGGAGCTGCAGAAATGAAGGACAGATGAATAGCACTGGGTCTTGTTCCAAGAGTTATAATGGTCACAGAACACTCATGAATTCTCATGAGCTTTCTGTCAGACATTCATGGCGAGGAGCTTATTCCATTACTTCTTGTAACTCCTTTTGCCTTGCAACCTCTCAGGAACCTTCTGAAATTCAAGTTACTGTTTAACAGATGGTTGCCTCAGTTACTACTCTAAAGTAAAGGCTAGAGAAAAAAAAGAGGATGGCACAAAAAACAAAAACAACTTGATGTATACATTTTATAAAGATATCAAAGCAAAGTACAATCTATTTATGATCATTGTGGGAACAATCATCACGTAGTATGTGAAGTGCTGTTTATTAAAACAGTGCACTGTGGGAAATTCCAATGCCATTTTTTCATACTTTTACTGCAGGTGGCACAGACCCATATTGTGAGGACTCACCCTGGTGGTCTAGCAGACGGGGAAGCCCGCCACGTTGATCTGCTCCTCTCAGTTGCCGGTTTTTCTATGGCACTCACTTCTGGGTTTTAGTGCGTCGCGAGCGTCATGACGTCATTGCAATGGTGCGAAATTCAAATATTTAAAGGGGCTCTGTGCACAACTCATTGCCCGTTGTTAGGTCTAACTTATTAGTATCTGGGTGCGATTTTTGCTTGTCCAGAACCTTTGCTTGGCTCCTCTCTTTTTAAGACCTGGCGACATCCAATTATCTGAGGGCAAAGGCGGTTGTTAAAGGCAGAAGCAAGAGTCGAGACCAGGGAGCCTAGCACTGGTTCTGGATTTAGGGTGCCGATCGTGACAGATATAAATTACTCATAGGCAGCAGAAGATGGTTTTGGCAGGGGTGCCAGGGTGAAAAATATGTGATGCCCCTTTTGGTCACTCCCTTTGGACTCCACCCACTTTCCTGTGTGCTTTCACTGAATTTTCTGAAAAATCAAACGATGGTAGTGGAGGCAAAATTAGCTTAAAGTCTGGCACTGCAGGAAGGGGGTATTAACATCACATGTACAATTTTAACCGAGAGCTGTGAATGCTGCACAGCATGTCTAGAGGGGGGGCAGGTGCATGGTGAACATCCTTTGCCCAGGCCTGGACTAGTGACTAGTTATGCTAGGCTAGAAAGTAACTACTGGGGCGTAACTAGTTACTAGTCCAGGTCCGGGCACAGGATTTGCACCGTGCACCCCCCATCCCTCTAGATGCGCTGTTTGTGGACAGTGGAGTGATGGGCTGTGGAGGAAGGGGTGAGTGGACCCTGGTGCAATTGCACCCCCTGCTCCCCTGTAGTTTGTTTCTAGCCTAGATGTGCTGTTTGAGGAGCGATGGACTGAGGGGGAATGGGGGGAGCAAGCCCTGGTGCAATTGCACTCTGCTCCCCCATACTTAGTTCCTAGCATAACTAGTTACTAGTTCAGGCCCGGGTGCAAGAAGTGCCCCCCCAGATGCACTGTTTGAGGAGCGATGGGCTGTGGGGGAAGCAGGGGGAGCAGGCCCTGGGATAATTGCACCCCCTGCTCCCCCGTAGTTATGCTGCCACTGCTCCGCACCTCTTCATGGATCCCTCTATTCAGCAGGCAGCCGGATGTGCACCCACCCCTATAGACTCGCTGTTTGTGGAGGCATGCTGTGGGGGGGAGTGGCCCCAGGTGCATTTGTACTCCGCTCCTCTTCTGTGATCCCTCTGTGGCAGGCGGGGGTTTCTTTCACTGGCCAATTCCACTTCACCGGTTCTGTGGTGGTGGTGCAAGATGGAAGTGGATTTTTAAAAGAATTGTGAAAAAAAAATTCTGCGGGGACTATGGACCCTGTTCCCCCCCCCTGGTTCCAACGCCTATGAAATGACTAATTCTATGCAGATGCCATTGTGCCATTTTACAGACTTAGATGCTCCTTTTACCCCCCCCCATGTACCTCAACCTTATTGGTTTCCCTTGGGATATTGTCCAGCTGAGGTATGATTTAATTAATTTAATGATCATTGATGGGCATCAATTGCATAGTAAGCAACATAAACGTATTACTTTTTAATGTCCATTTAATATCTTCTTTCAATTGATGCCAAGTGGCAAAGGGCAATGCACAGCTATGGGAATATAGTTCTGGATCTCTTTGTTACTTAGCATAGTGATCCAGTTGATGTCTCTGCAGTATGAACAAGTATTGATAAAAGGCCATTCTAAAAAAAAATCTGGCAATAATAATTACAATAATGCATAAATACTGTTTTTTGTTGATCTCATCCTTTGTAAAAGGGAACTGGCTTTCCAATCACTTGTTATTGTATATAAAATGAGATACAGGTGGACGTGATCCAAATAACTTTAGTCACAAATATAATCAGTCTTGAATTATTTTTTATCACATTCTGCAAGGCCAGTTTATATACTGCTCTGGACGCCCCTTGATAGAAACCATACTCTATTATAAATTAGTAATGCACTATTTTGTTATTATTTTATTTCTAAGGAGAATACAATGCAATGTGTTATTAATGATGTGCAAACAGCTCGGTCCAAGGTTATATCCGCCAGGCAGCTGATTGGGAATTCTTTCTTGTGGAACTTTTTTATAATTCAGTTTAGTCTTAAATTGATGGAGAAAGGGGTGATATATTTTTATTTACAGATTGAAAACTAAACTGAGGATGTTGCCAATTTTGAGTATCTTATTATATATGTGTGGTGTGTGTGTGTGTGTATCACGTCCTATGTCATATTCAGTTATATTTAAAGTGAAACAGACTTTAAGCCAGTTATATACTTTGATTTGGGCCCCTAACAATGTTTGAGTCAATTGGTTTTGTTGTGGTTTAGTGAGATTTGTTGGTGTTTGTGTAAAAAGATTTGACCCTCCATTGAATCTTAGGAAAACCTCAAAAGTAATTTGAACTAATGTGACATATTTCTGACAATGGTGGCTCAACTCTAGGGAAAAGAAGTATATTGCTGGATATCTCCATCTGCAACACTCAGTGGCCCACTCAGAGTTGAAAGGCCATGCAGAGGATACATATAATATATGATACATAATCCACTTAATAGCTCTAAAATGTGCATGTAACCTGGAGCTTTCTCTTTTTCATTTCATTTACAAAGTTTTAAGATAAAATATAGACATTTGTTTCCTCTTATTTTTCAAGGAGAGATATACTTTCCTTACATTTAAGACAAATAGTGCCCCCAACATCATTTCAATTTCCCCTTGATTCTTGAGTCAAGATTCTGATTGGTCATTAACTTCAGATCCAAATGGGTGCTTATTTTATTTTGCAAGAAAAATAACTCTAATTTAATGAGGTTGCCTATTCATGGCAACAGTCTTGGAAGCTGGAGTGGCATCTTCAGATGCAGCTTACGTTGGAAAGTTTGATGTTTTACTGTACTGGCCTGTACTGGCCTAGTGCCCTAGGTGACCCAACCAGTGGGGTTACTAGGGGAGAGCCGCAACAGGAGCAGGATATCCCAGACTAGGGGTAGGAAGCAGACACATCAAAAGGTACCTGGCCTGCCCAGAACCCTGCTCCCATTGCCGTGCCTTAGGCAGGTGCCTCTTATGCCTACCCTAGTTTCAGCCCTGCTGCCTGCTACTGAAATCTCTATTGACCCTACTAAGACAATGACTGCATTTACAACCAAGTCAGTTGCATGTGTAGATGTGTCAGGCTCTTTGGAGACAATATAGGAAGAGCAGTTAGAACTGCTGTTTAGTGTACAGCTCACTGAACCCGTAGGGATGATTCAAGTGCAAGTTGAAGCGAAGTCGTAGTCTTAGAACGGGCAGATGGTCGATAGGCAGGCAGCAGACAAGACGTAGTGAGGGACAGGCCGAGGTCAAAAGGCAGGCAGAAGATTATCGAAATGGGTAACAGGCAGAAGTCAGTAGGTAAGCAGATGACAAGCGAAATCCAAAGTCAGGCCGAGGTCGGTAACGGGAGAAGCAAATCCAAAAAGCAAGCAGGAACAAACAGGAACGAGTCCAAGCAAGGAAATAACCAAGCACCGTTTGTTTTTGCTGAAGACTATTTAAAGGGACTGATTTGGCGCCAAACGTGACGCCGCAGCGTGATTGACGCAGAGCGTCAATTAGCGCGCTCGCATCCGTCGCGACGCTCTCGCGTCCGTCGCGATGTGCGCGCGTCCGAATAAACGGACGCGCGCCCGCGCAAAGACGCGAACGTGGACGCCAGACGCCGAAGATGCCCAGAAACCTGCGCACCCCTGCGCCTGCGCCCCACGTCGGACAGAGCACTGGATGTACTTGGCACAGGTACCTTACATTGCCCCCCCCTGAGGGATGGCCTCAGGACGTCTTCAGCAGGCTTTTTCCGGATGCTTTCTGTGGAAGGCTGAAACCAATCTTGGTGCATGAATATTCTCCACTGGTTCCCAGGAATTCTCTTCATTAGGAAATCCCTTCCACTTGATCAAATACTGTAACTTCTTACCCCGAAACCTTGAGTCCAAAACTCTTTCGACCTCAAATTCAACTCCATCCTGACAAGAGATCGCTGGAGGAGGAAGAGGAATACGCCCAGGAAACGTATTAGGCACAAATTTCTTGAGTAGTGCGGCATGGAAGACAGGATACACTTTCAAAGACTCCGGTAAATCTAATTCAAAAGAAACAGGATTAATTACCCTTTTGATGGAGAAGGGTCCCAAGAACCTTGGAGCCAACTTCTTGGAGGGATTTGGAAGACGAAGATTCAGTGTAGCAAGCCAAACCTTATCATTGACCTTAAACTCAGGATCTTTTCCTCGTCTACGATCTGAAAAAATCTTAAAGTTTTGTTGAGCCTTACTTATGTGTGTCTTTAGGATCCCGGAGTTCTGGTTGAGAAATTCAAGGCGATCCTGTAGAGAAGGAAGAGTCACTTCCGGCAAGACATCAGGGAACATAATAGGATGGAACCCTATATTAGAGAAAAAAGGAGTTTGGCCCGTGGAAGAATGTAAAGAATTGTTGTAACAAAATTCTGCACAAGGAAGAAGAGAAGACCAATTATCTTGCAGATGAGAAGAAAAAGTACGGATATACTGTTCAAGAGTCTGATTGGTTCTCTCTGTTTGCCCATTGGTTTGCGGATGGTAAGCAGAAGATCGGGATAAAGAAATATTAAGGGCCTTACATAAAGCAGTCCAGAATTTTGAAGTAAACTGCGAACCCCGATCCGAAATAATTTCTTGAGGTAAACCATGCAGTCTCACAATTTCCTTAATAAAGACATCTGCAGTAGCTGCCGCAGAAGGTAACCGAGGGAGTGGGATAAAGTGAGCCATCTTGGTGAGACGATCCACGACCACAAAAACAGTGTTATAATTGTTGGAAGGAGGAAGCTCTACAATAAAGTCCATTGAGATAGAACTCCATGGCCTCTCAGGAACTGGCAGAGGGCGAAGTAACCCAACAGGTTTGTTGTGGGACGGTTTAGATCTGGCACAGGAGTCACAAGAACGAACAAAAGATATACATTCTTTTACTAAAGAAGGCCACCAAAAGAAATGTCTTGCTAGATCCAGAGTCTTCCGAATTCCAGAATGTCCGGCCAAAGGATGGTCATGAACAAGTTTAAGAGCCTCAACACGAAGTTTAGGAGGAACCACCAATCTATTATTTCGAAAAAGCAGATTACCTTCAGGAAGCAAATTGTTAACTCCAGGATAATCCAACACCGACTGAGGAGCATTTCTCAAATTCTCCATAAAAGAAGATTGTAACAATAAAAAATGTCCTGGCTGAAGAATAGTATCAGGAAGCGTAGTATCCTTTTCCACTGGAAAAATTCTAGATAAAGCATCTGCCTTTATATTCTTAGAACCAGGTTTATAAGTAACATGGAATTGGAAGCGAGAAAAGAAAAGTGCCCATCTCGCTTGACGAGGATTCAGTCTTTTTGCCGTACGTAAGTACTCCAAGTTCTTGTGATCGGTGAAAACAATAATTGGATGAGAAGCCCCTTCAAGAAGGTGTCGCCATTCTTCTAATGCCCCTTTGATGGCTAAGAGTTCACGGTCCCCAACATCATAATTTCTTTCTGTAGGGCTTAGTTTTTTGGAAAAGAATGCCACTGGATGAAGAACATCTTTAGGACCAGCTCGCTGAGAGAGGATTGCTCCGATGGCCACTTCTGAAGCATCAACTTATAGGGTAAAAGGTTTAGAGACATCCGAATGAACAAGAATAGGAGCTGAGACAAACAATTTTTTCAAATAATCAAAGGCTTGTTGAGCACCTGAAGACCAAGAAAATTTAATCTTGTTGCTTGTGAGATCCGTGAGGGGTTTAATAATAGCAGAAAAGTTTTTAATAAATCTCCTATAAAAGTTGGCGAACCCCACAAAACGTTGCACTCCTTTTCGATCCACAGGAGAAGGCCAATTGATAACCGCTTCCACTTTTTTGATGTCCATCTTAAAACCTTGATCGGAAACTACGAAAGCCAGAAATTCAATACTAGCCTTCTCAAAGTCACATTTGGAAGCTTTGGCATATAATTGATGATGTCTGAGCCTTAAAAGAACTTCTCTCACATGACTTCGATGTTCCTCTAATGAATTGGAAAAAATCAAAATATCATCCAGATAGACGATGACGAATTGGTCCAGAAGATCATGAAAAATATCATTAACAAAATGTTGAAACGTAGCCGGGGCGTTGCACAAACCAAAAGGCATTACAGTATACTCAAAATGTCCATAACGAGAACGAAATGCAGTCTTCCACTCATCTCCTTCTCGAATACGAATTAAATTGTAAGCCCCTCGGAGATCGAATTTTGAAAAAATTTTGGCATGACGAAGTCTTTGAAAAAGATCAGGAATAAGAGGCAACGGATAGCGATTCTTAACTGTAACCTTGTTAAGCTCTCGAAAATCAATGCAGGGTCTTAAAGAGTGGTCCTTCTTTTCAACGAAAAAGATACCTGCTCCAGCCGGAGACGTTGAATGACGAATAAAACCTTTAGCGAGATTTTCGTCAATATAATCTTTCAATGTAGCCAGCTCAGGTTCAGATAAAGGGTAAATCCTTCCGAACGGAATAGCTGCCCCAGGGAGGAGATCAATAGGACAATCATAACTCCTATGAGGAGGAAGAGTATCCGCTGCTTTCTTACTGAATACGTCTGAAAAGTCATGATAAACTTGAGGAACGAACTGAAGAATCTCGTCATCTGAAGTATTCAAAGCCAAGACTGGTGCGGACGGAAGACAATTCTTTCGACAATAATTAGAATTAAAAAGGATTGTCCCAGACTGCCAATCAACACTAGGGTTGTGACTTCTTAACCACGGAATTCCAAGAATAACAGGAAAAAGCAGATTTTCCATGACATCAAACTTTAATAACTCATAATGCCCCTGAACAGAAAAAGTCAAAATATGTGGGGTTTCCAAGGATACAGGTCCAGAAGAAATGAAATTGCCATCCGCCATCTTAACTGGAATGGGCTGAATCTTTGGGACCAAAGGAAGTTGATGAAGACTTGCGAATGCCTGATTGATGAAGCACCCACAAGCTCCTGAGTCCACAACCGCATCTACTTCAATTCTTCTTTGGTTCCACTGAAACGACAGATGAAGAAGAATATAAGACTGAAGAGGTGGAATGCATGGTAAAATAGGAGAATGAAGAAGACGATTTTTACCATTGGGTCGTGTGGGACAATCTTTAAGTAAATGTCCAGCAAGGCCACAGTAAAGACACAAATTCAACCGTCTACGACGAAGTCTTTCCTCCACAGAAAGTGTCTTTCGAACCACCCCAATCTGCATAGGTTCGGGATCAGAGGATGAAATAGGGTAAACTGGAGGAGGAGCTGTAGGCAGCACCCATTCTGGAATTGAGGGACCAATACCTCTTTCTTGGCGTCTTTCCCTAATTCTTTGATCAATCTGGACGGCCAGTGAAATTACTTCCTCCAATGAAGACGGTAACCCGACTCTTGCCAATTCGTCCCTTAAAGTGTCCGATAACCCCAGACGAAATTGATGTCGAAGAGCCCTATCGTTCCACAGAGTATCTGGAGCCCAGCACCGGAATTCTGCCACATATTCTTCAACCGGACGGCGAAGCTGACGCAGATTTCGTATAGCCGCTTCTGCTGTTTCCACCTTATGAGGATCTTCATAAATCTTTGCCAAAGCCTGGATAAATGAGTCGGTAGTTGCTAACAAGGGGCTGTTTTGCTCCAATAAGCGATGAGCCCAGGCCTGAGGTTGCCCTTGAAGCAACGAAATCATAACTCCAACCCGGATCTGATCAGTAGCATGAGACTGAGGCTTTAAGGTAAACAGGAGCCGACAACTATTAACAAAGGTTCTGAAAGTCTTTCGGTCTCCAGAAAATTTGTCGGGCATAGCAACCTTGGGTTCCTGATGAGAGGAAGAAGCTGCCCCTCCTGATGCAGTAGCTGATAATCCGGAAGCGGAAGCGTCTGGCGGTACTGTGGACATCTGCAAATTCTGTAACTGTTCTTGCACATGAAGATAGTCACCCCGAAGTTCTCTCACAACTTGAGTAAGTGACAAAATCTGTTGAGAAAGATCGACCAGTGTAGGCAACTCTTCCGAAGGCTCCATTCTGGCTTGGTTATTCTGTCTGGCTCTTTGGAGACAATATAGGAAGAGCAGTTAGAACTGCTGTTTAGTGTACAGCTCACTGAACCCGTAGGGATGATTCAAGTGCAAGTTGAAGCGAAGTCGTAGTCTTAGAACGGGCAGATGGTCGATAGGCAGGCAGCAGACAAGACGTAGTGAGGGACAGGCCGAGGTCAAAAGGCAGGCAGAAGATTATCGAAATGGGTAACAGGCAGAAGTCAGTAGGTAAGCAGATGACAAGCGAAATCCAAAGTCAGGCCGAGGTCGGTAACGGGAGAAGCAAATCCAAAAAGCAAGCAGGAACAAACAGGAACGAGTCCAAGCAAGGAAATAACCAAGCACCGTTTGTTTTTGCTGAAGACTATTTAAAGGGACTGATTTGGCGCCAAACGTGACGCCGCAGCGTGATTGACGCAGAGCGTCAATTAGCGCGCTCGCATCCGTCGCGACGCGCTTGCGTCCGTCGCGACGTGCGCGCGTCCGAATAAACGGACGCGCGCCCGCGCAAAGACGCGAACGTGGACGCCAGACGCCGAAGATGCCCAGAAACCTGCGCACCCCTGCGCCTGCGCCCCACGTCGGACAGAGCACTGGATGTACTTGGCACAGGTACCTTACATTATGCAACCTACTAAGGAAACCCCAGTTTAGCAGCTTAAGGCAGCTGATAAATGCAAGGCTTACTTGCCTTTATTTGCCAATTATGTGTCCATTTGAGCTTGTTGCAGTGCCACTTGCATTCATAAATGAGCACTCCTATGTTACATTCTGAATTAAGGAGAGCAAATTCAGTCTGAGTTCCTAAAATCTCCTCCTGTAAGCTGCTAATAAGCATTCACAGTTATCTAAAGGCGATCACATCTTGTCTAAATGTTGTATATAGTTTTTATTTATCCAACTAAGGAATGCCATTATGCAGAAAAAAACATTTTTTAGATATCCCTTATTGAATGTTGGTGTTCAGCCATTTGGTTTAATTATTCATCGCTCCCAGTCAAGGATTGTACAGTGATTGATGATAAGCTGACTTTGGCCTTCGGATGTCTATGCAGATGTAATATTCCTTCTATTTATGTGATGGATTGGGTGTAAGATTTTACTATTTGCTGATTTATATTGTTGCAAATAGCAGATGTACAATCTGCCAAGCCTCATACCCGACAGATGTAACCATATTTCTCCTGTTGGGACCCACCTTGATACATATGCTGTCTCACATGGATCAACCAGCTCCACAAACAGCAATGTGCATGTTCTGTGAATACAATTTGAAACCCCATGAAGTCTTTTTCCATAAGCTGATGAAAATGCATTCAGTTGGATGCCTTTAATAATAGGCAGAATATGGTCACATTAACTCCTGTGGCCACCCTGGCACTAAAATGATTTCTCTTATCATAATATAGTGAATGAAGTACCCCCTCTTGTTAATGATAAGGATATTTTATGTTACCGAGGCGTTTCATGACCATATAAAACACAAGGCCAAAGGTCAAATGTTTTTATACTGGTCATGGAACTCCAAGGTAACTTCTAATATCCTCATATTTTGCAACTGGGGGTACTTTATTTATTATAATACATAAGTTTCAGTGATTCATGTGACAGAAATGACATCACTACTCACCGTTTATAACTGATGACATCAGAACTCACCGTTTATAAGGATATACTTTACAAGATATTCATGGCTTTTGTGTATTATATAATAATAGAAGTATCACTATTACTAGAGACATTGTTGAATCACATTACTGGATACTGGAAAACACAAATCTTAAGCCAAAGCCTTATCCATCATGGGAATAACCATTAGTCACTTCCTGTTCACCATAGACTTCAACGTAGACTACTATCTATTGCAATTCTGCCATCTTGCATTTGATTCCAACCACAGCACTTTTTGTGATTACAAACACTTTGTATAATTATGTTTTCCCCAGCAGTCCAAAAGAATACTTGTCAATTAATGGACTTCTAATAAAAAAATAACAACTTGTGGTTCAATAGTTTGTGAACTCTATGGAGCAGACACTAATGTCAATGATGTATCAGTGATGACAGAATAGCTGGATTGAAAAAGTGGAACCAAAAACACTGCATCACAAAGATGTGAGGGCTTCCAAAAGTAAAGAGTCAAATATAAAAAATTAGAAAATTTTTATTAGGACATGAAGGCCTAACGCGTTTCGTGCCTATGAGGCTGAAAAAGTGGAACACTGTCCCACCACAGGGGCAGGTGTGAATGATCCATATCTTCTTTTGGTGGCTGTAAAAGGAGAGAGTAACAATAAATTGTTTTACTACCCATAACTATCATTTTATGTATATTTGTCACTTTTCTATTGCCCACTTTATCTATTTTTGTTTTGCTATGACTCTATAGGACAACAAATTATACAAAAACAATGGCTCATAGAAACAATCAGGAATAATTTATTAATAGTAACATAGTAATTTATGTTAAAAAAAATACACATGTCCATCAAGTTCAACCTTTTAAGTCTATATATAACCTGCCTAACTGCCAATTGATCCAGAATAAGGCAAAAAAAAAAAAAAAAAACATTTGAAGCCTCTCCAATTTGCTTTAGAGGGGAAAAAAAATTCTGACTCCAAGACCCTGTATTCCCTCACTTGCTAAACACCATCCAACCACTTCTTATACCTATCTAATGTATCAGCCTGTACCACTGATTCAGGGAGACAATTCCACATCTTCACAGCTCTCACTGTAACAAACCCCTTCCCAATATTTAGGCGGAACCTCTTTTCTTCTAATTGGAATGGGCGACCTTGTGTCAACTGGAAAGACCTACTGGTAAATAAAGAATTAGAGGGATTATTATATTATTCCCTTATATATTTATACATAGTGTGAGCTTCCGGTAGCGAAACCCTAGGCCCCGGCACAGATTTCAGCACATAAATGGAGATTGACCACCTTAAAGAGTTCAAATTGCCGCTTTGCTGGCTTTTATTTGCAAGAAACACAAACTCTTCAGCCCACTGGCTTCACATGGGGAAATCACATATGCTTCACCTCATAGCAATAGCAGTCCCACTTCACACCCTCACTGGTGTTCACCTTACTCACAGTGGAGTTTAGCCCTCAATGGCTTTCAGCAGACCACAAATCCCAGAATCCTCTCTGGGCACACTTGAGACACTCTTGTCTCCTGGGAGTGGTTTCTCTGGTCCTCTCTCCAGCTCAGGGGAATCACTCTTGTTCCCTGATGCTCACAAGCACATGTAGCCCCTCACTCTCCTTCACTCCAGGAGGTCTCTATCAGGAAGCAGCAGCAGCAGCTCTCAGGTGTTGCTCCACACCTCCTTTTAACTATCCTTAATTAACACTAACTGCCTTTAGCTTGGCAGCTGCAAAACCCTTACATGGAGCAAGGGATGGAAGCCCACCCTGCTCTCTTCCATCCACTCCAGGGACCCTTAATCCAGCTTTTACCAAGCTGGTGCAGAATTAAGCAGCATTATATGCTGCAGCAACACAGTTTTCCTTGGAGTTTTGATTTCACCAGCTTAATGCTGGTGAAATACACACAATCTCATGCCCTTTAGACGCCTATATCTTACAATAGTTATATCACCCCTTAAGCGTCTTTTTTCCAGCATGAACACCCCCAACTTGGCCAGTCTTATCTCATAGCTACAATTTTTTCCATACGTTTTACCAGCTTAGACACCCTTCTCTGGACCCTCTCTAATTCAATAATATCTTGTTTGAGCGTGAGAGGCCAAAATTGTACAGTGTATTCTAGAGGGGATAATAAAATAAAAGCAAATTGTTTGCTAGGATAACTGCACTCATTTAGCACCTATGTTAGTAAATTAACCCCAATGTCCTTTTGTCTGACAATAGCTGACAAATTTAAGAAGAAATAGAGTGGAAACATCCTTCAAGGTTTTTTATAGTTCCAAGAATGCTGAATTTGTAGTACCTTCATTTAGTTGTAGAATTAGACACCGACTGCCTATATAGGACTAAGGTCTGCCATAGAGACACAGCTTCTATTTTCGTTCTACACACTCATGAGATCCAAAGAACTTGTAAGTTGGTGATATAGAAATCAGTATTGATGGCTAATCTTCCTCATCTTAAGTAGTCATATTCTTTTTTCCCTCCACATTAAGTTTAAATGAATAGGAGCTGTTGCATTATTTCTAAATTCTTCTTATATACAGTATCTTAATAACATATAAAGGGATAGATATCATTTGTATGTTTGATTGTATATACCCTACATTCCTTGTGATGTTTCTCTTGCTCTGTGGTGAATCATTTCTGCATTGAAACTATCTTAAAAACATATTTAATGGCCTTCACACATACTCAAAGCAAAGTAGCATTATTCCTTATGTCTGTTCAGAACTCAGCCAGCTGTCTCGGGCTTTATGATGTCAGAAGGGTCCTTGAATCAGTTCTTCTCAGAAAAGCAGGTGTAGGGAATAATTGTTCCATAGGTTTGATTAGGAGAATGCACACAGGAGGTCAGTTTTTCTACATTAGTTCTTCATTATGCTTTAGGAAGATTCGTTCAGATGAGGGGGAATTATGCTGGAACAAGGTTAAGGGTTTTGTGAATGAATGCCTATTTTTGTATATAAAAAAGACCTACAGTATAATTTATCTCCTTTGAATACATTCAGAATGGCTGTGTTTTTCTTATCAAAAAAGTCCCAAAAAACGAGCAACAGTTGTAGTAATGAAGACAGAAGGGATAGAAGGTATAGTAGAAAGAATGAAAGATGGTGACAGCAGGGAAATATGGAGACGGGCAAGATGGAAGGGTTGATACTTTTGGACAAGATGGAGATTGCATTGCAAATTGTGACAGTAGCCAAGATTCTGCCCAACCTGTTTCTGTCACGGTCGGCACCCTAAACCAGAACTAATGCCAAGCTCCCTGGTCTCGGCTCGGCTTCACCAGTAGTGTGACCACCTTTGGCTTCGGGAGGAGCCCTCAGCGTACTCAGATGCCACCTGGACTTTTCGAGAGGAGCAAGGCGAGGAGTTCTGGCAAGCAAAGGGGCACGACTGTAGTAAACAAAGTCTTTGGACAGAAGATCGCAGTACAAGGCGTTAGGCAAAGGAGTAGTCAGGACAGGCCGGGTCAAGGCAGGCAGAGAGTAAACGTTTTCAGGCAGGCAAGGGTCAAACCAGGAAGTCAATCAGAGGGTAAATCAGAAGCGGTAGTCAGTAATCAGGCAAGGGTCAGAATCCAGAAATCAGAGTAGTCAAATAGCCAGGCAGGGGTCAAAACAGGAATCAGACAGGTTTCAGAATTAAACAAGCTCAAAAGCACCAGGAACTAATCCTATCACGTCCCACAGCCCTAATGGGCTTTAAATAGTTTTTGAATTGCGTGCCCTTGCGCGCTGACGTCACAACGTCAGCGCGCCTGCGCCTTTAAGAACACCCGGAGCGCGCGAGCCCTAAGACGCCGGTGCCTGCGGCCTACCGGAAGCCGCTCGTCGAGGCGGGCGTCCCCGCCGAGGGGGCGACAAGCGTCCCTGTCGACCCCCCCTAGACCACCAGGTAAGTTCATTACAGTTTCCTTCAAGTACATCTCCAAATTCTTCCACCACTAAAGACAGCCATGCTATTTTGCAATCCATGGAAAAAGCCTCAGCATATTTTCACTGTTCATTATCATTTTATAGTATTTAGTATTTAGTAATACTGAGGATCAAAGCAAAACAAACCTTGTAGGACCCTTTTATACTAAGTACAACACCCATGATATGACCCTTCAACTGTGCACTTTGAGGTGCTATAAATTGTTCCTCAAAGGCAAGTCATACAATATTCCCTTTTTCTATGTATAACTTATTTTTTTTTTGTGTCCCAGGGCATTTGCACCCCCACCTAAAGAAATCTCTTCTTAGCACAAAGGCAATAAAACATAGTGTAAGTGTGTTTTTGTAGGTGTATAAAATATATTGTACTTCAAGGTGTAAGTCAGGCAATGTCCCCATCTACAAATTATTTTTTGTAGGACCCAGGACATTTGCACCCCCACTTATAGACACAGTCTGCTTAGCAGAAAGGCAATAAAGCATAGTATGTGTGTATGTATACACACACATATATACACACCCCCTCTTGTAAATTATAAGGATATTAGAAGTTACTTAGGTGTTCCATGACCATATAAAAACAGTGCTTTTATGCAGTTCATGGAACTCCAAGGTGACTTCTAATATATTATAATAAACAAGTTTCAGTGAGTCATGTAACAAATGACATCACTTAGCTCCAGTTATAACCAATGACATCACTAAGGATATCATTTACAGGATATTCATAATTTACAGGATATTTATAGGTGTGTGAACTATGTACAGTATAAATGAGGTTTCCTTTTTTTCCATAGAGAGGCCACAGAGATATATTTCAGTTCTACCAAAAATAATTCAATCCCATCCATTTGTTATATTAAATCCTGTGTTTTAGTCATGTCCTCAACTCTGGATTTAATTCACCTCAATGTTCCGTCTGGGTCTCTGGATACCTGACATGCTGGACTGGTTATAACGAAACTAAAAATCCTTACGAATTGTAGCTGTAGGTTATAGGCCTTCATTCATCCACAGAGAGAGAGGCTATTCTAGGCCAACATCAAATATCTAAACAGAGAATTTTCTTCTTTCGGTTTTAACTCCTTCCGTCTATCCTACAAACCCTTGCATTGTATTTCTGAATCTGATGCAAGTGTAAGTCAAAGCCTTAATCATTAATCACATGAGTTTATGGATCAGCGGCCTCGCCAACGTGTATCGATTTTCATCTGTTACAATTACAATCTGTGCTTCGACCTCTACATTCTACCTTGGTCATCTTGTCTGGTAGAATTGCTCAACTTTTCTGCTTTTGTGCACTGTGTGTAGTTTAGAAATCTGCACTTAATGGGTTATTAAAATAAATATCTACTTTCTAAAATAATAGAGAATTTATTAACAGTATCAGGACCGGGGGAAAGCATGTTGAGCAGACTGTATGAGATTGTACAGCAGATTCAATATATGTTGTAAGCATCTTAGACACTCTCAATCAGTACCCAATAAGAGTTCCTATTGGTGGGGTTTTAGTCAAGTCAAGTCAAGTGGATTTTATTGTCATTTCAGCCATATGCAGTAAATAAAGGACATAGTAGAAACGAAATGACATTCCTCCAGAACCCCACGGTGCTATACAACAACTCTAGTACATGGTCATGCTGGGCAAAGTGGACATTTCAGTTCCTTATGAATATATTCAGTTCAGTCCTTGGGAGTTGAGATACCTGATGGCTTGTGGAAATAGACTGTTTCGCATCCTGGAAGTCAGCGCTCGGATACTGCAGTATCTTTTACAGGATGGCAAGAGGGTAAAGAGATCATGTGCAGGGTGGGTGCTATCCCTGACAATGCTGGTAGCCTTCTGGAGACAGCGGGTATGGTAAATATCCACAATGGAAGGAAGCGAGAACCCAATGATCTTTTCCGCTATCCTCACCACCCGCTGCAGGATTTTGCGATCTGAAACAGCGCAGTTTCCATACCAGGTAGTGATGCAGCTGCATAAAATGCTTTCAATAGACCCTCTGTAGAAGATAGTGAGAATGGGTGGTGGAAGGTGGGTTTTTTCAGCTTTCGCAGAAAGTAGAGACGCTGCTGTGCTTTCTTCACTATAGAGCTGGTGTTAAGGGACCAGGAGAGGTTCTCTGCCAGATGTACCCCAAGGAATTTGGTGCTCTTGACAATTTCCACCAGAGATCCGTCAATGTACAGTGGAGAATGATCCAACTATTTCCTTTGTTTTGTTTGGATTCATAGACAGATTATTGACTTTGCACCAGTCTGTTAGCCATTTCACCTCTTGTCTATATGCTGACTCATTGTTCTTGCTGATGAGACCTACTACGGTTGTATCATCAACTTGATGATGTGATTGGATCCATGACTTGCCACACAGTCATGGGTCAGCAGTGTGAACAGCAGTGGACTAAGCACACAACCTTGGGGAGCTCCCGTGCTCAGTGTGATGGTACTGGAGGTGTTTTTTCCCATTCGGACTACCTGAGGTCTCTTGGTCAATTATGATCCCTAATTGAACATGGGTGTTTGAATAAGATAAATGTAACTTTGTTTGACAACCTGACAATAAAATTATGTTAGAGGAACATGCATTCTTCCATCTTGGACTTGATGGAACCTAATTTCTTATCCATATCATGCTAAATGAATCAAGGCACATTTGCTCATCCGCAGCTACTAGGAGATATGGAAGAAAATATTATGCGTAAGTAGTACAGGGACCAAATAATAGGAGAGTAATGATCATTTTAGCATCTTCACCACAAAAAAACACAGGGACAGATTTGCCCATCACTACAGATCATTTCTAATGACAACAGATGTCCACTGGTTGCCAAGCCATGCCCCTCCTCACGCCTTGTTAGTGGGTTATAACCAAAGAGAAAACTACTGGAGGAGATAAGGAAGGCTTTGAATAACCAAACCAAAGGGATATCTGATAACACTGAGCTGTAATAGGAGCTATGGTAGGCATTCAAAAGAGAAATAATTGGACATTGCAGACTAATTGGAGAGATACCAAAGGAATATAAAAGACGAGGTATGATGATGGTATCAACTAAAAAAAGAGTAATGGATCATTTAATATCTTCTAGACTATTCAGTTGCCTATATTATTTGTTATACAGGTATGGGACCTGTTATCCAGAATGCTTAGATCCACTGTGTGTGGATCTACAAGTTTTTTGCACATTTGCCAGAGTGTGTGCCATATGATTTTCTACTAGATATGGATTACTGAAACCAAGGTTTGCAGCAAGGATTCCAGATTGAGCACCACCCGAATAAACACACAGGTTGTGCATTACCACTAAGATTACCTGCTTAAGACCTAGAGTTTTCCAGATAAGGGGTCTTTCCACAATTTGGATAGCCATACTTTAAATTGACTAAAAAAAAACATTTAAACAAGAAATGAATCCAATAGAATTGTTCTGCTTCAATAAGGATTAATTCTATCTTAGTTAGGATCAACAACATGCTACTGTTTTATTATTACAGAGAAAAAGGAAAAAAATGATTACTCAGATCGAAACAGAGCAAACTGAAAAGTTAGAGCTGAAAACATTTGCTGGTGAAGTCAAACTGCACTTGTTTTGGTTCATTGGCAACAGATCGATTGACGTTGACATTTATACATGCAAGACGTTGAGCAGTGAGGATGACCTATGACTTGTGCATGGGCAGAAGGGGAGAAGGTCACAAACTATGGGGAAATGATGGCAGCATTTGTTTAGCGACTCTAAACCCTGTGCGAAGCCCACAGTTAACGGTTGATGAAATTTAACATTATATCATTGACAACGTTACACGGTTCCAGTCACTGAGCTAAAAATGTGGAAGCTGCCAATTATGGGACAGTGACAAACACACAGAGGTCACCGACCGTGATAGACTTTTCATTTTATCCTAGTTCTCAAGGGAAGAGGTTAAAATATCATTTGTGATACAGTCAGTAAGGGAAAACAAGAGGGGAAGGTTGAAATGTACAGAGAGGCAGCATGACATGTTGATAGAATGATAATATTTGAAATTTACTGGAAAAAAGGCTATTTCATCCTTAAGGGAAAAAGATAGCTATTTTGTTTATTCTCACATCACAAAGTGGAGGAAAGGGCGTTACTGTGGCAGGAGAGTTGATGTTCTAAATGTACTGTTAATAGTTGGGTGTGGATTCTTGACTGTGTTTTTGGAATTTTACTTTTAAAAAAGAGTGCTGTCTGTGACATCATCAGTTTGATTTCTGATCTCATTGCGCACATGCTGCAGTAGGATGGTAGGCTATTACATCCCACACTAATGCTAACAATAATACCAATGTTGCCATGATTAAATGAAAAAACTTTAATTCAGGATCTTAGGGCTAGGGATGTAGCGAACGTCGGAAAAAAAGTTCGCGAACATATTCGCGAACTTGCGCAAAAATGCGAGCGGTTCGCGAACGGTTCGCGAACCCCATAGACTTCAATGGGAAGGCGAACTTTAACATCTAAAAAAGACATTTCTGGCCAGAAAAATGATTTTAAAGTTGTTTAAAGGGTGCAACGACCTGGACAGTGGCATGCCAGAGGGGGATCAAGGGCAAAAATGTATCTGAAAAATCTGCCTGTGTGTGCTTGGAAGAGATAGTGTAGGGGGAGAGCTGTTAGTGATTTCAGGGACAGATGATAGTAAGTTTGCTGGCTAGTAATCTGCTTGATACTGCTCTGTATTGGAGGGACAGAAGTCTGCAGGGATTTGAGGGACATTTTAGCTTAGGTAGCTTTGCTGGCTAGTAATCTACTGTTCTCTTTAAACAACTGCCATACATTGACCTTGTAGGCATTGTTTGCCCAGTTTTTTTGGACGCAGCCACTGAAGCACAGTTGCCAGAAAAAATATGCCATATAAATGCTGAAAATAGTAATTTTTCGCCATACGTTGACCTTGTAGACATTGTTTGCCCAGTTTTTTTGGTTGCAGCTACTGAAGCACAGTTGCCAGAAAAAATATGCCATATAAATGCTGAAAATAGTAATTTTTCGCCATACGTTGACCTTGTAGACATTGTTTGCCCAGTTTTTTTGGTTGCAGCTACTGAAGCACAGTTGCCAGAAAAAATATGCCATATAAATGCTGAAAATAGTCATTTTTTGCCATATACGTTGAGTCAACGTATGGCAAAAAATGACTATTTTCAGCATTTATGTGGCATATTTTTTTTGGCCTCTGTGCTTCAGTGGCTGCGGCCAAAAAAACTGGGCAAACAATGCCTACAAGGTCAACGTCGTTGACCTTGTAGGCATTGTTTGCCCAGTTTTTTTGGCCGCAGCCACTGAAGCACAGAGGCCAGAAAAAATATGCCATATAAATGCTGAAAATAGTCATTTTTTTGGTCGCAGCCACTGAAGCACAGTTGCCAGAAAAATTATGCCATATAAATGCTGAAAATATAAATTTTTTTGGTTGCAGCCACTGAAGCACAGAGGCCAGAAAAATTATGCCATATAAATGCAGAAAATATGCATTTTTTTGGTCGCAGCCACTGAAGCACAGTTGACAGAAAAATTATGCCATATAAATGCTGAAAATATAAATTTTTTTGGTTGCAGCCACTGAAGCACAGAGGCCAGAAAAATTATGCCATATAAATGGAGAAAATATGCATTTTTTTGGTTGCAGCCACTGAAGCACAGAGGCTAGAAAAATTATGCCATATAAATGGACAAAATATGCATTTTTTTGGTTGCAGCCACTGAAGCACAGAGGCCAGAAAAATTATGCCATATAAATGCAGAAAATATGCATTTTTTTGGTTGCAGCCACTGAAGCACAGAGGCCAGAAAAATTATGCCATATAAATGCAGAAAATATGCATTTTTTTGGTTGCAGCCACTGAAGCACAGAGGCCAGAAAAATTATGCCATATAAATGCATGTCTGACGTTACAGACCGGCCAAAGGGCTTTGTCCTTGCAGGTGTGCTCGTGGCAGGATTACTGGCACCTCTGCCCCTGGAATGTTGATGAGTTCCTGAAGTGACATCACCCTTAAAAGCATTGTACAACATGTTTTGCAGGCTGGTTTGTAAATGCCGCATCTTTTCGGACTTGTGGTATGTTGGTAACATTTCTGACACTTTATGCTTGTACCGAGGGTCTAGTAGCGTTGCGACCCAGTACAGGTCCTTCTCCTTAAGCCTCTTGATACGGGGGTCCTTCAACAGGCATGACAGCATGAAAGACCCCATTCTCACAAGGTTGGATGCAGAGCTATCCATCTCCGCTTCCTCATTATCAAGGACTGCATCATCCACGGTCTCCTCCCCCCAGCCACGTACAAGACCAGGGGTCCCCAAAAGGTCACCACTAGCCCCCTGGGAAGCCTGCTCCTGTTGGTCCTCCTCCTCCTCCTCCACAAAGCCACCTTCCTCCTCTGACTCCACTTCTGGCACCTCTCCCTGCGTTGCAGCAGGTGCCTGGGTTCGTTCTGGTGATTCCGACCATAAATCGTGCGCTTCCAGCTCCTCGTCACGCTGGTCTACAGCCTCATCTGTCACTCGTCGCACGGCACACTCCAGGAAGAAAGCGAAGGGTATTAGGTCACTGATGGTGCCTTCGGTGCGACTGACCATATTTGTCACCTCTTCAAAAGGTCGCATGAGCCTGCAGGCATCGCGCATAAGCACCCAGTAACGGGGGAAAAAAATCCCCAGCTCTGCAGATCCAGTCCTACCACCCAGTTCAAAAAGGTACTCGTTGACGGCCCTTTGTTGTTGCAGCAGACGTTCCAACATAAGGAGCGTTGAATTCCAGCGAGTCTGGCTGTCAGAAATCAAACGCCTGACTGGCATGTTGTAGCGCTGCTGAATGTCAGCAAGGCGTGCCATGGCTGTGTAGGAACGTCTGAAATGGGCCGACACCTTTCTGGACTGGGTGAGAACGTCCTGGAATCCTGGGTACTTGGAGACAAAACGTTGGACTATTAAATTTAACACATGTGCCATGCAGGGCACATGTGTTAAATTTCCCAGTCTCAACGCTGCCAACAGATTGCTTCCATTGTCACACACCACTTTTCCGATCTGCAGTTGGTGTGGGGTCAGCCACCGATCGGCCTGTGACTGCAGAGATGACAGGAGTACAGATCCGGTATGGTTTTTGCTTTCCAGGCACGTCATCCCCAAGACAGCGTGACAACGGCGTACCTGGCACGTCGAATAGCCTAGGGGGAGCTGGGGGTGCACAGGTGTGGAGGAGGAGAAGGAGGACCCAGCAGCAGAGTAAGAAGAAGAAGAGGAAGAAGACGAGGTAGAGAGCGATGGAGGAGTAGAGGTGGTGGCAGAACCGCGTGCAATCCGTGGCGGTGACACCAACTCCACTGTTGTTGTTGTTGTTGAGCTACCCATTCCCTGCTTCCCATTCCCAGCCATTACCAAGTTCACCCAGTGGGCAGTGTAGGTGACATACCTGCCCTGACCATGCTTGGAGGACCATGCGTCAGTAGTCATATGGACCTTTGGCCCAACACTAAGTGACAGAGATGCGGTAACTTGGCTCTGCACATGTTGGTACAGGTGTGGTATTCCCTTTTTAGAAAAAAAATTGCGGCTGGGTACCTTCCACTGCGGTGTCCCAATTGCTACAAATTTGCGGAAGGCCTCAGAGTCCACCAGCTGGTATGGTAAAAGCTGGCGGGCTAAGAGTGCAGACAAGCCAGCTGTCAGACGCCGGGCAAGGGGGTGACAGTCAGACATTGGCTTCTTACGCTCAAACATGGCCTTCACAGAAACTTGGCTGGTGGCAGATGACTGGGAATGGGAACAGGTGGTCAAGGTGGAAGGCGGAGTGGAGGGTGGTTCAGATGGGTCAAGGAGAGCAGAGGTAGAGCAGTAAGATGCTGGACCAGAAGGAGTGTGGCTTTTAGTTTGCCTGTTGCCTTTGAGGTGTTGCTCCCAAAGTGCTTTGTGCTTGCCGCTCATGTGCCTTCGCATAGAAGTTGTACCTATGTGGCTGTTGGGCTTACCAAGGCTCAGTTTCTGACTGCACTCATTGCAAATTACAATGCTTTTGTCAGAGGCACACACATTAAAAAAATCCCACACTGCTGACTTTTTGGAAGTGTGCGATCTGGCGGTAACAGTAGAAGTTGGCGGCATTGGCGGCAATGGCGGGTGCGTTGGCTGGCTGAACACAGGTGCCGATACATGTTGTTGCCCTACTGATCCCTGCGGGCTGTCCTCCCTGCTTCTTCTAAGTCTTATTCTCCTACTGCCTCTCTGACTCTCCGTCTCTCCATCTGAACTACCCTCCTCTTGCTCTCTTCTACTAGGCACCCACAAAACATCAATCTCCTCATCATCATTCTCCTCAGATGCATCAATTTCTTCTGACACATAACAGAAGGAAGCAGCAGCGGGGACCTCCTCCTCATCACTCATCATTATGTCCATCTCTGTCGTGTTCTCTGCCAGAATTAAATCTGGTGTAACGTCCTCATCTCCTTCATCTTCTTCTGCCAATAATGGTTGCGCATTACTCAGTTCAAGAAACTCATGGGAAAATAACTCCTCTGACTCCAGTGAAGAAGGGGCACCGGTGGTGGAGGAAGTGTTACGTGGGGTGGCCATAGCAGTGGAGGATGAGGAGGATGTTGTGGTAAAGTTAGAAACGGTAGAGGATGGGGTGTGCTGTGTAAGCCAGTCAACTACCTCTTCAGCATTTTGGGAGTTCAGGGTCATTGGCTTTTTAAAACTGGGCAATTTGCTAGGGCCACAGGATTGCATAGCAGCACGGCCCCTAGCACGGCCTCTGCGTGGCGGCCTGCCTTTGCCTGGCATTATTTTTAAAAAAACAACAACAACAAAAACTCAGTTGGTTTTTCTGGAAACGATAATACACACAGCTAGATGGCGGTTTGAAGAAAACACTGTGCAAATAATGCCTACAAGGTCAACGTATACACAGCGGTGGATACGGATTACGTAAAATATAAGAATGCTGCTTGAAAAAAAGTAACTCAAGTGGTTTTTCTAGAGACGATAATATTATCAATATTTAGACAAAATGTGAACAAGCTCACACAGCTAGATGGCGGTTTGAAGAAAACACTGTGCAAATAATGCCCACAAGATCAACGTATACACTACTACAGCGGTGGATACGGATTACGTAAAATATATTATGGCTGCTTGAAAAAAGTCACTCCGGTGTTTTTTCTGGAGACGGTAATATTATGGATATTTAGACAGAATGTGAACAAGGTCACACAGCTAGATGGCTGTTGGTTGAATAACACACTGGGCAAAAAATGCCTACAGGGCAAATAATGCCTAAAAGGTCAACTTATACACTACTACAGCGATGGATACGGATTACGTAAAATTTATTATGGCTGCTTGAAAAAAGTCACTCCGGTGTTTTTTCTGGAGACGGTAATATTATGGATATTTAGACAGAATGTGAACAAGGTCACACAGCTAGATGGCTGTTGGTTGAATAACACACTGGGCAAAAAATGCCTACAGGGCAAATAATGCCTAAAAGGTCAACTTATACACTACTACAGCGATAGTAAAATAAAAAAAAGTAAAATAAAAAAAAATGAATATTAAAAAAAAAAAAATTACAGTTGGTGCTGCTGAACTACTAGGAGCAGCAGATTAGCACACCAGTCCCACTCCCCAACACTGCTAGACTAATAGCACTGGGCTCTTATAGTAGTAGTAGTAGTAGTAGTAGTAGTAGTAGTAAAACAACAAAAAAATAAATAAAAGCAGTCCTTACAAGGACTACTGTTATTGCAGCAGTCAGCAGATGAGATCAGAAGCAGGACAGCTGCCCACTGCAGCTACATACAGAGCACTGCAGTAGAAGGTAGATTACTAGCCAGCAAAGCTACCTAAGCTTAAATGTCCCTCAAACCCCTGCAGACTTCTGTCCCTCCAATAACAGAGCAGTATCAAAACGATTACTAGCCAGCAAACTTTCAACTGTCCCTGAAATCACTAACAGGCAGCAGCTCTCTCCCTACACTATCTCTTCAGCACACACAGGCAGAGTGAAAAAAACGCTGCAGGGCTTCGGTTTTTATAGGGAAGGGGAGTGGTCCAGGGGAGAGCTTCCTGATTGGCTGCCATGTACCTGCTGGTCTGGGGTGAGAGGGCAAAAAAAAGCGCCAACAATGGCGAACCCAAAATGGCGAACGTCGCGCGACGTTCGCGAACTTCCGGCGAGCGCGAACACCCGATGTTCGCGCGAACAAGTTCGCCGGCGAACAGTTCGCGCCATCTCTACTTAGGGCTCATTTATGGAGCAAGTGCAACAAGCTGTTTGCATAATGCACCTGCATAGGGTGGTACTGGGCCAGTGGGATGCCCAGACCCAATCCCCACAGCTGCTCGAGTGACTCCCTGGCCTCCCAAGCTGCCCAAAGAAATTAGAAGGTAGGGGCTGACGGGGAGAAGGGGGGGTTGCAGAGGGCCTTTGGAGTGGTAGGGGCCTGGGGCAGAAGTGGGCCCCTGATGTGGCGGCTCCTATGGGCCAGGACCCCAGTCTAAAACTGCACTAATGCCTACACCCCGAACTTTGAAGCAGCAATGTCTAGTCAGTCTAGTCTGCTGTGATGAATAGCACACTACTGCAAGCATGAACATAAAAGAACCTTAGAACTATATCCAATATGGATGTAAAGGTAATTTAATACGTTTTGTCAGTAGTCACAAATGACTTATACCAAGTGAACAAGCCCCTGTGGAAGTTGTCCAGCAGAACACAGGAAAAAAAACAGGTCCAAACCCAATCCCTGTGGTCGCTTGAGCAACTACCTGACCTCCCCGGCCACCCAAAGAAATTAGTAGGTATACGCTGGTAGGGGGGAAGGGGGCAGAGGGGGGCTGCAGTGGTCAGTTGGGGTGGAAGGGCCCCAGGAGGTGAAGGACCCTGGTGGGGCAGACCCCCCCCAAGGCCGACATTGCATCAATACATACACCCAACAATTTTAGAGCAGCATTGTACCTGTCCAAGCATGACTGCAAGCTTGAATGCTCAGGAACGATAGAACTACATCCAACCAGCCTGGATTTGATCCAGATGCAGAGTTCCTTTAATAGGTTGTCGCAATAGTCACAAATGACTTATACCAAGTGAATCAGCCCCTGTGCAGTGAGCAAAAAATAGGTGCAAATGTGCCCAGCACACAAAACATTACTGAAGACCTATGCATTCCAAATCTGACCTGTGTGATCTCCTATACATTGCTTCTTGTGTTCAGCAGTGCAACATTCATGAGGGGAAGATATAGGAGTCATGTTGGCTTTATAACTCTTTTTGCACTGCTGTGCAAGTATATCACTCCTTTGGGACAGTGGTTACTACACTCCACATAGATGCACCAAACAATATGCAACTGGACCAGAGCAAAGTGTATGATTGGTGCACAGTAAGCAAAATGCAACACTGCTTGTTTTATATGTTAAAAATAACAATGGAAATGTGAACAGAAAATCCCTTTCAGACTTCAAGATTGTAAATAAGTTTCCTCTGTCTGTGCCTTATCAGTCTCTGATACCAAGTTGTACGCAGAAAGAAAATTAAGTCTCCGTGATAAGGTCTTGCCATCTCTGAGCAGCGACATAATGACGCAGAATATTCTAGACCTCTCTGCCTCTGATGGCACACCTTTGTCAATTACGCTGCAGTCTTTTTTCCCTGATTTAATTTGCGGTGCAATTAGCGACATGCTTACAAAACAAACTGACCTGATCACTTGTGCTCTGTCAATACTGTCTAAGCGAAGCTAATTGTTATGCAGAGGTGAGGCCCTGGGAGAAGTGCTGAGTCGCATTGGTGTGCCGGAGCTGTCCCGCTCTGCTGCGGGCGCAGGAAATCTGCAATCTGTAGGAAAATGCATTTGCGAAGACGCTTGGCTGCGGCCCAGGCTCGTATAGATTAAAATGTGACCTTGGTGGGTTCATTTTTACAAAATACAGAACAATTCTCTGGGCTGTCTAGCTAAGGTTAATAAAGTTGTTCTGCTTGACAGTCATTACATAATCACTACATATATCTCGTCATTCTGCGTAGTGGTAATTCGATATCCATATGATTGGTAGTAAATTCTGACAGGTCTATTAAGCCGGCGCTAAGACTTAGACCATATTTCAGCTCATTTAAGGTAAGGGTTGTTAGTGGCACATACCTTGCTGAACGAGTGTGTTATCCACTAGGTTGCATCATCAGCAATACTGTAATGCATCTTAAAAAGATGATTTTTTTTTTTGTTCATTATAACGATGTCATGTTGCTGATGAATGGCTGCCCACCGAAATAATAAATGTGCTGGAGAATATACAGTATATATGTATCATATAACTTTTTTTGAGATTATTGGGGCAGGAATAGCAAGGGGCAAAGAAACTCAAGGCTTAAATGCAGCAATTAGTTTGCTCATATCTTACACAGAGAAATATCTTATATTAAAGTTCAGCTTTAACTGCCTCTAGGGTTTCCTTTTTGCCTGAACCAGCAGAAAATCATTCCCCTACAATAAACAGTTCAACTGAACCATCTTAGGGGTGATTTACTGCAACTCCAGATACAACCGCTAAAGCATTAAGTGACTACAAAAAAAGCACCTCTTAGTGCTCATTCAACAAGCACTTGCATTCAGGATCCGGCTATACAGTATGTTGGAACGAGTATTGGAAATCCAATATATTCAGTGAGTGCAAAATGCTCCCTGAAAGGGCGTGGCCTAATTGTTGTGGGGGTGTGGTCTATCATAAAGTCAGACATTGCTCACTACAAAGCTTTCCTTTCTCACCTAACAAATTGCTCATTTCACACATTAAACTCTAAGGGGACACTGTAAAAAATTAGGAGAATGGCCTAACATGATGGTAGTGAAAGACAAGGGCACCAAACCCATCTAAATCCTGAAAAAAAACAGGGTGCACATTTGAATAATATGCAATTAGTCTAATGCAGGGGAGCCCAGGACATTGATTGAGATCTAACAGTAGATCCTGGTAATGTTCCTGGTAGACAGTAACCTGACTCGCCCTCCAAACACCTTTCTTTGGACAGTGAGCAGAAACAAAACTGATTGTGATTGGACCAACCGACGCATAGCAACCGTTTCTGCTCATTGTGAAATGATGCGTCACTGGGCAGTGATACCAGTCCCTAGTGATAAAATTTGGCAGGCAGGAGAAGGAAAGTGTAAGTATGGGGATCAGAGTGCGCCAGGCCCATCTGAAGCTTTTTTTGTGCACAAGGGGGCCTGGTGCACTCGAGTTACACCACTGCTTCCAGCATTAATATCCTCCTACACTAAGCACAATTCAGCCAGAACATTTTAGCGTAATCATTCAATTTCTAATTCTTAACCCCAGGTTGATTGCCTTATTTTTTCTACCTTCTATCCTGTTTCATAACCCAGAGCATTTTACATATTTCTTCTGATTATTCAGCTGGGCAAGTGATTCCATGGCAGGATTCAGGCTGCAGACTCCTAGCAAAATAATTGCTGATAATGATAGGTGGGTGGGCTGAAGTGGGAACATCTGCACTCTACTGTTATATTGCCAACTGTTCTGCCTTGCCACGGATGCTACCCACGGGTATGTCTAACGCAGAATAATCTTGAAGATTTTAAGCCACCTGCCTAGCAGTTGTGTAAGGGGGAAATGTCAGTCATTCATAGAGAATAGCAAGTGCTCAGGTTTGTAGATGACATATCAGATCGGCACTTATTATGTATTCACTGATTAGGAAATAAACCAAATTGCTTTATTGCCAATTACTTAAGTCTGTTCCATTATTAAATAGCTGAAAATACCAGGAAACACAGAATAAATGACTAGACTCCTATTACCGAACCATATTTAAGTGTTGCAACCCCCCTTCCAACACCCAACGTCTGTTGCTTGATTTCAGCCACTTCCATGTACAAATTATAGATGCAGTTGGGTTGTAACCTGGACGGCTTTCCTCTTGGCAGATTTGTTTTTTATGTCCGTCTGTTTAAAGACTGTAATGTTAAAGTGACCATGTTTCTGTACTGCTGACTCCGTGTGAGGGTTAGACAAGCAATCAATGGACTTGCAATTTTAATGGAAGCCACTATACTATACCTGCTTTTTTTATTTTGTATTTGTCTGCTGACTACGTAAGTGTAAGGCTATAGTAAAATGAGCATGCAGCACTGTTACTTTCACTATGAACTTTAACCCAAAATATTGCTCCGGATGAGACCTATAGTCCTCAGGGTGTGAACGATCGCAACAATGTGGAGGCACTGTAGCCCACTGTAATCAGTGGTATTAATATGGGCATTTAATAAGAACGGGGGGCAGTGGTTCTTTGAACAATAACAGAACTGATCTATTAGAACAGATCCACATGGGAGAATAAAGCAATGATACAGAATACAACCACGGGGTAGTCAATACATGCTCACAATGAAGATCATTGGTAACCCAATCCTCTGTAGAGCTTGACTGAGGGGTGTATTGAGTTCACCCAAAGTTTCTTCTGTTTCCTCTGGGGACACCTCTTAGTGGAACTCAGGTGGTAGTCTATCTAGTCCCTTTAACCTGTCTCTGGTTTCCTGACTAGGCAACAATGTCCTTGGGATCTAATTCCTTTTAGTAGTCCTCGGTGGAGCAAAGAGCTGCTAATATAGGTAACCCTATTCTTTAACTCCTAGAGAGACTAGTGACAGGATCTAGCTACCCATTACTAATCCTGCACTTCAAATCAGTGCATGGTTGCTAGGGTAATGTGGACCCTAGCAAACAGATTAAATAGCTCTTTGGCAATTAACTAAGATTAAGGGATCTAGCTGTTCTGATTTATGAACAAGAACTGTGATTTTTTTATGTCTGTTATATATTGTTACAAGGTATTGATTTCTGGAAAACTCAATTTTGAATAAAACATAAGTGAGCTCATTTATAAACACTGGGCAAATTTGCACCTGGGCAGAAACCCATAGCAACCCATCAATGGTTAGCTTTTTTTTCAGCCAGATGGAAGTAGAACAATGAAAGTAAAGATCTGATTGGTTGCCATGGATTACTGCCCAGGTGCAAATTTGCCCAATGGTTATAAATACCCCCCCTTGGATTTCTGGTAAGTTAATGTCATTGACTTACTTGCTGGCAAAATACTATAGCTATTCCTCTGCACTAAGCTCAGTTTAGCAGACATACTGTAAAATGCTACATTGCTCATTTACTGTGTATCGAGATGCCAAAAAACCATATTGGAGTGGGTAGTCTCCTGTACTAAGCACAGCTCTGCAGGAACAGCTCATATATTTGCTTAAATCCCTGTGCCTAGTGATAATATGTACAGATCAGCATAAAAAGCCCACACATTTACATATATTAATGTGTAGACCTTGATTGCATTCAGTGTCTCTAAATACGATCCTGCCCTTATTGAGATTTGCCATACTTTATTTTATTAATTAAAAAAAAAAATCACAATTGATCGGTTTAATGGGCCGTTAATTACAAGCTAACAAAATCTGCTCTGTGCAACCACAAGCCTTCTTAAATCAGTATTGTAGGGCTCTTCCAAAGTCATCTTGCAGTACATTACTGAAGTGAACACCCACATATTTATTTAATTTACTGAGCAAATGAAGTTGAGTACAGGGTTGGCTGCCAAATATTGGATTCCTCTCCATGGACACATTTATTTTTTTGAGCCTGTGCCTTGTCATGTATCAGCTCAAGCATCTGCAGCAAGCTCTTGTATGGCACGCTTGGCCTTATTTGTGTAAGCTAAACTGCAATGAATAGACTGTAGTAAATAACACAAACAGCTTGTGCTTATCTCCAAATAAATAGGAGTGGTCATGTGTTTATTTGAGAAAGACGGCTGTAAGTAGGCGAGGGGGCAACACAAAACGTACATGTTCCGGAACAATTAAAAAATAAAAAACTCAGAATGGCTAATTGCAAATTAATGTCACAGGTTGCTTGAATATAAAACTCAACAGGCAGACGGCACTTCTGGGATTAGGTTTATTGGAGTTACTGCTGTAGAAACCTAACGTATTTTGGGAGTATATCCCTTAGCTATAGGAACCTATGACTAAGGGATATACTCCCAAAACGCGTTAGGTTTCTACAGCAGTAACTCCAATACACCTAATCCCAGAAGTGCCGTCGGCCTATTGAGTTTTGTAGCGTTCACAGTGGGGCACAGTTGATTGAGCACCTGGATTGAGGGAAGAGCGGTGAACTGTAGCAGTCTCTTTTTGTTTTTTGCTTGAATATATGCAAGCTTTGAGTATAAGGTAATTAACATAATTGTCGTTGAGCTATAGAAATTCAGGGCTAGGTAGAAACACAGGCATTGGTCGTCCTGGGTCTTGCAACGCAAAGCAACCAGATGTTCATTTTCATTATTGTAACTGTGCTAGACCAGTTAAAGCTAACTGTGTGATGTGTCAGGTTATACACTCAAAATATACATTCATCATCATCATTATATGCAACTTACTCCATGTTAGGGACCTGTGAGTGTAATGTAATTAAGTGCCAGGTTATACATTCATCATTATGAATGTTTTTCAAGAAAAGTTTTTAAAGGTTTTGCTATAAATAGGCAATTACAGTTTGAAGTTGGAAACAGAGGGAAACTGGGGTAGGAGAAAGCAGAGTAGTGGCTGGGGTGGTGCAGGAGAGCAGTAGAATTAGCGCAATGACATATGAAGTAGCTCCATGTACAGCATTTGGCCTGCCATGCATAAAGCTTGGCATCAGATGCCTTAATTTCTCTCTATGGGTATCATATCATAGTTGGTATATGTATGGGATCTATTATACTGAAATCCTTGGCACCTATGGGGTTATGTAATTAAAGACACTAAGTTTGCCCAGGGCAGTAACCTATAGCAACCAATCAGCAGGTAGAATTTCCAGGTCATATGTTTAAAAGCAAACATCTTATTGGTTGCTACTGGTTACTGCTCCTGGGCAAATGTAGTGCATTTTATTACATGTGGGGGCTAGCGTTTTACAAATAAGCAGTTTCACCATAAATGTTATAACTGTATCTACTAGAAACATAAATAAACCCAATACAATTGGCTTGCAACCAATACAGGGGGTTTAGTTACTATCAAGTACTATTTTGTAGTACAGGTATAGGACCTGTTATCCATAATAATTGGGACCTTGAGTTTTCCGGATAACAGATATTTCCATAATTTGAATCTTTATTCCTTAAGTCTACTAGAAAATCATGTAAACATTAAGGGGCCAATTTACTTAGCTTGAGTGAAGGAATAGAATAAAAAAAAACTTCGAATTTTGAATGTTTTTTTGGCTACTTCGACCTTCGACTACGACTTCGAATGGAAAAAACTTTGAATTTCGAAGTATTTTTTTGGGTACTTCGACCATTGAATAGGATACTATGACCTTCGACTTCGATTCAAACGTTTCAAAGTAAAAATCGTTCCACTATTCGACCATTCGATAATGAAGTACTGTCTCTTTGAAAAAAACTTTGACCCCCTACTTCACCACCTAAAACCTACCGAAGTGCAATGTTAGCCTATGGGGAAGGTCGCCATAGGCTTTGTAATGGTTTTTTTTGGTCGAAGAAAAATCGTTTGATCGATCGATGAATTAAAATCCTTCGAACCGAAGGATTTTTCATTCGATCGTTCATTCGAACTATTTGCGCTAAATCGAATATCGAAGTTGAAGGATTTACATTTGGCAGTCGAATATCGAGGCGTAATTAACCCTCGATATTCGACCCTATGTAAATCTGCCCCTAAATAAACCCAATCGGCTGTTTTTGCTTCCAATAAGGATTAATTATATTTTAGCTGGGATCAAGTAATAGCTACTGTTTTATTATTACAGAAAAGAAGTGAATCTGTTTTAAAACTGTGCATTATTCTGTTAAAGGGCACCAATCATGACCAAAATCATTTACTAAGTAAATACACTATGTGAAAGTTCAAGAAATCCGATTTTTAAAACAGTAGGAATTGTTTGTATAATGTAAATGATCAGCTCACTATACCTTCTGCAAGATCTCCCCTATCTCCACTGCAGTTCTAGCTGAGGCAGGCATCTTGGATTTCACTGGCTCCTCCTACCTATATCTTCCCAGCCAACTGTAGCTCTTAATTCTCGCACATGCTCAGTTGAAATTCCTTGTTTGCTTATCAAACCTTCTAAGCTATTTTCAAATCAGCCAAACCTGTGTGTTAGCTGCTGTACAGTAGTGCTGCCCCCTGCTGGAAGTTAGCAGGTGGCAGCACTTCTAGTGGATACTTCTAGTGGAGGAGTTTACTAAAACAAGGCATGGGTAGAATACTCAAAGCAGTGTTACAATCTGAGCATGCTCCTGAAATTTGCACATTAGAGTCTCTGTTAGAGTCTCAATATGGCCTCCCTCAGTGAAAGAACCCATTTGACAAAGTAAGGGATTTTTTTTAAAACCTGCAGTTTTTTCAAAAAACTATATATGTAGTTTGATTAAACATGTTTAGCTTGTGCTCGTCAGATTGTTAATATGTGTTTGATTTTGGCTGTGATAGGTGCCCTTTAAGTCTACAGGAGACGACCTTTCCATAATTCTGAGCTTTCTGGATAACTGGATAACCTCTACTTGATGTAAGACAGATTTGTCAAAATTCAAAAATTCTTCTTTGTGGCAGAAGTGTGACAGAATGTTCATCATGTTCTTTTCCCATTAGATATTTGCAATGCAAATTTTCTCAAGCATTATGATGCCCAGAATTTTTCCTTTGTTTATTGAGCAAGGTTCCCAAAGTTGAGTTTAACGGAGAAGCAACTCAGGAAATATTGATTAAAATTTTTTCAAAAGGTTGCTAAAAATTTTTTCAATTAAGTATTCACTGATGACATCACTGAAACAAATAAATAAATATCTAAATATTTCAGTCTGTGAGAAATGCAACTTTTTAAATTCAGATTCAAGAAAAATGTTGCCTCAACTTTTGATAAATCATCAACTAAGTTCTAGTACTCTAATGGAAATAACCCAATGAATATAACCCTTCATTCTCAATAAAATATATCTGCTAATAACTATTCAATAAAGGCAAATTAAACACCAAATCTTAGTGGATAAAAGGTAATGCCACAATTTGCATCATTGGGCGCTGGGGCATATTGTATAATTATTACCGCTGTTTGTAGATTTGAGTATGATTTCCAGTAAAAAAAACAAAAAACTACAAGCGCTAAATAAGCCACAGATTCATTCTTCATTATTACATCATTTATCACATGAAAATTGTCATTTTTTGCAGTGTGCTCTCTGGCCCATTACACAAGTCTATAACCACAAATTCTGCTACGTGTCCCATTTTGACCAGTGTGCTTCAACATGGCTGTAATAATTCCAGTCACTGACAGTTCTTTATTGATTTTCAGTAGTATTCAAGAGGTGAAAGGTCTCCCATCTCCAAGGCAATTTATTTCTAGGTGTCCTCCAGTTGAATAAATCAGAAATCTTTGACACAAACGGTAGTAAACAGTCATCATTCCTGAGGAAATGTTTCATGTGGATCACTATTTTAAAGTTATGTGTATGTCCATCATTTATTTTAGACTTTTGTATATGATGAGCAAAACATGCTGCTCTTTGACTACTGTTGGACTGCAACACCAACTGTTCTCTTGTGGCTAATGGAGACTGTTGCTTTTCATATCCTATCTCACTAGAATACAGAGCTAATTTATGAAATCTTTTTAATTTGGCATATGGTAGGACATCATATTTCGCTTGGATTGAAGCAAAGTTGTTTGAGAACAACCATTCTGTCCTGTCTGTATTTCTGTTACTTATAATGATGATAGCGTTTCAGAAAGAACCAAGTTCTGCCATTTTTCTTTGTAATGAATCATAAATAGATAGATAACATTTGAAAAAAAAGATTTTTCTCAATATTTAATGCAGAGAAGTGTAGTCAGAAAAGGACTTTCACTTTCTGCCACACTCCTTGCAGGTTGCTACTGGAATTTACTTTAATGCTTTGACTTAAAGACTTGCTTTTCCTCTCCTTTTGGTTGTCTTCAAATTGTTATAGTCTATGCCATGGCTTTCCTTTGTGTTTTGGCATTATATTGTTCTTATCAGGCCCACTGTATACTGTAGCTTATCAGTTACCATCAAAGTGGGACATTCACTAAGATTCGTAGTTGCGCCAGGCGTAACTTTGCCGCACTTCGCCAGGCGTAGTTTCGCCAGCGCTTAGCAAATTCACTAAAATCCGAAGTTGCACTCAGGGGTAGCGTAAGGTTGCGAAGTTGTTGTACCGTTGATTCGCTAAGCGAAGCGAAGTTCAGCTAGCGATGGTTAATTTGCATACGGAGCCAAATTCAAATTTCAATGGAGGAATATGTAGCAGCACTACAAATGCCTGGGAAACCTTCAAAACATCAAATAAAATTTTTATTTTGCCCTACAAATGTGCCCACTGTATAGTAAAGTTGCCATGAGTTAGGAAATGTAATAATAATAATATAGAAAAATCGCCAGCGTTTTTTGGGAAGTGTAGTGTAAAAGGTAGCATTCAGAACAATGCGCGCGTTAGTGAATTTGCGTAGTTACGTCCGTTGCGCAAATTCGCCAGGCGTAAGGGTGCGAAGTTACACTAGCGAAGTTACGCCAGCGTCCGTTAGTGAATTTGCATAGTAACGTAAATGACCAACGCTAGCGAATTGATGATAGCGTTGAATGAATTTGCCCCTAAATGTTCCCATTGCTAGGTCTAAAGAGTCCCCATTGGTCTTCAAAAAACTTCTCTAACAGAGTTGAGAACTTGAGAAGATGCAATGTATCAAAACAAACCATTGCAATGTTGACTCATTGTTGACAATATAGTGCCATAACTATATGTAGGCAGTACAGGCTTCCTATCCTTATTGTAGGTGGAGCCATATTATTGTTTGGTTTTCCTTTATGAATCCTCTATAATGAGCATCAGTCGATAACTCCTACTGATTGTTAAGGTAGTGGTTTCATAAATGTCTTTGATAAAAGGTCTCTACTCATGGAAGAAACAGCTCCCATTCATCTGTATAAATACATACTGTATTTACAGGAAAGGAATTTACAATTCACACAAAACTATGTGACCTCATACTGTACTCTCTTTGAAGATGCACATTATAATACTGAGTGTAAAAAAGACTTTATTTATTAGTTTAATTTTAGAACTTTTTGTAGTAAATGTAGGGTTTCATCATTTTTTTTAATAACAAAAACATTTTAAGGTGACTAAAAAGTTGTTCTGATATTTTAGTCTTTTTTTTTGCCTTCCAGAATGACTGAATGCAGTTCTGTATTGAAAAATGGTGGCATTTGAAAGCTTTATGTAACAAAAAACTCACATTATGCCTCGGGAAGGTTATTACTTAGGATCTGTTAGAAGGATATAACCTTTCTGCTCAGAGCACAAAAGGAAGGGAAAATTGGAATAAAATATAGATTTTGACATAGATCACGGTGTTGCTTCATAATATTCTGTTCCCTGGATTTTGAAGAATAAGAGATTCATTTATTAGTAATATTAGAATGTTTCTTTTTAATTGGATGTTAGCAATAGAGAACATTAATTATTAACTGTTAGAGCACATTTAGGGGGTTATTTATTAGGGTCCAAATACACGAAGGGGCACATTTACCTAGGGTCGAATATCGAGGGTTAATTAACCCTCGATATTCGTCCGTCTAAGTAAAATCCTTCGACTTCGAATATCGAAGTTGAAGGATTTTCTGATATTCCTACGATCAAACGATCAAAGGAATAATCGTTCGATCGAACGATTAAATCCTTCGGATCGAACGATACGAAGGATTTTAATCCATCGATCGAAGGATATTCCTTCGATCAGGAAATTGTTAGGAAGCCTATGGACCTTCCCCATAGGCTAACATTGGCCTCGGTAGGTTTTAGGTGGCGAACTAGGGGGTTGAAGAATTTTTTAAAGAGACAGTACTTCAACTATCGAATGGTCGAAAAGTCGAACGATTTTTAGTTCGAATCGTTTGATTCAAAGTCTAAGTTCGTAGTCGATGGTAGAAGTAGCCATATTCAACCATTCAAAATTCGAACTATTTTTCCTCTATTCCTTCACTCGAACTAAGTAAATGGGACCCGAAATAAAAAAAAAAAAATTCTTGATATTTATTAAAGTCCGATGGTATAGAAACTCCAGATCCAAAAACCCGGCATCTCAAAGCTCTCCAGGTCCTGTATTAGTCAACGGGGAAGGTCCCAGTGTCTGCACTGCTGTCAGTACCGATATCCGATGATTTCGGGGATTTTGGGCTGAAAGGTCCGAAGTTTTTGCCCGAACCTATTTTTTTAGAAGATAAATAAGGTCTATTCAGGAATTCGGAGTTGCTCTGATTTTTATCTTAGACATACTGAGGTAAATTGGGAGCTTGATAAATAACCCCCTTAAAGTGATTGAAACACTTAAAGGAACTTAATATACTTTATGAATCCTATTTGCAAGCTTTAAAATTTATGGTATATCACAGTAAAAGATTTGGGAATTGCGCTTGCCCCTTTAGATAGATCAAGCCCCCAATTTAGTATCTTGTAATCTATTTCTGGATTCTTACATGGACATTATAAATCAATAGAAAGTCATTTGCAGGTTATAAGGAAGGATCTAGCATCCATCTTATTATTAACGTATCTGCAAAATGTACCCATATTTGCAAATCACACTGATGCAGGGATGCAGTATTGTACCAAAATGTCCACTAGTGTCACAATTACCCTAAAAATCTAATTTACTGTTCTTTTAAGTATAGCTTGCTTTGAGCCAAGGCCCATCAAAATGCAGAATAAAGTGTTAGTCTCAAGGGTCCTATATGACCATATGTTTGTTATTCAGGCAAGAACGGTATCGCTGTGTAGTAAATATTTCAACTCACCACTGTATTATTAACCAAAATCCCATATATCTGTTAAAGGATTTAAACCTGAGTTTATTTATGCTTCACTGAATTTATTGACCATTGGGGAGTCATTGCGGTGTCTGTTTACATCATTAAACTTTCCACCGAGGGGGGGTTGATCATTTGTCAAATACTGCCCTCCATTTAAGTGCATCCCTTGTAATATTTATTCTATCACATTATCCATCCCCTCCCTAGACCTTGAAAGCAAAGATTACTGGTTCAGCAAGTTGATGCACAATTTAAGGGTCATTTCTATGCTTGTCCAAATTACAAACATCAGTTATCTGAAATAACCACCTGACAGACTACATGTGATATTGCTCGATCTCTTCATTCCATGAATTTATCTGATACTGGTTTGTTACTTTCACACTTTTTCCTTATGTCTTACTTCTACCTAAGGAATTGATACCAGTGACGCTAAAGTCTAGTTTATATAATAGTGTGCGGTCCCTTTATTTTTGCCCTTCTGTCTATTTCAATATGAAATAAACACAGAGTTTTTATGTTCCTATTGTGTTCCTATTCTTCATTATCCAAATTCATTTCCAATTATGGCCACACATATTTAGATTTTTAAAGCAATATGCCATTAGCAAGTTGTCTCTGACACACAACAGGGTCAAGGTTTTATTTAGTATGTTGATCCCTTCAATTTATGGGGTGTATCACTATTAACATGCTTGTTTGCACCAGATTGCGTCTTTATTGAAGCAGGTCAACAATAGCTTTTTTTATGAAGGTTTCACTGGTCTGCTATATTATATCATATTAAATCCTCAAGTCACATAGTCATATTAATGTTTTAATGCCCTATAAATACTGTTGGGACTATTTACAACCAATAAAGTGTTTGTGTTTGGTCTGCGTTGTTACAGACCATAAATGAGAGAGGACCAGTGAGATTGAAACCTGTAGTATGAATAATCACCTTGTAGGATTCCACCGGTGGTCAACTCTTCCCCATCTTTGAGTTTTTAAACAAATTGTCATTTGTTGTTGTTTGGGCAGTCTTACATTACAGATATTTCTGGCAAATGTCCTACAATATGAAAGGGACACAACTTGACTTACCTGATAGTTAGTGATGGGCGAATAAATTCGGCAGGCATGGATTTGTGGCGAATTTCCATGTTTTGCCGGCAGCAAATAAATACGCTGGCAAAAAAATCAGCCGCAACAAATACATTTTTCACACGTTAGAAAAGTGGCACGCATAAAAATTGTCGCACTTCAAAATTATTCAGATACCCATTGACTTAAATGAATTTGGGCAAAATAGTGGAGCGTCGATATTATTTTTACGCCTATTGACTTCAATGTGTTTCGCAAATTTTTTCGCTGTTTCTCAATTTTTTTGCCAAATTGCCGAATTTTGTTGGTGAAACTACACAGATTCGCCCTTCACTACTAATAGTGTAAAGGAGGTTGAATGAATAATTTACAATTAAAATAATTGTTTCCTTATTATTTGTACTGTTTTTTTGACATCTAAGCACAAAAAAAGTTTGCTGCAATTAAATAAGTCATTATGGGGTTTATTTATTTAAGTCCGAATTCTAAAAACTAGAAAAATTTATGTTTCAAGATTTATTATATCCTGAGGCTGCAAAATGTCCAAATGCAAAAATCCACCGTCTCAGACCTGCCGAGTCAGGGGGAGAGGTCCATATCTGATTTGGAAGTTTCTGTGGTTTACGCTGGAATAAGCCCAAAAATCTGACTATTTCTGACTTTTTGGGCAACAATCTGAAAAATTCATGCTTTTTAGGAATAAGTCCGAAAAAATTGAGCGATTTGGGGAAAAAAACATTCAATTTGGGTTTTTGCCTGATTTTAACACATTTTTCCCCAATCCAATTAAATTTTACTTTTTTTGGAAAGTTGAGTTTAGGTGGGTTCATGATGTAATGAGACTAGAGATGGCGCGAACTGTTCGCCGGCGAACTTGTTCGTGCGAACATCGTTCGCGAACGTCGCGCGACGTTCGCCATTTTGGGTTCGCCATTGTTGGCGCTTTTTTTTGCCCTCTCACCCCAGACCAGCAGGTACATGGCAGCCAATCAGGAAGCTCTCCCCTGGACCACTCCCCTTCCCTATAAAAACCGAAGCCCTGCAGCGTTTTTTCACTCTGCCTGTGTGTGCTGAAGAGATAGTGTAGGGAGAGAGCTGCTGCCTGTTAGTGATTTCAGGGACAGTTGAAAGTTTGCTGGCTAGTAATCGTGTTGATACTGCTCTGTTATTGGAGGGACAGAAGTCTGCAGGGGTTTGAGGGACATTTAAGCTTAGGTAGCTTTGCTGGCTAGTAATCTACCTTCTACTGCAGTGCTCTGTATGTAGCTGCAGTGGGCAGCTGTCCTGCTTCTGATCTCATCTGCTGACTGCTGCAATAACAGTAGTCCTTGTAAGGACTGCTTTTATTTATTTTTTTGTTGTTTTACTACTACTACTACTACTACTACTATAAGAGCCCAGTGCTATTAGTCTAGCAGTGTTGGGGAGTGGGACTGGTGTGCTAATCTGCTGCTCCTAGTAGTTCAGCAGCACCAACTGTAATTTTTTTTTTTTAATATTCATTTTTTTTTTATTTTACTTTTTTTTATTTTACTACCGCTGTAGTAGTGTATAAGTTGACCTTTTAGGCATTATTTGCCCTGTAGGCATTTTTTGCCCAGTGTGTTATTCAACCAACTGCCATCTAGCTGTGTGACCTTGTTCACATTCTGTCTAAATATCCATAATATTACCGTCTCCAGAAAAAACACCGGAGTGACTTTTTTCAAGCAGCCATAAAAAATTTTACGTAATCCGTATCCATCGCTGTAGTAGTGTATAAGTTGACCTTTTAGGCATTATTTGCCCTGTAGGCATTTTTTGCCCAGTGTGTTATTCAACCAACTGCCATCTAGCTGTGTGACCTTGTTCACATTCTGTCTAAATATCCATAATATTACCGTCTCCAGAAAAAACACCGGAGTGACTTTTTTCAAGCAGCCATAATATATTTTACGTAATCCGTATCCACCGCTGTAGTAGTGTATACATTGATCTTGTGGGCATTATTTGCACAGTGTTTTCTTCAAACCGCCATCTAGCTGTGTGAGCTTGTTCACATTTTGTCTAAATATTGATAATATTATCGTCTCTAGAAAAACCACTTGAGTTACTTTTTTTCAAGCAGCATTCTTATATTTTACGTAATCCGTATCCACCGCTGTGTATACGTTGACCTTGTAGGCATTATTTGCACAGTGTTTTCTTCAAACCGCCATCTAGCTGTGTGAGCTTGTTCACATTTTGTCTAAATATTGATAATATTATCGTCTCTAGAAAAACCACTTGAGTTACTTTTTTTCAAGCAGCATTCTTATATTTTACGTAATCCGTATCCACCGCTGTGTATACGTTGACCTTGTAGGCATTATTTGCACAGTGTTTTCTTCAAACCGCCATCTAGCTGTGTGAGCTTGTTCACATTTTGTCTAAATATTGATAATATTATCGTCTCTAGAAAAACCACTTGAGTTACTTTTTTTCAAGCAGCATTCTTATATTTTACGTAATCCGTATCCACCGCTGTGTATACGTTGACCTTGTAGGCATTATTTGCACAGTGTTTTCTTCAAACCGCCATCTAGCTGTGTGAGCTTGTTCACATTTTGTCTAAATATTGATAATATTATCGTCTCTAGAAAAACCACTTGAGTTACTTTTTTTCAAGCAGCATTCTTATATTTTACGTAATCCGTATCCACCGCTGTGTATACGTTGACCTTGTAGGCATTATTTGCACAGTGTTTTCTTCAAACCGCCATCTAGCTGTGTGAGCTTGTTCACATTTTGTCTAAATATTGATAATATTATCGTCTCTAGAAAAACCACTTGAGTTACTTTTTTTCAAGCAGCATTCTTATATTTTACGTAATCCGTATCCACCGCTGTGTATACGTTGACCTTGTAGGCATTATTTGCACAGTGTTTTCTTCAAACCGCCATCTAGCTGTGTGAGCTTGTTCACATTTTGTCTAAATATTGATAATATTATCGTCTCTAGAAAAACCACTTGAGTTACTTTTTTTCAAGCAGCATTCTTATATTTTACGTAATCCGTATCCACCGCTGTGTATACGTTGACCTTGTAGGCATTATTTGCACAGTGTTTTCTTCAAACCGCCATCTAGCTGTGTGAGCTTGTTCACATTTTGTCTAAATATTGATAATATTATCGTCTCTAGAAAAACCACTTGAGTTACTTTTTTCAAGCAGCATTCTTATATTTTACGTAATCCGTATCCACCGCTGTGTATACGTTGACCTTGTAGGCATTATTTGCACAGTGTTTTCTTCAAACCGCCATCTAGCTGTGTGAGCTTGTTCACATATTGTCTAAATATTGATAATATTATCGTCTCTAGAAAAACCACTTGAGTTACTTTTTTTCAAGCAGCATTCATATATTTTACGTAATCCGTATCCACCGCTGTGTATACGTTGACCTTGTAGGCATTATTTGCACACTGTTTTCTTCAAACTGCCATCTAGCTGTGTGTATTATCATTTCCAGAAAAACCAACTGAGTTTTTGTTGTTGTTGTTTTTTTAAAAATAATGCCAGGCAAAGGCAGGCCGCCACGCAGAGGCCGTGCTAGGGGCCGTGCTGCTATGCAATCCTGTGGCCCTAGCAAATTGCCCAGTTTTAAAAAGCCAATGACCCTGAACTCCCAAAATGCTGAAGAGGTAGTTGACTGGCTTACACAGCACACCCCATCCTCTACCGTTTCTAACTTTACCACAACATCCTCCTCATCCTCCACTGCTATGGCCACCCCACGTAACACTTCCTCCACCACCGGTGCCCCTTCTTCACTGGAGTCAGAGGAGTTATTTTCCCATGAGTTTCTTGAACTGAGTAATGCGCAACCATTATTGGCAGAAGAAGATGAAGGAGATGAGGACGTTACACCAGATTTAATTCTGGCAGAGAACACGACAGAGATGGACATAATGATGAGTGATGAGGAGGAGGTCCCCGCTGCTGCTTCCTTCTGTGATGTGTCAGAAGAAATTGATGCATCTGAGGAGAATGATGATGAGGAGATTGATGTTTTGTGGGTGCCTAGTAGAAGAGAGCAAGAGGAGGGTAGTTCAGATGGAGAGACGGAGAGTCAGAGAGGCAGTAGGAGAATAAGACTTAGAAGAAGCAGGGAGGACAGCCCGCAGGGATCAGTAGGGCAACAACATGTATCGGCACCTGTGTTCAGCCGGCCAACGCACCCGCCATTGCCGCCAATGCCGCCAACTTCTACTGTTACCGCCAGATCGCAGACTTCCAAAAAGTCAGCAGTGTGGGATTTTTTTAATGTGTGTGCCTCTGACAAAAGCATTGTAATTTGCAATGAGTGCAGTCAGAAACTGAGCCTTGGTAAGCCCAACAGCCACATAGGTACAACTTCTATGCGAAGGCACATGAGCGGCAAGCACAAAGCACTTTGGGAGCAACACCTCAAAGGCAACAGGCAAACTAAAAGCCACACTCCTTCTGGTCCAGCATCTTACTGCTCTACCTCTGCTCTCCTTGACCCATCTGAACCACCCTCCACTCCACCTTCCACCTTGACCACCTGTTCCCATTCCCAATCATCTGCCACCAGCCAAGTTTCTGTGAAGGCCATGTTTGAGCGTAAGAAGCCAATGTCTGACTGTCACCCCCTTGCCCGGCGTCTGACAGCTGGCTTGTCTGCACTCTTAGCCCGCCAGCTTTTACCATACCAGCTGGTGGACTCTGAGGCCTTCCGCAAATTTGTAGCAATTGGGACACCGCAGTGGAAGGTACCCAGCCGCAATTTTTTTTCTAAAAAGGGAATACCACACCTGTACCAACATGTGCAGAGCCAAGTTACCGCATCTCTGTCACTTAGTGTTGGGCCAAAGGTCCATATGACTACTGACGCATGGTCCTCCAAGCATGGTCAGGGCAGGTATGTCACCTACACTGCCCACTGGGTGAACTTGGTAATGGCTGGGAATGGGAAGCAGGGAATGGGTAGCTCAACAACAACAACAACAGTGGAGTTGGTGTCACCGCCACGGATTGCACGCGGTTCTGCCACCACCTCTACTCCTCCATCGCTCTCTACCTCGTCTTCTTCCTCTTCTTCTTCTTACTCTGTTGCTGGGTCCTCCTTCTCCTCCTCCACACCTGTGCACCCCCAGCTCCCCCTAGGCTATTCGACGTGCCAGGTACGCCGTTGTCACGCTGTCTTGGGGATGACGTGCCTGGAAAGCAAAAACCATACCGGATCTGTACTCCTGTCATCTCTGCAGTCACAGGCCGATCGGTGGCTGACCCCACACCAACTGCAGATCGGAAAAGTGGTGTGTGACAATGGAAGCAATCTGTTGGCAGCGTTGAGACTGGGAAATTTAACACATGTGCCCTGCATGGCACATGTGTTAAATTTAATAGTCCAACGTTTTGTCTCCAAGTACCCAGGATTCCAGGACGTTCTCACCCAGTCCAGAAAGGTGTCGGCCCATTTCAGACGTTCCTACACAGCCATGGCACGCCTTGCTGACATTCAGCAGCGCTACAACATGCCAGTCAGGCGTTTCATTTCTGACAGCCAGACTCGCTGGAATTCAACGCTCCTTATGTTGGAACGTCTGCTGCAACAACAAAGGGCCGTCAACGAGTACCTTTTTGAACTGGGTGGTAGGACTGGATCTGCAGAGCTGGGGATTTTTTTCCCCCGTTACTGGGTGCTTATGCGCGATGCCTGCAGGCTCATGCGACCTTTTGAAGAGGTGACAAATATGGTCAGTCGCACCGAAGGCACCATCAGCGACCTAATACCCTTCGCTTTCTTCCTGGAGCGTGCCGTGCGACGAGTGACAGATGAGGCTGTAGACCAGCGTGACGAGGAGCTGGAAGCGCACGATTTATGGTCGGAATCACCAGAACGAACCCAGGCACCTGCTGCAACGCAGGGAGAGGTGCCAGAAGTGGAGTCAGAGGAGGAAGGTGGCTTTGTGGAGGAGGAGGAGGACCAACAGGAGCAGGCTTCCCAGGGGGCTAGTGGTGACCTTTTGGGGACCCCTGGTCTTGTACGTGGCTGGGGGGAGGAGACCGTGGATGATGCAGTCCTTGATAATGAGGAAGCGGAGATGGATAGCTCTGCATCCAACCTTGTGAGAATGGGGTCTTTCATGCTGTCATGCCTGTTGAAGGACCCCCGTATCAAGAGGCTTAAGGAGAAGGACCTGTACTGGGTCGCAACGCTACTAGACCCTCGGTACAAGCATAAAGTGTCAGAAATGTTACCAACATACCACAAGTCCGAAAAGATGCGGCATTTACAAACCAGCCTGCAAAACATGTTGTACAATGCTTTTAAGGGTGATGTCACTTCAGGAACTCATCAACATTCCAGGGGCAGAGGTGCCAGTAATCCTGCCACGAGCACACCTGCAAGGACAAAGCCCTTTGGCCGGTCTGTAACGTCAGACATGCAAATGTTTTTCTGTCCAAGGCAGCGCCACAACCCTTCTGGATCCACCCTCAAAGAACGCCTCGACCAGCAGGTAGCAGACTACCTGGCATTAACTGCAGATATCGACACTCTGAGGAGCGATGAACCCCTGGACTACTGGGTGCGCAGGCTTGATCTGTGGCCAGAGCTGTCACAATTTGCCATGAACCTCTTGTCTTGCCCAGCCTCAAGTGTGCTCTCAGAAAGGACCTTCAGTGCAGCAGGAGGGATTGTAACTGAGAAGAGAACTCGCCTAGGTCACAAAAGTGTCGATTACCTGACCTTTATTAAAATGAATGAGGGGTGGATCTCGGAGGGTTACTGCACGCCGGAAGACTTGTTCTGACTTCTATGCAGCTGTCCTTCTCTTCAAGCCTCATGACTCCACACACAGCTGTCCTTTAGCGTCCTCCTCCCTCCGCCACCGTTACAAACTAGGGTGCAAACCCTACTGGTTTAATTTTTTCTGGCCTCTGTGCTTCAGTGGCTGCAACCAAAAAAACTGGGCAAACAATGTCTACAAGGTCAACGTATGGCGAAAAATGACTATTTTCAGCATTTATATGGCATATTTTTTCTGGCAACTGTGCTTCAGTGGCTGCGTCCAAAAAAATGCATATTTTCTGCATTTATATGGCATAATTTTTCTGGCCTCTGTGCTTCAGTGGCTGCAACCAAAAAAATGTATATTTTCAGCATTTATATGGCATAATTTTTCTGTCAACTGTGCTTCAGTGGCTGCGACCAAAAAAATGCATATTTTCTGCATTTATATGGCATAATTTTTCTGGCCTCTGTGCTTCAGTGGCTGCAACCAAAAAAATTTATATTTTCAGCATTTATATGGCATAATTTTTCTGGCAACTGTGCTTCAGTGGCTGCGACCAAAAAAATGACTATTTTCAGCATTTATATGGCATATTTTTTCTGGCCTCTGTGCTTCAGTGGCTGCGGCCAAAAAAACTGGGCAAACAATGCCTACAAGGTCAACGTCGTTGACCTTGTAGGCATTGTTTGCCCAGTTTTTTTGGCCGCAGCCACTGAAGCACAGAGGCCAGAAAAAATATGCCATATAAATGCTGAAAATAGTCATTTTTTGCCATACGTTGACTCAACGTATATGGCAAAAAATGACTATTTTCAGCATTTATATGGCATATTTTTTCTGGCAACTGTGCTTCAGTGGCTGCGACCAAAAAAACTGGGCAAACAATGCCTACAAGGTCAACGTATGGCAAAAAATTACTATTTTCAGCATTTATATGGCATATTTTTTCTGGCAACTGTGCTTCAGTGGCTGCGTCCAAAAAAACTGGGCAAACAATGTCTACAAGGTCAACGTATGGCGAAAAATTACTATTTTCAGCATTTATATGGCATATTTTTTCTGGCAACTGTGCTTCAGTGGCTGCGTCCAAAAAAAACTGGGCAAACAATGTCTACAAGGTCAACGTATGGCGAAAAATGACTATTTTCAGCATTTATATGGCATATTTTTTCTGGCAACTGTGCTTCAGTGGCTGCGTCCAAAAAAACTGGGCAAACAATGCCTACAAGGTCAACGTATGGCAGTTGTTTAAAGAGAACAGTAGATTACTAGCCAGCAAAGCTACCTAAGCTAAAATGTCCCTCAAATCCCTGCAGACTTCTGTCCCTCCAATACAGAGCAGTATCAAGCAGATTACTAGCCAGCAAACTTACTATCATCTGTCCCTGAAATCACTAACAGCTCTCCCCCTACACTATCTCTTCCAAGCACACACAGGCAGATTTTTCAGATACATTTTTGCCCTTGATCCCCCTCTGGCATGCCACTGTCCAGGTCGTTGCACCCTTTAAACAACTTTAAAATCATTTTTCTGGCCAGAAATGTCTTTTGTAGATGTTAAAGTTCGCCTTCCCATTGAAGTCTATGGGGTTCGCGAACCGTTCGCGAACCGCTCGCATTTTTGCTCAAGTTCGTGAATATGTTCGCGAACTTTTTTTCCGACGTTCGCTACATCCCTAAATGAGACAGTAGGAACTGATAAAATATTCATTCTGCCTAGAAAGCATTTTTGCTGGTCTGTCACGTTAGCTGAGATATCTAAATATTATTCCCAGCAGTGCTTTAGAAATTGCAAATGAAGTGAGTGCCAGTATATTCTGTCAGAGGTTAGAGCAATTTTTATTGATAACACTGGAAGGTCAGTATTAATATCGATTTACCTGAATATAAATCTTTTTAGATTTCTGATCTCCTCTACAGCTAGAAAAAGGCTCTCACCAGCAAAATCAGTTTCCTTATTGATTACCTGTGAGGCCGAGAGTAACGCAGGCAGACACAAGGCCTTTCTCTATTAGAAAACAATTTTAATTTTTAACAATGTTCATGCTCTGTGCCAAAGAAAAGGATATTTTCAAGTGTATGAAGAAAGTATAGTTTAAAAAAGAAAAAAACTTTTGTGCAAATTTTAGTTTTAATTTTTAACACTGTTGCACAAAAACACAGTGGTTAAAGTAGTATACTTTTATAAGGTATTAAGTTTGGCTATGATAAAATCTGTTAGGTATAGCCTGGTATCTTATGTAAAAGTCATCCATGTGCATCTCTAGTACCCCAGTGAAATAGATGAATTAGCGTTTTCTAATGTTCACAATGCTGATGAATTCCCTTGCATCTGGTACTTATAATGCCGTATTCATTGTTATTTTCTCTTATTTGTATAGCTCCAGCATATGCTGCTGCTCGTTTTTTATATACATTGTATCATTCACATTTTAGGGGGTTATTTATCAAAGTCTGAATTTGTCTCAATATTTTCTGCTACAAACTCCGATCAAATCTGCTCAGGTTTTTTGTGCTTATTTATTATTACATTTCCCCGAAAATTTGCTTTGCGGGAAAAAATCTGATTTTAAAAATATTTTCAGATTTTTCATCTGATTTTCAATTTTTTTCAAGTTTTTCACCCGAAAACTCAAGATTTTTGCCCGAAAACTTTTACTTTTTTTACTTTTAACAGGTATTGCACGAAACCCAGCACACATTAAAAAATCATTGGGACTTAGCCCATTGACTTACAGTACAGTATATGCAACCTCGACAGGTCTGAGATGCCAGATTGTCTGTTTAGGACTTTTCCATCCTTGGCTTTAATACATTTCAAAAAAATCTGATTTTATAAAAAAAAAAAAAATCACAAACTTTCATGATTTTTGCATTCAGAGTTTAGTAAATAACCCCCTTAGAGTTTATGTGAGGTTTTTTTACTCTAATAAAATCGAAAGTACACACAACTCGAATGGTACCTTTATTTATGAGAAACTCAAATGTCTAAAATTCAAACAAATTTCGAAATGGAACTGTATATTAAGAGCTCTGATATTTATGTAGCCTAGCCCTATTTATAGCTATTGGATATTGAATAAGATATTATATTTATTTATACTGTTTTGTAATTTGTTTATTCTTTTATTATTTAAAACATGAAACATTTTGGTAAAAAGAAAAATTAACAAAAGTTACTGACCTGAAAAATTGAATCAAATTTGAACGCTATTCAAACACAATTCAAATTAAGTTTTCCCCTGAAAAAACTTGAATGCCAGGAAGGCTAATAACATCACCTGCCATTGACTTCTGTATGAGCTCAGCAGGTTTTAGTTGGCGACCTATTAAATTTGAGTTATTTCCAGGGGAGGGTGATGTCGAAATTCGAATTTGAATTCAAGTTGGTGGTTTTAAACTCAAAATTGTTTTGACAAAAAAACAAACTCGAAAATTTGAATTCGAACTTTAGTAAATCTGCCCCTAAAAGTCTAAGCTCTATGGTCAGTTTTATTAGGAGACAATTGAAGTTCCTGTATGCTTGTAGAGCATTAGTGGAAACCAACTGAAGCACAAGGGAAGCATGCAAGCCCATTTCAGATAATGCCCTGGCTGGAATCAGGCTTAGTAACCAGCACTATATGGTAGCAAACTGTGATCAAGAGCCAAAGGAACATTCAGTTGGGTGAGCACCAGGATAATTGAGGAAGCAGCCAATAACCAATTAAGGGATGAATAAGTCAATATGGATATTCACAGGGATGGTCCATTTAAAGGCACAAACGTCAGTTATTTTCACCTGCAGGATTATTGCTTATTGCTTTATGTTAAATATGGCTATCCCAAACCTGGTCACAAGTTTTTCCAGTTATGACAGTTGTGACCAAACTTGATGACCATCAATTTCTTGTTGGGCCCCCAAGTGAATCTTCAAATTTGTTTGTAATTGTGTTGTTTTCTATTCTGTTGCAGTTATCCAGAGAAAACTGAATGTGCAAGTAGGGGGTTGGGCATAAAGGATCTAACAATCCAATCAAAATCTGTAGATGTTAGATTTGAATTTGTTGAGTCTGTTTTCTAAACAGACATCTTATAAGAGGTTATTTTTATTGAAACCCCATAAGTCATATTAGAGACCACCAGCTGTGCAATGTGGGGCAATTGTTCTGACATACATAGACAGACTGGCCAGATGGAACTGTTTTGCATTCAGGTTAAATGCCCAGATGTAATCCTGTGAGTCTTTCTGAAGGAATCAAATAAGAGATCAAACGTAAAACATATGCTGTATAACAATCAATTTGGTGCTTTTAGATAATTGATATCAATAAACACTTGGGTCTTATTGAATAGAAATTGAATCTTGCTGTAAAAGCCAATGTGAAAACAGTGAACCTCATTAGTGCATGCTCGAATTAACATTTTTGATTGTTCAAACATGAACTAAAATACCATTATTTTCAATCATACGGTCTAAAAATGTGCTATGTTTTTAGATAATTTCTTTTTAAAGTAATGTGTTGAATATCTTTTTTCAACCCGATTTAACTATGCAACTATGTCACTATGGATAAAACGCTCTCAGTTTTATAGCTTTAATGGTAATGTTTAATATTGCAGGATAATTCCATGGCAGCCTCTTAAATGAAGATTTTCCTGTATGTAAGCATTATACCAAATGTACAAAATCACACTTCCTCAGTAAATCTTGCCATTTACAATTTAAATATTGCTTATTGCAAAATGTCATTGTATCGTTCCTCAATGATCACCCTTATAGCTAGATATGCTTCTTCAGACATGTTCTGTTAAATTTAAAAATCTCAATACAATCTGATACAATATTATATATAAATACAATAAAAATAAAGAAAATCTAAATTAATGTGAGAGGAAAGCCCAAGAAAGTAACTTTAGTTTGTATTAGGGAAGGTGTTGTGTCTTTCAGGTGAGAGTAATGGGGCTACAAAATGTTACTTTAAAACCAAAATAAATTAATTTACTGATAATTGACTGTTGTTTCTGAGAAAGTTGTTTTACTCAAATTAGAGCTTCAATAGAATAATGTTGATGATATTAGATTAGAACAATTTTAACCTTGTTGACCCTCTCGCTGACACTCTTAAGATTAAGTTGGTTTTGTTTTAATTCTAACAACATGCAGTATTTGTTATTTTTCAAGTATCCTTAAAAGGGCTATAATGGAAAATGGGATCATACTTTCATTGCCAGAATCAGTAATTTTCAATTATTAATCAGATTTCTCATAATCCTTAATCAAAATAGAATTACAATAGGGATAACACATTTTTTTTGTACTCTACAAAGAGTAATGTAATAAAAAGCTACAAAATTTGGAGTAGGTCTAGTTACTCACATTAGCAAATTGGCAGGCAGAATTTACTGGTCACCTGTTTGAATGCAAACATCTGATTGTTTTTGGTTACTAGACCAGGTGCAAACTAATGTGTAAGACACACCATGAGTATATATTTGAATATACTTTTTGTAGTATTTTAAGTCTTGTATATGGAATACATTTTGCATTTCAAATCGATATATTTATATATTTTTAACTTGATATCTCTACACATTTAACTAATTAATCACATGCTACACCTGTAAAGTTAATTCAATAATGATGCACATTTGTAGGTGTATTTAAATGCTTTTGCTTCTCAATCACTTTTGAACTCTGAGGAAGTACCCGGTTTTTGGAGCACAAAACGCGTTAGTTTGCTTTACACCCACTACTACTTCGCCACCGTGTATTGTTTTAATAAAGCCGCTATTTGATATCACCACTTTGGCCTCCCTTGGATAAGTCCAAGCTGCAAGAAAGAAATATTTCTGTATTCAAATCATCGGACGAAGTAACCAAGATCCCGCGATAGCTGCTACGGACGAGGTGAGGCACTGTGTGCTGGTTAGCTCCGCCATTAACTCTTCTCTAATACATTCTGGCCCGGGAAATCTTCTGACATCTTTACCTCCCACATCTCTTCCAGCATGAGGGGGCGTAGGCGCGCACTGATGTCACCTTTCTTGAAGTGGCGTCTGCGGAGCGTCGTGATGCTCGCATCATGACGCCTAGCATCATGACATCATCACGTGGTGCGGAATTTGAATTTTTGGTCACAAATTCCCTTTACAAGCCAATTCTACATTTTGACAGTGCCCAAGCTGGTTTCTGTTTACAGATCATGCTTAAGCATTTATTCTGTGTTTGAATTCCTGATTTTTGACCCCTGCCTGATTATTGACTTTGATTCCTGTTGCCTGCCTTGACCTTCAACTATGTTTTTGCCTAATCCTTGCTGGTACCTCGTTTTTGGACTTGTTGCTAATTACCCACTACTCCTTGTAGGTTCTGCAGCAGAAAGCCCAGGGCTCCAAAAGGGCATCGGTGAACACCGGAATCCACAGGGGTGCCCTGTGCATCCGAATGTACCCACGGCTACTAGGGTTCCTAACAGACGAGTATGTTACATAATGGCTTGTATAACATAACCCTACGAATGCAGTAGAATAACCAGTGGTCCATGAGCATGTGCGTAAAATGTGTTCTGGGGATCCTCTCAGTAGTGTACATTGAAATTCTTGGACAGGCCAGGCACAAACAGTGACTCCTCCCCTGTCCCCTCCCAGATCACTTGCTACCTATGTGTGCTGCTAGTTTAGGGTGGGGAAGGGGGAATATGATAGGGCAGACCCACGGCCCAGGACCATCTTTCACCCATTCCCCCCTTGGGGTCTGCTGTGTTGTAGTTATGCCACTGGATCCTCTACATATTGATACCAAGCACCAATGCTCACAAATTTTTTTTTTATCACATTGTGCATAAATAAACCTCAATCCCTGCACCTGGTTTGTGCATTGGTGTATTCACATTACAGTGTTTAAAGAGATTCCAAACTGTGACTTATTTTCCGTGTGCTATTACTTAACGGGAATATTAACACAGTAATGTATATTTCTTTCCCTTTGGCTTTATTTTATTACATTTTTATGGAGATGACTGGTGCTGTTTGCAGTATTAGCTGTGCTTAAGCAGCCATTTTCTCTCTGGCTGGCTGGCCACAAGCTCTCTCGAAGGCCTCCTATTGTGTTCTAATCTCCTTATAGGAAGCCAAAAGGAGGCATGGCATATTAGTCTAGTTGGAATGGTATAACGCATTTGGGGACATTGCCAGTCAAACAGGGTTGTAAATGACATTCTCTATTAAATAGACAAAAATCTTTGTGACAAGATTTTCTCTATAAAATGGACCAAAAAAAACTTTTTTCATAACAGACATGATTTTTGAGTCAATGACTTTTTTTATCATGTCCTCTGTCCCAAGTGCAGTTCAAACTCGTTCATCCCATAAAATGACCTAACTATTGAACTATTTTCATTTAAACCCTTTCAGTATTAATACATAATTATTTTTTAGGTCTTTTCAGGCCTTAAAGAAATCATTTTTTTTACTGCTTTAAAAAATGGAAAAACAAATGGAGGGGAAAAAAAATCTCAAAACAGGAGTTTTCAGTTACAAATCATGCCTAGCAAATATTCAGCAGTGGATTGAAAAATCATTACTCCTGACCTAATGCTTCACTAATTATAATGAAATAGAAAAGCATTATAAAAATTTTATAAAATCAATCTGCATATAAATAACTTGTTCACTGCAAGCATGATCTCATAAATAGTTTAATGAACGTGGATCACGGTCCAAGTAGAGTACAGAGCTCACTTTATAGATCTTGATTAAGGCAATAATAATATGCTTTCTTGCTTGTTTTCCTCTTAATATTCCAGGTGCATTATTCTTATATCCATTTAAGCATCTTGCTGCATTAGGGGGATTATTTATGAATTGTTCTCAGTTGTACAACAGCTTTTCTGAAGAAGAATAAAAAAAACATAGGACATAAAATTTCATAGATAATGTAGGCAAATATTGTTCGGGCTAATCATCGAAGTAACAGTAACTGAAGGAACTTAGAACTCCAGACTGCAAACTGACCTAGGTGACTTTAATGTCAACATATTAGCATTTTAGGCTGGTTTTTGAGTCACCCTCTGCATATGGATGAACCTTAGAATATTACAAATTCATAAATATGGTAAAATACAGGTGAAGGGTGGATTTGAGACCCATTGTTGATATAGATCCTGAATGGAAGAGCTTAGAGTAGTTCCTTTGACACATAGGGTGACACCTGCAGAAGCATTATGGTTTGAGACTTGAGTGTTTCTCTTGGTTGCCCTCAAGGTTGTAGATTCATGCATTTACAGATCCTAAAGAAGAAGGTGTCCTTGAAAAGCAAACTCAGGATGACGCCCCAAAAAATAAGATCTAGCCAAGTTATGACAAGTTCTTCTGTTAAGTTTTTGTATCAGCATGAGCTATAGACATGGTATATCATCCATAGGCAAATCTCTGTTTTATGAGTGCCAAGAGGATACTTATTGTGTTGGTATGTTCTACTATGGTATTCACTGAGAACTCTACAGGGAAAATGTAAAACAATATGTGAATAATAATAACATAATTGGTAGGAGCAGAAAATGAAATAGACACCATGGCAAGAGGAAAAGAGCTGCTGGAAAGATGAAGAGATGCAGAAGAAAAGTTCGACAAGAAAGGCAGAAAAAGGAAACAATATAAAAAGATAAATAAAAGATTATGTTGAAAGATGTTGCACATCTGATGGTCACCCCCCTCCCCCTCAGTCCCTGGAATCAGTATAGTGGGCATATTTACACAAGCATTGCACATAGATAGATAAGGATTTGGGACATGTGGCAAAATAAACAGAAGGTAGAGAACAAGAGACAGTTACCAGGGGAACAGAGATAAATGATAAGAGGATGAAAGAAAGACTATGAACAAGTCTCCGTAATGCATCTGCCTCTTGTTAGCTTCCCTACGCCAGTGGATTCATTATTACAGTAATGCACTCAAACTAACATTACTGAGGCTCCACTGATCAACATTTATTTTATGAATTGGTTTAGCATAAATACATGTGTATAATATCAGTTTCAAGATGCAGGAGATGTGTCATTTGCTGCACTAAGAAGATAAGGGTAAAGTACAGGAATATGGCACAATATCAATGTTATATGCTACACATGGGAATGAGATCCATTGTCCAGAATGCTTGGGATGACAAATCTTGCGGTGATGTGGAGTACAAACCATTTTCAATAATTCAAGTTATTTGTAAATGTAAGTGCATTTAAAGCTGTGTCTGTCTGTCCATTTCTGTTCTCTGCACTTAATGCTCATTCTGGCTTAGCAAAAGTCAGCCCTAACAGATATAAAACCATTTAAAATGTTGCATCATTGGATAAAAGATGGACAATTGACATCTTTCTCTTGGGTGCTTGGGACACCATCCTTTTCTAGATCAATCAATTGCCTCTACCTTTATCCCTCAGCTTAGCTATACAATTTAAGGAGATGAACAAGTCTTGTGCCTCTAGATAATAAATCACTGTTGTTTATAAGGCAACTTGTGTGATTTACAGTTCCCATAGCTCTTGACCAGGTGGCTAATTAGCCAGGTAGCTTTACTGCTGCAGAAATCCATATTTTTTCCAGCAATAACTGAGCTAGAATTAGCACAAGGCTCTTCACCTTTCATGTATTGGGTGTACATAAATGATTCATAGTCTGTTATTAATACTTTTTGAATTGACTGATTGAAAGTTGGTAAATAAATACATTCAGGCCATTGTTTTATAATCTAAACAGATTTACAGGTTCAGTTTGTGAAAGATAACGTGATAACATTTCCAGTTTTATAGCTACAAAACTAAACTGGGTTCATTATAATGGTTAAAAACTGCAACAAATATATAAAGGTTTAATGCTGAAACTCCTACAGCTTCTTAAAGGCCATGGGGCAAATTCACTAAGATTCCTAGTTGCGCCAGGCGTAACTTCGCCGCACTTCCCCACACTTCGCCAGGCGTAGTTTCGCCAGCGCTCATCAAATTCAGTAAAATCCAAAGTTGCACTCAGGGGTAGCATAAGGTTGCGGAGTTGCACTAGCGTTGATTCGCTAAGCGATGCGAAGTTACACTAGCGATGGTTAATTTGCATACGGCGCCAAATTCAAATTTCAATGGAGGAATACGTACAATCACTAGAAATGCCTGGGAAACCTTCAAAACATCAAATAAAATTTTTTTTTTGCCCTCCACATGTGCCCACTGTATAGTTAAGTTGCCATGAGTTAGGAAATGTAGGGGGGAAGGAGGGGAGCCCCAAAAAAATTTCAATCTTGTTCAGCCTATTACCCATAAAATAGAAAAAACGCCAGCATTTTTTGGGACTTAGGAAAAATTTGAACTTTTTTTGAAGCAATCCCTATCTACTCTATTGCGCTTGGCCTGGTCTGAGGTGGTGAAGGAAGTCTAGCGTAAAAGGTAGCGTTCAGTACAATGCGTGCGTTAGTGAATTTGCGTAGTTACGTCCGTTGCGTAAATTCACCAGGCGTAAGGGTGCGAAGTTACACTAGCGAATTTATGCCAGCGTTCGTTAGTGAATTTGCGAAGTAACAAAAATGACCAACGCTAGCAAATTGACGCTAGAGTTAGGCGCTTAGGGGCATAGTGAATTTGCCCCCATGTGTGCAAATATTTCCATTCATAAACATCCTTTAAAGACCACAGGGCTCATTTAGGGATGCACGTTTAATGTAAAGCCAGCAAAAATGCAGGCAAAAAAGTGAGGGGTAGTGATGGGCGAACAAATTCACCTGACATGCTTCACGTTTTGCCACTGGCGAATAAATTTGGAAAACCCCTGCAACATCGTGAAAAAAATTTGGACGCGCGTCGGAAAAGCCGATTGCGTCAAAATCGTTGCGCGCTAATACTATTTGGATGTCCATTGACTTTAACGCTGACATCAAAATGGATGCGAATTGATGCGGACTAGTGATGGGCGAATTTGCGCCGTTTCGCTTCGCTGAAAAATTCACAAAATGGTGAAAAATTCGCAAAATGGTGCCAGCGTCTCGTTTTTTACGCCGGTGCCCGTTTTTGACGCCGGTGCCCGTTTTTGACGCCAGCGTCCGTTTTTTCGGAAAAAAAATTTTGACGCCGGCGAATTTTTTCCGCGACTTTCCGCGGGCGTTTCGCGAATTTATTCGCTGATGGCGAATCTCGCAAATTCGCCGTGAATTCGCGCCTGACGAATAAATTCGCCCATCACTAATGCGGACATCAAAATTTACGCGGGCATCAAAATTTGAGTATGAAATTCTGTAATTTTTCATTGGAGCCCATTACTAGTGGGGGGTAATGTTCTTTATTGTGAGCACATTTGTTATGGTAATCTTTCCTCTCAGGAACTATCTCCCAGCCATTTCTGGTAGCTTTCTCTGGATGAGTTTCTAAGAAGGAAGGAAGAAATTGCCAGTGGCAACAGGTACAATTTCCGCTTATACCCAAAGACCTTTCACTCCTCCTGGTGGAAGAACCACTGGGTGCCAGGGGTTCCCAACGCAACCCCCAGGAAGTTCTGGAGTGAAGGTCTGGCAGATCCCCTGAAGAACTTGGGCTACAGGCATTAAGGTGAGAGGGGTTCATTCTCGTAGTTGAAGAAACTTAAAGAAAGTAACTTTCACATTTGAGCCAACAATCACAGGTGCTGACTCCTTTCCACAGGCACCATGTTTTTACCCACAAGGGTAAATTCCCCCCCCCCCCAGAATTCCAGCATAACTTTAAAGTGTGGCTTGCCACTTGTGCATGATTAATCTGATACAGATGCAGATCTCCAGAAATGCCTTTTGCCCACCTTATCCAGATAAAGGGCCAGATTCCATTCAGTGAGAAAAATGTATCTCATGGTTTATCACGTGAACACTCGTGGAGGAGATTCAATTCTTTTCTCCTAAACTTTTCTTCTAATTCAGTTCCAGTTTTTTTCCATAGAGTTTTCATGTGATAAACTGTGAGATAATTTTTTTTAACTGAATTGCATCTCAAATTTCATGTGGTAAACCTTTTTCTCCCTCAATTGAATCTGGACCCAAAATGTCTAAAGTAAACACTACCCCCACTCCAAAAAAACCCAACTAAAGGCATACTTGCATCTACTGCATATGGTGCATGTGAGTGACAGCGGCCATATTACTTAATATGTCCCCTTATAGATCTGCTTCTGTTGCTATAAATGTTTTTTATATTCCAATATACTCAATTTTGTCTCTTGAGGGAAAATAAAGCAAATAATTGTTTGATAAATACTACGTGCATGTGGTAGATTAGACATTCTTCTCCAGCTTTTGCGCGAACTGCATTTTAGTCAGTGTTAGAGGAATGTTAACTCTTCATTGTAGAAAGGAGACATGGTGGGCTTGTGACCGTGAATAGAAATGCATTTCTTTGAGAGTGGAGACAAAACAGAAGAATACCTTTATTCTGTGCAATGACCTTGTGCCGCAGCTTCAGTCTTATTGAAAGACTCTTTCAGCTTCAATAGTCATTCACGGGTGTCCTTGATGCAAAGATGAAGTACTAATAATTGTACTGATTGTTGTCATGTCAAATCTGTTCATTTGGGACATGATTTTTAGACCACCAGTTCACATCATGCCGGGGCCCAACTATACACTTTCTCCCAGCAATGATTTTCTGTCACTATTAACACAAGCAGAAAACTAATGAATGACCCTCAGACAGAAGGTTGGGCATCTCTAACAGCCCAGCGCTCTTGTGTTTCTTGCTCACCAGTGCTAATCCCTCTGTCATCAAATGCATTATCTTTCAAATAGGAAGTTGAGAAAAAGACAAAGTCTTGGGGAATTAAAAATTAAAGTTCACCGCACATCTTGGAAATAGAGCCTGTTCTTGTTTTGCAGTAAAATGAACAATGAATGAAGCATCAAGGCACATTTCTAAAACTTTTTTTGCCAGTAGAGAAAGCTTAGCTCTATGCTGACACCCTTTGAGAATAGATAAGTGGTCTTTATATGGAGATCAGGTGAGGCTAACTAGGGGCCTGCAATACATTAGATTTATTCTCAAGAGATAATAAACCACCTAAAAGTATTATTGACCTCACCTGCTCTATATCAGGGGTGTATTTTAAATCTTAATATGACTCTTCAGAGTTTGATTGTTATTGTAGAGGACATTTAACCATTTGGAATGTGCTATTTTAGATGATTAAAGGGATACTGTCATGGGAAAACACATTTTTTTCAAAACACATCAGTTAATAGTGCTGCTCCAGCAGAATTCTGCACTGAAATCCATTTTTCAAAATGCAAACAGATTTTGTTATATTCAATTTTGAAATCTGACATGGGGCTAGACATATTGTCAATTTCCCAGATGCCCCCAGTCATGTGACTTGTGCTCTGATAAAGTTCAATCACTCTTTACTGCTGTACTAAAAGTTGGAGTGATATCACCCGCTCCCCCCCCCGCAGCCTAACAACAGAACAATGGGAAAGTAACTAGATAGCAGCTCCCTAACACAAGATAATAGCTCCCTGAAAGATCTAAGAACAGCACTTAATAGTAAAACCAAGTCCATCGTTTTATATAACAGGTTTCGGCAACTGTGTATCCATATGGAACAAAATAGGCTTCTTTTCTTAAGCCTGATTAACATGTAGTAACTTAAAGTAGATTTTAAAGATACACTTGATTTTTTTTATACCTACAAGTAACTCCTCCTACTATTACTTCATGTGCTTTTTGGATACATTGCTTGCGTCTATTAGTGCATAAAGAATTTCACATAAAGAATTTCACGAAAGATCTTTTTTTTGTGTTCTTTATTCAGTGTTAAGATAGTTTTGAGTTTTTTTGGTTCTAGTTTTGGTAACTAAATACCATACACTGTATTGCTGTAGGCTTTTCCTCATATGCCAATACAGAATGCCATAGTAATAGCTACATGTTAAGTCTCAATGGAATTACTGTTGACTAGTGAATGAAATCAATTTCCCAAATATTATTGCTGTACACTAAAATCTCTCAGTGCTATTACAGATGTCACTTATTCACCCTTTAATCTCAATGTTCCTTTTTGGCACAGGGATAGAGAGACACCTATCATTTCTTATAGTCAGCCAGAGGTTATCAGGACAATCGTGTTGATGGTAAATCTGCAGTGCTAAGGCAAGAAAAACAATTTCTAGTGGAATTCTAGGAATGTTATTATCCTGTCTCCTAGGAACATGACAAGCACATATACCTTGGACGAAATAGACTTTCATTTGGTTGTTATGTAATTCTTGGAACATGGGACAATTTGTTCAAGAACATTATTGTGAATTGTACTTTTTAATAGCTTTGAATTATAGGTAAACGCAAGTATTTCTCTGAAAGTAATCACTGAACACTGTGGTTGTCAAGGCTAAGGGTCAGCAGCTATTAGGGGGTTGGTGAGGACCATTGAGCTGTAGTGTAGAATAAGATGGCCTGGAGGTTGCTCAGATTGCTGATTATTTTTTAGGGTTTTCTTTCTTCCATTTTTTATCTGAATTGTATGTAACTTAGTAAGCTGGATCCTGCAGCATTTTCCATAGCTTTCCATAAAGCTGCAGCTCAGAAAGTAGTCTATTGCATGTATTAAAAAGGCCAAATTGCTGCATAAAAATAAGAAAGTCTCAAAAAGTGACGGGCGAATTTATTCGCCAGGCACAAATTCACAGCGAATTTGCTGTGAAAATTCACTGGTAAAAATTTGCCGGGTCATATTTATAAAAAGATGAAGTAACAGAGTTTTTTTTTACCTCAATTGACCTCTTATTTAGGAGTAAAACCCGAATGTCTAAAATGCAAACAAATGTTACCGCCCTGAAAACTTTAATCATATTCAAACGGAACTTGGTTTGAGTTTTTTTCTGCAGAAATGTCAGGAAGGCTATTAACATCTTCAAATGGGTCACTGGACCTCTACCATTGACTTCTACATGAACTCTGCAGGTTTTAGGTGGTGTACTATTTAATTCAAGTTGCAGAGTCGAGTCAAATTTGAATTCTAGTTTGGATTTTTCCCAACTCCAATTTGTGAGCTTTGACCTAAAATTCAACTCGAAAATTCTAATTCCAATTTGAATTTACCATTTGAACTGTACTAAATCTGCCCCATGTATTGTTCTAGTTTGGGATTACTTTTACACTAAAGGGCAGATTTATCAAGGGTCGAAGTCAAATTGAGGGAATTTTCATAGTTAAAAAATTCAAATTCAAATAATTTTTGGATACTTTGACCATCGAATAGGATACTACGACTTTGACCTTCGATTCAAAGTAAAATCGTTCGACTATTCAACCATTCGCTAATCAAAGTACTGTTTCTTTAAAAAAACTTCGACTTCAATAATTCACCAACTTAAACCTGCCGAATTGCTATGTTAGCCTATGGGGACCTTCCAGAGCGTATTTCTACATTTTTTGTATTTGAAGGAAAAGCGTATGGTCATACGATAAAAACGTATGAATCGTACGAATCGAAGTACGATTGGAATACGATCGTACGATCCAAAAAATCCTTCGACTTCGAATTTCATAGTATTTAATTTGATTTTCAAAGTATTTTCCACTTCGACCCTTGATAAATCTGCCCCTAAAAGAAAAAAATATTCTCCTAGATTTATGTAGTGCCAACAAGTTTTACATCAGTTTCTGCTCCAGTAGAGCTTTCAATATTAGGTCCCTACCGCATGCACACTCACATTATTGTCAGTTTAACCAGGTACCACTTTACCTGCCTATATGTTTTTACTATATGTTTTTACAAAACTTGCAAATCCATGGTAAGAACTCCTTTCAGAAAATGCCCAGACTGGAATTAGCAATGCTGCCACTGAGCTAATACACCACTCAATGTTCTGGGGAAATTCGTTGAGCTCAGTCTGCTTCAAAAACAGTGTTTCCCTCAAAAGCTCTAATATCAGTTAAGTAAATAACGAAAGCAATGAAGGCTGCCATGTTGGAGCCTGAAGGTCACGATTCACAAAACTGAATATAGATTTAAAACATACATTTGATTTAATACTACGCTGCTATTAAATGGCATTTCTGGATCTTTGCCCACATATAGATTCTTACTTATAGAATTTAAAACCATCATTGCCGCAAGTTGGATTTAAATTTTTTTGCCGAAAACACATATCCAAAGTCATTTTGTGACATTTGAAGATGTTGCCAGGTACACACCACATTAGGCTCCATTCCAGAGTAATTATCGTCATGGTAAAAACCTACCTACCAGGAAATAATAAAGTAAACACAGTACCTGGAAATGTTTCCCAAAGAAAAATGAAGGGTCATTGCACATTAATGATAGTTAATTTATAAGAAAATGGAGTTCCAAATGGGGACAGATGTATTATGCATTTAATGTGCTTTTTTTCATGTGTGAACTTTCCTTGATCCTTTTGGTTGTTTGAATTTTGTACAGATGGAGCAGCCTTTATCCCAAACGAATTCAAGTTATCTTGAGCCATCTTAATCTACCTAACACCTTGGAATAATTATCTCTAACAGCCATAGAAACTGCAATCTGCATGGTATATATATATATATATATATATATATATATATATATGCTGTACATATCATATTATTTTTTAACTACATACTGTATCGTAAAAGACTTTTAGTCAATGTAACCGATTATTATTATTTTACCTATAGAGATGTACAGAGATGATGCCAGATAATTAGAACAGAAAGTTGACAAAATGTACTGTACAGAGGAAAATAAAAATTCTGTTAAAATCTCCTATGGCTAATTACTGTACATTAAGGGTGCATCAAATCCAGGGTTCGCACAAGGTTCCATTTTCTTTCAGCAGGATTCAAATTAGGCCGAATTCAAGTACCTGCCCAAACTGGATCTGAATCCAAAAAAACATGTGACTTTTCGTCACACAAACCAGAAAGGCAATGTTTTTTAAAAAGAGTGCTGTGCATCGTTCTCTTCCCCGTTCTTTTCAAATGTACATATGCAAATTAGGCTTTGGATATGGTTTGGTATTTGGCCAAATCTTTCTGAAATACGTTAAAATCACCATTCAAACAGTATAATTCTAGGTCCTACAGTTATAACAAGCAATCAGTTAATTTAATTGTCCATTTTGACTGGTCAACTGTAAAGCATTTGAAAGACATGCAACGGGAAGCCATACTTGAGTTAATGACCATATGGTTTTGTTAAAAAAAAAAACTATATGCCTTAAACTCTTCAGTTACTGTATGTGCCTTAAAAAGGCAATACTCACTTGGTCATATACAAAATTCATTCACTACTCTCTCTTTCATTATCATAATGTAATTTCATTGGTCTCCACCAAACAGTTGATGCACCTAGTCTGGGTCTACCAAAGGCACCGGTGAGGTCATCATTTTTTAAATTACTGATCCACTTTGGTCCATGGTTTTGATGTAATCATGTAGAGTGAGATGTCACCGCTTACAGTTGAAGGATATTGGTTTTATCTTAATCATCTTCATTTTAGTAGCCCGAAATTATGGATTTTTTTTTTTATGCAAGGGAAGGCTATGTGAACCATTATTCAAACAAAAGAATATATTCAGGGTAACTTGGATAGGCCCTTAATTCTGGTACTTATCTTAAGTGCATTAAGGAGAAGACTCCTAGGGGGTTATTTACTAGAACTCAATTATTTTTGTGGTGGGCTTTTTGAGGCAAAAACTCATGGAAAAAAAACTTGAATTTTCAATGGCAGATGTCCTATCCCAATTTAAAGATTTTGTGGTTTGCACTGCATTTAGCCTGATGATCTGAAAGTTCTAGGTTTTCGGGCATCAACCCGAAAAAAAACGAGTGATTCGGGAGTAGACTCCTAAAAAATTGTACGCTTCGGGTATTCGCTTGATTTTATCAAGTTTTTTTTCCCCGATCCAATTTTTTGGAGTTAATTTAATAATAAATAATTCAAAACTGTGGATGGGAGTTTGGTAAATCTTTTTTTCATTAAAAAAATTAGATAAAATCGGATAAAAATCGGATTTTAGTAAATAACCCCCTCAATGTTATCAGTTAACAATATGTTTCGCAATTTTTTTTTTAATTACAATTGCTAATAATAAATTAAAAATGCAGCACAACCAATAGCATTCCTAATTAGACACAGAAATAAGATAATTCAAGCTTGCACATTTCAACAGCTTCAAGTTTTGATGTTGTAGTTGAGACTAAGTTACATTTACTATACTGCCCTTCACAGCTTATGAATGTTTTGTATTAGGGACTGCAGAATAGTTTGTACTGTAGATTTTTTTCGCACAACAGTGGGGAATGTAATTAAACAAATCTATTTGTTCAAGCCTTAAAGGTGAACTGCTAATATCATAAAAGAGTTTGAAAGGGGGGGGTAAGGCTGAATTTTAGATGGATCGGTGACACTTATAACCTGAATCATTGATTTTACTTTCACTCCATTTAAAGCGTTGACATATGTATTCTCAGTGCAATACACATCCATGTGCACAGACCAAAGAGCCCCAAGGAAAATCAAAGAGTGAATTAGGAAGCAAGTTTGTCAAAACAAAATAATGTTGGCCTCTGAAAATAAAACATAATGGAGATATTCCTTTGAAATTAGAAAATTGTGCTGGTTTTTCTCCATTTCTTACATAAAGGGTGACAGCCCTACTTATAAAATTGACTACACTTCAGCATAAGTTCAATGCATTTTTCACAAATGGTCTTTACTTTTTTGTATTTATATATATTTGTCATTTATCTGTGAGTTCCTAAATATATTTTTTTCTGGCTGCAAACAATACACACTTGCTGTGAGCCACTGTCATATTCCCCCCGCTCTGATTGACTGGTTCCAGCAGGTGTCAGAAATTTGCAGTGCCGTGGTTGGGTTGTTTTCAGTAGGAAAAAAGTTAGGTTGCTTATATCTTGAAAACTGAAAGGAAAAAAAATAACACTGATTTAAGAAAATAAGTAAGAACCTGAAGCTGTTTTGCACTTTTTTGCACTTTACGGGACAGATTTATCAACAGTCGAGGTGAATTTTCGAATGAAAAAAAAAATTTGAGCTATTTTTTTGGGTACTTCGACTAGGGAATAGTCCAAATTCAATGCAAATTTGAAAAAAAAAAATAGAAAATTTGAATATCGAAATTTATCATGTACTGTCTCTTTAAAAATTCTACTTCGACCATTCTTCATCTAAAACCTGGCAAATTGCTGTTATACGGACCTGTTTGATTGAAAGCTGACCTATTCGATCAAAAAAAACTTCGACTTAATTTCGGTTGGCCTCTTTGGATTCGAATTTCGAAGTTTTGTCAATTCGAAATTCGACCCTTGATAAATATGCCCCTACATGTTTGTTATCATATGTAATGCGCTAAAGAATAACATGGATCTGACCATGACAAACATTTGGTATCATTAAAATGTAAGTGCAATTAAAGGATGGTGTGTCCAGAGCACTAGATCGGGACCAGGAGCAATGCCAAACTCAATTTAACAAAATATATAGAACAATAACTTTTGACTTGACTATATATTAAAAGAAATACAGTCATGGGCATTTCTTTGCCTAAATTAAGCAGAGAAGTGCAGCTGAAGAATACCCTAAACCCAGAATCGATGCCAAGCACCCTGGTCTCGGCTCGTGTTTCCGCCTGTAGCAGCCGCCTTTGGCCTTGGGAGGAGCCCTCAGCTACTCAGATGTTGCCAGGTCCTATAACGAGAGGTGCAAGGTCAGGGGTTCTGGACAAAAGGGGCACAACTATAAGCAAAAGTCTTTGGGCAGAAGGTCGTGGTACAAGGCGTTAGACAGAATCGTAGTCAGATCAGGCCGGGTCGAGGCAGGCAGAGAGTAAACTTAATCAGGCAGGCAAGGGTCAAACCAGGAAGTCAATCAGAGGGGTTAAGCAGAATCGAAGTCGGATATCAGGCAAGGGTCAGGTTTCAGAAGTCAGGATAGTCGAATAGCCAGGCAGGGGTCGCAACAGGAATCAATCAGAATCAAAACAGGATCGGAACAGATAGCTCAAAGCTCAAAAGCACCACAGGATAAACCTATCACTGGCAAAGTCCTGTAGCTTTAAGCTATTTATACTTTCAAATTTCGCGCCATTGCTCATTTGCGTCATTACGCCAGAGCGACTGCACCTTTAAATAAAGCAGAGGCGCGCTGCGGGCTCCCTAGGAATAGAGATGTCGCGAACTGTTCGCCGGCGAACTTGTTCGCGCGAACATCGGGTGTTCGCGCTCGCCGGAAGTTCGCGAACGTCGCGCGACGTTCGCCATTTTGGGTTCGCCATTGTTGGCGCTTTTTTTTGCCCTCTCACCCCAGACCAGCAGGTACATGGCAGCCAATCAGGAAGCTCTCCCTTGGACCACTCCCCTTCCCTATAAAAACCGAAGCCCTGCAGCTTTTTTTCACTCTGCCTGTGTGTGCTGAAGAGATAGTGTAGGGAGAGAGCTGCTGCCTGTTAGTGATTTCGGGGACAGTTGAAAGTTTGCTGGCTAGTAATCGTTTTGATACTGCTCTGTTATTGGAGGGACAGAAGTCTGCAGGGGTTTGAGGGACATTTAAGCTTAGGTAGCTTTGCTGGCTAGTAATCTACCTTCTACTGCAGTGCTCTGTATGTAGCTGCAGTGGGCAGCTGTCCTGCTTCTGATCTCATCTGCTGACTGCTGCAATAGCAATAGTCCTTGTAAGGACTGCTTTTATTTATTTTTTTGTTGTTTTACTACTACTACTACTACTACTACTACTACTACTACTATAAGAGCCCAGTGCTATTAGTCTAGCAGTGTTGGGGAGTGGGACTGGTGTGCTAATCTGCTGCTCCTAGTAGTTCAGCAGCACCAATTTTAATTTTTTTTTTTTAATATTCATTCTTTTTTTATTTAACTTTTTTTTTATTTTACTACCGCTGTAGTAGTGTATAAGTTGACCTTTTAGGCATTATTTGCCCTGTAGGCATTTTTTGCCCAGTGTGTTATTCAACCAACTGCTATCTAGCTGTGTGCCCGTGTTCACATTCTGTCTAAATATCCATAATATTACCGTCTCCAGAAAAAACACCGGAGTGACTTTTTTCAAGCAGCCATAATAAATTTTACGTAATCCGTATCCATCGCTGTAGTAGTGTATAAGTTGACCTTTTAGGCATTATTTGCCCTGTAGGCATTTTTTGCCCAGTGTGTTATTCAACCAACTGCTATCTAGCTGTGTGCCCGTGTTCACATTCTGTCTAAATATCCATAATATTACCGTCTCCAGAAAAAACACCGGAGTGACTTTTTTCAAGCAGCCATAATAAATTTTACGTAATCCGTATCCCTCGCTGTAGTAGTGTATAAGTTGACCTTGTAGGCATTATTTGCCCTGTAGGCATTTTTTGCCCAGTGTGTTATTCAACCAACTGCTATCTAGCTGTGTGCCCGTGTTCACATTCTGTCTAAATATCCATAATATTACCGTCTCCAGAAAAAACACCGGAGTGACTTTTTTTCAAGCAGCATTCTTATATTTTACGTAATCCGTATCCACCGCTGTGTATACGTTGACCTTGTAGGCATTATTTGCCCTGTAGGCATTTTTTGCCCAGTGTGTTATTCAACCAACTGCTATCTAGCTGTGTGCCCGTGTTCACATTCTGTCTAAATATCCATAATATTACCGTCTCCAGAAAAAACACCGGAGTGACTTTTTTTCAAGCAGCATTCTTATATTTTACGTAATCCGTATCCACCGCTGTGTATACGTTGACCTTGTAGGCATTATTTGCCCTGTAGGCATTTTTTGCCCAGTGTGTTATTCAACCAACTGCTATCTAGCTGTGTGCCCGTGTTCACATTCTGTCTAAATATCCATAATATTACCGTCTCCAGAAAAAACACCGGAGTGACTTTTTTTCAAGCAGCATTCTTATATTTTACGTAATCCGTATCCACCGCTGTGTATACGTTGACCTTGTAGGCATTATTTGCCCTGTAGGCATTTTTTGCCCAGTGTGTTATTCAACCAACTGCTATCTAGCTGTGTGACCGTGTTCACATTCTGTCTAAATATCCATAATATTACCGTCTCCAGAAAAAACACCGGAGTGACTTTTTTTCAAGCAGCATTCTTATATTTTACGTAATCCGTATCCACCGCTGTGTATACGTTGACCTTGTAGGCATTATTTGCACAGTGTTTTCTTCAAACCGCCATCTAGCTGTGTGAGCTTGTTCACATTTTGTCTAAATATTGATAATATTATCGTCTCTAGAAAAACCACTTGAGTTACTTTTTTTCAAGCAGCATTCATATATTTTACGTAATCCGTATCCACCGCTGTAGTAGTGTATACGTTGATCTTGTAGGCATTATTTGCACACTGTTTTCTTCAAACTGCCATCTAGCTGTGTGTATTATCGTTTCCAGAAAAACCAACTGAGTTTTTGTTGTTGTTGTTTTTTTAAAAATAATGCCAGGCAAAGGCAGGCCGCCACGCAGAGGCCGTGCTAGGGGCCGTGCTGCTATGCAATCCTGTGGCCCTAGCAAATTGCCCAGTTTTAAAAAGCCAATGACCCTGAACTCCCAAAATGCTGAAGAGGTAGTTGACTGGCTTACACAGCACACCCCATCCTCTACCGTTTCTAACTTTACCACAACATCCTCCTCATCCTCCACTGCTATGGCCACCCCACGTAACACTTCCTCCACCACCGGTGCCCCATCTTCACTGGAGTCAGAGGAGTTATTTTCCCATGAGTTTCTTGAACTGAGTAATGCGCAACCATTATTGGCAGAAGAAGATGAAGGAGATGAGGACGTTACACCAGATTTAATTCTGGCAGAGAACACGACAGAGATGGACATAATGATGAGTGATGAGGAGGAGGAGGAGGTCCCCGCTGCTGCTTCCTTCTGTGATGTGTCAGAAGAAATTGATGCATCTGAGGAGAATGATGATGAGGAGATTGATGTTTTGTGGGTGCCTAGTAGAAGAGAGCAAGAGGAGGGTAGTTCAGATGGAGAGACGGAGAGTCAGAGAGGCAGTAGGAGAATAAGACTTAGAAGAAGCAGGGAGGCCAGCCCGCAGGGATCAGTAGGGCAACAACATGTATCGGCACCTGTGTTCAGCCGGCCAACGCACCCGCCATTGCCGCCAATGCCGCCAACTTCTACTGTTACCGCCAGATCGCAGACTTCCAAAAAGTCAGCAGTGTGGCATTTTTTTAATGTGTGTGCCTCTGACAAAAGCATTGTAATTTGCAATGAGTGCAGTCAGAAACTGAGCCTTGGTAAGCCCAACAGCCACATAGGTACAACTTCTATGCGAAGGCACATGAGCGGCAAGCACAAAGCACTTTGGGAGCAACACCTCAAAGGCAACAGGCAAACTAAAAGTCACACTCCTTCTGGTCCAGCATCTTACTGCTCTACCTCTGCTCTCCTTGACCCATCTGAACCACCCTCCACTCCGCCTTCCACCTTGACCACCTGTTCCCATTCCCAGTCATCTGCCACCAGCCAAGTTTCTGTGAAGGCCATGTTTGAGCGTAAGAAGCCAATGTCTGACTGTCACCCCCTTGCCCGGCGTCTGACAGCTGGCTTGTCTGCACTCTTAGCCCGCCAGCTTTTACCATACCAGCTGGTGGACTCTGAGGCCTTCCGCAAATTTGTAGCAATTGGGACACCGCAGTGGAAGGTACCCAGCCGCAATTTTTTTTCTAAAAAGGGAATACCACACCTGTACCAACATGTGCAGAGCCAAGTTACCGCATCTCTGTCACTTAGTGTTGGGCCAAAGGTCCATATGACTACTGACGCATGGTCCTCCAAGCATGGTCAGGGCAGGTATGTCACCTACACTGCCCACTGGGTGAACTTGGTAATGGCTGGGAATGGGAAGCAGGGAATGGGTAGCTCAACAACAACAACAACAGTGGAGTTGGTGTCACCGCCACGGATTGCACGCGGTTCTGCCACCACCTCTACTCCTCCATCGCTCTCTACCTCGTCTTCTTCCTCTTCTTCTTCTTACTCTGCTGCTGGGTCCTCCTTCTCCTCCTCCACACCTGTGCACCCCCAGCTCCCCCTAGGCTATTCGACGTGCCAGGTACGCCGTTGTCACGCTGTCTTGGGGATGACGTGCCTGGAAAGCAAAAACCATACCGGATCTGTACTCCTGTCATCTCTGCAGTCACAGGCCGATCGGTGGCTGACCCCACACCAACTGCAGATCGGAAAAGTGGTGTGTGACAATGGAAGCAATCTGTTGGCAGCGTTGAGACTGGGAAATTTAACACATGTGCCCTGCATGGCACATGTGTTAAATTTAATAGTCCAACGTTTTGTCTCCAAGTACCCAGGATTCCAGGACGTTCTCACCCAGTCCAGAAAGGTGTCGGCCCATTTCAGACGTTCCTACACAGCCATGGCACGCCTTGCTGACATTCAGCAGCGCTACAACATGCCAGTCAGGCGTTTGATTTCTGACAGCCAGACTCGCTGGAATTCAACGCTCCTTATGTTGGAACGTCTGCTGCAACAACAAAGGGCCGTCAACGAGTACCTTTTTGAACTGGGTGGTAGGACTGGATCTGCAGAGCTGGGGATTTTTTTCCCCCGTTACTGGGTGCTTATGCGCGATGCCTGCAGGCTCATGCGACCTTTTGAAGAGGTGACAAATATGGTCAGTCGCACCGAAGGCACCATCAGCGACCTAATACCCTTCGCTTTCTTCCTGGAGCGTGCCGTGCGACGAGTGACAGATGAGGCTGTAGACCAGCGTGACGAGGAGCTGGAAGCGCACGATTTATGGTCGCAATCATCAGAACGAACCCAGGCACCTGCTGCAACGCAGGGAGAGGTGCCAGAAGTGGAGTCAGAGGAGGAAGGTGGCTTTGTGGAGGAGGAGGAGGAGGACCAACAGGAGCAGGCTTCCCAGGGGGCTAGTGGTGACCTTTTGGGGACCCCTGGTCTTGTACGTGGCTGGGGGGAGGAGACCGTGGATGATGCAGTCCTTGATAATGAGGAAGCGGAGATGGATAGCTCTGCATCCAACCTTGTGAGAATGGGGTCTTTCATGCTGGCATGCCTGTTGAAGGACCCCCGTATCAAGAGGCTTAAGGAGAAGGACCTGTACTGGGTCGCAACGCTACTAGACCCTCGGTACAAGCATAAAGTGTCAGAAATGTTACCAACATACCACAAGTCCGAAAAGATGCGGCATTTACAAACCAGCCTGCAAAACATGTTGTACAATGCTTTTAAGGGTGATGTCACTTCAGGAACTCATCAACATTCCAGGGGCAGAGGTGCCAGTAATCCTGCCACGAGCACACCTGCAAGGACAAAGCCCTTTGGCCGGTCTGTAACGTCAGACATGCAAATGTTTTTCTGTCCAAGGCAGCGCCACAACCCTTCGGGATCCACCCTCAAAGAACGCCTCGACCGGCAGGTAGCGGACTACCTGGCATTAACTGCAGATATCGACACTCTGAGGAGCGATGAACCCCTGGACTACTGGGTGCGCAGGCTTGATCTGTGGCCAGAGCTGTCACAATTTGCCATGAACCTCTTGTCTTGCCCAGCCTCAAGTGTGCTCTCAGAAAGGACCTTCAGTGCAGCAGGAGGGATTGTAACTGAGAAGAGAACTCGCCTAGGTCACAAAAGTGTCGATTACCTGACCTTTATTAAAATGAATGAGGGGTGGATCTCGGAGGGTTACTGCACGCCGGAAGACTTGTTCTGACTTCTATGCAGCTGTCCTTCTCTTCAAGCCTCATGACTCCACACACAGCTGTCCTTTAGCGTCCTCCTCCCTCCGCCACCGTTACAAACTAGGGTGCAAACCCTACTGGTTTAATTTTTTCTGGCCTCTGTGCTTCAGTGGCTGCAACCAAAAAAACTGGGCAAACAATGTCTACAAGGTCAACGTATGGCGAAAAATGACTATTTTCAGCATTTATATGGCATATTTTTTCTGGCAACTGTGCTTCAGTGGCTGCGTCCAAAAAAATGCATATTTTCTGCATTTATATGGCATAATTTTTCTGGCCTCTGTGCTTCAGTGGCTGCAACCAAAAAAATGCATATTTTCTGCATTTATATGGCATAATTTTTCTGGCCTCTGTGCTTCAGTGGCTGCAACCAAAAAAATGCATATTTTCTGCATTTATATGGCATAATTTTTCTGGCCTCTGTGCTTCAGTGGCTGCAACCAAAAAAATTTATATTTTCAGCATTTATATGGCATAATTTTTCTGGCAACTGTGCTTCAGTGGCTGCGACCAAAAAAATGACTATTTTCAGCATTTCTATGGCATATTTTTTCTGGCCTCTGTGCTTGAGTGGCTGCGGCCAAAAAAACTGGGCAAACAATGCCTACAAGGTCAACGTCGTTGACCTTGTAGGCATTGTTTGCCCAGTTTTTTTGGCCGCAGCCACTCAAGCACAGAGGCCAGAAAAAATATGCCATAGAAATGCTGAAAATAGTCATTTTTTGCCATACCTTGACTCAACGTATATGGCAAAAAATTTATATTTTCAGCATTTATATGGCATATTTTTTCTGGCAACTGTGCTTCAGTGGCTGCGACCAAGAAAACTGGGCAAACAATGCCTACAAGGTCAACGTATGGCAAAAAATGACTATTTTCAGCATTTATATGGCATATTTTTTCTGGCCTCTGTGCTTCAGTGGCTGCAACCAAAAAAATTTATATTTTCAGCATTTATATGGCATAATTTTTCTGGCCTCTGTGCTTCAGTGGCTGCAACCAAAAAAATTTATATTTTCAGCATTTATATGGCATATTTTTTCTGGCAACTGTGCTTCAGTGGCTGCGTCCAAAAAAACTGGGCAAACAATGTCTACAAGGTCAACGTATGGCGAAAAATGACTATTTTCAGCATTTATATGGCATATTTTTTCTGGCAACTGTGCTTCAGTGGCTGCGTCCAAAAAAACTGGGCAAACAATGCCTACAAGGTCAACGTATGGCAGTTGTTTAAAGAGAACAGTAGATTACTAGCCAGCAAAGCTACCTAAGCTAAAATGTCCCTCAAATCCCTGCAGACTTCTGTCCCTCCAATACAGAGCAGTATCACGCAGATTACTAGCCAGCAAACTTACTATCATCTGTCCCTGAAATCACTAACAGCTCTCGCCCTACACTATCTCTTCCAAGCACACACAGGCAGATTTTTCAGATACATTTTTGCCCTTGATCCCCCTCTGGCATGCCACTGTCCAGGTCGTTGCACCCTTTAAACAACTTTAAAATCATTTTTCTGGCCAGAAATGTCTTTTGTAGATGTTAAAGTTCGCCTTCCCATTGAAGTCTATGGGGTTCGCGAACCGTTCGCGAACCGCTCGCAATTTTGCGCAAGTTCGCGAATATGTTCGCGAACTTTTTTTCCGACGTTCGCTACATCCCTACCTAGGAACCCAGAAGTTCAGGAGAAGAGGAGCAGCGCCGCACCACTAGGCCACCAGGGTAAGTTTTTATTGCAAATACATTCACTTTGTACTTAATAATAGTTCCTTGGTCCTAGAGATCAAGTGAAGAAAAAGTTATGAGTAGGGGTGGGCGAATAAATTTGCCAGACATGAATTTGCTGCAAATTTACGCGTTTTATGGCTAGCAAATTTATTCACGAAACTGTGGTGACAATTTGCTGGCGAAAAATGGTTGCAGAAAAAAAAATATTGAGTGTCAAAATTGATGTGCACATAAAATTGGTCACACATCAAAATTATGCAGACGCCCATTGACCAAATAGTCGCCCGTATGCCTGCGTCTGAATTGACGCATGTCAAAATACACCCATTGATTTCAATGCATTTTGCAACTTTTTCGGCACAAATTCTCCCATCACTTGTTATAAGTTAATAACCCAGATTCTCCTTCAAAAGAGTCAGTATATAGTATATTACTGGCTCGATTGTGATTAGTACTAAAAATACACATTTGGGTGCATGTATGGGACATGTCATTAACTAATTTTTGAACATCTAAAAGAAAATACTATATATATATATATATATATATATATACTAAATTACTATATACTAACATGGTAATGATTTTGAGAGACACCTGAGGGAACAATTGACTTTGTAGTCATTTTTTCACCTGTAATCACCTGTAACTCGTCCTCCATAACTTAAGTCTGCTGAAAAAATTACTTAAACTTTAAATAAACAAAGGGGCTTCTTTTTTCTCCAATAAGGATTAATTATATCATTAATAATAATACTATTTTAAAAAGGAAATCATTTTTAAAAATTTGAATTATTTGTATAAGATGGAGTCAATGGGAGACAGCCTTCCCCTAATGCAGAACTTTCTGGATAACAGGTTTCCAGATAACAGAACCCATAACTTTATAGTTATGATATGTCTCTCTACTGGTTCTAGAAACGTGAATTAACGTGAATTTCCCGCAAAATGGCAAAAAAATCGCGAAACGGCGCAGGCTTCTTGTTTTTGATGCCGGTGTCCGTTTTTGACGCCGGTATCCTTTTTTTTTGGAAGCCTTTATTTAGCACAAGTTAGTGTAGTCATATAGCTTCTTAGTGAATTCTACTCTCTAACACCCGATTAAGGGATAGCAACACTAAAAATAAAGATTTTCAAATATTCATGTTTACTTGGCCTGACGTTTCTACAAATTCTGCATTGTTTTATAAAATAACTATATATTTGTTGTTTTGTTCTTTTGGGGCAGATCATAAATATGTTTTATCTCAGGTTTCACTGAACCCAACAGGCTGAGCAGGGCTTTGTTAGACAGCAGATAAAAGATAAGCGAACGCAGCAGAGCTCATAACAAAACTCGCTGCAAGAAGAAAACACCAAAGTTCCGCTTCAAAGCAAAAATGTTTAAATATATAGCATAGAAATACCTGCTACTGGATCAAAATGCAGATGACGTTTGTGTTCTATTACTGCAATGATGTACAGTAACTTTCATCTTACAGAGAAGTTTGTTTTAATAACGCGGGCAAAATATTTCCCAAAGTGAATGATTATCTGTTTGCTTTTTGAAAAGCCCTGACCAACTGTCACAGACTTAATCACGCACCAAATAGCAATGTATTCTTCCAGCTGACTTCATTTGTGTGACGGCACAAGCACCAGACTGTTGTCGAAATATTATTACCAGTCGATGTTTGTGATAATTTACCCTTTTTGGTGATTCAAAAGTGTTGAAAGTTTTTCGTAGCTGCCCAAATGAACGAACTGCACTCAAGCACATATCTAATCCTGTTATGATCACCTCTGATAGAATCTTGAAATGTTTAGCGCTTGTATATTAATTAAAGTATGAGGTTAAGGATTTCTAACCTTCCCCGAAACATTTTAAATATTTGTAATAATTGAAAAATAATTAAAATGTAATGTTTAAATTGGTTACAATTAATTGAAATTGTATTTGATACTTTTTTGTATGCCTCCATCAGTGTTCATAATTGACTTCATTATGGCATTCAATATCACTATCGCAAAAATGAAAACTTTTAAAATAAGCTTCAGCATACTGAAATAAGAATCTTTCTAAATACAATCAATTAAAAATTCTGTACAGTTTTTCAAATCAAGTTTATCTTCACTATCCCTCTCTCTACATCTGTTTCTCTTCATTCTGTCTTCATGCAAGAGTTGGGTGTCAGATATTTGTTGACAGTTAGGGGCCCATTTACTTAGCTTGAGTGAAGGAATAGAAGAAAAAATACTTTGAATTTCGAATGGTCGAATAGGCTACTTCGACCTTCGACTACGACTTCGAATCGAGCGATTCAAACTAAAAATCATTCGACCATTCGATAGTCGAAGTACTGTCTCTTTAAAAAAATACTTCGACCCCCTAGTTTGCCGCCTAAAAACTACCGAGGCCAATGTTAGCCTATGGGGAAGGTCCCCATAGGCTTCCTAACAATATTCTAATGGAAGGAATATCCTTTGATCGATTAAAATCCTTCTAATCATTCAATTCGAAGGATTTAATTGTTAGATCGAATGATTATTCCTTCGATCGTTTGATCGTAGGAATAGCGCTAAATCCTTCGACTTCGATATTCAAAGTCAAAGGATTTACATTCGGCAGTCGAATATTGAGGGTTAATTAACCCTCGATATTCTACCCTATGTAAATCTGCCCCCTAGATCCAATATATATTAGAGCTCAGTCAAATAATTGATTCCAGTACAAACAAAATCTAACAAAATAACTGCCTTCTGCACACATCCTGCATGTAGAGAGACATGATGTCTGGTAATTTTAATAGAGTGAGATCTAATACATCTTCTAGGCAAAAGGAGCCCCCCTATAAGATATATTGGATCTAACTGTCAATGAATATCTGACACCCAACTGCTGCATGAAGACAGAATGAAGAGAAACAGATGCTGAGAGAGGAATAGTGACCATAAACTTGATTATTTCAGAAATGGTACCGAATTTTAATTGATTGTATTTAGAAAACATATTTCAGTATGATGACGTATATATAAAATTTTCATTTTAAAGGGATACTGTCATGGGAATTTTTTTTTTTTTTCAAAATGAATCAGTTAATAGCGCTGCTCCAGCAGAATTCTTCACTGAAATCCATTTCTCAAAAGAGAAAACTGATTTTTTTTATATTAAATTTTGAAATCTGACATGGGGCTAGACATATTGTCAATTTCCCAGCTGCCCCAAGTCATGTGACTTGTGCTCTGATAAACTTCAATCACTCTTCACTGCTGTACTGCAAGTTAGAGTGATATCACCCCCTCCCTTTCCCCCCAGCAGCCAAACAAAAGAACAATGGGAAGGTAACCAGATAGCAGCTCCCTAACACAAGATAACAGCTGCCAGGTAGATCTAAGAACAGCACTCAATAGTAAAAACCCATGTCCCACTGAGACACATTCAGTTACATTGAGAAGGAAAAACAGCAGCCTGCCAGAAAGCATTTCTCTCCTAAAGTGCAGGCACAAGTCACATGACCAGGGGCAGCTGGGAAATTGACAAAATCTCTAGCCCCATGTCAGATTTCGAAATTGACTATAAAAAAATCTGTTTGCTCTTTTGAGAAATGGATTTCAGTGCAGAATTCTGCTGGAGCAGCACTATTAACTGATTTATTTTGAAAAAAAAATGTTTTTTCCCATGACAGTATCCCTTTAAACTTCCTCCAGAATGACTTTATTTCTCCAGGGCCGATGCTTCTATTCCTAGAGTTCTCCTAACTTCTCATTTGTTGCTTATAATTTTTACATAATAATTGAAGGCACACTTGTTGGTCAGATGGTATCTTTAATTCTGAAAGTGTCACCTATGCATAATACAAAAGAAACAGCTAAAAATACCCCAACAGATTCACTCAATTTAATTGTACATCAATGCCTATCGATCGCACATTACTTGATTGTTGAAGCCGGCATTGTCAATAGAAATTAGACTCTTCTCATACTGTATGTGTTTAGCCTTCACTGGGAGGCAAAAAATTCAATAAAGAATATGACACATATCCTTACATTGCAACGTGTCATAATAATCCCTTTATTACCTTGAAGCATTAGGTTAAAGTTCTGAAAGACTGCACATGACCTGCAAGTTTCTTCTAGGAGCTGTAATATAATTTGACAGCTAATAAAGATGATTGGGCATACACGGTCTCTCATTCCCTATATTTTCTGTTCCGCCACTTAACTTTTCTTGTGTCATTAACAAATGCCAGGGAAAGTATTCACTCTCAAGGCTATGCTCCAGGAGAAAATATTCTCTGTTTATATTGATTTTTAATAAACAGTTATTCAAAAGAGGTTTTCTTTACACTAGTTACCTTAGGAATATAGCTTAGCAGATGGCTGCAAAAACATTATCAGTGATAGCCTGATATACCACTTTGGAGTAACCGGCTACTCAGTGAGACATTTTCCATTGACCCCCGTGACACAGTTCATGTTGTAAACAATAAAACAACCATGATTCCTTTTATTACAAATCCAGATATTTGGAGCATACATTGCCACAATGATATTTTAAGATTATCACACCTTCTTACTTTTAGCCATACAGCAGTTCATGCAGCACTCTAGGCTCTTTCTCAGTGTAAGTGGCATTTATTTATAGTATTCTTTGAATTTCCAGCTATACCAGTTAGACAAAGAATCCCACCACCCATTCATTCACAATATCTTTACTGCAACCATTAGTGATGGACGAATTTGTCCCCTTTCGATTTGACGGCGAGCGAAAATGGTGAAAAATTAGCAAAACATGAATTTTGACGCCACACATCATTTTTAACGCCGGCGTCAATGGGCATCTAAATAATGTTGACTCTTGACTGTTTTGCCGTGAGCGGCTTTTCCGGTGCGTACAAAATTTTCACCTGCCAGTTTTGCGCATTTATTTGCCGATGATGAAACTTGGAATATCTTTAAGTAATCAGCAGATCTTTTAGTTCACATTTAAGACCAGCTGGCTTGTCATCTCAGAAGATGATGGATAGATTGATAGATAATATATATACAAATTCCCCTTCAAAAAAATCCACTGCGTCAAAAAAATCCACTGGCGTGTGTCAGAATTGTCACGTGCATAAAAACTGTAGTTCGGCCAAATGATTTGGACGCCCATTGACTTTAATGTATGTGGACAAAATAGGCATGCGTATAAAAATTGTCACGGGTGGCAAAGTGAAATTATAATTATTTTGACAATCTTTGACTTCAATGCGTTACGCAAATCTTTCGCCGTAAATTTGCAAATTTTCGGGCGCATCCAAACAGGACAAATTTGGCCATCACTAATGAGAGATAATAGATGGTAGATAGATGATAGATAGATGATGATAGATAGATAGATAGATAGATAGATAGATAGATTAGATAGATTAGATAGATTAGATAGATAGATAGATAGATAGATAGATAGATAGATAGATAGATAGATAGATAGATAGATAGATAGATAGATAGATAGATAGATAGATAGATTAGATAGATTAGATAGATAGATAGATAGATAGATAGATAGATAGATAGATTAGATAGATAGATAGATAGATAGATAGATATATAGATAGATAGATAGATAGATAGATAGATAGATAGATAGATAGATAGATAGATAGATAGATAGATAGAAAAATAGATAGATAAATAGATCCTTCAAAATGAGGAGACAGCTACATATGTAGTAGTATGTGGATATGTGACCTTGTTTCATTCACAGCAGGGTTTTCAACAGCATAGTAACTCTGTAACTCCACTTGGAAATCTTTGTTGGAAATTGTCCACCATAATTAAATATATTAAGTTGTGATGACATGGGGTTCTTAGTCAGTTTCTGTCAAATTATGAATTATAGATACATAAAATATCCTATCCTTTCAACATTCAAGCTGACTGCAACCAAACATTGTGGGTGAATTTAAAGGACCATTGTTGAAAGGAACCTAATATTTCCGGTTGAATGTTCTGTAGCTGACAAATTCTAGAATGTGTTAAGTTCATAAAACATCTTCCCATCGATCACTTTATTTAATATCTTTAAACAGCGCCCTAGCAAAAAGAACACTTCTTTTACTATTCTGCTGGAAGTTACATTTGTTTGCGACACTGCATATGTTAACTTGTCTAATAAACATGATGAAAGGAGACGTGTTTTATAGCAGAAGCACAGTGCATTGTTAAGAGAATAGCAATTGATAAATATGCAAGTTGAAACTTGTAATAAACAAAATGATTGAGGTACACATCATAATGAACCGTGTACTTCAAATGTGACAGCGAACCACAAAATAGCATCGCAGTGGCAGCAGGGTGAATTATCCGAGATGGAATTCTCTCTAGGACAATTTTCTTGCCTCAAATTAGCAGGTAATACACTGGATCAGCTTGTCAGTCTGGTTTATTGTATTCCTACCCAGATTGATTCAAGGGCTGCAGAGGATAAACATGTTCATAACATTCACCTACTAACTTGTAAAGGTAAAATGTTCAGCAGATCCAGGATCTCTCAACCAGTTTAAGACATCAGAAGCATTGGTTAAAAGTTGGGAAAGTGCATGCAGTAAAATGGAAATTGCTAATAATTATTAATTGGTTATATGTTATAAAGGTTAAATTAAAGTGCAGTGTGGCAGCATTTATTCTTATTATTTCCGTGTAATTGTGTCTGTGCCGCCAAGAAAGATATGAATACAATATTTATTGCAAATGCAAATCTGGTGCAAGTTGAGTAGGGGGTTGGTCACCTCTGAAGCACCTGTTAAAAACAGCATTTGCATCCGATTCACTGAAAACTGAAGTCTGATTGGCCTATTGACAAAAGCCAATGTGGGCACCCTGGAGCTTCCATTCAATCAAGTGGTAAACCCTTCAAGGCAAAAAGTAGAGGGACTCTTCACCAAAACTTTGGATCCAATCATTCCCCTTCTGACTCAGGGAGAAGTCTATTACGAACTCCAAATGCATACCTCAGATCCCTCGCAAACAACCATGAAATGGGTCAGCCAAACTCTGTCATTGAAATCCACCAAACTTTAGCCTGTATCTTCTAAAATTACAATCATATAGCTGGACAGGGAGAAAGAGCAGGTGCACATTGGTCCAGTGTGGTGGTAGCTCCAGGTTTTCCCATTGTAATATCATTAGTTATCTGTGTTAAGACAGGGGGAGAAGTATTTTTACCATTTACAAGCAATTCCAGTTCTTCTGGCAAATAATATGTGATGTATCATTCCTTCCATTTTTATGAATCCCTAGATGTGCCATCTAGGAGTAAGAAGTATTGATGTGTCATTGACATGAATTTAGCAAATGTTACACTTGTATCTTCCTATGTAGACAGCATCTCCAACACTTTGAAGGAGATGAGGTGGAGAGTTATTGACCAATTAGAATTTGTCTGATGTTAGGAACCAGCTGAATAAGATTTTTAAATATTTATGTGGGTCAATTAATGATGTTTTCTATTGTATAGGGTTAAAGGTAGTTTGACTGTCATTTGGAAATTGTCATATTACATTATGGTACTGAGAAGGCTACAGAGAGGCCTCTTCTTATGATGGATCATGGTTTAAGTCTCAAAAAACTTTTAATGATTTTTCTGTTTTAAAGAATTTAAACAGTCTCTTTTTTGGGGTCTAATCTACCCTTTTTCATGTGCTCATGCCCTACTCTTGTCCACAAAATTCCTGTTTCTATTAAACATCTACACTCATAATAATATCCTTTATAAGACCCACGAAGGCCTATGAGTTTTGGTCTTCTCTTGAATATAGAGAGAGAGATCAACAAACTTACAAGTTTTTTTTGTTTTAGGTAAGCAAAAATAGCCCCTCTGTGTCAGGTGATGAAAGAAAATATATATTTACAGAAGTTGGGGAATATGATCGTATCACCGCTGTAGCCTGCGGTCTCTTGTTTCATAGTAATTTATGATGGCACATAAAAATCAACCAAGTAAACAGCAAAGCATCCATCTCAGGTGGATTTTGTACCATTTGACAAAATTTGGATGGTATTCACTTTATGAGAGAATAAAATATAAAATAACCTTTTTTTCACAAGTTTGTACTATGTTCTCCATCAGCTTTACTGATGTGTAAAACTAAATTCTTCTAGCAGAGCTGTGAAATGGTTGGACAGATCTAGAGGAATGGAATCAGGCACAAACAAGTTATAAACTCATATCTCCATGAAGGATATAATCTAAAATTGGACATGATGTTTTTCATTCAAATTTTACCATTTTTGATTATGTATATAAACATTTTAATTGGCATATTTTGATAGAATCATTATTGATTATTTCATACTATGCACGTTTATATTATCAGAAATGGATATTGAACTCACTTTTTTCAATCAACAATTTGTTTGACATTTCAGTCCTTGTTAAGCTCATTGAGGCTTACATAATAATAAAAAAAAATTGCACAGCTTGCGTCAGATCTAGTAGCCCATAGCAACCATATTTCCGCCTTCAAACAGGTGACAGTAGTTGCTATGAATAATTAGAAACTTTGTGATTCTTATTATATTACTCTTACTAAGCTTAAATCAAAAAAAGTCCCTTGGATGCACAGCTACGCTCATAATTCATCCTAGCCACTTCCTAAATTTACTTATTAACAAACAGCAAGCACTCAAAAGGCAGTCTCCCAAGCAGAGATGTAAAAATGAATAGTAGTTTATTCAGGTACTCATAAAGGTAGCCTTACGCGTTTTGTGTTCAGCACACAATTATTCATAGACTAGTCACAGGATCAAAGCACAACTACTATTCTTAGCGTGACTACTTTTTGAGTGCCTGCTCTTCATCATTATGGTTGAATCTGCTCCCCTACCTGAAGGCTCAGGGCAGTGCACCTGGGCCTGTTCCAGTGTTTGGTGAACCTTGTAAACCAGTTTTGGGACCTTTTTATCTATTCAGTTCTTCCCAAATTATGCCAAAAACCTGCCTACACTCCACCCAACCCCCATCCATTCCATATAAACCATGAGCCATTCCAACACTTTTCTTTCAGGGGTCCCAGACAGTCTCTGACTGCAAATACCCCCCAGACACTTATGTTTTATTGTAAGCTAAAGAATTGATCTGAGCAAATTTAATCAAAACCATAAAACATTACATTTTCTTGCTTTTCATAAATAAAAATTAAATGCAAAATCAAAATAATAATGTTTTGGAACTTTGCCAAGATTTTTTGCCTCTTTATTACTAATTTAAAAGAGCAGAAGGACACATCTCAGCGCTTTTGAAATAGCTTTTTTTTTTCATCAAGATATAACAAAATGCATAAAACTTTGTTCCATTTGATATAACCTATTAATAAATACTTCTTTTGCCATGAAACTACCAAGAATCTTATTGTAACTAGATTTCTTTGAAATATAATGTTTATTTGTAGAGTAAACAATTTTCAATTCTAGAGGTTTTACTTTTAATTTATGCACCTCCTGCACCCACAGCTAGTAACACTGAAGGCTTTATTTTAGCCCCTGTTTCATAACCGAATGTCTACCTTAGCCCTGCATTTCCCTCCATCCCTGTAAATGGATCAGGTAGAAACGATCAGGCTAATTTCACACTAGGAGTTCACCTAAAATGTGGAAAAAAAATTAAAAAATTGTGTAAGCTCATGAATGGATGCTAGGTAAGACATAACCTTGAATATGTTTCTGAATATACATTGTTTAGCCAATAATCTCAATGGCCTTTGAGTTCCTGGCAGTTGCAAATATCCCAGTATCTTGGTATGCCATCATTGGGATGATAAGATTTTCATCTTTCAAACAGACCTGAAATTTGAATACCACTGCATGACCCAAAATGGGTCAATGTTCAACAAAGCCTACAATGATGAAAACAGAAACAAATGGATCCTCTACATAAAACAGTGTTGGTAACTTCAAATTGAAATTTGTAATTAGCGTTTTCCACATTTAGTACATAATACAAAGATGACACATTATTTTTTCTTTCTATCTTTTTTATCTTGTACCATGATCAAATGAGCCGATGGAGAGTCATTGACTTATCCAGGTTCAGAAGCACAGGAGATAATTAGGTCTAAGGCAGACTGGGATAGTAAAATTAATGGGGATTGTAACCATGTTCAATGTTGTATAGTGTGTGAAATGAAGGTGATGAGTCCACTTATAAAGGCTTGCGCATTCACATCTTGAAATGTACAAAACTAACTACTCAGAAAATGAATACGCGGCAGAGATCCTGTCAAAGTGACTGCTAAGCATCTGACCTTGCCTAGTGGATAATGACCTTGAGAGGTGCATATTAATGACCACGGGAAACAAGGCCCACATCTAATGAGGATGGTAAGACATTGTCTGGAACCAGTGCAGCTATTTCCAAATATTTAAGGGAACTTGGATTGGAAAGGCATAAAAACAATGGTTCTTAAATGACACTGTGTGATTAATAATTAAATTTACTATAGGTTCACAGTGAAGAGAGTTATCCAGTGCAGCAATTCTTAATGACATCTCTCCTGGACCGAACGAGCTGATGAATTTCAGATCCAGCCATCTATGCTAAACAAGGTTAAGAATAGCTTAAAAGACCTACTTTATTTGAATGTGCTGTAGAGAAATAAAAAGCCTCCAGCCCTTTCCTATAAGCGATCATCTCTCCGCTCCAGATGAAACACCCGTTTGCCACCAAGGAGCTGCGTTAATCAGGAATAAATGGCACACGCTGAATGCGTTGGGTTGACTCGAGAATTAATGGGCAGACGGACGGAGAAATTATCCCAGTTTACAGACAGAAACAATACCCTCCCTCCTCACAGCTTATGCCAACTTAAAGGGAAAAATATCCCTTTCTTCAGTTAATTTACCTTTAAATACCCAACATTGCACAATGGAATACAACTATACAAAGTACAAGAGTCTCTAGGAGAGATAAAGCTGCTCTACCTAAATCTCCTAAATGGTCACTGCTCTAGGCAGTCTAGGCAGTAGGCCCCACAATTTGAGAACCATGGCTAGACCATCTGCACTGACTAATTAAAATAAGGGGACATTTATTATGTGCAAGGCACGTGCAAATTCCAAAAAAAAAGGGCACCGTTGGCCACATTTCTTGTACTTTGCACCCTGCCATGCAAATAGTCTAGTGGGTGCAGGCTACAAAGGAGCCCTCTTCTTTGGTAGGATGTATAAGAACTGTCACGGCCGGCACCCAATACCAGAACAAGTGCTAAGTACCCTGGTCTCGGCTCAGCTTCACCAGTAGTGTGACCACCGTTGGGCTTCGGGAGGAGCCCTTAGCTTACTTGAGTGCCACCTGGACTTAAAGAGGGGTACAAGGTTATATGTTCTGGCTGGCAAAGGGGCACGTCTTTTTGGGCCGAAGGTCGCGGTACATCAGAATAAGGCAGAATCGTAGTCAGGCAGGCTGGGTCGAGGCAGGCAGATAGCAGGGATCGTCAGGAAGGCAAAGGGTCAAACCGGGTAATCAATCAGAATAGGATCAGACAGAAGGAGTAGTCAAAGTACAGGCTAGGTCGGAGTACGGATATCAGGATGGTCAAAAACAGGCAAGGTCACAACAGGAGATCAATAACAAACAGGAACAGATGCACAAAGGCTCAAGGGCACCAGGAAAACTAATCCTATCACGGGCAATGAACAAATCAAAACTGTCCCTTTAAATACATTCAAAATTCGTGCCATTACACGCTGACGTCATACGTCAGCGTGCCTGCGCCTTTAAGACGCAGACAGATGCGGCGCGCGCCCCAGGCGCAGAGGATCCTTGCAGGCGTCCCCGCTTGGAGTACGGCGGGCGTCCCCGCTGAACCTCACCACCCCTACCGGGGTAAGTTATTACAAGAACTGCCTTGCATCCATCGGCACTGCATTTTGCACCTAGTCCCAGATTTCCATTTCATGTTACAGAGTGCAGCCAGAACCTGGATTAATATGCTTTTTAAATGAGCAATAAGTGGTTCCCTTTTGTATCCCGTAGTGCTTTTGCACTTGAGTCCAGGGTCAAAGTAAAGGACCCCAATAATATGACTGCTCCTACATATACAGGTATGGGCCCTGTTATCTAGAATATGCGGGCTATGGGGTTTTCCCCGCATAAGGGATCTTTCCACAATTTAGTTATATAATTTAATCTTCTAGAAAAACATATAAACATGAAATAAACCCAATAGGCTGGTTTTGCTTCAAATAAGGATTAATTATATCTTAGTTGGGATTAAAGTTCCCTATGTGCACACAATTCTTTGTACGCACCACAATTTGTTGTGTACGCTGGCCACAAAATTTGTGTTAGCTCGCATGAGAGCACACCTTAGAGGGAACATTGGTTGGGATTAAGTACAAGGTACTGCTTTATTATTACAGAGAAAAAAGTAAATCATTAATTAAAATTTGGATTATTTGGATTAAATGAAGCCTATGGGAGGTGGCCTTTCCATAATTCATGATCTTTTTGGATAAAGGGTTTCCGGATACCGGATCCCATACCTGTATGTATTAACACAAATATACAGAGAAAGAATATCACAGTTAGCTATGCCCTGGTATGTTAATGTCTATTTAGAGGGAAATAAGAGAGACAGGCACTAATTGCAAAGTATACGGTAGATATAGATGCCCGTGCATCTATCTATGAACACTGCAAATTGATAAATTACAGCCCGCATCAATTATCAGTTTCTAATGCGCCACATACTATTTGTAATCGCCAGCACATTCATCGCAGTTAGAGACGTGTCAATGCACATTTGCCATTACATTCATTTTGGTTTCCCTTGCTGCATCATCATTAAACATGTTAAATATCAGCACAGGGCTGGAGGGTGAAAGAATGGGGTTCTTAGCAATGGTGGAAGTTTGGGGGCCCCTTCTAAAGAGAAAACAATTACATAAATCAGGCAGTAACAGAACTACCCGGCAGGGAGCCCGGGTGCAGGCAATGCAGGTCTAGACTTGGAGTCAAAACAGGCCTGTCTATGCCAAGGCCTGTTTTGACTCCAAGTCTAGACCTGCATTGCCTGCACCCGGGCTCCCTGCCGGGTACACAAAAGCCCAAAACAGCTCCCCACCAGCCCACTAAATAGTGACTGTCTATGGCATCTTACGGCAGCCCCTCTGGCATTTGCCAGAACCCACATGCCCGGTAGTTCCGCCACTGAAATCAGTTATGTTCTACATGTCAGCAAAGATCACAGTACAACTTCCAGAATTGATACAATTCACCCCAAAGGAATTGCACCTGCCTCGTAGGGACACAGAACTTTGCGCTGGATATGTGGGGCCAGCTTCGCCAAATTTGCATATTTACCGCAAAATTCGCAAAACGGCAAAACATTTGCAAATCGCATTGGTCAATAGGCGTCAAAATGATTTTGACGTGATGGATAATTTTTATACACACGGCTATTTGATCCAATTGCATTAAAGTCAATGGGCATCCGAATAATTTTGACGCGCGTCAATTTTTTTTTTTTTTTTGACACAGCGGATTTTTCGCCGGCGAATTTTTATTTATTCGCCCATCATAAGCAGCCGATGGATAGGAGTATGGGCCTGTAACGTTATGCTCCTTGTTTGACCTGCTTTTCAAAAAATAGATGGGACAAAAATAGCCTTGGGCATTATGCCTGGTAAGTGTAAATTGGTCCCTGCTTGTGTTTCAGGGGCATGTACAGACGCAGTCACACGCTGTCTAGGATTTTTCCCTGCAAAAACCTATTTTACAATAGATGGAATGTGCTGGACTCTAAATGGTGAATACGTGCAGGAGAATATTGATAGACACCTCTGCTCCTTGAGAGATTTCTCGCCAGCTGTGATCTTTACCAAACTTGCAGTGATGATAGACAGGAGGACTTCCCTGGTGGCCAAATTTATTAAAATCAGCCCAGTCCTTGTGCCGAGACAATTTCCTCTCTGACACGCAGCCTTGCCCACAATAAAGGCACATTTTCATAAAAGGGGAAAAAAAAAAAAAAAAAAAAAAAAAAAAAAAAAATATATATATATATATATATATATATATATATATATATATATATATATATATATATATATATACTTATTCTCATTTCTGCTGACATTATGGGGTGAAAACGTCTTTTTTTTATAAACATGTAAAATTTATATGTATATATGGATTGATGTTCTGCACAGATAGCAGTATAGATGTATCACAGGTATAGGATCCGTTATCCGGAAACCTGTTGTCTAGAAAGCTCCAAATTACGGAAAGGCCCGGACTGGCAATCTGTGGGTTCTGGCAAATGCCAGAGGGGCTACTATAAGGTGCCATAAAAAAGTCAGTATTTAGTGGGCTGGTGGGGGCTATTTGGGTCTCTGTGTACCTGAAATGCCAGGGCCTATTTTAATTCTCAGTCCGGACCTGTGTAAGAGTACTAATCAAGTTTCACTAGGCAGTATTTGCTATGAAACACTCACGCTGACTAATTAACGCCAGTGAAACTTCACCAGCATTCGTCTTCAGAGACGCAACTTCGCACTTTAGTGAATTAGCGTAGTGGTAATGAATTTATTCCTGGCGAAGTGATGGAAGTGAGGCCTTTGCCTTTGCTGGTAAAAAAATCACCCTGTTCTTTCTGTAGTCCGACAAACTGATAAATAGTCAGTAGAGAGTAAAGAATGAGCCAAAGGTTGCACCCCCCCATTTATTATTCCATAAATCCCATGAACAAAAAAGGTAAAACTTAACCTTTATTGGTATGTATTAAAATGACCCAGGGGTGAAAAATCAAAATGATTAAAATTACAATAAGGAGGAGCTCATTGTTTGCTGGATTATGTAGTCTGTCCCAGATGCGGAACGATTGATCGTGTTCAAAACTGATAGGATCAAATAAGAGGCATCATAATGGGGATACATGACATTAAGGTCTGTGGGTTATAGCAAAAGGCCATAGTGGTGGCACTCAATTCCCCAAAGGGTTAATACACTGATGAGTGCAAACGAATACAGGATGCGATTGTTTATCAAACCGAAACGAACCGTGGGCATCATTCGTAGTGATGGACGAATTTGCGCAGTTTCGATTTGGCAAAAAATTAGCGAATTTCGCGAAACGGCGAAAAATTCGTGAAACACCGCCGGCGTCTCGTTTTTGACGCCGGCACCCGTTTTTGACATCGGCGCCCGTTTTTTTAACGCCGGCGCCCGTTTTTTCAACGCCGGCGCCCGTTTTTGACGCTGGCGCCCGTTTTTGACGGCGGCGTCCATTTTTCGGAATTTTTTTTTTTTTTGACGCCGGCGAATTTTTCCCGCGAATTTTCACAGGCGTTTCGCGAATTTATTCGCTGGCGGCGACTCATGCAAATTCGCCACAAATTCGCGCATCACTAATCATTCGTATAAGCCCAGAGCAATTACCAAAGCAACCCTCATGAGACAGGAAATGTATAGTTCCAGAACCTGTCTATAGCGATTCAGTTGTCGGCGCTGCTTGCTATCAGTGTTAACTACTATGGTGCCATTCAGCCCCCCACCCTTGACGCACCCCCAGAGGTGCTGTGTAGTCGGCGGTGAGGTATGTTGCAGAATAAGTAACTGTAATTACAGCAAATGGACTCCCTGCCTAATTGAGCTAAAAGAAGTAACCAGCGTCTGACGCGCGTTTCGCTCGCTCTGCGAGCTTTGTCCGACAAACGGAGAAAGTAATAAAGGGGAGACAGAAATAACATACAAATAATGTTAAAATCATTGAACAGCTTTAATTAAGATATAATGGAAAAAGGCATCAGAACTACATTTATTCAATTTCCAATTCAAAAAAAAAAGGGGGAGGGGTCGATTTCACATGGGCAGGAGCTGCCATATTTCTTTCCTGTTAGACAATATAGAAGGGCATGTTCACTGCTGTCTCTCTAAAAAACCAATGCATTAAGTGCAGCCTGATGATAGCAGTTAATTGTTGTGATCCGTGCTGGCATGATGAGCAAACGGTCTGACAGTTCCCATTCTCTTTCTTCTGTATCATTTCCAAGTCAAGTTCCTCAACCACAAATGATTTAGTCTGCCATTCAAACTGACGGGAAACATGACTCCTGGGTAAATGGGAACCCGGCAACAGGTTTTTAGCGAGTGCATTAATCCTGTGCAGTAACTGTAAGTGCCTTTTTATGCTGAGGTTGAGGTTCAACTGAGATTCCTCCTCACATATGTGGAAATATAATATTGTATAAATAGGACTTCATTTGCATGTATTTAAATGTAGATATGAACCAAAATAATTCTCTTTCCGCTCACTTCCACTGCCTAATAGTAACTCCCTATACCTGTAATTGCTGAAATCTTAGTCTATGAAATCAACAGGAGAGTTGGGGCTTTATTTGCCAAATGCATTTCGCTCCCCTAACGTCGCATTCCCCTTTGCGCTGGTGATAATATAATTATGCAAATGTAAGAGGAAGAAGGCAGAATTGCAACGCCTGCCTCTGACAAGGTTTTATTCATTTTCATTTTGCTCATTACACACTGCCTTAGGCATGTTGCTTTCCTTTCCATTACCCAATAGAACCAGGGGCAGGGTGGATGTAAAGCTTAAGTTATATTACTGGGGGGAGTCGGGCACACCAAGGGGGCCACAGATATAGGGGCAAATTCACTAAGATTCGTAGTTGCACCAGCGTCTGCTTCACCGCACTTCACCAATCGTATTTTCAACAGCGATACGCAAATTCACTAAAATCCGAAGTTGCGCTCAGGGGAAGCGTAAGGTTGCACTAGCGTTAATTTGCCAATCAAAGCGAGGTTGCGCTAGCATTGCTTAATTTGCATACAGCGCCAAATTGACGTTACAATGGAGGAATATGTAGCATCACTATACAAGCCTGGGAAACCTTCAAAACAACAAATAAAATGTTTATTTTGCCCTACACATGTGCCCCCTGTATAGTTAAGGTGGCAGGAGTTAGGAAATGTAGGGGGGAAGGAGGGGAGCCCCAAAATTTGTTTCAATCTTTTTCAGCCTATCACCCATAAAAAAAAGAAAAAAACGTCAGCGTTTTTCGGGACTTAGAAAACTTTTGAACTTTTTTTGAAGCAATCCCTATCTACTCTATTGCACTTCGCCTGGTCTGAGGTGGCGAAGGAAGTCTGACGTAAAAGGTAGCGTTCAGAAAAATATGCGCGTCAGTGAATTTGCGTAGTTACGTCCGTTGGGCAAATTCGCCAGGCGTAAGGGTGCGAAGTAACACTATCGAATTTACGCCAGCGTCCGTTAGTGAATCGGAGAATTAGCGAAAATGCGCTACGCTAGAGAATTAACGCTAGCGTTAGGCACTTCGTCCTTTAGTGAATTTGCCCCATAATGTCTATTCCTTGCACAGTTACTTTAATGCTTAATTCTCATCTGTCATGCAATGGATAAACAGTCATATTTAATGATGGGTGAATTTCTCCAGACTTTCCTGCAAAATTCGCAAAACAGTGGAAAATTTGTCAATTTCAATTTTGACGCCAGAGTTAAAGTCAATGGGTGTCCGAATAGTGTTGGCGTGCAATGGTTTTGACGTGACCAACTTTTCCAAGGCACGTCCAAAATTATTTGATGCCGCTGAGACTTCACGGAAGATTCACTGCAATTACGCCTTGCAAATTTATTCGCCCATCACTAGTCGTATGCTGATGGGAAGGATAGAACCGCAGCATCATATGTAGCCCCTTAGAATAGATGGGAAAGATGAATTCCCAAGATGATATTAGGGCTCATATACAATTGCAGTGTACACAAGTGTTTTGTAACCACAATTCAGATGTAATTGCAGGCACAAGGGGAAGATGTTCCTGATGCAATTGCATCCACAGCCTTGAAACAAGTGCAATAGTGGTGCACATGAATAAGGCACCATTACACTGAAACGTTTCTGAGTCGGGAATTCGTAATATCACTTGGCTCAAGCATGATGTATCAATTGGCCCAGGCTGTTGGAGCCCTAGAATTACCGCCAGTTTCAAAGTGGCTGTCAGATCCAGTTCAATCAATTTGGAACAGGCAGCATTTAAAGAGGGGGGGTTCACCTTTAAATTCATTTTTAATATGTCATAGTGTGGCAAATTCTAAGCAACTTTTCAATTGGTCTTAATTGTTCATTTTGTATAGTTTTTAAATGATTTGCCTTCCTCTTCTGACTCATTCTAACTTTAAAACAGGGGTCACATTGTTGTTGCTACTTTTTATTCCTCATCTTTCTATTCAGGCCTCTCCTATTCAGATTCCAGTCTCTTATTCAAATCAGTGTGTGGTTACTAGGGTAATTTGGACCAGAGCAACCAGATTGTTGAAATAACAAACCGGAGAGCTATTCAAGAAAAGCGAAATAACTCAAAAATCACTAATAATATAAAATGAAAACCAATTGCAAATTGTCTCAGAATATCACTTTCTATATCATACTAAAATTTAACACAAAGGTGAACAACCCCTTTAAGGGAACAACCCTTTTAAGCCCTATTATAATTTGCAATAATTGACAGCTATATTTTAAGGATGCACCAAACCCTTCTTTTCAGAGTTTCGGACAAATCCCCGAATCAGGGGAAATGGATTCAGCCAAATATCGAAACCAAATCCAAACCCTTCTTCTGCACCAGAAAAGTTGGGGCACATGCAGAAATACCTACATGAATCTGGGATTCAATGCATCTCTACTATTGTTATAATAATCATAAATATGCAAACTGCTTTCCTCCAACTGTTTCTGTAATCCCCCATTTCCCAACACCCCATAGATAAACTAGGCTTAGGCATTAGGCTACTGTACCTCCCAACATTTTTGAAATGGAAAGATGGACAAAAAGTTTTGCCATGCGGAACGCGGCAACATTGAGGCCATGCACATTTTATGACCACGCCTCGTAAGTACCACGTTCATTTTACAACGCTTGCCAATTTATGAAAGTTTGAACACATTTCTGTGATTTTTAGTTGTCATTACAGTTTTGCTAATGAAGGTGAATTGCCTTTTAAAGGAGAAGGAAAGGCTAAAAGTAAGTAAGCTTTATCAGAAAGGTTTATATAAATACACCAGTAAACCCTCAAAGTAATGCTGCTCTGAGTCCTCTGTCAATAGAAACAGCACATTTCTTTCCTTCTATTGTGTACTCATGGGCTTCTGTATCAGACTTCCTGTTTTCAGCTTAAACCTCCAGGGCTAGGGCTTGAGCATGCTCAGTTTGCTCCTCCCCTCCCTGCTGTAATCTGAGCCGAGAGCTATGAGTGATCAGGGAGAGACTCAGGCTGGAAGTGATGTCACACCAAGCTAATATGGCAGCTGCTTTCCTAAACAAACAGAGAGAGCTTCTAGAGCTTTTTACGCAGGTATGGTAAAGCATTCTACAGAATAAATATAGCATTCTAGCTTGTACGATTACAGATAATCTATTGGCAATACAATGCCTCAGTAGCTTTCCTTCTCCTTTAAGCCGCAAGTCACATTTCAGTAACGAACCCGGTACTGAAGGCTGACCTGTCAAAATCGTGACTGTCCCACAAAAAAATGGGACAATTGGGAGGTATCAAATAGCAGTCATCTTTCAGTCAGTCTTCTGATCACCTAACTACATAGTTTATAAGGGTTACCTTCACTCCTGCTCCCAGATAAGGGGAAATGCACCTAGAATCCTGGAACATGAAGAAGGGATGGATTGGATTATATCTAAAGAAACAGTATGTGGAATGCTGAACAGCAGTGTATCCCCTGGATCTATGTGAAGCTGCATTCAATGCTATTATTGTTATTATATTATCAATGTCTTCCCCTAACTTCTGCAAAGGTGGTACTGCTTCAGTTTGCAGTTTCGGCTTTGCCTAAGGTACCATTGTGGCTCCCAATCTTTCTATCTCTGTTGAATCATGCATTATGGTAGCCCCTACTTGCAGCAGAAGAACTTTCTAGGCTCAGAATCATCTAGACTAGTTGTTTGGCACGTCTAAATAAATGGCAGTTACGGGCACTGTGAAATGAGTTGTATTTTTCATTTATCTTTTTAAATTTTTTTAATACTTTACGGGCAATAATTGACATTTTTTCGCATTTCTCTCAGCACCAGTGAAGCTCCACTCTTTTCGTCAATAGAATCTTGTCAGTAACACAGCAGGCGGCTGGAGACAATGTAGCCAAAGGCTTGCTGCGCATTCCAACTCAGTTTATAACCCGAGGCAGTGAAAGGCAAGCAGAACACAGGCAGATCTGCACCTTTCTGATCTTGGCAGGCCTGCCGTACTCACTTGCCAAAACCACGCAGCAGTGGGTCGAGAAGAAGGGAAAGCCTTACTCATTAGCAACAATTTGCTTTCACCTGGACCAGGTAATGAGTCCTTCCCCTTCTGCATTGTACAGTCCTGTTACAGGTACGCAGCAAAGAGATTCAGAGATACTGTATACACAGTTATATCCGTTATACACTCAGGGGTTTATACTGTTCCTTGTAAACATATCATTTTACACATTAAATCATTTTTTAATCCACTAAAGGGGAACTAAAACAAAAATAACCCAAGTCTCCCCCTAACTGGCCTTCAGGCTGGGACCCTGCTATAGTTCCAGGGGCACCCAGGACACAATTAAGCACTCACCCCAAATCTCACCATAACTGGTCTTCAGGCTGGGTCCCATTGCTCATACCAAGGTTACAGATATATAGAAACATTGGGGTAACAGTCACCCTGCTATAGTTCCAGGGGTACCCAGGGCACAAATAAGCACTCACCTCAAATCTCCCCCTAACTGACCTTCAGACTGAGCCCCCTTAGCTCATAACAAAGTTACAGATATATAGAAACATTGGGGTAACAGTCACCCTGCTATAGTTCCAGGGGTACCCAGGGTACAAATAAACACTCACCCCAAATCTCCCCCTAACTGACCTTCAGACTGGGCCCCCTTAGCTCATAACAAGGTTACAGATATATAGAAACATTGGGGTGTCACCCTGCTATAGTTCCAGGGGTACCCAGGGCACAAATAAGCACTCACCCCAAATCTCCCCCAACTGACCTTCAGACTGGGCCCCCTTAGCTCATAACAAGGTTACAGATATATAGAAACATTGGGGTAACAGTCACCCTGCTATAGTTCCAGGGGTACCCAGGGCACAAATAAGCACTCACCCCAAATCTCCCCCAACTGACCTTCAGACTGGGCCCCCTTAGCTCATAACAAGGTTACAGATATATAGAAACATTGGGGTAACAGTCACCCTGCTATAGTTCCAGGGGTACCCAGGGTACAAATAAGCACTCACCCCAAATCTCCCCCAACTGGCCTTCAGACTGGGCCCCCTTAGCTCATAACAAGGTTACATATATATAGAAACATTGGGGTAACAGTCATCCTGCTATAGTCGGGATGCAGTCACCAAAAAGTGCCATCAAAAAGAATATGGGTAAAGAGACAATAGTGCCATAAATATCAGTGGCCCTTTCATGCATGCCGGTGTGTTTGGTTAAATGGCATCAGAGCTGACCGTGGAACTAAAAGGGTTACACAAAATGTAAAATTACCACGAGCTCCAAGGAACAATAAGATAATATAATTCTGGGAATAAACCATATTCTGCACAACATTATCTCGCAGTTTAAGTGCGGAGCAGCAATGTCTAGTAATGGGATGCAGAGCCTCATCCCCTCCCCTGGCTCTTCCCTTCATCCTCCTCGCAGGCTGCTGTGTATAGATGGAATATGAAGCCACGCTGAGCCTGTTGTGTTTCTCTGTAGCAGATGCTTTTTCCTCTTTCCCAAACCATCGATTTCCAGTGGCCTATAGTTGATCGAGGCTCTGCAGAGGAATTCGGAAGCAGCCGGAGCACCGTTTCCTTGCAGAGAAAAGTTGCTGCTTCTTTGGAATGGAGCGTATCATTAATAAAGAGATTACATTTCTGCCATGCCCTCCCCCCTTCTTAAGCCTCGTGTTCCAGGATTCCCATTGTAATTGCACATAAAATTCATAATGGGATTATAAAACTGCTGTCATTTGATTAAAAGGATTTTTGTTTAATCTATAGGCCAACTGAGCCGGAATCCACATTAACTTTAAATAACGGGGCCCCGGGAAATAAAGCATTTTATTTCATGCAGACATTCAGCTCAGGAGGAAGCTTGTTTCTCAGTCACTTGCAGGATTAGACCCACAAGCACAGATTTTTAACACGACACTGATACAGACAATGTGGGTGGAAGTCGGATCCTTCCTCTGCTGAACATGGGTGTTAGTAAAATATTCCTATTTCTAATTCCACAGTAATCACCATGACAACTGAGGACTTTTGTTTTTACCTTAAATGACTTTCGCACTTTATATAAATATGTGGAGGGTTATGTTTGGCTGCAATATGTTTACATACTCTATACTAACACCCATGTACACCCTCTACTGAACATGTGTGTTAGTAAACATCATCCTACTTTTTATTTCATACTAATCACCATGACCATGAGTTTTTTTTTCCATTTTACCTTAAATGTCTGCGACATATATATGAAAGGTTGTATTGGGTTAGTGTTAGAGTTCATACTCTACACTAACAACAATGTACAGCCAACGATAAACATGAGTGTTAGTAAAAATCATCCTACTTTTTATTTAATATTAATCACTATGACAACTGAGGTCTTTTGTTTTTACCTTAAATGACTTTTACAGTTCATATACTGTAAATACTGTATGTGGAGGATTATGTTTGGCTACAATATATTTACATACTTTACACTAACACCCATGTACACCCTGTACTGAACATGTGTGCTAGTAAAGATTATCCAACTTTTTTATTTCATACTTTTCACTTTGACAACTGAGTTTTTTACATTGTACCCTAAATGACTGCGGCATATATAAGAAAGGCTGTGTTGGGTTACTGTTTAAGTTCATATTCTACACTAACAACAATGTACAGCCAACAATGAACATGAGTGTTAGTAAAAATCATCCTACATTTTATTTAATATTAATCACTATGACAATGTAGGGTTTTATAATTTTCCCTTAAATGACTGCTGCAGTGCCCCTTTACTACTATTCCTGAAGTGTAGATGCATTTTCGAGATGATTTGTCATGTTCACCAACTGAACATCTAGCTATAACAATAACAGTCAAAGTAAGGGCTGTACCACTGATGTGTAGTCAATCAGATACTTAGGGGGTTATTTACTAAACGTCTGGCTTTTTTGGGGCAAAACTCTATTTTTTTTTAACTCACATTTTTTCCGATTTATTAAAGCCAAATGCAGCAAAAGGCTAGAATCCAAAAAAAAACAAAAACCCATCTCAGACCTGTTGAGGTTATGCTTGTCAATGGCAGAGGTCCCTATCCTATTTTGAAGTTTCTGTGATCTGCTTTGGAATTAGCTGAAAATCCGACCTTTTCAGAGTTTTTGGGCAAAATTTTAAATTTTGGAAAAAAACTCCAAAAAAAATTGTATGAGTAGGGTTTTTGCTCGGTTTTATTGTGTTTTTACCCTAACCAATTAAATCAAGGTTTTTTTTAATAATATATAAGGTCAAATTGTGGATTCTGGTTTGGTTGGACTTTTATAAATTAAATAGCCAGAAAAATATGGATTTTAGTAAATAACCTAGTAAATAACCCAAGGGATCAGGCAAGAACACTGATTTACTATTAGAGATTCTAAATTGCACCCCATTAGCAATTAGATTCAGTCAGTCTACTGTGAGAAAAATGGAAGCAAATATCTGATCGGTTGCTATGGGCATCTGGAAACTGGTGGAATGAAGCACTTATGTTATTAAATCAGTCCCCATATGTCCGTCCATATTAATGTTTTTTCTTATGTCCTACTCCCTTTTATAATTAGGGTTCCCATCAAACACCCCAACCCCCTTTTGTATTCCCATCAAAAACCCCAACCTTACCTCTCCTTGCATTTCCTGTATTATTGTCACATAGGCCAGTGTTTCTCACAGATACATACTCAACCCCCCAATATGTTAAAGCCCTCTCTCAGGTATGTCGCCACCATAGAAAAAAGCATTAAGTTAAACTTACTCATACACACTCATACATATTTATTGCTAGATATCTGATATATCCATTTCAGCCTCATGTGTCTCTCGGAGACGGGGGGAGGAAATATACGTTGTATTTATGTGTCACACATAATAGAGCCTCACACTGGTAATGATTTGTTTGTGCATGTCGGCCTATGGTACTCAGTGTGCCGCCTGACATGATATTAGATGTTTTGTAGGACGCACATACCTCTGATTTACAGTTTAACTGACAACAGTCTCTTGGAGGGTTTACAGAGCGGCGTAACAATGACATGGATGCAGCTTGGATCACCAAAAATATGTGATTGTGTATGAATTTGTTTGCAGCAGTACGTGCTTTATATCCATTTCCCCCTATTAGCCATCACTGTTATCTTACCAGTTTTTTTTTATTATTATTCGGCTTCTCCCTTGCAAGATGACATAAGTGCAGTTGGCAGTTAGTTTATTGCCTCCTCCCAACAGTGTGCTGAGCAAGCGATCAAGGCTCCACGCTCATCACCGATGTAACTTAAATGCATCCCGTCATCACATTCATAGAACTTCCTTCTTCTTTTTTTTTTACAATAATCCCACATAATTTATTTTACACATAACACATTGTACCATTAGAGCTCATTTGTTTTTAGAAAAATATCTATGCTAAAGGTGCTGGGGTTTTGTTTGTTCTGGAATTTTGTTTGTTTGTTGCTGTCTTGTCAGTCCACTGTGCTTTAACACTCAAGGGCTCCCTATGCGGTGGTGCTATCTAAAGACTAAAGACCAGTGTCGGACTGGCCTTAATGTAGACCAGGAAAACTCCCGGTGGGCCCAGATATTGGTGGGCCTCTTGCTTCTAACCATTTGGTCTATTTCATGGTCATTCCCTATTCCTTTATGACTACAAAGAGGATTAATAGTTGAAGAAAAGAGTATAATATGCAGAGAAAAGACACTAGGGGGCAGATTTATCAAGGGTTCAATTTCGAATTTAAAAAACTTCAAAATTCGAATTAAAAAGACCACCTGAAATTTATTTAAAAAAAATCAAAGTATTTTTTTGGGCGAATAGGTCTGTTTTCGATTGAAAAGGTCTGTTTTCAGTGAATTTCGATATTTGAATTTTCGAATTTTTCCATAGTCGATGTACACAAAAATTAGCTCAAAATTCAAATTTTTTTCATTCAAATTTTCACTTCAACCCTTGAAAAATCTGCTCCTAGGAGAAGGTTGAGTGAGGAGAGGAGGTATAATAGTTTGGAAAGTGGGCCCTCAGCCGAATGTTTTCTGGTGGGTCCCTGGCATCCCAGTCCAACACTTCTAAAGAAACCTTAAAGAAAACAACTAGATATTGTACAATGAGGTCATCCACACATAAATTATTGATCAGTTGATTCAGGCCAATGGCTCAGACGGGGGAGATATAAGCAAAAGAGAGATGGAGCTGCTGTTCTCCTTCTATTTCAGACAGTGCCCTATCCATCCCTAAGGAAGTGGTACAGGTATGTGATCCATTATCCAGAAAGCTAGGAATTACAGGAAGGCCATCTCCTATAGATGCCGTTTTATCAAAATCATTTTTATTATTATTTTCTTTTTCTCTGTAATACTAAAATATTTGTTTGTTCTTGATCCAAACTGATAAAGAATGAATCCCTTATTGGAGGTAAAACCAGCCTATGGATTTGATTTAATGTTTAAATGTTTTTTTAGTAGACTTAAGGTATGAAGAAAAGATCCATTATCCATAAAAAAACCATAAAAAACCTGAGCATTCTGGATAACAGGTCCCATACCTGTATAAGCAGTTCAACAGAAATCTATTGAAACTAACTACTAACAAATTGTTTTTAACTGGTCTATTCATATCTTGTGCATTTTGGCAATCCACATAGCTGTTGAAATTATGCCATACGTGGGTCGAGCTGCCGACAGATTTAAATTGGCCACACATGGGCAGATTAAAGCTGCCGATATCGGTCCTTCCGTTGGGTCTCACCAATCCATATCAGACCAAATATTGGGCAGGTTTGATTTTTCCTGCAATTGAGGACCCCATCAGCTAGTTGATGCGGTCCTCTGACCCACCGGTGCCCATTTCCTTTGTATAAGATTTTTTGGCCCTAGGGCCTAATGTTCAGGTTAACCGAATATCACCCTGCTGTTGTTTGGATATTGGAAAAGATACCTTTGTTTGGCGACCTCAGCAAATGAGCGGATCTTATCGTGTATGGCCACCTTAAGTCAGCAGCTTATTGGGCAGTGTATGGTGCCTTCCAATGGGCTTCCCCCAATATATATCTGGTCAAAAATCGGCCCAATATCATCCACCTCAAGGTGGGCATATCAGGGAAATCTCTGTTGGAGTTTATGGGCTGGTTTAGTCAAGACAAGCAGAAGAGTTGAAAAAGATTTTTAAAAGAACAGTCAACATGATTAACATAATTGACCAACCCTTGAGTTGATGAAGTTTTGTCCAGAGGGCTAGGGTGTTCTATATTGCTTTATTTTATATGTTGTATGTATTGGAGTAACATTCCAAATGCCTTGGAAGTGGTTGAAGAAACAGACTTTTTATTTGCATGCACTTCAATGCAACGGAATATTTACTTTACGCTCTTGAATAATGTACCCCCTGAGGAACAGTACATTTAGTTTAAACAACAACAGCAAAATAAAATGTTTTTCCTGTGTCCTGGTTAATACATTTTATGGATCTCATTGTGCAAGTTTAAAATAGGCTCTTCTTAAAAAAAATTATTTGAATGAAAACATGCAGGAAAATGTGTACCAATGAGAAGCCAATTTGTCATCAACACAATGCTTTGTTGATATTATGCATCTAAGAGATTTTTTATCATCATTGCTTTCAAATTCTCGGTACAGAACCCACTGACCCAGATCTGATCGCCATTTGCCATCTGCCATTGTCCTCTCACTGGCCCCCCATTTGGGGGATGGGCTGGAGGTGGATGAGTGAACAGGGGCCCCATAGAGGGGGAAAGGGGCCCCTGGGGTAGCAGGAGAAAGATGCTGCTTTACCCTCTTGGGCAACAATTACGACAAATTGTCTCAGGGCAGTATAGGGTTTGGAGATTTATCCTGTCCACCCTCTTCATTCTTCCTTGTGCCCACCCATAGAGATGTTATCCAGTGTAAGGTATAGAGTGCAGCAGAGCTAAGTTGGAACATAAACACCCACCTTCAAACAACAAAATAAACCATTTTATAGATGAAGGAAAAAGGTATGGAAAATAAATATTTTTCAATAAGGGATGTTTAGTAAAATGAAGCCTGTTTGCTCGGTGTAATTCGGTGTTAAGCGCTCGCTTTTTTATTACTTCTTACAGAAATGCTCCCTTAATGGCACTCAGAAAAAGTTATGCTGCTGCCTTCTTTTCATCTTTCATTTCAAGAAAAAAAACGGGCAAAGAGAAGTCTTTAGCAGCTGGAGATCAAGCTATGAATACATTAATGCTCCCGCTAAAATGATTTTCCCAGCAGCGCGCTCTCGCTAACATTGACTGGGGAAAATATGTTTTGATATCTAAAAGATTCTTCCATCGGTAATGGACTGAGAGTGGATAGTTATGAACAGTTTTCTGAACTCATACTTGAGTGACACAAAAGACTTGTAATAAATTGTTTTTTAAATAAAGATGGACTTGTTTTGGGTTTTGATCAGATTTTGACCCTTTCAGCTAGCCTTAAAAATTCTAAATTTTATTTGCTGTTTTTTCATTTCCACAGGCCTTGGTCACCTGAAGCCATATAGCTAAAGAGGACTCTATGAATTCCTAGGCAGAATGATTAATTACATATTAGGGCTCATTTATGATCTAAGTTTTGGTTTTGCAAATGTTGACGCAGTCATTGCACCAGTAATGAACCAGGTACTTGCGTTTAAGGCTTAGCTACAGATGTGTCACTGGCACGTAGGAGCCTATGTGCTGGATATCATGGTGTGCACCTATTATTGGCTTCATTAGGACTCTAATAACTGAAATACATGCCAATTGTCACGGTTGGCACCCTAAATTCTCAGCTCTTGCTTCCACCTTTAACAGACGCCTTTCAACTCGGGAGGAGCCCTCGGCTAATTGGATGCCACCGGGTCTTATTAAGAGAGGTGCAAAGCGAAGGCTTCTGAACAAGCAAAGGGGCACAATGGTAAAGCAGATGGTCGCAGTACAAGGCGTATACAGAAAGCAAAGTCAGAACAGGCCGGGTTGGGGCAGGCAGAGTGCAATCGGAGTCAAACAGAAGCACTGCACGCTGACGTCATCACGCCAGTATGCATGCGCCAATAAACAAGGAAGTAGCGCGCCGCACGTGTATTAACAAACAGTAATTTGCAGCCCAGAGCAGCGGCAATGTGGTGGTGTCCCCACCGAGGAGGCTGCAGGCGTCCCTGCAGACCTCCTCCTACTAGACCACCAGGGTAAGTTATTACAACAATGATTGAGGCAAGAGGCAGGCTGAGACAGAAACAGGCCATTGGTTAGGGCAGGTGGAAGGGAGTCAGGTTCAAAAAGACAGGTTGTGGCCTTGGCAAACAGCAGGCAAGTGGAGTCCAAGAAACAGGCAGGAGGTCAAAACCAGGATATCCACAATAATCGAGCAAATGATGGATACTGGAGCACAGAGCCAAGGTAGGGAACAAGGAACCAGGCAGGGACTTAGGAACAAGGCAGGAACCAGGCAAGGAATCACAGGAGTTCAAAAGAATAGTAGGCTGGATCAAAATAGGCAAATCCCGCATTTTGTCATTGGCAGATTAGTTTTACGAAACTGACCGGAATACTCCACGAAAAAATAGCCAAGAAAAAAACACCCATTCAGATCAACACAATTGGAGTGAGGAAAAAAGTCTCCCATGGACTCCAAATACTGTTACAAAAAAGTTTGCCCTAGACTTCAATATGTTTTGGAAATTTTTGCAATTTTGTGGATTTTTCTATGGTTTTGCAATTGTTATCAAAATGGAGTAGATTTGCTGATCACTAATCAAGAATGATAATTACATTAAACAATGTCCATAATTGTGCTGGGATTGTGGGCAAAAAAGCTGCATTCTAGGTAAACATGACAATTTGGTTTGGGGTAAGCAATGGGTGTCTGGGAGATTTTCCTTTAGTGCCAGAAAATTATTAAAAGTACCAGCATGTTATTTCACTTAAAAGTTAATCACTTTAAAGTGAAGGGGTTAGTGGGAACTGAAACTGAGATTGGGGGCGTTATCTACAATACCCTAATGGTCAATTTAGAATGTTTTGTATACTGGACACTGAAGTACCTGGGGGAAACCCAGACAAGCATGCACAAAGTTAGTGTCCAGGCTGGAATTAAACCTAAGATACCAGCCCTGAAAGACGGGTTCAAATACCCATGTATATATGTCCTTGATTAATATTAGCAAGACTAAAAAAAGTCATTCTTTACAAGTTCATAATTCAGGTGAGGTAAATATTGTATATCACTGCAGTTAAACCAGTGGAATTAGTTGCATTGCCTTTATCTAAGCTGCATAGCATTTTTGCACAATGCTGTATTTTTGGCTGATAATTATAGGATCATGATTGGATGGAAATTGGCACAGGTTTTACTCTGTACTGATTTAAAGTTAGAGCGGTGATTGAACGCCGTGAGTATATTTCATTTCTCGGTGTCTGGCTTTGTCCAGTGCAGAAAATGTTGATGTTTCAAGAACTTGGCTTCAGCTCAAACGGATTTATTCCTGACTAATACGTCGTTTTGCTTTGTGTCACAGCAGAACCCATACCGAGTCGCAAACACCCAGCTTGTATTAACATCAATAAATGGCTGATTAAAGAGCAGTGTAACGTTATTAAAATGGATTTCTTTAGAAAGGGAATTGAGCAGCCACATAAAGGGCCGGTTTTAGCAACATGGAAGAGATTTTGTTTGTTTCGGGCACTGAGAGTGGTTGCGAGTCCCTTGATTTTGGTAGAGTACAGATTTACTTTTGTACATTTAATTTATCAATATCTGCCATTGTGGAAACTACAACTTCCTGCTGGCTCAACAACCATGTGGTCCCAGCTTGAAACATGTCGGAGTCTTATTTTTCTGCTGAGTGGAGCGATGGCCTTTCCCCCTTTTGTAATGCCCATCCTGGGAAATATAAAACTTAAAGTTGCAGTGTCCTGCATTCCACCCCATCCCCTTAGACTGTGTGAGGGCACAATTAATCTCTTTACATGTGCAGATGTGACTTAAGGCAGTATCTTCAGTATATTTCAGCCTGGGAATGGAGAACAGGAGTCTTAAAACACATTTAACAAAGTCCTGGGGAAAATGTCAAAGGAAGGCATTGCTTTAGATGACCTGTCAGTAGGGGTCCCTGCCATCCAGTTCTGTGGTCAGCCCTCCTTAAAGGGATACTGTCATCAGAAAACATGTTTTTTTCAAAACGTATCAGTTAATAGTGCTACTCCAGCAGTATTCTGCACTGAAATCCATTTCTCAAAAGAGCAAACAGATTTTGTTATATTCAATTTTGAAATCTGACATGGGGCTAGACATTTTGTCAATTTCCCAGCTGCCCACAGTCATGTGACTTGTGCCTGCACTTTAGGAGAGAAATGCTTTCTGGCAGGCTGCTGTTTTTCCTTCTCAATGTAACTTAATGTGTCTCAGTGGGACATGGGTTTTTACTATTGAGTGTTGTTCTTAGATGTACCAGCTGTTACTGTATCTTGTGTTAGGGGGCTGCTATCTGGTTACCTTCCCATTGTTCTGTTGTTAGGCTGCTGGGGGGAAAGGGAAGGGGTCGATATCACTCCAATTGCAGTACAGCAGTAAAGAGTGATTGAAGTCTATCAGAGCACAAGTCACATGACTTGGGGCAGATGGGAAACTGACAATATGTCTAGCCCCATGTCAAATTTCAAAACTGAATATAAAAAAAATCTATTTGCTCTTTTGAGAAATGGAATTCAGTGCAGAATTCTGCTGGAGCAGCACTATTAACTGCTTTATTTTGGAAAAAAAAAATTCCCATGCCAGTATCCCTTTAAATAGAGCATTGCCTATATCCATAAGTGCTGTGTTCATGAGTGATCGGAGGCACTTAGGTTCTTCTTTCATATGCACAAAAAGGGAGTGGCAGAGGGCACAAGTAGAAGTGCTCTATGCATGAACACTAAGAGGCATGTAGAGGCATGCTCTAGCACTTCTGCCTGGGGATATCACAAAGCCCTCCACCATAAAAAAAAAGGTCAGTTTGAACTTCTTCAAGGTGTGAAGCTGGTCATGAACAAGTGACCAGATGTTACCAGGGGGGTCATTTAGCAATACCCCAGATGCAGGAGTATGGGGTTGATGCCACAACAAGGCATATAATATACAATGAGACTTCTGAAATAAAATACTGACAGTGAGGGTAATGTAAAAAAACTGTGTCTTCTTTGACATCATGTTATATGTGTGTTGTCATTTGCGGACTTCAGATATCACATGATTCACAGACACAATCTTATTTATTTGTTTGGGCGTGCTTTAAATACTTTTCTAAATGTTTGGGCACTCTATTAACAAGATTAATTATCAATATCCTCTTACACTGTATTTACTGTACTTTCCTGATCACTAAGCAGATTTACTTGGCTGCATTTTAGATTAGTAGGTTGTTTAAGGTTAAGTCAATGGCAACACTTTGCATTTCCTTGTGCAAATAACAGGAGCATAGTACAAAGAAAAGTAACAATCCTCAGTGACCAGCCTGAAAAGAAACTAGCATGTAGCCTACACACATACTGTACATATATATATATATATATATATATATATATATATATATATATATATATATATATATATACATATATATTCAGTAAAAAACGTAGGTATTAAGAAAACAGTAATTTTCAATATTTTGACAGTCTTTTTCGAGTGTCCTTTTTCTCATTCAGTTCAAGTTCTGTGTGGTTTCTATGACAATCAGTATATGGAAACTGTCACCTTGGCTCTGTTGTTATGTAATTATGACAATATCTTGACCTCAACATCTAGAAAAAGTTAAAGGAAAAAAGGAATCTAAAGAAAAAAAGTGAATGCAATGTACATACACGTACATTATTTGCTCAGGTTAGGGATGCAAAAATTAGGGGTTTTTTTATTTGTTTGGACTTTTTTTTGGGGGATTTGACAAAATCTTTCGAAGATTTACTAAAATTTGAATAAAAGCCCCATTGAGGGCCAAAACGTTGGTTACATGAGTGATGACTCAATAAACACATTTATTTGAAGACTATTGGAGTGCTGGTCCATTCTGAACATTTTATATATATATATATATATATATATATATATATATATATATATATATATATATATATATATATATATATATATATATATATATATATATATACAGGTTTGGGACCTGTTATCCAGAATGCTTGGGACCTGGGGTTTTCCGGATAAAGGATCTTTCCATAATTTGGATCTTCATACCTTAACGCTACTAGAAAATCATGTAGACATTAAATGAACCAATAGGCTGGTTTTGATTCCAATAAGCGTTATTTACATCTTAGATTGCATCAAGTATAAGCTACTCTTTTATTATTACAGAGAAAAAGGAAATCAGTTTTAAAAATGTGTATTATTTTATTATAATGGAGTCTATGGAACACAGCCTTTCCTTAATTTGGAGCATCCTAGATAACGGGTTTCCGTATAATGGATCCCAAACCTATATATATATATCTATATATATATACATATATATATATATTCAGTCCAACAGGGTCGCACACATCAATAGTTAAAACTTAGCATTTATTTAAAACGCTTAAAATAATCCCAGCATAGGCATTAGCATAGGCATATACACTTATCTGTACAGAGTGAGCATCAATCGGCAACGTTTCGGGGGCATCCAGTCCCCTTTCTCAAGCCTCTCTCCTCTGTGTAATCTTGGCAAGAGTTTTAAACAGAATTACGTCCATGTTGACGCGCTTTACAGTGTATGGGCGGAAATGACGCACAGTCCCCCTGGTTACACGCGGCATTCAGTCGTGCGCATACAAGGGAAGTGGCGTCAAATTACGTGCACCCCAGGAGAGCAGCGTCAAATTGCGCGCTCATAGAAAAAAGAACGTCAAGTTGCGCGTTCACAAGGGAAACAACATACTCTATACTCTTAGGAGCTCTCATAGCAACCATGGAGAATTTGCATATAGCTAAAATGTACCCAAATATGAAAAAACTTATATTCTGCAGGTAGATTTAAATAAACATAAAGATTAACATATGACATCATATATATCTGCATGTATACCATACTTTCGATATTTGTAAATTTTCACAGAAATAGATGTAAATCAAAATCTCGATTGAGTCCCTTTGGAGAGAGAGTCCTCAACCTATAAATCCATTGAACTTCAGTCCTTTTCAGTATTAGATTACGATCACCCCCACGTTTTGGAGGAGGTATGTGTTGAATAACTCTGTATCTGAGATCATCAGCAGTATGTCCAGCTTCAACGCAATGTCTCGAAACAGGTAATGACTTGTTTTTGGTATTGATGGTTGATCTATGTTGGGAGAACCTATCCCTAACCTTCTGAGTGGTTTCCCCAACATAGATCAAACCACATGGACAAATAAGCATATACACAACAAAATTCGTATCACATGTGTTATATCCCTTGATCTTGTAGGTTCGATTGTTATCTGAATCTCCAAATTCAGGGCCCACTAGTACATATTTACATTGTGTACAACCCTTACATTTAAACATACCCTCCTTTCTAGGACCAAGGAATGTATCCCTCCTGGGTGTTGAACGAACATCTGCTTTTACCATCCTATTACCTATAGTTGTATTCCTTCGATAGGACATCAGTGGCATTTGTTGGAATTCGTTAACAGAAGGATAGGCTTCCCTCAAAAGATGCCAGTGTTTATTCAAGATTTTGCTACAGTTATTACTACACTCATTATATTGTGAGACAAAAGCTACTCTCTTTTGATTATTCTGATTATCCTCTCGCTGTCTTACAAACCCTAGATTTCTGGACTGAACTTTGCCTTTACTACTCTCTATCTTCTCCTTTGGATATCCTCTTTGTAGAAACTTCTTTTCCATATTTTTCAAATCCTTTTCGCGAGTATTTGGGTCACTCGTTATCCTGTGTATTCTAGAGAACTGGCTGATGGGAATGGATCTCTTTACCCCCCGGGGGATGATGGCTGTCATAAGCTAATAGTTGGTTCCGATCAGTCGGCTTTGTATAGATCTGAGTGTTAAATCCAATATCTGAGCGCGAGACCAAAACATCAAGGAATGCTATTTCTTGCAAATTTTCAGTCATAGTGAACTTTATATTTACATGGGACCCATTAAGTACATCCAGGAAGGCGGACAGAGACTCCTGGTCACCCCGCCATAGAAGGAACACGTCATCGATGTACCTCCACCAAGCCACACAGTGGCTGGCGAAAAGCACATTCCGATAGACGTGTCCCTCCTCAAACCAACTCATAAATGAGTTGGCATATGCCGGGGCGACCTTGGAGCCCATGGCCGTCCCCCGGGTCTGTAAATAATATTTGTCCCGAAATCTAAAGTAATTTCTGTTTAATATGAATCTCAGCAATTCTATAAAAAACTCGATCTCTCGCTCAGAATATTGAACACTCCCTTGTAATAAGTATTTAACTGATTCCAAACCGTCATCGTGGGGGATAGATGTATATAGACTTGCCACATCTAACGTGGCAAGTCTAACATCCTCTCCCACACATTGTATACCAGAGAGCTTCTCAAGAAAATCACCCATATCACGGATATAAGATTTCGTCTGTTTAATTAAGGGAGTAAGTACTTTATCCAATACTTCCGCAGCTTTGCTCTGAGAGCTGCTAAGAGTATAGAGTATGTTGTTTCCCTTGTGAACGCGCAACTTGACGTTCTTTTTTCTATGAGCGCGCAATTTGACGCTGCTCTCCTGGGGTGCACGTAATTTGACGCCACTTCCCTTGTATGCGCGCGACTGAATGCCGCGTGTAACCAGGGGGACTGTGCGTCATTTCCGCCCATACACTGTAAAGCGCGTCAACATGGACGTAATTCTGTTTAAAACTCTTGCCAAGATTACACAGAGGAGAGAGGCTTGAGAAAGGGGACTGGATGCCCCCGAAACGTTGCCGATTGATGCTCACTCTGTACAGATAAGTGTATATGCCTATGCTAATGCCTATGCTGGGATTATTTTAAGCGTTTTAAATAAATGCTAAGTTTTAACTATTGATGTGTGCGACCCTGTTGGACTGAATGTATGCTGTTTGGCGGAGTGACTCCTCCGCAGTTTGGGTCTGGGCACCATCGAAGAAAGTGACACATGAATAACTAATTAAATAACTGATGGATTGTGCAACACAAAAGTTGGAAAATTATATATATATATATATATATATATATATATATATATATTCACACAAGCACCACCCCAATGTTGACTGTTGGCACTACTACTAGTTATTTTCAATGTTCTACAGAATTATTAAGAAATAATGGGTTTAGACTGATAACTGATTGGACTTGGTCAGATATCCTGTTGATGTAAAGGCTATATCTGGCTGTCCATATATATATATATATATATATATATATATATATATATATATATATATATATATATATATATATATATATATATATAGTTAATTAACCCTCGATATTCGACTATAAGTAAATTTGCCCCTAAATGTGAGTGATTTACAAATCATATATATGAATACTAAAACTCATATGAAATACCAAATGTCTTGCCGTGAATCAGATCCCAGTGGTACCTTTGGAATGAACCTGAATTTCCTGTAGTGTGCTTTGATGTCCTCTTGTAATGGATTTATCTTGCCTAGTTACAGAAATATTTAGAGACGCACAAATGGAGTCCTGGCAATGCCAGATGATTTCCCATGATGCGCCGAGTTAGACTGCGTAAAGGTGAATTCCTAGAGGTTAATAGGATTTAGATTGATGAAGATAATATGGACTCTTTTGTGCAACTGATCCCAAAAGATTTCAACATACTTTGAGCTATTTTATCTGGAAATGCAGCATCTATCTGAGATATCCTGCAAAATAATTTGGTATAGTCCATGCTACGGGTTTATATGAACCATGATTTGTGGGAATAACTATAATAGGGCATTGGAACCAGCAAGCAATAGTGGATTTGTGACTTTTTTAAGCAGATTGCCATTGATCTGGTGACCATATCTCATTCGGCACTAATTTGTTTAATTTATGACTAAATCCACGTGATTAACATGTCTAAGCAATTGATTAGCATGAATCAAATCCCAGGGGATTTCCTCATGATTATTGACAATTTATATGCATTTCGTGATGTATGGGGAAACGACCTGTGTTAGTACAAGTTCAACCTTTGCACGGAACCTTGCTGTTGATTATGAAAAAAAACCAAGGCCAAAATGACTTCATTTCATTATCAAACACATTAAACAATGAAACATAAAACCCTATTCATTGATAAGCCAAGATACCTTGCTGAATACTATACATGTGATGGGATGAGACAGACTTTATTGATGCATCTGGTACTAATTTCAGTAGGAGTATAGATATGGGGGTGTGTACCAGATGCCGCAATTAAGGCTGTCATCTGTTAAATGCAAAGGAAATTTTAATTCAACATTTTAATGATTAATGCAAATGTAACTGTAAACTATTTTCATCAATTAAACTGCTAGTTCTGACTATGTGGACAGTTTAAAACAGGGTAGCAGTAATCAGCTCCCCTACAATTATGACACCAATACCCTTGAACAATTTGAACAATTCAGGTTTTATTTACATACCGATGTGCAGTGTGCAAAGTTTTTTTCGGACACTTAGGGGGATATATTTATCAAGGGTCGAATTTCGAAACTCAAATTAAAAAAGACCAACTGAAATTAAGTCGTCATTTTTTTTGGTTGAATAGGTACATTTTCGGCCAAATTTGAATCGTACGAATCGAAGGAATAGCGCATTCAATCAAATTCGATTCCAAGTTTTCCCCTCAAATAAACCTTTGATTTTTCAAAGCCAACCAATTGACTCCAAATAGATTCTAGGAGGTCCCCCATAGGCTAAAACAGCAATTCGGCAGGTTTTAGATGGCGAATTGATGGCCACATTTTTAAAGAGACAGTAAATGATAAATTTCGATATTCAAATTTTTTTCAAATTCAAATCAAATTTGGTCTATTTCCTAGTTGAAGAACATAAAAAATATCTTAGAATTTGAATTTCTTTTCATTCGAAACTTCACCTCGACCTTTGATAAATCTGCCCCATACTGTCACCGAACTGTTTTACCCAGAATACAACTGCCACCTATGAAATAGCCCTAGGGTTACGCAGTGCCAAAAACCTACCTTGTATGTTATTCATCAGATATTAATTGTTGTAGAGACTCACCCTGGTGGTCTAGCGGGGACTAGATCTCTCTCCTCAATCGCGGTTCCTCTATGGTGCTTCCGGGAAAATTCAAATGTATTAAAGGGGCTTATTTTACCCGTTGTTAGGTAAAATCTTATATATACTTTGCTGGTGTGATTTGTCTGTGTATATTCCGGTTTTAATTCCTGTCTGTTTGACTATCCTGAACTCTGCCAATTTTGATCCTTGCCTATCTGACTATTCTGAAATCTGCCTGTACTGACCCTGGCCTGCCTGACCATGCTTATTGTCTACTCCTTGAACTGTTGCCTTCCAACCAACCTTTGCTCGTTCAGATCATCTGCTTTGCTCCTTTGACCTGGCGGTATCTGAGTAGCTGAGGGCTCCTCCTGAGGCCAAGGCGGCTGCTACAGGAGATTGAGTGGTGACCAATCTCAAGATACGCAAAGCACTGCGTATCTTGACAGCGCTATATAAATAAATGATGATGATGATGATGACCAGGGAGCTTAGCACTTGTTCTGAATATAGGGAGCCACATGTGACACTTGTGTTGTTTTAAATACCATGACATTACTTTATTAAATTACAAATCCAGCATGAGGTGCAGACTGCAGTGTGTGTACAATGTAGCCCAGTACTTACTGCCTGTCATAAGGATAAGCTACGGACAGGGCTCCATAGAATGATGAGCCCACTAAAACCAACTACCTGTCTATACGATGTGCAAGTTAGGAGACAGATAAAGGTTATTAGGCAGAACATCTACAGTATGTGCCTTCAACTTGCGACCCATCATGAATACAGAGCTGGTATAGCTGTATTCATAAGGCAAGCACAGGTTTTTCTGCTTCATGGTTGTTTGTATCCGGTTTTCTTTTTCAATTTGCACCCTGCCATAGTAAATGATAAATGACCCCTGCTGTCTTTGCTGGAGGGCAACTGACTACCACAACATGCTGTCGGAACCAGCAGGCATAGCAAGGGAAGGGACAGACAGATATGGCAATTAAATTACAAATAACTTTAAAACCATTGAAAACAGGTAAGAAGTGTTTATTGGAGAGTTCCTTAGAATGCTATTTTCTTTCATCATGCAAAATATTATATTTGAGTTTACATTCCCCCTTTACTCCTTCGGGACTGTTATTAAATTGTTTCCATTTCTGTCCGGAGACGTGAAACCTATAGGTCCCGCAATGGAATATATATACAGTGTCATTCTGCTTCTCCTTCACCGCTCATGTTAGGAAATCACAGCTTTTCTAGTTAACGAGAAATTTATGAGACACGATTTAGTGAAGCGTTTGCAAAAGGCTGATAATATTCTTCCCAGGGCACAGCCGTCCACGCCTTACTAATGTTATTTGCCAGGCTCAGATTGGCTGCACTTGTGGGCGACTGTGAAATAGTTTGGTTCTTGTGAGACCAGTAACTGTCAGAGCTCCGGAGCTGGAGGCGATTTCACGTTGTCTTTTGGGAGATCCGGGAGGGATCCAATTTAATGTTGTGTGTGCAGATGGTAAGGATGAGGTGTGAATAACTATGGAAAATAAAATGAAAGGCGCCTGGGTCTTGTGGAGTTCATAATGAATCTCTAGCATATTTCCCCAGTTAAAAGGGCTACTCGTTAATATGCAGGATGTTATTCAAGTGCATTCAATTGATTTCAGAACCAAAGCCAAATGTTGCCAATCTGTTCTGAACAGGAGAATGATTAAAATACTTCATTTGTGAATGTGATCTTTAGTTGAATATTTCTCTTCTAATCTCTTGCTGCATCTAAGAACATTTGAGAATTTACGTTTTAGCTTGTTATAAATTGACTAAATATTACATTTTGCTTTTAATTGGGGGACATTACAAACTGGTAAAAATGTCCTTCATTTTTTTATGTTTTTACTTGTTATGCGTGAATTGAACCAGTTTCGCTTACCCGGAAATCAGCGAAACGTAAAAATTCACCAAAATGCTTTAAAGTATATGGCTGTCATTTTGGCAGCGAAACTTGGTGAAAAATTTCGTTCATCACTAGTGTAACATTAAATTGTTTGAAGTTTCTCTCTGCTTGATATTCTTACCAAATATATGCTCCCCACTTACATGTGATTTATGTGGTGATGTTAGCTTTCTACTGTTCAAGGTTAACCACTGTCTTGGGTTGGATCTGTTCAGGTTTGGGAAGGAGTAACTGTTTGCCTTTCCAGGATAGAGATGAATAGGGATGTCGCGGACTGTTCGCCGGCGAACTTGTTCGCGCGAACATCGGCTGTTCGCGTCCGCCGCAAGTTCGCGAACGTTGCGCGACGTTCGCCAATAGGCGTTCGCGTCAAAATCGTTCGACCATTCGATCGCTAAAATCGAAGGATTTTCGTTCGAATCGAACGATCGAAGCCATTGGATTGAATGAAATCATTCGATCCAATGGCTTCGATCGTTCGATTCGAACGAAAATCGTTCGATCGAACGATTAAAATCCTTCGATCGTTCGAATCGAACGATTTTCAGATGTTCGAAGTTCGCGAACTCCGAACTCTGCACTCTAGACATATGCAGGTTGTATGAATTATCTCTTATTTAGTTGAGTAACCTGAATCTCCAACTAGCAATACAGAAGGCTTAGTAGCCTGGAGGTCACCCGCCAGTGTAGCGACTCAAGTGCAGAGAAGAGGAAGGGAAGGAGGGTTATCATGTCTAGGGTGGACATTTCTTCTCTTATGTCATGTTTCTTGCTGTCTTTCTTTTCTTTCACAAATGTATATCCAGTGAAAGCCAGTTAGAGATTGAGCATAACAGAGTTAGCTAAACACAGAGTTATAAAGCAGAGAAGTCCCTTGTCAAGCCTGTCTTCTCATTGTGACCTTGGGCATATCGCTTTATCTCGTGTGATGCCTCCTCGAAGCCTCGTCATTCTGCACTTGAATAATTTTGTGCGCATCAACCAGCACAATAAAACATAAAGATTAAACCATAAATGTTATATCAAACATGCAGTCTTCTCAACACCTGACGTGGCCCTCTATTAAGGGACTTTATCTATAACAAACATATTGCAGTGGACGTTGAACTTTCAGGGAAAAGTTGTGTGTGTGCAGATCATTACATTTTGCATCAGAAAAAATAGAAGCTTATTCCACAGAAGTTATTCACACTTATTTGTAAGGCTCACAATATAATATGCCGATAATATTTCTAGGAACCTGGTTTAGGTGGCTATTAAAGAAAGTTTGTTGCCTGAGTTACCATATACAAGGGCCTAATAGCCAGTCTGAAACAGATTTTTAGAGGAAATCTGAATGGTTGCTAGGGGTTATTAGACCTTCTGAAATCTTTATATAATACATAACTCCAATAAAATATATGTCTATATCTAGTGTGCTTGAGCTGCTAATCAAATAACTGTGTGTGGCTTCCATAAGCTACAGAATAAAACTTCTACCTTACTGCTAGCAACTTATTGGCTCCTCCCACAATGTGCTAATGAGAAAGAGTTTCAAGTGGGGATATATATTTAGGGCATGTCTCCAAGTGAAGACTTTCTGTTAAATTTAGAGCAATACATTCCTTGAGGTATAGCATTCATTGGCAGGCATAAGCAAAGCATTGAGCTTCTTGTATAATATCTCTCTTTAAGTGGACCTTAGGGGGTAATTCAATAGGTTAATTGTATTCTGAGCTGTACTTTCAAAGTTTAATCACCAGAAATATGAATTAAGTAAACTTGCAATTTATATGAAAAATGTAAACAAAAAATAATAATTAATAGAGTTGTATCCGATGAGTTACACTTAAACAAATGCACACACATTAAAACAAATATTCAAGTTCTCAAAAAGTCAACAAGATGTGCTTGCTGGCCAAATATATATTACATCCCTTTAAGAAACCCTTTTATATAATGCAGCGTTGCCCTACTGAAGAAGGTTGGATTCACATTCAACCTGAAACATAAATATGTATTTGATGCATTTTATTTATATATTTAATTATATTTTTGTTTTTATTTAGTTGTATTTATTTATTTTGTCCTTTTCATGAAGATCCTGGCTTGATCCTGGCTTGATCCTGACAGTTTGTTTGTTCTCCAGTTACAGAATTAAAGTGCCACTGTATACACTTTAACCACCCTTCAAGTCAACCCCAGCCCAGAGCTGTTTCCATCAACCATGCAGTTTGTCTGTCTCTTTCTGTTCTAATTACTACTGGTTATAATTAGAAATAATTTGGCCAAAGCCATCTAAATAAGATACTTAGGAAAAATAATGCATTTTGGGAATCGGAGTCATGGCTTGGGAGGCTGGTTTCCGCAACATTGTTTCAAGCAACACTTAATATAGTAGAGCTAATAATTCTTGTTAAACTCTAATTATGACTGGCCTTCTGGGTTGCCTTCAGGAATATTTAGGACACCATACAAATCTCAGCCTAACTGGCCTTTAGTCTGCCTCCTCCATCTACTGATTGAGGTCCCACAAGGATAGTCAACCTTTGACACTCCATATGTTGCAGAACCCTGAAGTATCCTTGAATAAGAATTAGTTTCTGTAATTCTGCAAAATCCTGAACTCTGAATAGTTGCAGATCTCATCTCTAGAGGAAGAATACAGAATATGCATCCAAATCTCCGTTTCTTCATTGCAGTTTTAATTTCCAAGCTACCTCTTTTCAGACTTCTTTCATACCTCTCCATTTTGCTTGTCTTCTTATAAGTCAAACGTGTTGCAAGAAAAATCATTTGTTAGTGATTTTGGTACCAGAACATTGTCAGTTATTAAAAAGCACGTGTTTAGAAGATAAAATCAAGGCATTTTTGGAATTTCGGTTACCATTATTCTTCCATAAGACATTCTGCTCAGACATTATTTGTATCCCTGGAGGTAATATATTTCCTGGCTGATCCTATTAGTATGGACTATCTCCAGCTATTTATTATCACTCTGTCGTTTTGCACAAATTTATTCTTTTGCCATCCTCAACTTTGACACATCATCAATATGGGACTAACGTGATTGTGCAACACTCATCAGAAGTCATGAGATGTCACACCACAAATACAGAGAAAATCTCTTTTTTATAATTCTGGTACTAATCTCTTAACTAGGTTGCATTGCTATGTAAAGTCTAAAGTTTATACAGTATATGTATAATATTAATGATCTTATAATGTTTTTGGTTTTTATTTATTTGCAGGTATGTATATTTTTACATGTACCCAAATAAAGTGTGTAAAACGTTATTAAGCACTTATTCATCTTATTTTAGAGATTAGCACAAAAGTTTATTATTTTAAAGAATGTCTCATTTTGGCATATTAACAGCTATTACTGTACAATTTAGAACTGTACTTTTATGAAAACCATCAAGATTGAGCAAAACTTCTTCTTCCTGCTTATGAATAGTTCTTTATAGTTCCATAAAAAAACTTAATATTGGGTCCAAAACTTTAAACACAATATTGAAACAGCTTTTTATTCAAAAACTGCACTAGATGTTGGCATGGTCATTAGAGATGGCGCGAACTGTTCGCCGGCGAACTTGTTCGCGCGAACATCGGGTGTTCGCGCTCGCCGGAAGTTCGCGAACGTCGCGCGACGTTCGCCATTTTGGGTTCGCCATTGTTGGCGCTTTTTTTTGCCCTCTCACCCCAGACCAGCAGGTACATGGCAGCCAATCAGGAAGCTCTCCCCTGGACCACTCCCCTTCCCTATAAAAACCGAAGCCCTGCAGCGTTTTTTCACTCTGCCTGTGTGTGCTGAAGAGATAGTGTAGGGAGAGAGCTGCTGCCTGTTAGTGATTTCAGGGACAGTTGAAAGTTTGCTGGCTAGTAATCGTTTTGATACTGCTCTGTTATTGGAGGGACAGAAGTCTGCAGGGGTTTGAGGGACATTTAAGCTTAGGTAGCTTTGCTGGCTAGTAATCTACCTTCTACTGCAGTGCTCTGTATGTAGCTGCAGTGGGCAGCTGTCCTGCTTCTGATCTCATCTGCTGACTGCTGCAATAACAGTAGTCCTTGTAAGGACTGCTTTTATTTATTTTTTTGTTCCAATACAGAGCAGTATCAAGCAGATTACTAGCCAGCAAACTTACTATCATCTGTCCCTGAAATCACTAACAGCTCTCCCCCTACACTATCTCTTCCAAGCACACACAGGCAGATTTTTCAGATAAATTTTTGCCCTTGATCCCCCTCTGGCATGCCACTGTCCAGGTCGTTGCACCCTTTAAACAACTTTAAAATCATTTTTCTGGCCAGAAATGTCTTTTTTAGATGTTAAAGTTCACCTTCCCATTGAAGTCTATGGGGTTCGCGAACCGTTCGCGAACCGCTCGCATTTTTGCGCAAGTTCGCGAATATGTTCGCGAACTTTTTTTCCGACGTTCGCTACATCCCTAATGGTCATTCCTGAATGGCTTAGTATTGGGCCAACATGATGGACTTTCAGGCCAATATCTGATTATTTATAGGGAATGTTGGAAATCTTGGTGAAGTCTGCATTGATTTGTGGATGTAGTTACCTTGCAATGGGTCTGACATTAGCCTGGAGCCAAATGATTAAATGAGCTTGGTTTGACCAACTAAGATGAAACAATGTCATGTTTATTTTGTCTAGTATAAAAAAAATAAAATCCACACATACACATAAACAAAAAAAAATATATCTATCCAAACCAGTACCTTCCCTAGCATTAGCAGAAACATTTCCTGTGCCAGTGGAATAGTCATAAATAATGAAAACAAAATGTGTTATACTAATTAACAATCTTATTAGCCACATACAGTATACACGCTGCCTACTGTATATCTCAAATATTTCATTAGGTATCTATTTTTATAACCTATGATGTTGGCTGGCTGCTCAGCTTGGTCTTTGATATGTTTGGTAGGAAAACAACAATAGTTGTGAGTACCTCCAAAAATCAGTCAAATGTAGTAAAAAAAATACAAAACGTTTATTAGGACATAGTAGACAGGATGTTGTCTACTATGTCCTAATAAACTTTTTGTATCTTTTTACTACCTTTGACTGATCTTTGGAGGGATACTCAACTATTGTTGTTTTCCTATGGATTTTCCTATGGATATGCACCTGTGAACTTGGATGAACTGTGAGTACATCCTCCTCCTTTACTAATGTTTTGCTCTACTATAATTCCATTTAAGGTAGTGCCAACATTGGTTTTTGGCACCTGCTGTTTTTTGCTTTGATATGTTTCCCCACTTTTACCTGACACAGTTCAAAATCTTCAATAATACTTTTTATGGCAACAAGAGACATTTTTCTCCTCTAAGATTCTTCATACATGTTTCTTATATGGATTACTTATTGTTACAGTCGTAATAAAACTCAAAGGTCTTCAAAGGTTTTAGTCAAGGGAATAAAAGGGGTTAATTCTTTTCTTACCTGGGTGGTTTCAACATATGGACATTGTTGCCTAAAATCAAGGTTGCAAGGCTAATTTACCACTTTAATGAAAGTGAAAACTTGCATGCAAAATTATGTCCATCCAAATAAAATGTGCATAGGTACTCAATACATAGAGATACATGGACCCCAGGAGGTTGATTTATTCAAATGTGAAATTGCATTGTTCTCTCAATTCAAAACATTTTTCATGAGTTCAAGTTTTTCTTACTGATTTATTAAATGAAAAAAATTGAAAACTAGAATGAAAAAAATTGACAATAAAATGCTGGCAACCTTCTGTAGGAGTCAAAAGGAGATGTATTTTCAACATTCAAGGACAAACAAGATCTTTCTCCATAAATAACGATGATGTGAGATTCTTTATTAAATATGTGCTGGTCTAGTTTAAATAAAAATATATTATCGTGGAAAAATACTCAAGTGAGTATGAATGTTGAAAGATTCATTTTGCTATTGTCTTTTGGAAAGTACTCACAATAGGAAATTAGTAAACCTGTCTCCCTGTATGTCTGGAATTAAATCTGACTTAAGAATTTGTAACTTAAAGAGCTGCCTTTCAGAGTTGCACCTACCCAAGCTTTTTAAGTAAGAAATCATATGCAAAAGTGATGCTACTATACACGCATCTGTAATTATATGATGGAATTCTGCAAAGAATACTGCATTGTTGGTAAAAACCATAGCTCGTTGCCAGGGAATTTCAAACCTTGACTTTTCACTTGCTTCATAAGACTATACATAATGATGAGCATGATATAACTAAACCATAAATATTAGTTATGGACACATTTTTTTGCCAAGCATGGATTTGTGATGAAATTCCACATTTCATCATTTTGCCTATTCATTTCAATGCTGTTAGGGTACCTGGTGGTCTAGATGTGTGGGGACACCCTTGCCTCCTGCTCTTTTGCAATGTGCAAATGATGCCCACTCGCACCGCTTCCGTGTTTTTTGTGTCTGACGTCATTGCTCTTGGAGTGAATTTCAAATATTTGAAGGGGCCTTGTTCAATTTTCCTTGCCCAACATAAGGTGCCTGTGTGCTATTTCTAAGTGTTCTGATCTGTTCCTGACCTTGTCTAGTCTGCTGCCTGTCCTGATCTTCATCCGTGTACTGACTTCTCTTTTGCATCCTGCTTTGTACTGCAATATTGGTTTGTTTGACTCGGCCCCTGACCTCATCTATTCTCTCGTCTTTTGAATCTGTACTGCTTCTCCTGATTGATATTGACCCGGCCTGTCCCTTGACCATGCTACTTGTTCTCTGTTCCAGTTATAAAGTTCGGTTCACTTGCCTGCCCAGAACTTTCTCCCTGGTCCTCTCACGTTAAGACCTGGCAGGCAAGCCAAGTAGAGGAGGGCTCCTCTCAAAGGTGGTTGTTATTGGTGGAAGAGTGAGCCACAGCGGGACCTTGGAGCTAGTTCTGGGTTTGGGACTCTGTTCATAACAAACGCATTTGGAGTAAGAAAAAACGCCCATTGACAATGCATTTGGAGTGAGAAAAAAAACTGACAATAAAATGCCCTTTGACTTTAATTCAGAAAAAAAGTCTCCCATAGACTCAAATATATTTTGCTACCAAAAAGTTGCTCAAAGACTTTAATGTGTTTCTCTAATTTTTCTGCAGTTTTGCTAATTTTTCAGTCAAGTGAAATAGGGCAAATTTGGTCATCACTAATGAATATAGCTAAGATGCTTAGGGGGTTATTTACTAAGCTCCGAATACCTGAAATCCGAAAAATTTGTGATTTTTTTTTTTATAAAAACCACAAATTTTTCAGAATGTATTAAACCGCATATAAAAACACGGCATCTCAAACCTGTCAGATTGCAAAAAAGTCAAAGGGAACAGTCCTATTGATTTTTGGTTGTGTTGGGGGTTTTAGGCAATTTCACGTTTTTGGAGCTTTTGGGTGAAAACTCTGAAAAATTCAAAGATTTCAGGGAAAATTCACGAATAAAATGTGAAAATCTGAGCTTTTCCCGCAAAGCAAATTTTCGGGAAAATGTAATAATAAATTAAAACCCGAGTGGGTTAGATCGGAGTTTGTAGCAGCCGATATTGAGATAAATTCGGACCTTGATATATAACAAAATGTGTGGCCTGGCCTCCATTTTTCTTTATACTTTTTTTCAAATGTGTTCTCTCCATTATCCTAAATACCCCAACATATCTTAATTAACTATAACATATAGGTTGCAGGATCCTAATGACATGTTTCTTAAATATTCCCTAAAATAGCAAGACATGATTTGCTCATATCAATGAATTCAATAATTCATCTCTAATTCATATGAAGAGCTCACTATGGTTGGGTTAATGCTTTCTACATTTCTACAAACTGCATTATTTCCTACAAGTAATGAAGCTTATTAGTTCCATGCTATTCGGCAGGTTTATCTAGAGCTAAATTCATCATTAGGTCTGATATCTATTAGTTGGGATTTCGTTCATTTAGATTTTGAGTCTAAGGGGCAAATTCACTAAAATGCGAAGTTGCGCCAGGCGCAACTTCGCCGCACTTCGCCGCACTTCGCCAGGCGTAGTTTCACCAGCGCTCCGCAAATTCACTAAAATCCGAAGTTGCGCACAGGGGTAGCGTAAAGTTGCGAAGTTGCGCTAGCGTTGATTTGCTATGTAAAGCGAAGTTACGCTAGCGAAGGCTAATTTGCATACGGCGCGAAATTCAAATTTCAATGGAGGAACACGTATTAGCACTACAAATGCCTAGAAAACCTTCAAATCAGCAAATAAAAATTTTATTTTGCCCTACACATGTGCCCACTGTCTAGGTAAGTTGCCATGAGTCAGGAAATGTTGGGGGAAGGAGGGGAGCCCCAAAAATATTTTCGATCTTTTTCATCCTATCACCCATCATGTAGAAAACACCCCAGTGTTTTTTGGGACTCAGAAAAAAATTTGACTTTTTTTTAAACAATCCCTATCTACTCTATTGCGCTTCGCCAGGTCTGAGGTGGCGAAGGAAGTCTAGCGTAAAAGGTAGCGTTCAGTACACTGCGCAAGTTAGTGAATTTGCGTACTTACGTCGCTAGCAAAAATTCGCCTGGCGTAAGGGTGCGAAGTAACACTAGCGAAACTACGCCAGCATTCGCTAGTGAATTAACGCTAGCGTTCGGCGCTTCGGCGCTTAGTGAATTTGCGTCTAAGACTTGAGGATTCCCTACACCAATTCATCTTTTTTTTCGTAGCAACAACTGCTCGTCGCTGAAAATAATCTTTTTTTTTGCAGAAATGAAATGAGTCCATTTGATGTGAAATTTCATTTATAATTTAATTTAGCGCTGCTGTACCACTCTGTTGAGCATCGTTTTGGAAGCTGTTCTTCATTGTTCAGATGTTACTCTTGCCAAGATGATTGCTTTTTCAACTGGAGAATTTAACTCACAGCAACGTGAGTAATTCTCTGTCACTTGGCTGCGCAAATTGGGTTATACTTTCCTTCACGCGCGACTTTTATTGAAGTATGGCAAAATATGGGATGGAGGGTGCCAGCACTAAGTCTTTTAAAACATTCAGCAAGATAACCTTTCCCGCAGCCCTAAGCTGTTTTTGCCATTCCAAATATATTTCAAATCTACACTGAGGGTTGGATGAAGCCAACCAGGACTGTGCCAGTTTGCACATAGGACGCTTGTTGTACAACAGGAATAGAAGACAGATGGATTGATATGTTCAGAAAGCATTATGGGTAAGGCCACACAAGTAGATTCGGGGGAGATTCTGGCGACTAATCGCCTCGTCTTTTGACGATTGAAAACGCATCGCCGCATGTCCATTAGCGCAGGCAACTTTTCATTGTAGCCTTTACGGAAAAACGATGAGGCAGTTCGGGGAGATAGTCGCTCAAAAGACGAGTCGATTAGTCACCAGGCGACGAAATCTCCCCGAACCTCCTCGTGTGGACTAGCCCTAAGATCACCATTCACTTGGCCAAATAAATATCTATATCATCTATCTTATCAGACCTTCTTAGTGAAAACAATTGTACAGGCATGGGATCTGTTATCTGGAAACCCGCTATCCAGAAAGCTCCTAGTTATGGAAAGGCTGTCTCCCATAAGCTCCATTTAATCCAAATAACCCAAATTTTTCAAAATGATTTTCTAGTAGATTTAAGGTATGAAGATCCAAATTACAGAAAGTTCAGTTTTCTGGAAAACCCAAGCATTTTGGATAACAAGTCCCATGCCTCTATAGCAACTTGCCCGGGTGCTGGTAAATAAGGTGACTAAAGGGACATAGTACCACACTCAATTGGAATACTTGTGAAAAAAATCAAGATTTATTCGAAAAAATCTGATGTTTCGAACACCAAGGGGCAGATTTATTAAGGATCAAAGTGAAAATTCGAATTTGAATTTTCGTTTTTGTTTTTGGTCAAAACTCTCAAATTCTAATTGTGAATTATCGAAACTCAATTTGAGTTTTAATTCAAATTCGAATTTCAAGATGTATCACACTCGGCCCTTTAAGAACTCAAATTTGACTATTTGCCACCTTAAACCTGCCGAAGTGCTTTATAAGTCAATGGGAGAGGACCAGGGATCAATTTGGTGATGTTTGCAGCCTTCCTGACATTATAGGTTTTTTTGGAAGAAAAAAAATTTGAATCACATTTTTTAAATTCGATTAGAATTTTTGAATTTGGTTAAATTTTTCAGCTCAATTCAATCCATCCCACATTAAAAAAATTTGATTTTAATAATAAATTTCGATTGGTCGAATTTAGAATTTATGGGAGTAATGAAGGGGCACATTTACTAAGGGTCGAATATCGAGGGTTAATAAACCCTCAAATCCGACCCTCGATGTAAAATCCAACGAATTGAAATATCGAATTCGAAGGATTTACTGCAAATCCTACAATCGAACGATCGAAGGAAAAACCGTCCTTCGAATCGAACGATTCAAAGGATTTTAATCGATCGATCGAAGGATTTTCCTGCGATCAAAAAAACCTTAGAAAAGTGATGGGGAAGGTCCCCATAGGCTAATATTGTACCTCGGTAGGTTTAAACTGCTGAAGTAGGTAGTGGATGTTTTTTTTTAAAAAGACTGTACTTCGGCTATCGAATTTTACTTCGAAACGTTTGAAGTCGTAGTCGAAGGTCGTAGTAGCCTTTTTTTCGAGCTTAGTAAATGTGCCCCTATATGTACAGTGTATTAGAAGATATTGAAAGGGCACACAATGAAAATATTAATGAATAGAACAGCCAAAGGTATAGACCACCGTCATGGCTAATCTACTTTTGCTAATAACCGTGGTGGCAATCCATTGCTGGATTTCTATTCTTATCTCCTTAGTATAAAACAGCACATGTAACAGCCAGTGAAGCTTGAAGAGAGGATATTGCAGGGGTTTATTTGATTTTACTAAAAGATGATGCCAAAAAGAAAAAAATAAAACGATAATATTAAAAGACCAACATGAAATATAAAGGTTTGGAATGTCTTATCCAGAATGCTCAGGACCTGGGGTTTTCTGGATAACGGATCTTTCAATAAGTTGGATCTTCATACCTTAAGTCTACTTAAAAATCATTTATATATTTGAGGGGTATTTATTAAAGGTGACATTTTTTTCTACCTCAAATAAAATCACAATTCGATATGTTTGGTTATTTATGAAAAATTCCAAATGTAAAAAAACTCGATTGAATGCAATCAGGGGAAAAACTCGAAAACCTTGAATTGATTGAGTTTTTAGGCTAAAATCACTTTGAATACCTTGATTTTATCGAGTTTTCAAACGCAAACCAGCATAAAAAACATATTTATATGGACTTTTAGCAGCTTCAGGGCATAATAAACCTTGAAAATTGCAAGGTTTTTTTCCCTGATAAATTTGAGTTTTTACTAAAACTAACCTCAAAAAATTTGAATTTTCTGAGAAAACACAACTCGACCTTTAATAAATTACCCCCTTAATAAACCCAATAGGCTGGTTTTCCTTCCAATAAGGATTAATTATATCTTAGTTGGGATCAAGTACAAGCGACTGTTTTATTATTACTGAGAAAAAGGAAATTGTTTTTTAAAACGTTGAATTGTTTGGTAAAATGCAGTGGCAGAACTACCGGGGAAGCAGGGGGTGAGAGCGGGCAGGAGGGGGGAGGGGCCCAGCTGCACATCACGCACCAGGAGGGGGGAGGGGCCCAGCTGCACATCACGCACCAGGGCCCGCCCCCTCTAGTTATACTACTGGTAAAATGGAGTCTATGGGAGACAACCTTTCCGTAATTTGAACTTTCTGGATAACGGATTTCCGTATAACGTATCCCATACCTGTTCTAAAATTCTGGGTGTACAATATTGCCACATAAGCAGTGTGAGAGAAATGGTGCTCCAAATTTTAAGTGATGAACTACCAATTTAATAGCAGGCTTGTTGTCTTATGGTTATTTGATATATAAGGCCAAACACTAGAAGTGGGCTATAGGGCTAGTTAAAAGGTCTCCACTAGCGATGGGTGAATTTGGGGCGAAACATTGGCGAAACAGTGCTGGCCTACATTTTTTTGACACTGGCGTACATTTTTTTTGACGCCGGCACAAATTCGCTGGACGCCAGCGGATTTTTGCAGCGGTTTCAAAAATTTATTGGCTAATCGTGGGAATTCGCTGCAAATTCGCGCCTGGCAAATAAATTCACCCATCACTAGTATCCACTTGCAGTTGAGGCCTAATTATTCCACATTCATTCTAGTAAATATAAGTAGAGACCCATGTGACTTGCAGCGACTTGCTGCCAGTACAGGTATGGGATCCATTATCTAGAAAGCTCTGAATTATGTTAAGGCTGTCTCCTATAGACTCCTTTTTAATTTTTAATCAAATAATTCAAATTTTTAAATATTATTTCTTTTTTTCTGTGTAATAATGAAACAGTAGTTTGTACCAACTAAGATATAATTAATCCTTATTGGAAGCAAAACCAGCCTATTGGCTTTATTTCATGTTTACATGATTTTCTATTAGACTTAAGTTATGAAGATCCAAATTATGGAAAGGTCCATGATCCAGAACACCCCAGATCCTGAGCATTCTGGATAATATGTGCCATGGCTGTAGTAATGTTTCGGTCCATACATTTGGGCACATGGATGCTTAGGAACCCCATAACTTCCCCCAGTCTGGACTTGGCAATAATTCCTAGGTTGCAGTAACTGGTTACATCAATAGTGAATAACCAAGTGAATTGGATGTCAGTGACTTTATTAACACAAGAAAAAAGATTTGCACCAAACTTGCACCCAATTTACTAAAATGGATGGTGCTTTGAGTCCGTATTGATGCACATCAAGCAAGTTATAGGGGCAGATTTACTATGGGTCGAATATCGAGGGTTAATTAACCCTCGATATTCGACTAGGAATTGAAATCCTTCGACTTCGAATATCGAAGTCGAAGGATTTTGCGCAGAAAATTTGATTGATCGATCGAAGGATTATTCATTCGATCGAACGATTAAATCCTTCGAATCGAACGATTCGAAGGATTTTAATCCAACGATCGAAGGAATATCCTTCGATGAAAAAAAATTAGCCCATAGGCTAATATTGAGTTCGGTAGCTTTTATCTGCCGAACTAGGGGGTCGAATTTTTTTTTAAAGAGACAGTACTTCGACTATCGAATGGACGAATAGTCGAACGATTTTTAGTTTGAATCCTTCGATAGTCGTAGTCGAAGGTCGAAGTAGCCCATTCGATGGTCGAAGTAGCCCAAAAAACACTTCGAAATTCGAAGTTTTTTTACTTCGAATCCTTCACTCGAATTTAGTAAATCTGCCCCTTAGTGCTTTAAAAACCTAGTGGGCACCTGAGGTGGCTGAGGAAAATACTGTACAGGTATGGGACCTGTTATCCAGAATGCTCTGGACATGGAGCTTTCTGGATAAGGGGTCTTTCCATCTTTTGAATATTCGACTAGAAAATCTTGTAAAACCAAAAGTTGCTTCCAATAAGGATTAATTATATCTTAGTTGGGATCAAGTACAAGCTACTGTTTTATTATTACTGAGAAAAAGGAAATCATTTGTAAAAATCTGGATTATTTGGTTATAATTGAGTCTATGGGACTTGGTCTTTATGTAATTCGGAGCGGGTTTCTGGATAAAGGATCTCATACAGGTGATGAGCAAATTTATTCAGCAGGTGCAAATTTGTTGCAAATTTACGTTTCAACGTCGGCGAATACATTTTTGAAATTGAGACAACAATTCGGGGCACATTTACCTAGGTTCGAATATCGAGTCCGGTTAATTAACCCTCGATATTTGACCGTCGAAGTAAAGTCATTCGAGTTCGAATATCGAAGGATTTACCGCTATTCCTACGATCTAATGATCGAAGGAATAATCGTTCGATCGAACGATTAAATCCTTCGAACCGAACGATTCGAAGGATTTTAATCCATCGATCGAAGGATATTCCTTCGATCAGAAAATTGTTAGGAAGCCTATGGGGACCTAACATTGGCCTTGGTAGGTTTTAGGTGGCGAACTAGGGGGGTCGAAGTATTTTTTAAAGAGACAGTACTTCGACTATCGAATAGTCAAATAGTGAAACGATTTTTAGTTCGAATCGTTCATTTCGAAGTCGAAGGTCGTAGTCGAAGGTCGAAGTAGCCCATTCAATGGTCGAAGTAGCCAAAAAATGTGAAATGTGACGCCCGTGAATTGACGCTGGAATTTTCCGGTGAAGCAAAACGGGCAAATTTGCCCATCACTTTACCATACCTGTATTGTGTGTTTAAAAAAAAAAAAAAAAAACACAGCATCCAAAAACTGCATTCTGCACTTGCTTCAGTCATCTGCACAAAGGGTGGAATATCTATATATTAAATAACACGAGTATCATTATTACTAGTTTGGCTGCTGGGTTTTAACGGCAACAGAGCAAAGTTAGAAAACTCACCATTTGTGCACACGAAAAATGGAAGAAACTGTGTGGGTTTTGTGTTGCTGTTTGTTCGTTTGCTGATGCTTATTTATCTTTATGCTCAGTGTTAATTACCAACCAGCACAGCAATTTAACATAGCTTAATTGATGTCTTTAAAATGAAACCTGAGAAGGCTTATGAGCGAGCTCAAGGATAACAGATAATTTGGAGGCAGTTCAGAAAGCCATTTCTTTCTGGGGGTTTTTGTTTGTTTTAAGTGGGTAATTGGCATTTCCCTTTACGCAGACAGAAATATGTTTGCTTTATAATAATAACATTACCTGGATACTGGCACACAGCCTTCCTCATCTGAACTGGAAAAAATGTTGTGCTGCCAATTACAAAGTTAAATGGACAATAAACTATGAAAGAATCTTGCTGAATAACAATACTTTCATCGTTTTATGGGATCTCTCTGTACAGAGTATGAGCAAATGTAGGGACTGTTCCTGCTGAATTGTGCTTAGTACAGGGGAATACCTATGCTGCCATAGTTTTATGGGATCTCTCTGTACAGTGTACAGGCTATCAGGTGTGCTTAGTACACAGCTACCTACCTATGCTGGTATAGTGTTATGTATCTCTCTGTATAGTCCGAATGTGAACTAAGGCAGTAGTGACTTCTTATATCCTTATCATTTACAGAAGGGGGTACATTATCCCTTATAATACACGAGTGATAATCAGAGTTCCCTGTATAACTCAGCCTGCAGCCTTGTGTCTTTATATGGTCACAGAACAACCCCTCAGTGACTTCTAATATCCTTATCATTTACAGTAGGGGGTACATTATCCCTTATAATACATGAGTGATACTCAGAGTTCCCTGTATAACTCAGCCTGCAGCCTTGTGCCTTTATATGGTCACAGAACAACCCCTCAGTGACTTCTAATATCCTTATCATTTACAGTAGGGGGTACATTATCCCTTATAATACATGAGTGATACTCAGAGTTCCCTGTATAACTCAGCCTGCAGCCTTGTGCCTTTATATGGTCACAGAACCGATCAGTGACTTCTAATATCCTTATCATTTACAGTAGGGGGTACATTATCCCTTATAATACATGAGTGATACTCAGAGTTCCCTGCTCTGCAAAACGTAGCCTATAGCCTTGTTCCTTTATGTAGACCCAAGAGTCCCCGTGTAATGTATGCATGGTGACAGCATTAGCCGCTTAATCATGTGTGGCAGTTTGTAGCAATATTAGCATAACTTTGTATCAGGGATGGCATCGGAGGATGGTGCACAGGCTTATGGGATCACCAGAATCCAGTAATAATTCAGCAGGCAGATAGATTCAGTTCAAGCACTCTGTAATCTTTTGGGTGTTAGCGCTCTTTTCTTTCTCTGCCTTTTTATGTCTTCCTCTGAGCACAGGTTGCCTGACTCGATAAGTAAACATGTTAAGCCAATCACAAAACAGCGTTAATAGGGCACATTTTCATAAAATAAAATCTGCATTCTGTCGAGAAAAAGTCAAATGGTGTGAAAATAAAAAGTGCATTAAGGAGCAGAATATAAAAAAAGGGAAAAAAAACCCTACTGCTTGTTAGAAATGGGGTTATAAAAATTCAGCTAACCATAAATAATTGAGGCTTTAGCGTTTTATGGAAGGGAAGTCATTATTGCTTAAATACCTTGCTCTTTCAAAATGTCACTATTCAGGAAGGGTAAGCTTAGACAAAGGATTTTTGAAGCAAAAAGCTGCTATGGGAGATAAATTAATATTTTTTTTTCCGGAATGATTTAATTTTGCCGTGTAACAATGTTCAAGTTTATGGCGATTGCAATACTAATAATCTATTAATACTAGCCAGATGGAAAGCTGAGATGCAGTGGGGGGCATTTATGATAGCTAGTTGCTTCCACAAATATCTCAATGAACATAAAGGGGTACAGGTATGTGATCTGTTATTAACATAGCTCTGAATTAAGGAATGGCCGCCTTCTGTAGTATCCCTTTAGACATACTACATAGGGAACGGCAATGGGAATAGGGTTGCCACCTTTTGGCCCAGTTGAATCTGGACAGGGGGCGGGGCCATAGTGCAATGGGGTGGGGTTGTGATGTCAGGGGTGGGGAAATGATGTGACGATTGGCTTACAAATGCTAATGACCCATTACTGTCACATCTTTAATTAGCGCCTGGGAAGAGCAGTATAGTTTTCTTGAATGCCGCCAATGCAGTCAGGGGCTAATGTTAATGGATAATGTTTTGTGGGTGGGTCAGTGATGTCAGTGGACAGGGTTATGATGATGGCAATCATCAATTGGCTGATCACTGCGTCATTCATTACGCATCCACATTACGAAATTCACAATCATTTCCTAATTTGGAAATCCGGACAGGCAGTTTACTGGACAGGTGGCCTCCCTAGGGACAAATGGTATAATATGATACAGATGTATACTATGGGCATAAAGTTTTGTGTTTCTGTGGGAGCTATAATGTACAAACCTTTGGCTCTACAGCTATCTCGGAAGTTTCAGAATCCCAAAGATACCCAGCAACCTTTTAGACTCTATAAATTAAGCACGTACTGGCACCTCTCTCAGTAGGGTTCTCCATAACTTGCTTGCCATGTCAAGGCTGATACTCAAACCTCCTTTTATCAATGCTTTGTCTATTTGTGTCTGGGGAGTTTCTACAGAACCAAGAATATACTTACTATAATTTTCCCAACTTTTTGCTCAAGATCCATAGCAGCCACTCAGATGTTTGCTATTAGGCAGATAACCTGTAAGCGACACCTTTTTCAGTGGTTTGTGCAGCACAGTTCTAGGTAAGATGTTGTGTACCATGTTAGCCAGTTGAAAAAATAATAAGGTAAAACTTTTTGGTTTTAAAAAGTTTATAGCAGTATACAGGCAAGAGATCAGGGCAGGCAGAGAAAAGCAAAGTCAGAATCAAGGCCAGGGCCAAAACTAGGGGTAGGCAGAGTAGGCGCTCGCCTAGGGCACAAACATGGATGTTTGGTACAGATTGGGGGCAATATGGTGGCTGCTGGCACAGGTACACAGATGTGTGGGGCAATATGATGGATTTTTGGCTCATGCTGGCACAGGTACATATATGAGGCAATATGATTTTTTTTTTGGCTGTCGCTGGCATAGGTACAGGTTGGGGGTAACAAAATGATGGATGTTTTGATTTATGCTGGCACAGGTACAGATTGGGGCAATCTGAGAGATTGACTGCCCTTGGCACAGGTACAAATTGGGGCAATACGATAGGTACTGGCAGAGGTACATGGGGCAACATGATGGCTGCTGTCACAGATACAGGGGGCAATATGAATGGTAAGGTGGGAAATGATAATGCAAGTCTGGGTGGGGGGGCACTGATTGAAGCCCTTGCCTAGGGTGCCAAAATACCTTGGCCCGGCCCTGATCAAGGCTGTAGATCAGAAACTGATCTTTTTGCTAAACTATTTTTTTCTCAAGACCCATAGTAACCAATCAAATATTTGTTTTAAGACAGGTAATCATTAAGCGCCACCTTCTTCAGTGTTTTTGTGTAGCACATTTCCAGGTAACATGCTGTGTACCATGTCAGCCAGTTGAAAAAGTTATAGGGTAAAACTTTATGGGTTTAGAAAGTTTATAGTAGTATACAGGAAACAGTTCAGGGCAGGCAGCGAATAGCAAAGTCAAAATAGCAATAAGGAGCACCAAGAAACTTTACCAAGAATGACCTATATTTGGGCATTAATCTGGGTCTCTGGTGTCCTTTTATTTTGAATTCCTGCTCCGAAACGTGGCATGATGATGTCACAGCGCATGGCATGATGATGCCACTACACAGGCTATGGACCAATAAACTTCGCTTTGATATTTATTTGCCTGGTGGAAGATTGCCTTCATTGAGTCAAAGTCAAAGTAAACTTTATTGTCATCTCGGCAATATACGAATACACAGTGAGATGAGACGACATGGCTCCAGCTAGTATCCTGCTCCATAAAGATACCACTACATGGTCATGGTTGCCACCATCTTGATCACGAAGCAGAGGGCTCCCCAAAGAAGTGCTCCTGACGGCTTATGATTTACAATTGCACTTTACAAACACTGGTAATCGCTCTTTATAATGGATGATTTCCATTATATAGTTTATTTATAAGGATAACAATGGTGATTTATTAAGTAACTAGTTAATTTTACTTATTTTACACAGTTTTAGAAACAAGCCCCGTTATTTGTTCATGGATTTGCAGCAATACCGAGCAGCTCTGCAAGTAAAAGAACCATTTATTTCTGCCATCCTCTAGTATTTGGCTTTCCCACATTTTTCCCTTCTACTGTAATGGAAGAGAGAGGACAATTGATATGCAACACAATTGTTCATGACAGGAATATTTTAAAAGCTTTTAAACTTGATATAAGGAGGGATCTTTTTTTTCATGGAGTCAGCCCTGCTCATCTATCAGCATTAAGCATCAAGCTGATACACTAAACTGAGATGGCGTATTGAATATGAGTAAATGCTGGTTAACTTTTTTTAATTCCATTTTATGAAGCTGCAGACCTTAAGTCTTCTGGTATTATTGTCTTGCAACAAGATGAGCTCTCGTCATTGAATTCCTATCTCCCAATATCAATAGTAATTAAGTCCATGTTTTTCCTTCCCAAAATGTTATTGAAATATTAATAGTATGGGACCTGTTATCCAGAATGCCCAGGACTAGGGATGGGCGAATTTCTCCCATTTTGCTTCGCCGATAAATTAGTGAATCTCCCATGAAATTCGCGAAGCAGCAAAAAAATTGCGAATTTTGACTCCGGCATCCAAATATTTTTGACGCCATTGACAATTCTGACGCTAGCGACAATTCTGATGCTGGCGACAATTCTGACGACCATTAAAGTCAATGGGCGCCTATAATTGCAGAGTGAATTTTCACTAGCGAATTTTTGCGGAAATTTCGAGAATTTATTCCCCCAGCGGCAAAACATTGAAATTTGCCACTAATTTTCACCTGGCAAATAAATTTGCCCATCACTACCCAGGACCTGGGGTTTTCCAATAATGCATTGTTTCAAAAACAATATGGAAAGATCCTTTATCTGGAAAACCCTAGGTCCCGAGCATTCTGTATAACAGGTCTCATACCTGTATTCGGGTATAATATTTTAAACCTTTGTTAAAGAAAAAAATTTAAATGACAAAAAGTGTAAAGCAAAGATTTTAAGCTTTTTTTTCTAGTTCATTAAACAACAGATTTATGAAAAATCGAATTTTGCATTTGAGTTTTTTTAATTATATAAGGCGCAAATCTTGAATGTGCACTTGTATTTAAAAGATACAAGTTTTAAGACTCAATCGTGTAAAAACATGAACAGTCTACCTATCATTTTCAACAAGTCTACAAAATTTCTAATTTATCAAACTCAAATTGAAAAATAAATTGAATTTTGAAATATAGCTCACACTGACGTCTACATGAACGTTTCAGCTTTTAAATGGTATTATTTTATGATTATTTGTATATTTTCAAGTTTTTTCAAGCTTAAAGGGACAGTATACACCCTTCTTCAACATAAGCTGAATGAATAGGGGTTGTACTGAACATACTTTATGTATATTGTTTTAATTAAGAAATATCTATGATTTGGGTTATTTTCTAAATTAAATAAGAAAATGAACCTGTTTTGCTTAATTAATTCCTGTCACCTCCTGATCCCAAAGAACTTTAAAGGAGCTGATAAAACAAATTACCAGTCCAATGAAAAGCCCCTGATAATGAGCTGCTTAAAAGCTGCTGCTTAAAGAGGGGAGGGGTTTGTTTAGGAAGCACTAAACTTACAAAGGAGAGGAAGAATGATCAATTAAAGTAGCCAAACTTTGAAATAATAGTCCAACTTTCAAAAACAAGTCTTATTGACAGTGTTGATTTTTTAGCACAAGTGTTTGAAGACAACAGTCTAAACAATTTTAAAGATGGTCTTTATTTTTTATTTTATGGACAGTGATATTTTCTGTTGTTTTTCTTGTTTAATATTAATTTATAATTTAACTCTATAGCATACAGGTTAGAATTGAATACATGAATCCGCCATTATCTCTGTAGAAGTTGTTTTATGGTGAGACTTCTGAATGTAACCTATTCTATGTTTAGGTCCCGGAAAGAGCAAAACACCATAGAGAGATGTATGTATGTAAGTTAACGGAACTTTAAAAGCTTATGGTTAAAAAAGGTCGTTGCTATTTTAGAATCCTCTCTTTCTTTTTCAATAGCACTTTAATCATTGTGCATTTACGTATATGGTTTGACCCCGCAGTATCCCACTGAGTGCAATTTTCACATCTTCGCCTGTATTGTATTTTTAAAATCTTTCTTTGAATTTTGAAAGACTTTCACAAAAAATGTTTTATGTTTATCACTATGTTTATGTTCTTTTAATGTGTTCTTGGAAAAAAAAATTCTACTTACTGGTTCCTCAACTGGCTTTCGGAATTCTGTTTTCAACAACTGTACCTCTTTCAACCATCCCTAATACTATGCAGCACTTATAAACGCATTGATACTCTTTTATGGTCTCATTGGACTAGGGATGCAACAAATCCACTATTTTGGATTCGGCCGAAACCCAGAATCCTTTGAAAAAGATTCAGCCAAATACCGAACCAAATCGGAATCCTAATTTGCATTCTAATTTGCAAATTCAAATTAGGGGTTGTAAAGGGAAAACATTTTTTACTTCCTTGTTTTGTGTCAAAAAGTCACGTGATTCCCCCCCACCCCTAATTTGCACATGCAAATTAGGATTCGGATTCGGTTCGGCCAGGAAAAAGGATTTGACCGAATCCGAATCCTGCTGAAAAAGGCTAAATCCTGGCCAGATCCCGAAACAAATTCTGGATTCGGTGCATCCCTACATTGGACACCCTGAGGACCTGAAGAATAGTTCCAAGCACAGTATTGATAATATCCCTATCAGTATGTGATATGATACTTACCAAGCAACCAGTTCCCAATTGTAAGGAGGCTCCAGTGGTGCTCCTGTTTTCTTTGGCACATCCAAGATGGGGGCATCAATGGTTCCCACGTGTGTCGCAGTGCTGACATACTGACATAAAAGCATGCCGAAGTCGTAAGTTTAATGCCCGAATATAGGTTCTTCTCCTGGGTGTTCTTAAATTGCTTTTCTCATTGATTCTTGGCTTCTGACTCTCCTGCTTTGTTTTTTGACCATGCTGCTGGTTGCCTGCCCTGTATTGTGCCTGGATTCTGACCTTGAGCTTCTTTAACCCATGGTGTTTTATGTGTTTGTTCTTGCCAGCTTGTGTTGCAACTTCCTCCTTGGTCCTGACTTCAAGACCAATAAGAGCCCTCAGACCCTGACACCCATTGGCTAATTTGCCTATTCTGCTTTATGGCCCTCAAGGACTGACTGTTACCAGTGGTAGACTACACAGAAGTATTGACTTGCTTTTGTTTGAATCCAGCCTGAACTGAGTCTGATTATGTTGATTTCTGTGGCATTTTCCTAGGCTATGAACTGAGATGAAATAATTTGATTTGCCATCTTCATTCTACCATTAAAACCCCTCCTTTTTGTAGACAAACAGTTTTGTTATATTTAGTTATAGAGAGGAAAGAGCTTGATGAACATATAGGGGCAGATTTATTAAGGTTCTAATGGTAAATTAAAATTCGAATTTAAAAGCACCAAATTGAATGTAAATTTGAATGGTAGATTTATAACATCTCGACCCTGGAAACAGTTCTGTTAATTGCCTTCCTGACATTCAAATTGTTTTTTTTTTTTTGGAGGAAAACTTGATTCAAATTTAATTTGAATTTTCAGGTCGAGACTATTTGATCCAATATGAGATGTTAAAGTTTTTTCATAAATAACCTCCTATTTTGATAAATAACCCCCTAATACTACTGACCTCTTTGGAGCTACTTTTTTGCATTCATGAAATCATGAGAAATTGAAGGCCGTGTAAGAAGATACATCTGGCAGAATTTCAAAGCCATTGTCTTCCTACCATGGCACTTTGAAAAGTCCTAGTGACACAAGAAGAATTGTCAGGGGGCCTTGATATACCACAGTCCCTTTGTGCTCGTGAGCAACCATCTTCCCATCTCGCTAAATGTAGCATCTGCATTTTCAAAGCCCTTTTTTTGTTTCTTAAAAGAAAATCACATTAAAAAAAAAAACATTGTCCTTAGCATTTCCAAAATTGAGTCCCGTTTTAGAAACAATCTCAACAGGTGTCTGTTAAATGCTGTATTTATGTGGGCATTAACAGAAGAAAACATTTAAGTTCTACATAGATGTTACACTTCGGGGAGATAAACATAAAACGTTATATGAAGGATGTTAGGTATTGTATGTGATGGCCTGTCAAGTTTTCCTTGTACAAAGCAGCTATAATAGGATCATTATTGGTCTTCCTGGGAACTAACAGGCTTTTATATTATTATGTTCTTCACTGTGGTTATGCATCAAACAATGTGATCCGCCAGCAAGAATGAAATGATCAGTGAACTGCCATGAATTAGAACTCCTGTATATTCTGCTTAAATTATGCTTTTTGCTGTTGACTGCTTACAAGAATTGAAAATAAACTAATATGTGTAGAAAACGAGTTAGGTGATAATTGATTCACCCCTGTATAAAGAATTGTGTGCTATTTATTGTGCTGGGGAGCACAGGTAGCACAGAAATACACTGGGATATATATTATCATCATTATATGGCCTGGCTTTATTTAGAGAGGTTAACTTGTGTAGAACTGGTAGCAAATGTGCTGAAATGCATATGGCAATAAATTAAATAAGAGCTGGAACTCAATTGCATCTCTTAAATTCCTTGCCAAACGGCAAAAGTTATGTTGCCATGGAGATTTTTAATCACTGTAGTTAATGCTGGCCTAGCATATTCCTGAGAATGAGAAAATGTTGTTCCGAGGACAGGAAAAGAGCAGATTGGAGAAATGATCGTATGAGATAGGCCAACGGCAATTCAGTGTGTTACATATACTGTACATGCTGGAGTAATTTTTCCCTAAAGGGTAATGAAATATTCTGCATCTCGTTGTGTTGTAACAAAATAAAGCTTTTTGCTATTAATTATAGGTTCATAACCAAATGCAAACACATAAGTGGCTCAATATTTCCTTATAAAACAATTCGTAATTGGTTATGGAGCTGTTCTGAGACAAATGAGTAACAAATCCCAAAATATCTACAGTTATTTCCTAAGTCTAGCATTTAGTCCACATAAGGCTGGAGATAAAGTTAAATTTCAGTTCTATCTCCTTCTAATGTGAAAGTGAGAGATTTTCAACCAAGCAGGAGGCTGTAACGGTTGGCAGCCAGAATTTAGAACCAATGCCAAGCACCCTGGTCTCGGCTCGTGCTTCCACCTGTAGCAGCCGCCTTTGGCCTCGGGAGGAGCCCTCAGCTACTCAGATGCCGCCAGTTCTTAAAAGGAGAGGTGCAAGGCGAGGGGTTCTAAACAAGCGAAGGGGCACAACTGTAAGCAAAGGCTTTAGGCAGAAGGTCGTGGTGTAAGGTGTTTAGACAGAATCGTAGTCGGAACTGGCCGGGTCGAGGCAGGCAGAAAGTGAGTGTAAACAAATCAGGCCGGGTCTGGGCAGGCAGAGTTCAAAGCGAGGGCAGGCAGGCAAGGGTCAAAACCGGGAGATCAAATAGATGGATAAGGCAGAAGAGATAGTCAGATTTCAGGCAATGGATCAGGATACAGAGGTCAGAATTGTCAGGAACAGGCAAGGGTCACAACAGGTATTAAGAATCAAGATCAATAACAGAATAGCAAAGCTAACAGCACCAGGAACAAATACTATAACGGGCAAGGATTTTACACATAGATGTCCCTTTTAAACATTTTAATTTCGCGGCATTGTGCGCTGACGTCAGTGCACATGCGCCTTTAAATACAGGAGACGCGTGGCATGCGTGCTGAGGAGGAAGACAACGTGGCGGGCGTCCCCGCCGGGGGGGCAGCAGGCGTCTCTGCTGTCCCCCCCACTAGACCACCAGGATGAGCCGCTCTTATTACAGAGGCACCACCATCTAATACACAATTATGCCTCTGTCTGCCCACCAACAGTATCTACAAGAAGTCTTGCTTCCTAGACCCTTAAAAGATGCAGTGACATATGTCAACAGTGCCTTAAAGATTTTTATGTATTTTTAAATGTTAATTGGATTTTTATCTAATTATTTTGCATTCATTGTAAAGGCTGGTAAAGAACCCCCAGACCATTATGTACAGTACAACATAATGTACAAGTGGTGATTCCTATCTACTGATAAAACTGGTAACAGGCAGCAAGCCTCAGGACTTTTAGGGGGTTATTTATTAAAGTTTAAATGCTAAAAACTAAAAAAAAAAAATCAAGTTTTTTTACTATAAATATGAATTTTTAGTAGAAAAAAACTTGAATTTTTTGAGATTTATTATACCCCGAGGATGGAAAAAATCCCCCATCTAAGACCATCTAAGGTTGTGTATAAGTCAATGGGAGAGGTCCCTATCCTATTTGGAAGTTTATGTGGTTTGTGCTGGAATTAGCCCAAAAATCCAACTATTTGAAACTTTTCGGGACAAACCCTAAAAACAAGAACGATTTGGAAAAAAATCTGAAGGAATCGTACAAATCAAGTTTTTCTCTGATCCAATCTAATCTAGCTTTTTTAATAAAGAATAAGGTCAAATTGTGGATTCTAGTTTGGTCCGACTTTTTTGTTTGAAAAATCTGAAAAATTCGAACATTGATGAATAACCCCCTTAATGAAAAATCAAAGTAAAAATATACATTTTCCAGTAACTACCTCATTTAACTCATTCTTATATCTATTTATTTACAACGTTTTGCCAAGCTGTCATCTTTCCTTGGCTAAGCAGAAGGCACTATGTTTTCTGCGTCTAATTTTTGACGTTTACAATATTGTTACATGTGACAAATGGTCTCACCAGTCTGTCATAAAACAAAACGTGCCAGCTGACTGCTGCATTTACAACACCACCGCACTCTATAAACTGGATGTCAAGGCAGACACCGCCTGCAACTGTACGTTAATAAATCTCGCTGTAGGTATGTCTTCCTAATGTAGTATAATGCAGGGCTAGGATGGGTAATTTGATTTAAAAGTCATTTCAGAAATGCAGTAAAACGTTGCTGAAGCTTCAATCTGGTGCTATACGCCCGTCACATGACAAGAGAGTACAGACAATTGTGCCTTACTCAGTACAACCTGCAATTCAAGCAGCTTTATATGTATATTATACTAGCAGAAGGTTACCATAGTCCAAGCAGGGCAAGATGAGTAAAAGAAAAAGTTACCAAAACCAAGGACCATTAATATGAAGTCCTCTCCTTTCAGCTAAAGCTATCTTTATGCCATACTCATCTGGGAAGGTTAGAACTGGAATATTGCTAGTGGGATTTGGAATTTGCTTCCATTAATGTGCAAGAAGATGAATGCTGATCTTGCGGATTACATTGTGAAATGTGTTTGGTCAAATTGTTTGGAAGGGATTGTTTATGTGCAGAAGAATTAGCATACAGTGGGGCTCATTTATCAACACTGGGCAAATTTGCCCATGGGCAGTTACCTATAGCAACCAATCAGTGATTGGCTTTTTAATGCCAGCTACAAGAAGAACAATGAATGCAGCAATCTGATTGGTTGCCATGGGTTACTGCCCATGGGCAAATTTGCCCAATGTTGATAATTGACCCCCAGTCAGTGGTCAAAAATGACCAAACTGAGCTTTAAAAAAATTCTTTAGTGCTGCTTCACCTTCCTCTGCGGGTCCAATAAATAAATTGATCATCTACTACTGTAAAATAGTTGACCCCCCACCCCAGAAAACATGGAGAGACCCATTTATTAAAGGTCAAATTTTAGTTGTATTAGAGCTTTTTGAAAAAAATGTAAACTCTATTTCTATAAAATCACAAATGCCAAGAAGATCCAAATATAAAAAGTATGCATTTGAAAAAAAAATGTATTTGATTTTCAAAATGACTATGAAGATTTTCATTCATCCAGGTCATGGTATATCTAGTATAGGTAAATATAAAAACAACTGGACTTGCTGAGTAATCAATGAAGACGTTTCACTACTCATCCGAACAGCTAAGGAAGCTGCTCGGATGAGTAGTGAAACGTCTTCATTGATTTTCAAAAGTCCACCAAATGACTCCAAATTGATTGTAGGAGGTCCCCCATAAAAATGCCAATTTGGCAGGTTTTAGATGGCGAATAGTCAAATTTGAATTCTTCAAGTGACAATACACAATACATTTAATTTTTTTTATTGAATCTAATTAATTCTATCCCATAGTCAAATTAAACTAAAATAAATTCGAAATTCAAATTTAAAAATTTGAGACCCTTGATAAATCTGCCCTAAAAGTCTGAAAGGCTAAAGAAAAAGTCCGCTGGGATCAGCGCAGCTCCCATTGACATCTATGGATACATTTTGTATTAGAGTATTTTGTGGTTTTTACACATAATATCTCTAAATGTTTTTAAAAAAATTAGAGCGAAAAATACAATTTGCAAAATTTAAATGTTAGTAAAGAGGCCCCATTGTGGTTTGTATACCAGGCTGCAAGGAAAGCAAAGTAAGGTTAGGTACAAAGCAATGTTAATATGTAGTGATGTGTGAAACTGGGCTGTTTTGATTTGCTAAGAAATTTGCAAAATCTGCAGAAATATTTGTGAAAGGTGGAAAAGTGTATTGCAGTCTACAGGGTTTTTTTCTGCAATTTATTTCAGTGCAATTTTTTTTTCGGGCAAAACACATGGAGAATATTATTCTAATGAAAATTCAGTTTTTTTCTGCATTATTCTTGGTCCACTGCGAAATTGTGCCACAAATTCGGAAAAAGGGTTGAATTGTGTTGCACAAAGGTACCACATTAATTAATATATAGGGGCTGATTTATCAAAAATCAAGGTTTCAGGGTTTTTTTACAATTCGAGAAAAAACGCAGTGAAAAACCAGGAGTACGAATATACCGAAGAAAATAAACTTATATAGTCGCCATTCATTAAAGAATAAAATGAAAAGTCGCCAGGAAAAACTCTGCAAGTAAAAGCTGGGGAGGTTGTGCAGAGGTTAATGGCAATTTTTCTCTGACAACTTTATTTATTTACTTATTTTCCCAGTTTAATGAAATATTAGAGCTTTTCAGCCTTATTCAAAATTAAAAAGCTTCTCACTGGCTTGCAACTTTTTCAGTGAAAATACCCACGTAGGAATATTTGTTGTGTGTTTTTTGTTAAATAAGCTAGAAATTGAGAAAAAAGTTGCACTTGTTTTGTCTGCGTTTTTTTTTCCTCGTACGTGTTTTTTTTCTTCACGATCTTGGATTTTGATAAACCTGCCCCATTATGTTGCTTGGACTATTCCTCTCTGCCCTGCACTAGAAGTCCGTTTTTAGGCATTTTCCTTTTTATTCTTTTTCAGAAATATGAATTGCATTAATAGGTAATGTCTTTTTTTTTCCTTTCTTGCTCCTGGGTGGCATCATAAACAAAAATGTGTTTCTCTCTGATTTAATAATAGAAATTCCAGATGCACGTGTTTTATATTGCTTATGTTCCCTGTTCATTCCAGATGCCTCGCTAAGGTTAACAACAGGCATTTGCATATTCATAAACCTGGAGTGATTAATCCTCCTTCTCTAGTGTTCTCGCCATATCACATGACCAACTGGCCCACTTAAACTATGCTATGGTTCTTTAGCTGCCGAGATAGAATTTTTTGAAATAAAAGAACTCATTAGCTTTTCTTGCGCCCTGCCATTTATTAGTTAATTATATTCATTTCCTTTAATTGATATTACACATGTATACAGTGACATTAAAAGAATGGAAATAATTAGTCAGTGTGTATGGTTAATGAATTGGAAACCTGCATTTGTGTCTATGCACTCGAGAATATATTAAACATTCTCTTTGCTTGCAGTGATTTTTTCGATTTACATGTGATCATGTATAGAATACAGAATAACAATAATAAATAATGTGTACATTTTTGTAAGATGTATGCTTTTTGTTGTATTTCCTACTCATGTCTCCCCCAGGGTATTATCTGAAAAATGTACTCTTCAATTCAATATATATATAGAACATTAATAGTTACCATTCGTAGAAGAAAACACCCCAATTTAACACCACAATATACTGTAATAATTTAAGAAATTGAAGTTTGCCAAGATTTGTTGCAAAAAAAAAAAAAAATCTAAATTTTGCTTTTTTTCTATGATTGTATTTTTTCTTACTCGTGTCTTTTTTCCCACAAGCTAATTTTTTCCCCACAATCAAATTTTTTTAAAATAAAAACTTAGCCATCAAAATGGCAGATTTTTTTATACTATGAAAAAAACACACAATCATACATTTTTCCTGCATATTGCAGCAACATGCAGTCTCAAACCTTTATAAGGCAGTGTTGATAAAGTCCATATCCATTGGAATCCATAATATGTACTCAAATTCTAAATAACAAAACCTCATTCTAATTCTGGTACCAATATATTTAGTTCTTTTTGTCTTTGAAACAGCAAACGTGGCAGGAATAAGCAGAGCATACAGCATTTGTATGTACAATAATCCTCTGTAGTCCCTGGAATCCCATTGCTGCTGTTTATTCCCTTCCATATTGAAATTCATTTCTAGAAAGGGAATTTTTCATGCTATGGGCACAAGTACAATTTTTATTTCCATGTGATATTTCTATATTAGCATCCATATGGAGATCAGAGGTGTGGGACTCATCGCTTAAGAGTAGGAACTTTGGGAGCAGGAAGTTAATAGAATAAAAGCAGATACATAACATTTTATATAATTTTTCCTACTAAAGCCTGATGGGTTAAAAGATGGAGAATTCCATTTACAGCCTTATTTAAGAGATGGAGAATTCTATTTACAGCCTTATTCACTTGGTCATGCCCCAAGCAGCATCAAACCATGCATCACCGGCTGGAAAAGTCTTCTCCATCTGCAGTTGGCTTTTTGGTTCAAATCCAACCATGCCACATGCCTAATGAATGGTGTGGATCAGATGCTTAAAAAAAGTCTTCTCCATCTGCATTTGGCTTTGAGTTCAAAACCAAACATGCCACAAGCCTCAGATCCTTCAAAAAAGTCTTCTCCATCTGTATTTAGCTTTGGGTTCAAATCCAACCATGCCACAAGCCTTATTAATGGTGTGCATCAGATCCTTCAAAAATAGTCTTCTCCAACTGCAGTTGGCTTTTGGTTCAAATCCAACCATGCCACATGCCTTATGAGTGGTGTGCATCAGATCCTTTAAAAAAGTCTTCTCCATCTGCAGTTGGCGTTTTAGTAAACAGCAAAGGGTGTGCTCTCGCTAATCCTTACATCTCACTTGGATATGCTCTTTATCCAATTCATTCCAGCGAATATTCTCCTAAAGGGTTAATCTAGTTGACACGACAGGTTCCAGAGCCTTTTCAACTTTCGCTACATGAATGGAAATATCTCAAGAACTTGCATTTGTGATTCTGCACCATCCCTCTGTAAAGCTGTAGTATTATATCATTCTGCAGATTGTTTATCTTTCCTAATAAGCTATTTTCTAGTTATCTCTGCATGATCCTGCTTTCTTTTCAGCACATCCATTTATTATTCCTGCAAATACAGAGAAAGATTTTTTTTTTTTACGAATTTTTTTTTCTGTAAGCATTTCAAAAGCATTCAGGACCCTTAGAAAGGTGGGGGGGGATATTTGTTGCAAAGAAAGTTGAAAAATAAAGGCGTTAGATCACAGCTTTGCTTTGCCACTCTTAGAAATGAACATCAGGTAGGAGGCAACATCACCGAAACAGAAGTAAACAGCAGCCCACATAGTAGTCAGGATTTCGGCAAAAAGAGCTTGATGTTTTGAACAACAGTCTCCTACATTCTTTTTTTTTCAATTTCTAGTACAACTTCATCTTTAAGCATCCATATGCCCCTATTAACAACTTCTTCCTCAACAGGACATGAAGTGTTCCATTGTCCGGCAGCTAATTTGATTTAAATAGTGATGTCTTGCACTGCCTTTGAACAAAAGAAAAATGCAGTGATAATGTAGCAATGTACCCAGGCCTTTAACAATTATGTGTAATTCATGTAGCTGCCCCCCTCCAGCCAGAATGAATAGGGTTTATACATTTTGCATGGTAGCAAAGGAAGTGAAAATAATAAAGGTGGATGTGAGTTATTTTCAGATGAGCTACTGCTTGATAGGTGATTTGTTTATTAATCCACACATCCATAGCTAATCCTCTACTTTTCATTACAGTTATAGAAAAATTACCCTTTTTTGTAGATGTAGAAGGTAAAGGTTTTGCCCATAAGGTCTGGACTTGACTTGTTCAGTGGGAGGGGTTGTTGTGTCACTTTCCAGGATTGAGGTTCTCTGGCAGTTCTGTGGTTGGCCAGGGGTGTTAGATGTCCCAAGACTTTATAAAGGTGAGTTTATGTCAGGGAGCCGGGAGCCCCCTCTGGGGAGTAGTCCGGATCTAGGAGGAAGCCCCTCAGGAGGGATCAGGGTCGTGGTATCCAGGGGTACGGCAGAGAATAAACAAGGTCCAGGCACAGGTCAAAAGGCAGGCGGAATACAAACAAAGTCCAAGTTCAGGCAGGGGTCTATTGCAGGCAGAGTATCAGCGAAGTCCAGGTCCAGGCAAGGGGTCACAACAAGGAATCAGGCAGATATAAGCAGGGAAAGCAGCAAGGGAACCCAGGAAACTTTTAGGGAACGGAATCCTATTTTCGGGCGCCATCTTGGCGCCTCAGGCGTCCTTTTATGTTTGAATTTGGTGCCCTTGCGCCAGCGTCAGCGCTCCTGCGACCGGCGCGCCGTGCTGGCGTCACTGCGCCGGCGTCGGAACCCACGTGGGTTGCCTGGGCGCCGCCATCTTGGATTCTTCGCCGCCGGGAGCGGACGCGACTCCTCGCGCTCCCGGCGGTCTTGACAGTTTACTCAAGCAGTTCCCCCTTTGCATTTGGACACCTAAGTGGTCCTTTTTATACCCAGGCAGCTACTGTATGTCTTCCTTGCTGGGTCCACTGGGACGTCCTCTAGGCAAGGTTTGCCCACTGGCTGGCAGCATGTAAAAGTATAAAGGGGTTTAGCCTCATGTGCTCAAGGTCTTTCCTGGGACCTCACCTCACTGTGAGATGTTACAGGTCCAGGTCTGCCACCTGGTAAAAGTTTAGAAAGCGTTATAAGGGACTAGGGTTTTGTCATAGTTGCTATAAGAACAAGAGAAAGGCTCAGGGAAGGTAGTGAGCAGCTTCTGCTCCAATGAGGAGAAATAGTGGGGTTAGGACCCCTTGGTGAATCCACCACTAGTGCAGGGATTTCAGTGGGTGAGTTGAGGACCAGTGAGGGTGCCAAGATACAAGACCCCCGGCTGAGGATCCCAGTGTACAAAGCTCTACTCTATGGGAGGAATTGCCCCAGGAGCATGGTAACCTATTCTTGCTATTTTACTAAAAAAAGGGGATCCTGCTCTTATTATGCTGTTTGACATCAAAGTGTCTGTAATCTACTTCGTAACAACTGTTCACTGTAAATAAACCAGTTATTTGGCTGCAAGAATCATCTCTGTGACTGGATCTTTTGCTGCACAGAACAACATCAGGTACCAGGAGTTGCAGGGAGCTGCACAGGTACATGTGGGTCCTTGGCACAATACAAACAGTTTTAGCCTGGTCACACACTACAATATTACACAGCTAAAGCACACTCAAGGGTGGGCTACATGTAGAAAAAGTTTTGCCCATAAGATTCGGACTGGACTTGTGCAGTGGGAGGGTGTGTTGTTTCCCTTTCCAGGTTTGAAGTTCCCGGGCAGTTCTGTGGTTAGTCAGGGGTCTTAGGTGTGTCTATAAAGGTGTGTCACCATGTGGTTCTGTGACTTTGGACCCCACTTGCTGAAACGGTTGGTCAGTGCTGAAATGCTTAAGGAAGGGGATCTCAGTAGAAGTAGCTAGTGTCAAGGAAGATAAAATCATAGCAAACTCTAAGAGTAAAGGGCTATTTGTGCAACATCAGTGTAGCAAGTGGGTACATCCGGGTCTTATTTGGTAAGTTCCTCGGTGCACTTCATATGGTCTGTTAATTCGGATAAGTGTTTATCTTCACACTACCATTCAGCTTCATCCATCACTTCATTGACCTCCTGTCTGTTTTCTGCTCCCCAGTGCTAGCTTCCTCCTAAGTGCCTAGTCCATATGCTATTGCAGAGTTGCTCATTTAATGGATGGTGTATTGATAAAGAAAAATACCTTGCCATATGGGATGGACCAGAAGATTGTCTGGATAATTATATTCCAGTGAGAATTTTAATCACTGACCTTTTAAGACAATACTGTGTTTGAGTTTTCCTTTAAATCAGGCGTTTCTTAGTTCCAAACAAGCCGCAAATGCCTCTATTAATCATCTCGATTCTACTCAACTCTCAGAAGCTCACATTATCATTCCAGGCTCCCTGTTTGAAAGGCTGTCATTTTTATCAGCTTTCTGCTGCCCGGGCTTGGTGCTCACATACTTGAAGTCCTTGGAGGGAGATTTCATTGCATGTGTAAGCAGCTGGCTAGACGTTGGTAGTTCATCATGTTTCAACTAGCTTCTGTGTGGTACCCGCTGATTAGATAGGATGTTCTCAGGTCTGTCTGAAACCACCTTCCATTTTTGCAAATGCTTCTCTGAGTTTGTTTTCATGAGGACAGACAGGGCTATTATTAAAAGAAATGGTATTTTCTTGTACGAATGTCTGTCTTTGTGCTGCAAAAAAGGCAATGGTTTCCAAAATCAGTTAAGTATATGTCCATGTAGGGTGGGCTTAAGAGGATGGGAGTTAAAGGGATACTGTCATCAGAAAACATGTTTTTTTCAAAATGAATCAGTTAATAGTGCTGCTCCAGCAGAATTCTGCACTGAAATCCATTTCTCAAAAGAGCAAACAGATTTTTTTATATTCAATTTTGAAATCTGACATGGGGCTAGACATTTTGTCATTTTTCCCAGCTGCCCCCAGTCATGTGACTTGTGCCTGCACTTTAGGAGAGAAATGCTTTCTGGCAGGCTGCTGTTTTTCCTTCTCAATGTAACTTAATGTGTCTCAGTGGGACCTGGATTTTACTATTGAGTGCTGTTGTTAGATCTACCAGGCAGCTGTTATCTTGTGTTAGGGAGCTGTTATCTGGTTACCTTCCCTTTGTTCTTTTGTTAGGCTGCTGGGGGGGGGGGAAAGGGAGGGGGTGATATCACTCCAACTTGCAGTACAGCAGTAAAGAGTGATTGAAGTTTATCAGAGCACAAGTCACATGACTTGGGGCAGCTGGGAAACTGACAATATGTGTAGCCCCATGTCAGATTTCAAAATTGAATATAAAAAAATCTGTTTGCTCTTTTGAGAAATGGATTTCAGTGCAGAATTTTGCTGGAGCAGCACTATTAACTGATTCATTTTGAAAAAAAAAAGTTTTCCCCATGACAGTATCCCTTTAAGAAATACCAGCTGAGGACCTATTTGGCCAACACTTGCATAATTAATAAGCTCTGTTATTAATTAACCACCACGTAACCATCAAAGTAGAAGAAGCATATGGAATGGAAGCCCATTCTGATGAGCATCCAGGGCACCTAATTGATTATCAAGTAATATGACCATTTAGGTTGTTGTATAAAGGGACCTGAAAACTGCCAAACTGACTCCACGTAGATACGTAGGCGGAGGGACAATTTTGTGCATTTGTGCAAATGTTATATTGTCTTTTTCTCCCTTTTATGGATCCTGTTGATCCATACCCTAAATTGTTTGTGACTGTGAGCTAAAATAACTAGAAATCCAGCCCTGAAGAAAAAGGCAATTTTAATATTACGTTGAAGTGGTGCATATCTAGCCTTGATTGCTTTGCCTCTGAAATCAATAATGTGCACAAAAAGAGCAATTCTAACTCACTGCAGAACATGATGTACTCACGGATTGTGCAGTTTTGCCATTATCTGTTATTTAAACCTGATAATTCAACACCTCGGTTTATGTCTCACACCAAAACAAAGAGGTCAGACACTGTTGATTTAGAAATAAAAGAAATATTAACCACAACAGGTGGAAGTACACTATTAGAAGTTAAAGGGATTGTTCACCTTTCAATTAACTGTTAGTATGACGTAGAGAGGGATATCCAGAGAAAATTTGCAATTGGTTTTCATTTTTTATTATTTGTGGTTTTTGAGTTATTTTACTTTTTATTCAACAGCTCTTGAGTTTGCAATTTCAGCAATCGGGTTGCTAGGGTTCAATTTCCCCTAGCAACCATGCATTGATTTGAATAAGAGACTGGAATATAAATAGCAGAGGCCTGAAAAGAAATATAAGTAATAACAAGTAGCAAGAGCAATAAATGTGTAGGATTAGCCATTCTGTAACATACTAAATGTTAACTTAAAGATGAAACACCCCTTTAAGTTCTTCCCTAGCAATAGTTACACACAACCCCTCACTCAAATGGCCTAAAGGGGGTTATTCATCAAGTGCAGGACACGGGGCAAAGTAGTAAAAATTGGTGCAATCTGCCATGTTTTTTGCCCTATGGATCCCAAGGGTTACTACCCTGCTGTGATTTGCACCCCAGTGATCTCTAGACTTTTTCTCCAGTTGCTTTGATACTTGTTAAATCTTATATACATACTATATCTGTTTCCTCTTAATGACATGTGTCCTCCATAGATGCCTTAGGACATATACTAATTATTCAGCTACAAACATTAATTTGCTCTATGTTTCGATATAAAGAACCTGCAGGCACCAGAGCCACCTTCACAGACTCTACAGACCATCAAATGGAGACACGGAAATTACAGATAGAAAAATCAGTAGGATCTGAGTCTCATGCACAAACCTTTAATGAACTCTGTCATAATTTAGCCGTGATATCCGGCCTACCTTAGAAATGCCTGCTAATAAAAACGAAAGAGCAGATAAAGTGAGAAAATGTTCCAAGCTTGGATTTAATAAATGTCTTTTTAACACAAAGAGCTTTAAGAAGGTATTGCACAAGGATACAGCCACTGGGACTGTATAGTTGGTAGATATCAGCAAATCAAATTAACAATCTCAGGATTACGGAACCTGGAAACTGTACTTCTGATTCGGTTAAAACGTCCTCTTAACTTGATTAAAACTAGTGATGGGTGAATTTCTCCCGAAAAATTAGTGAACCGATAAAAAGTCCGAAAAGTCGATCCCGTCAATTTTGACGCTGGCGTGAAAGTCAATGGGCTTCCAAATAGTGTTGCCGTGCAGTGATTTTGACGCAAGCAACTTTTCTGACAAAGCTCTATAGTCATAGGTTGTTAAGGAAACTACTAATCAAGTAGAACTTAAAGGCATACTGTCATGGGAAAACATGTTTTTTTCAAAACGTATCAGCTAATAGTGCTACGCCAGCAGAATTCTGCACATGACTGGGGGCAGCTGGGAAACTGACAATATGTCTAGCCTCAATGTCAGATTTCAAAATTGAATATAAAAAAATCTGTTTGCTCTTTTGAGAAATAGATTTCAGTGCAGAATTCTGCTGGAGCAGCACAATTAACTACCGCAGAGAGAGATGCGGTAAATATAAGTAAATGGCTATTACAACGTGAAGCAGCATGAATAAAAATATTATACTCCCTATCACCTATGGGATTAAATGAAAGTTTTAACCTGAGATGTTTTTTATAATATACAGATGAAGCCACTTGGATTTGTGAGTTAAATGCGTCATGACTCAGGGGTAATTGAAGAAACTGTGTTATCTTAAGTCATCTTAACTCATTTAATGCATTTAACCTGTTCATTAGCATACCAAAGCTCCATTGTTCACAATGGTGAATGCTTTAATTAGATGGGAAGTTGTGACACAGTTTTCTGTGTTAAATGAGATAAATGGGATATCTGTGTTTAGTTATTCTGTGTCAAACAGACAAACCAAAGTGGCTGCATCTGTATGTAATAGTAAACATTTTTACTTGCTACAATTGTAGCGTTGCTGGTTGATATAAATAGTCTCTAATTGTATTATATGTTTAAAACTTAAAATTGATACAAGTCTTTTTGATATGGTAACATCTTCATTTAATAGATAGATAGTATTTATTGTTAGATTACAGGCAATTCATTTTTTCCAAAGGGGATTCTTTCTCTCTTCATGAAAGATGGGATTCATGTAATTCACTATGGGGCGAATTTACTAACCCCCGAAAATTCGCCAGCGACGGCTATGCTCACATTGCAACACTTCGCCAGGCGTAGATTCGCCAGGACAACGCTAATTCACTAAAATCCGATGTTGTGTCCAGGGCGATGAACGCTGGCGAAGTTGCGCTAGCGTTACTGCGGCAAGAGAAGCGAAGTTGCGCTAGCATTGCCTAATTAGCATATGGTGGGAAGTTAAAGTTGAATGGACGAATATGTAGCAGCAAATACATTACACTACACAAGCCCAGGAAACCTTAATAAAATAAAATAAAGTTGTTATATTGCCCTACACATGAGCCCAGTGTATAGTTTATGGGCCATATGTAAGGAAATGTAGAGGAGAAGCCAGATACCCAAGAAAAAATGTTTTTGCAGCCTATTACCCTGAAAAATTAAAAGTCACCAGCATTTTTTTGGGACTTAGAAAAATGTTCAACTATTTTTTGAGGAACTCCTATCTACTCTATTGCATTTCGCCTGGTCTGAGGTGGCGAAGGCAAGTCTGACGCAACAGGTAACGTTCAGTAATATCCGCATCTTAGTGAATTTGCGTAATTACGTCCAAATCCGCTAGGTGTTAGGGAGAGAAGTACCACTAGAGTCTATCTCCTTTGCTAGCAAAGTTACACCATCGATCGAAATGACGTCACGCTGGCGAATTTTTGCTAGCGTTACTCACTTCGCCATTTAGTAAATCTGCCTCTATATATATGGACTGATGGGACTAAGTGATAAAAGGGTTAAAATGTATCACATGATAGATCACATGGTGTTGAGGGTATTTAACTCAATTGTGTTCACTGGAGTTGTATTGCACCTGAGGAAGGGGTTGACCCTGAAAGCTTGTGCCATGTGACTTTAATGCGCGTCAAATTGTCGCCGGCAACCGAATTGTTTAATTGGCGTCAAAATTTGCGCTTTGCACATTTTTCAGTGAGGCAAAACATCACTAACATATAGGCGGTATATGTGACAAAATAAATCATTTTACTTATACTGTATTTATTGCTTGGTGGAAGATTGCCTTCATTCCAGCGTCTGCTCTACAAATTTTTGGTTTTGAACCTTTTTCACATGGGACAATGAAATTTTATAAAAAAAAACATTTTCGGGTGAATTCTGATCAAGTACAGATCTCTTTATGTAGATGCATTACCTCTGCTCTCATCCCAGGCCTTGGATTTATTATCCGTCGTGCTTTATGAGAAGAATGGAATCTACATCCAAACCTTGTTATTAGAGCACTTAACATTCATTCGGCACTGAGCTCACATAGAGCACAAATGTAATTCTGAATAAGAGGCCCGCACTTCTCATTGTGGCCTCTCCCATCACTGAATTCCATTTCATGTCTGTTGTGATGCATTCATTGTTTGCAGGGCCAGGAGTGCGGCTGAATGGGACTGTGGACATGGAACAATGAGGGACACTCCTAATTTTCTAATAAGAAGAAGAATAGAAGCATTGTCACAATACTTGAAATTTATTTTTTAATTTCGCCTTGGAGATGAAGTAATGCTGAGGTTAAACAAAGGGACTTCAGAGTTATTTACAAATGCATTATCCGCTACAACAAATGCAAGTCCTCTAACTAACAAGATTCCTCTCAATGTTAAGGAACAAGAAGTCCAAACTGTGACACTTAACTTTAATGGAACATTGTAGAATTGTTAATGAAATAGTAATGAATTTGGTCCTGGCCAGCTCTCTGAGCGCTACGATGAAAAAAAAAAAAAAACGTATCTCTGGTTTCGTTGCCAAATAAACACAGAATCGTAGATTCCTGAAGGGCCCGTAATGAGTGTGAGATAGTTAAGATTTTATCACCCCAATGAAAATCGATGCAGTTTATTAGAGCAATAGGACCATTTCGTTCACTATCATTAGTAGATGATATAGTTATGTTTAGGAAGAGGCCCAAAGGATTATTTTAGGAGAAAGAAGTCTTCAGCGATCATTCATCCCAGCACAGCTGCCAACGGGAATTTCACTGAGACTTTCAAAGGAAATTATAATCACTAATAAACTGCCCCTGTAATTATGATGCGTGAATTGTTTCCTCCGTTGCTTATTCATTCAATTGCTACCCCACCAAATTAGGGATGTTTACCCAACAGTTCCAGAATACATCAAGACTCCAGAAGCTTTTAAGATTTATAGAATGAAGGACCTCAGCACAGTTTCCATGGGTTGCCATGAAGAGTGTACAGGGGTTAGTCCATTCAGGGGCCCCTTGGCTCTGAGAGGTGCAAAGGTCATGGGTCACAAAATAAACAGGGCTTATGGGGGAATAGGTGGAGTTTGTGTTAATTGAGGGGTTTTGGCATGACGTGGCCTAGGTAGATAACCATGCATCGGTAGGGTTCTTTTTTGTATTTATTGGGGCAGTGCTGGGCCAAGCCAGCCAGACACCCTAGGCAATTGGCCATCCTTGTACCCCCCCCCATATACATGAGCAAATGAGCCCACAAACAAGTGTTTGCATGCAATAATAAGCACACGCTTTGACTACAGGGGGAGCAGAACACCACTGGTCAGTGAGGGGACATGGGTCAGGACAGAGAAGGTACATGCCTGGCAGGGTCCACCTCCAAAGGTGCCCAAGTGAACATTAGGCTAGCAATTGTGCCCAGCTAACGTAGCACTAAGGGACCCTATGATTACGGATGCTGGTCATGGTTCTATACTGCCTGCTATGCCACATCTACAATGTGCAATAATCTTCTAGAGTACATGGGATAGGTGAGACCTTTTGATTGTGGCTTAAAATACATACATTGTAGAGTATTTTCTAGTACTTTAATTATAGGTTCCCTTTAATATAAAGTTACAAAAAGTATTGTCTTCATGCTATGCACTGTAGAGTCTTGATTAAAGTACACTTACCCATTGCAAGGATAATTAAAGCCTAATGCACAATATATGGCTCTTTAACGTTATATTTATAAGGTGAAATGATCAGGGTGAAATCACTTTAAGGGCAATATGCTGTAGACGATATAGGCTTGATTTGAAATTGCGTTCAGCATATTGTATAGTCTTTGATATTAGTTCTATTAAATGACACAACCCAGTACAGCAGTGCAATTGCTATGATTTAAACTCCAAAGAAAATATTCCAGTTGGTAGTAAAATCCCTCTAAAAAAGGGATCCAGCAGTGAAGTAGTTACAAATTCTATACAGTCAGAATAAAAATGTAATCCTTTTTTCGAGTGAATGTTCATAGAAACATTACTTTATTTCGCTTTCCTCAAGTTCTTAAATGTATTTAGTGCTTGATCCCTGTAACAAAAGGTGAAAACATAGCAGGGGTTTATTTCCATAATCGCATCAATCTGGGAAACCAGTATTAAATAATGGTATACGTCGAGTTTAGCTTGGAATCCATAAAGAGAGCGTAGTGAAAAATCATTCTCAGCTGGCAAAAATCAGAAATTACTTCTGCGCAAAGAAACGATGGCATGATGCTGCTGAAATATTTACTGTAAGAAGAAACCAGTTTCATCATTTGCTCCATGTACAGCAGTAAAGGTACAATTACTGTATCTATATTATCTGTTCATCTCTTAAAACCTTCGATATGAGTGAGACTTGAACCAGCCACAACCTGGTCAATTCCTGCGCAATGGCATGGTTCATCCAATGATTTGCAGACATGACTATTTATGCACTGGAAGAAAGGTATTTTTATTGACAGCCGGTCATACACAGGCTGATCTTCTAATGCTCTCTGGCCAATTATCACACAGGACGAATAGATGGAAAGTGTATGAGGGGGTCATGCTTTTTACTGTTTTGAAACTTTAGCTGGAGCAGTGGCTCCTCTCCACTTTCTCAACTACTAATGCAATACACACTGGCCAACATAATATTTTCAAATCCATAAACCAACTTATATCCATACTGCATCGTTACTGGCCCAGATTGTCTAGTCACCTTCTGTGCATGCACGGCCACATTAAGTCCTACCTAGATTTCAACACTGTTGGACAATAAGTTGAGGCACTGAAGACAGTAGAGGTTATTTACTTATGACATGACAGTGTGCAAAAAACAACCACAATCAACCAATTTTTTAATTCACATATGTGTCCCCTACCCATCCTGTGTGCCCTACCCATCCCCTATGCATTGTGCACACATCCCCTTCTCATCACCTACCCATGCCCTAACTTGCACATCATTCAGATGCAACAGTTATGGAACAACAGAAGTGATAAGGATGGTGTCCTCACACCAGATTTTCTATCCAAGGTAAATAGCACTCCCTAGCAGAAGTGTTCCATGACCACAAAGGGGGACACTCTTGCATTTGTAACTGGGGTATGGTGTATACCACCCAAACTCTAGTGTGCCTATTGTCAACTGAAATTTCCTTGGTTTCCTTGATTGGGGTGATGCGACTAGAAGAGTCTTCCCTCTTGACAGTAAGAAGATATCAATCTGTAGCAAGCATTTGAAATAGCTAATAATCACATGCAATCATATATGAGCAGGCAGATTGTCCCCTACAGACCATACTCACAACCATGTGGGCAAGTATGTCAGCACGGTCCTATCCAGTGGATACTGTTGTGGGTCAACCAGTATATGGCCACCTTAAAGGGGAACTATTGAGAAAAGGAAAAGTTAATATAAGCTTCAGCATACTGAAATAAGAAGCTTTCTAAATACAATCAATTACAAATTGTGCATAGTTTCTGAAATAATCAAGTTTATTTTCACTATTCCTCTCTCTCAACATCTGTTTCTCTTCATTTTGTCTTCATGCAGCAGTTGGGTGTCAGATATTCATTAACAGTTAGATCCAATATATCTTATAGGGGGGCTTTTGCCTAGAAGATGTATTAGAGCTCACACTATAAAAATCACCAGACATCATGTCTCTCTACATGCAGGATTTGTGCAAAAGGCCGTTATTTTGTTAGATTTTGTTTGTACTGGAATCAGTTATTTGAGTGAGCTCTAATTCATCTGCTAGGAAAGGAAGCCCCCCCCCCCTATAAGATATATTGGATCTAACTGTCAATGTTCTGACACCCAACTGCTGCATGAAGACAGAATGAAGAGAAACAGATGCTGAGAGAGGAATAGTGAATATAAATTTGATTATTTCAGAAACAATGCAGACAATTTAATTGATTATATTTACAAAGTTTATTATTTTGGTATGATGAAGCTTATATTAAATTTTCGATAGTTCCCCTTTCAGAGAGGGGTTTGACCTACTTGCTCAGAATGGGAGGGACTGCTGCTTAATAAATAACAATTGTTACATCTTGTACTACATACCCCAAGGGTGTCCAGCCTGTGGCCCTCCAGTTCTCAATACCAACCCTAATAACCAATAAATCAAGCAATTTCTGCACCACATTTAAATCCAGATTACTGCTGGTAAGCTTTGTCATTTAATGTTTAGCTGTTTTAATTCACTTTGAGGCAGTATAATTAGTGTCACCGGCCAATTGCGTATGCTCCTCGCTGGCTGCCTGTATTTACTGCAGTTAAGACAAGTCTGCTCATGTGTAAAGTGTAAGTCAAAATAATAAATTATTGAAGATAGCGCACATCAACAAGCAGCCTCTCTTGCATGCTGATTAATTGCTGCTTTCGTGTGGCTGAATGCAACTTCATTTTTTTCTAAGATATAAAGGTTCCATCTACAATAACAGAGCTGGCAAATGGTCATAATTAGCAAGAATCTGAAATCTTGCTTTGCTGAAATCTTAGCATGTAATTAGCATTTTTAAGGCAAAGCCTTTAACGAGTATGTGTCATGAGTTTTGATTCGCTTAGATCTCACAGTGGTTTCCTTTTAAAGGTGTATTGAAGATGTCTGTTGGAATGGACAACTCTGACCAAACTATGGTTCACCATAATATTAAAATAGGTTAAGATGGTTTTAGGATTGTATTAATATCTATGAAAGTCAAACTCTCAGCCCTGTAAGCTTTTGTAAAATGCAACTGCCATTGCCTTCAGTTTAAGGTTTAAAGCCTCTGATTTATCTATTGATGATCGCTCTGTACAAACTGCTACATTTAAAATATAGCTTGTAAAGCACGGTAAATGTCATGCATTCTGTCATATTAATGCACTTCTTTTATTACCCCTTCATCCCTTTTGTAGAGACAGACATAGGCAAAACAGATAAAATCCCTCCCAAAATTTACTAGCAGCCTTACATTGCTTAGAAGGTGGATATAAAACCTTAGTAATGTTATTGTAAGGAACTTACCCTGGTGGTCTAGCGGCAGCGGGTCTACCCCGCGTCCTCGACGTGGACGCCCGCCGCGTTGCTCCCTGCTCCATGCCGGTTCCTGTCCTCTAGGGTGCGCGTGCGCATTATTTAAAGGCGCAGACGCACTGGCGTGACAACGCCAGTGTGCAATTGGCGCGAAATTCAAACATTTTAAAAGTGGAATTTGGTTTTCAGCAAATTGCCCATTGTTAGGTTCATTTAGCTTGTTCCTGGGTGTTTGTTCTGTGTGTTTCCTGTGTGTTCTACTGTGTTTGACCCTTGCCTGCCTGCTTACTACTCTGACCTCTCCAATCCTGACCTTGCCTGCCTGAAACGTTGTTCTCTCCAATCCTGACCTTGCCTGCTTTGCGACTATTCTACAATCTCTAATCCTGATTCTGGCCTGTCTGACTATTCTAACTGCTTGTGCTGGCCCGGCCTGCCTGTTCCTGGTGGCTTCCTATCTTCCAGCATCCTTGTAAACAGTTGTGCCCCATTGCCTGCCAGAACTTACGCCTTGCACCTCTCATTAAGTCCAGGTGGCATCTGAGTAAGCCAAGGGCTCCTCCCGAGGCCAAAGGCGGTCACTTAACTGGTGAATTACGAGCCGAGACCAGGGTGCTTGGCATCTGTTCTGGTGTTGGGTGCCGACTGTGACAGTTATCAGTTGAGTATCTGGATCTGTTTATCACAGAAAGAACTCTCTGAGATGGGTCTACGGATTAAGGGCTGAGTTAGAGCAGAAAAGCCTATGCAAAAGGGTGGGGCCCCAAAGTAGAGCATGTTTGTTGGATTCCAACCACTCCACAGATCGGAATGTTGAGTCAATGGGTTGATTGTCCATTTGTGACCATCATGACCTGTATTGAAATTAGTAGTCATTTGTAGGGATGGGTGAATTTTTTCGCCTTGTTTCGCCATAAAAATGACGCCCATAGACTTGTATGGCGTTGTGCGTCAAAATAAAAAGACACAAGTCAAATAAACATTTCGCCGCAAAACAAATTTTTTTTGACGCCCATAGACTTTAATGGGCGTCGCTGACATTTCACCGCTGGCGAATTTTTGGTGAAACGAAATGGGTCAAATTTGTAAGAGGTTCCAAACAGGACACAGATCAGAAAGTTGAGTCATTGGGTTGATTCTCCATTTGTGACCACCATGACCTGCACTAAAATTAATATTATTATTAAAATCATACAAATGCTGGTACCATAACATACAGTATATGGATAGAATTTGACCAAAAACAATCATGGAGAATATATAAATATTTTTTTTTAATCACCTCACCTCTGAAATTGAGTAAAATCGAATGCCTAAAGTTTGATTAGAACTCTTTCACCTCCCGCAGCTTTATATTTTACCATATATTCATATGTTTTGTAATTGTTTTGCTCTTTTATCTCAAGTCATTTATTTCCTTTCATAGGTCACCAGGTACAGACTAAAAATAAATCTGCTTAGTCATGTCTTGGGATGTTTAATCACTTAAAGTCCATTAATGATGGCTTGAACAAAACAGCCAATTAGATCATTGTGAATGTCTGAGACGCTGAGTTATATCTATTTCCTAAACCTTCCCTGATCCATTTAAATCAAGGTCCTATCCCTCAAACCTCTTCTTAATATTTCATGAAGCTAAGGATTAGAATCTAATGGCTAATAACAGATACTCAATATGACCTAATTATCTTCAGAAGAATAGCAACACAATGCAGGAAGGAGTGGTTTTAAAGGAAATGAATGTCTAAACGGATTTTTATGATAAATCTGAATATATTAGAATACTAAGGGGCTGATTTATGAAAGTTTGTGTCTCCGAATTGTCCTTTTTAAAGTAAACCAATACATTTTTCGTATATGTAAAAACAATAACATGTATGAATACAAAATGACTGCACGTAAAAGTGTTCATGTAGAAGTCAGTGGAAGTTCCTTTCTTGCAAAGATCAGCTTTTCGTTCGTGGTTTTGCAGTTCAAAAAGTTCCAATGTTTTTGAAAGCTATTTTCATTCATACTTTTTGTATTCAGACCTTTTAATAAATTATAAGGCATCCATGATTTTATAGAAGTAGACTTTAATCATCGTTTCAAAAACCTCTAATACCACTTAAATTCAAGTGGTCATCCACCTGTTCATACTTCATTTGAGCACTAGAAGCCAAAACTGTGCAGCATATTCTGGATGATGCCTTACCAGTGCTCTGTACAGTGGAAGAATGACCTCCTACTCTCTATGCCGATTTAAATACAGCTCAACCTTGTTTGTCCTTGAAGCTGCTTGCTACAGCCAAGTAGACAAGCCAGGGTAGAAGGCTTCAGTAGAAGAGAAGCCTCCTGAGATAACAAGATTACCTCAGTTGATGTCAAGGAGTGGGACCCTGTGGTGTAAATTTAGGAGGAGTCAGGGAGTATAGAAAAAAAGCTCAGTATATGAAATCCTACTATATATGGCACTCACTAATGGGACTACAACTTTTGGGGTCAATATTAAGCATGGTTTTCAGTGCAAAGTGCAGGTTACACAAATCTTTGAATAAGGCACATGGGTCATAAAGGGAGCAATTTCGTGTCCCGTAATGTTCTTGCACTTGTGTCTGGGGAAATGGTATAAGAGCCCGGTTGATTTGCTCTAGTTTTTTGCACCTTATCTTTCTTCATAAATTATTTTTATGCTCTTTTCAAATGTGCCTCATGGCAGTTTTCTAGTTAAAGCAAATGAGTTAGTTCTGGGAAATTATATCTACATGAAAAGTGAACAACAGAAGAAGGGGTCAAAGATTATTTCTGTACTGTATATGGTTTAATGCAAATATCTCTGAATAAAATGTTGCATATTAACCTTTCCAGAAAGAATATGAAAAGCTGCCGTGACACAAGCTTTACAAGGTCCAGGGCATTTGGGAAATGGCCAAGTTTAAATTTTGCTTGGAAATACTTTAAATACTTTATTCAGAGTTTATTATGTAATCCTTAAAATGATTATTAACTAGGCATTTGTTAAAAAAAAATTTGGTGAAGGTGCATTTTAATTTACAGTACAGGTATGGAGTCTGTTATCCAGAATGCTTGGGACCTGGGGATTTCCAGATAATGGATCTTTCTGTATTTTGGTTTACCTTAAGTTTAATAAAAAATAATTAAAACATTAATTAAACTATAATTGTATTGTCCCCCAATACAGATTAATTAGATCTTAGTTTGGATTAAGTCCAATGTACTGTCTTCTTATTACAGGGAAAAGAAAAGAATTGTTAAAAATGTGAACAATTTTTTTAAAATGGCATCTATGGAAGGTGGCTTTCCATAAAACAGAGCTTTCTGTATAAGGAGTTTCCAGACAATGGATCGCATAACTTCATAATATCATGAATAAAAATAGTTTTCAAAAAATGTTCTACTTCTCTAGAGAGACATCATAACCTCAGTCAATAAAGAAGAGATGCAGTTGAGATTCAGAAGATGAAACTCTTTATGTGAAGGAGGTTTAGTTGGTCAACAGAATTAAAAGCTTCCAAAGCTTCTGTTTCTTCGACATACAAAAGAGAAATCAATATTCTTAAAAACTGAAGCCGCTGAAGATTGTTCTTTATTGTAAGGGTTAATGAGATGCAAGTCCAATAGTAATTCAGCAAGAGAATGTAAAGAAACAATGCAACATTTAAGTGTTCACCCCAAAATATTTAATCTTTATTTATTCTTATTCTTACCCACTGGCTAGGGATCGAAAGTCAAGGGTAAATATAGGCTACAGGTATAAGTAAAGGTATAGGATCCATTATCTGGAAAACAGCTATCCAAAAGCTCTTAATTAGGGGAAGGCTATCTACAATAGACACAAAATATTTATCAAAATACTTACATTTTTTTAAAATGATTTCCTTTTTCTCTGTAATAATGCAACAATACCTTGTACTTGATCCAAATTAAGATATAATTAATGAGTATTAGAGACAAATCAAGCCTATTGTGTTTGTTTAATATAGGGATTAGTGATGAGTGAATCTGTTCTGTTTTGCTTGTCTGAAAAATTCAAGAAACTAAGAAAAACTAGTGAAACTATGAAAAATTTGCAAAACCCATTGAAGTCAATGGGTGGCAACATTTTTCTTTACACATGCAACAAATGTCAATGGACTTTTTTGTCCAAATGCATTAAAGCCAATGGACATTTTTTCAAAGGCACCTTTTTTGTCCAAATGCATTAAAGTCTTTGGGTGTTTTTCCTATGGGCCTTTTTTGTCAGTGACTTTCTTTGTTGTGGCAAATTGTTCCACGCCAAAGTTTTGCTGCAGTTTTGCGGAAAAAAAAATTCACCAACAGTGAAATACAGAATTTCACCATGAATTCCTGGCTAGCAAAAATATTCGCTTATCACTGGAAGGGATGCACCCAATCCAGGATTTGAGATTCAGCCTTTTTCATCAGGATTCTGATTCAGCCAAATGTATGTGCCTGCCTGAACCGAATATGAATCCTTAAAATCACGTAACTTTTTGTAACACAAACAAAGAAGTAAAAACATAGTTACATAGTTACATAGTTAAATTGGGTTGAAAAAAGACAAAGTCCATCAAGTTCAACCCCTCCAAATGAAAACCCAGCATCCATACATACACCCCTCTACTTTTAATTAAATTCTATATACCCATACTAACTATAGAGCTTAGTATCACAATAGCCTTTGATATTATGTCTGTCCAAAAAATCATCCAAGCCATTCTTAAAGGCATTAACTGAATCAGCCATCACAACATCACCCGGCAGTGCATTCCACAACCTCACTGTCCTGACTGTGAAGAACCCCCTACGTTGCTTCAAATGAAAGTTCTTTTCTTCTAGTCTAAACGGGTGGCCTCTGGTACGGTGATCCACTTTATGGGTAAAAAGGTCCCCTGCCATTTGTCTATAATGTCCTCTAATGTACTTGTAAAGTGTAATCATGTCCCCTCGCAAGCGCCTTTTTTCCAGAGAAAACAACCCCAACCTTGACAGTCTACCCTCATAATTTAAGTCTTCCGTCCCTCTAACCAATTTAGTTGCACGTCTCTGCACTCTCTCCAGCTCATTTATATCCCTCTTAAGGACTGGATTCCAAAACTGCACTGCATACTCCAGATGAGGCCTTACCAGGGACCTATAAAGAGGCATAATTATGTTTTCATCCCTTGAGTTAATGCCCTTTTTTATGCAAGACAGAACTTTATTTGCTTTAGTAGCCACAGAATGACACTGCCCAGAATTAGACAACGTGTTATCTACAAAGACCCCTAGATCCTTCTCATTTAAGGAAACTCCCAATACACTGCCATTTAGTGTATAACTTGCATTTATATTATTTTTGCCAAAGTGCATAACCTTGCATTTATCAACATTGAACCTCATTTTCCAGTTTTCTGCCCAGTTTTCCAGTTTAGACAAATCACTCTGCAAAGTGGCAGCATCCTGCATGGAACCTATAGTTCTGCACAATTTAGTATCATCTGCAAAAATAGAAACAGTACTTTCAATGCCCACCTCCAGGTCATTAATAAACAAGTTGAAAAGCAAGGGACCTAGTACAGAGCCCTGCGGTACTCCACTAACAACATTGGTCCAATTAGAAAATGTTCCATTTACCACCACTCTTTGTAGTCTATCTTTTAGCCAGTTCTCTATCCAAGTACAAATACTATGTTCCAGGCCAACATTCCTTAATTTAACCAGTAACCTTTTGTGTGGCACTGTATCAAATGCTTTAGCAAAATCTAAGTAAATCACATCCACTGCCATCCCAGAATCGAGGTGTCTACTTACATTCTCATAAAAAGAAATTAAGTTAGTCTGGCAAGATCTATTACGCATAAAACCATGCTGGCACAAACTCATAGTATTATGATTTGCTATGAAGTCCAGTATCTTATCCTTTATTAACCCTTCGAAAAGCTTTCCTACCACTGACGTCAGACTAACTGGCCTATAGTTTTGAGGCTGAGAACGGGATCCTTTTTTGAATAGAGGCACCACATTAGCAATTCGCCAGTCTCTCGGCACTATGCCAGATCTCAATGAATCCTGAAAAATTAAGTAAAGAGGTTTGGCAATCACAGAGCTAAGCTCGCTAATTACCCTGGGATGAATACCATCTGGCCCTGGACCTTTGTTAATCTTAACATGTTCTAGTCTCTTTTGAATTTCATCATGTGTGAACCATGCATCATTAGTTGTATTACTAGAATTGGGACTGTTAAGAAGGAAACCTTCACTTACTGATTCCTCATTTGTGTAGACAGATGAAAAATATGAATTCAGAATCTGCGCTTTTAATTTGTTTTCATCAACCAGCTGACCCCCCTCTGATAGTAAGGGACCCACCCCTTCCTGCTTCATTTTTTTACTATTAACATATTTAAAAAATAATTTTGGATTTTTTTTACTGCTTACTGCAATATCCTTTTCTATAGCAATTTTAGCTTGCCTTATAGCTTCTTTGCATGATTTATTGGCCTCCTTGTACCTTATAAATGATTCGGCTGTACCAGCTAACTTGAAAGTTTTAAAAGCACGTCTTTTCTTACCCACCTCAACACCAACGCTTCTATTGAACCAAAACATTTTTCTCTTTTGCCCTTCCTGGCCCCAAATTGCATATGTAAGCTAGGGTTTCTATTCTGTTTGATATTCAGCCAAATCTTTCACAAATAGTGGATTCAATGCAGTAGACAAAGTATGGTGAGCCAAATTATGGAAAGATCCGTTATCCGAAAAAACCCAGGTCCAGGGTATTGTGGATAGCAGGTTGTATACTTATAATAAATAGTGATGGGTGAATCTCTCCCGTTTCACAACGGAAAAATGTGTGAATTTCCCTAAAAAATTCGCAAAACGACGAAAAATTCTCAAGAATCGTGAAAATGGAAAGTTCGTGAAAAATGTGTGAAATTCGCCCGTTTTCACGAATAGTGATGGGCGAATTTGCGCCATTTCGCTTCGCCGAAAAATTTGCGCATTTCGTGCGAAATTTTCAAAATGGTGAAAAAATTGCGAATCTGCGCCGGTGTCTCGTTTTTGACACCGGCGCCCGTTTTTGACGCCGGCGCCCGTTTTTGAATTTTTGTTGATGAATTTTCATGGGCATTTCGCAAATTTATTCGCGGGCGTTTCGCAAATTTATTCGCTGGCGCCGAATTCGCCACAAATTCGCCCATCACTATTCACGAATAAATTCGTGAAATTCGGACATTTTCACAAAAAATCGGTGAAAATATGACGTTTTCACGCAAAATCAAGTAATTCAATGGTTTTCACAGAATAATCGTGAAAATTGGAAATTGCCGCAGGCGAATTTTCACTGGCAAATTTTCGCTAGAGATTCACAAATTTGACACATGATCTCGCCGCAAGTTCATGCCTGGCGAATTTATTCGACCATCACTAGTAATAAGTTATATTCCTCCTATTGTATTACAGTAGAATCCTGAGCTTGAACCCTAATTTGCATATGTAAATTCAAAGTGTGCAGCTATGCAAATCAGGGCAATCTAGGAGACAAAAAGAAACTTATGTACAATACTGTATATGGAATAAAAGCCGAAACTTCCTTGTCATGTGATTTCAAGGATTCGGTTTTGGGATTCATATCCCTCTGGAAAGCTTTGCAAAACGCTAAATACTTGCACCAAAAAACGAATGAAATAAAGTAGTGCAGCAGGCGGCATGTCTGTGTAAGCAAAGTTCCATTATTAACATGTTGGTAGAAAGTTGAGTATTTTTACCCACTCGGTTGATTTTGTCAGCATTTCGGAAGATTCAAAGGATTTCACTCCCTGTTGCTTTAAGCAGAATTACATTTTGTTTGTCACAAAGCGAGCCGGGATTACGCATAAACTAAAAGCTCAAACTGTTTAAATCAAATCCATTATGTAACATGTTTTAAGGTTTTTTTTTTTTTTTAAAGCTGACTGGCAATTGTCCCACATCTTGTCACAGTGAAAGCTGAAGGCAATTTTAAAAGCAGTAGCCCCTTCTCCGCCGCCCGCGTGAAAGGTTTCAGATGCTGATTGATTCCATAGAAATTGTCACTCAGACTCTCTCCTGAAGCCATGATGAATTGGCTCTTGTATCATTTTTTCACCTCTGTTACTGGGAAGGAAGTGTCTTTTTTAACTGCAATATCTAGAATAAAAGCTTTCAAATTGCACCGTCCTGATTTTTTTTTTTCCGGCTAAATCAGAATGACTCACCTTTAATTTCCAGTGTAGACTATACTGCGCCTGCAATGAGCGAGTCGAGTTTGCGGCTCTTCCAGACTGAATGAAAGTGCCGCACATTATAATGCAATTCCTACATACAGTCAAGGCGACAAACGCAAAGGTTTCAGTGAGTTTATTTCTTGATCTAACAGCTTTTTTCTTAAGATTCGGATGTGTTTGCCCCAGATTCAGTAGTCAAAGCGGCTTATCTCATTAAGTTTAATAAATGACAGCGTTCCCTTGTTGCTATTTAGAATGATTTGCTAACTTGCTTTCATATTATGCAGCACTGCGTTTTCTAACTTAGGAGTTTTGACATTCTTTAGTAGGGATGCACCGAATCCACTATTTTGGATTCGGCCGAACCCCCAAATCCTTTGTGAAAGATTAGGCCGAATCCGAACCCTAATTTGCATATGCAAATTAGGGATAGGAAAGGGAAAACATTTTTTACTTCTTTGTTTTCTGACAAAAAGTCACGTGATTTCCCTCCCGCCCCTAATTTGCATATGCAAATTAGGGTTTGGATTCGGTTTGGCCGGGCAGAAGGATTCGGCCGAATCTGAATCCTGCTGAAAAAGGCCGAATCCTGGCCGAATCCCGAACCGAATCCTGGATTCGGTGCATCCCTATTCTTTAGTTAATGGAACGCCAAACTCGGATCCCCCTTTTTGTGATTACATGTAAAATAACAACATGATATTCCCACCTTGATAACTATTTCAAGCCTACCTCTATGCTGTGGGTGCATGGGATATGGACTATTTGTCAACACAACAGTTTGGGGATTATTTATTAAAGTCCGAATGCTAAAAACTTGAAAAATTCGATTTTTATTTTTACTAGAAAATCCTTATTTTTAGTAGGAAAAAAACCCTACAAATTTTCAAGATTTTTCATACACCAAGGATGGAAAAAGTCCTAATCTGAAAATCCACCATTTTAGATCTACCAAGGTTGTATATAAGTCAATGGGACTGAGAGGTCTCTATCCTATTCTGTGATCCGCGCTGGAATTATCCAGAAAATCCCACTGATTCTGGCATTTAGGGAAAAATCCCCCAAAAATAAAGTGATTTGGGATAAAATCCAAAAAAATTTCAGGTTTTCACTCGATTGTATCGAGTTTTTCCCCGATCCAATTAAATCATACTTTCTTAAAGGGATCCTGTCATCGGAAAACATGTTTTTTTCAAAACTCATCCGTTAATAGTGCTACTCCAGCAGAATTCTGCACTGAAATCCATTTCTCAAAAGAGCAAACAGATTTTTTTTTATATTCAATTTTGAAATCTGACATGGGGCTTGACATTTTGTCAATTTCCCAGCTGCCCCAAGTCATGTGACTTGTGCCTGCACTTTAGGAGAGAAATGCTTTGTGGCAGGCTGCTGTTTTTCCTTCTCAATGTAACTGAATGTGTCTCAGTGAGACATGGGTTTTTACTATTGAGTGCTGTTCTTAGATCTACCAGGCAGCTGTTATCTCGTGTTAGGGAGCTGTTATCTGGTTACCTTCCCATTGTTCTTTTGTTTGGCTGCTGGGGGGAAAAAGGGAGGGGGTGATATCACTCTAACTTGCAGTACAGCAGTAAAGAGTGATCGAAGTTTATCAGAGCACAAGTCACATGACTTGGGGCAGATGGGAAATTGAAAATATGTCTAGCCCCATGTCAGATTTCAAAATTGAATATAAATATAAATCTGTTTGCTCTTTTGAGAAATGGATTTCAGTGCAGAATTCTGCCGGAGCAGCTCTATTAACTGATTCATTTTGAAAAAAATGTTTTTTTCCATGACAGTATCCCTTTAATAATAAATATGGTCATCTAGGATTCTAGTTTGGTCTGACTTTTTTTTCATGTTTGATATGGAGCATGTAAATACGGTATGAGGTTTACACTGTAATTTCTTTTATATTGGATCAGCTCCTTATTGGTTCCATCTAATAATAATTAAAATCAGAAAAGTGACCAATAGTGATATGCGGGTCAACAAAAACCCTATATCACCCCTTCATGATCCACACTCAACCCTAACCCAGTGTGCCTTGGTATTTATAGACTCGATTCCACCCGCTCTGATGTGACGGAAGGGACTGGGCATGTAGGTGTGAGGCTATATTAAGTGCAGAATGGAGGTAGAAGAGGGGCATTTTAAGGTTGCAGGCAGGGTGGGCACATGGTAAAGTTCAGTCTAAGTCTGTCCCTGGCTACAGGAAGTCACCCCAAACTTGACCAACTCACAGGTCTTTTGCCAGCCCACACATCACTAGTGACCAAGGTAAATTGTCTGGAATAATTAGGGGCATAATCAGACGATTCTGATGTCTATAAAGCATCAATAAACCTACCCCCACCTACTAAATTGGCACATAGTCTATATATATAGGACAATGTTTCCCAGACTGCAAAAAATCCTACTCCTACATTTATTCTCCTCTCTAATAAATTTGCAACCGCTGTCAAATCAGTGGTGTGGGATGCAAAATGGAATCCTTTTTTAATTTAGTAAATTATCTTTACATATTTGTATAAGAAGCAGAGCTGAAAGGTAAGTGAGCCACCTTTGCCTCTGCCGTTTTAATGCATTGAATTATGGTTTCATCATTGAAACTGTGATCAACGTTGCACTTGCGGCAGAAGATCACAGTTTTAGTGGTGAGAATTCCCCCAGGTACATTCAGTTGTAACTTTTATTTTATTCTGTTTATTTGCACACTTTCATGTCCGTGATATTATGATATAAGGAAAACGCAGTCAAGGCAGTATTTTTTCTTTGACCCTGGGCTTTAAGAGTTGGTTACAGTAACATTATGAAGGTATAATTTCTTCCCCTTAATCAAAAATTATAAATCAAATCTATTTGCCCCATTAATTATCCATGAAATCGGTAACTGTAGCCAATCAATGAGATAAAACAGCTTCTCTGGGTTGAACCCATTTATTTAAGTTAGAGGTCCAATACTTTTTCAGAATGGGCTGTGGGTTTCTAACTATGTCAGCTTCTCTTCAAGGTAACCAGAAGGAATCAGTACTAATGAGATATTATTTTCAGCCACCATGGATTCGTGGTGAAATTCAGCATTTTGCCATATTTTTTGGTGAAACTGTGGCAAATATTTGCTGCAGAAAAATTTGCATTGACAAAAAAGTCGCTAAGACAAAAATGTTGCAGAGACAATATAGTCGCTATAAGAAAAAACACCCATTGATTTTTTTGGCAAACCAAAACGGGACAGATTCACTGATCACTAATCAGAAAAGTTCAGCGCAGAGGAAGCAAGAGAATTGTAGAGAATGAGGCGAATCCTAGAAGAGAATCAAACAGACAGGAAGGGGGAAATAGGAATAAGAAAAGCTCACTGGAAAAATAAAGAAAGGAAGTAGTAAGAAGGAGAGAAAAGAGGAGCAGAAGAAAACAGTGGTTTATGTAACAGAGCCAAAGTATTATTATTATTATTATTATTATTATTATTATTAATATGTATTTATATAGGCAACATATGGCGTAGCACTGTAAAGTAAATGTGATTATACAACTAAATCACATGAATTATATACATAGAACTTATAGAGTTACATACATCACAATCAACAAACAGGTACAATACAGGTAAAAAAATGTGAGGAAGGCCCTACTCATAGGCATAGAATCTAAAGGGAAGGGAGTAATACACAAGGTGTGGGAGTGGGCAAGATCGAATTAAGTGGGTGAGAAATGTGGTACTGTATGTGGTGTTGCGTTTGGTAGTTAAGCAGAGTGAGGGGAGGCTTCTCGAAAGAAGTGCGTTTTAAGAGATTTCTTGAAAGCTGAAAGGTTGGGAGAAAGTCAGACAGACCGTGGGAGAGAGTTCCAGAGGAGGGTGCAGCCCTTGCAAAGTCTTGAATGTGAGCATGTGAGGAGGTAATGAGAGAAGAGTTGAGTAGCAGGTCAGTAGAGGAGCGTAGTAAGCGAGTGGGTGAGTATATAGAGATAAGTTCAGAGATGTAGGGTGGGGCAGAGTTGTTAAGTGCAGTGTCATTAATTTGAATTTGATTCTAAAAGTTAATGGAAGCCAGTTCAGGGATTGACAGAATGGCGAGGCAGAGGAGGAGCGGTTGCTGAGGTATAAAAGAAGAACATGTAAAGAGAGGAGCACTAGAGATGCCCAACCAGTGTTCTACTAAATACATATAATATATATAATCCCATCTTGGTATTCTGTTGAGACACACGCCTGTTGAATACTCCCATGTCGAGTAACATTCAGTTTATAGAAATTTGCAGTTGGATATTGATACTTACATTTAAGGCTGGTCACACTACAGGAGTAATTTGCTTTGACCCAGATGCAACTACTAGAGCAGTAAGGGGAGTACACCCCCTAGTGGTCAGTCCTGGAGTAAGTGGAGATTTGCACCCATTTTTGCCCTTTTCACCCTGTCCCGTGACTTACTCCTTACACCAGGAACAGCCAACTTTTAGAATTGCTTAAATGGCAGTATTTCCCCCATTTTATTTAATGCATTTAGCGCTAGTGAATGATGCACTGTGCTTACTTTGTGGAGGTTAAAAAGATTATTCTCTCTTATCATTAACTGCTGCTTAAAAGGCAGAATTTTTTATTGCTGGGTGTTGACTAAGGATGGCACATATCGCTAATCCTATTTCCATAATTATTTCTCGGTCCTGCAGACACAAACAAAGCCTTTCTTTAAGCCAATATATTTCTTTTATGTCACTTTTTTACATGCTGGCTGCTTAGGGAAAAAAAAAACATGGTTTTAGACAAACAAATCCAAAGTGAAAGTGATAAATTATAGACTTGTAGAACATGGTTATTTATTGCAGTTTGTGGATACTTGTCTCTGAATATGTGTATAAAATGCTCAGGTACACTTCATGTTTTATCCTTAGTCAATTATAAAAGTATATATATATATACATGTATGGGATCCATTATCCAGAAACCCATTATCCATAGTTCTGAATTACAGAAAGACCTTCTCCAAATTTTTAAAATCTGTCATAATAAAACAGTAACTTATACTTGATCCAAACTAAGATAGAATTAATCCTTATTGGAAGCAAAACCAGACTATAGGGTTAATTTAATGTTTACATTATTTTCTTGTGGCCTTAAAGTATGAGGATCCAAATTAAGGAAAGATCTGTTATCTGGAATACCCCAGTCCTCAGCATTCTGAATAACAGATCCCATACCTGTATATCCAAAAGAGTGCATTGTTACAAAAACACCATGGGCAGATGTATTAAGGGTCAAATTGAAAATTTGAATTTGAATTTTCAAAAATGTTTTGGTCAAAACTGTCCAAAAAAAATCTTATTACATTTTTTTTAAAAAAAAACTTGAATCGAGTTTGGATAATTCCCTATTGACTAGGGAATTATCCAAACTCGATTCAAGTTTTTTTTGTTTTTTTTTTAATTTAATTAGGTTTTCGAGATTAAACTCTGGCCCTTTAAAAATTCATATTCGACTATTCGCCATCTAAAACCTGCAGAATTACTGTATAAGTCAATGGGAGAGGTACAGTGAGCAATTTGGATATATTGGTAGCCTTCCTGACATTTGAGTTTTTTCTGAGACATTCGGTTTTTATATTTTATAATCCCCCAGTTGAATTGTTTTAGATATTCAATTTTTTTAGTAAATAACCCCCAGTTGAATTTCGGATAAATTCGAATTTAAGGGAGTTTAAAAAAACTCACATGAATTCAAAATTCGACAATTGATAAATGTGCCCTCCCAATTCCTTTCTCTCTTTTTTGCCTTTTCCTTTGATAGACCTTTCAGGTCAGAAGTCTGCGCAAGCAGTTGGTACCAAGTTATATTCATTTATTTTGACAAGAATATGGGAGAGGGCTGTTTATTGATAATTGGTTCCCTTTTGGAAGTAGCACCATTGTGTTCTAAATAGTATAGGCTGTATAAATGAACTGCGGTTAATTGTGTTTCCGAGTCTGTTGTTATTTTACATTGGCCATATTGGAGTAAAGGTAGGCTCACAACAATTTGATCCAATAGCAGAAGGTGTATTTTTTACAAGAAAAACCCCTGCTCCAAGCCTTATCTAAGCTTATCTGAGCTACCTTCCCATTAGTCTGCTGATAGGCTGCAGGGGGGAAGTGGTAACACTCCAGCTTACAATACAGCAGTAAAGAGTGACTAAGTCAAATGACTGGGGGTACCTAGGAAACTGCATTTTGAAAAAAAAACATGTTTTCCCATGAATTTATTCCTTTAAGTGTCCCTTTTGGCACGAAACGTGTAAGGCTGCATTTTGTGCGATGCTTTTTAAATATGTATTTTTCAATTGCACCATCAATGGGATAGTAGTTTTCAAAAACTTTTGTAGGCAGGAGGTTTAGGGCATGTGCACCTGGACCCTCTATATGTGTTGGTCAATCCACCCCAATATTGTTGGAATTTTTGTTCTAATGTTATCCGAGCTATGTTTGGTTCTGCTGAGTTCCTGGGACCTTCACACATATTGCCTTTACACGTATACTTGTTGAATGTAACAGTGACCCCATAAACAAAGCAATCTGTGCTGGTGTTCATTTCAAGCCCTCATGCTATTTGTTTTTGCTAAGTAACTTAATAAAAGGGGTAGATGTTATTAACCCAATTTCTTGCTGCTTTGTTGAGTCTGTTGAATAAAAATCAATTGCAGCTACATGATCTCCATCAGTTAATTCTCTGCAAGTACACCATTAATTAGAGAACAATGATGTTGTTTGGGATGGAAACACTCATGAAAGCAAAGACCTCGTAAGCACAACCTCAAGGGAATGGAAACTTTAACATTTAGAAGAAGGACTGACGCTTTCAAGAGTTACAGCCTAGGCATAATACTGGGGGCAGAGTAAGCCAGAACATTAACGCTATTATTATTATTATTATTATTATTATTAATGGTATTATCAAAATACAGTTTTCTAAACGCCAATTTTTGTTATTTATACATCAGTAGTTATGAGCAAAAAAATTTGACAGGCACGAATTTCCGCGTTTCTCTGCCGTCGAATAAGTTTGCGAAAATATTTTGAACACGCAACGGAACAATTACCGCCGTCATCTAGATTGCCAAGGGCATCAAAATTCTCTTTTCGGGAGAAATTCGCCCATCACTATACATCAAAAAAGAATCTTAGGAATTCAAATACAAAATTGTGGCAGCTAAAATCTGGTGAGCTTCTATAGAATTTTCAGTGTGGTAGACATCAACATTCAGGCTATATTATTTTTCAAGTTTTTTAAACCAGTCTCATAGTTGAATGTAAGGGGGAAATGCAATATTGGATGGCAATCAAGTTTTGTTTTAATGTGATCAAGCTTTTTTTCCATTTGAGTTTTTCACATTTTATTTTTGTATATTTTAGTGACTCTGTTATCCAGAGTGCTCACGGCATATAAATATGACACTTGAAGTGAACTTTTTTAGTTTGACGCATTAGGATACTTTTATTTTTGTGACTGGTTTTGGACTGTTAAATTCAAGCAGGGACATCTGATGTGTTTAGAAATGTAGACTGCCTGAGGGTAAAATTATAACAAGGCCAACATTTCTAAAGGAACAAGATCAATATTTAAAACTTTTAGCATTTGCAAAGGCAGTCGCCGTGTCTAAAGAGACATTCTTGCTACCTAATGCTCTGCCAGTTCAACAATCACCAGGCGAATCAGAGATTGCACAAATTGCAGCCATTTGTGGAATACAAATCACCCCAGTTATTTTAGGTACCGTACACGTCATGTTTATTTATGAGATTAAGTTGAGGAATTGGTTCTATGAAGTTTTGACTTATTCATTAATTGAGATTTGGGGAGAATGTCTATTTGTTTAAGGTCAAGGTCAAGTATGGTGGAACTTGGGGGTCTATTCTATATTGTTGTAACTCTGATTAAATAGCTGATACAGCAATGTTTGCATATAATTATGACTGTGTTATGAGGCAAGGGAGGCCCTCATCACAGGTTTGACCTCCAAAAGTGGACTTCATCTAAATAAAGAGCACACAATGAAAGAGCATGTGCATGCACATGCATTGATGATGGGGGTGAGGGGACAAGGGCACAGACTAGACCGTTGTGCCCTAGGCATGTGCCACTTTTGCTACCACTTGTTCCAGCCCTGATAGATTGCCGTATATAACATAGTAACATAGTAATCCCACAAACACATATTGCTGCACAAACACTCTCACCACTTTTTGTAGGGTCGGGTGCCGACCGTGACTCTGTCTGCCCGGTTCTAATTCATATTCAAGAAGGTATTTCAGCAGCAGAGAAAAGTGAAATTTTATTTGTGCCTCAAGCTAAGCGACGTTTTGAGCTTATCCAGCCTTGATAAAATCAGCTTTCCTCCAATCCATAGGTACCATATCAGATAGAGGCCAGTCTAAAACTGAACTAAGCTCTCTTAAAACCTAAGTGTGTATTCCATCTGGTCCTGGTGCTTTGTTTGCATACATTTATATTAAAGCTTTATGAACCATATCCTTAATAAGTCACTGACTAGAGCTGAGCCAACAGTGTAGCTATGAGGTGGGTCTGGGAACTCTATTGTATACACAGAAGAAAATAACTGATTCAGCACATCTGCTTTTTCTGTATCTGTTACAACCATACTGGTACCATTAGTTAAAGGAGCAACATTCTCAACCTGCATCTTTTTACTATAAATATACTAAAATTATGTTTTGGGGTTGGTCTTAGCTTCTGCCACAATTTGATCCTCATTTCCAATCTTTGCCTTTCGGATTACTGTTTTACAACATTTATTATAGTGTTTATATATGTTAAATGCAGCTTCTGTTCCCACAGACTTGTAGTTTTTAGGTGTAAGTTATGGGGACTTCCAGGTAGTCCCATTACAGTGAGCACCCTGCCCAAAAGATTTATGGTATGCCAACCAAATAAGTAAAGTGCTCTTTAATATATAAGGGCACCAACGTAACTTCAGTTGTCCATAGAATATAGCTCCACAATTTTTAGCCTTTAAATAAATAGGATAACAGGATAATAAGAACTGCAGTCAGTTACAATCTTGATTTACTGCCATTAAAACATTACCAGTGCTTAGCACAGTAATGGGTGTCAAGTGGAACATTCCTATTTAAACTTCTAAAAACATTTAACCTCAATTTAAAGTAACCATCTTCAAAATAGGAAAACATAAATTTTTTTTGTTGTACAAAAAAACATATCTGAACCAGCCATTTCTCATAAATAGGTCCCATCTATACAAATCCAGATGTGTATGTTTGTTACTAAAACTGCATCTGTCTTGTTTGCCATTTCTAACTCTGTGCTAACCTGAAAACCACATCCTGCCTCTACCTAAAATGATGCTGCATTTTTAATTGTAATTATTATTTAAGTTTAATATTTATTATTATTTTTGTACAGAAAGGATATATATATATATATACAGTATATTATAAAATGTCCTTGGCTGAAACCCAGGGCTCATATAAACCTACAACAGAACTGCTTTTATGACGATGTTTCTTGACTCAATTACACATGGCTACATTTTTTTACTCGTATATGTCTCAGAATTTTGGGGAAAAATATCTAATATCTTCTTGTTTTCCACACACAGTGTCGATATGGGACTTGGATGGATGAGAGCAGTAAGGTAAAAATTCTCATATGTTGTTGTGTCAATCACAAGACCAAAATGTGGCTTAAACATCTCTAGGGTTGCCACCATTCCAGTTTTTACCTCTGGATTTCTGATGATCCTCATATTAGACAGGATGGTAGCAATCCTATATACACTTATGTGCTTGTAGTGTCCTATGTGGTTCTCCATTCTCTTTGGCCTCTCTTCAAAATATGTTCATTCTGTTTGAAAACTCATATAACACATTTCAATTTCCATCAGTCTGGGCAGATGGAATTCTTGTGCTTTATAGTAATTATTTTTCTCTTTGCTTTGCATTAGCCATTCAAGCCACATGCCCATTCTGTTCGGATCTACAGGGTTTGTTTGTTGCTCTTCGGTAGGACACTGCAACATTGATATTCATCAATAAGCCACGTACCATATGCTATGTTAGTAGTTTAGATATTTATGGCATATATGACGAGTCACATGTTCTTTTCCCATAAGGCAACACAACTGTGATCCATAAGAAGGGTCTGAGCAGTTTATAACCTTGACTGACCCAAGCAACTTGAAAATTACTCTTAAAGAGAAATAGGGCAGCACTAAAAATGACTAATGTGTACTGGAAACATCTGATGTGTTGGCATTCAACAGAAACCATGATAAGAAAATATGTGACTAATGCCTCTCTCTTCATATAGTCTTGCCATGAGCGTAACCTAGAGTATGAATGGAATCAGTATATATCATTTGCATCCAATGTTCTGTACTGGCCACAGACAAAACCGCCAATGTGTCATGAAGGTACTTGAAAGCTCTTAGTCAACCCAGAGCTTCTCATCTCTAACAATAGCCAGTCTACTGTGAACTACTGTACATGAAAGTTTTTGATAAAAGCATAAAAAGCACCAAATGAAGCTTTATTGATCTGACACAATTTTATACAGCCATTCTAAGAAAACTCCTATCTGTACTGACAGGGAACAATAAAAGCCCCCTGGTAACTAAGTAAAATGGAAACTTGTGGCCTTCTGACTTCAAACAGATGACATGTGTTCCATTATCCTTTATGTATATATGTTTTCTTCTATCTAGAGTCATTTTATATGCTAGCTGTTTTACTCATCATGCTATGAATAGAGTATGTAACTAGAAAGATAATTGAATCTTCAGAGACTTTGAGGTTCTGAACCATAGCTGTGGCAAGCTGTCATTTTTTTTTTAATTCTCTGAGAATTACAAGTTGCTATTGCTATGTACGACAAGTGTGATATTTCAGTTTACTAATGTCGACATGATTTTTTTGCCAAGCAATACAAGGAAGCTGCTTATTTTTTTTTTTTTTTTTAGATGTTTGCTTTCATTTATGGGACATAAATGTATAATATAAGCTCACACATCTATATTTAATGTCTACAAGACAGGCAGACATATGGTAAATGTAAATCATAGAATAAATCTATATGGACTATTCAGAGTTATATGTAAGGGGCATTGGTGTTGACCATGTCAGTAACCTACTCCTGTAGTAAAAACTTGGCTGGAGCAGGATGCTCAACTATTTACAAAACGTACCCATTTTGCTGCCCACAGCAATTGCCTGTAAGTATGAAATCTCCCCCTGTAAATTATGACTGGGTTTGCAAAGAAATATAACTATTGCCTATAACAAGGATCCCCAACTAGTGGCTCATGAGCAACATGTTGCTCTCCAACCCCATGGATGTTGCTCCCAGTGGCCTCAAAGCAGGTGCTTATTTTTGAATTCCAGGCTTGGAGGCAAGTTTTAGTTGCATAAAAACCATGTGAACTGCCAGATAGAGCCTACTGAAGATTGACACTCCACATAGGGGCTACCAGTAGTCAATCACATTCCATTATTGGCACCCCGGGAACTTTTTGCATGCTTGCGTTGGCCCCGCTACTTCTTTTACCTCTGAATGTTGCTCACGGGTAAAAAAGGTTGGGGACCCCTGGCCAATAACATTGTCTAAATATTCTTTACTGGTCAGCACTTGGCCAAGTTAAAGGGGTTGTTCGCCTTTAAAATAACTTTTAGTATGCTATAGAGAGTGATATTCTGAAACAATTTGCAATTTGCCAGAATTTGTTATTATTTGTGTTTTTTTTAGTTATTTTGCTTTTTATTCAACAGCTCACTGGATCGCAATTACAGCAATCTGGTTGCTAGGGTCAAAATTACTCTAGCAACCATGTACTGATTTGTATAATAGACTGGAATATGAATAGAGGAGGGTCTGACTAGAAAGATGAGTATAAAAAGTAGCCATAACTATAAGGGGCAGATTTATCAAGGGTCGAATTTTGAAGTGTAAAATACTTCGAAATTCGACCATCGAATTGAAATACTTTGACTTTGAATATCGAAATCAAAGTATTTTTCACCAAATTTGCCCATTGAACAATCAAAGTTAAATCTTTGATCGTATGATTAAATCGTTCACCTCGAGCGATTCAAACGATTTTAGCGTACAATCGAACAAATTTACAAAAATGGACTAGAAGGTCCCCATAGGCTAACATACTTCAGCAGGTTTAATTTGGCGAAGTATTGAAGGCAACGTTTTCTTAAAGAGACAGTACTTAGATTATCGAATGGTCGAATATTCTAACGATTTTAACTTCGAATCGAAGTAACAGAGTCAGGCCAACCCAGCCAGGCACCCTAGTTAACCTGGCCGGGCACGGCATCGGCTTAGTGTGCGCTCAATCGTGCATGCTTGAAACTATGCGCCGGCGCTCATTCGCCAAACTATGTGCCGGAGCGCATGCGTGAATCTACGCTCTGGAGCATATGCGCGATACTACGCGCCGGCGCGCAAGCGCATTTGAAACAGAAATTACCGGCGCCACTCAGGGAGACACAGGGCCGGACACGGGGTAGGCGACAGAGCAGGTACGTGCCTGGCGCCCCCTCAGCTTTGCGCCCTAGGCACGTCTCTGCCTACCCCTAGTTCCGGCCCTGCGAAGTAAATTCGACGTCGTAGTATCCTATTTGATTGTCGAAGTATCCAAAAACTTGCTTTGAATTTCATTTTTACTTCAAAAATTCCCTCGAATCCAATTCGACCCTTGATAAATCTGCCCCTTAATGTGTAGCTTTACAGAGCATTTGTTTTTTTAGATGGGGTCAATGACCTCAATTTGACAGCTGGAAAAAGTCAGAAGAAGAAGGCTAATAAAAAAAATTAAAATAATGAAGATTGAAAACTTGATTAGAAAAAGCTATTCTATAACATCCTAAAAGTTTACCTAAAGATGAACCACCCCTTGAAGTGCACTTCAAGCTAATATAGGGCTACGAGCTAAATCTTAGCACTGATCACACTTGTTTAAGGTCATGCACCTTCATTAGTCTTCTGTCCTTCACTCTAACAATGCTAATATTTGGTTTGACTTTTTTTTTAAGCATATTGCTAATTCTCCGTATCTCCCTGGTGTTTATTTATTTAGAATAAAAACCTGCTTTAAAATAGGACAATATTAAAAATAATAAAAAAAAATATAAAATATTGCTGCTTTCCCCAAGCAACTTCTCATATTAAAAGATGTGTAAATCTTTCCCAATGAAACTTTATTCCCTGCAATAGAATTATATTTTATTAAAACACTTGTTTACATTATTCTCAGACACTGAGCAGGAGAAATGACAACCTATATAGATAAAATACGTTAGAGAACGGGACACGTTTTATGTAAGCCCTCTACTTTCTTCTAGACACTATTAATATTTATTTGTCTTGGGGGAGAAAATAAGAGCCTTCCTTTGCATGCCAAAATGCTGCCTGAGATCTATTTGCTAAACAGTATCTCTGAGATGCATGATTTAATGTCATATACTAAGTTTACTATAGTATATTATTTTGATAGTGTCCCCTTCACAAATGCAATCAGAAAAGTAGGAGTGGAGAAAACAAAACATTCACTGTTGTCCAATGTGAGAGTATTCACAACATTTTGGATCCAAATCCAAAAATACTCTAATAATCTAAATAATCTAAAACCTTTCAAGTTCATGTAGAAGTCAATGGCAGATGACCCTGAAGTTGTTTCTTGACTTTGTGATGTGTGCTGGATAAAAAAAAAAAACCTCTAAAAATCGGAATGGCTAAAAAAAGGTCCAATAAGATCAGGGCAGCTCCCAATGACTTCTATAGGACCTTGACTGTTGTAACTTGCCAAAGTTTTGAATTTGAGTTTTTGGTTGTTTTTAAACTTAATAAATCTTGAATTTTTTTGAGAAATTAAAAAAAAAAAAACATTGAAATGAAAATATAATTCGTAAAAAAAGCTGAAATCAAAATTTTAGTAAATCGGCCTCGTAGTGTCCAATTTGCCTTCAGTAGATTGGAAATGGTACAGTCTGGGTAAGAAAAATAGAAAAGAAGGAAAGTTAAAAATGTTTAGGTGGCTTTGGAGTTATTTGTTTTACCATGTGACTTATTCAAACAAGATATTATAAAAGTGAATCTAGCCTTTTTAAATGATAGCGTACAGATTTCATGTTTTTAGCATTAAACCAGTGAGACGTATAGAAATGAAGAACCACAAAAAACTGTTAAACATCCCTGCCCCCAAAACTCTTGACTTTTATCAGGCCTCTTCAATAGTCAATATTTGTAGTTTATCAACAGCTAGAGGGCAGTGTTAATGCTGATCACTGAGCTATAGCATGCATTTTAGGAATCAACAGAGTTGAAAACTTGCATCAGCCACAACATTATACTTTAACCATTTCATGGTTGGCCTGCCAGCATTCTCTTTGATGAATACAACTGAGGAATATGTTGTCACCTCATCAATAAGTCATGGCAATTGCTTTACAGATGCTTTTTAAAGTTTAATCACGACTGCAACAAAAGTTTGGTTTCTACTCTACCAGAGGGATGAAAACATCTGTTTCAAAGACAAGAAGAATTTATTAGCCTGGGCCTGAAAGCCCAACACTAAGCATCACTGCAACTTTTCTCCACTCTCCATCACCTACTGGGTTTGTACATCAAAGCCCAAAGACAAGTATCACACCCTCTTTACCTTCCTAAGTTTACATAAATATGTCAACTTGCCAAGATGATTTTATATAATGAAAGGTACTTTACCTGAAGAGGCTTCAATTAAATATCAGTTAGCATCCTGTAGAACAAGTCATGATTTGCTTTGCTTAACAGTAGACTTGTATTTTTCCAACATAAGATAAAGTCACATTTAAAAAAGAATATTGAAGTTCTTTGAGTTCACAAATGGATTGTGAGGTCACGGTGATGGTGACAGGTGATGATTTAATAACTCTTGGGGAAGTGAATATTGCAGTTCAGTAATGCTAAATCATGTATAATTATGTCACCCAATGATCTCACGATATGGAAACAATTTACAGGGCACCCTGTTTCAACATTGCAAAAAAGATTTCAAAAGCATGAAAAATACATTTCCCCCATTTTCTTAATGGGACATTAGTTTTGGTTTTTATCTACTGTAATGCCTATTTTTGCCGTATTTTTTTCTTCTACTGGTAATATATTTATTGTGACAAGCTGGCTGCCTGTACACACAGTTTATGGGGAATCAGCTATAGTAGGCAGGTAAGCAGAGGATCACGAGCATAAAGACAGGGAAACCACATCTACAGGCAAAAACACAGGGTTATTTTGCCAAACTCTTCCCAACAAAAAGGTGACAGGAACACAGTTCATTCAAGTTTAAATAGCAACCATTCAAGACTTTTCTGGGGTTCTCACCATACAGGGTGGCTTCCACACCCTGGACTTCTCACTAAGCCTTTTTTACTCTCCCCTCCTGGGATACCAGTAGGGATGTAGCGAACTGTTCGCCGGCGAACTAGTTCGCGCGAACTTCGACTGTTCGCGTCCGCCGAATGTTCGCGAACGTCGCGCGACGTTCGCCAATTGGTGTTCGCGTTCGATTCGAAGTAAAATTTCGTTCGACCATTCGACCATTCGACCGTTCGATCGCTAAAATCGAACGATTTCCATTCGTTCGAACGATTATAAGCATTCGATTGAATTAAAATCATTCGATCGAATAGCTTCGATCGTTCGATTCGAACGAAAATCCTTCGATCGTACGAATAAAATCCTTCGATCGTTCGATCGAACGATTTTATCGAGCGTTCGAAGTTCGCGAACTGTTCGCGAACTGTTTGCTTTTTTGCCGGTGTTCGCGAACGGCGTTCGCGAACATCAAATCGGCAGTTCGCTACATCACTAGATACCAGTTCACCAGCCTATGGCCTAACTCACCCTTCTGGCTTTCCTCAATCACTTTAGACTCTCAGTCACCTGGTCACGTCTCTTTCTGCTCCTTGCAGTGACTGGCAGCAACCCCAGCCCCTCTGGGAGTTCATAACACAGACAGGTAACCGTCCTAATCTGTGCCCTGCTCTGAGACACCTTCTTAACATTTCCACTACAATTAAATGCCTTTCAACAGGACAGCCTTCCTTTGGAAAGTGAGCTCCACTATGAATATTGGACCACTGGAGTGCATTGTATGTTCCTTCCAGAACATTATAGCTTCCAGGGCCAGATAACAAAATCCTTTACACAGGTGTTTAGTACATCTTACATCTCCTATTGGGGAGAAATTAAAGGCAACATTCACCTTTTGACATCTTTCTTTGGTCACTCTACCACAATTTAAAAGGAGAATATACATATACGGAGAGAGGCCTTCTACCATTTTACAAATAATTAAATTTTTTTAAAATGATTTCCTTTTGCTCTATAATAATAAAATAGTCGCTAGTACTTTATCCCAACTAAGATATAATTAATCCTTATTGGAAGCAAAACCAGCCTATCGGGTATATTTAGGGGCAAATTTACTTAAGGTTGAATATCGAGGGTTAATTAACCCTTGATATTCGACTGTCGAAGTTAAATCCTTCGACTTTGAATATCGAAGTCAAAGGATTTAACGCTATTCGTTCGATTCGAAGGATTTTAATTCATTGATCGAACGATTTTTGTTTAAACCAAAAAAAGCTAGCAAAGCCTATGGGGACCTTCCCCATAGGCTAACATTGACTTTGGTAGCTTTTAGGTGGCTAACTAGGGGGTCAAAGTTTTTTCTTAAAGAGACAGTACTTCGACTATCGAATGGTCAAATAGTCGAACGATTTTTAGTTTGAATCGTTCGATTCGAAGTCAAGGTCGAAGTCGTAGGTCGAAGAAAAAACATTCAAATTTCAAAGTTTTTTCCCTCTGTTACTTCACTCGAGCTAAGTAAATGGGCCACTTAATGTTTACATGATTTTCTAGTAGACTTAAGGTATGAAGATTCAAATCATGGAAAGATCCTTTATCCGTAAAAAACCCCCATTCTAGATAACAGGTCCTATACCTGCATGGAATATATTATCCAGAATGCTCAGGACTTGGTTTTCTGGAAAAGGGTTTTATTTCCATAAACTGAATCACTTTGTCTACTTAAAAATGTTTTTAAGCATTAAATAAAATAAAAGAATTGTTTTCACCCCAGTAAGAATTAATTTGATTTTAGTTTGAATAAAGTGCAAGGTTTTGTTTTATTACAGAGAAAAAGGAAATCATTTTTAAAAATTGTAATTATTTAATTAAAAAGGACTCTATGGGAGAAGGCCTTCTCTTAATTCAGAGCTTTCGATTATGGGTCCCATAGCTTTAACACATATATGGGATCTGTTATCCTCAAACATGTTATCCTGAAAGCTCTAAATTATGTAAAGGCCTTCTCACACAGAGATGTTGATATGTTATCAACTGGCAGTAAAGTATGGATCATTTTCATTTTACAAAAAAAAAAAAACACTTCTCATTTCCAATCTTCATAGGAAATAATGGGATTTTGTAAGGATTGAGATGGTAGAAACATTTCTAGTGATATCATGGTTAAAGTTCTTTATTAAAAGAGCAAAATCAAAGCATTGCTAATGCGAAACAACTATGCCGAAAATGGATAAACAGACAAAGTTGTTGAAATTGGTAACATCTCACCTAGACCACTTTTATTGCTCCTCCCAGACACTGTTCCACGGACATGCAGGCTGATTCCAAAAAAATATCTAATATGATATTCAGAAGAGATTTCAGTAAAGAATCCTGGGGTCTCACTTGTCATAGATGACTGTTCAGAACTATTAAAATATGGGGGGGGTAGTATTCCCAATGGCAGCTATCTATCTGTCTTTTGCTTTCTTCTCATCGTCTCCACATCTCACTCTGAATAGATGATTCATTATCCATTAATTAAGCATTGAGAAATAACAAGTCAAGCCTTCAATTAGCCAAGATGTGTGATAATAGTCCGGTAATAATGCAGAAACCGTTGTGTTGTAATGATGGTATCATGATAATAAAATTGCGTTATTAACAAGGAATATTTATTTAGCAACAACAACACTAATTAATTGATATATCCGGCAGCGGGATGCACTCCCAACAGAATATAGGGCCAGAAATGAATCTTTTTGCACAAAGGCAGAAATGCTTGTTTACAAGGCAATATTCTATTCCTAAAGAGGGGAACTGCAGAGTTTTGATGGAGAAAGGACTCTATGGGGCAAATTCACTAAAGGACGAAGTGGCCGCCGCTCGCAAAAATTCACCCAAAATTCAATCTGCAGGGACATTGCCAACAGGCATAGAGGGCAATTCGCTAGTGAAAGAGATCAGTATAATATTTTCATATTATAAAGTTGCAACTGTAACCATAAGTTTCCCTGGTAGTCTAGTGGCTTACCCTAGTGGGACGCCCGACGTGCCTCCAGCAAGGATGCCCTTCGCATGATTCCTGCTCCCTTCAGCACCAGTACCTCTATGGTACACATGGCCGCACCCTTCCAGGTTTATGCGCCAACGTGATGACGTGATGCAATGGCGCGAAATTCAAAGTATTTAAAGGGGCTTTGAAATAAAACACATTGCCCATTGTTAGGTTCAATTAGTTTGTTCCTGGTGCTATTTCTATGTAAATCCTGTTGATCTTCTGGTTATTGATCCTTGCCTTGCTTGACTGTTTTGAACTCTGTATCCTGACCCTTGCCTGGCTGTTTATTCTGAACTCTCCAATCTGCCCCTTGCCTGTCTGACTATTCTTCGTTCTCCAATCCTGATTCTGGCCTGTCTGACTATTCCTAACTCTGCTTGTGCTGGCCCAGACTGCTCTTCCACTTCATTGTCTGGTCTGTCTTCCCAGCTGTGTTGTCTTCCATCCAGTATCCTTGGTGAAACAATCGTGCCCCTTTGCTCATCCAGAACCTTTAGCTTTGCTCCTTTCTTAGTAAGACCTGGCGGCTTCCAATTAGCTGAGGGCTACTCCCGAGGTGAAAGGCGGCTGTTAAAGAGAAGCAAGAGCCGAGACCAGGGAGTCTAGTATTGGTTCTGGAGTTACGATACCGAACGTGACATAAATATTTTTATAATATTTTTTTAACCATGTCAAGCTCATGGCACATTTTTTTTTATAGTGGGCTCATGTACATTAGTGGATCTCTTTAGTCTTTATTTTGCTTCCTTGGACATTTATAATAATAAGTGGCCACTTCAAGCATTTGCACCAACATTAATAGAGACAGATATATGACCTATATGTACCCGCCCTATTGAAATTGACCTAAGCGTAAGTGTATTGATGATTAATTAACGTTAGTGAAAGTTCACAAAATATGCTTAAGCTGATGAAGCTTCGCCAGGGTCCGACTGCCGAGACATAACTGCATTTTGTTGAATTACACATGCTCTGAAATGTTGCTCCTGACAAAGTGGGGCGAAGCCTTCTGAGGGGTAAATTTGTCCCTTAAGTGAATTTTCCCCAACGTGTGAAAGAAAGGTGAAATCACCAACTTTTGACATGTATCAAATGGGACAGAGCATAATAAGTACTCTAACTCTAACCCCAGTAAACCAGCAAACTAACCCCAGAAAACCAACTAACCTCTTTCAAGGGGGCTGTAAGCTACGGGACATTATACCACATCAGAAAACCACCATCCATGCCACCATAAACTGCATCTTTATATCAGTCGACAGCACTGTCGTTAGCTGTGCTATATATGTATCTGGGTCTGGTTAATTCTGAAAGCATGGCACAGTATGGTAGCATTCCTTCAGGTTAGGACATCAGAGAGGGTCACAGTGAGCTATGCATTCCTAAGGTTGAAGGTTAAAATTGAAGGGGCAGAACGGTTCTAAGAACTGAGGTTGAGGATGAACACCACTGATTTTATCAGTAAAGAACAGCAATATCATAAATATGAAAAAATATGAAGGTTGACCAAGGAGATGTACCTATCTATGGACCCCAGAGAAACCAAAGGATGAATACTCTCTCTATGTCCTTCCCTCGACCCATTCTGCCTTGTTTTCAATGAATGCTTTTGACTGGTTATAGAACTGCCTCATTAGCTCGTTGTCCTTGTCAATGGAAGGGCCTTTCTATTTCAGCTCTCTTTTCCCAGCTTTTAAGGCGAGTTAAATGCTGCCTCTAGATATTGTCGTCATAGATTAATGTAGAAATTGCTTTTGAGGTCAGAACATTGTTTCCTTAAAGCCACGCTATGGCTGTTGTTCATGTACCTTCAGGGGCACTGCCACAAGAGTATTTCATGACAACGGCGCTCAATAGGAGACGTGAGGGGGAATGAGAAGGATGTGCTTGTGTGTGAGCTGTACTATACTATTGCATTTCAGAACCACCCGTTACATTTAAGCTATCGATCCTTTTTTTGTGTAATTATAGTATTATATGTAACATTTCTATTGTAGGTTTTCCAAGACTTATATAGAGATGTTTCTGGCACTGCTTCCCCCCCCCCACTCCCCATCATCCTACCCATCTCATCATATTCCTCTGCCTTTTTTTTTGAAGAATGCCTGCCTTCTATTTAGCTGATTAAGAGACACTTACTGTATTCTCTCTAAAGTGCCACTTCCCTTGATTCATTCCAGGCTACACAGCAAATTTTAACTACTAACTACCTTGCACTTAAGTGAAATGAAAAAGGGAAAAAAAGAGGTAGGAAAATAGGGATAGGAATCCAATAACCTTTTCAATCCTGTGTTGTTTTATTGGGTCACTTGCAGTTGCTGAACAAAACATTTGGCAATACACAAGTTTCCAAGAGGGGCCTCTGATTGGGAGACAATACTATAAATGAAAGTAAAAAGGAAATATTTTTTATTGTATAATAATAATTAGATATTTTCTATTTCTCCATCAAGAATGTTTAACCTCACCATATCTAGCCGTTGGACTTAAAATCCGAATTTATATCATATTTCATAAAAAAAAAAAAACACAGCCAAACTCCATGCTCCTTATTTATTAATAAAATGACCCAAATTAATCTGTTCTCGATAAAACTGAAAACCCGGATCGCTCTAATTTCTCTGGCTTTTTACCCGAACCGCTTGTTTTTTTTCAGTTTTTGCCAGAAAACCCCCAAAAAAGTCAGATTTTTGGGCTACACAGAGCAGAACAGGAAAAACCTCCAAATTGAGATAGATGCCTCTCCCATTGAATTATACAGGACTGAGATGGAGGATTTTTGGATACCAGCTTCACTTCTAGCGTGCCAATGCAACAGACAATAGCATGTGTTTCACTAGTTGCATGTGCAGGAACAACACAATAAGGCAATCTTGGTAGTAACAGCTTCTTAAAGGACCAGTAACATCATTTTTTTTTACCCGAATCGCTTGATTTTTTTCAGTTTTTGCCAGAAACCCCCCTAAAAAGTCAGAACCCAGAGCAGAACATGAAAAAACTCCAAATTGAGATAGATGCCTCTCACAATGACTTATACGGGACTGAGATGGCGGATTTTTGGATACCAGCTTTTTGCAGCATCAGGGTATCATTTTTTTCCTACTAAATATGTGAATTTTAGCCCCAAAAAGCCAGACCAGATAAATTCAAGGTTTATTAAATAACTCAAAATCTCAGGCATCCACACCTGGTTTCTTATATAATCTCCATATCAGCATCTAATTTAGTCATCTGTCTACTGGTGTCTGTATTGGCCAATCAACTTTATGGCATTTGCAGGAGATATCTTCCAAATCAATCATTTAAGGGTCCTGAATTAATGTTGGAAACGGACATCATTGTGTGGTCAGCTTTAAGGTTCTAGAAACGAGTGCTGTGTGGGCTGGTCTAAAACCGCAGAACTGGTAGGTCAGGTAGTTTTGGGCCAACTTCTGCACAAGATTGCCAGGTTGAATCGAGTTCTTCCTTCAGCTTTCCCTGCCCAACATTTGGAAAACCCGCACATCACTACCATAAACCCATCTGAGTCTGGAATAATGAGACCAATTAGTAACAAGTTCAAGACCCCAGGCTTAAATAAAATCCTAAAAACCACCATGATTTTTACAGACAATGCAGCCTTTCCTCCCTAGTGTAATAGTTTTCACCAACAAAATAATGTGCACCCCAAATTGAAAACGATTTACCAGTAAAGGTGTTTCACTTCTAGCGTGCCAATGCAACAGACAATAGCATGTGTTTCACTAGTTGCATGTGCAGGAACAACACACTAAGGTAATCTTGGTAGTAACAACTTCTTAAAGGACCAGTAACATCAATTTTTTTAAAAAAAAAACACAAAGACAAATTATATCAGAAAAGGTGATACCGCGATCCATTGTGCGCTGCTCAATTTCTCCTCCATGCCTTCCTTATAGGAGATAGCCAGGGAGGAGAAATTGAGCGCTACATGATGGATCGTCGCCTTTTCTGAAGAGGAGCGCAAGTGGAGTTTCGGTAAGTTATTTCTTAATGAAAACTTAGCAATTTCAAAGTTTAATTTGTCTTAGTTTTTTTTCATTGTATACTAATGAATTTTTTAAAAATGTTTTTGATGTTACTGGTATTATTGAGTGCCCAATAACAAAAGAGGGCAAAACAGAGTTACTGCAGTTTTGCTCACTGTTAATAAATCAGGCCAGTACATGTCTTCCAGCCTCCTTTTTGCTCTTTCTTACTTTTTTTATTATTATCTTTCCTATTTGGCCAAGGCATAGGCATATAAGTCAAATGAGTGGGTGAGCTCACAGACACCTGGGCCCATGGGAGTTTTTACTGGTATCCTAGTGGGCCAGTCCGACACTGTTTCCTTCCCCATGTTTTTCTCTCCTTTTTTTTAATTTTCATTCCTCTTCTCCCCTCCCCTTTCCCATCCTTTTATTTATATTCTATTTAAAATTTAGTGCAGCAAAGACCCCAATAAAATGTATTGAGTAAAGTAAAAAATACAATCATTGAATAAAAATACAGCAAATACGCTTCTTTATTTAGTGTTTATTATTTCACTAAACCAAAGTGGTAGTAGTCATGTTTGCAATGGCAAGTTACAACTGGGTATGGTAACATATATATATATATATATATATATATATATATATATATATATATATATATATATATATATATATATATATATATATATATATATATATATATGGTAGGGATGGATCACGCACTGGTTCTCACACTACCCAGGCAAGTAACAATAAAGAAATAAAGAGCACAGGGGCCATTTCAATTCATAGTATCTTATTGTGAGCAACCAATTAGCTAAAAAAATTGAAAACAATAATACAAAGCACCTTCCAAAACCTGCTGTTTTCTAAAAAATCAATGCCCATAGCTTGGAGTGAAGTACATTATGTTCTGGCAGATGCAGTGTTAGGCTTTGAGTTGGAACTGTTTATTTAATAAATATATCATGTCTCTATAAGTATAAGGTATGAACTCAATCCAGCAGGAACTATCCAATATCCAGTGATCTATATGGACCTAAGGCAGTAATCTATGGTGCATGTAAGGCGAATAATAAGTTATGTGTAGAAGCTAAAATTTGCAAGATGTCAGGCTAAAGTGTTTAACTTATTCACTTGTCTGTGCCTCTGTGGTAATCAGGCCCGGATTTGTGGGAAGGCCACCTAGGCCCGGGCCTAGGGAGGCAGGATTTTAGGGGGGTGGCATGCTGCCCAACAACACCCACATTGGTTCAAAAACACTGGGGATGCATAGGAGATACAATCTCCATGAAAATTTGCACTAATAAAGGTGAGGGGACAGGGGCGACAAATGGCAGTGGGCCTAGGAGCGTCCGCTATGTAAATCCGGCCCTGGTGGTAATAACAGAAGCATAATATCATTTTGGCAATGTTATTTTTAGCAGGACCATCTTTAGTGGTGGCTGGGCCCTGGACAACAAAAAATACCAAAAACATACTTAAAATATAGCATTGTACAACCTTTGGAAGTGGGAAGTGCTCCTCCCAACATCCTTCATTAGTTTTAGCAGTCAGTAGTAGTATATCCCACAGTCACACTCCCTTCCTAGAGACTGTTATCCACTGTTACTATAGACACCATCTCTCCCTACTATACCTGCTATCCCACAGTCACACTCCCTTCCCAGAGACTATTATCCACTGTCACTATAGACACATCTCTCCCTACTATACCTGCTATCCCACAGTCACACTCCCTTCCCAGAGACTATTATCCACTGTTACTATAGACACCATCTCTCCCTACTATACCTGCTATCCCACAGTCACACTCCCTTCCCAGAGACTATTATCCACTGTTACTATAGACACCATCTCTCCCTACTATACCTGATATCCCACAGTCACACTCCCTTCCCAGAGACTATTATCCCACTGTTACTATAGACACCATCTCTCCCTACTATACCTGCTATCCCACAGTCACACTCCCTTCCCAGAGACTATTATCCCCACTGTTACTATAGGCACAATCTTTCCCTACTATACCTGCTATCCCACAGTCACACTCCCTTCCCAGAGACTATTATCCACTGTTACTATAGGCACCATCTCTCCCTACTATACCTGCTATCCCACAGTCACACTCCCTTCCCAGAGACTATTATCCCACTGTTACTATAGGCACCATCTCTCCCTACTATACCTGCTATCCCACAGTCACACTCCCTTCCCAGAGACTATTATCCCCACTGTTACTATAGGCACAATCTTTCCCTACTATATCTGCTATCCCACAGTCACACTCCCTTCCCAGAGACTATTATCCACTGTTACTATAGACACCATCTCTCCCTACTATACCTGCTATCCCACAGTCACTGTCCCAGCTGCACTACTTTCTTGTTTGGGTTTTCTCACTTATACTTACACAGGACTTAGGGCTTTCACCCCTTGCTGGAAAACTTACACTTGGACATACATGTAAAGAGAACTCTGACACTGGAGAGATGCTGGAAGCTCTTGGATTCTGAATACAATACTTCAGCTCTTCTCATTCCATTAATATCTAAGGAAGCAATTGAAAATTCCAGTTATTTTTATTTATTTAATTTTTTTAATCTTAGCCATACTGCTTTTCTACAGCATTTTTATTCTTAGCCTGCCTTATCTGAGGTTTCTATGGTAATCCTGTAGACTGCAGTGGACTTTGCATTAGTATTTTTCAGATACTTAACATTTTAGTCTCTTGAAAGAAGAAGCTTTGGACTTACAGAGAATAATTGCGGGAAAATTACCCGACTACAATGCAGTGCAACACAATGCTGCACAACAGTGGTTGTGTCATTTTTACTGACTTATGTTCAGTTGTTAAGGTGGTTGGGTGGTCGGTAAAGAGCAAAGCTTTCGATCTCTGATTATGTGTGGCATACAGATAGTTACGGTTAGGGAGAGAACACTCAGGAATCAAAGCTACGCCCACATTCTAAATATGCAAATGAGCAATTCATTTTTCCACTCTGGTTTTCTTATTTAAAGAGCAAACTTTGAAGCATGAATCAAAATGTGAAGTCTACCAGAAAAATTGTGATTAGCAAAATGCAATTGTTGAGAAAATACTGAAACATTCTTTTCATGGTATGTGTCTCTAGGCCAGTGCCAGCGCTGTATGTCTGCTTATGTACAGTATGACTCAACCATGTAATGCTAGAAAAAGAATTGTTTGCATAAAATCCTCAATTAAAGCTGGGAGTTTAAAAAAGATCACTAGAAATAGAAGCTACACAAGTGCTGATTTGCTAATAGTATCCAATGAGACGTTTGCTTTCATATCCTGCCCTCTAGGAGATGGTTCAAAGCAAATTGCTAATTGGTTGATACTGTTTTTCCTTATTTCCGTCCTTATTTTCTCCCTTCCCTTCCTCTCCCCCAGTGGTGGAAAATATTAGGCATCCCCATTAAATCCAAACTCTAAATACGCATTTTCCCTGGCCAGTGTCTGGCAAAATGTACCTCCCAGTGGAAAAAAACACAGCGTTTATCACCCATCTAACCTCATTTAGAAAGAGAGGTGAAAAGTACTCCTTTTTTGCACTTTGCACAAGGGCTGTATTTAGGTCCAGTGCATGCCGGTTCCAATGTATGCGTTTGATGCCACATGCGTGTGACTTCAGGCTACGTCACTTCAGGTCGACAATGCACAGAGGCCTGTACCCCTCACCCTCCTTTTAAAAATGTATTCAATTATATAGGCACCCAATGGCCACCCCCAAATGCTGCTGCACTAGGCTCAGGGCCTCAGTTGCTTTGCATAGATCCTCCCTGTTTTGCCGAATCATGGCAGGTCTCTGTCTGTTTTGGAGCACTGAGACCTGAAGCTACCTCAAAAAATAGAGCCTTGGTGGCAGAGCTGTAACTAGAGGGGGACGGGCCCTGGTGCGGGACGTGCAGCCGGGCACCCCCCCTCCATACGGCCAGAAACGGCCGCATTAGAACAGTGGCGCAAGCTGCTGGGGGGGGGCCCTGAGGGGGTGCGGGCCCTGGCCCAATCACACCCCCTGCTCCCCCGGTAGTTATGCCACTGCTTGTTGGGGGGCTGAAGGAGGGAGGGAGGCAAAAAGGCATACCACCAACCCAACCCCTACTCATCCCCTACTCACCCCCTACCAAAAATGCGAACGGTTCGCGAACGTCGCGAACCCCATAGACTTCAATGGGAAGGCGAATTTTAAAAGCTAGAAAAGACATTTCTGGCCAGAAAAATGATTTTAAAGTTTTTTAAAGGGTGCAACGACCTGGACAGTGGCATGCCAGAGGGGGATCAAGGGCAAAAATGTATATACATTGTTGACACAGCGCTGCGTTTTGTGCTGTAAAGGGCAGAAATCACACTACGTCACTCAGGTGATGTTTCTGGACACGGAATGTGAAAAAGCTCACACAGCTAGGTGGTACTTGGTTAAAGACTGGGCAAACAATGCCTGCAAGGGCAACGTATACAGTAGTGGATACGGAATATATTATTGCTGCCGTAAAAGCATCACTCAGGTGATGTTTACGGACACAGAATTATTATTGTTATTTAGACAGAATGTGAAAAAGCTCACACAGCTAGGTGGCACTTGCATACCTCCCAACTGTCCCTCTTTTGACCACTCAACCCCCTGTCCCTCTTATGTACTGGAAAGTCCCTCTTTTCTCTGCACTGAACAGCCAGAAAAAAAACAGTTTCTAACTTAATTGGCTTTTGGCAGAGAGCTCAGAACAGCTAACAGGTGCAAATAAGATACTTTGTAACAATTTTGACTCTGGTTGGTGCTGGTAGTGGTGAACTACTAGGAGGAGCAGCACACCAGTCCCTCTTTTCTCTGCACTGAACAGCCAGAAAAAAAACAGTTTCTAACTTAATTAGCTTTTGGCAGAGAGCTCAGAACAGCTAACAGGTGCAAATAAGATACTTTGTAACAATGTTGACTCTGGTTGGTGCTGGTAGTGGTGAACTACTAGGAGGAGCAGCACACCAGTCCCACTCCCCAACACAGCTAGACTAATAGCACTGGGCTCTTATAGTAGCAAAGTAAAAAAACAAAAAAGAAAATAAAAGCAGTCCTTACAAGGACTATTGGGTTATTACAGCAGTCAGCAGATGAGATCAGAAGAGATCAGTGCCCACAGCAGCTACATACAGAGCACTGCAGTAGAAGGTAGATTACTAGCCAGCAAAGCTAACTAACCTAAACTCACTGTCCCTCAAATCCCTGCAGAGTTCTGTCCCTACAATACAGAGCAGTATCAAGTAGATTACTAGCTAGCAAAGTTACTATCAACTGTCCCTCAAATCACTAACAGCTCTCTCCCTACACTATCTCTTGCAAGCACACACAGGCAGAATGAAAAAACGCTGCAGGGCTTCAGTTTATATATGGAAGGGGAGTGGTCCAGGGGGTGTGGGGGTGGTCTAGGAGGGAGAGCTTCCTGATTGGCTGCCATGTATCTGCTGGTCTGGGGGAGAAATGGCAAAAATAAGCGCCAGCTAAGGCGAACCCAAATTGACGAACGTCGCGCGACGTTCGCGAACACTCAGCGGACGCGAACAGTCGATGTTCGCGCGAACTAGTAGTGATGGGTGGATAAATTCGGCTGGCACTAATTTGCGGCAAATTTCTGTGTTTCGTCAATTTTTGATTTTCGAGATTTTTTCACAAAATTCACCCATCACTACTCATGTGATAATGGTTCTTTAACCAAGCCTGGATTTGTGGTGAGGCTACAAAGGACCGGTCGGGTACACAGAGCTCTGCTCTCCCTGACCCCTCAGTCTGATCAACAGATCTCACTTACAATCAATCCTGGGGGGAGGGGGACATGGTGATGGTGGAGTATGTTGGCTGGTGTGCCCTCTTAAAACATAGTATATAGTATATAGGAACTTCCCTCTTAAAACAGGACTGAACTCCTCCTCATCATCCTCCATTTCACACTTTTAGTCTTTTGTTTTTCTCTCTATGAATGTTTGATGCTGCAGTTGCTATTTATTGCTTTTGTATTGGGTTGTGTGTAGCTATTGTTCCAGTTTATTAAAGAAGTCGCTAGGGCATATGCGCTGAATGCAGAAAAAAAATGAATCCTTGATCTCCTTATATGAATATTTATCTATGTGTCTGTAAGTACAAAGCCATAGGGATTAATTGAACCAATTACTACATGTGGTGCTGTATCATACAGTTATCTAGAACTCAATGTTTTGCTGACGATCTGTTGGTTTTCATTGGTTCTGTTCAGCTCTGGCAACAAGGATACACAGGTACAGGGATATATTGGATACTTCTGCTATATTGGGGCCATTTTGATAGTCCCCTTACCTGAGCAGGCAGGAAGGGTGCAGTGGAACTAGACAGGTCAGGTCTAGCAAGTGATAGGCTACTCACCTTAATAAAGTAGTGATAGAAAGTCAGGGCTATTTATTCGAGCAGCACAGGCTCCACCAAGGAGTGTTGAGTGGGGCTATGATCCTATTCCCTGGTGCTAATTGCCCAGAAGTAGGGACAAAGTGTTGAGCCAGAGTCTAAAAAGACAACCCAGGAGCCAGAGTAAAGGCTGAAAGCTGGGGTACCTCTGTTTACACTGTGTATTTTCTCTCTTACCCTGCAGGGAATAATACTGGCAATTGCTGCTTTAAGTATGAGCCTATCCATGAATGTTCATTGTTCCTGTTTTACCTCATCTTTTTCCTTTGTGTATTGTTCTCAATAAATAAGTTCTATGGTTAAGCTATAAGAACCAATGGCCCCCATTCTTGTGGAAATACTAAAGGTTACAGTTGCACAATACCCTGCCTCCACACCTTTGCAAGGGCCTACACCCTTGCGTCTCATCCGGACAGATTTATGGTAAAGCTTATAGCTCTTAGAAAAGGTGTCGCTCCATTTTACTATAGCCTATCATATATACCAGTAGAATGTATGAGACCTGTTATCTATTGATTTTTCTGTAATTTGGGTCTTCAAACCTTAAGTCTACTAAATTAGCATTTAAATATTAATTAAATCCAATAGGCTGGTTCTGCTTCCTATACGGATTAATTACATCTTAGTTGGGATCAAGTACAACGTACAGGTATGGGACCTGTTATCCAGAATGCTCAGGTTTTTTGTATAACAGATCTTTCTGTAATTTGGATCTTTATACCTTAAGTCTGCTTTAAAAACTTGTAAACATGAAATAAACACAACAGGCTGATTTTGCTTCCAATAAGGATTAATTATATCTTAGTTGGGATCAAGTACAAGCGACTGTTTTATTATTACACAGAAAAAGGAAATCATTTTTAAAGAATTTGCAGTATTTGGATAAAATGGAGTCTATGGGTGATGGCCTTTCCGTAATTCAGAGCTTTCGGGATAACAGGTTCCGGATAACAGATCCCATACCTGTGCTGTTTTATTATTACATAGAAAAATGTGTATTATTTGATTATAATTTATAATGGAGTCTATGGGAGATCAAATACAAGCTACTGTTTTATTATTACAGAGAAAAAGGAAATCATTTTTAAAAAAATTGCATTATTTGGATAAAATGGAGTCTATGGGAGATGGCCTTTCTGTAAATCAGAGCATTATGGATAATGGGTTCTGGATAACAGATCCTATACCTTCACTGTTTTATTATAGAAAAAAAAATATTATTTTATTATAATTTATAACGAAGTCTATGGGAGATGGCCTTTCCGCAATTCAGAGCTTTTTGGATAATTGATTTCGGGATAACGTATATATATATACAGAATTTGTTACATGGGCAAACACCAGCCACTTAATATCTTACTTATTTCTGAGGGTTATGTAAGATCCGTATGCAAAGAGCTCAGTTATAATTTCCCCTTTAATAGATATTAGCGGTTATCTATGCCCTCCTCCAGAATGGAACAAACTGCTGTATCCAGGTGCTGTCTGTGTGAGCTTAGGAACTGCTTGATACAGCTGTTGTTTGGGACAAATTTGCCGTGACTAATCACAATGCGATGGCCGGAGAGTTTCAGTCTAGTAAAGGAAATGAATAGACTTCTACTCTGCACTGAGCTTCTGAGCCATTGGAGCTAATTAGAGACAACTGCTAGGAGAAGATGTGGGACTATCATTGCACTGCACGCTACACATTCATTATTAATGGTAGTTCAATAAATGCTGATCAATTATTTATTTATCCAGCTACTATTTATTCTTCTTAGCTCGCTCCGGCTCTAAACTCTGTAAATGTATGGGATTCAAAAAGCTTCCAGGGAGGAAACGATTATCAGACTTCTATCGCTGATTCACAAGGGCTGGTCTGGGGCACGCCAGAGGGGCTTGATTTGCCTCATATACTGTATATATATATATATATATATATATATATATATATATTATATATATACAGGTATGTTATTCGTAAACCCGTTATCCAGAAAGCTCCAAATTACGGGATGGTTGTCTCCCATAGACTCCATTTTATCTAAATAATCAACATTTTTCTTTTTCTCTGTAATAATAAAACCAGTAGCTTGTATTTGATCCCAACGAATCTGTACATAATTTTGATCTTCAGACCTTAAGTCTACTAGAAAATCATGTAAACATTAAACAAACCCAATCGGCTGGTTTTGCCTTCAATAAGGATTAATTATATCTTAGTTGGGATCAAGTACAAGCGACTGTTTTATTATTACAGAGAAAAAGGGGAATCATTTTTTAAAAATTTGGATTATTTGGATAAAATTGAGTCTATGGGAGACATTCCATAATTCGGAGCTTTCTGGATGATGGGTTTCCAGATAGCGGATCACATACCGGTAGAATACCTCATATTCACTATTCTACAAGTGCTTTTTAAATAGAAAAAAAAAGGCTCATACGTTGCCAATTTCTTAAAAACATGTCTGTGATTTTTGACACTACCTATGGTAACTACGACTGCTATACTACCATCTCTAGTTTATATATTACTACAGGTATGGGATCCGTTATCCATAAACCCATTATCTAGAAAGCTCAGAATTACAGAATGGCTGTCTTCCAATCACTCCTGTATAATGAAATGATCCAATTTTTTTTAAATAATTTCCTTTTTCTGTGTAATAATAAAACAGTAACTTGTACTTGATCCCAACTAATATATAATTAATCATTATTGGAAGCAAAACCAGCCTATTGGGTTTATTTAATGTTTACATGATTTTCTAACAGGCTTAAGGTATGAAATCCAAATTACAGAAATATCTGTTATCCAGAAAACCCCAGGACCTGAGCATTTCTGGATAACAGGTCCCGTACCTGTACTAGATCACAAATACAGGCACAACTAATAATACATCTCACCACCAACAGATAATACCTGGGTGCTTTGTATCCCACATTATATAAACCATATATTTATGTATGTGTCCTTATATAGACTATGGTACGGCTCAGATCCCTTTGGTTGATGTGGAATATTCCTTGTTACTGATGGGCGAATTTGTCACGTTTCGCTTGGCCGCGAATTTCGCAAATTTTGTGCGAAATTCATGAAACTGGTGAAAAATTTGTGAAAGTCAATGAGCGTCAGTTTATTGTCGGTGTCAGGACCATCGCTGGCGGCGGAAAAAACTTTGACACCGGCGCCAGCGTCAATTTTTTTTTTCGACGCCGAAGAATTTTCGCTGTAAAAGTGTGAATTTATTCGCTGGCGGCGAAACAAGCAAATTCGTGCCTGCCGAATAAATTCACCCATCACTATTCGTGGCAAATCTGTACATGGCCAAATCTTTCACTCATCACTAATAATGAATCCTTATTGGAATCAAAACCAGCCTATTGGGTTACTAGTCGTAAGGTATAAAGTTCCAAATTACAGAAAGATCTGTTATCTGGAAAAACCCAGGTCGTGAGAATTCTGGATAACAAGTCCCATACCTGTATATATTTTTAGCTTCCAAATACCTGCCAAATGGACAGTATAAGAGGGAAGATCTCGGCCCCCAACCTTCTCATGTAGAATTCCATGGAGGGTCTAGTTGTCCTTAATGGTGTGAATATGTTACCTGGTATGGATGTCATGTTCTGAGAATAGAAATATATTGTATTTCCTTTCAGTCATTTGCTTAGAGTAATATCAGAATAATAAATCTCACCTAAGGGGAGTATTCATTTTGGCCAATTTTATTTTACGATTTCACGGTTGAATTGAGGTGACGTCCCAAATAAATGAAAATGTGATTCAACAAATTAATTATTTAGTAGTTAAAGTACAAAACAGGTGCATGAGTCATAAAATGATTGTTTTGTCCTCACTAAATCATTCCGTAAATGAGTCCGTACAGGGTTTGTAAATGAAGACCAAATAATTTATACTACGGTAAAACACAGAGAAGTACCCGCCAGGGACCAGAGGGAAATACTGTCATCCAATACAATGGCTTCCTTTTTAGAATGCCCCTGAAATTCAGACACAAGCTTTATCAATCCTATGTTTATCTTTGTCATATTCAAAGTTAGGGCTTTCAAAATGTATGTATTTCAGTGGATGTATTAACTTTGCCTTGTCTCCTGCGTTTCCCAGTTAAATCAGTTACAGGGACAACCATCCAGCAGACTTGTAAAAGCAAGAGAGGACTTCTGTCTTGTCCTATGAAACACATAGGGGCAGATTCACTAATGGGCGAAGTGGCCAACGCTAGTGTAAATTCGCCAGAAAACCCATCCGCAGGGACATCGGCAATTCACTAACAGGTGTAAGCGACGATTTACTAGGGAATAGGAGTGTCGCTAGTGTTAGTTCGCACTCTATCGCCAGGCGACTTTTCTCTCTTGCGAATGGTCGTTACTCCGCAAATTCAGTAAAATGCAGATTTTACTGAACATTACCTCTTTTGCCAGATTTGACTTCTCCGCCTCAGACCTGGCAAAGTGCTTAAAATAAGCTAGCTCCTTCTCAGTTTTCTGTCACTTACATCATATCCTGTATGCTGAAAATACATCAAAGTTCCAAAAACGCTGGCGACTTTAGATTTTTTGAAGCGGGAATCGGGGTTTTCTCCAGACATTTCATAACATATGGAACATTCATTTTACAGTGGGCTCATGTATAGGGCATTATATTAACTCTCTTGTCTTTATTAAGGTTCCCTGGACTTTTTTTCAAGAAAAAGTGGTAACTTCAAGCATTTGCACCAATATTTATAATAAAGACCTCCATACAACTTTAAATTACCCGCTGTATGCAAATTGACCTAAGCACGAGATCACTAGTGAATTTTCGCTAGGCACAATTGAATGCTAGCGCATCCTCTGCCGAAGTAACTCTAGCGTAAAGTCATCAGCGTTTTGCGCCCAGTTGAAACTTTGCAAATTAGTGAATTGGTGTAGTCATAGCACATTTGTGCCTGGTGAAGTGGTGAGAGGGGTGCGAAGCTGACACTGGCGAAAATTTGCCCGTTAGTGAATCTGCCCCAAAGAGACACTGACTATTGGAGATAGCCCAAAGGAGATTAGCAAGGAGTTTATCCAGAAAAATTATACTTTGCAGGGTTGTAGCTACAGAGGAAGCAGACCCAGGGGGCAATGAGGTATAGGGGGCCCATGAGGTCCTAATTAATAAACAATGTCAATATATACTGGTAAAACAGGTCTGGACATTTTGAGGTCCATGAAATTACTTTGCTGTGGGACACAGTGGTGTCTAATTACACCACTGTTACTTTGCACCCTACTCAGCAGATGGTGAGGCTCAGTGGGTAAGGTGCCCTTTTTTTGTTCTTTGCATCCATTGCAGCAGGACTGTGAGCTACAGAATGGAGCTGACAAATACAGTTCTACCTGCAGTCTGCAGTGCTTTATAAATGATGGGCAGGCTCAGGATGTAACATGTCTCAAAGCACCAAGATATTCTTACTTTGCATCATGCCGTGGCCTTAGTGACCATAGACATAGTTCTGTGATCCAGAATAAAGACCTGTGCATTTGCCTGTGATTGGCAACTCTGTATTCACGAGGAGTTGGCTGGGGTAAATGTACATGTACAAGATCCATTGAACCAAATATCACAAGGTGTTATAGACTCAGTACTTGTGTAAAGCAGCCATTCAGCACCTTGTGCCAAAGAACAGCAATTCCAGAGGCTCCAAGTGCTCCAAGGATGGGCCATAAGGGGTGACATTTTGCACTCATTAGACCTCTTGCATCTGTGGGATTACTAAATGAGTCTTACTATGTACAAGTGCAAACTTTGTTTTGACAATAATACAATTTAGTTCTTTAACTTGGCTCCCAGATGATTCTAGGCTACTTCTTTAAGTATGCTCCAAAAAGATGAGTACCGCATATAATCGAGTATAAGCCGAGTTTTTCAGCATCCAAAATGTGCTAAAAAAAAGTCTACCTCGGCTTATACTCGAGTCAGTGGGCAGTAGCTGAGATTGCAGTCACTATTAATCATTCCTATACCAACAGTTTGCTTGGGGAGAGACTGCAATATCACACAGCGCCCTCTGTTGGTTATATGAAAGAATAACTGTGACTGCAATATCACACAGCGCCATCTGTTGGTTATATGAAAGAATAACAGTGCGCCCTCTGTTGGTTATATGAAAGAATAACAGTGACTGCAATATCACACAGCGCCCTCTGTTGGTTATATGAAGGATTAACAGTGATGGCAATATCACACAGCGCCCTCTGTTGGTTATACAAAAGATTAACAGTGATGGAAATATCACACAGCACTCTCTGCACATGGTAGTGGGACAGTGGGACAATGCACAGTAATCCGTTTGGCAATTCTCTGTCACCATCAACTTTGGAAAGAAGTCAGGTTGATCACTGGGGGGGGTCGCTTTGGCGGAATGTGCACTGCTGGGAGACAGGGCTGTAGTTGTGTCTAGGCTTATACTCGAGTCAATACGTTTTCCCAGTTTTCGTAGGTAAAATTAGGTACCTTGGCTTATACTCGGGTCGGCTTATACTCAAGTATATACGGTAATTGCTATAATTGCCATAATTACATTGTACCTCCCAGTTCAAGACCATTATTCAGTATTGGTTTAACAAATAAATATTGTATAATGTTACAAAAGGATTTTTCTGTTATTATATGCCCCTTCTGTGTTTTTTGTATGGGGCCACATGATATCCTGCTATTAACTATAAATATGTCATTAATCTCTAATCAGAGTGACTCTGTACACAGAACAACATATTATATCTGCCCCCAACTCCTCTTGCTCTTCTTCTTTACACAGGGAGAGAGATACAGTAAAATAACATTGTAGACTAATCTAACATATCCAGATTAACAGGAATATATACCTATTTCTAAGCAGCATTTAACTTCCATTTATTTCCCTTAAACAGGTAGTAAAATAGCATATGCAATTTACCATGCATAATAAAATCATTAGTCAGGCGGACTAATTCAGAGGGGATTGCACTGCATTCCATTACAGCCTATTCGCTATCTCCGCTGTACAATTTAAGACGGGTATTTGCAGAGCAAGGCCTTTGTTTTATTTGTTCGAAGGAATTCTAAAAACTGTCATGACTTAATCCCTTTTATGGTTCAAATCATTTTAAATTCAGTTATTTAGAAAGCAGAAGGGGGGGTTCAGTACTAGGAAGGAGGAAAATAATGAATTTAAACAAAATAATGGAGTTAATTTCACAGTCTAACTGCTAGAGACCGTTAGCTCATTAGAGAAGTAGGGGAGAATAAAGTGCAATATTGGTGCAACTCCTATGTTGCTAAACTTATAGATGGCATAGATACCAATGGTTAACTACATTGCTTATCTTCCTCTACCCTTTAACTGCTGTGTACCTTATGGCAGTCCAAGGTTTAGGGTTAGCTGTGAGAATAGCATAAGGCACAGAATGGACCAAACCCACAATGAACAGAGCAATTCAACCAAGGAGTGCTCATGGTTAATGCCAGGGTTCACTCTACAGCAAAAAGAGGTGCTGCAAGAAAGAGGGTCATGGTAAACCCCCACAAAGTTGCAAACACCTGGCATGCAATATTTTAGTGGGCATACACAAAAAATATGTTGATCTTTCCCTGATTTTGTCCTTCACAAAGTCTTAGGCTAGTTCTAGATTATCTGATCACTGGCCTCTGGCCAAACAATTGAATTTTAATCATCTTTGGGAAAACACCAATGGCCACCTGATGGGATATTTATATCTGCTTTGCCTTTCCCCAGATGACAAGAAAAAAGTCACTTTCGATGGGTTGTCTCTTGTGCGGGGTTTATTACCGATTTATTCCCTACCAGTACCTGAGATTGTCCTTGAAATATCTTAAATAAAAACATTACTAATGCTTATTGGTGGGATTTTAATTGCTCTTTTTGTCCTGTCTTTCAAACAATTGACCTCCCTTGCCTCCCTCATTCCTTCTTTACTTTCTTCCTTGCTTCTGTCCCTCCCTCCCAAGCTTCATCTGTTTACTGCTAAGGAAATAAAAAAATAAATTGTGGTCATATTGCAGATTTCACCTTTTTTTTCAGACTATAAATGATTTCTTAGGCTTGTGTTCCAACCACAAGGAGCAACCAGACAGATCTAATTAGTCGAAAAATCAAGTTCAAAATATTCTTTGTTATCCTGAGAGCATTGTATCTGCATTAGAAGTTGCACACGGAAATGATCCCACTCTTTCATAGCATCAAACTCTGTGAAGGCTCTGGTGGCTTGAACATCCTAGACCAATGCTGTCTGATATTCACCTTGTTTAACAAGCCTCTCATCTCTCAGGCAGCCACAAGCATATGTATTTTTTAAAGCATGATATGAAAAGCCTTGGTTTGTCTAGAGATAGAGAATATTCAGGGACTTCTTTCACTGAATACCCAATTAGAGGAGGCAAGCAACATTAATGTTGCCTTGAAGTGTTCAACAACAGAAGAGATTCTATAGCTGCCTGCAGGTTTTTTTTTTCTTGACTTGATATTAGAAGATGTAGAACGGATGTGCAAATTGACCCCACAATACATTTTCTGCAAAGGATCACAGAGATTCACTTTTCAAGGAAATATCTCTAAAATAGCTTTGATCCGCCATACCTTTGTGTTGCACACTGTATAGAACGTCTCTCTTAAAGGGTAACTTGTGTTCAGATAACAGAGGGGGTCCAAATAAAGGTAACTGACATGAGCCCTGCACATGCTGGAGGCCACAGAGCAGCCTTTATACATAGAAAGAGTGGGGAATTGCACTGCAGGCAAACTATTGCATCTCCAGGGCAAAAAGGACAATAGATTTACAGTAGACCAAAACAGTAACATTTTAAGATCTATTGTGTTCCAGCAGCAGGGAATAGCTTATTGTCCTCAAAACGTGTTCTCGGTAGAGCAGAGCTGGATGGCCTGGACCAAAGGTATTGCTTTTAAAATCAGAATTATATAAGTAATGTATCAACATCAAGCTTGTGCTTCACATGGATTTGGGTGCACCAGGAACTGAGGTACCATTAATTGATCTGGGAAATTTCTAATTATTGGTTGCTGTCTGTTTTACTAATCACATGATGTGGCAAGTTGCTAGTTTCCACATAGCTGTTCCAGCCCCCTCTATTTGTTGCGTTTTGAAGCAACATGTCAATGTCATCTTGAAGGCCCAAGGGCAAGTATCTCAAATATCTAACACTGACCTAGCTGACCTTTAGAGTCCATCATTTATAGACAGGATGACTTGCTTACCACTGGAGAATCATTTCACATGACATTAGCCATAAGCCTAAACGGTGATTTATTTGAAGCCCAAACTATACATCACAAAGGGGCAACGTTTCGGACCCCTCCAGGTCCTTTATCAATACAGGCTTGATAAAGGACCCGGAGGGGTCCGAAACGTTGCCCCTTTGTGATGTATATTTTGTGCTTCAAATAAATCACCGTTTGGACACAATTGCAACTAACAGGTGTGCATCCGAATTTCTATTTACCCACTGACCCTTATGCGAGGGAAGGGTCTTCCAGGTAAGCATCCTACACTTACAACAAGTGTTTTACTTGGGATTGGGTCAAGCTCTCCATATTGGTGCATTATCCATAAGCCTGTGCCTTCAGAAGTAATGAGGTCAAAAGAGTTGGTTGTGCCAGTCTGATTGATCTGCCCATGGACAGTTATCGCAAAGTATCTGACTATGACCCCACTAAACTTGATCCTTAAGTGTCCATCATCCGAGTACAGGATGACTTCCCTCAAGTATTACTTACCACTGGAAATTCACCTCATATGATATCAGCCATAAGCCTGTGATTTCAGAAGTCACAGAGTTAAAAGAGTTGGTTGCGCCAGTCAGATTTATCAGGATATCAGTTAAAGACAGTCCTTTGTAAACTGACTGCAAAGTCATCCGTGGTGCAGGGATTTGGGAGGATTACATTTTCCTTTGAAATGTTTTGTGATTAATTTTGATCAACTAAATGAACAGGGGTACAGACGAGGGCAGCAAAGGTGTCCTGCAGATTCTATTATCCTAAAACTTGTATGCCAGACAAGGTCTGGAACAGCGGCAGCTCATTCCTGCTGCTAATTTGTAACGAGGAGGTACAGATGTAGTACATGGCAGCTTCAAAGTTGTGGTACATAGAGCCGTCGCCCCCATGCCCTCAGACCTTTCCCTACTGATAGTACTTCCTTATTAAATCATTTACATTACTTTGCATAGGGAATGCTTGGAATAAGAGAATTCCATCTTCTACTATGCAAATCATATGGATCAAAATGTGTGTGATTGTCCCTAGTGATTACATTGTTCCTTAATCTATCAACGTTATGGCTTCAAAAACACATTCATAAGTGCAAAATGTGTTTTTTTTATCCATAATGCAGCTTTTTTTTTTTTTTACTAATGCTTCAAATTAATATTGGTATATCGTGCTCAAGTTGCACAGGATTTTTATAGTCTATTTGTGTGTTAAATGCGTCTCTTCTAGCGACTGTGAATGGTGTCAATAATGGTGATTTACTAAGTGTCGGATGTGTGTAGGTGCAGCACAAAGGAACCCTGGAAGTTATATCACCTCAATGTTAATTACAGGTCTCCCTTGCATCCATGCAGTCTCTACAGTGGCATAATCAGATCTACTGTAACTGGGTTCCCACAGCAAATTATTTTTCAGGCTCTCAAAATATTTATTGAATTTTTATATGAATTAGGGCCTCATGGGGCCCCTATACCTCCAGGGCCGCCTAAAGCCACCTATTTCCTCTGTAGTTATGCCCCTGACTCCAGGGCCATTTTTATATTACAGCCCCTGAGGGCCTGTGCCTAGGGTGGCACAGTTTTGGGGGCAGCGTGCGCTGATGTCACAGGCACAACATATGGGGGCATATTTAGGTCTGATGCCTAGGGCGGCATCAGACCTAAATACAGTCCTGTCTGACTCTACATTGTACCTTGTGTACAATATCATACAGTTTATAAGAGCAGGATGAACCTGGTGAATTGGCATACAAACAATTTGTATGTGTCACGATCGCCGCTCGGAGCAGTTCCAGGAGCACCGGGCGGCGCATCCTCCCCTGCCGGCATCGCTCCCAAAATGGCGGCGCCCATGGCCGCCATGTGGGTAGCGGCGCCGGCGCGATGACATCAGCGCGCCGACGTCGGCGCAAGGACGCCAATGATGTCACAATGGAGCCAAATTCAAATATAAAAACGCAACCAAGACGCCAGAATGGTGCCCAAGTATAGGAAACTTTCCCTAAGTGTATCCTGGGTTCCCTGTGAGCTGCTTTTGCTAAATCTTGTTCCTGATTATTATTCTGACCCTTGCCTGGACTTTGGACTTTGCTGTTATCTACCTGCCCGTGAACTCTTGCCTGGATTTTGACTACTGTTTTGATTAACCCTTTGGACACCGCAACCTTGCTCCCTCAAGAGGGCTTCCTCCTCGATCCTGACTACCTCCCTGGAGGGAGCTCCCGGCTCCCTGACAGTATGGAGCATGCTTAGCTCAAAATACCCAGCAAATTGTGGAACTTTATAATGGAATTTGCCCAGTTGCTCCTACTTCAGTATCTACTACTACTTCAAGCATGAGGTGAGGCCAGATTGTAAGTATCTATCTCCTTTGACAAAGAGCCAGGATGTCACTCGAAACGTTACTGTATCTTTGGTCATAGCCATGCAACAAAAAAGGCTTTTTATATATACAAAAACGGTGCTGTCCATCATCTATTTTGCTGTACTGAGTGGATTGTGGCCACTACTGGAACGTGCACCTACGGAGTGAAGGAGTGTGTGCTGATATTCTTTTAGTATCTATCTCCCTGTCACAAATCGGCACCCTAAATCAAGAACGCAAGCTAAGCTCCCTTGTCTCGGCTCTCACTTCCGCCTATAACCGCCGCCTTTGACCTCGGGAGGAGCCCTCGGCTGATTGGATGCCGCCAGGTCTTATTTGAGAGAGGAGCAAAGCTAACGGTTCTGGACGAGCAAAGGGGCACAATCGTCTCACCAGGATACTGGAATGGAAGAACACCTCAGGAGGGCAGGCCAGACAACACAGCGTGGAAAAGGCAGGCCGGGCCAGCACAAGAAGAGTAGAATAGTCAGACAGGCCGGAATCAGGGTTGGAGAGCATAGAATAGTCACTGGACAGGCAAATGGTCAGGATTGGAGAGGTTAGAGGAGTCAAACAGGCAGGCAAGGGTCAAACACAGTAGATCAAACAGGAATCAGTAGTATAAGCACCCAGGAAACAAACTGAATTGAACCTAACAACGTGCAAAGTCCTAAACACATAAATCCCCTTTTATACAATTTGAATTTTACGCCAAAACGCGATGACATCATCACGCCGGCGTAAGTGCGCCTATGAAAGCCACGCTCCATAGGGGAAACCAGTGCTGGAGGAAAGAGGACGCATGTGGCGGGCGTCCAAGCTGGAAGCACATCAGGCATCCCTGCCGGCCACTAGACCACCAGGTTAAGCCACTGGACCACCAGGGTAACTTATCCTTACACTCCCTTTGGTGTGTTGTACATAGAGATGAACCAATTCCAGGATTCAGTTTGGCATTCAGGCAAGATTTGGCTTTTTTCAACAGAAGTTGGATTTGGTCGAACCAAAGTGCTTGGCTGAACTAAATCCAAAAAATCACATGACTTTGGCTGAATCCCAAAATAGTGGATTTGGTGCCTCACTAGTTGTACACACAATTGTGTCATCCCTTTCAAGTTGCATTCAATTACGTATGTAAGCTGCTCATTAAGAAGGGAACTTACATTAGAAACACAAGAGTTGCAGTTGATCTAGATGTGTTTTATTAACTTGGTCACATATAGTCCATTGCACAAGCAGGAATACTTCCACTGGGCTCAGATCTCCTCTACTGCCTCGCTTAGGGTACCTCTGGTAATTGCACTCAGTCAGGGGGATAAACACAAATGGGTGCCTCTCCAATGCACCCCTCTGTTCTCCTCAGCGTCCCTTCCCACTCCCACCTCAGTATCCTAGTCTAGTCTAGTCAACACTTACCCCTCTTCCCGGGCTGTGCCCTGACACCGATCTCACTAGGCTGTCCCAATAGAAGTCTCACACCCTTCACTGGCTTCTCCTCCATGTTTAACTATACTCTTTTGCCCTACCTGGCAGGATTCCTGCTGGGTCACTTTGCCCATTCACTCTTGTTGGAGCCATAGCTGCCCATGCTAATTACCCTGTCTCATCTCATACAACCGCTCAGCCTCACACTAGGTGAATGCAGTACCTATTCTGGAAGATGAATCTACTGCTTCAGTGATTTGCTGCGTGCTGCTCTTCCCATGATGCACCTCTGCTCTTTACCAGGGACCTCCCCTTTTATAACTTCCCTGTCTACAACCTCCTGGGACTTTCCTTCACTCTTATGAAACTACTATTACTCTCTAGCTCCCTCTGGTGGCCAACATACTTATATATTAACCATTATTGAACAATTCACATTTCACTCCCTTACATGTATAGTTTAATAACCAGTGAATAAAGTTGAACCTCTGGAATCTGCTAAGGTTAGCTTATGCTTCAGATCCAGTCTACGACAAGATAAGGCCAAGTATGTACAGTACTGTACTGCAGAACCAGTCTAGTATGCACAGCATCACATTACAGATCTAGCCTATAAGTGGGAGAGATGTCTGTAAATGAAAGAGTTAACTAAGGCTAAACAAAGCAATGACTTTTTCATTTTTAGATTACTTTTCATTTAAAGGTCTCTCTGAGCCCCAGGCACTTATAGAATGTTATGTTACACTGTAAAAAAAAATAACTGCCGAAAACCACAATTAAAAATAGTGAGTTTTTATATCAAGGGTTTTGTTTACAAAAATAAACTATTTGACAAAAAATGGAATGTGAATGGAAATCAGTGTCATCATTTTATACTTGGTGTTCTTCTCTAAAAGAAAAATCACAACGATTTTTAATACAAAATTTTCCTAAACCTATGGATACTTTCTAACATATAGGTGTACAATAGTGTGTAGTTCTCCCTTCCTTGGTTCTGAAAATCAGTCATTCTGTTCTATAGGGTAGAAGGGCTCTATCACCCATCCGAATCCTTGCTCCCCAATGAGGATTCAGACAATGATTCTCAGTGCTAGGACCAAATGTGCCAAAGAAGAAAATACATTTGAAATTGTAAATGACTTGTAGTGTTTTACAGAGGGACCTATTTACTAAGGGGCAGATTTACTAAGGTTCGAGGGAATTTTCGAAGTATAAAAAGTTCGAATTTCTAAGTAATTTTTTGGACACTTCGACCATCAAATAGGATACTGTGACTTCTAATTTACATCGACTTCGATTCGAAGTAAAAATCGCTTGACTATTCGACCATTCGATAATCGAAGTACTGTCTCTTTAAAAAAACTTCGACTTTAATACTTCGCCAAATTAAACCTGACGAATTGCTATGTTAGCCTATGGGGACCTTCTACAAACTTTTTCTAAGTCTTTACACATCTAATAAAAATCCTTCAATCATACCCTCAAATCGTTCGAATAGTTCGTTTCAAACGATTTAATCGTTCGACCGAACGATTTTTATTCGATCATAGGGTTGCCAAATTCAGTGAGAACTTCGAATTTTAAGTTTTTCAATTTGATGGTCAAATTTCAAAGTTTTTTGTATTTCAAAATTTGACCCTTGATAAATCTGCCCCTAACAGTCAAATGTTTAAGAATCAAATTACATTTTTTTCTATAAAAAATAGTTATTTTTATTATTCTAAAACTTCAGATTAATCAAAAACTTATAGAAGGCAACGGGAGCTGTTCTGATCTTATTGGACCTTTTTTTTAGCCATTCAGAGTTTTAGAGGTTTTCAGATTTCTTTTCCAATAAATCCAAAAAAACCTAAACATTTCTAGAGGTTTTAGAGGTTTTTAGTATTTTAGCACATTATGCAGCTTTTTTTTCTGTCAAAATTTTTATATTTGGCTCTTTTAATAAATTGCATAGCATTTTTGGTTTTAGAGAAAATACATGTATTTGTGGTTTCAAAAACCTTTTAAAACCACAAAAATGAGAATGCTAATAAATGGGACTCCCTGTATTTGTATATATTGTATAATTCACCTTAATTGTACATAAAGCAGCCCCTCCAGGCTCTGAGTGACCAACACTGAGCCTTTCACAGCTTACTTCTCACCAGTTGTGGAGTTTCTTTTTCCTTGGCTGCCAAAGGCCACCACCACGCAGAATGTGATTGGCCAGACTCCTGAGCAATGGTTTATTGCTACACTGTGCAACAAAATCTTCTACCTGTTGTATGCTGTCATTTGCTCCTTTCACATTTTATACTGGCAGTTAAAAAACGGTAGCAAAATTACATACTTATTTAGTAATTTTTGAATGTAAAAAATAATATTATTATTGGGTAATACTTATAATTTTGGTTTCTATATTTATAATAAAATAAAAATGTTACGAATAATTTTGTAACTTTTTATACATGATTATAATTTTCAGTTGAGAATGGTTATAGTAATAATTTTATAATGATCCATTTAAATAACTTGCACCTGGTGCAGCCATTGGCTCCAGAATCAGAGAGTTTATTGCAGCAGACAAAAAATTGTTGAGGTCACAATTATAATTAAAAAAATAAAAAAATCTTCATAACTTCTTACTCACAATAACAACTTCCTTGTAATGATATTTAATAACTTTCTATTAATCATGCTTATTATTTTGTAATAAATATTACTGTTGTTTCTATATATAATTATAAAATAAAAATGTTAACAATAATCGTGTAATATTTTTATACATAATTATAATTTTGAGAATGATTACAGAAATAATTTTCTAATCCATTTAAATAATCCTTTCATAATTTGCACCTGGGTCAGCAATTGGCTCCAAAATGAGAATGAGTTATTTGCAGCAGAAAAAAAATGTAGTCACAATCATAATTTTAAAAAAAAAAAATCTTCATAACTTCTTATAATAGCAACTTCATTTTAATGATTTTTAATAACTTTCTACTTGTCCACTAAGGAATCTTGCTTTTTATTGGGTAATAATTATTATTGTGGTTTCTATACATAGTTATAAAATAAAAATGTTAAAAATGATAGTATAATTTTATATACATAATTATCATTTTCATTGGATAATGATTACAGAAATAATTTGCGAATACATTTATGTAATCCTTTCATAATTTGCACTTGGGTGAGCCATTGGCTCCAGAAAGGGAGTGTTAGTTGCAGCAGAAAAATTTGGTTGAAGTCACAATCTTAATTAAAAAAAAATCTCTATAACTTCTTACTTCAATAACAATTTCCTTTTAATGATAGTTAATAACTTTCTACTTGTCCACTTGTGAAACATCCTTATTGTCGGGTAATCATTATCATTTTGGTTTATATAAAAATCTAATTTTTTATGCATAATTATCATTTTCATTTTAGAATAGTCCATTTAAATAATTCTTTAATCATTTGCACCTGGGTCAGCCATTGGCTCCAAAATGAAAGAGAGTTATTTGCAGCAGAAAAAAAAAGTTGGTTGAGGTCACAATCATAATTAAAAAAAAAATCTTCATAACTTCTTACAATAGCAACTTCATTTTAATGATATTTAATAACGTTATACTTGTCCACTGGTGAATCCCCCCATCTCCTTATTGTCCCATCATCACCATCAATCTCCTTCCCGTCTTTTACAACCGTTTTTTCCAAGTTGATGTTTTCGAATAGGCGGTTTGATAACTTAGTTAGGAAGCGACGAGGCTGAATTGTGTTGTGATCCTTTTTCCGAGAATGGAAATGTTCCAGCTGGTGTGTCAGATATCTTCACAAGACGGGGAATAAAAACAGACACTGGTTTATGCAAAATGATTCACCTTTTTTTTATCTGGATCTTGGATGCGGAATACCAATAGCAGAAGCTTTGTTCGGATGACTCTTCTTTTGAAGACATTGACTTGACAAGGCAGAGTGGGTGATGAAATATTAGATGTTGAGTTATCTCATTTGGTCAGCTCTTGTTTCAGGTCAATGGCACCATACCACCCAATCCATAACAAAGTGCTGCCTTGCATTAAGCCTTTCTGCTACATCAGCAGAGCTCCCTTGTCACACCAGAGTTATGTTCTTGCTATTCAAATACAGTTAGATATATTTTCATTCATTCGTTCACCGGCCTTGTCAGTGACGTCTTAGAGTTATGGATAGTAAAATCGGAGTGATGGGCCATTATGTGAAATGTCACTCAATGCAATTCAATCTGATGTTACTGATCATTCCCATCGCAGGATAAAGAGTCAGCTGGAGAGCTGCTTGCTTAGCACTAGTGGCGTATGAATGGGGATTAACTGCTGATGTGTTTTTTTCTATCAATTGTACCACGTGCAAGTACTTCTAATTAGCATGCAAGGATTAATTGGAATGGAAAAAAAATCGGAAAAATAACGAGGCCAGTCAGTTCTGATATTTAAATATGACAAGTTGACAAAAGCTAAATCTGACAAAAAGCAATCAGAGTGTGAAAAGGGCTCAAGTTCTGTTTCTTTCACCTAAAGTTAATGTTGAAAATTGCAATTAATGACAGACTAGAGCTTATGTATTATTGCCCTGGAAGCAAGTCCATGAGCAACAAAAGAGAAAAAAAAATAGTTTACCGTGCACAGAGCCCATGTGGCAATGTCTGAACCTTGCACTGGATCGGCATTAAAAAATCTGGCAACAAGACCGGTTTGAACTGAACACCTCATAGGCAGGCAGTAAGTACAGGACCCTTGTGCCCAATGGTGCACCCTAGCTTGGCATGTGTATATATATATATATATATATATATTATATATATATATATATATATATATATATATATATATATATATATATATATATATATATATATATATATATACCAAAATTGTAAGAGACCATCGATGATAGGTGAATTTGCCCCGATTCGCCAAAAAATTCACAAATTTTCAGTGAAATACACGCAACGGTGAAAAATTTTAACGCCTGTGTCAATTCGCTCCAATTTTTATGCTCACTCCAATTTTGATGCCCGCGGTAAAGTCAGTGGGTGTCCGGATAATGTGACGTTCGACAGTTTTGACGCAATCGACTATTCCGATTTCTTTGATGCTAGTGAGTTTTTGCAGGAGAATTATTACGGCAGTTTCGCAAATTTATTCGCCGGCGGCGAAACATGGAAATTTGCCGCCAATTTGTGCCTGGCGAATTTATTCGCCCATCACTGGAGACCACACTGGATTCCACACCATAACATGGTATGATAGTAAGGGGCAGATTTATCAAGGGTCAAATTTCGAAGTAAAAAATACTTCGAAATTCGACCATCAAATTTGGCAATCAAAAGATCGAAGGAAAATCGTTCGATCGTACTATTAAATCATTCGAATCGAACGATACGAAAGATTTTAGTGATCGATCAAAGGATTTTCCTTCAACCTCTAAAGACCTCTAGAAGGTCCCCATAGGCTAACATAGCACTTCAGCAGTTTAATTTGGCGAAGTATTGAAGTTGAAGTTTTTTTAAAGAGACAGTACTTCGATTATCGAATGGTCAAATATTCAAACGATTTTTACTTCGAATAGAAGTCGAAGTAAATTTAAAGTCGTAGTATCCTATTCAATGGTCGAGGTATCCGAAAAATTACTTTGAATTTCGAATTTTTTTACTTTGAAAATTCCCTCAAATTCACTTCTACCCTTGAAAAATCTGCCCCTTAAAGTTCCCTGTATAACTCAACCTGCAGCCTTGTGCCTTTATATGGTCACAGAACAACCCCTCAGTGACTTCTAATATCCTTATCATTTACAGTAGGGGGTACATTATCCCTTATAATACATGAGTGATACTCAGAGTCCCCTGTATAACTCAGCCTGTAGCCTTGTGCCTTTATATCGTCACAGAACAACCCCTCAGTGACTTCTAATATCCTTATAATTTACAGTAGGGGGTACATTATCCCTTATAATACATGAGTGATACTCAGAGTCCCTGTATAACTCAGCCTGCAGCCTTGTGCCTTTATATGGTCACAGAACAACTCCTCAGTGACTTCTAATATCCTTATAATTTACAGTAGGGGGTACATTATCCCTTATAATACATGAGTGATACTCAGAGTTCCCTGTATAACTCAGCCTGCAGCCTTGTGCCTTTATATGGTCACAGAACAACCCCTCAGTGACTTCTAATATCCTTATAATTTACAGTAGGGGGTACATTATCCCTTATAATACATGAGTGATACTCAGAGTTCCCTGTATAATTCAGCCTGCAGCCATGTGCCTTTATATGGTCATTATCTTTTACAGTAGATAAACTGCAAATGTAGCTGTGAACAGTGTCGTAGTGGAGTGTCCAATGGGCCACTGAGGTTTTTACCACAGGTACCCCCACCCCCCTCTGGATCCAAAGCCCAAGCCTCAACCACCCTCCAGGCCCACATCCCCTACAGCAACGCGACTCCTCATGGCTGGTTCTTTAGTTGGGGCTATGATTGGGTTGGGGGGAGATATGGGCAAGTATAGGGTCTCAGAAGGGTGTGGGTCCTGCCGGCCCAGTCCAACCCTGGCTGTGAAACTGTGCTAGCCAAAACAGATTGCTCATCCTTTGCTAATCAGAAGAAAAAGAAATCGTAATTCCTGAAAGTTATAATGTAATCAAACACACATATAAATATATAAAATAGCATGTTTTACAAAACAAGGGACTGTTAGAATGCAGAGTGTTTTGCTAAAATCCCACGACAATGAGATAATGTAAATCTCTGGTACATAATCATTACAGAGCAGAAGAAATGCAAGCGCCAAACTCAAGTTGTTCTAGAGAAAGGTTCCAGCGCGGAGGTTATCAAGTGGCATTTAGGGAAACTTCACCTGCGCTCGCTCTCACGCATTAAATCAATATTGATTGTGTTCTGGTAATTTAGGTGAAGGCTACTAGCAAGTGTATTGGAAAAAAAAAGAGTAATTTACATTTTGTACTTAACACCGGGAGGCAATTTAATCAAATACAATTTCCCTTAAGACTAAAAGTTCCCAAACCTTAAATGTTTATGTGAGTTTGCTTTGGCTTTTCCTGTATCTGTGAACTTTTAGGTATAATATAAAAAGAGCTGACTTAAAGGAAAAAATACCTGATGTAGAAGTATATTTTATTTTAGTATCTATTTAGGAAAGCAATACACGTGCATTTTTCTGGAGGAATGTGCTGCTATGGGTAGTGATGGGCGAATTTCTGCCGTTTCGCTTCGCCGGAAAATTTGCGAATTTCCCGCGAAATTCACAAAATGGCGAAAAATTCACAAACGGCGCCGACGTCTCATTTTTGACGCCGGCGCCCGTTTTCGACGCTGGCGTCCGTTTTGGCGAATTTTTTCGGGAGAATTTTCACGTCCGTTTCACGAATTTATTCGCTGGCGGCGAATTGCGCAAATTCTCTGCGAATTCGCACCTGGCGAATAAATTCGCCCATCACTAGCTATGGGGGAATGTACGGGCTGTTCCTGCTGAATTGTTACTAGTACATAGGTTTCTATAATTTGCTTGTAAGCTTCTGTACAGTAGGAGAATACACCTGCTGAATTGTGCTTATTACATTGAATACCTATGCTGCCATAGTTTTATGGGATCTCTCTGTACAGACTATGAGCAAACTTAGGGGCTGTTCCAGCTGAATTGTGCTTAGTACAGGGAATACCTATGCTGCCATAGTTTTATGGTATCTCTCTGTATAGACTATGAGCAAACTTAGGGGCTGTTCCTGCTGAATTGTGCTTAGTACAGGGAATACCTATGCTGCCATAGTTTTATGGTATCTCTCTGTATAGACTATGAGCAAACTTAGGGGCTGTTCCTGCTGAATTGTGCTTAGTACAGGGAATACCTATGCTGCCATAGTTTTATGGTATCTCTCTGTATAGACTATGAGCAAACTTAGGGACTGTTCCTGCTGAATTGTGCTTAGTACAGGGAATACCTACTGTATGCTGCCATAGTTTTATGGTATCTCTCTGTATAGACTATGAGCAAACTTAGGGACTGTTCCTGCTGAATTGTGCTTAGTACAGGGAATACCTATGCTGCCATAGTTTTATTGGATCTCTCTGTATAGACTATGAGCCACTATTTCAGATGTTTCTAAATAGCCAGACCTCCTGCTCCATCATACCTTTTTGTTAGTGTCGGGCTATAAGGTAACACCTCCCTGGTCAAACCCTAGTTCCTGAACACCTGTCACCATTAAACCCCCCGTGCCATTAGTTCACAACCAATCCACCCCTTTCCCCCCTCATGGCTTCGGTTCATCTACAGGGAAGGTTATAGGTAGGGCCTGAACCAGGTGTAGACATGTAGAAGTGATATGTGCCTGGGACCCCCTAATATTGTTCCCTAGGCATTTGCTTTATCTGCCTACTCCTAGTTCCACACCTGCTCATTATTGCAGATTAAAGCAGTGGAAGGCATTAAGAAAGCTTTGCAGCCAGTCTGTTAAAGGGGACCTGTCACCCAGACACAAAAATCTGTAAAATAAAAGTCCTTTTCAAATTAAACATGAAATCCAATTTCTATTTTTTATTAAAGCTTTCAAAGCTGTTGTAAGCTTATTTACAAAATCTCAACTGTCAATCAAATGGGCATAGAGGCGGGGCAGACAATTACTTTCACTTTCCATTCAGCACTTCCTTGATGTCACTGCTCTCCCCACATTCCCCCAGTTCTCTTCACCATTTAATTGTGTAACCAGGGCATGGGGATTGACATCAGGACCCCCATTCTGGTGCACAAACAAGATTCTGAGATGATACAAGGCTTGTCTTAATAACAGTGTCCACAAAATGGCTCCTGCCTGCTTGTTATAATTATGAATTCCCAGACTGATGGAAACAAGATTCAAATAATTTATATAGTGTAATTAAAGTTAATTTTGCTTCAATAATGTGTTAAAATAGGATTTTGAATAATTTTTTTGAGTGACGACTCCCCTGACAAAGCCAGGTCAGCCAGTCAGCTCTGCTAATTCCCCTCTCCTGCTCTTTGGTCTCTCCCTTAACAAGCGGATCACTACCTCTACTATAGCCCCCACCCCCCCATGCACCTCCTTCCACCTACTCCTAATTTTGGCTATGGTTAATTAAGAATAGAGGTTACAACAACTTTTGTCACTGCGCCCTATTTAAAATTACCTCCATTGTTTGTATATTTGCTTATTATGAAACTCTTCTTCATCATCATCATCATCATCATCATCATCATATATTTATATAGCGCCAGCAAGTTACGCTGCACATGACATTCCTTGACTATTAAATTCTCTCTGTACTTTTGATAGAATTTGGCAAAAAATCTTTTATGTAACACTGTAATAGGAAGGCATTACTTTTTATTTATGGAGAGGCACTTTTCCCCTGACAGTTTTATGGGCACTGCTTGAAGTTTCACAGACTGCCGTCTGCTTATGCTGTATGACCGTTTTATTGCTGGCCTTACTAATAACAGTGAATGCCATTAACATTAATAGGCAGTGGTACGTTCCACATATGTTGAATGTAAAAAAAGGAAAATATGGCTATTTGTGCTTTCACACATATTCACATAGTACTGGATGCACAGCAGTGTGGGAATTTGTGGCAGTCATTATTATTATTATTATTATTGACATGTATTTATACACCACCATCATATTGTGCATACATACAGTATACATACATACATACATACATATAGTATGCAGTCAGTGTCCATTTGGGTAGAAAAAAAAATGATAAACAGGTATAGGACATGTTATCCAGAATGTTCGAGACCTGGGATCTTTCTGTAATTTGGATCTTCATACCTTAAGGCTAAGGCCACACTAGGCGATAGCGCCGCGATTTGACTCGCGGCGACTTTTCGCTGCGACTTTTAAGCCGCAATCGCTGGGGAAGCTTTTTCGCGATTCCCCATAGACGCCAGCGCAAAAATTTCCCCAGCGATTGCGGCTTAAAAGTCGCGGCGAAAAGTCGCCGCGAGTCAAATCGCGGCGCTATCGCCTAGTGTGGCCTTAGCCTAAGTCTACTAGAAAATAATATAAACTTAAATATAAACCAATAGGCTTATTTGGCCTCCAGGATTAATTATTAGTGATGGGCGAATCTGTCTCAAAAAAAAAAGGTTTGTGAAATGCATTTAAGTCAATGGGCATCAAAATAATTTTGACGCGAGAAACAATTTTTATATGCGCCACTATTTCGCCCAAATGCATTAAAGTCAATGGGCATCTGAATGATTTTGATGCGCCAATTTTTTATGTCGCTGCAAATTTTTTGCTGACGATTTTTCACAGCAGTTTGGCAAAAACATTCATGGGTGGCAAAGATTTATAATTCACTCTGAATCAAGGCCTGGTAAATAAATTTGCCCATCACTATTAATTATATCTCAGTTTGGATCAAGTACAAACTACTGTTTTATTATTAAAGAGAAAAAAGAAATCATGTTTAAAATTTTGGATTATTTGCATAAAATGGAGTCTATGCGGCAAATTCACTAAACTCGCCAGGGACGGCTTCGCTCACATTGCAGAATTCGCCAGGACAACGCCGATTCACTAAAATCCGATGTTGCGTCCAGGGCGCTGGCAAAGTTGCGCTAGCGTTGGCTAATTTGCATAGAGCAGGAAGTTAAAGTACAATGGACGTATATGTTGCAGCAAATACATTACACTACACAAGCCCAGGGAAGCTTAATAAAATAAAATAAAGTTGTTATATTGCCCTACACATGAGCCCAGTGTATAGTTTATGTGCCATATGTTAGGAAATGTAGGGGGGAAGCCGGGTACCCCCCAAAAAAAATGTTATGCTTTTTTTCAGCCTATCACCCTGAAAAAAGGAAAAGACGCCAGCGTTTTTTTGGGACTTTGAAAAATGTTCAACTATTTTTTTTAGGAAGTCCTATCTACTCTATTGCACTTCGCCTGGTCTGAGGTGGCGAACGCAAGTCTGGCGCAAGAGGTAACGTTCAGTAAAATCCGCATCTTAGTGAATTTGCGTAGTTAAATCCATTTGCAAGATCGCAAATTCGCCTGGCGTTAGGGAGTGAAGTACCGCTTCACTGTAATTCAGAGCTTTCTGGATTCTTTTCCGGATAGCAGATCCCATAGCTGTAAGTATATGGTACATTCAGAAAGGTAACACATGTTTACAAGTGTTGGTATGTACACAGAAAACAAAGATAACATGGTTATGAAAAGTGTACTATCCACTCTAATCCTGATTTCACTTCAGTTTCTTTTGAACACATAATGAAAATTTACCTCCCCAAAAATATATTCTATTTTGGGTTAATTTTATGGAAAGGGTCTTCGTTTTGCCATGCCTAATAACCCATTGCAATGAATGAGAAATTAGCTTTCAAACTTCTGACAGGTAAATGCTACCTACTGATTTATATGGTAGTAACAGAACATATATCCCCATATGTAATTAATGACACGTAGGGGCACATTTACTAAGCTCGAGTGAAGGATTCGAAGTAAAAAAACTTCGACTTTCGGCTACGACTTAGAATCGAACAATTCGAACTAGAATCGTTCGACTATTCGAACATTCGTTTTTCAAAAAAAACTTTGACTACCTACTTCGGCACTTTAAACCTACCGAGCATCAATGTTAGCCTATGGGGACCTTCCCCATAAGCTTTCTATGCTTTTTTTGATCAAAGGAAAATCCTTCGATTGATGGATCCTTCTAATTGTTCGGTTCGAAGGATTTAATCGTTCCATCAAACGATTTTTCCTTCGGTCATCGATTGAAGTATTTGCAGTAAATCCTTCGACTTCGAATATCGAAGTCGAAGGATTTTACTTCGATGGTCAATATCGAGGGTTAATTATAGGGATGCACCGAATCCACTATTTTGGATTCGGCCAAACCCCGGAATCCTTCACAAAGGATTCGGCCGAATACCGAACCGGATCCGAATCCTAATTTGTATATGCAAATTATGGGTGGGAAGGGGAAAACATATTTTACTGCCTTGTTTTGTGACAAAAAGTCACATGATTTCCCTCTCCGCCCCTAATTTGCATATGATAATAATTAGGAGTTGGATTCAGTTCGGCCGGACAGAAGAATTCGTCCAAATCCTGCTGAAAAAGGCTGAATCCTAGCTGAATCCCGAAACCGAATCTTGGATTCGGTGCATCCCTAGTTAATTAACCCTCGATATTCGACCCTTAGTAAATGTGCCCCTAAGTTTGGCCAAGAGCAGTAACCCATAGCAACCAATAAGATATTAGTTTTTAATCAGGTGACCAGTAAATGCTACCTGCTGATTGGTTGCTATGAGTTACTGCTCCTGGGCAAAAATATGTCTTTTATTACATATCCCCAAAAAGGACTAATTTTCAAGTTCCTTAAAGGGGTTGTTAACCTTAGAGTTAACTTTTAGTATGATGTAGAGAGTGATAATCTGAGACAATTTGTAATTGGTTTTCATTTTTTATTATTTAAGGTTTTTGAGTTATTTAACTTTTTATTCAGCAGCTCTTCAATTTGCATTTTGCAATATGTCCAAATTCCCCTAGCAACCATGCATTGATTTGAATAAGAGTCTGGAATATGAATAGGAGAGGCCTGAATAGAAAGATAAGTCATAAAAAGTAGCAAAAACTATAAATTTGTAGCCTCACAGAGAATTTGTTTTTTAGATGGGGTCAACGACGTCCATCTAAAATCTAGAACGAGTCAGAAGAAAAAGGCACATAATTATAAAACTATAAAAAATAAATTATGAAAACCAATGGAAACCTGGCTTAGAATTGGCTGTTCTGTAACATACTAACCCCCAAATGTAATAAAAGGCACTAAGTTTGCCCAGGAGCAGTAACCCATAGCAACCAATAAGATGTATGCTTTTAAACAGGTGAATGGTAAATTCTACCTGCTGATTGGTTGCTATGGGTTACTGTTCCTGGGCAAACTTAGTGCCTTTTATTACATATAACCCCTTAAAAGTTTACTCAAAGGGGAACCACCTTTTTAAGTGAGCACGGACCTCAGGTTTTTGGTTTTAAGGCAATTGTGGGTAGCATGAAATGTTTGAATACCTGAGGGCTCATCAATTAAAATAGGTCCTAAAAAGATAACAACCAATCAGCAATTAACACTGATCATATTATCAGTTGAAAAATGAAAGCAAAGATCTTACTGGTTGGTGCATTTTAGCACCTATGGGAGCACCGAATCCACTATTTTGGATTCGGCCGAACCCCCGAATCCTTTGGGAAAGATTCAGCCGAAAACATTAAAGGATTCAGATTCGGTTTGGCCGGGCAGAAGGATTAGGCCGAATCCAAATCCTGCTGAAAAAGGCAGAATCCTGGCCGAATCCAGAACCGCATCCTGGATTCGGTGCATCCCTAAAAGCAGCCCCTTCTTTGCTAGGGATGTCGCGGACTGTTCGCCGGCGAACTTGTTCGCGCGAACATCGGCTGTTCGCGTCCGCCGCAAGTTCGCGAACGTCGCGCGACGTTCGCCAATAGGCGTTCGCGTCAAAAACGTTCGACCATTCGACCATTCGATCGCTAAAATCGAAGGATTTTCGTTCGAATCGAACGGTCGAAGCCATTGGATTGAATGAAATCATTCGATCCAATGGCTTCGATCGTTCGATTCGAATGAAAATCGTTCAATCGAACGATTAAAATCCTTCGATCGTTCGAATCGAACGATTTTCGGATGTTCGAAGTTCGCAAACTGTTCGCGAACTGTTCGCAAATTTTGCCGGTGTTCGCGAACGGCGTTCGCGAACACATTGGCGGCGGTTCGCTACATCCCTATTCTTTGCCATGTAGAGTTTTTGGCCGACTTCCACACAAACCTCACTCAGTCTTTCATTAGGAGTCTGAAGTGTAACAAATGTTGTAATATGGGCAGAGAGGGAGCTAAAATAGCACATGGATCAATTTACGATCCATTAAAAGAAGGTCAAGCCAAGAAGGGTTCATTCTAGAACAGTCTTTATATCTCAAAACCAGGCACCTTCGTAGACTGAAGACTTTCAGAAATAAATTGTTCCCCTCTCCGTGGGGATTCTGAGGCGGGGGGGAGATTTAAATTTCAATGTTCAAGTGTCACTATTAGCTGCCTGTAGAGAGGGAATCAAACAGCCCCCACGTCTTATTATTTCTGCAAGACTCTTTTTTCCCCCTCTTTTCTCTTTCATGGATAAAAGAGCATTTTAAGCTGAATGTCTCTTTAGAAAACCTGCTGACACAAGCTGCAGACTCGCTTAAACTCAAGTTAAAAGCAACGCCTGTAACATACTCCAACTTCAGCGGCACAGCTGTAATATGCAGTCCTGCCCCCAGCACAAAGGACCATCATTAGGTTTGGGTTGATGGGAGGAATAAGATCTAATAAAAACCCACTAAAACACAAGTTTAAAGCAACGCCTATCACATACTCCAACTTCAGCAGCACAGCTGTAATATGAAGGCTTATAATATAATGGGTGGAATGAGCAGATCTACAAATATACTTTGCTGCTCACATAGTAAAAATCATCTGAAGAAAATATGTGGACTTGATGTGGCGTTTGTTTAAGTTGAACATCAGTGCATGTAAAATTCTGAGAACTAGTGACGGGCAAATTTATTCGGCAGGTGCGAATTCTAGGTGAATTCGCACAATTCGCCGCTGGCGAATAAATTTGCGAAACCGCCATGAAAATTCGCTGGCGAAAGACCTTTTTTTGGACGCCTGTGCATTTTTGCCGGCAAATGTGTGCGGTGGTTTCACAGCGTTTTACCCATTTTTCACGAAACGAATCAAAACTCCCCAAATTCGCTCATCACTACTGAGAACAAGTAGAATAACCACCATATATATAAATATATATCTGGAGTTATACCAGCATGACTTTGTGTTAAAGGGGCTAAAGTATTTCTTTGACCAAAACGAAGGCTTTTTACCTGAAACCCTTTGAGGCAAATTCACTAAAGGGTGAATTTTCGCCTGGGAAGGCTTAGCCACACTTTGCGCCACTTTGTCAGACGTCAATTCGCAGCGCATACGCTAATTCATCAAAATGCAAAGTTGCATCTCAGCAGCTGAACGCAGGCTAAGTTTCGCTAATGTAAATTCGTCAGCGCAAGCATTTCATAACGAACTTTCGATACCGATCATTTCTGCCTAGCGAATCTTTGTTAGTACACTTGCGCTTAGGTCAATTTGAATAGGGCTGGTACATAGAAGTCATATATATATGTCTTTATAAGAGACGTTGGTGCAAATGCCTGATGTGGCCAATTATTATTAAAAATATTCAAGGAAGCAAAATGAAGACAAAGAGATCCTTTTATGTCCTAGACATGCACAACTTCATTATTGATGTACTCTTTCACAATCAAATTGTCCTCTACGCCTAATAGTAAATTGGCGATGTTGCTACAGAGTGGATTTCTGGCAAATTTTCGCTATCTATGGCCACTTCGCCCATTTGTAAATTCATCCCTTTGCCTTAACACTATAATAAAACAATATAGTACTTCTCCTAGTTTTGTTTCAAAGCCCTTCTGGCACATCACTTGCCTATAGGGTTCCATGAACATCTAAAAAAATAAGTTCAAAGTTGATGTAAAATTCACCTTTTGGTGGTGGTTACTCAGTAGTGATGGGCAAATTTGGGGTGTCTCGCTTCGCCGAAAAATTTGCAAATTTCCAGCGAAATTCGTGAAACACCAAAAAAATTGCAAAATGGCACCGGGGTCTCGGTGTCCATTTTTCTTACGCTGGCGTTCTTTTTTATATGCCGGCGCAAATCGCTGGAATCTGCTGCAAATTCGCCCCCATCACTATTACTCAGTAAACCTCTTGCTGTTCTTTCATTTCTTTTTTTGAGTAAAAATTTTAACAATTACAACTTTTCACCTCTGTTGTGAATGTATGACACATTCTGGACTTCTATGAAATCTTCATGTGAAAATATCCGTGGGAGAATTGGTAGTAAAAGAGAAATATGACGTATCACAAAATCCTTTTCATTATCTACTGTCCAACCCTTTCAAAGATGCAAATACTCACTGAAAATGTCTACAAAATGTGTTACACAGTACCGCCAATAAGTGACAAACTTCCCTATTTTGATTTCAAAGATTTAATGGATACTCTGTTAACAAATATTGACTCATATGAGTCAATTAAATCATTAAACCAACAAAGCCCCACCCACAGTCAAAAATCTGTACACACGTCTAAACATACAGAGGGCTATTTACTAAAATCTGAATTTCTCTGATTATTTCAATGAAAAAAAGTGCAATCAAAGTAGAAACCACAATTTAACCTTATTTATCAGGGGAAAACTTGGTAAAATGGAGCGATAATCTGAATTGTACGATTTTTTTTTTTACAGATTTTTGCTCAAAAAGTAGTAGTAATAGATTTTTGGGCTAATTCCAAATTGGATAGGGACCTCACCCATTGACTTATTTACAACCTTGGCAGGTCTGAGATGGAGGATTTTCAAATTTGGACTTTTTGAAGCATCAGGCTTTAATAAATCAAAACATTTGAGTTTTGCACTAAAAAGTCAGACCGGACTTTAGTAAATAATCCCCATAAAGTTTTTTTGTTTCTCCATGAGCAATGTGATATATGCCAGCCTCATCAAAGACTAATTATAAATACATATCTAAATATTAGAGCATGCAAATTATTTATGCATGGGCTAATTATTTATTCAGAGTGAAGATACTGGAAGGAAGGGATGACATCAGAGGATTCCTCATGGCAGATGTAAATGTCAAGGACAGACAAAAATACATTAAGCACAGTGAGCCCAAAAAAATATAGCATTTGACAAGAGGCTCTAGTGGACTATGGTTTGGCAACAGAGAAGTTTAATATTTTTTTTTTATTGTGACTTTATAGCAGGCAGGATAAGATATATTATACCATACCATAATGGAGAGGAGAGCACTGTGGTGGTCAGATCACTTGATTTACTAAAGTAACACTAAACTCCGGGCTTTTGGGGTAAAAAAACTCACATTGTTTTTAAACTAGAATGTTTTGAGATTTGTTAAAGCCAGATTCAGCAAAAAGCCAGAATCTGAAAATCCACTATCTCAGACCTGCATAGGTTGTATTTAATTCAATGGCAGATGTCCCTATCCTATTTTGAAGTTTCTGTGGTCTGCACTAGAATGAGCCCGAAAATTTAACCATATTGGACTGGAAAAATTCGGATTTTTCGGGAAAAAACTCAGAAAAAACCCCACACAGTTCAGGTTTCCCCTGAATTGTATCAAGTTCTTATCTGAACTGATTAAATCAAGCTTTTTTAAAATTAAATAAGGCAGAATCTGGTATGGGGGTTTGTTGTTGTTTTTTTTATTGAAATAATGAGATAAATTCCCCTGTATATGATGATATGTTGCTTATCATTATGAGCAAATAAAAGTAACTTGCCTGTATCTAGTACTGCCAAAATAATAACAGTTCCCTAAATATTTCACTTTTTTTTTTTAAAAAAATGTTTAACTGACAATATTTCACATGCTTGAAAGGGTTACGTATCTTTCTCGTATACTCCCATTAGCATAATGGCCACTAATAAATCAGGCATCACGGTAGTCTAATAACAGCGGTAAATCTCACATACCCATGGAAGCTATACAGTATGTAGTCTTTTTTTTATATCAGCCAGCTGGGTTTGATTTATTATTTCATGGTTTAGATTTAAGAGGTATTTACAATAAAGCACCAGTCTCACAAGGCTAACATTTCTAGATTTCTCTCAGTTAGAGGTGAAGCATAAATATGACAGCACCATTAGCCATGAATATGCTGCACAGTAAGACATATTCTAAGAAATACAGTACACATCTGTAACAACATTATTTTCCCTCAAGATACAGTTCAATTTGCTACACTTCTCTATGTTTGCATTGCATACAAAAATGATAGTAGTCAAAAGCATTCTGTATGGTTGATTTGTTTATTTATTGGGTGAGATTTGCAGTGATCCCGCGGGGACCAATCTTTGCATCTGGTTGGCAACAAATTTACAGACCATCAATCTGCAGGACAAATGCATTAAAACTAAAAAAAATTGCCAAGATTCTAAAAAGGTATTTACTAAAACTCATTTATCTAATTTTAATATTAAAACAAAGTCAATTTAACATTTAAATAATTGATCAAAAAAATCAGCTCGAAAAAATTCAGTGAGAAAAAATTCTGTCCTTGACAAATCACAATCCCCACAGAGTGTTGTGTCCAGTGCAAAATATTTTCATGTGCAGTCTATTCTCATCTCTAAATAAAATAACACAAAGCCAGGTCTATAGGCTGAAGTTGAAGGAAATATATTACAATATGATTGATCAAGGGTTGAAGTTCGAGTTCATGGGAGTTTGTAAAAAATCTGGTAAATTCCTATGAACTCGAAATTCTAAAAAAAATATGACCAATTGACATTTTTTTAAAAAAAAAATCAAATTTTTCAAATTCAGGTGAATGGGATCGACCTGCAAACTGAAATCAAATTTGAATCAAATTTGATTTGAGTTTTTTCACCAAAAAACCCTCAATTTTCAGGATGTCTCCAAACAATTCCAAATTGATTCCAGGATGTCCCCCATAGGCTAAAACAGCAATTCAGCAGGTTTAAGGTGGCAATCTAATTCAAATTCTTAAAGGACCAGTACATGATACATTTTAAAATTCTATTTTTTTAAAAAAAAGTCTCCAATAGAATTTTAACTAATCCCATGTAAAATTACACTAAAATAAACTCAAAAATGATAATTTTCAAAATCAGAATACAAAATTAGGATTTTTACCTGATAAATCTGCCCCTAAAAGTTTCCCTGTTTTACTTTTTACATCCACTTTGCCTGACAATTTTTTTGCCTGACAATTTTTTTTCAATGTTGCCCATCATAAGTCCTGTGATGTGATCTCAGGCAGTACAGAAATATTTAAAAATCACAATGATAAGCAGAAAGATAAGAGCAAGTAAAACTGTTTTTAAAAATTGCCATGTAAGATATTACTTAATATTCTCACAAATTTACAAAAGCAAGTTTCATGACATTTTTTCACGTGAACTTACAACTTTTTGGAATTTATTTGAAGTTGGCTGCATCAACTTTTAAACAGTTTGATTGGTTGAAGGGTTGAAGTGCTAAAACTTCGAAATTCGACTATCGAATTGAAAAATTCGAATGGTCGAATATTCTACGTTTTTCCAATTCAAATCGAATTTTGGCCTATTCGATGGTCAAAGTACCCAAAAATTACTTCGAAATTCTGCGTTTTTGAATTCGAAATTTCACTTAGACCCTTAGTAAATGTGCCTCTAAACTTCTTTGCCTGGCATATTTTTTTACTGTTAACCACCAACCATTTTCCCCTCTGATTTTGTGCTCAGAATTTCAAACAATCTTTTCCCCCTCGTCTTTTGAAACCTAATATCATTCAAAAGATCAGCATTGCTCTACCTTAGCCAAATCATATCACACAGGATGCTGTTATGGCATCTTGCGCTGAGCCTTTTCAACAGTCAAGTAATTAAGGGGCCGATTCACTAAATTCGAGTGAATTTGAGTGAAGGATTTGAATTTAAAAAACTTCGAATTTCGAAGTGTTTTTTGGGCTACTTTGACCATCGAATGGGCTACTTCGACCTTCGACTACGACTATCGAAGGATTCGAGCTAAAAATCGTTCGACTATTCGACCATTCGATAGTCGAAGTACTGTCTCTTTAAAAAAAAAATTCGACCCCCTAGTTCGGCAGCTAAAAGCTACCGAACTCAATGTTAGCCTATGGGGAAGGTCCCCATAGGCTTGCCTAAGTTTTTTTCATCGAAGGATATTCATTCGATATTCGAATTAGAAGGATTTCAATTCCTAGTCGAATATCGAGGGTTAATTAACCCTCGATATTCGACCATTGGTGAATCGGCCCCTAAGTTAGGAAAGGTAAAATTGGATAAGCAGATGTTCCTATATAAATAATAATGTTGGACTTGGGTTTAATTCCTCCTTATTTGCAGCTTAATGGCAATAAATTGGAATGTGTGTAGCATAGAGTAAGATAATGTTAAATAGAGAAGCAGAATTACATTTAAATTTACTTTATTTGTGTTGATAAAACAAGTTATAAAACATATTAAAAATGTTACTAAAATATATAGAGAGGAATTGGAATAATTTTTATTTACACAAATAACAGCCAGCCAAAATATGTCCCACACTACAAGATAAGGAAGATTAGGAAGAAAAATTACAATAGAGAAGCTATTACCTGAATTCTAATTGTAGATGGGAAACTTTTGTGAAAAGAACTGTATGGAGGCATGTCACACATTATATATTCTTTGGATAAGATTTGAGAAATAAAAGAAATGCAAAATGTTAAATGTTCACAATGTTACTGTTCTAATGCTCTGATTGGAAGCATATTGCTAGACTAGAATAATGGGCCCATTTATTAAACCTCAAATTTATCTGGTTGAGGTTTTAAAGGGGAAATATGTATATGTTTCAAGGAATAAAAAAAAAAACTTTACTTTTTAGAGATTTACTATATCCCAAAGCTGCTAAAAATCTGAATCTGAAAATACTCCATCTCAAGCCTGTTGAGGTCAAGTCGAAATTGATGTCAGATGTCCCTGAAGTTGTTTTTTAACATCGTTATCTGTGCTGGATAGGGATGGGCGAATTTTTTTTGGCGCCTCGTTTCGCCAAAAAAATTACGCCCATAGACTCGTATGGAGACGTGTGTCAAAAAAAAAAGACGCGCGACAAAATAATTTCGCCGCGCAACAAATTTTTTTTGACGCCCATAGACTTTAATGGGCATCAGTGACATTTTTCCGGTGGCGAATTTTTGGCGAAACAAAACGGGTCAAATTCGCCCATCCCTGGTGCTGGATAATCCAATAAAGTGTCTGATAATCAGATAAAATTGAGTTTTTTCAGTGACAATTCAATAAAGTTCAGTTTTCGGTGCAGAAATTGAACAATTCAAATTTATGCTGAATTTAGTTGCTCTGACTTTATCCAGAAAAATTCTTGATAAATGAGTAAAATTTGTAGATGGGAGTTTGGTTGACTTTGTTTTTTTTTTTTTAAATCTCTTTATTTTATCTTTTTCTTTTAACAGAAAGAAAACAAAAACAGAAAAACAAACAATAAATAAAAAAAAGGGGGATGGGTAATAAGAGTATGAGTAGTCACATATCATATTTAATAAAAAAAACTTAGATATACTCAAGTTTTAGTAAATAGCCCCCAAAATGTTCATTTAGAGGCCCATTTATTAAAACTCGAATTTTAGGGGTATTAGAGCTTTTTGAAACCACGGTTAAACTAACATTGGAGATAAATATCTCTGGACATCCCTGGAGATGTTGCCGATAGCAAGCAATGAGATCTTTGCTTTTGTTTTCTAACTTTTAGGTGACTGTTTTAATCTAATTGCTGATTGGTTGCCATAGGCAACAACTCTAGAGATCTCAAGAAATATTTATCTCCAATGCCCTATTTCTCTAAAAACACAAATGCCATTGGTTTTATTATTAAAATATCCGAATATAATAAGTAGGAATGGAAAAAAATGCTGAACAAAGTGTTAAAAAATACTAATATCTCTAAACCACAATGAAATTAAATTCTTGGATATTTAATAGTTAAAAAATATCTGAAAACCTCTAAGGGGCCTATATTTTAAACCTATTTTTTCTGGTCAACGTTTTCTTCCACCGATTTTTTGAGAAGAATTATTAGTAAATTTAGGGGATTTGGGTTTAAGAGTTTGGTCAAATAATTTTTTTGAGTGAGAAAAAGTTACATTTTAATAAATACCCCCTAAAAGCCTTAATATTTTAAAAAAATATCCAATAGGATCAGTGCAGCTCCCATTGACTTCTATTGGACCTCGACTGGATTCACTTATAGAAGTTCTGTATTAAGAGTTTTTCGGGTTTTTACACTTAGGGGCAGATTTATTAATGGTCAAATTGAAAAATCTAATTTTTAAATTCGAATTTCGAGGTTATTTTAGTGTACTTTCACTAGGGAATAGTCCAAATTTGAATCGAATTTGAAAAAAAATAGAAAATTCGAACATCGAATTTTATCATGTACTGTCTCTTTAGAACGAATTTGTAGTCATTTGGGGAACTTTGAAAAATCAAACTTTTTTGTTAAAAAAATTCAAAACAAATTCAATTGAATACAATCCAAATCGATTTGAATTATTGAATACAGCCTATTCACCCAAGTTTAAAAAAATCTATTTTTTTTTAAATAATTTCAGTTGGTCTTTTTTTATTCGAATTTCGAGTTAAATGATCTGCCCCTTAATATATCTCCAATTTTTTTCGTTTTAGAAAAATAAAGTTTTAGAGAAAAAATATGGAAATCCGAAATGATAGTACATTGGCCACATAGTTATCAACTTTGCTAATCTTGTACCTACAAATGTTCCCAGAATACCCTAAAATTGCAATTATGTATTACATTATTATTTATTAATGGCATATGATTAAGTATTTCCCATACTGTTTAAATACTGTATAAATGAAACTTACCTGACTTTATAGTAAAGTATGACCCATGCAAGTAACTTACAAAGTCAGCTCAAAGACAACAGCTAAGGAGATGTAATGAATAAAAAAATTCTGGTCACAGAAGTTCAGATAGTTTGTTAAACATTACCTTCAACCTTGTCTATCCTTTTTTGGCATAGTCTGCATTAGTGAAAATCAGAATGCTCAACAAAATGAGGATTAGCCTGTGCAGACTAGCAAGTGGAAAGCAATGCCCACATTTTAATCATAAAGATGTGGGGGTTTGGCAAAAACAGAAACCAGTGAACACAATGCTGTCATTAGAAGAGATAAAAGTGTTGTAAATGCAGATGTTAGCTTGCGCAAGGCCACAAAAGAATTAGGTCAGATAAATTGCTCCCCAATAATATTATGGGATATATATTATCTACTTAAGATAATGGAAGTAAAACTATAATGTCGCATTTTAAGTACATTACACATTTCTGAAAGGGTTTGATAGAGTTTAGGCTCATTTAATTAGCTCACTGTGTTCAAATAATATTGGCTTTATATTAGTTATTATTACATTTTCTTCGAAGAACTGATTGCCAAGACCTTATACAGTAAGTATAAATCCCAATTACTTAGTCTTATTTATCATCACATGCCGAGAATAAAACCAGACTAATGAAAAGGATTTATGATTCAATTTTAATTATTATGAATTTCACTAAGTTGTTTTATTTTTTTTTTAAAAAAAAGCAATGGCACATATCTTTTTCAGTGGATATAAAGGTGAGGTTCTTAGATTTTGCCTTTGATAGTGAACTAGTATGCAATATAAATAGTTATTTTGCAATCTGAGAGCAAGGAATCTGTTACCTTGATGATGGTATTTGCAATAAGCATTGACTTGGCTTTGAAGTCTATGATGTCATTCCAATGCAAAAACACCCACAATGAGAGCAAATGATTTTGGTTTGGGTCATTCTTGCATTGTAAAACTGAGCTTTACAAGTGATCAAAGCCATTTTGATGGCATTTCAAACATACAATAACCCTATCTAGTAATTTTAAAACAACTGGACTTGCAGAATAATTATTGAAGACTACTCATCTGAAGCAGCTTCTTCAGTTCAACTGACTGGTATGGGAAGTCCTCGGCATATAAACTCTTCCACTTATCCAATCACAATGGCACATTGTAACTCCTCAGAGAGGCGACATCTGAAACTCACAAGTCCAGTTGTTTTAGAATTACTTATACTAGATATACCATGACATGGATGAATGAAAATCTTTATAGGCATACAGTAACCATATTGTTGTCAAATACCAGGCTCTTAAATGTTTTGTAGACTTTGCACTGTTTTTGGAATAATTTTTTTCCAGTTTCAGTCTTTACAATCAACAAGGGTGGAATTAAGTGAAGGATTTTATGGAATTTATTAGAGTAAAGAGATGAGTATAAGGGACTGAGCTAATCATTCAAACACAACACTTAAAAAGTACTTTTTTATATTCAACACAGGATTTTTATGGCCAATCAATAATGTATCCCTATGTGTTGTGCTTCTTACATCTGGCCACGCTCAATTTTTACCATCTACAGGGTGAATTAATTGGTCACAATATTGCACACTCTGGCGCTTTCATTCTTTAGACAATAAAGACTTTCTTGCATCCCTGCTGCTTGGTGATTTGGGGACTTGTATGATGTTACGGTTTTGATTACAGTTGTAAAACACAAGTCTATCTTCCTTCTATCGAGACAGTAATAACAATTATTCGGGTGAATGATTGCTATGTGAAGTAGAATGGCCATTTAAGTGGAAAGATTGGAATAGAAGCATGGGCAAGTCTTGTTTCAAACATTGCAGGTCTCAGTCAATGTAAACAGTGTGTGTAAGTATGTTTTTACAACATATTTATTCATCTAGGTTGTTCCAGTTGGGTATTCAAAAAACATATATTATTAGGACAGAAATAATCAAACCGTAGGAATTGACCCCTTGTTTGGAGAATCTTTTTTTATTTTAAGAAATAGATCTTGTAGAAGCCCAGGTTTAAGACTAGCTAAGGTTTGGTTATTGGCTTTAATATTTTGAAACTAAAACTAGCCATAGATGCAAATATGTGATAGTAAGAATCTCAGTTTCATCCAATTTTCGGGCCGCGTGTGGAGTGTCCTGACATTTTTTGTGAGATGGTGATTGGTCATTCAGTTGATCGGACAGGTTCGAAAATTTATGTTGGCTACCAATAATATCTCTGCATGTATTGCTGATCTGACAATATCAGTGGGAGACTGTCACCAGCTTTTGTCAGACATAACTTTCGTACAATTGCCGTCAGGGGCAGAACATCGTCTGATCTGTTCTTTTACTACTTTTTTTATCTGAATGGTCTGATATGAAGGTAAATCTGCATGTATATGGCCAGCTTATGAATGCAGGATGATACAACAGTGTATTCAACAACCTAATTACAATTTGGTCCAAAAGAGGATTTTTTTAACCATAATAGCCTACTAATGCCTTTATGGATGACAAAGGCTCACTTATGTGGAGCGCTCACCTCCCCAAATCACACTTTTGTAGTGCCAGGTGCTGTACTGTGAGACCCACTCCTGTCACAGGGTCAAAACAATATCTATAAAAATGCCAGCAGCACACCGAGTCTGGTTGTAGTTGTGTTCAAAGATGAAAATGTATTAAGCCCATATGCAAGAAGGCAACGTTTCAAGCCTACCAGGCTTGATAAAGGGCCTCTTAGGCTAGAAATGTTGCCTTCTTGCATATGGGCTTAATAAATTTTCATCTTTGAACACAACTACAACCAGACTCGGTGTGCTGCTGGCATTTTTATGGATGACAAAAGCAGTGGTTCAGAAATTAAGACAGTAGACCTTAATCAAGCAGAAACTGAATCCACTTCTTAAAACATTTTCTTGAGACCTTAATAAAGTCAATTCAGAGTTACACTAGGGGGTAAGGATGGGCGAATTTTTTCACCTTGTTTCACCGCAGAATTGATGCCCATAGACTTGTATGGCTGCGTGCGTCAAATTACTTTAATGGTTGTCGGCGACATTTTTGACGAAACGGGTCAAATTCGCCCATCCCTACTATGGGGCCCGATTTTTTTTTAAAAAATAATTTTTTCAATTTGTTTATAACTCGAAAAATTTGAGGGTTTATTTATTAAACTATGAAAAACTCAATGTCAATGGGAGCTGCACTGATTTTACTGGATCTTTTTTTATCCATTAAGACTTTTTGAAATGTTTGCATTAGTAATTGTCCTGAAAACATCATTCATCCTTTTTTTTCGTTCGTACATTTTATATATGGATCTTTTAATAAATTTCATAGCTTTAGAGAAAACGAGTTTAATTGTGGTTTCAAAAAGCTCCAATACCACTAAAATTCGACCTTTAATAAATGGGCCTCTATTTGTATACATAAACATAATTTTACCAGTCGATAATGTAAGCAAAAACAAACGCTTTAGGCATGCCAAGTCAATTGTCTGGATTTGGAAAGACTGAGGTCAATTATAATACCTACTATCGGTATTACAACCCAGTTAAATAGCATGGTTGTGTTTTTTATAACCACTGCTAGGTTCCTTTCACCGAGAACATTTCAGTATCTGTTAAATAAAAGCAAAACTTTTTTATGGCCTTTGAATTGTATTTTTGTTGTCATAAATACAGGGAAGAGGTGGAGTGGAGACACCTTTCTAATTATAGAATCCTGCAGCAAATGCCTGACCATCTGGACATGTATATCAGCTTGGGGTGTGGGCAGCCAATTGGATCACATTTGATCTGATCTGTTGAAAAAATAAACTTTCATCTGCCAATGCATCTTGTCAGAAGCTGCATAGTGCATTAACAGAAATACCGATGTACAGTACACCTAGTTACAGAATAATATTGTGCAGTTCCTAGCATGGTTAATTAATTCTTAACCATATCATACTTATAGGACACTATGGATCACATTTCTTAAAATTTGAGAAAAAATACAATCTCAGTTTTTGTGTTTTTCTAACTGTAATTTACAAGATTAGTCAAAAAAAATTATTTCCCTGATAAAACCTGGTATATGTTCAACATTCAAGGACTTTTAGGAGGTTATTTACTAAAATTGGAATTTATCTAATATAGTTATTAAACCAAGCTCGACCACCCTCCCATCCACAATTATATCTTATTTATCAATAAAATAACTCAAAAAAGTTGGGTTGGGAAAAGACCCAATAAAATCAAGGGAAAACTTGAATCATACAATTTTTTAAGATTTGACACCCTAATAGCTCAATTTTTTGGGGATATCACTTGAAAACCCTGATTTTTTTTAGATTATCGGAGAAAACACAACGCAGATCACAATATCTTCAAATTGTAAAAGGGACATCTGCCATTGCCTTCTACATGACCTCTACAGGTTTGAGATGGTGACATTTTGGATTCAGACTTTTAGCAGCTTTGGGGTAAAATAAATCTTGAAAAATATGAGGGTTTTTTTGCCCAAAAATCGTGGCTCAGAAAAAAATCAAGGATAAGTAAATAAACCCTTTAACTTTTTTAATGTATAAACATGATAGCGATTACCTCCTTATCTGTATGCCAAATGCAGAGCTGAACAGTGGGGTTGGAGGTCAACAGGTATGGCAGCATCTCATACTGTCTAAGGCTCCATGGTGCTGATTACTGAGCAGGAAAGTCACTCTTGTCCTTGCTCCTTGTCAGTGATCACAGTAAAAAGGAAATAAAAAATGGCATCAAGAGGATGATTAATATGATACAAAGTTTGGAAAGTACTTTTCATTTTTTTACATCAGACATGACAGCCATGTCCCACAAAAATCTGACAAGGAGAAAAAAAGGAAGAGCTGAATGTGAATGTACGAATAAAACTGGGACAAGGATTTGAGTGAGAGGTCACAGCCAAGAGGGATTTGAAAAAAATGATATGCAATGGAGGCCACATACCATTTTCCTCAAGGGACAAAGAGTCTTAAGAACAAAGTCTGTGATTTTGGCTGGAACAAAATAAATCACTAAAACTCTGTCTGAAAACAGAAAAAGGCTGATGAGATTCTTTTTTCAGAAACTCGTAGGTAGACAGGATCACAACAGTAGGAGTTATTCACTAACATAATGACATATAAGGATATGTAACAACAGGGACACATGCATTTCATACACAACTTTGCAGTGTCAAAATTTTACCAGAATAAATAATTTAGCTTTTTAACTGTCAGCAGACTAGTAGCTTAGTAATATTAATGGCAATAAACAAGCAATCAGTCCATCTTGTCCACCCACTAAGTTTATTTTTGTCTAGGGCTTGTGAATATATTTATGAGGTATCTCTCTCTCTCTCCCAAGTAGAAATCACATTTCTAAATCTTCCTTTTTTTTTTTTGCAGTAAAGTTGTTTATGAATCACATGATAATCTGATTTGCAAATGATATTGGTGCATAGTAATGTTCTACTTGATGTTGGCTTTGTAGCATGAAATATCAATTCATGATACTTCAATCTAGACGTACATCTTGCCCCCCAACCTATCTGGAAAATGAAACCTGTTTCAAAGTAAACGTGATCTTTACAAGACCTAAACTTGGGGACACATATATCAAGGATAGAAGACGGGTATGCAAAAGGATTCACAGCAGTTTCATCTATTTTGATTCTATTTTGCTATTCAGGAAATTTTTTGGAGTTTGGAAAGTTTTTAAAGAGTTGAAAAGTGTAGAAGGTTCATATTGTGTGATGAGTCACCAGTGAGCCTGTAATACAGATGCAGCCACTTTGGTTTATCTGTTTGACACAGAATAACTAAACACAGATATCCCATTTATCTCATTTAACACAGAAAACTGTGTCACAACATCCCATCTAATTAAAGCATTCACCATTGTGAACAATGGTATGCTAATGAAAAGGTTAAATGCATTAAATGAGTTAAGATAACTTTAGATAACACAGTTTCTTTAATTAACCACGAGTCATGACGCATTTAACTCACAAATCCAAGTGGCTTCATCTGTACTTATGGTTTCTAACCAGGTGTTTAGCTCTTGCATGACAAATAACAATCTACCTTCTGTCTTTTCTTAAGTTGAGCAGAGTTTATCAAGGTGTAGGTCCGAGCTGCTGCTCATAGTCTATTTTTACAAATTTAAAAGCATATTGACTTTAACTGGATTTTCATGGAGAAAACCACAAAAGAAGCTTGGAAACACAGGGGCCCCTGGGTCTTTTTTTTCCAGAGCAAGTATTGTGTCCTAATCTCAAGCACTGAGTAGAGTGGTAATGAGGGTCTGAGTGGGGCACTTTGATAGTGACTTCAGAGTTTAGGTCATTAGAGTCTCTGGTTGCAACTCTATGGGTCCTCTGAATAGCAAAGATAGTTGAGAAGTGCACAGTCTCAAAGTTGTCTTTGATCAAGTTTTCAATAAAGTTTTCAGGGTTGTTACCCCTTATACTTATAACAGACAAAAACATCCTTTTTCTAACAGTTTGAGTTCTATTAATATACTCCTGATATTTTGCAAACATTTTCAATATTGACCCTTTACACTTAGGGGCAGATTTACATATGGTCGAATATCGAGGGTTAATTAACCCTCGATATTCGACTGCCGAATGTAAATCCTTCGACTTCGAATATCGAAGTTGAAGGATTTACCGCGAATCGTTCGAGTCAAAGGATTTTAATCCATCGATCGAATGATTTTTCTTCAACCAAAAAATTGTTAGAAAGCCTATGGGGACCTTCCCTTCCTTCCGGTAGGTTTTAGGTGGCAAAGTAGGGGGTCGAAGTTTTTTTTAAAGAGACAGTACTTCGCCTATCGCATGGTTGAATATTTGAACGATTTTTCATTTGAATCGTTCGATTCGAAGTCGTAGTTGAAGGTCGAAGTAGCCAATTCGATGGTTGAAGTAGCCAAAAAAAACATTCGAAATTTGAAGTTTTTTTTATTCTATTCCTTCACTCGAGCAAAGTAAATGTGCCCCTCAGTATATAAAGGAACCCCTTATTCTAATATTCACAACCCTATAAATATCCTTGTGAGAATGAGGACTTCAGAATGGTACTACATTTTCTTATCGGCCTGTTGCCCATCAGAAATGTTGAATGTCCAAAGACATTCTAATGTCCTAAGACATTCTAGACCAACTTGTATCATTTTAGTATCACAGTTCGTTTTAGATGTCCAAAATAAAATAGGTTCAGAGAGAGAATTCAGTTCTCTGGTGAACTATGCTAAGTCTTATAACAATTATCTTTAGAGTATATATGAATAAAATAAAGCACAGTCTCATTTGGATCCTTGGATTTGCTCATGGATTATTATGGGTTAAAACACCCTAAATTACATCTGATTTCACTCTTACTTCAGCAACTGACATACATTTTACAAAGTTTCTGCTATTGTAGCCAGTTCAACTGATATCAAAAGCCTTAAAGGCATACTGTCATGGGATTTTTTTTTTCAAAATGTATCAGTTGAAGTCACATGACTGGGGGCAGCTGGGAAACTTACAAAATGGCATGCCCCATGTCAGATTTCAAAATGAAATATAAATAATCTGTTTGCTCTTTTGAGAAATGGATTTCAGTGCAGAATTCTGCTGGAGCAGAATTCTGCTGCTCCAGCAGAATTCTGCACTGAAATCCGTTTCTCAAAAGAGCAAACAGACTATTTATATTTCATTTTGAAATCTGACATGGGGCATGCCATTTTGTGAGTTTCCCAGCTGCCACAGTCACGTGACTTCAGTCACTCTTTACTGCTGTACTGCAAGTTGGACAGATATCACCCCCCCAGCAACCTAACAACAGAACAATAGGAAGGTAACCAGATAGCAGCTCCCTAACACAAGATAATATCTGCCTGGTAGATCTAAGAACAGCACTCAATAGTAAAATCCAGGTCCCACTGAGACACATTCAGTTACATTGAGTAGGAGAAACAACAGCCTGCCAGAAAGATTTTTCATCGACCAAAAAATTATTAGAAAGCCTATGGGGATCTTGCCTTCCTTCCGGTAGGTTTTAGGTGGCGAAGTAGGGGGTTGAAGTTTTTTTTTAAAGAGACAGTTCTTTGACTATCGAATGGTTGAATATTTGAACGATTTTTCGTGCTGGCTCTTTCTGAAAGCACATGACCAGGCAAAGTGATCTGAGATAATAAAATATACTTGCTGGTTCAGGAATGACATTTTATATTGTAGAGTGAATTATTTGCAGTGTAAACAGTGTCATTTAGAAATAAAAACTACATCATAAAAATGATGACAGAATCCCTTTAAAGGGCTGGTTCACCTTTATGTTAACTTTTAGTATGTTATAGAATGACTAATTCTTTAAAAGATTTCATGTGGGCTTTATTTTTTTATATATTTTTTTAATTATCTGCTTTCCTCTTCTGAGTTTTTCCAGCTGTCAATTAGAAGGTTATTGACCCCGCTATTGCTCTTTAAAGCCACACATTTATACTTATTGTTACTTTTTATTACTTATCTTTGTATTCAGACCCTCTCCTATTCATATTCCTGTCCCTACTGTAATTCAAATCACTGCCTAGTTGGTAGGGTAATTTGGAACCTAGTAACCAGGGAGCTCCTAAATTTCCAAACATGAGAGCTTCTGAACAAAAAAAAACTAAATCCTTCAAAAACTAGAAATGAAGACCTATTGTCTCAGAATTTCACTGTAAAACATATTAAAGCTTAATTTAAAGGTGAACCACCCATTTAGAAGAAAATTAAACATACATGAAGTCTGCTGGGAGTTGGTTGATGCTGAGATCTTTGCAGCTATGCATAAGGTGGTTTAAAATACAAAGCCTATCCAAAGTTCCCCATGGATCGTGCCAGCTACATGTTATTTATTGCGAGCTCAATATTAGCTGATCATTAGAGTTTCTCTCCCTTTATTAGACGTCTTCAGTAAAATCCCTCAGCGATTTGATTAGCTTATAACTTGGGACCAGTATTCTTACTGCCAAAATAATATATTACTAGAACTGTCTTCTGAACTTCTGGCTGCAGACCTTTTTTCAATAAAGCGTCTGTTTACTGTTGGACGAGCATAGCACACCTTGAAATGGGTCTTGGTAATTTAGCTGCTGAAAATGGCTCAGAAGCAGAGGCCCATAAAAGTTTATTGACTTCTGTGTGCCAGCTTTAGGGTACAGGTTAGTCGGTCCCAAGGAAATTATCTTCATTGGATTTATTGCTTCATTACAAAGCAGTTTGTGTGCTGTCAGATAGTACTCAATGTATATATTTTACTCTACTTTGTAGCTATCTCTTTCTATTTGTATTTAGTATTAGCACTGAGACCTGCTAATTCCAGTATGGTTAATTGAAACTATGGACCAAATACCTAATTTAAAGCCTTGGCTTAGAAATATAATACCTGACCATTAATAAACCAGCCAATATTGCTTGTCATTCTTTTCTAATTTTTTTTTTTAAAAAAATGTGATGTTACTGTATAAAGACCCCAGTCTGTCCTATCCCTTTGTATAAGTCATTGCTGATGCTGGTTAAAAATTGGGGCAATATCAGATAACCGTATACCGTATAATATAGTACCGTAATATATACATATAGTATTGAAAGCTGAAGTGATGGACTAATCTGACACTTTTCACTTTGCCAAAAATTCGCAAGATGACAAAAATGTGCTGAAATGCATTGAAGTCTATGGGCAACAACACTTTATTGACGCGCAACAAATTGTGTTGTAAATTTTTGACAATCAACAATTTTTTTCACCCATTAGAGTCTATGAGTGTCTTGGGTATAATTTTCGCTTATCATTAGAGCTGACATATTACTCTATAAATCTTTTATTTGGCTGGCATCAAAGGAAAATAAAATTGATTTACAGAAACCAAACTTGCCATCTACATATTTCATGATATTACTGTTCGATTTGTTGCTTTCATTCACTATTAGGGACAAGCAAAATATTTTGTTGTGTTTTGGCAAAAAACTTCCATAGACACCAATGTATGATAAAAAAAAGTTGCTTGAAAAAAGGCCCATTGACTTTTGGTTTGGTGAATTTTTTGATGTTTTGAGAATTTGTGTCTAAGCAAAACAGGTCAGATTCGCCCATCACTACTCACTCTTACTAACCTCCCCATCCGGAGAACACCCTCAATGTAGGGAGATTAGGGATGCACTGAATCCAGGATTCAGTTCAGTATTCGGCCAGGATTCGGCTCTTTTCAGCAGGATTCGGATTCAGTCGAATCCTTGTGCCTAGCCTTAAAATCATGTGACTTTTCATCACAAAGCAAAGAAGTAAAACATTTTTCAGCGCACGTGGCTCTCTTTCCCCCCCTCTCCTCACTAATTTGCATATGTAGTTTGGTATTTGACCGAATTTATCAGTAAAGAATAGGGGGTTTGGCCAAATCCAAAATAGTGGATTCGGTTCATCCCAAATGGAGATATACAGTTCAAGGCCAGGAATGGGGTGATGATTTTCCCTAAGAATGTACAGTAGACCTCATTTTGCCCAATTTTGCTAAATCCAACACAGGGTTCCTATGGAGATTAGTTGATAGAGAACCACCTCAGCTCTGTAAAGAGTTTGCTCATCTATCAAAAAAGTTTCTAGCCCAGTGGAGTTTACAATCGAATCAAATAGACGCTACAGTTAATATCATCAGGAGCCAATGAAGCTGTCTGTATGTTTTTGGAGTGCTGAAGGAGAATGGAAAAAAATGCATACATACTTTAGTGCTAACGCACCCCTTTAAGGGGCACTAAACCCATAAAACAAATAGGTCTGAACAATTGAAACGTTATGTAGTGCACATGTGGGCAAATTCACTAAGCGCCGCTGGCGTAACTTCGCTAGTGTTACTTCGCACCCTTACAGCTGGCAAATTTGCATAACGGACGTAACTACGCAAATTCACTAACGCGCGCATTGTTCTGAACACTACCTTTTACCCTAGACTTCCTTCGCCACCTCAGACCAGGCCAAGCGCAATAGAGTAGATAGGGATTGCTTCAAAAAAGTTAAAAAATGTTCTAAGTCCCAAAAAACGCAAACATTTTTTTGGGGCTCCCCTCCATACATTTCCTAACTCATGGCAACTTAACTATACAGTGGGCACATGTGTAGGGCAAAATAAAAAATAAAAATGTTATTTGATGTTTTGAAGGTTTCCCAGGCTTGTGTAGTGCTGCTACATATACCTCCATTGTAACTTGAATTTGGCACCGTATGCAAATTAACAATCGCTAGTGTAACTTCGCTTTGCTTGGCGAATTAACGCTAGCGCAACTTCAAAACCTTACGCTACCCCTGAGGGCAACTTCAGATTTTAGTGAATTTGTGGAGCGCAACTACGATTCTTAGTGAATGTCCCACATGGTCTGCATCCCTGTAATAGTAATGACTGAGGCCTTCAAAGATGTGAACATGAGCTTTCCATTTTGAATTTTGTTTTGTCTTTTTTTGAGTATCAATACCACTGTACATGCTCAGTAATCCTGTATATTGTGAGTGGGTACCAAACTCAGGTATCTGCCACTGCCAGCAACCCAAATGCCAGATGATGGAGAGCTTTTGGAAATATGAAGGCAAATTTGAAGGCATCTGCTAAAGGTGGCCTTGGGTTGGCCACCTATATATATAATACTGACTCTGGCAGCAGTGCTTTAAAGAATAATTAAAGCATGGCAAATAAGGAGGCTAGAAGTGCTACACGTTAAATTTTTGGGTTATATTATATAACTATATATATATATATAGATACAGTCTCCATAATTCTACTTAATATTTTAAATATTATAATTTAGTGAATAAAACAATCTATAAAAATTGTGTAAAACATGTGTGAAACATAGTGCATCAAAATCAACCCGTGATTTCAATTATGTGTATCATTCATTAATATCCACAAGATGTCATTAAAGTTTGTTGAAATTATATTATATCATTCTTGAAAAAGGTCCCAACGAGGACCGAAACGTTGGATTATGGTAAAATAATAAAAAAATTAATTATTTGTACATGGGTGTGCCGGTTCCTTGATGTTCATGGATATATATATAAATATATCATTTAACCGAGCAGCCCGTTTATACATTTTGGCCTTGGAGTGCGGATACTCACTGTACATATATATATATATATATATATATATATATATATATAATCCTCCTCGGACTGGAGCACTCATACAGCAAAGGCCAACTGCCTGGGTGCGGGTTAAGAAAAATGTGTACAAACGAGTATTGGAAAAACCGCACACACAGGACTTGAATGAATGAAAAAACAAAATTGTATTATGACGTTTCAGCTCTGATACTAGAGCCTTCCTCAGGTGAAATACACAGTGCAAATAACAATCTATTTAAACATAAAATGGCGCCAAACATCAGCTTGTGATGTCATCAGAGCCTGGGTGCGTCACTTATTAGTGGTGCATAAATCAGTAGAACCAAGCAGCCTCTATTCCTATGTAGGTGAGTGTCCCAAGTGTATGTGCAGCATACTGTGCGGCAGTGAAGGTGCTGTGTGTGCTACAGCCGTGCTGTGACCCATATACTTGTGCTGTTTTAAAATCAATCGCCACTTACCCAGGAGGGCCGCGAGGAGCAGAGGGAGAGAAGCTCGGGGGCATAAGTCGGTCTATTAGATGGCATTTAGAACAGCGCAAATAGGTGCGAGTGGGGTGGGCCTTTGGTCTCGCTCCTTCTCTGGCACCTGGGCGCTGAAAGTATACATGGGTATACATTGGCTAAGCAAACCCTGTGGCTGCAGTACTCACGGCCCTGTGAGTGACATCTTCACCGCTTGGAGGCGGGGCCTACTAAGGGCAGGAACGGGGAGACCGGTACACACCGGCAGTAAGCTCACGCCTTTTCTAAGTTGGAAGGATTGGAAGGATAGGTAAAGGGGTTGCAGCATCTTATGGAACACGCCTCCTGTCTATGGAGGTGACATGACGAGCGCTCCTCTCCCTCTGCTCCTCGCGGCCCTCCTGGGTAAGTGGCGATTGATTTTAAAACAGCACAAGTATATGGGTCACAGCACGGCTGTAGCACACACAGCACCTTCACTGCCGCACAGTATGCTGCACATACACTTGGGACACTCACCTACATAGGAATAGCGGCTGCTTAGTGCTACTGATTTATGCACCACTAATTAGTGTTGCACCCAGGCTCTGATGACATCACAAGCTGATGTTTGGCGCCATTTTATGTTTAAATATGTTATATGTAAAAAAATGTTATTTGCACTGTGTATTTCACCTGAGGAAGGCTCTAGTATCAGAGCCGAAACATCGTAATAAAATTTTGTTTTTTCATTCATACAAGTCCTGTGTGTGCGGTTTTTCCAATACTTGTTTATATATATATATATATATATATATATATATATATATATATATATATTTATTTATATAGTTATATAATATATCCCAAAAATGTAATGTGTAGTACTTCTAGCCTCCTTATTTGCCATGCTTTAATTCTTCTTTAAAGATAGCACTGCTGCCAGAGTCAGTATTATGATATAAAAATAGCCAAGTCATCCAACCGTAATAATGGGCATTTATATAAAAGAATATTACGATCAAAACCCAAGCCATCCAGCAGTGCTAGTGTGTATCTACATGAAAGAATGCATGGGGCAGACATGAAACTGCTCTACGTGATCACATTGTTCTTTTCTCATATTCTCTCCCTCTGTGCCTGAGCTGAAGAGCGTCGGAAATGGCTAACACATTCCAGCAGGCCACTGAACAGAAGGGGATATCAAATTTAAAATCCTAATGAACAGCCTGCCCCTCATCATTTACTACACATTTTTAATTACAGCTCAGTGTCACTGGTGGCTGACCTGTCACTTTACTGCTTTTTGTAATAATCCTTGATCGGTTTCCTAATGACTCTAGAAAACGGTGGAGATGTTCAGGTGGAGCGTTTATATCAGCGAGACAAACCGTAGCAACAAATCATCCCCTTAATGTAAGGAAGCAGAATCTGTCGCAAGCCTGTTATTACTGCTCTTGAATAATTATACTATTCGGTATAGTTTGTGCGCCTATACGCCGTTGTTAGGGTATGACTGATTCAAATGACAAAAACGCAGATGCTGAGACTTGTAGCTGTTTTCTATGCTGTCACATTGTGCCCTTGATACTTTATTTTAATTAATGACAGTTTTTTTTTTTGCCTTTAAATGAAACCGAGCAAGCCTCCCCCGCACTAATATGGCATCACTAATGACTTATCTTATGAGCCCGGCCGCATAAGACGTTTTCATGGTGTGTGATTATTTGCTCACCTTCACTTTGCAAACTCTGTTTTGATTTCGCTCTGCTTGCATTTGAAAATGTGATATATGATTTAGCAGCTGTATCGCGCTGGGAAAGAAAACAACTTGACATTTATTTTTATTTTTTTGGATACCGTTCAATTATGATTCTGATTTTGGCATTGAAATTGCCGGCTGTATTGGTCACTGAGGAAAGCAAGTTAGTTAAATTGTGATGTGCAGGAAACAGAAACATTTTCCTCGTTATGTTTCCATATTCAGAACATGTTGATGCTAAGGAAAGGGGGGGATACAATAAACATAATATATTTTACCTTCACATCACCAAGCTCCTGCTAATACACATTCTGTAGTGCTACAGATACTTAAAGGAGAAGGAAAGGTCCAATCCATGTGGGGTGCCAAATGTTAGAGCACCCCCAAGGATTGTACCTTATAACCCAGGTGCTCTTGTTAGCAGTATACTGCACCGGCCTGGGGTTCTTGTGAGCAAGAGGTCTTCTTCCTCCCTTCTTTCTTGCATGGGCATGCATCTGCAGTAGAGTTAAGAAAGACTTTTACAAGAAAGCTGACATTTTTCTCTACTACCCATGTGTCGGCCACAGGAGTTTGAAGAAAGAAGAGGGGAGGAAGAGGATCACTCGATTGCAGGTACCCCAAGCTGGTGCAGTTTTCTGCTAACAGGCACCAGTCCGGGGTTTCAGGTTATTGATTACAATCTTTGGGGGTGTCATAATATTTGGCACACCTCATGGATTTGACCATTCCATCTTCTTTAAGAGGTAAAGCACTTCTACATGTGATTCCTCTCTTAGCTGGGAGACTTGGGTGCCAGGGACCCTTTGCCAGGAACAGTAGGTTTACTTAAGAAATAACATTTTTCCTTTGTACATCAAATATGTCAGGGCAGAGATTCCCACACTGGGTTCACAGTGGGAATTACTTATGTCACAGGTCTCTGCTCCCAATTCACCTACCTACTTGAATTCCTACACTTAGTAAATGTCAACCGAGGAACTATCCACATTGGCTGGGTACAAAGCTGCTCTTATTAGATACCTTTTCCTTCTTATACTCCTGTGATGTCATAAAATTGTCTGGTCTAATCACTAACTGTATATCAGTGATCCACAACTAGTGGCTTGTGGGCAACATGTTGTTCACCAACCCCTTGAATGTTGCTTCCAGTGATCTCAAAGCAGATGCATATTTTTGAATTCAGGTGTACTCCTAAAGAGAGCCTCCTGTAGGCTGCCAATCCACGTAGGGGCTGCCAAATGGCCAATCACAGCCCTTATTTTGCACCTCCCAGGAACACTGTCCGTGCTTGTCTTGCTCCCAACTCTTTTTTACATTTGAATGTAGCTTACTGGTTCAAAAGGTTGAGGATCCCTAACTTATAGGAACCATTCAGCATGTAGTATGTGCGGGTCTTCTTTTTTATAAAACAAACATCATATTGGTTGCTATAGATTACAGCTGGGCAAAATATGTATAGATATTGGGTCTATTCTGCCACTATCTTAACTTAATTCATGAGTTGTATCCCCAGCTCCACTAAGGATCAAGTTACCTAAGGGCTCAATCTTCTTAATTAGACAACATCCACCCCTAGTACTAGATTGAGTAAATTTTAAAGGCTGTGAACAGAAACTACAATTAATACTCCAGGTGCCTAATGTGAACACCTCCCTCCCACAAGAGGTACTCAGCATAGGTACTCTTCCTCACAGTAGGGATAGTGTGATGGCTAACCACTTATAGGTTCACCTTTTAGTGTTAAATGAATGTCCACTATTTAATTGTATAGGTGATTTTCATCAATATTCATCAAAGTGAATTTCCTATAATTAAGGATGAACTTTAGTTTGCCAGTTTACTAAAAATAGACATACCTTAGCTAAATGGTCAGCCAGATAGGTAATGTTTGATTGCAAGATACATTGTGCTCTCCTATCATCCAAGCAGATCACAGGAATTCATTGTAGATATTTTCTATACGGTGCTCTACTATATAAGAATAGAATCTTCATTAAAAGTACAATTATTAAATATTTAAAAGACCCTGTCATCAGTCCAAACAATGCAAACTAAACACAGGAAGAAATACATGGCAAAATTTTGTATATGAAAAATGCCAAATTCTAGTATACAGTATCTAGTAGAATTAAATGTCAAGCAACTGAACAGTTCTCAGTTTTGTTGAAACTGTTTCTCATGAACTAACAGGTGGACATGGCCAAGTATTCATTTTCTATTTTTACAAAAACTTATGTAAGTAATATTTTGACCAGGAACATCAAATGTAAAGCTAAAACACCAAACATCTGCTTGGAAAATTAAAATGTAAAAAGTAAAACATTTCTTAGCATATAAGATTATAATTTACTATAAATAATAAAGAAACTTAAGTCATGCATATCAATAGGCATGCCTTTTGCATGTGAATGATTGCCTTGGTAATACCAGCAAGTTCTTTGGAGAACATCAAATCCCTTGATAGATGAATGTTGCCACGAGGATTTATACTCTTCAGGCTTTAAGTAAAATAGCTTCAGTTGCTTTCTGCTATTTACGGATATTGAAATAGAAGGTTATAGCAAAATGATTTACAGATAGTAATTGCATTTCCCAGCATACCTCTTTCCATAAATGAGATCACAAATCCAGACTGCGTACAGCCTAAACATAACTCTGTCAATATTTCTACCACTTGATGCAAACGAACACCTTGTGTCCCAAGCCTCTGTTCTGGAGACATCAAAGAGATGAAACCGATATGAAATAATCAGGGTTTGAACTTGTGGAGTGCTTCATACTACACAGGTAACTGCAATGCAGCATGGGCTGAGATCTCTCATTCATGTGAGCCAAGAGTGTTAGCAAAATTATAGATAAAAACATTTTTTTGAACAGAGAGAGCCTTTATACTGCATTGTAGAGGTAATAATGTATAAGGCTGTTTATTTACAACTTGATCATGGTCAAGAGGTGGTCAACGTAGACGTAACAAATATGAACTTTCCTGGAAAAGATCTTTCCAAAAAATTAATCATGTTAATACACACGTGTAGAGCTGAATTGTCAGATAAACAGGTAGAAACAATAGAATTCTACCTGTATCTGACGATTTAGCACAAGCAGCGGCCAATGTTCGGGTGCCTTCAAAGACACCTATAAAAATTTTCTGCCTGGGCCAATCAGCGAGCTGACCGATATCCATCTGCTGATATCGGTCGGCTTGTCTTAAGCCATACATGCACCAAATATTGTACGAAATTTTTTTTATACGATAATATTTTTTGTTACATTTTACAATAAGTATAATGAATGAGAAAATATGCTGGGCTGCTATGTGTCATGGGGATAGGACAAATATTATCTGTGTTTTTGCATAAACTTGAAACACCACAGGCTCTTTGTACCAGGTGGAGGGATCTATTACTATTTCACATTCCTCGTTTCTGAACAGAAATCTGCTTTGATTGCTCCCTGGCTGTGAAGACAAGGAGAATTCCTCAGAGGTACCTGAGAAAGATTCAGCAACTTATAAAATTAGTTGGGGAATTTTGAAACTACTCAAAGAGCAAACCACATAACTGTGAGGGCAATATCTATTATTGGCAAATGAGTGGTCAGGGGATTTTGTGCAGGGGTAATGAACCTTAAATAGGACTTTAGAGATTGGGACATAGAACACAGGTCACATGTTGCATGGTGCTATGATTAGTGTTATTGCCTTGCAGAGTCTTTTGTCCAACCAGCATTGAGTGTTTTATTCTTCTTTGCAAAGGTTTCCTCCAGAAACATAAAAGTAGGTGCTACCTGGCTACTGATGTGCCTTATTTCAGCAAAGAGATGAACTCTTTTAGTCTTGAAGTGGCAATAATTGAATGATAAAACAGGCATTACCACCATAACACCAGTGTTTGTTCTATGCAGGGGCACCATCTGGATGAAGAATGATGAAGATCCCTCAGTGGATAAAAATGTTTGTGTTATGGTAGCTTCTTCTTATAAATTATTGCTCGAGGAAACCATTGCAAATACTGGTTCTCTGTTGATGGAACTATGTATGGCTACACCTCTGGACCAGTATTAGTCTATGAATCATTTGGGTGAAATTCTTAATCGTCTTTTTGTATTGTCTTAATGAGAAAGCCTTTATAGCTATAGCTAGTATGTGTGTAATGCCAGTGCTTCATTGCGACAAGCTGCACTGGAGCTCTGCATAATTTGCATGTCAACTCATTTTTAATTAAAAATACAAATACATTTTGGCTGCTGTTCCTTTAGATAATGCAGAGTTTCACCCTTCTAAATGTTGGAAGGTCTGTGTATGTTGGGCAGGTTTGGACTGGGAATCAAAATAGGCCCTGTCATTTCAGGTACACAGAGGCCCAATCATACCAATAAATAGTGTCTGTCTATGGCAACTGAAAGCAGCCCATTTGGCATTTGCCAGAACCCACAGTCCGGGCCTGATCTTGGGTGGTGAGGGGGATATTTAGTTAAGTCTAGCTTTTGCTTCTCTTGTAAGAGAGTTAATGGCCAGTATCCCCTGTGTAAGGGTGCACATATACCACATATTTGTTACACTATTTTAGGCTATATTAGACCAAAATGCTTAATGTCCAGCTAAAGAAATAGAGCATGGGTTACATTTGACACTAAAGGCAGGGCCTTCGCTAAGTGGAAGTAAAGTTGGTAAGTTGTATTGGAACTACAGCTTCCTTAGGCTACTGTGCATGAACGTAAAATAAAGGATGCTAAGGAGGTTCTTGTGACAAACAATAATTTTTTTTTTGTCAGAGACAAATTATACACAGGGTATACTTACAAGTCGACAGAGGAAATTGCTGATAAAATGTTAGAATGCCAGGACAGTTGAAGCAAATGTGGAAGCAGCAAGGGTGGTTTAAGGTACATCTCTAGGATGGAATGCCCCATTGTGGTCTGGATCCCATACAGTGGAAAGATCAAGGAGATTAAATTTAAGCCTGATTCCCTATCCAGCTGGGGTCCCTTCACTTAGGCAGACTAAGAGCCTATAGGTGAGCTATTCCCTACCACAAATCATTGTTGAAACACAGGCTGCTCGTTCTAATTAACCTCTTTATCTCTCTCTACTAGATGTCATTGGCTGGCCTCATTCATGAGGTCCCTGCTCCCTAACTTATTACTTAAGGTACAGGTCCCTCTAGGGCAGAATAGCTTTACTGGGCCATGTTGTACTCCCTGAAACATCCAGCTGGATCAGCAACCAGAAGCCAAAGAGAAAGGTCCACCCCTAACCAGACACTAAGTGTGGCAGTAAGTGGTCATAAGCCAGTAGGCCAATGGAACAAATATTCAAATTATAAACTAGATACATGTGCATCTGCCCAGCAACTAGGGAGATGAGGAAGTGTAGGGATTTAATACACAGGGACATACTAAATGTATGGTTCCCTATATAATGTATGCGGTTTAGGCCACTCTAAAAAGTTACAGGTATGGGCCCTATTATCCAAAATGCTCTGGACTTGGGGTTTTCTGGATAATGTATCTTTCTCATATTTGGATCTTCATACCTTAAGGCTACTAGAAAATCATCTAAACCTTAAATAAACCCAATAGTCTGGTTTTGCTTCCAATAAGAATTAATTCCATCTTATTTTGGATCAAGTACAAGGTACTGATTTATTAAATACATTTGGATTATTTGGATAAAATGGAGTGTATGGGAGACTCCCTTTCTATCATTTGGAGCTTTCTGGATAATGAGATTTCATATCTGTACAAGATGTTAAATTATTTTAAAGACAATTTACAGTTGTGATGAAAACTAAATTAAGGTATTCTTACCTCCTTAGGGCTGTATTGGCATATTCCCATAATGCCCTTCATTCATAGAAAAGAAGATAAGAAAATTAAGAATACAAATAAGCCTGGTCCATAGATCAATAATGTTCCTTTAGGCAAAAAGCCAAGACCTAATTACTTTTTTACTGGTCTACTTGGTCTTCTTACCATCAAAAATATTTTATCCAACAGATTTATAAATAATTACGTTACTGAGCTAATTATTAAAAACAACCTAATAACCATACATGCCTAGTCTGACTAAGAAATATGCTTTCCAGAGAAAGTAGGTGCCGCACAATATGGAAAACAGAGGGACTTGAAGACAATGGAACAAGAGGGAGCAGTTGTATGACTCTGCCAGCCTAAGGGAAGTTGGGAAATTGCTCTTACAAATCAGATAAACTATTGCAGTGTCCTTTCAAAAAAGATCCTTTTTCAATATAAGCCAAACTTAATTGAGCTCATGTCAAAAATGGGGGTATTTTTCCCTTTATGGCTTTTGAAGACTGTGTTTAATTTTGTTCGAAGCATACATAACATCTTGCTCCTGGTGTTTTGGTGATGGTTGACATGTTGCCTTTGTTAAGTAACATATAGAAATGTGAATATCTAACCATGCAATATTCATGAAGCTTTTTCATTCAAACAAGTTTACACAGTAGGTGACATTTAATTCAACTGCTTTGTATAATTTATGGAGCAAACATGTTGCCATCCCGGACTAATTAGAGACATTTAAACCAAATTACTCTAATGTGTCAGACATTACAGGATACAAGGTGGAACGTTTTTTATTTCCCACACACTAAATAAGTTGTACTTTGGTGGTAATTGAGTCAAATATGCGGCAAACTGTTAAGAACACATGGGTCTGTAATATCTCTTGTTTACTCACTTCCAAAATGAAAAGAACAGGCAAAAAATATGTTCAACTTAATTGACTTTAAATAATGTATAAATTTAATTCTTTTCACAGTGTTGTTCTGTACTTAAAATTCTTCATTGCAATTTAATAAGAAGTCTTCACTTGATTGTGTGTTTCAATATCCAAGCTACCATTGTAACCGCACATTTCTATAATTTACGAGTAAAGTAGAAATACGCAGTAAGTGGTGCTGGAATTGTGTTTAGCCAAACTTAGCAACATTTAAATAAGAAATACGCTGGGAAATATTTTTTTTAAAGGGCATCTAAAGGCCATACTGGTGAACAGACACAAGGATAGTAGTGGGCATGTATTGTGCTTGTAACTAAGGACCCTAGGTTACCAATGAATCAGACCAAAAATACAGTATGAAGGGGGGGTGTCAGGAATACCTCATATAAGTACAGACACTGGTTTTAAATGGTATTAACCATAGTCATCCCCAAGAAAAGTTTAAAGAAACATGCCGGTAGTTTGTACAGAGCCTTGATCTGGTGACTGGGCAAACAACTCTTCTGTGGCCAAAGGCAGGGATCCCCAACCTTTTTCACCCGTGAGCAACATTCAGAAGTAAAAGGAGTTGGGGAGCAACACAAGCATGAAAAATGTTCTTGGGATGCCAAATAAGTGCTGTGATTGGCTATTTGGTAGCCCCTATGTGGATTGTCAACCTACATTGAGGCTCTGTTTGGCAGTGCACCTGGTTTTTATACAACCAGAACTTGCTTGGAATTCAAAAATAAGCACCAGCTTTGAGGCCACTGGGAGCAACATCCAAGGGGTTGGAGAGCAACATGTTGCTCACAAGCTACTGTTTGGAGTTCCCTGGCCAAGGGAAACCAAAGTTGAAAAACATGGCAAATTTGTTGGTCGAAAAATTCCAGAATTAAGGAAAGTTTTGTCCCTATATTACTTTTAACATTTCCAGCAATATTCTCCAAAGGCAGTAGTGGACAACTATACTGGAGTAACCGGAGGGAGTGACTGGGGTTGTCAGCATTTTATCTCCAGACAACAGGATGGAATGGAATGGTATTTGGGCATTTGCTGGTTATAGTTACATGGGTATGTTGGGTTAAAAAAACAAAAAGTCCATCAAGTTCAACGCCAACAACTGAAACCATTTAAAGGTACCATTTAGGTACAGGTATGTATTCACTTTTTCTCTTTAATAATAAAATAGTACCATGTACTTGATCCCAACTAAGATATAATTAATCTTTATTAGAAGCAAAACTAGGCTATTGGGTTATTTACATTATTTTATAGTAAACTTAAGGAATGAAGATCCAAATTACAGAAGGATCAGTTAAACTGAAACCCCCACATCACAAACAGTCTGGATAACAGGTCTTACTGTATAAGGTCAGCATAGGACTGGGGCAGATAGCAAACAACAGCCACAGAGTGCATCCCAGGAAAGGTCTGGTCTGACAGAAGATATGTCAGACCAGAAAATATCACCCTAGGACATCTAATTTATGCCCTATTTCCAAAATGAGGTTTGCGAAAGAAGCATTTTGTAAAACCAATTTTTCACCCTGGTGGTAAAATAATAAGTGGAATGCTGCTTGCCATTCATATATGAGGCCAAGGAATTAAACTGTAGTTGGGAGAACACACATTCATATTGTAGAACCCTACCAGAGAGCTGACATTTAGCATATTTCCTTGATCGTCTTGTATAAAATGTACATACAGAATGAAAGTGCAAATCTGTTCATTAACTGAGCCACAGTCACTTTTATAAGGTTTTTCTGCTTGCAGAGCCTAACATAGCAGAAAATTGCACATTATTGTATCAAGTATAGCCGTGTGTTCCCAAGGCAATCCTCAGATTTATTTAATAGGTCCCAAATTCAGACATACTGTGAAGGAGAATATTCTATTTCCCTATCAATGTGGGCTTGAAAAAAAAAATCTGCTGTTGCTGCATTTCCCATTCACACTCAGATATCAGCAGTCATTTAACATTTACATTTAGTTTAAATGGCATACTAAAAAAAGATAAGTTCTTAATTAGATTTGGTAAATGGCCTTGTGATTTTTTTTTATTAAAATCCAAATTTTAAAACCTCAAAAAAAAAATTTTGCTAGAAAACTTGAATTTTTAGAGGAAGAAAAACTAATTTTTCTCGAGATTCATTATACACCCATTGCTGCAAACAGCCCGAATCCAAAAATTCACCATCAGAGTCCTGTCAAGATCGTGTATAAATCAATGGGAGAAGCTATCTCAATTTGAAGTTTTTGTGGTCTGTGCTTGGTTTAGCCTGAAAATCCAACTTTTTTGAGGTTTTCAGGCAAAGAAAAAATGTGACTGATTCTGGAAAGCTAAAATCTTTTCATATTTTTATCATATTTTAATATGAGATAAATTTGGATTAATAATGTCTTTATTAAGAAATAACTTAGCGGAACTTCTCTTGCTCTCCCCTTCAGAAAAGGCGATCCGGTGATCCATCATGCGCCGCTCGATTTCTCCTCCCTTCTTTCTATATAGGAGATATCCAGGGAGAAGAAATCAGATGCCGCATGATGCATTGTCGACGTGCCGCCTTTTCTGAAGAGGAGCGCAAGCGGAGTTTCGCTAAGTTATTTCTTAATAAAGACTAAGCGATTTAAAAGTTTAATTTGTCCTTGTGTTTTTTTTTTTTTATTCTATCCTAACGAATTTTATATATTTTTTTAAAAATTAATGTTACTGATCCTTTAAATGTATATCTGCAGAAATAAGTCAAATCAACTGGACTTGTTGGATGACTGGTGAAACGTCTTCAAGAAAAACACAGCAAGTCCAGTTGATTTGACTTATTTCTACAGATATATCATGACGTGGATGAATGAGAAACTTCACAAACCTTAAATGAATTTTTTTTTCCTTCAGATTATTGGAGATTATAGAAGATTTAATTTTAAAAACATTGTTAAGAAAGCATTTGTGTCTTTATTCTCATGTCCCAGGCCATAAATAATTTACTAAATAGATTTTGTATGTTGTAATGGATATTTCAAATTCTATTGCCTGTTTCTTGCAAGACATTTTTTACTTGAACCAAAAACTACACGATCAGTATCAGTCCACTTTTCCTCATTCTATATACTGGATACAGTTACCATAAGCCGCTATATGGTGTTCCACAAACAATTCCCCAAATCTAGTCTGCCAATGGGAAACCCCATGGCTGACTCAGTAGCCTTTCTATTGACTAGATTAGGGATAATGTCCTACATAACTGACCTAGGAAAAAAAAGAGTTGTTGCTCTTCTTCTCTTAGTTGGCAACAGTCATAAACTTGCAGGTAATGATTATATGTCTCCATTAGCAGAATGTAGGAAGAGAGAAGCATTTTTCTTCAGATATGCATTATTTATAAAATAGGATCTAGGTCTATCCCCATCTATCATGAAATGTATTCTTAAGTTTTTTCATTATCCATATCTGATTAGTAGATGTTTTCTGTTCTGTGTTTACAGAATATTTGCATAGTTATTTTCCACCATAAGCCCAAAATGTGGTTGCACATTAAATGGTAGACAGTTCACTTGCTATTTGATCTATTACCAGTGTCCACTCACCTCCTTATTTAAAGAACTCATTTTTTTCTCATGCATATATTGGAAAAGGTAATTCATGTTATTTTTATATTTCCTGCATTTTTCCATTTCAAAAACAAAACAATATAACCCAGAGGAGAGGCACAACGTAACTCATGAATTTATCATTTACATGGCCCATCAGGTGAGCCATGTATTAAGTGTATGAGAACACATAATGTATTGTGTTTCTCAAAGATGCTCATCGGCTCTACTTATATTATTGTTTAGCTCTAATTTATTCTGTAGCTTTCCCCATTATTCCCTTTTTGCTCTGCTCTGGTTGGTTCCATTTAAATTGTTATATTTACACTAGTGAACACAGGAAAGCCTCTTTTTGTGGTTAAATCATGTCATGATTGTAAGTGGCTAAATCCCTCATATCACACTTCTGATGTTTTTTCGTTGATATTGTGATTGTGTTACATAGTTGAAAAAAGGCACACGTCCATCACCTTTTAAGTCTATATTTAACCTGTCTAACTGCTAGTTGATCCAAAGGAAGGCAAAAAAATCCTGCCAACAGAACAGTCGATGGATCAACTTGTACTATGAGCTATCTCCCATAACCCTGTATTCCCTCACTTGCTAAACACCATCCAACCGCTTCTTATACCTATCTAATGTATCAGCCTGTACCACTGATTCAGGGAGAGAATTCCACATCTTCACAGCTCTCACTGTAACAAACCCCTTCCCAATATTTAGGCGGAACCTCTTTTCTTCTAATCGGAATGGGTGAACTTGTGTCAGCTGGAAAGACCTACTGGTAAATAAATCATTAGAGAGATTATTATATGATCCCCTTATATTTTTATACATAGTTATCATATCGCCCCTTAAGCGCCTCTTCTCCAGAGTGAAAATGACAGTATACAGTGATACATTTAACAGATGTGTGACATTCTGAAACTATTGAAAAGTTGAGGCCATGTGGGATCAGCCCTTAATTTAATTTTCCAGGTAATGAAAGGCAAATGAAAAAGAGCAAATGTTAGCAAATTTAAGTTATTTGTTCAGCTGCATTTATATTTAAATAAACACAGATGGTGATATAAAATACAATACTATGGGGTCCTGTATGTATAAACATTATGAAGAACTGCATGGGTATTCCTGCTGTTTTAGATCTGCAACTGTCTTTATCTTTATAAACCTTGCAGTTGGTATAGGCTAATGAGGGAGAGCTATTTAGAGGCAGAAGGATCAATACATCAGTAGTAGGGCCTTGTTTTGCCGCCAGAAATGATGGCCATAGACTTGTATTATGGATTTGCGCGTCAAAAAAAAAATGCGCGTCAACATTTTTTTGACACCCATAGACTTTAATGAGCATCGGCGACATTTCACTGATGGTGAATTTGTTGGCGAAACTAAGCGGGTCAAATTCGTCAAAGCCTAATCAGTAGTTTAGACTATAAGGTTCTTGTAAAACATAGTTATGAACAATAGTATTCAAACCTTCTTTATAATTCTAAAGGTAAAAAGTAATACAGACATCATATAATAATACACTCTGCGTTAATGTCAATGGAAAGGAGAAAAGTAAATTTAAACAAAATATTCTTTATTATCTGCCATCTTTAAGTAGGGAGACCATTTCCTTGTATATATATCTCTATATTGAAAACAAATACAGATATTGGCCCTGTTATCAGATAATGAATCTTTCCATAATTTGGATCTTTATACCTCAAGTCTATTAGAAAATCATGTAAATATTAAATAAACCCAATAGGCTGGTTTTGCTTCCCATAAGGATTAATTATATTTTAGTTTGGATCAAGTACAAGGTACTGTTTTATTATTGTTAACCCTTTAAATGCCACAGATCGTAGAATCTACGTTCTGTGGCAAAGGTACTTGAAATGCCACAGAACGTAGATTCTACGTTCTGCAGCACTTCCGGGTTCAGAAGCGGAGGAGCGGCTGTTAGAGCCGCTCGCTCCGTTCCTGCTCGATCCCCTGCCCCTAGGCAACGAGCAGAGCAGGGGATCGAGTGGCCCCTGGGGCGCGATCGCCCAGGGGCCCAAAAACAGCAGCAGGCACGTGTTACTTACGTGTCCTGCTGCTGCAGCCTGCACCGGATCGTCGATCTCCGCCCCCACAGCACACAGACAGGAACCACGACGCAGAGGTCTTCCAGGGAGTCTTCCTGATCGCCTGCAACAGTCTCCAGCGATTTTTTCAGGTTAGTGCAACAATTACACACACAAACACACCAACACACACTTATTACAGTAATACACACTTAGATTCACACTTACACACACTTACACATACTTTTTGGGGATTGGGGGGGTCACTTACACTCACTGCACTTACACACATGTGCACACGCACACACGCGCACATAACATGTAATTTACCATTTGTACACACGCACACGCACATACATGGCATTGTGGCTTTTTTTTTTTTTTTCTTATCGCATCGTCTCTTTTTTTGGCTGAAAAAAATGTTTTATTGCCATTACGAATAGCGTATTCGCTAACCGTACTGTGCAATATCTTTTTTATGTTATTTCGGTGATTATATTGCAATTTTGGGTATTTTGGTGCATTTTTAGCCATTTTATTGAATTTTTAGCCATTTTATTGCATTTTCAGCTCTGCGTATGTTGTGTTCACTTGTTTCTAGCCGTATAACCTGTTTGGCCCAGCTAAAATATTGAAACTGTGATTCTGACGGCCGATAACACTAGTCTGGAAAAAAAACATTGATTTTTGTGGTTTTATTGGATTTTTTTGCATTTCCCTCTTTACTGCCTTATTTTGTTTTGCCTTGTAAATTTTATCTACTTTATATCCATTTGGGGGTCTCTGTGCGCCACATAGTTTGGTATATCTATGCATATTGGGCATCAAAGTGTTCAGTAGACCCCTGGCGTTCATATTTAGGATGTTTTATGCTGATACGTTACGAAATGTGGGGCATATAATGGGGTAAAATTCAAGCTTTGTGACGATTTTCAGAAATTTGATAAAAACCGTTATGTTCAGCATTGCTTTGCAGTTTGGCAGTTTGCAGTAGAAACACTTATTTACCCATATTGGATTCGTCAGAATGTGTACTTTCTGAAAATATATGGTTTTCTGGGGTCTCTGTACTGTTAGGGGGGTCTAATGTCACATAATACACACACCAGGTGCTCATATTGCAGCAGCCAGCGCGTCAGCCGTGAAAATGTATATACACTATTGTCATTTGGGGGTCTCTGTGCGCCACATAGTTTGGTATATCTATGCATATTGGGCATCAAAGTGTTCAGTAGACCCCATGCGTTCATATTTAGGATGTTTTATGCTGATACGTTACGAAATGTGGGGCATATAATGGGGTAAAATTCAAGCTTTGTGACGATTTTCAGAAATTTGATAAAAACCGTTATGTTCAGCATTGCTTTGCAGTTTGGCAGTTTGCAGTAGAAACACTTATTTACCCATATTGGATTCGTCAGAATGTGTACTTTCTGAAAATATATGGTTTTCTGGGGTCTCTGTACTGTTAGGGGGGTCTAATGTCGCATAATACACACACCAGGTGCTCATATTGCAGCAGCCAGCGCGTCAGCCATGAAAATGTATATACACTATTGTCATTTGGGGGTCTCTGTGCGCCACATAGTTTGGTATATCTATGCATATTGGGCATCAAAGTGTTCAGTAGACCCCTGGCGTTCATATTTAGGATGTTTTATGCTGATACGTTACGAAATGTGGGGCATATAATGGGGTAAAATTCAAGCTTTGTGACGATTTTCAGAAATTTGATAAAAACCGTTATGTTCAGCATTGCTTTGCAGTTTGGCAGTTTGCAGTAGAAACACTTATTTACCCATATTGGATTCGTCAGAATGTGTACTTTCTGAAAATATATGGTTTTCTGGGGTCTCTGTACTGTTAGGGGGGTCTAATGTCGCATAATACACACACCAGGTGCTCATATTGCAGCAGCCAGTGCGTCAGCCGTGAAAATGTATATACACTATTGTCATTTGGGGGTCTCTGTGCGCCACATAGTTTGGTATATCTATGCATATTGGGCATCAAAGTGTTAAGTAGACCCCTGGCGTTCATATTTAGGATGTTTTATGCTGATACGTTACGAAATGTGGGGCATATAATGGGGTAAAATTCAAGCTTTGTGACGATTTTCAGAAATTTGATAAAAACCGTTATGTTCAGCATTGCTTTGCAGTTTGGCAGTTTGCAGTAGAAACACTTATTTACCCATATTGGATTCGTCAGAATGTGTACTTTCTGAAAATATATGGTTTTCTGGGGTCTCTGTACTGTTAGGGGGGTCTAATGTCGCATAATACACACACCAGGTGCTCATATTGCAGCAGCCAGCGCGTCAGCCGTGAAAATGTATATACACTATTGTCATTTGGGGGTCTCTGTGCGCCACATAGTTTGGTATATCTATGCATATTGGGCATCAAAGTGTTCAGTAGACCCCTGGCGTTCATATTTAGGATGTTTTATGCTGATACGTTACGAAATGTGGGGCATATAATGGGGTAAAATTCAAGCTTTGTGACGATTTTCAGAAATTTGATAAAAACCGTTATGTTCAGCATTGCTTTGCAGTTTGGCAGTTTGCAGTAGAAACACTTATTTACCCATATTGGATTCGTCAGAATGTGTACTTTCTGAAAATATATGGTTTTCTGGGGTCTCTGTACTGTTAGGGGGGTCTAATGTCGCATAATACACACACCAGGTGCTCATATTGCAGCAGCCAGCGCGTCAGCCGTGAAAATGTATATACACTATTGTCATTTGGGGGTCTCTGTGCGCCACATAGTTTGGTATATCTATGCATATTGGGCATCAAAGTGTTCAGTAGACCCCTGGCGTTCATATTTAGGATGTTTTATGCTGATACGTTACGAAATGTGGGGCATATAATGGGGTAAAATTCAAGCTTTGTGACGATTTTCAGAAATTTGATAAAAACCGTTATGTTCAGCATTGCTTTGCAGTTTGGCAGTTTGCAGTAGAAACACTTATTTACCCATATTGGATTCTTCAGAATGTGTACTTTCTGAAAATATATGGTTTTCTGGGGTCTCTGTACTGTTAGGGGGGTCTAATGTCGCATAATACACACACCAGGTGCTCATATTGCAGCAGCCAGCGCGTCAGCCATGAAAATGTATATACACTATTGTCATTTGGGGGTCTCTGTGCGCCACATAGTTTGGTATATCTATGCATATTGGGCATCAAAGTGTTCAGTAGACCCCTGGCATTCATATTTAGGATGTTTTATGCTGATACGTTACGAAATGTGGGGCATATAATGGGGTAAAATTCAAGCTTTGTGACGATTTTCAGAAATTTGATAAAAACCGTTATGTTCAGCATTGCTTTGCAGTTTGGCAGTTTGCAGTAGAAACACTTATTTACCCATATTGGATTCGTCAGAATGTGTACTTTCTGAAAATATATGGTTTTCTGGGGTCTCTGTACTGTTAGGGGGGTCTAATGTCGCATAATACACACACCAGGTGCTCATATTGCAGCAGCCAGCGCGTCAGCCGTGAAAATGTATATACACTATTGTCATTTGGGGGTCTCTGTGCGCCACATAGTTTGGTATATCTATGCATATTGGGCATCAAAGTGTTCAGTAGACCCTTGGCGTTCATATTTAGGATGTTTTATGCTGATACATTACGAAATGTGGGGCATATAATGGGGTAAAATTCAAGCTTTGTGACGATTTTCAGAAATTTGATAAAAACCGTTATGTTCAGCATTGCTTTGCAGTTTGGCAGTTTGCAGTAGAAACACTTATTTACCCATATTGGATTCGTCAGAATGTGTACTTTCTGAAAATATATGGTTTTCTGGGGTCTCTGTACTGTTAGGGGGGTCTAATGTCGCATAATACACACTCCAGGTGCTCATATTGCAGCAGCCAGAGCGTCAGCCGTGAAAATGTATATACACTATTGTCATTTGGGGGTCTCTGTGCGCCACATAGTTTGGTATATCTATGCATATTGGGCATCAAAGTGTTCAGTAGACCCCTGGCGTTCATATTTAGGATGTTTTATGCTGATACGTTACGAAATGTGGGGCATATAATGGGGTAAAATTCAAGCTTTGTGACGATTTTCAGAAATTTGATAAAAACCGTTATGTTCAGCATTGCTTTGCTGTTTGGCAGTTTGCAGTAGAAACACTTATTTACCCATATTGGATTCGTCAGAATGTGTACTTTCTGAAAATATATGGTTTTCTGGGGTCTCTGTACTGTTAGGGGGGTCTAATGTCGCATAATACACACACCAGGTGCTCATATTGCAGCAGCCAGCGCGTCAGCCATGAAAATGTATATACACTATTGTCATTTGGGGGTCTCTGTGCGCCACATAGTTTGGTATATCTATGCATACTGGGCATCAAAGTGTTCAGTAGACCCCTGGCGTTCATATTTAGGATGTTTTATGCTGATACGTTACGAAATGTGTGGCATATAATGGGGTAGAATTCAAGCTTTGTGACGATTTTCAGAAGTTTGATAAAAACCGTTATGTTCAGCATTGCTTTGCAGTTTGGGAGTTTGCAGTAGAAACACTTATTTACCCATATTGGATTCGTCAGAATGTGTACTTTCTGAAAATATATGGTTTTCTGGGGTCTCTGTACTGTTAGGGGGGTCTAATGTCGCATAATACACACTCCAGGTGCTCATATTGCAGCAGTCAGAGCGTCAGCCGTGAAAATGTCTATACATATTGTCATTTGGGGGTCTCTGTGCGCCACATAGTTTGGTATATCTATGCACATTGGGCATCAAACTGTTTAGTAGACCCATATGTTTATATTTAGGATGCTTTATGCTGGTAATGATACATGGACAATACGATGCTGGAAAGTTGAAGCTTTGAGGCAATTTCCAGATATTTCACCAAAACCGCCAAATTTGGGAAAGCCTTGCGACTCAGTAGTTTGGAGCAATAAGGCATGGGTACCCATTTTAGATTCGGTAGAATGTGTACTTTCCAAAAATGTATGGGTTTGGGGGGTAAACATATATTTCTGTGTTTTTACCCCACAAAAATGCAGTCAATGTGTTGATTTTTCATTAGATGAAGTTACCCACGGGACTGTTTGTATGCGCTAACTTCATTTTGGGGCCTCTAAATGCCAGATACTTTGGTAAACCTATGAACAATGGCCACCAAACTGTTCGGAGTAACCCTGGCAATCATATTTAGGGTGCTTTTTCTTAGTACGTAATGACACATGGGTGATATGGTGCTGGGAAGTTGAAGCTTTGAGGCAATTTTCAGATATTTCACCAAAACCGACAACTTTGGGAAAGCCTTGCGACTCAGTAGTTTGGAGCAATAAGGCATGGGTACCCATTTTAGATTCGGTAGAATGTGTACTTTGCAAAAATGTATGGGTTTGGGGGGTAAACATATATTTCTGTGTTTTTACCCCACAAAAATGCAGTCAATTTGTTGATCTTTCATTAGCTGAAGTTACCCACGGGACTGTTTGTATGCGCTAACTTCATTTTGGGGCCTCTAAATGCCAGATACTTTGGTAAACCTATGAACAATGGCCACCAAACTGTTCGGAGGAACCCTGGCAATCATATTTAGGGTGCTTTTTCTTAGTACGTAATGACACATGGGTGATATGGTGCTGGGAAGTTGAAGCTTTGAGGCAATTTTCAGATATTTCACCAAAACCGACAACTTTGGGAAAGCCTTGCGACTCAGTAGTTTGGAGCAATAAGGCATGGGTACCCATTTTAGATTCGGTAGAATGTGTACTTTCCAAAAATGTATGGGTTTGGGGGGTAAACATATATTTCTGTGTTTTTACCCCACAAAAATGCAGTCAATGTGTTGATTTTTCATTAGCTGAAGTTACCCACGGGACTGTTTGTATGCGCTAACTTCATTTTGGGGCCTCTAAATGCCAGATACTTTGGTAAACCTATGAACAATGGCCACCAAACTGTTCGGAGGAACCCTGGCAATCATATTTAGGGTGCTTTTTCTTAGTACGTAATGACACATGGGTGATATGGTGCTGGGAAGTTGAAGCTTTGAGGCAATTTTCAGATATTTCACCAAAACCGACAACTTTGGGAAAGCCTTGCGACTCAGTAGTTTGGAGCAATAAGGCATGGGTACCCATTGTATATTCGGTAGAATGTGTACTTTCCAAAAATGTATGGGTTTGGGGGGTAAACATATATTTCTGTGTTTTTACCCCACAAAAATGCAGTCAATGTGTTGATTTTTCATTAGCTGAAGTTACCCACGGGACTGTTTGTATGCGCTAACTTCATTTTGGGGCCTCTAAATGCCAGATACTTTGGTAAACCTATGAACAATGGCCACCAAACTGTTCGGAGTAACCCTGGCAATCATATTTAGGGTGCTTTTTCTTAGTACGTAATGACACATGGGTGATATGGTGCTGGGAAGTTGAAGCTTTGAGGCAATTTTCAGATATTTCACCAAAACCGACAACTTTGGGAAAGCCTTGCGACTCAGTAGTTTGGAGCAATAAGGCATGGGTACCCATTTTAGATTCGGTAGAATGTGTACTTTCCAAAAATGTATGGGTTTGGGGGGTAAACATATATTTCTGTGTTTTTACCCCACAAAAATGCAGTCAATTTGTTGATTTTTCATTAGCTGAAGTTACCCACGGGACTGTTTGTATGCGCTAACTTCATTTTGGGGCCTCTAAATGCCAGATACTTTGGTAAACCTATGAACAATGGCCACCAAACTGTTCGGAGGAACCCTGGCAATCATATTTAGGGTGCTTTTTCTTAGTACGTAATGACACATGGGTGATATGGTGCTGGGAAGTTGAAGCTTTGAGGCAATTTTCAGATATTTCACCAAAACCGACAACTTTGGGAAAGCCTTGCGACTCAGTAGTTTGGAGCAGAAAGGCATGGGTACCCATTTTAGATTCAGTAGAATGTGTACTTTCCAAAAATGTATGGGTTTGGGGGGTAAACATATATTTCTGTGTTTTTACCCCACAAAAATGCAGTCAATGTGTTGATTTCTCAGTAGCTGAAGTAAAGTCCTGAACAATTTGGATGTTCTAACTACATATTGGTGTCTCTAAATGCCAGATACTTTGGTAAACCTATGCATAATGGGTATCAAATTGTTCAGTGGACCCCTGGCAATCATATTTCAGGTGCTTTTTCTTGGTACCTAATATAGTTTGGGATATGCGGAGCAGCAAAATAAAACCTTTGAAATGATTTTTCAGAATTTTGAATTTTTTGTTGAAAAACCGCTATGTTCAGACAAGCTTTTATGTTTGGTAGTTGGGAGTAGAGAGACATAGTTACCAATTTTGTAATCGGCAGAATGTGTACTTTTCAAAAATGTATGGTTTTCTGGGGTAAACCTACGGTTTCAGGATTTTTTGCCTTGGAATCTAAAGCATGCCGTTTTCTGCCTTGGTGCTTTCAAAATTTGGTAATATACTGCCGGGAGTTTTTGCTGTACAGAAATCCTAAATCTCCCTAAAACTATACATATCTGGTATTGGCACGTTCAAGAGACATAAGGCTTTCCAAATCAGTTGGATTTTCATCCGTAAAATGAAATATTTTTCTGGTATAAATTGATATACGATGAAAAATGGTAATTTTTCATTTTTTTTTGGTATTTAGCACTATAAATTTTTTTGCACAGGTGTAAATACATGAAAACTCAGGCAGATTTAGAAAGCTCAGTTTCTACCGAAAAAAACAATGTATAGTTTTCTTAGGTAAACTATAGGTTTCCCCTCAGAAAATGCCCCTAAAGTGAGAGAGCACAAAATGTTTCAAAAACGGCTGGCATTTCGCGTAACCAAAATGTGAAATTCTGCTGGCACTTAAAAGGTTAATATTGTTGTTATTATTATTATTGTTATTATTATTGTTTTATTATTACAGAGAAAAAGTAAATTATTTTTCAAAAAAATAGAATTGTTTGGATAAAATGGAGTCTATGGGAGGTAGCCTTTCCGTAATTTGGTGCTTTCTGGGTAATGGGTTTCCAGATAACGTGTCCCATTCCTGTACTTTTCAAAAGAACATACTGTAGTTCATGTAAATATCAGAAAACTCTGTATTAAAGGACTGATCCAAAATGTAAAGCAAATGATATTTGTATAAAACTATTTGGTCTAGGGTTACCTTCCCTATATTTTTTTATTAGTACCATCTTACTTATATGTCATTCATGAAGAAGTAAAGTACAGTCAGAAACCTTGTAATTCAAAATCCAGTGCAAGGCGCAGATCACAGTCTGAACTTGCTTCAGGAAAGGGGCAAGATTTTTGTGTATGAGGATATGATGTTTCTACCTGTAGAGCTTGACCTATAAACCTTATGATCTATAATGTTGGCAAAACCAGGCTTTAAAGTGTCAACCGGTTAATACTAACAAAAAATGATCAAAAGTTTTAGCTTTAAATAAAATGCATGCAAACAGAATTATTTAATTTTTTCATTCATATTGGTTTTTGGACAAACTCATAAACAAACTTCTATCCTGTACATACATTACATTAGCCTGAGCAGGGTCTGTTTAAATACAGAAACCTATTAATACATCTCAGCCCAACAAGAACTATTTTAATTGAAATCTCTGCAACATTCTTTCTTTGACAATCTCTGACTAATACACGATACTTGTCATACTGCAATATTCACTTTAAATATATTTTCCTAATTACATTTTCTTAGAACTTTCTGCTAAAATAAACTGGAAAAATTTGGGGTGGTTATTTACTAAACTCCAGCTGGGCTTTTCTGGGCAAAACTCAAATTTTAATGTTTTTTTAACTCAAATGTTTCAAGATTTATTAAAGCCCGATGCAACAAAAAGACAGAATCTGAAAATCCGCCATCTCAGACCTGCCGAGTCAATGGCAGAGGTCCCTTTCCTATTTTGACATTTCTGTGGCCTGCACTGGTATTTGCCCGAAAAGCCGACTATTTTGGGCTTTTCGAGAAAAATCTAAAAAAATCTGGCTTGTCTGCTTTTATTAAATCAAGTTTTTTTTAATAATAAATAAGGTAAAATCAGGTATGGGAGTTTGATTGTGTTTTTTTTTTTAATTGAAAAATTTAATATATTCAAATTTTTGTAAATAACCCTCTTGAAATATTATTGGCATTGTTGCATCCTTAAAAGAATAAAAGTCATATTAATTAATACATTCTGAATATATTAGAATATTTTGAATTTCTGAATATTATCCAATGGTATTTTTGTGTATGTGACACATGAAAAAAAAATATTCTAAATTAATCATTCACTTTTTTTTGGAATTTGTCTCCTCAGCCTTTGACATATATGTTTCTATATGGTCCTTTTTGATTACTCTAGTTCAGGGGTCCCCAACCTTTTTTAACCATGAGTCACATTCAAATGTAGAAAGAGTTGGGGAGCAACACAAGCATGAAAAAGATTTCCAAATATGGCCTGTAATTGGTTATTTGGTAGCCCTATGTGGACTAGCAGCCTACAAGAGGCTCTAATTGGCACTATACTTAGTTTTTATGCAAATAAAACTTGCTTCCAAGCCTGGAATTCAAAAATTAGCACCTGCTTTGAGTACACTGAGAACAACATCCAAGGGGATGGAGAGCAACATGTTGCTCGCGAGCTACTGGTTGGGGATCAGTGCTCTAGTTAATATTTTTGTGCACTGTTTTTCCCAAACTGTGTTGATTGAATCTTTTTCGGGGGACAAAGATACATTATTTTCAAGTGGCCTTGTATTTTCTGTCCTTTTTTGTTTTCTCTCTATTTTGGAATGTTGAACATCCCAAACTGGAATGTAATTATTATACTGTTGCTCTACTATCTGCATATTTAATGCCTAGCATTAGGAAATCTATGGAAATATAATGTTATGCATTAAAAAAGCACAAGTTTGATAGCAATGCTCAGTAGTTAATGATACACTGTAAATCTCAATTGACTAGCTACACTTCCATAGGCAAAGAATGATTTATTTTCCTTTTTTTATCATTAGTTTACAAATGAGTTTAGCATCTACTATAATACCTAGATAAACAATAACAATGGTTAAAACACCAAACTTTGTGTAGGTGTTTGGGTTCTGTATTAGGTCTACTCATTTTGCTTAATACATGTCCAACACCCATTCAGATATCGGGTAGGTCTGAAAATCCCATGAAGTGAAGTATTTCCATCTGATGGCTTTCTGTAGGCCTGCTGTTTAATCTAATCGTTGGTCCCTAAGTCTAACTCATGAGTGACCAAACTGGCTAGAGATCCATTCATTTGGAGAGGTGGCTCACTGTGTATGGTCATCTTAAATTAATCAAATCCTTGGTGAAGAAAGAACTGGATAATAAAGCCCAGCAACTTTTTGAAATGTTGCATATCATGTTATCCTTCCAAAATAAGTACTGATTGCCAGCAGTTAAGGATAGGCATTATTTTAAAGCTATAAATGATGAAATTAATCACTTTCTGGTCAATAAAAGAATCAAACCAATTTCCATATTTGCTAAATTTCATAGCTATGATTATGCTAGTCAATTGAGTACAAGACAATTGATTCATATCTACATAAAGAACAGGCTGATAACATATTACGATGATAAAAATGAAATATTTCATCTCAGAAACAGCACAGGAACAAGGATGAATAGTATAATGGTCCTAAAACATACTGCATAGGTAGTCTGTACATCTGCTGTGTATGAGAAAGCATCTGTTACACTTCATAAACCAAGTCCAGTGTATGAAATGTGATGCCCCCTTGCTGGTCCCTGATGCTTGATGTTGTCAAGATGCCTCCTGCTAATGGGCAACCTACGCTGCCTCTCTTTTTTATGTAATACAGGCGAGACCATTTGTCATTTTTTTATTTGTTGGAGGCCAAATATGGATATAGATAACGTAACATGTTGTGGCACTATTTGAAAATTAAAACAAGGGTAGATCCAGGACAACATGTTAGCTGCCTTGTAGTGTTGGTGGTCTGAGTTAGCTTTTACAAGCTCATTTACAAAAAGGAACACAGTATGGAAACAGCAAAACATGGCCACATTAATGCCACCTGCATGGGGATATATTCAAGCAGGGGGGTGCATTAGGTGTAGCCTGCAGCCAAACCAGGGAAAGACGTGGTTACTAAAGTGTTTTTTGTGCCCCTCACTGCTCTGATCTTCTTCCCCTTTCTAGCATAAATGACCCTTTGTATGTTTTATCATGTTTGTGTGGGATTCCCCTGCATACTGAGGTTTCCTCCTATAAATCATAATACCTGAAACTGCTCTGTTTAAAAGGTTGCTTGATAAACCCCCATGGGGAGGAATTGGACATTTTTGCTTTAGGGAGGTAACAAATAGTTGGACTCTTTTTGTGAAAGCTATGCCTTCTAAATCTTCATGATTTTCCTATTTTCATGATGATTTGGCCACTGTTTCATTGGTACTTGAACAGAATTGTGCATGGTACAGGTACACAAAATTCTACCTAATATATAAATTATATTTTTCTCATAATTAGATGTTCATACTACTAAGTGTATGGAAATCGTTGTCCTTTTATAGCTACTACAGCATTCCATGCAGATGGTTTCTTCCTGCTCAAACAGGAAAATAATGAATAATATCATGATCCAAGTATCCTTTCATGTCCCTCACTCCCAGTTAGATAAATAACCTCTAATGGCTCAAGTTATTAGCTATATCTTAGCTATAGATATCTTAAGAAATACTTTTTTAGCCTACAAATGCTTCTTTTTTTATCCCACATATATAAAGTTTGATTTGTACTTATTTATGATACTTTCCAAGCTCAAGTGGATATATTATTAAGCTGTTTAGTTCTTCTCACTGTTGTCACACATGGAGATCACTCACGCACAGAGCTAAGTGAAATGAGCTGTTACTGAAGACATTTGTCTAGTTGCCTCTCTCCGGTATCTTACCTCAGGAAATACTCAAAGTCGTTACCTTCAGGGTACCACATAGGAAGCTTTTTATAGAGTAAACATCAATAACAGAGAAGTAGGACATGCCTCAGTTGTTATTGTCCTTAAAGGCTTCCCCGAAAGAGTGTCTTGAAAGACAGGGTTATTTGATTCACAAATTTATATGTGGATATTTTTTCACACTGTTAGAAACAAAAAAAATATTATTTGTGTTTTTTCAGCAAGTTTGGGATTACTAAGATTGTATTTATTGTTTTTTCATGTCATCATACATAATTACATCCTTGCTAGGAATTCAGCAGATTTAGGGACATTTCCTTCCAGTACATTGCAGCAGAAAAAAATTCCTTTTATGAGGTTATGGCATGTTCAACTGCAGTTTTGGGACAGGAGATGGAAAAGTGCTAAGCAATAATGAGAATTAAATACATTATAAATATATATATATATATACTGTATAAAGAAGAAACAAAAGAAACATCAAGTGACTTGACAGCTATAGTTGTTAAAACTAGTTTCTCAGTATTAGTTCAATGGAATCCGAGATGTTTTATTGTCATAATAAGCTTGCTATGAAAGCCAACTGTTATATTTGTACAAAATTAACAAGAAAAATGAAAGGCAGTTCGTTTTTTTTCTATGAATTGAAATGTCAACTTGAATCAAGTCTCATCAAAGAAGGATCTCCTCAATTCAGTGACAAACATTGTTCATTTTAATGCAGAACTCTAAATTATTGATGTTGCACGTTACATTGAATTACTCCCTCGCACTTTAATTTCAAGAAAACTGAGGGAACAAGATGCTGTTTTTCTATGTATGCCCAACATCATGGATATTAATAGTTGTTTCTTTTTTCCTTTTTATCATAATTTACCAGTTGCAATTTATTTCATGCCAATGCTGATCAAGCCCTGTTAGCATATGATGCCTCTGGAAGTACCTCTGTAATCTAATGTTCTACTTTCATTGAAAAATCCATATAAATACCTCCTTACAGAAGTGCAAGCAGATCTTGCCTAATATACAATGCAGGATCAACAGGGGTATTTGTTGGAAATAATTTGTATTTTTTGAAATATCAAAACACTCACACTAGGAAATGTTTCAAATGGAAGGGAATAAAATGATGTTTTATATTTGATTCTACATCTATTTATGCTATAAATTCTAAAGTAGGCTGGTTAAAAGGGTTGTGTAGGCTTTATCACTTTAATGAGTTTAATGAAGGCAACAATTAATACAAATTGGCACAATTGGCAGGAAGGATCTCCCAAAATGTTATATTAGAGCAGGGGTCCCCAACTTTTTTTGACCTGTGAGCAACATTCAGATGTAAAAAGAATTGGGAGGAATGTAAGCATTGGGAAATATCCAAGGGTGGTGCAAAATAAGTGTTGTGATTGGGTAGCCCCTATGTGGACTGGCAGCCTACAATAGACTTTAATTGGCAGTATTCTGGGTTTTTAATACAAACAAAATTACCTCCAAGCCACAAACCAAACCAGCTGTTATTTCACTTTAACTCTCATCATTCACTATCATCCTTGGAATACAGATTAGTTCACCACTGGGCTGCTACTGTACCATTAAGATATATGAATTGTGTAAATAAAAAAAAAGCCCCGAAAGGTCTGGGATGCCGGATTTTCAGATTCTGAATTTTTCCATCCTCGCAGTATAATAAATCTCAATAAATTTGAGTTTTTTTTCACAAAAAAATTCAGATTTTATAGTAACGTTTTTGGCATTCAGACTTTAATAAATAACCCCCAAAATGTACCCATATAACTGATCAAGATTTTAAATAAAATCTATATTGAAAATGGAAATAGTAAATATTTTAATATACAGTCTCCTTAAAGGATGCAAAATTTCAGAATGATTATTTCAAAATAAACTAAATCTAGTGGGAGACAAAATAAAATGTTCTTTCTTTATAAATATTATTTTCCATCCAGCAATGCTCCAGTGTTCCCTATGTAGAACTTAAACTCATTCAACCTTTAATACATTCCCAAAAACAATTTAATATATTTTGTGAGCCGTGTTGGATGTTTTACGAAACCAACTTTTATTATCATTCTGTGCATGCCCATAGCTACTCAATTACTTTTTAATTCACAATTAAGTAGCCTTTATGATATACTGTAATTTTAGTAAAGGGAAAAATGATCACCCATTAAAATGTTGATTGAGCTGTGATTTCTTTTAATTGAAAGAGAAAACAAGGAGAGGCCCTAGGAGAGAGGTTCAATAGACAAGGAATCTTCTGGTTCTGATATGCCCTTCACAATAGTACTGAAAGTGGATACAATTGTATATGTATTGACTTGTTTCATCTCCCTTTTTCCAACCCAAGCAATTTATTGGCAATGATCCATTCATTTTAGTTGTTTAAATGGGTGCTTTAACGTTTCGTATGTTATAGAATGGAAATCTAAACAACTTTTCAATTGGATTTCATTTTTTATACTTTTTTTAATTATTTGCATTCTTCTGGCTCTTTACAGCTTTCTAATGGGGTCACTGATCCCATCTAAAAAACAAATGCTCTGTAAGGCTACAAATGTATTGTTAGTGCTACTTTTTATTACTCATCTTTCAATTCAGTCCCACTCATGTTCATATTTACGTCTCTCATTCAAATCAAGGCATGGTTGCTAGGGTAATTTGGACCCTAGTAGAAACCGCAAACTGAAGAGCTGCTGAATAAAAAGCTAAATAACTAAAAAAAAAACAAAAATAAAGAAAAATTAAAACCAATTGCAAATTGTCTCAATATCACTCGCTACTAAAAGTAAATTTAAAGGCGAAGAATGAACTACAAAAAATCGTGACTTAAGTGCACAATATTGGAGTACAAATATGTGTACTTTAACATTTAGGGACAGATTTACTAACATTCGAATGGTAAATTTGAAATCAAATTTTCGAGTGGGTTTTTATGGTCAAAACACAATTTCGAGTTTAAAACCACCAACTGCATTTCGAATACCAATTTCAAAATCGAATTGGAATCAATTCGAGTATTCATCCCACTACCCTGGAAGTAGCTTGAATTACTTCAAGTAATATAAAGTAATATATAGGTCCACTGACCTATTTGAAGAAGATAAAAGCCTTCCTGGCATTCAAGTTTTTTTCAGAGAAAAACTCAATTTGAATTGCCTTCACATTAGATTTGAATTTGATTCAAGTTTTCAGGTTGGTAACATTCGAGTTTCGAGGTCATTCGAGGGCATTTGAAGTAAAAAAAAAAAACCTCTAACATTAAACATTTGATAAATCAACCCCTTAAAGATGTATTGTAAGGTCATGCTCACTGGATTGGTTTACCATTTCAATCCAATCAGGCACAAGAAATTGCCTAGATACAATAATATGAATGCACCTTTCTATGCGTTTTTAAATTGGTTTTCTTCGAAAATAGTTTGCATCAAAAGGTTAATACAGGGTGCAGGTTCTTGTACCCTATCATGAATATTTTATTTTAGCTTTAGGGTTATCAAAATTCTGAAAACATAGATCCTGCATGAAAAAAATTTACTGCTATTGCCATTGGCTATTGCTATAACAAAAAATAAATGAGGTCACCTTACCAAACAAGTACATTGTGGAAATTAAAATATAATCGCTGTCAATACTTATACATTTGAATACATCACTTCCTATACCCTCCTAAGAAGACTGATGAGCACAATTATTCATTTGGTATGAATTTGTGGCTCAGTTTGGCATTCTACCATCAGTGAATATTTTTACAACACCCCAGAAAATTGTTGCCACAACAAATTATTTTTCTGTGAAAAAAGCTGGTACGTAGACTTCAACGCAAAAATAAGTCGCTAAGGATTTTGATGATTTTACAGATATTTGTTTTTTTGTGAATCACTACCTAAGAGCACTCATATTCTTTCTCTGGATAGTTCTCCTTGGCAAACCAATAACTCACACATGTAGCCTATGCCTATGCTTTTACTAGGTAGTTTGATAAGTAGCCATTTGTGGAACTCTGAGGATCTGATCTGGGGTGTAGTGATTATAGTCAACCAAAAAAAAATGCAAGAGTGCTGGCCTCTTTTAGTTGTATGGTATTTAACTCTGGCTTATACTTTGGTAGTAATATTCCTAATGTACAGTATTATCGCATGATCTGACTTGTTTATAAAAATTAATGAACATGTAAATGCAGCCAAACATGCCAATATCGGTCCTTTAGACTGGATTCGGCAGCTGATCTGACCATGTGTTGGGGCTTCCGACAGGCCCTCCGATCGATATCAGGCCAAAAACAGCCTGATATTGATTGGGCAGGTTTGACTTTTCCTGCAATCTAGGACCGCATTTTCTAGTTGATGTGGTCCAACAACCCGTTGGTGCCCATTCTTTTCATTGTAATCCGATCGTTCCTAGAGCAGAACATTTGGATTATCCCAAAATCGCTAGTGATGTAGCGAACTGCCGATTTGATGTTCGCGAACACCGGCAAAAAAGCGAACAGTTCGCGAACAGTTCGCGAACTTCGAACGCTCGATAAAATCGTTCGATCGAACGATCGAAGGATTTTATTCGTACGATCGAACGATTTTCGTTCGAATCGAACGATCGAAGCTATTCGATCGAATGATTTTAATTCAATCCAATGCTTATAATCGTTCGAACGAATGGAAATCGTTCGATTTTAGCGATCGAACGGTCGAATGGTCGAATGGTCGAACGAAATTTTACTTCGAATCGAACGCGAACACCAATTGGCGAACGTCGCGCGACGTTCGCGAACATTCGGCGGACGCGAACAGTCGAAGTTCGCGCGAACTAGTTCGCCGGCGAACAGTTCGCTACATCCCTAAAAATCGCCCTGCCGTTAATGGGCATATAGGGGAAAGATCCACTCAATTTGCGACCTCACCAAACAAGTGGATCTTATAATGTATGGTCACCTTTATAAAAATAAAAGAGAACCAATCTTTCTGCATACTTGTGAGGCTCCTTTTCTACAAATTGCTTGTATGCCTTGTGGCAGTGAAATTCAATTTCTGTAAGTGAAGCTTACTGCTGTCAGGTACATTGTTCAGTAAACACCTCCAACATTTACTAATTGTAGATGCTCTCCAGACTTTTGTGGAATAATACACTCTGGGAAAAAGTTCTAGATACAGGCAAACTACCAATAGTCTCCATCCTATCTTCTTCCAAAATACATATAACCAATTTAACTTCAAATATTTTTTTTCTATTCCATACCACTGTATTTATATGCCTTTAAAGATAAATAGAAAATACATGCTAAAAATTCCAGAGTAGGACAATCATATCTAAATTCTGAGGAACAGAATGAAAGATGTGTGAAGAAAGGAGAAAATCATTAATGCAATTCGCTGGCAATGGAATTTTATTATATAAAATAAAATAGCAGGAACTTAGTGTTTTGTCTCACCTCTTGGGATGTATTAATAATACTTTCAAAATGTTCAAGTCTGTCATGTCTAACCTGTAATAGGCTGAAGCTTAGACACAGGGGCACATTTATCAGAGGATGAAAAGTGAATTACCCACAAAATCTCACAAAAAATTAGATTTTGCTGGCTACGCATTTTTATTAAATGAAGTATTGGACTTTTTTTTGGCAAATTTGCTTCAGATAAAATTCTCTTCATAATACTGAGAAAATATACAGAGAGGAACTGAATGGAGATGGAGGAACTGAAAAGAAATGGCTCAGTAAGTTAAACAAAAAAATAACTTTTTGCAATTGTTCCAATGGAGAAAATATGACACAAATTATTTTCTACTTCAAGGTAGAGTGTAGAAAATTGATTTAATTAAATCAATATTCATCATAATTTTTCAGTTAAAAAATGTACAGATTAGTAAAAACTTTGTGTAAACTTTAAGCAACTTTTTAAAGTGACCCTTTATTATGAATTATAAACTGATTTCTTTTTCCTTGCTACAAACTAGTCTTTATTTTTAAATAACAACATGATTAGCAATTCACTGCTTTTCATTATTTTGTTACTAATTCATGAATCCTTTTAAAAAAGCCATTAACAAATCAATTTTTTTGGTAAAGAATTGCAAACCAGTTGGAAATGTACATAGCTTGATGAATTTCAGATTTGATTTGCACTTTCTTAAAGGGATACTGTCATGGGAAAAATTTTTTTTTTCAAAAATGAATCAGTTAATAGTGCTGCTCCAGCAGAATTCTGCACTGAAATCTATTTCTCAAAAGAGCAAACAGATTTTTTTATATTCAATTTTGAAATCTGACATGGGGCTAGACATTTTGTCAATTACCCAGCTGCCCCATGTCATGTGACTTGTGCCTGCACTTCAGGAGAGAAATGCTTTCTGGCAGGCTGCTGTTTTTCCTTCTCAATGTAACTGAATGTGTCTCAGTGGGACATGGGTTTTTACTATTGAGTGTTGTTCTTAGATCTACCAGGCAGCTGTTATCTTGTGTTAGGGAGCTGCTATCTGGTTACCTTCCCATTGTTCTTTTGTTTGGCTGCTGGGGGGGGGAAAGGGAGGGGGGTGATATCTCTCCAACTTGCAGTACAGCAGTAAAGAGTGATTGAAGTTTATCAGAGCACAAGTCACATGACTTGGGGCAGCTGGGAAATTGACAAAATGCCTAGTGTGCTGTCCCTAATGCCAGTAATTATATTCGTACGTGTTTGGTATATTCCTCACCTCCCCTGCTGTTTAATGTTTGTTAGTTCAACCCACTAGCTGGGGCCCTCCCCTGCTGTTCCTTAGTTTCAGTTGCTTTCAGTCAGTTGGATAGAGCTGCAAAATTACCAGTTCTTACCTATAGAACCTGTTGATCGTTTGGTCTTTCTGAACTCCTGAATCTTTGTATTGTGCAATATCCCTGGATTAAAGAACCACCTGATTATCAAGCAGTGTTTTATCGAGTAAACTCTCTGCCATCAATATATCTCAGCAAATTTACGCCGTCCAAACGAGCGAGGGTCTCAGGAAGGGTATCTTCTGCATAAATCGTGTTGGTGACAGAATAGTAAGAACTGAGTATCATCCAGCAAGATTCATAATCCAATCTCTGCAGTCGGATTATAATCTCTGGAGAAACTTGTGAGCCCATCCACAATCTACTCCGAGGTAACTCAAACAGCCCTCAAGCCACGTGCCTGCTACACTACAAACTGTAAGTACAGCAGAACCTTCCAGAGAACTGTATTGTGTAGTGAAGAATCAGCATTTTCAGGACTTTGCAGCGTGAATCTGCTATCAAGTTTATTATCCCAGCAGCCTTGTGTCTATGCATTGCGGGCAATTAGCCGATCTGCTAGCAAGTTGTATTTCTGTGATATCTGGGTGCATGGTGAAGATCAGTACTGTCTGCTACCTGGTGTATCCCGGGATTTTACAAGTGTGTGTTGAACTGTATCGACATTAAGAGCAGCACATGTCTAAGATCCATCATCACACATCTGAGACATGTGTGGACTAGTCTCAGAGATCTCTCCTGCGTAGAGTGTGTTTCCCAATATCCAACTCTGCAATCAGCTTAACCGTTCAGCTACCAGCTCTATAGCCTGCATTGGACTGCTGAATAGTATCTTGCTAATTCACTGAGTGATTTGTCAGAAATGGATCCCTCACCAGAAACAGAGGAATCTATACCCATTACTGCTGAAGCAGCTGACATACTAGAATCGGAACTGACCGCTAAACGCAGAATCAAACCATCTGTTAAATGCATAGAAACGTATGAGGCACGAAAGGATGAAATTAATGATGGTCTGTCTGACCTATGGAATAAAACAGATCACTGCATAACCGTCGCTGATGAGACAGGCAATACTAGACTGCAACTCACTGATGCACTAATAAGACTAAAGACTGCTTATTCTAACTATAAGAGACTTGCAGAGAAATATTCTTCCTTCTTGTCCAATGCCCGTATGAAAGAAGCAATACAAGAGCTGAATGCTTTTACTATCATGGACCAGCAGAGACTAATTACTTTCCTGCAAACAACAACCAGGCTGGAGACCAGAATTGCACAGTTACAGGATAATGCATCCAAGGCCTCCACTTCCTCTCGAAGGTCTAAAGGACCATCTAGATCACTGCATTCCGTTTCACAGAAATCATCCCTAAGCAGCCAGATAATAAGGGCCAGAGCAGAAGCGGAGGCAGCCAAGGTCCAAGCTCAATGCATCAAAAGGGAAGCGGCGCTCAAGGCACATATAGCAAACACTCAAGCTGAGGCCGTCCGAAAACAAGCTGAGACTGAAGCAGAGGCCGCTCGCAAGCAGGCGGAAGCAGAAGCACAGCTGGAAGTCCTCCAGAAGGAAAGAGAGGCAGCAGCAGCCATCGCAAAACTAAATGTTCTAGAACAAGCCTTTGAAGAGGAAGAGCTGGAAGTGAATCGTCCTTGTCTGACAACCCCAGCAGACCCAGTCATGAGAACTTTACGGTTTGTCTTAGATCAAGAAGTCAGAGGAACGACCTTTCCTAAAATCGTAGACCCTGCATACATTTCTCCAGGGCATCGAATCGAAGATCTTGTGTTTTGTTCCAGAGAAGCTCAAACAACTGAATTAGCCAACCCGCACACCCACCAAACTAAAGGGTCCAGTGAACCAGCTTATGCTACAGGACACACCCTTAGAGATGAAGGGGAAACAAAACCTACTTCTGGATCCTATACAAGGCAGCCTTCATCTTCTCCAAACACAAAATCTTTATCCGGACTAAACCCATCTGCAGCACCTTTCCCCCCTCCATACCAACCGTGTGTGCTTGCCACAACTCCTAAGGTTGAAGTACCAGAAGTAAGAGCTCATATAAAAACGGAAAGGACTGATATGTCTGAATTCGCCAAATACATGATTCGACGTGAGCTCCTCATCACTGGACTCACAGAATTCGACGATCGTCCAGAGCACTATAGAAGTTGGAGAGCCACGTTCAGAGCAGCAATAAAGAACCTGGACATCGAACCTATGGGAGAACTTGATTTGTTAATCAAATGGCTTGGGCCTAAATCAAAAGAACAAGCTCGGTTGCTCAAGTCTGTTAACATTGAGGCACCAGACAGGGGACTTATTCAGGTGTGGGAAAGACTAGAGCGAGATTATGGCAGTCCCGAAGTCATTGAACGTACTTTGCTCAATAGATTCTACAACTTTCCAAGCTTTTCCAACAAAGATAACCGCAAACTCCAAGAGCTAAGTGACTTTCTCCTTGAATTGGAAACAGCAAAGTCAGACCCACATCTTCCAGGGCTCTGCTGCCTGGACACTGCTTATGGATTGTATCCAATCACAGAAAAACTGCCTCATTATCTTAAAGATAAATGGAATATGGTAGGCGCAGAGTACAAGTCACTTCATCAGGTTCTCTTTCCTCCCTTTTCCTTTTTCTGTGGGTTCATCAGGAAAATGGCTAGAGCCAAAAATGACCCAAGTTTCCTACCTCCAGACCAAACCCAATTTATTACAGAACCCGCTACGTGGGATATAGCAGGACGGCGCAAGGATCTCAGGAAAACCGTCTCTGTCAGGAAGACCGGGTTTTCCTCCAGTAAACCAATAGTCACTCCAGAACCAAGGAAGGGGAAACCTACAGATCTTGATCCTAATCTATCCTGCCCTATCCACAACAAACCACATCCACTAAGAAAGTGTCGTGTGTTCAGAGAAAAGCCCTTTGAGGAGCGAAAGACATTCTTGAAAGATCATAACATTTGCTATAGGTGTTGTGCGTCCAGCGAGCATTTTGCCAAGGACTGTAAAGCTGCTATTACGTGTTCTGAATGTAACAGTGACAAACACGTGACAGCCAACCATTCAAGGCCCAAAAGGCAGGCTCCTTCCAATGGTGACTTCCACAACTCCTCACGGAATTACGGCGGGGAGAATGCTGAGGAACAGACTAATCCTGTGGCCACCAAGTGTACTGAAGTCTGTGGCAAGGAATTGTGCGGAAGATCTTGTGCTAAGATATGTCTGGTCAAGGTTGCTCCCGTTGGGCATCCAGAAAAAGCCGTAAAAATGTACGCTATCTTAGATGACCAGAGCAACAGGTCACTAGCAAGTCCCAGGTTCTTCAAGTGCTTCAACATCCAAAGCGAAGCTCATCCCTACACCCTACGCACATGCGCTGGCCAAATGAGTGTATCAGGGAGAACAGCTTGTGGATTTCAGATAGCACCTATGGACAATGATGACTACAAACTTCTCCCCACGCTTATTGAATGTGCTCAACTGCCAGACAACAGGGAACAGATCCCCACTCCAAATGCTGCACATCATCAACCGCATCTTAAGGGCATAGCAGACAAGATACCTGCCCTAGATGAGAGTGCTGAAATTCTAATTCTTTTGGGAAGAGATATACCAAGAGTTCACAAGGTGCAAGAACAAACCAGTGGACCAAGTGATGCCCCTTATGCCCAGAAGCTTGAGTTGGGCTGGGTTCTAATTGGTGAAGTTTGCTTAGACAGGGTTAGAAAACCCTATAAAGTGAATACCTGCAATACAAACCTGATGGAGAACAGAGGTGAGCTCTTTGGGAAATCGTGCTCATGTCATTATCAGATAAAACCTAAACCCAACACGAACTTACAGATCATATGTGGATCAGAAGAGGACATTTGTTACAAGTCCTTATCTCCTAACTTCGGTGGCGCAATCTTTCATACCACCTGCAACGACAATAAAATAGCTCCTTCCATCGAAGACAAAGAATTCATCAAAATTATGGACAAGGAGTTTGTTAAGGGTGATTCCAATAGTTGGAGCGCCCCTCTGCCTTTCCGCAATCCAAGAGTCGTCCTTCCTAACAATAGCGCTCAAGCCAAGTTTAGGGTTTAGGGTTTAGTTTGACTCGCTCAAAAGGACATTAGGTAACAAACCTTTTATGAGAGAACACTTTGTTGCATTCATGAAGAAGATCCTAGACAACAAACATGCAGAACCAGCCCCCCCTTTGAAGACAGGAGAGGAGTGTTGGTATCTCCCATCTTTTGGAGTCTATCACCCACGCAAACCGGGTCAGATCAGAGTCATCTTTGATTCAAGCGCACAGTTTAAAGACGTCTCTCTAAACAACGTACTGCTTACAGGCCCAAATTTGACTAACAGTCTCATAGGAGTGTTAGTTCGGTTCAGGAAGGAACTTGTTGCATTTATGGCTGATGTTCAGCAGATGTTCCACTGCTTCCTCGTCCGAGAAGACCACAGGAATTACCTTCGGTTTCTTTGGCATCGCAACAATGATCTTGATGAGGATGTGATCGAATGAGAGTTCACGTCTTCGGAAACAGCCCATCTCCTGCAGTGGTTACCTATGGCTTGAGAAGGACAGCCAAGGAGGGTGAAACAGAATGTGGTCATGATGTTCGACAGTTCATAGAGAGAGACTTTTACATCGATGACTGCCTCAAGTCCTTGTCAACACCAAAGGAAGCTATCAACTTGTTGAAAAGAACCCAGCAGCTTTTATCTAGTGCTAACTTAAGACTGCACAAGATTGTATCCAATAAACGGTGGGCCGCCATATTCACTTGTCTAAGTATACGTGCTGTACACATTGAAGTGGTTGAATCTATGGACACATCAAGCTTCATTAACGCCTTAAGAAGATTTCTTTCTATAAGAGGTCCCGTGAAACTCCTCAGATCAGACTGCGGCACCAACTTTGTGGGAGCTTGTAGAGAGCTACAAATTGAAGTGAATCAAGTGGAAAAGCCCTCAGTCAACAGTCAATGCAAATGGAGGTTCAACCCACCTCACTCTTCACACATGGGTGGAGCTTGGGAACGGATGATTGGCATGGCTAGGAGGATCCTGGATTCCATTCTACTGGACTTTGGTTCCGGCCGACTGACCCATGAAACCTTGACTACGTTCCTTGCAGAAGTGACTTCCATCATTAACCCTAGGCCTTTAGTACCTGTTTCATCCGATCCAGACTTTCCAGTCATCCTCACACCAGCCACCTTACTTACACAGAAAACTGGACTGACTCCTACTCCTCCAGAGGATTTTAATCATCGAGATCTTTACAAATCCCAGTGGCGACGTGTACAACTTCTTGCAAATCGTTTCTGGGGAAGGTGGAGGAAAGAATATGTATGTCTATTGCAAGTACGTCGCAAATGGCAGGAACAGAAACCCAATTTACAAGAAGGTGATCTAGTCTTGTTAAAAGATCAGCAGACTAACCGTATTGGGTGGCCTATGGCTGTGATCACCAAAGCTGTTCCGAGCGAAGATGGAAAGGTTCGAAAAGTAGAAGTAAAGACTGCCAGAGATGGAGTTATGAAGACCTTCTTCAGGCCAATAACAGAGACTGTCTTACTTCTGCCCCTAGAACATCTCCGATGACTTCAATGACAGAAACCAAGCTGATATGGACACTTAGAAAGACTTTTGAAAAGATTAAGTTCAATGTTTATTTTGTGTCTCTTCTCATTTTGTCTTTCAGGTCCCAAGGATAAGCCATCTTTAATATGGACATTATTTTGTTGTCGCATAATATGCAATTATAATTATATAGTGGTATCTACAGATACCAGACGGGGAGTGTGCTGTCCCTAATGCCAGTAATTATATTCGTACGTGTTTGGTATATTCCTCACCTCCCCTGCTGTTTAATGTTTGTTAGTTCAACCCACTAGCTGGGGCCCTCCCCTGCTGTTCCTTAGTTTCAGTTGCTTTCAGTCAGTTGGATAGAGCTGCAAAATTACCAGTTCTTACCTATAGAACCTGTTGATCGTTTGGTCTTTCTGAACTCCTGAATCTTTGTATTGTGCAATATCCCTGGATTAAAGAACCACCTGATTATCAAGCAGTGTTTTATCGAGTAAACTCTCTGCCATCAATATATCTCAGCAAATTTACGCCGTCCAAACGAGCGAGGGTCTCAGGAAGGGTATCTTCTGCATAAATCGTGTTGGTGACAGAATACCTAGCCCCATGTCAGATTTCAAAATTGAATATAAAAAAAACTTGTTTGCTCTTTTGAGAAATGGATTTCAGTGCTGAATTCTGCTGGAGCAGCACTATTAACTTAAATTTTGAAAAAAAAAATTTTCCCATGACAGTATCCCTTTAAAGGATTACTGCCCTCTATTGTTTTCTTCGGAATGCTAATGTTTTATGTCTTTTCTTATAACTTTTTTTATCACAGGTGCTAATTTACTAAAATTTTTTTTTTTTTCTTAAATATGCAAAATTTGAGTTTGAATTTAAGTTTGAGTTTGTTCCCTCGGTCAACTTTTGTTAAACTGTTACACCACATATTTAAGATAAACCTGAATCAGAAGAAAACCATTGTTTGCTCATAAATGATTAAAGGGATACTGTCATGGGAATTTTTTTTTTATTCAAAATGGATCAGTTAATAGTGCTGCTCCAGCAGAATTCTGCACTGAAATCCATTTCTCAAAAGAGCAAACAGATTTTTTTATATACAATTTTGAAATCTGACATGGGGCTAGACATTTTGTCAATTACCCAGCTGCCCCATGTCATGTGACTTGTGCCTGCACTTCAGGAGAGAAATGCTTTCTGGCAGGCTGCTGTTTTTCCTTCTCAATGTAACTGAATGTGTCTCAGTGGGACATGGGTTTTTACTATTGAGTGTTGTTCTTAGATCTACCAGGCAGCTGTTATCTTGTATTAGGGAGCTGTTATCTGGTTACCTTCCCATTGTTCTTTTGTTTGGCTGCTGGGGGGGAAAAGGGAGGGGGGTGATATCTCTCCAACTTGCAGTACAGCAGTAAAGAGTGATTGAAGTTTATCAGAGCACAAGTCACATGACTTGGGGCAGCTGGGAAATTGACAAAATGTCTAGCCCCATGTCAGATTTCAAAATTGAATATAAAAAAAACTTGTTTGCTCTTTTGAGAAATTGATTTCAGTGCTGAATTCTGCTGGAGCAGCACTATTAACTGATTCATTTTGAAAAAAATTTTTTTCCCATGACAGTATCCCTTTAAAGGATTACTGCCCTCTATTGTTTTCTTCGGAATGCTAATGTTTTATGTCTTTTCTTATAACTTTTTTTATCACAGGTGCTAATTTACTAAAATTTTGTTTTTTTTTCTTAAATATACAAAATTTGAGTTTGAATTTAAGTTTGAGTTTGTTCCCTCGGTCAACTTTTGTTAAACTGTTACACCACATATTTAAGATAAACCTGAATCAGAAGAAAACCATTGTTTGCTCATAAATGATTAAAGGGATACTGTAATGGGAATTTTTTTTTTTTCAAAATGAATCAGTTAATAGTGCTGCTCCAGCAGAATTCTGCACTGAAATCCATTTCTCAAAAGAGCAAACAGATTTTTTTTTATATTCAATTTTGAAATCTGACATGGGGCTAGACATTTTGTCAATTTCCCAGCTGCCCCTGGTCATGTGACTTGTGCCTGCACTTTAGGAGAGAAATGCTTTCTGGCAGGCTGCTGTTTTTCCTTCTCAATGTAACTGAATGTGTCTCAGTGGGACATGGGTTTTTACTATTAAGTGCTGTTCTTAGATCTACCAGGCAGCTGTTATCTTGTGTTAGGGAGCTGTTATCTGGTTACCTTCCCATTGTTCATTTGTTTGGCTGCTGGGGGGGAGGGGTGATATCACTCCAACTTGCAGTAACGAGTGATTGAAGTTTATCAGAGCACAAGTCACATGACTTGGGGCAGCTGGTAAATTGACAATATGTCTAGCACCATGTCAAATTTCAAAATTTAATATAAAAAATCTGTTTTCTCTTTTGAGAAATGGATTCCAGTGCAGAATTCTGCTGGAGCAGCACTATTAACTGATTCATTTTCATTTTTAAAAAAAAAAAAAAAAATGCTTATTTTAATATAACTGAAATGTTGAAAATGCACCTTTTATTAACTTATATATGAACTTGCAGAATGTTTCCATTAAAAATGTTGAAATTGTTGTGATTAATAAATCTCAAAAATGTGAGTTTGGAAAACTCAATTTCAACTATAATGTTATAATGTTTCGCATTGATTTTCTCAAAAAAAAAAAATGATTGCAATTTTTTAATAAATCAGACCGTAACATGTAATTATTTATCAATTAATTGCTACATTTATTTTCTTTTTTTGAGGGCTCATAATCATTTGGTAGTGGATTTCAAATTGTATTCACACTGCCTCTTGTAGTGGTTGGATGTTTCTGCAGAGTTATGCAAATGAGACTTTATTAGGGTAGCTCATCAGTGAGGATTTATGGTGACCTTCTTAAATCTTAAATAACTTTATAACGGCTGTAAAGACATAAACTGAGTTGAAATACAATTGTTTTAAAGTTAAGCATAAACAATTATGTTGTTTAAGAAACCCACTTGTTCCCACTCTGCTGTACTTTTCAGTGGTAAATAATGAGAGCGTAAAACTGCAACCAGTAACGAAAGTTTAGGGCAGAAATACACTAAAAGTTTCTATTGCTGTCCAGTGCAGCTGAACATTTTATACTAAGTTAGGGTAAAACATTTTATGTTCAGTGGCCTGTTTAGAACAGGAATTAAATGCCTTTTAGCTGTGTCTACAAATTTATGTTTGTTAGAAAGAAAATTGCTTGGGGAAATGATCTGGATCTGAAGTAAATTTTCTATTGCACTAAACTTCAAAGACCAGTCAAGGCTAGTAAGATAAATACCCCAGGAGTTGTTTTTCATATTTCGATTTTTTTTTTCTTCTTATATCATCACAGCCTTTATATGTAAAGCATTAGAAACTAACACTTGGAAATTAAGATAGCTTTCTGCTGTAACCCACAGAGAATACAGCATAGCTGAAGCTCCCAATAATAACTGTTATTTGCTAATATTAAATTGTAAGTCTCAACAGAATTGAACAAGGTAATTCCTTTTAAACTTCTTACCTGTTACAGAGAATAGAACATTTAAGATACTTTTAATAGGAACTCAACACAAAACTGTTGTTAATGGATTCCAGTTTTTAGTACACTATTAATGCATAAAATGCTTAAAATTTTGTTTTAGTGAAGAATGAATTATAATTGATCCTTGGATAGGGTGTTTATTAATCATTTAATCAGTGTTCAGTGGTAAACAATTGAGGCCTAAAATTGGCCACACATGATATAAGATGTTAAACTGTCAACTTGGTCTCTCTAGACTGAGTAGGCAACTTATTTGCTCATAAATGGGCCCTTCTCAAAGGCCTACCCAACTGATACAGGGTTGCCATTGGTCATGATGTGGTCCAATCCCAATAGATGTGACTTATGATCTTATTGTTGACCCAATGGCCAAATGTCAGACCAATCTGGCCCATTTCATATGTAACCAAATCAGGTGAGGTTACCAAATGAGCAAAGCTAAGGTTTGCTGCCATAGGTAGAGGTATATTACTTGTGGTAACTCTTATCAACTGATGATGTACTGTACGGGCCAGCCTTAACCCTGGGAGACTTGTGGGTTTCCCTGTGAGTTGGGCGAGTTCGGGGTGGCTACCCAAAAAATTCTTCAGGTCGCATGCAGGTTCGGGTAGAACACTTCCTTCCCACGACCTTACACTGGCAGCTTTCGGCCTCCGTTCCCTGAATTTATAGACTCGTGCCTGCACGAGGGGGCAGAGTGGGCCGGGCTGTGTGCAGATTGAAGGAAACTCGACCCACACATCATTAATAGAAACTAATCAGCAGGTTCGGGTACAACACTTCCTTCCACTCTCCCCACTCACGACCTCACACTGGCAGCATTCTGCCTCCGTTCCTTGAATTTATAGACTCGCTGGGTCAGGGGTTTGGGTGTGGATTGAGGGAAACTTGACCCACACATCACTAATCAGCAGGTTGCATCAACCTGTTAAGCAAACATAGATGAGTTACTGCACCCAGGCAAACATTATATTTGCATTTTATACAATGTTTCTTAGATTTGATATTTTGTGGAAACTAACAATGCTGATTGTAATGTGCATTCTGATTCTGTATAATAAACTCACACTTTCAGTTGCTTAATATTAAGAGCTTTATTTGTTCTCAAAAATCAATGACACATTAGTCCTTTTCTTTTTATAGCCAAAAGTTTGCTCATTTTTGTTACTTTCTGTGCTAATTGCATCTCTTTGTATATTTATTGATCCAATTAGAGTCACCGTCTTTATCCATTGTAATATCTCATGCCCTCTGTTTTGTCCTTTCAACATAGATTGTTATAATCTTAACTTTATTTTACTGTGAAAGCTGAAGAGCTCTCTGCAAACTCAATGACCGGCCAGTATTAAAAATTAATATGAATGAAATGTAACAAAGAGATATAGAGGGTATGGAGATGGATTAGAGGGAGGGTGTTGGCAAGAGGTAACCAAATTTTGTGGTGCACTAACCAATCACCAGAGTAGTCATCCAGGACTGGCCAAAGGGTACATGATACGGACAAGATATTCCTCTTTCCCCAGCCTCTCAAATGAAGATAGTCTTGTGCTATTTTACAACGATTGGCACCTCTCCCACAGTAGATACCCACAAAAAATATCATGCACTCTGAGACAGTTGTAGCGGGAAGAACCCCTGCACATTTATTGTGTCAACCTGTGTAAAGGACACAGAACCCAAGAGGAGCAAAAACTTATAGCCACCCAATGTCAAGCTGTCATCTCCTACCCCACAGGCATTTAGCATGCAAACACCAACATATGTCATGTGCACATGGGAGCTATAGTATGTCTAGCTCTTACAGTATGTCTATCACCATGATGTCATCCTTGGGCCCTTCAAATAATTATAAGTACTCTTGAGAATATCACAAGGACTTTAATATGGATTTACAGAATTAATTTCTACTGCAGGTTCTGTATATTCATGGCAGCTATATTAAAGGAGAAGTAAGCTTTATCAGAAAGGTCTATACAAATACACAAGAAAACCCTCAAAGTAATGCTGCTCCCAGTCTTCTGTCAAAAGAAACACCGCTTTTCTTTCCTTCTATTGTGTACTCATGGGCTTCTGTATCAGACTTCCTGTTTTCAGCTTAAACCTCCAGGGCTAGGGCTTGAGCATGCTCAGTTTGCTCCTCTCTTCCCCTCCCTTCCCCCCTCCTCCATGTTGTAATCTGAGCCCAGAGCTATAAGTGAGCAGGGAGAGACTAAAGCAGGAAGTTTTGTCACACCAAGCTAATATGGCAGCTGCTATACTAAACAAACAGAGAGTTTCTAGAGCTGTTTACTCAGGTATGGTAAAGCATTCTACTGAATAAATATAGTCTTATAGATTGCGCTATTGTGGCTAATCTATTTGCAATAAACTGCTTCGGTAGCTTTCCTTCTTCTTTAAGGTCCTTGTGATATCCTTCACTTTTATAGGAATGAAACATGCTTAGGGTTTATTAATGGCTGTATCTATTGATGCTCAGCTGAGTGTAGTGTCCAAAAATGCATTTACTGTTACAGTTTCATTTGCAAAAGACCCTATGACTCATGTCTCTAAATCTGCAATGGATATTTGCTGTGTGCCTATTAGGTAGAACAACACTGTGTTTGGATGGAAACTGTACGAGACATAATGAAGTGTATGCAGCTTTTAGTTCACAATAGCGAAGAATAAAGAGACAGTTTCTTTTTGCTCACCACAAAGATAGCCCCAGGCAAAAACTGATCTTGCATATCAAACCAACTCACGTGACTCTTCTTCTTGAAAGTTGATGTTGCCTTTTTTCTGTTTGGCAAGCAGTTTCTGTGTGACCGTTTCAGGAAAGATAAAAAAGACTAAATGCTAAAAGTGCTGGTGCTCTGTAACCAGATTTAACAAGTTTTCTGAGGGACACATGTGTCCACTTCTTTTTAGTCCCAAATAAAGGTGGTTCCTTCAGTTATACTGATGAGTCAGTTCATGTGGTAAACTAGGATGATGTCACAATCTGAGCTAGAATTTCAGCCATAAAGCAGGACAGGACTGCTGCTTACAATGGGGATCAGATAGGATCTGTGCAGCCACTGGGACAGAATGTTCTGTTATATAGATAGCTAGAATCTCAGCCATAAAGCAGGACAGGACTGCTGCTTACAATGGGGATCAGATAGGATTTGTGCAGCCACTGGGACAGAATGCTCTGTTATACAAATAGCTAGAATCTCAGCTGCCATAAAGCAGGACAGGACTGCTGCTTACAATGGGGATCAGATAGGATCTGTGCAGCCACTGGGACAGAATGTTCTGTTATACAAATAGCTAGAATCTCAGCTGCCATAAAGCAGGGCAGAGTTGTTGTCATAAAGTCATGAAGGAAGAGGAAACTGTAGATTTACAATAGGATTTTTAGACCAGTGCATTAACACAGAGCACCACATAATAATTAGCATTAGTCTACTGCACTTATTATGATGAAAATAAATGATTGGTAGCAATTTCAATCCAGTCCAGTAACCCATCAACCAATCAGTAATTAGAATTGATCAGTATACTGCAATTAACAAAAGGAAATCTCTTACTGGCTGGAGTGGCTTGCTGCAAAATGACCAGGTTTTAGCAAATCCATAAATATGTTATGAGTTATCACTGCTATAATGCACAAAATATATTATTAAGTAGATTAGTGATCATAGTTATCAAACCCATATGTCCTTTTCGCATTCATTATACATAGTCAGTACAATGAATTCATTATAATTAACAGAAACCTAAACCAACCACAAAATGCTTGATTCCAGGTGACCACATAACTATGCAAAGCAATTCCAGTCAGCTGCAAGATATTATCCTGTATTGGTATCAACCCATAGGAAGAAGATCTTCCCCCGTACAAAGCTCTGGTAAGGCCTCATTTAGAATATCCAGTGCAGTTTTGCTCTTGAGTCCACAAAAGAGACATTTTTCATGCAGAGAAATTCCAGAGGAGGATGAGACTTGAGCTTAGATGATAACGGACATAAAAGATCTCAGGGATTGTTTTATACTAGAGATAAAGCACATAATAGGGGAAATGATGACTATACCTAAATATAAGGAGCCTAAATAATGAATGATTCCTCCTTCTCTGTTAGATCTTTTCAGATGACACAAGGGCATCCCTTGAGCTTACGAGAAAGGAAGATTCATCTGTAGGTGCAAAAAGGATTTTTTATTGAGACAGCTGTGAAGGTGGGGAATTCTCATCATGAAGCAACTGTATTTGGCAATATATTCCATAGTTATGCGGCTACTTGTCAAAAACCTTACTTTGCCAGGCGGCAAAAAAATGCTAGAATCGCCCCTGTTCAGGACCATACGCAGGGTTTAATGTACAAATTAAGAATCTTTTGTGGAGGATTTAGCATTTGGTACATCCCTAGTATTAATTCAGTGGCAACTTTTGCCATATAACAGTTGCAGGTCTACAACACTTGTTTGCAACTGTATTTTGCACACCTTCATGCCCTTGATTTGTAAATGAGTTTTACTATTTTTTTTTTTTAATCTCATATGCCTTATTACTATGACTTTGCCTGTCAGTCATCTCGGCAGCACAGCAAGCTTTATGCTTAGCAATGCATGCAAATGTTCCACCATGCTGGGCTAAAACATGCACACTCGAGGTCTGTTCACAATAATGTTCTCTTCTTTTATTCTTAATGTTTGAGAACTGGCATTGTAGAAATATACTCCCCACCAAGCAGACCTTAGAATAGAAACTATGATATTGTAGGTTCTTAATGTTCCCAAGAGATACTAGGAGGTTTAGAAAGTGACCCTATTCAACGGGGAGTCTCCGGCATCATTAAGAAGCCATGTCCATTCCTCCATTAATGCTTACTATAGAGTGATGACTACAGGCATTACTTTGACTATGGAAAGGAATTGGTACATTCCAGTTAAGCTGATGTTACAAGTTCCCTGTTCTCAAGGGACTGTGGTACCTATGGTAAGCCATTTCTTAGAGACACCTCAACTTTGCTTTTCAGTGTCGGAATTTATAGCGTATTGCATGACTATAAAAGACGAAAAAGCCTGCCCACTCTTACATTCTGCGGGTAGTGGGAGTGTAAAATAATGTTTGGAAAACTCATTCACCTGGCTAAGTCTTTCATGTGTCCAATAACAGCTGGAGAGCCTCGACTTAAAGCTATGTGCCAGTTGCTGTGAAATGAAGAGACACACAGGTGTTAATGCGCCACAAGCTAGATAATGTTAAAATGTACATAAAGATATCCATAGAATATCCATACAACTAAAGCAAACACATTGGAAATTCTATAAGAAAATTCTCCTGCAATTTCTTTCTTTTGATTAGATGTTTTGGGTGTTCTCTGTATAACACAGGACAAGAATGAAAATGGCAGTTTTGACAGTTGGCAGTTAGCTGGTGAGAATGATGGCTGACAGGGTACTAACAAGAGGTGTGAGAATATTTACTATTCTTTCATTCCATTTGGAAAACATTGCACATAATATATGAGTGAAGCTTTCTGTAAAGTCAACATGTTGGTATTTGGCTGCCCTTCATTAGACTAGAAGCTGTTCCTAATTTGCTGGTGCTCTAAAGGCTTTCACAGTAGAGTGAACAGACTTTGACAGCACTGTAACAAGCTGGAAGTACCAGTGCGGATACAGTATTTCAATAGCTACACCTCCAAATAACAAAGCAAAATTGTTGAAAAAAGTAAGCAACCCCCTCAACATCAATTTAGGTAAAGAAGATCCAGAAGAGAAAACTTAATTGAGAGATTTATTCTGGAATAAAATATAGATCATTCTTGACCCAAACACTATAATATAGATATATATATATATATATATATATATATATATATATATATATATATATGGATTTGAAACCTAAAGACATCTATAGGCATCAGCACTATATCCTTCCATTCCTTAGCATCCTTACTCATTGTGTCGAAGAGAACCTTTCTTTCAAGGTTGAAAATTGTTCCCCGTTTTACTGGGATGTGGTACTGGTATTATATCAATTGTGGGTACCGGTATTGGCTCTTTATGTACTCTTATGCTTCTAAAATGCATCTTTTTGGAATGCTACCCCTAGGGGCAGATTTACATAGGGTCGAATATCGAGAGCTAACCCTTGATATTCAACTGCCGAATATAAATCCTTCAACTTCGAATATCGAAGTCGAAGGATTTACCGCAAATAGTTTGATGAAACGATTAAATCCTTCGAATCATTCGGTTCGAAGGATTTTAATCCATCGATCGAACAAATTTTCTTCGACCATAAAAACATTAGAAAGCCTATGGGGACCTTCCCTATAGGCTAACATTGCACTTCGGTAGGTTTTAGGAGGCGAAGTAGGGGGTCGAAGGTTTTTTTAAAGAGACAGTACTTCGACTATCGAATGGTGACATGTCAATTAACATAGGGTTGCACTATAAACAATGATTGACTTTTTTATTAATACAAAGAAAAGATTAGTAGCTTCTACTAGGTTGAATTGTTTCTGTATGAGTACCTTTTAAACTGACCATATATGGAATGACATGAAATGAGTTTTTATGGAATTAATTGTTTGACCCAACCCACTATGTGTGAAATGTTTCACTGAACAGCTGGAGCAAAAATGATTGGTTACAGTTATCTAGAAGTACCATTAGTACATGTGGGAACTCATTGGTTGAGACACATACTTGCATCACATCAACCATCATGCTCTCCCTGAATGATGTAGAATTTCCTTCAATGAAAGTTTGGCCTTGTTCATTGAGATTCCTGAATGTTATCATGGGCATAAAGCGAAAGGTCTAAACTGGAAGGTGAATTGTAGCTGACTATGTACTGGGTTCTAGGAACCACCAAGAAAACAGGTCCTTCAGAGTCTATTTTCTTGGTAATATGTAATTATTAGATTATTATGCACAGTTCAAGTGATTGGAGTAAATTATGGTCTTCAAATAATAAATCTTTAAATTAGCTAGTCAGGAATGTAAATTAGACTGTCAAAGACAAGTGCCAAGTGTGTGGATGCTTATCTAATTGAGCCACTCTTTTGGTGGGCCAAAGGCTTATTATATAGGCTGATAGAGTGGGGATTTTCTAGCCGACCCGATACATACTTCAACGAAAACAGTCAAATATCAAAAGGTAAAGATAATTATTTTGGACACAGAAATTGGCAACTATGACCCTAACCCACTTATGGCCACTTTAATTATAATAACATTTGGAGTCATTACGTAGACAGTATTGATAATTTTTAAGCCAAAAATCCAATTATTAATAACACTGAAAGTTATTTAGCTTGAAAACTGGAAGCCACTTTAAAAAGTACAACTAAAATAAATATGACCGTATTATATTATAATTCAGAACTGCTAACATTTTAAAAACCAATATCTATCAATCGGATTAAGATTTTAGATAAAAATTTGTACAAAAAAAATTCTACAAAATACATCCTAATAAGAGTATTTAGTCCTAATTTTCAACATAGTTGCTGCCAAATTACCATTTTATCTGGCTGAGATAAAATGTAGGACCCTCTATCAACTGCAAGGAGACAGTGCCTCCAATGGCCAATTAAAACTACACAATAGTAAAGGACCAGTAGACCAGTCGATCACTTTCAAAGCATCTGTAAGGCATATAAATACTCTTGTTCTACTAAAGAAGAAAAGCTGTAGAACACCTTTACACTTTTTTCAAAATCCATAAATGTCATTAGAATGACCTTTAATCAACTTATATTGTATCCCCTTGTCTTATGTATAAATATTGTTGAACAGTATATGTGCTGCTCTGTGTACACTTGTTGGGGATTTCTAAGAATAACACTACAGTAAATATTAGAAGTCCCCAGGGGTATCGATAGCTTGCAGCTTCTGGAGAGTTGTTGGCTTAAGAACCCTGTAAATGTTTAAATTAAACCTCTAGTTTGTTGTCACATTATTTAGTGGAGGACGCATTGATATTTGCAAATCAATTCCCCTTTAACATTTATAAAATATAGTAAAACATGCAGAGAGACCTGACATACTGCAAATGATCAAGAATTAACAACAAAAATTGTCTATATACTGCAAACTAAAGATAGGCCTAGATAAAACATACCTTACAGCCACAAAATTTTAACCAATTCAGATTATTAAGGAAATCAATGAGCTCAAAGCCCTTTTTCCCCAAAGGTTGTTGAGTCAATAAAACCTGTTAGTAACAGCTGAAATATTTTAATAAATACAGTAAACCCCTTTGTCACCATTGAGAGCTGGAATCAAAGGGTAGTTAATTTGTCAAGTTCACCATGAGAATCTGAAAAAAAAAAAAAAAACGAAAAACTCACGTTTAGTGACCATTTTCAATTTAAAAATGTAAAATTTAAATGAAAAAAAGCATTATGTAATATTTTTACATTTTAAAATTAGGGTAATTTTTTTTTTTATTTAAAAGATTTATTTATTTTTTAAAAAATATATATATTTTTTAATTCATCCACTTAAGCTTTGTTTCTGTTATTTATTTATTTTAAATTACAAAAAGAGCATATATACTATGTTATTATACATTTTTTTCAATTGTAAAAAAAATGATATGCAAATGATTGTAATGCAGAATATAGGATGTGTTGGAAGGGTGGTTTGAATCCCTAAAGAGAGTGCTGTAAATCTCAGAAAAGGAGACAGGGAAAAAAATACGAATCCTTACTGAAGATGGCACTGCGCTCTTAAATATCTATACCCTTGTTTATTTCATTTTCTCGGCTCTCACGGCTGCAAACTTTCTTTATGTCAAAATCCATTGAAAAGGTTAGAATTTTCCACAACCTTTAAAACCGTGCTAACAATAAACTTTAATAAGATAAAAGAGCACTTTTGATAGACACAGAAAGAAAGAGGTAGGCTGTAGACATGGGAAACCTATGCAGTCACATTATCTCAGAAATATTATTTAACTGAAAGTCTTGCAAAAAAAAGAGATAAATAATGCTGACATTAAAATTAAATAGATAAATCGGTGCATTTTGGTAAAATTCACATTCTAGATGTAGTACTTGGTCAGTTTTAGTCTATTAAAGAGAAACGTCAATGAACATCAGAGGGTGAATGATTTTTCTGTGCCCAGTATTATAAATAATTCTAAAGTAATCTTGGCTCAAAAGCCCATTTAGTGGAGAGAAAAATGAACACCCTAGGGAGAGGTAATGAGATATTTCTTGGTGTTGGGTGGGATGTTAGCTGTGTCTAGTGATGGATGCCTAGAGGAGACCTTTAAATAACTGCAAAGATATTTAAAACGATTATTCTGAATCAGGAATTATCCTGATTCAGACAGGACATATGTAGCATTCTATTCATGAAAATATTAACCTGTCCTTCCCTGCCAGAAGCTGCATGCAACAGATTGTTTGGTAGTGCATTGCAGTCCTATCTGGAAGAGAAGAGGTCGATCTGATCGGATTACTAATTTGTTCCCATTGCATATGCTGTATGTCTGTTTGTTGAATGGGAAAGAAAAATAAAATTATGGGGGGGAAATTCTAACCCCCCCTCCAAATCCAAGAGGAAAGTCATACCAGCCTATACCTATTAACTCTTCATTTGCCATACATTTGTATTTTATCCTGTTGCCATAGTAACAGAAATTAATGGCAACACTTTCCAGAAAAGGATCTGCTGGGTTTTTTTTTCAGGCCATACATCTTCAGATCCTGACTGATTGGTATTTACAGGGTATTCATGTGCCCCTCACAAAAGCTTTCAATTTACTGAATCAGCTTGCACTTTTTTGTATGTGTGTGTGTGTATTCCATTGGATCACCCCCACACAAACATGCCCACGCGTGAGACCTCTGTAATATTGCACTTAAACACAACATTTCTGCACAAAATTGTAATGAAACAGATCATTTTTTACCACAAGCTGAATGAATAAAGAAATACATGGAGCAAAATCAGTGAGTGTTGACTCTTTGCTCGGTTCTCATAACAGCTGTTGAGATGAATACATTATTTAACTGACTAACAAAATCAGTACAAATAGTCTATGGAGCTTAAAAAAAGATTTACTGAACCCAAACTTTTGGGTAGTGGGGGTAGAATTCAGAACCACGTAGCTGAATAGTAATTAGAGTGTTGAATAATTATCTCCCAGAAACTATAAACATATTGCATGCTTTGAGTTTAAGGGTCTTGCAGGGTTGTATTGAATATTTAAAAAATATTTGAAAATACAGCACTTTTAGGATTAGATTGACTGTTCCTATGATAATTCTCATCCATTAGATTGGTTTACAGTCAAGTAAAAATAAATAAATACCATATACTTGATGCCCTCAGTGAGACAGAACAGCCTAGGACACCTAGGGTTTAAAATGGTGGACAATATTGTATCTTTTTATCTATCTATCTATCTATCTATCTATCTATCTATCTATCTATCTATCTATCTATCTATCTATCTATCTATCATCTATCTATCTATTATCTATCATCTATCTATCTATCATCAATCATCTATCTATATCTGCTGTAGACCACCAGCTGTAGGGCATTTTGGTAGACCACCTATGCCCATTAATTAATATTTTCTTACCAAGAAGAAAGATATGTTTCCGGCTGGGCTGCAGTGTACACATTATGAGACACACTCAGTACAATTGATGGCAGCAAGGAATCATTTAGTACAATGGCCCACTAGTCCACCTTTAACTAAATCAAGGTTTGCTTTTATTTGTAAAGAGCCAGATGATAGATCACCAAAGATTTGGAGGGATACAAAAATACCTCCTTTTTTGTATAGTCATTGATGTAGTCAAATCACTCTTCAAATATTGTAAATGCTATTTTTTTATTTTTAAACATCATAGTTTACAAAAAAATCAATATGGTACCTTTTTTTTACACTTTCAGATTCCTGAATATAGTCAGATCTTCATACGTTATGAATATTTTTTTTTGTGTGTGTGTGTGTGTTTGTTTTATGGTTGGCTGTCATGTAGATTTAAGACACAATAAAGCTAAAATGTCAAGTCTTTTTCCATGTCATTCAGAAAGTGCATCACCAAGCACACACCATTGCCCATTCACCTGTTTGGGATTGTTATTTGGTTGTACAATGTTTCAATGCCATGAGAATCACACCTCACACTCCCTTGCAGGCTGCTGATGACAAGAGCAGGAGCCATATTCATTAATGATAACCAAAGCTCCTTCAATGTGATTGGGTTTATAATCAACATAATATTCCTGGGCTGACATGGCAGCCATTTGGTGCATGGTCTGTTTCTGCTTTTGCTTTCTGCGTTGTGTCACAAAGCACTGTCTCATCTGTCTAAGGCTGGCAGGGAAACACTTCCATGAAACATACAACATCAAAACCACAATGAGAAAGGAAAAAATCAGTGCCATGGTCCCTGTGACCACCTTGTGGATCTGAACAGTGTTCTCGTGGTGTTCATTGGCCACGGTTGCTGTTTGGACATTGGTGGTTCTTTCACCTTCAGTATCCTGCACATCATAACTGGTAGCAGTGGGGCTGTCAATGGCAATTCTGTCACTGTTGTTCAGGGCTGTAGAAATAGCATTAGCACTGGTTGAATCTACTGGTTCCTCACACAAACGAAAAAAGTAAACTGCGTCAATGACATCCTCACCCTGGGCATACTCCGGGGTTGTACATAGCATATTGCCATCATAGCGACCTTTGAAGTTGCTGAGCCAAGAGGCCAAAGCACAAACATTGCGTCCACAGTCCCAGTTGTTCCCAGCAAGGGTGATGCTGGTAAGGAATTTCCAAGAGTTTAAGATTCTGGGATCAATGTAAGTGAGATGATTGGTGTCGAGTTGCAGTGATTCCAGATGAGGTAAACTTTCAAAAACGTGAGGTTCAATGTATTCAATTTCATTTCCAGAAAGGTCCATTTTTTCTAGTTTCCATACCCAGTCCAAGGAGTTGACAACTATAGTTACTTTATTCCTCCTCATAAATAGAGAGCGCAATGATAGGAGCCTGGGAAAATGAGCTAAATTCACCTTCACCAAGTCATTGTGCTCAAGGTGGAGCTCGGTGAGTTTAAACAAACCTGCAAAGGAGTTACGAGCAAGGCTCTTCAACTGATTGTATCCCAAGTCCAGGAACTTTAGGCTGCGACAGTCCTGAAAGATTCTTACTGGTACAAACTTGATGGCGTTGTAGCGCATATGCAAAGTCGTCAGCTTGCGCAGCCCATGAAAGAGATCCGGTTCCAAAGACTGTATGTTATTGTTAGATAAATCCACACTGCGCAAGTTTGGCATGGGTCGGAAAGTGGTGTTGGCCAGATGTGTGATTTTGTTGGAACTAAGAGTGAGTTCTTTAACTCTACGCAGTTTGTGAAAGGCATTTCCCTCTACAGTGTGGATGTGATTGTGATCCAGATAGAGCCACGTGAGCTGAATTAACCCTGTGAACTGTCCATCTTGGAGCTCTGAAAGGCTGTTGTACCGCAGAGACAAGCCCATTACACCCGACAGGTTGTGAGGCATCTCAGTGGTATTCTGTGATTCACAGTACAGGAACCTGCCCTCACAACGGCAGAGCCTAGGACACCCACTATTCACCAGTGGAAGCATTTTAACAAATACACCCAACGTACACAGTATTAACCCTGGGGGCTTCCTTAGCAGCCAGTTTAAACAGAGACCAATGAGAAGGAAATCCATTAGCAAGAATGTATCCAGATTTTCTCGAGAATGTCCATTGAATCTTTCCCAGATTCTACATCATATTTTAATAAAATACATCTATCAACAGATACACAGGTGGGGGCAGACTTTACAGCAACGAGAATGTCGGCAGCATTAAAGTTCATGGGTATTCAAAGGCAGAGGAGAGGCTGAGATTTTGTTCATGTTAAATGCTGCAGGGAAGGGTTTGAAATATAAATATTTCCTCATGTAAGAAATTCATTGAAAAAAGTATTTTACCCACCCTTTTTCCAGAGAGTGACAGCCTCCATTCAGCTGCTCCCTTTGTGTTTTAGCTAATTATACGCAGGGCTAAAAGACCCCTCTGTGCTGCCTTTCAGTTAGCACAATGCTGGCAGGCTCACAATGTCCCACTTTGCTTCTCCTCGATAAGATGAATGGGGAAGGGGGGGTCTGGTTACCTTTCAGATGACTTGTAGGACCTTCAAGTTCCACAACAACTAAGAACCAGGGTCTTTTCCCCCCTCGTCCACTGTTCCTTTTTGCGTCTGCAGTTAACACTGTGATGTTCTGGAAAAGACTCCAAACTCTTTTCTAAAGACTCTCTGGGATCCTGCTGTCTGTTCAATGTCCATCACCTGAATCCACCACCGTTGACCAAAAAGGAAACAAAAAAAGAGAAAACAATGTAATTCCACAGAGATAGCTTGGAAGTCATTCACTGAATGGCCATGGAGAGATTAATTTGTGAATCCTTTATCTCCCCTCCCTGCTTTGCTTGTTAGCTGATGCTTCTAGCAGGGGCAGAGAAAGACAATCAGGCAGAAAGATCCTTTTTGCTGGAGCTGAAGCAGTATGTTGCTGAAGCATGCAGAGGCACCTAGCGTTCACTGAGTGTCGTAAGCTACTCATGACTGTATGCCTGCACAGAAAATCTCAGACATGGGCAGATTGAAAGGGGTGGGCATAAAATCAACATTTTAGTCAACCAGTAAAGTAATATATATTCCTTGCTGGTTAATACTGAAAGCTTTTCTTCTTCCTTGTGTTCCCCCAAAATCAGCTGCATTGAGCATAAAGGAACAGCAGGGCAAGATATATTTTTTTTTCTTATCCTTTCAATTTTTTTTTTTTTTTGGGGGGGGGTATGAGAGCTCAGTGATAATCCTTATTCTTGCATCTGTCCGTCTGTTTTATCTCATACTATTGCATTGACTGAAAATTGGTTTCTTTATCAACATTTCATGATGTCTTTTTCCATGTTATTCCTGTGCATTGTGACATAGGCTGTTGCCATAGGAATGTTCTTTCAAGGTGGGTTTTCGTTTCAGGGAGATATTCATGGATCTGTATATGCTTATTAGAACCAGATTCTGTGTTTAGGGAGATCTTGCTGTCCAGGGCTCCCAGTTTTATGATGCTGAAGGCTGGTCAGAAGGATGCAGGGTCCTCATTATCCAAGTGTTCCTTTCTCAGCCTGTGAGATGGGATTTTTTATTTTTTTGTTCTTTCTGTCACTGTTGGTCTTGCTGCTCTGAAGCATGTGTAATTAGGAAAATAGGCTAGCGACATTTGAATGAAAAGCACTCGTGTAAATCTTACTTACTTTGGAGATGATGTCCAACACTATTGACAAGCCAATGTTGGCAGTGGGTTTCAATTATAGAATATCTTCCTGCATTGCTGATACCATTAGAACTGTGCTAATTCCAGCTTCCTGGTGGATACACAGAAAAGAAGATGAAGGGGGGCTCTGTCTATAGTTTCCTTTAGTGATCATTGATTGCTCAATGCCCATGCCGTTCCTTCTGTTTATTTTTCTCCCTCTCTCAACTCCTTTCCCCGCTCCCCAGCTACAGAGACACTGAAGAGCACTGCAGTATTCTACATGACTATGTGGCAGGCAAAAGAATCAAGCATGCCGCTTGTCCAGGGCACACAGAATGTTAGAACCCAGCACATTGCAGGAGCTTTTTTTTTTTTTTAAAGCAAATATCAATGTCTAATAAAGATCTCAATGGCTTGGGTTGTGTATTGGAATAAAATAAAAGGATTGGTGCTTATTTGTGCCAGTGGAGAAACATGTATGTGAGAGTATAGGTTGGTAAATATTTATGGAAGAGCACATACGCATCTTTGGGTATATTTGTGGACGTGCAACTCTTGTAGCTTGAATGTACCTGCATCCCTTACTCGCTAATTAGTTTAGTGTTTATTCTGTTCGTTTCGAATATCAATGTAAAGCATTGTGGTTGATAACAAAAACAATGATGAGAAGTGCAAATGTTGCACTTCTCTATAAATGTGCATGCACTTGTGCAACTATGTGCATTAGCGCGTTCTTCATCAGGAGGAAATTTTAGAAAAAGTGGCAGCATTTCTACATTTTTTCCCCTGATGAAGACCACCTTTGTGGTATGATGTGTCTATTTAATAAAGACTTTTGTATTTTTATTTTTGGAGTCTGCAATCCCTTGACCTTTTTATTGTTTAATAGTTTTGGCATCATTTCTGCACTGATTCCAACGGATTGGCACCCTTATTTATTTTCCTAGGGTGTACATTTGCAATGCTTGTTACTAACATTAGCGCATTCTTGTGTTGCAAAAATGGCTGCCCGCTAAAAGAGTAACATAAAGTAACATTTTACAAAAGGGGAAAAGTTTGTCTACCATATCTATCTATCATCTATCTATCTATCATCTATCTATCTATCTATCATCTATCTATCTATCTATCTATCTATCTATCTATCTATCTATCATCTATCTATCTATCTATCTATCTATCATCTATCTATCTATCTATCATCTATCTATCTATCTATCTATCTATCTATCATCTATCTATCTATCTATCTATCTATCTATCTATCTATCTATCTATCATCTATCTATCTATCTATCTATCTATCTATCTATCTATCTATCTATCTTCTATCTATCTATCTATCTATCTATCTATCTATCTATCTATCTATCTATCTATCTATCTATCATCTATCATCTTTATCAATGGCTGTCTCTCTAAATATGTATTTGTCTATCATATCCATCTATGCACACAGATAACCGTATATAGCTAAATCCATACATAATCTCTATGCACATATAAGATGTTTGTACAGAGGGAGAAGCAGTGTCTGTGTATGTGTAGGTACCTGCTTATCTTGTGTTTGTGGTTCTGTTTTCACTATAATCCTTGCATTGCTCCTGTCACTGTGTTGTTACATTACTCCCCCAATGCCCAAGGGATCCAAAGCAGTTTACACTATGATGCAGGTTCTCCAAGCGATGTAGGGGTTAGTAATCAGATTCCATGGATAGTGAAGACCTCGAGGCACAGTGTGGCTTCGTGTTTAGGAATGGGCGAATTTAACCCGTTTCATTTCGCCAAAAATTCGCCGCCGGCGAAATGTCTATGGGCGTCAAAAAAAATTTGTCGCGCGACGAGATTATATTGTCGCGCGTCTTTTTTTTTTACGCACGTCTCCATACAAGTCTATGGGCGTCATTTTTTCGGCGAAACGAGGCAAAAAATTCGCCCATCCCTATTCGTGTTTCCACTGGGTCATGGTAATACTGGGGTCTTAAACACTTCCTCTGTGATTTACATTAAAGGGATACTGTCATGGGAAAAAAAAAAAATTCAAAATGAATCAGTTAATAGTGCTACTCCAGCAGAATTCTGCGCTGAAATCCATTTCTCAAAAGAGCAAACAGATTTTTTTATATTTAATTTTAAAATCTGACATGGGGCTAGACATTTTGACAATTTCCCAGCTGCCCCTGGTCATGTGACTTGTGCCTGCACTGACTGAATGTGTCTCAGTGGGACAAGGGTTTTAACTATTGAGTGTTGTTCTTAGATCTACCAGGCAGCTGTTATCTTGTGTTAGGGAGCTGCTAGCTGGTTACCTTCCCATTGTGCTTTTGTTAGGCTGCTGGGGGGGGGGGGAGGGAGGGGGTGATATCACTCCAACTTCCAGTACAGCAGTAAAGAGTGATTGAAGTTTATCAGAGCACAAGTAACATGACTTGGGGCAGCTGGGAAATTGACAATATGTCTAGCCCCATGTCAGATTTCAAAATTTAATATAAAAAAATCTGTTTGCTCTTTTGACCCATGACAGTATCTGTTTGCTCTTTTTTCCCATGACAGTATCCCTTTAAAGATCAGAATCCTGCCGTTAACCTTTTACAAAGCAGTGCCTTGCATTTTTATCCTTATAGAAACTGATATGAGTTGCTGACTTGGCTTGTCTAGGTTTGGGTGCCCCCTAACTCCATGTATTTCCATTTAGGGTAAGATGATGCCATAATAGCTTCACTTTGTTAAAATTTTGGGCCTTACATTCGACTAATTTTGCTCAGAACATATATTATATGGTAGGGGTAATATGCAGCAATAGTAGCATTATTAATGTATATTCCAATCATACAATGAATGGGAAAGGGGTGGAATAGAGGGTTCAGTTGCCATAATTATGATAACATAAGTAATCCATTTGTATATGAGTGAGCTCACCCTCTGCTTTGCTGTTAAGCAAGACTGTGGCAGGTTGTGTAACCATCTTGATTTGTATGCTAAATGGGCTAAATAAATTACGGATTTACTTTTATCAGATTGCTACTGGTTTTATTTTACATGGTATCCAAGTCCTGAAGGGCAGGCAAAGGTCATCCAGTTTAAGCACTTGACACCCTCTTGGGTGCATAATTAAGGGTTTGAGCAATACATAACAGATAAACATTGGTGTGTAACTCCATCTTGACCAGTAATATCTCTGATAAGTATTTTAAAGTGGAGGTACATCATTTTATAATACACAAGTTTTAGTATTTCATGTGACAAAACCAAACAGGGTTTAGAACTGGTGCCACTATAATTAGCGGGTTTCTATTGGCTCTAACATTCTTCCTCCATATAGCTGCTGACTAATCCAGCCCCATCTCCTGGTAGGGGGAAATCTATAGACCTCTTCATGAATGAAGTGCACATATATTTCACACCATGCTTGTGTGTTTCACTTGGCTACAGTATGTATGGAGAACTAGTGTCATTTTATGGACAAAGCATCTGGCAGACTTAGGTTGTAGCCTACAGTAATCATAGCTATATGGTTGACCATGACACTGAGAAAATGCAAAGACATAGTCAATATGTACTATATGGATTTCAAAATGTTATGTATGTTTAAGTTCACACCGGTATGGTGAAGCTCAGGCGTCTTGTTGCTGTCCAAATAGTTTTTTGTCACAGTAGAGTGGGTCAGGTTGCTCCACGGTAGCTGAATGTAGGTATCCCATATCATTTGATGCACGTTGCATTCAGAAACGAAATAGTAGTGCTCAAGCTAAAGTCACATGGAGCAATATAGGGAAGCAGTTCAATTTTAGTGCCCAACCATATCACTATCTGGAGTTTTCAGAAGGCAGTTTAGATGGATCTACTTTACATTTCTGCGGATCCCTTTAGGTCAGTCCAAACAGAAAATCCTGCGGATCTCCTATATTGAGATGCCCTTAACTTTTGCATGTAAAAGGTCATCTGTTGATGTCTTCTGCACTTGCCTGGACAGGGTTTTAGATGATGTACAATTGGATGAATGCACCAAATTCCAGATTTGGACAAATACAAGCCTTTTTTTTTTTTTTTTGCATGAATCCTTAGTCCTGGCCAAACCAAATCAAAACCCTAAATATTACATGGCTTTGGACCATATAGACTTAAGGTGATGAATAATTTTGATATGATGGAATTTTTTCTTTTAGGTGCTAATTCACATAAGCTAATTAGGGTTTAGCTGATTTGGTGCATCCCTACAGTGAAGTAATGGACCATAATGTATTTGTGCTTCCTTTGTGTTAGTTTTCCATCTTGTTTAACCCCCCAAATAATAACTATACAGATGGAGCAGACTTCATTCGTTGCACACAGCGCCGGATTTAGTGGGTGGGCGCCCAGAGGCTGCTCGATCCCTCTGGGGTGAGCGTGCATGTGCACCTGCACCGGAGCGCTGCCAGAGTGCTGGGGAGTTTCCCCGGGAGGCTGCTGGGCGCCATGCCGCCCCTAATATTCTGCCGCCCTAGGCCTGGGACTTTGTGGCTTCACCACTAATCCGGGCCTGGTTGCACATACTGATCACAGACACTTTTAATAAAAAAAGGTGTGTTCCTATGTGTGCCAGATGCCTCAGTCAAGTCTGTTCCAGCTAAAGCTTACAAAGTGTGTGCTGAGGATGGCTCTGAACATGAAATATGTCTGTGCTGTTCACAGCTGGTCAAGTAAAAATACAGAGAATCCTTGAAAATGTAAGTATAGCTGGCAAAGGGAATCTATTAAATGACTGTAGGTTTAAAAAGAAAAAGCCAGCAGAAGTGAGGACGAGGTTAAAATTGCAGTCTATCGAAATTAATTTACACAGGCCAATAAATCCATGCAAATGCAAGAGGAACGCTGTGATGCCTTTGCAATCTGGCAGGAGAGACGAGGCACCTATTCAATTGTTATAGGAGAAGCAGGTCGACTAAGGAGCTCAGAGACAACACCTGCGGGGTTCTGCCCATTGACTTTGGTATCAAGTATTTCAAAATGAAAAGCTTGATTTGTCGTTACCTTGGTCAATTAGTACTGACTTAAGGTGGCCATACACGGGCAGATAAAGCTGCCGATATCGGTCGTTTGGAACAATTTGACAGCTTATCTGCCCGTGTATGGGGGCTTCGGACGGGTCTTCCCGATCGATATCTGGCCACGATATCGATCTGGAAGGTTGGATTTTTACCCGACAGACCCGCCGGAGCCGAACATTCGAATTACCCCCGATATAGCCACACAGTTTAGTGGCATATCGGGGAAAGATCCGCTCGTTTGGCGACATCTTGATGGGATTTTCTAATGCAGCCCTCTTATACACAAATAAGTACAACTTTTAACAATCTTTTTAAGCACATCTTTAGTATTATTCTAAACACTTCCTTTGAGGAATCATTTATTAAGTCTGCCCAGTGCAAATATTGGCTGTGTGCAATAGGGAGTACATTTAAGAACATTTAAATATTGGTATTTAAAATATCCTTATTATTTACAACAGGGGTACATTAAACTTTATAAAAAAAAAATGATACTCAGAGTTCCCTGTATAACTCAGCCTGCAGCCTTGTGTCTTTATATGGTCACAGAACAACCCCTCAGTGACTTCTAATATCCTTATCATTTACAGTAGGGGGTACACTATCCCTTATAATACACGAGTGATACTCAGAGTTCCCTGTATAACTCAGCCTGCAGCCTTGTGCCTTTATATGGTCACAGAACCCCTCAGTGACTTCTAATATCCTTATCATTTACAGTAGGGGGTACATTATCCCTTATAATACACGAGTGATACTCAGAGTTCCGTGTATAACTCAGCCTGCAGCCTTGTGCCTTTATATGGTCACAGAACCCCTCAGTGACTTCTAATATCCTTATCATTTACAGTAGGGGGTACATTATCCCTTATAATACACGAGTGATACTCAGAGTTCCATGTATAACTCAGCCTGCAACCTTGTGCCTTTATATGGTCACAGAACAACCCCTCAGTGACTTCTAATATCCTTATCATTTACAGTAGGGGGTACATTATCCCTTATAATAAACGAGTGATACTCAGAGTTCCCTGTATAACTCAGCCTGCAGCCTTGTGCCTTTATATGGTCACAGAACAACCCCTCAGTGACTTCTAATATCCTTATCATTTACAGTAGGGGTACATTATCCCTTATAATACATGAGTGATACTCAGAGTTCCCTGTGTAACTCAGCCTGCAGCCTTGTGCCTTTATATGGTCACAGAACAACCCCTCAGTGACTTCTAATATCCTTATTATTTACAGTAGGGGGTACATTATCCCTTATAATACATGAGTGATACTCAGAGTTCCCTGTATAACTCAGCCTGCAGCCTTGTGCCTTTATATGGTCACAGAACAACCCCTCAGTGACTTCTAATATCCTTATCATTTACAGTAGGGGGTACATTATCCCTTATAATACATGAGTGATACTCAGAGTTCCCTGTATAACTCAGCCTGCAGCCTTGTGCCTTTATATGATCACAGAACCCTTCAATGACTGCTAATATTCTTATAAGTTACAGTAGGGGGTACAATATCCCTCATTATACTGAACTGAAACTCTGAATTCCCTGACATGTGTAACTCAGCCTGCAACCTTGTGATTTTGGGGCAGATTTATTAAGGTTTGAATGGTAAATTCGAATTTGAATTTTCGATTTTATTTTTTGCGTTATTTATAAGCACCAACTAGAATGTAAATTTGAATGTGAGATTTATCACACCTCGACTATGGAAACAGTTCTAATTTGAATATTCGCCATCTAAATGGCAGAGGTCCGTTGACCCATTTGAAGATGTTAACAGCCTTCCTGACATTCTTTTTGGAGGAAAATTAGATTCCAGTTTCGTTTATATTAGATTCAAATATGAATAGAATTATCGGGGCATTTCCCATCGGATCAAATTTTAGACGTTCTAATTTTTTTATAAAAAAAACTCCCGTTTGAGTCGTGAGTACATTCAAATTTATCAGAATAAAAAAAAATTACATTGATTAAAAAATTCGACCTTTGATAAATCTCCCCCTTATGTTGTCCCAATAATTTTTAGTGCAATTATTATTTACCATATAGGGGGTACATCTAATATGTGGCACAAAAGTCCAAGATGATTTTGAATAATCTTATGAACACTGCTAGATTATCCATTATAATATACAGGTTTTTAGTTAGGAAAACAAAGCTCATCCATTGTGTTTGCTTCAACCCTCTCTTCTGTCAAGGTCATCTGTTTCTGCTGCATCGTTCAAAACACTGGCATTGTTCAAAACAACGGCTGCAGTTCTGGAATGTGTTTGTAACTATAAATCCCATGATGCACTGCTGTCTTGACAAAAGTCCTAGTCTTTGATGTTATTCCTTCATTTCTCATGTTGCATAAAAGACTGTGGTTTCTCTACACACACTGAGAAGCCTCAGCTCGTATAAACCCAACATGTGAGCAACAGTTATGGGGCCAATTCACTAAATTCGAGTGAAGGGTTCGAATTAAAAAAAATTCGAATTTCGAAGTTTTTTTGGGCTACTTCAACCATCGAATGGGCTACTTCGACATTCGACTACGAAAATCGAACATTTCGAACTAAAAATCGTTCGACTATTCGACCATTCGATAGTCGAAGTACTGTCTCTTTAAGAAAAACTTCGACCCCCTACTTCGGCAGCTAAAAGCAACCGAAGTCAATGTTAGCCTATGGGGAAGGTCCCCATAGGCTTGCCTGGGATTTTTTGATCGAAGGATTTTCCTTCGATTGTTGGATTAAAATCCTTCGAATCGTTCGATTCGAAGGATTTAATCGTTCGATCGAATGAAAAATCCTTTGATCGATCGATCGCAGGATTTGCGCAAAATCGTTCGACTTCGATATTCGAAGTCGAACGATTTTAGTTCCTAGTCGAATATTGAGGGTTAATTAACCCTCGATATTCGACCCTTCGTGAATCGGCCCCTATGTGTTACTTGTGTCTCTTACAACACTCGATCACCTTCTGTGATTCCCTAGATTTGATGGGCGAAAAAACTATAAACCCCACAATGCCCCATGAAGTCTTCAATCAGGAGCACATTTACTAAGCTCGGGTGAAGGATTCAAAGTTAAGGTTTTTTTTGGATACTTCGACCATCGAACAGGCTACTGCGACCTTTGACTATGAGTTCGACTTTCAACTAAAAATCATTCGACCATTTGATAGTCGAAGCACTGTCTCTTTAAAAAAAACTTTGACTACCTACTTCGCCACTTTAAACCTACCGAGCTACAATGTTAGCCTATGGGGACATTCCCCATAAGTCTTCTAAGCTTTTTCTGATTGAAGGAAAATCGATGGATTAAATTCCTTCTAGTCGTTCGATTCGAAGGATTTAATCGTTTGATCGAACGATTTTTCCTTCGATCGTACGATCAAAGTATTTGAGGTAAATCCTTTGACTACTATATTTGAAGTCGAAGGATTTTAATTAACCCTCGATATTCGACCCTTAGTAAATGTGCCCCTCAATGTTTTTTTCTGTGCAGAAACACCACAAATTCCATCATTCACTTTGATCATTGTCAAAAACAAGGTTTTAGTATATTGGGTGGCACCGCATGCAGAATATCATGGGCACCTTCTTATTTATTCCATATTTTAAAGAACTATTGACCCAGCAACCCCCATTGATCCCGGCACTTAAGCCTGTTTTTTTGTTCAATATAAAATAAGGTGAAATTGAGTACATGGTTTTACTGCAAATGTTTCACACTCTATCTGGAGCACTTGTCTATTTTCATTTTTCAAATAATCTGAAATAATTGCACGGGTGCATTGTGAGTCATGAATAACTTTTTTTATGGTGCCGAATATTTCAGTGGCGATTGACTGAATCTGATAATATTCCCTAAGCCTGGAATGTGAGATTGGCTGCCCGCAGAATAGTAATTGCCTTTGAGCTGCATGATCTGCATCTGAACTGCCTCCTAGCAATTCTCAGAAATAGTTTTGAATGTTTATTTCTCTGTGAGATAAGTACGTTGGGCAAGAGTACACAGTCATGTGGACTTTTTTTCCCCATTTCTGCATGTCTAGACCTTAGCATAGCTCAGCTACTTACTATTGCATCCTCTCCCCACCTGTAGTGCAGTCAGAACACTGCGAATGCTCTTGAGACAATGGTCCTTGGTCTTCTTATTGGTTTATATACTTCCTATTCTTCTTCCTGTACATTGTCAGTTCCATTTTCCTTTCTTTTGTGGTTTTATTTCCTGTCCCACCAAGTTAACATCATTTAGTTCTAAATGTTCATTCTCACTGGTTACAGTAAAGCCTCCTTGCAACTCCCCTTTTATCTTCATGGAGAACCTTATGAAATATTTTCTTGACTGGTTTATTGTTTTAGCTGAAATTTTCCATTTCCTTTTCCTTTCAAGTTCCCATCAGAATGTTCTATTCAGTCCCACTACTGAATCCCTTAGCTTCTTGCTGCAACTGCCATAAGACCCATTTTCTGCCTTAAAGTCTACTTGTTCCATCATCCAACTATTGACCTGGACATATTGTAAAGAATAAGGCTGGTTTTTATGGAGCCTATCTGCTAAGTAAAATACAGCTTACTCAAACCGCAAGTGATAAGTTCTTGGGACTGGCTGAGGGTCAGGGCTGGCAGCAAAGAAGCCAAGTTCTTGTCAAGGATTAGGTAGGGGGAGCTGTGGAGACTGAAGGGAAAGGGCGAGTCCTTGAGGCAGGAGCTGTATGTGCCTAGGGGAAACTTGAAGGGAAGCAGGAACAGGTTGATGAGGGCGAAGAGTCAGACTGGAACAGGTGCAGAACAGGACGGAGAGGGCGAAGATCAGGACTGGACAAGACTAGGCAGGAAGAAAAGGGCGACGACTCAACAGGAACAGACTGAGCTGGGCAGGAGTGGAACAGGAACAGACTGGATGGGACAGGACGGTGCGGGCGTAGAACAGATCAAACTGGGGATAGAGTGCAGAGGGGGACTAGAGCGGATAGCAAGACAGGACTGGAGCGGAAGGAGATTAGAGCAAGATAGCGAGAGAGGAGACTGGAGCAGGATAGCACGAGAGGAGACTGGAGCAGGATAGCACGAGAGGAGACTGGAGCAGGATAGCACGAGAGGAGACTGGAGCAGGATAGCACGAGAGGAGACTGGAGCAGGATAGCACGAGAGGAGACTGGAGCAGGATAGCACGAGAGGAGACTGGAGCAGGATAGCACGAGAGGAGACTGGAGCAGGATAGCACGAGAGGAGACTGGAGCAGGATAGCACGAGAGGAGACTGGAGCAGGATAGCACGAGAGGAGACTGGAGCAGGATAGCACGAGAGGAGACTGGAGCAGGATAGCACGAGAGGAGACTGGAGCAGGATAGCACGAGAGGAGACTGGAGCAGGATAGCACGAGAGGAGACTGGAGCAGGATAGCACGAGAGGAGACTGGAGCAGGATAGCACGAGAGGAGACTGGAGCAGGATAGCACGAGAGGAGACTGGAGCAGGATAGCACGAGAGGAGACTGGAGCAGGATAGCACGAGAGGAGACTGGAGCAGGATAGCACGAGAGGAGACTGGAGCAGGATAGCACGAGAGGAGACTGGAGCAGGATAGCACGAGAGGAGACTGGAGCAGGATAGCACGAGAGGAGACTGGAGCAGGATAGCACGAGAGGAGACTGGAGCAGGATAGCACGAGAGGAGACTGGAGCAGGATAGCACGAGAGGAGACTGGAGCAGGATAGCACGAGAGGAGACTGGAGCAGGATAGCACGAGAGGAGACTGGAGCAGGATAGCACGAGAGGAGACTGGAGCAGGATAGCACGAGAGGAGACTGGAGCAGGATAGCACGAGAGGAGACTGGAGCAGGATAGCACGAGAGGAGACTGGAGCAGGATAGCACGAGAGGAGACTGGAGCAGGATAGCACGAGAGGAGACTGGAGCAGGATAGCACGAGAGGAGACTGGAGCAGGATAGCACGAGAGGAGACTGGAGCAGGATAGCACGAGAGGAGACTGGAGCAGGATAGCACGAGAGGAGACTGGAGCAGGATAGCACGAGAGGAGACTGGAGCAGGATAGCACGAGAGGAGACTGGAGCAGGATAGCACGAGAGGAGACTGGAGCAGGATAGCACGAGAGGAGACTGGAGCAGGATAGCACGAGAGGAGACTGGAGCAGGATAGCACGAGAGGAGACTGGAGCAGGATAGCACGAGAGGAGACTGGAGCAGGATAGCACGAGAGGAGACTGGAGCAGGATAGCACGAGAGGAGACTGGAGCAGGATAGCACGAGAGGAGACTGGAGCAGGATAGCACGAGAGGAGACTGGAGCAGGATAGCACGAGAGGAGACTGGAGCCGAGGATAGCACGAGAGGAGACTGGAGCCGAGGATAGCAAGAGAGGACTGGAGCCGAGGATAGCAAGAGAGGACTGGAGCCGAGGATAGCAAGAGAGGACTGGAGCCGAGGATAGCAAGAGAGGACTGGAGCCGAGGATAGCAAGAGAGGACTGGAGCCGAGGATAGCAAGAGGACTGGAGCCGAGGATAGAAAGAGAGGACTGGAGCCAGGTAGCAAGAGAGGACTGAAGCAAGGTAGAAAGAGAGGACTGGAGCAAGGTAGCAAGAGAGGACTGGAGCAAGGTAGCAAGAGAGGACTGGAGCCGAGGATAGCAAGAGAGGACTGGAGCCGAGGATAGCAAGAGAGGACTGGAGCAAGATAGCAAGAGTGGAGTACAAGGTAGGGTTGGATCAAGGTCAAGGCTGGGAAGGTACAAGATAAGGTAAGCAGGACAAGACAAGGCAAGGCAAGGCAAGATAAGACAAGGCAAGGCAGAATAATAAGGGAACAGGGGCAAGAGCTAGAACTACCTAGTTAGGGGCGCTGCCGCAGTACTAGGAAAACAATGCAATGCTCTGGCAAGGAGTGATCTAAGAGCTACCCTTAAATAGGGAAGAGTCAGCCCTGATTGGCTGATGAAACTAGGCAGCAGCTGGGTAGGGGCTGTAAATGCCAAACAGGCTGCAGCTGAGCTGGGGCTGGAGAGGCCAATCAGGCGGAAGCTGGGCTGGGACTGCAGAGGCCAGGTTATACATAGCAAGCAACCCTACAGGCTGCTCACCTGGCCAAATGGTTAAGGCATCGAGCCAGAAACCCAAAGGTCCCCGGCTCGAATCCCAGCAATACCTGACAGTATCCCCCCCCCTCACAAGGCGACTCCCAGGCGCCACAGAGACCAACATTTTCACGCGCCTGGGGAACTGGCAATGCTATGGGCAGAACTACCCACATGGGTGCCCAACTAGGAGGTGATGCAATAGTATTAGCCACCCTGGAACTCGGCAGAGCCACCCTGGCGGGTGCCCTGATGCTCGGCAGAGACACCCTGGCGGGTGCCCTGGGACTTGGAAGAGCCACCCTGGCGGGTGCCCTGGGACTTGGTAGAGCCACCCTGGCGGGTGCTCTGGGACTCGGTAGAGCCACCCTGGCGGGTGCCCTGGGACTCGGTAGAGCCACCCTGGCGGGTGCCCTGGGACTCGGAAGAGCCACCCTGGCGGGTGCCCTGGGACTCGGAAGAGCCACCCTGGCGGGTGCCCTGGGACTCGGAAGAGCCACCCTGGCGGGTGCCCTGGGACTCGGAAGAGCCACCCTGGCGGGTGCCCTGGGACTCGGAAGAGCCACCCTGGCGGGTGCCCTGGGACTCGGAAGAGCCACCCTGGCGGGTGCTCTGGGACTCGGAAGAGCCACCCTGGCGGGTGCTCTGGGACTCGGAAGAGCCACCCTGGCGGGTGCTCTGGGACTCGGAAGAGCCACCCTGGCGGGTGCTCTGGGACTCGGAAGAGCCACCCTGGCGGGTGCTCTGGGACTCGGAAGAGCCACCCTGGCGGGTGCTCTGGGACTCGGAAGAGCCACCCTGGCGGGTGCTCTGGGACTCGGAAGAGCCACCCTGGCGGGTGCTCTGGGACTCGGAAGAGCCACCCTGGCGGGTGCTCTGGGACTCGGAAGAGCCACCCTGGCGGGTGCTCTGGGACTCGGTTGAGCCACCCTGGCGGGTGCTCTGGGACTCGGAAGAGCCACCCTGGCGGGTGCTCTGGGACTCGGAAGAGCCACCCTCGCGGGTGCTCTGATACTCGGTAGAGCGACCCTGGCGGGTGCTCTGATACTCTGTTGAGCCACCCTGGCGGGTGCTCTGGGACTCAGAAGAGCCACCCTGGCGGGTGCCCAGGTGTTAGGCAGAGCCACCCATGCGGGTGCCCTGGGACTTGGCAACTGTATAGGCAACTCCACCCTCGCGGGTGCCCTCCACATGAGTGCCTGGGTTTTGAATGTTATTCTAAGAGTTGGTACAGTCACTGTGTTAAGACACGGCAGAAGCCCCCCTTCACGGGGCACAGGGCAAGGCAGAAGCCCCCCTTCTCGGGGCACAGGGCAAGGCAGAAGCCCCCCTCCTCGGGGAACAGGGCAAGGCAGAAGCCCCCCTCCTCGGGGCACGGCAGAAGCCCCCCTCCTCGGGGCACCGGACCAGGCAGAAGCCCCACTTCTGGGGGCACAGGACAAGGCAGAAGCCCCACTTCTGGGGGCACAAGATCAGGCAGAAGCCCCACTTATCGGGGCACAGGACAAGGTAGAAGCCCCCCTCCTCGGGGCACAGGGCACGGCAGAAGCCCCCCTCCTCGGGGCACAGCAGAAGCCCCCCTCCTCGGGGCACCGGACCAGGCAGAAGCCCCCCTTCTGGGGGCACAGGATCAGGCAGAAGCCCCACTTTTGGGGGCACAGGATCAGGCAGAAGCCCCACTTCTGGGGGCACAGGATCAGGCAGAAGCCCCACTTCTGGGGGCACAGGATCAGGCAGAAGCCCCACTTCTGGGGGCACAGGATCAGGCAGAAGCCCCACTTCTGGGGGCACAGGATCAGGCATGGGTACCGGAGGCAGCTGCTGGGGAGCCGGCACAAGTGCAGGAGGCAGCCAGTGGGGAGCCAGTCGCCGGGGAAGCCTAGCTGAAGCCATGGGCAGCGGAGGCTGCTGGGGAACTGGCTCTGGAGCTGAAGGCAATGGCGGTTGCAGGGAAGGCCCCACTGGAACTGTAGGCAGCCGATGCTGCTGGGTAGGCCCCTCTGGAGCTGTGGCCAGCCGATGCTGCTGGGTAGGCCCCTCTGGAGCTGTGGGCAGCTGATGCTGCTGGGTAGGCCCCTCTGGAGCTGAAGGCAGCCGATGCTGCTGGGGATGCCCCTCTGGAGCTGAAGGCAGCGGATGCTGCTGGGGACGCCCCTCTGGAACTGTAGGCAGCGGATGCTGCTGGGGAAGCAGTTGCTGAGGGGTAGCAGGCCCGGGAACTGAAGCAGACTGCGGAGGGATAGCCGGCCCGGGAACTGGAGCAGACTGCGGAGGGATAGCCGGCCCGGGAACTGGAGCAGACTGCGGAGGGATAGCCGGCCCGGGAACTGGAGCAGACTGCGGAGGGATAGCCGGCCCTGGAACTGGAGCAGACTGCGGAGGGATAGCCGGCCTGGGAACTGAGGCAAATTTATCTAGGAATGCCAACAGAAACTGAGCAGTATCGTAGATTATAGGGGATTTACTGCACAGTAAGTTCTCGGCCCAGGAACGAGCTTCACCTTCTAGCAGGAAGAAAATGATTTCCGAAACTTGCTCGACTGGAGGAGCACTCAGAAAGTGTTTTTTCTCTGAAAGGAGCAGGACTTACTCTAGAAAGATAGGAATTTTACTTGGGGAGCCATCACAGTATCTGCGGGTCAGAATAGAATATTCAGTCTTTTTGGGAATCCGGTCTGAAGGCACAGGAACAGCCCTTGCAGACTCTTTTGGCCAGAGCATTCTGTCAAGGATTAGGTAGGGGGAGCTGTGGAGACTGAAGGGAAAGGGCGAGTCCTTGAGGCAGGAGCTGTATGTGCCTAGGGGAAACTTGAAGGGAAGCAGGAACAGGTTGATGAGGGCGAAGAGTCAGACTGGAACAGGTGCAGAACAGGACGGAGAGGGCGAAGATCAGGACTGGACAAGACTAGGCAGGAAGAAGAGGGCGACGACTCAACAGGAACAGACTGAGCTGGGCAGGAGTGGAACAGGAACAGACTGGATGGGACAGGACGGTGCGGGCGTAGAACAGATCAAACTGGGGATAGAGTGCAGAGGGGGACTAGAGCGGATAGCAAGACAGGACTGGAGCGGAAGGAGATTAGAGCAGGATAGCGAGAGAGGAGACTGGAGCAGGATAGCGAGAGAGGAGACTGGAGCAGGATAGCGAGAGAGGAGACTGGAGCAGGATAGCGAGAGAGGAGACTGGAGCAGGATAGCGAGAGAGGAGACTGGAGCAGGATAGCGAGAGAGGAGACTGGAGCAGGATAGCGAGAGAGGAGACTGGAGCAGGATAGCGAGAGAGGAGACTGGAGCAGGATAGCGAGAGAGGAGACTGGAGCAGGATAGCGAGAGAGGAGACTGGAGCAGGATAGCGAGAGAGGAGACTGGAGCAGGATAGCGAGAGAGGAGACTGGAGCAGGATAGCGAGAGAGGAGACTGGAGCAGGATAGCGAGAGAGGAGACTGGAGCAGGATAGCGAGAGAGGACTGGAGCAAGGTAGCAAGAGAGGACTGGAGCCGAGGATAGCAAGAGAGGACTGAAGCAAGGTAGCAAGAGAGGACTGGAGCAAGGTAGCAAGAGAGGACTGGAGCAAGGTAGCAAGAGAGGACTGGAGCAAGGTAGCAAGAGAGGACTGGAGCCGAGAATAGCAAGAGAGGACTGGAGCCGAGGATAGCAAGAGAGGACTGGAGCCGAGGATAGCAAGAGAGGACTGGAGCAAGATAGCAAGAGTGGAGTACAAGGTACAAGGCAGGGTTGGATCAAGGTCAAGGCTGGGAAGGTACAAGATAAGGTAAGCAGGACAAGACAAGATAAGACAAGGCAAGGCAGAATAATAAGGGAACAGGGGCAAGAGCTAGAACTACCTAGTTAGGGGCGCTGCCGCAGTACTAGGAAAACAATGCAATGCTCTGGCAAGGAGTGATCTAAGAGCTACCCTTAAATAGGGAAGAGTCAGCCCTGATTGGCTGATGAAACTAGGCAGCAGCTGGGTAGGGGCTGTAAATGCCAAACAGGCTGCAGCTGAGCTGGGGCTGGAGAGGCCAATCAGGCGGAAGCTGGGCTGGGACTGCAGAGGCCAGGTTATACATAGCAAGCAACCCTACAGGCTGCTCACCTGGCCAAATGGTTAAGGCATCGAGCCAGAAACCCAAAGGTCCCCGGCTCGAATCCCAGCAATACCTGACAGTTCTTAAGACGGGCCAAAAGTCAAGGGCGGGAGGCAGACAACACAAATACAGAAAAAAGGGCTGAAGGTCAAGGGTAACAGCAAATGTACAAAGTTAAGTAAAAGTTAAATCCATGAAATCAGATCAGTGGGAACAAGGGCAGGAGTAGGAATCTCAGGAGTAGGGTCACAGGAACAAGGTCACAGGGAAAGAATCAGGATCAGGAACAAGGTTTCAGAATCAGGAACAAGATCAACTCTAACACAGGAACATAAGGCTTGGAGTCAGCAGAATGGCCAGTGTGGGGGAAGCCTAAATAGCCCTTTAATGAGCAATAACCCACAGCTGGAACAAGGGTGTTGATCAGGGAGTATTGACAGGGATGAAGAGTTGGACATTCTGTCAGGGTCAGACTTATGCCCCACTGCCTCCTGTGGCTGCAAGAGGTGCAGCTGCCAATATACTTCCTGACACATTTGGCTAGTGGACTGGGGGGTTGGTTCTTCAAGAATGTGGTTGACTTGTTAGGCTTAGTTATGTTAATATTAAGATCACTATGACTATCAAGGGGAGGGAAAAACACTCACTTATATTCAATCACACCATATGAAAGCTGGCAACAAAATGGTCCACTAAAGTGTTAAAAATGTTTGAATTTGAAAGATTGATGGGTCAGGCTCTGCTCATTTGACAAGGTCAACATAGAGTGTATGACCGTCATTAGAGGCATTAGAGATGGTATTCATGGACATGGCTGTGATAACAGTTAGGGATGTAGCGAACGTCGGAAAAAAAGTTCGCGAACATATTCGCGAACTTGCGCAAAAATGCAAGCGGTTCGCGAACGGTTCGCGAACCCCATAGACTTCAATGGGAAGGCGAACTTTAACATCTAAAAAAGACATTTCTGGCCAGAAAAATGATTTTAAAGTTGTTTAAAGGGTGCAACGACCTGGACAGTGGCATGCCAGAGGGGGATCAAGGGCAAAAATGTATCTGAAAAATCTGCCTGTGTGTGCTTGGAAGAGATAGTGTAGGGGGAGAGCTGTTAGTGATTTCAGGGACAGATGATAGTAAGTTTGCTGGCTAGTAATCTGCTTGATACTGCTCTGTATTGGAACAAAAAAATAAATAAAAGCAGTCCTTACAAGGACTACTGTTATTGCAGCAGTCAGCAGATGAGATCAGAAGCAGGACAGCTGCCCACTGCAGCTACAGATGAAGCCACTTTGGTTTGTGTGTTTGACACAGAATAACTAAACACAGATATCCCATTTATCTCATTTAACACAGAAAACTGCGTCACAACATCCCATCTAATTAAAGCATTCACCATTGTGAACAATGGAGCTTTGGTATGCTAATGAAAAGGTTAAATGCATTAAATGAGTTAAGATGACTTAAGATAACACAGTTTCTTCAATTACCCCTGAGTCATGACGCATTTAACTCACAAATCCAAGTGGCTTCATCTGTACATACAGAGCACTGCAGTAGAAGGTAGATTACTAGCCAGCAAAGCTACCTAAGCTTAAATGTCCCTCAAACCCCTGCAGACTTCTGTCCCTCCAATAACAGAGCAGTATCAAAACGATTACTAGCCAGCAAACTTTCAACTGTCCCTGAAATCACTAACAGGCAGCAGCTCTCTCCCTACACTATCTCTTCAGCACACACAGGCAGAGTGAAAAAAACGCTGCAGGGCTTCGGTTTTTATAGGGAAGGGGAGTGGTCCAGGGGAGAGCTTCCTGATTGGCTGCCATGTACCTGCTGGTCTGGGGTGAGAGGGCAAAAAAAAGCGCCAACAATGGCGAACCCAAAATGGCGAACGTCGCGCGACGTTCGCGAACTTCCGGCGAGCGCGAACACCCGATGTTCGCGCGAACAAGTTCGCCGGCGAACAGTTCGCGCCATCTCTAATAACAGTATTTCCATAAAGAGACATTATATTAAACAACTTACCACAGAATATTTAGTGTTGCCTTGTCTACCCAATTTATTGAAAATATTACACAGAATCACAAGGGAATAAAGGAACTCCTACACTACAGAACACCATTTTCTGTGTTATTTTTCCCTGCTTGTCATTTTTCTGGTGCCTACAAGAATAGAGGACTCCCTTTGATTCAATATATTCAGAGCATCCTACACCATTTCTGTCAATTGCAAACATTAAGAAGGTAATTATCAAAATTCCATATTTTTGCTCTATGAATCACTCACCCTCTTACAGAAAGACTTACAATGCTGATCAGAAAGGGGCAATGTTCTCTTTTTCTTCTAACTCAATCTCAAAAAGTAAGGGATTCAATAATCTTCTGCAAATTAAGAAATGCAATTAATGTGACTAAAGCATGTTCTTTAATTCAGTCTTCAAAAATGTCAATTTCAAGGTTTTTCCTTTCTTAATACAAGGATTACAGTAACAAGTAACAAAAAACTTTTACCGTCTCTTAAGTCACGTAGTGTTTTAGAAGTGTGCCTCTAAGAGGCACACTTATAAAATACTACCGACTTTAGAGACAGTAAAAGTTTTCTTTTTTTTCGGACAAGAGAGAGACTCAATTGTAGGTGAACTTTATTACAGGAAGCACATTCATTCTATGATAAGTATATATTTTTTGGGGTGGAACCCTTTGCTTCATTTCACATCCGACAACTATATTTGCGCATGGTCAAACATATATTTCAGAACAAGTAACAAAGGGTTGTTTTCAATAGGGCACATTCACTTACCTTGGCACAGTGTGCAAGTTGCAATATTGAGCTCAGTGGCCATAGTTGTTGCCCAAATTGCAGTGCTTTCCACAGAATTCTAGTGACATTGAGGCTGCAGCAGGAAAATGTGCAAAGTGCAATTTTTGGGTGCAAATAGGCATGTTTTGTACTCAACCATGAATGCCAAAACATGTTATCAAAAAGGACAACATATGGGCTCATTTTGTGCCTGTGCCTTATGAGGTTACTGAAGATCAAATTCAATGTTTCCTAAGTCTAAAACCCAAAGATTATAAAATCTATGGTACCTTCTCCAGAGAGCCAACAATATAGGTTCTACAGTTCCTTTTGTCTGATATACATAGATACTTATTATTAGTAGGGATGCACCGAATCCAGGATTCGGTTTGGGATTCGGCCAGGATTCTGCCTTTTTCAGCAGGATTCGGATTCAGCCGAATCCTTCTGCCGAGCCGAACCGAATCCGAATCCTAATTTGCATATGCAAATTAGGGGCGGGAGGGCAATTGCATGACTTTTTGTCAGAAAACAAGGAAGTAAAAAATGTTTTCCCCTTACCACCAGTAATTTGCATATGCAAATTAGGTTTCGGATTCGGTTCGGTATTCGGCCGAATCTTTTACGAAGGATTCGGGGGTTCGGCCGAATCCAAAAAAGTGGATTCGGTGCATCCCTAATTATTAGTTATGTATAAGAACAGAGATAACAAAAGGGGTGGTTCACAGGAAGAACCTCTTTGGTCTCTGGAAGATTGCATAATTAGTTCCACCTTGGAAGTGACAGGAGAGAGGATTGTGGGTCTCACTTTAGGATCAGTATCGTGAGTGGTGCATCCCTTGCTCAATGAGGATACTAGTAGAATAGAGATGCTGCGGTAAAGCCAAAATTGAGGAAATAATGTGTAGTAGTCTGGTAAGTGTAGAGGTTAGTGAGTGTGGAAGTTACTGTACCAAGTGCAGTGTGGTGGTCAAGGCAACATCACCACTTCTCATGGGTGCTCTGCCATGAGGCTGTTTTTAAACTGAGACAGTTGGTCTGGGCCTGGTGAGACACCGTAGAAAGAAAGTGAAGAAGGGTCACTGTGAAGTATATTCAAGTGAGGTGAAGTTGTATCAGTTGGCTATGGACGTGAGGCTGCAATAAAGAATACAATAAAGAATACCGTTTGCTAACTGCAAATTTCCTCCAATTTATTCTGTGCAACTAAAAGTCCTGAAGTAGAATCATGTTTGTTTGTAAGTTGGATTCACCAGCCATGGATGAGCCTTTTATAAGTAAGTGTCTAGATAAACATTGCTCCATATGTATAGTAAACGGGTGTGTACTCGCATATGACAAGCTCTGAATGTAATTTTGTCTGGACATCTTGCATCTCAGTCAAATGGGAATAATCTTAGACCCTGCACTGCCTGCTCTGCGGAACAGCCTTAATTTCCTAGTAACTGCCGGTCCAATGCTTTACGCGGCTCAGTAGTAAGAATTCTGGCGGCCATGTGGGCAGGGATTTTATTTCCCTTCACAGGCACGATCAACTTCGTTTCTGATCTTTAAGTTTTTGTCCTTAATTTCAAAAAGCAAAGAACCATGAAAAAGCTTTTTAAGAGAATTATCTGGTAAGTGTGAGTGCTGCGCTCAGTCCAAGTCACAAACAATCTTTCTCTCTGCACCAAAGTTTTATGCGAGTCCACACAGGGCCCGCAAATTTATGTGGAATAAAACAGTATAGGATTTGGTGCGCTAAGTTGATATTCGGTCACCAATATCTGAGTAAGGATGGAAAAAAATATATATGGTGTAATATAGTCGATTATTTTTAATAAAGGTTGCTGCTCAGAACTACTCACAGATTTAGATTTCTTGACAGGCTTTCAAATGGCTCATCCAAAGTGGGGTCAGTCTGTAGCGTGCACCTATAATAAACAGTTACAATAGTGTAGTACTACCAGATTTTTCGATACATGTAACAGTCAGTTGTACTCACCGAGTATCAGTTAGTAGTAAGCGTTTCTGGGAGAGATCTCCGCTTTCCGCACAAAGTGTCCACCTCCACCGGATGCCCCACGGTCCCTTGTTCCATCCTTACTCAGATATTGGGGACCGAATATCAACTTAGCGCACCAAATCCTATAACGTTTTTAAGAGAATGTTTGAAGAAAAACAGAATTGCTGTAGAGAGAATGAGAATATATCTATAGAGAGAGAGAGAGAGAGAGAGAGAGAGAGAGAGAGAGCATGGGTATTGAATAAAATCATTGGGGCACATGTATCCTATGTTGTTTTCACATCCAGAAACAGGACCAATTTTTAGGTCAGCAAATGTTGGTCACCATGGTTGGTCCATGATTCCTGTGTCTTTTTTTCCTGGTAAAGAAAGAAATGGGGGAGAGTGGAGAGGGGATGGCGGACAAATAGAACAAAACAGAGAATGAAAAAGGAGAGAACAAATTTATAAGAATGTGGGAGGGAAATAGGGACACATATAGGGGCACATTTACTAATGGTCGAATATCGAGGGTTAATTAACCCTCGATATTCGTCCGTCGAAGTTAAATCCTTCGACTTCGAATATTGAAGTCGAAGGATTTAGCGCTAATCGTTCGATCGAATGAATAATTGTTTGATAAAACGATTAAATCCTTTGTATCGAACGATTCGAAGGATTTTAATCCATCGATCAAACGAAATTCCTTCGATCAGAAATTGCCTAGAAAGCCTATGGGGACAGTACTTCGACTATCGAATAGTCAAACGATTTTTAGTTTGAATCGTTCGATTCAAAGTCGTAGTCGAAGTCAAAGGTCGAAGTAGCCAATTCGATGGTCGAAGTAGCCAAAAAAATACTTTGAAATTCGAAGTATTTTTTATTCTATTCCTTCACTCGAGTTAAGTAAATGTGCCCCTTATGGTTCATTTACTACCAATAGGTGCATTGATGGGTGCAAAATAAATCACAGATGGCTATTATTGTTGTATGTGGAACTCGGCACAAGGGAACTCTTCTTCTTATCACCCACTGTATCAGTGTTTGCAGATGACACAAAATTATCCAGCCCAATTAATTCCATCCATGATGTGGCACTTGCAACAGGATCTTGACAAACTGGGCAGCTAAGTGGCAAATGAGTTTCAATGTTGATAAATATAAAGTCATGCACCTGGGATGTAAAAATATCCACTTATACCCGTAATGGGACTGCACTAGGCAAATCCATTATGGAAAAGGACCTTGGAGTCCTTGTAGATGATAAACTTGGCTGTAGCAAGCAATGCCAGTCAGCAGCATCAAGGGCAAATAAGGTCTTGAGCTGTATTAAAAGGGGCATAGAGTCACGGGAGGAGGGGGTTATTCTTCCACTGTATAGAGCACTTGTAAGGCCCCATCTAGAATATGCCGTACAGTTTTGGTCTCCATCACTCAAACAGGACATTATTGTATTAGAGAGGGTACAGAGAAGGGCAACTAAGCTGGTCAAAGGTATTGAAAATCTTAGCTATGAGGAAAGACTGGCCAAATTGGGGATGTTCACGCTGGAGAAGAGACACTTAAGGGGTGATATGATAACTATGTATAAATATATAAGGGGATAATATAATAATCTCTCTAATGCTTTATTTACCAGTAGGTCTTTCCAGCTGACACAAGGTCACCCATTCCGATTAGAAGAAAAGAGGTTCTGCCTGAATATTGGGAAGGGGTTTGTTACAGTGAGAGCTGTGAAGATGTGGAATTGTCTCCCTGAATCAGTGGTACAGGCTGATACATTAGATAGGTATAAGAAGGGGTTGGATGGTGTTTAGCAAGTGAGGGAATACAGGGATATGGGAGATAGCTCATAGTACAAGTTGATCCAGGGACGTGTCCGATTGCCATTTTGGAGTCAGGAAGGAATTTTTCCCCCTCTGAGGCAAAGTGGAGAAGCTTCAGATGGGTTTTTTTTTGCCTTCTTCTGGATCAACTGGCAGATAGGTAGTTAATAAAAAAAAAAAAAAAAGGTTGAACTCGATGGACATGTGTCTTTTTTCAACCTTACTTACTATGTTATCCTACTTGTTAATTCCAGGACTCCTTTTGCATGTTGTACCTACAAGCACTACCAGCTTAGGCCAAACATGGTTTTATCTCATGCTATTGTTCCTGATGGCACATGGAAACACTCAAATTGATGTTTAATGTATACCTCAGTATCAGAACTGATGCATTTGATGGAAACAAATATCAGAAAATATTTAGGAAAAATAGAAAAAATCCTTTAAAATTGCTTTCTCTTGCCGATCTTTTCACAGTCTCTCAACTGTACAAAACCATATCCAAAAATGTATATGAAGATCAACATGTAGACCACACATTTGATGCAAGTTGCACCCAGCACAATTTTTGAATTATTTATCCAAAACACTGGAAAGGAACATCTTGTTGGGTCTAAAAAAAAAAAAACATGGCAAATAGTCACCTTTGTTGCACTTTTTGGGAGAACTGAGGCAAAAAAGGAAGGAAGAAAGGGAGAGAGAGAAAGAGACAGAGAGAGAAAGGAAGGAAAAGGGGGAGACTGAGGAATAGTAAGACAGACAGACAGCAAACAGATATTGTATTCTGTTTTCTAAAATACATTGCACTGTTTACCAATCAGTTTGCTTGGTGAAGCATAAGCAATATCATATTCCATTCCGAGCTCAGGAAACCTTTGGGGAGAAGCTGCCAGTGGAAAGTGTAATACAGTTAGTTGAGCAGACCAAGCACGTCGCGTGTGTATTATTATTACTGTACAGGTCTCACAGTGAGCTCCACAACTTTTGTTCTGAATGGGAAGAAGAATGCTAAATACCAGTTTTATTATGATCTCTTGTTTGGCGCTAATGGTTCCACTTAACGTTAACTTTTAGGTGGTGGTTCTAAATGTAAATTTGTCTTCTCTATTTATTTATTTGTTTGTTTGTTCTTTCATTGACTGGATGCTTCATGAACCAAACAGGACCAGAAAGACCATGTGGCCCCAGTGCCCACCCCCCAAAGCGACCAATCTATAGTGTCTATAAAATAAGCTTTTGCGAGACTTCAGAGACTATAGGGAGTTTTTTTGGATCTCAGCAAAGAAATTACTGACCGCCATCTGTGCTGGGGCTAGAGGGGAGAGATTTTTAGCAGAGGGCGGTCCCCCACCCTTTCTGCATAATCACCAGGTCACTATGGGGTCATAAATAACCAAGGGACACAAGTGGAGTTAGTCCAGGCATTTGTCCTTGTCATTAGATATGTAAATAATGGGTTTGCAGGAAAAGCAAATTCACACATCAACAGAACAGAGTTCTCGGCAGGAAAATGTGTTATCAAAGAGTCCCCTACCCCCTACAAGTATCTCTACAATCAGACACACAAACACAGTCCAATCCATAGCCACAAGCCTACACTTATGCATAGTCAAACTCAAGCATGCACTCTACCATATGTGACCATTCCCATTCCCATTGCCAACAGTACCACTCAAAGACACCATATCCCACTATCTTCTGTCCTTTCATGTACCAGGGGCAATGGTGATAATTTAAATGTTATGCTAGTGTTCCCAATGGAAAAACAGGAATATTGCAGAAGGAGCTAATAGGCACTCTGGAACAAATGCAGTGTGCAAGGAAAACCTGGTGTGTGTGTGTTTGAACCCTAGATTGTAAGCTCCACTGCAGGGCTGATCCTATCAAATGTGGGGCCCAATTGGGACCATGTTGGCGGGGCCCCTAGACAAAGTGTTGCTGGCTACTGACACAGCAAGTATTTAGGAAAATAAGGGAATACAGGCACAAAATAGAAAGGAAAGGGGCAGACAAGGTAAGAGAGTGAGAGGGATGAAATAGGGGCACATAATAGGGGCACACAGGGTAAGAGAGAGGGGGAGGAAATAGGAGAGTGGACTGGGCCAATTCGTTTGGGGCAGGCTGGGCCGATTCAGCTTGGGAGCAGGCTTGGTTGGATTGGGGGCAGGCAGGGCCTATCAAGGTTGGAGGAAAGCTGGGCCTATTAGAGTTGGGGTAGGCTAGACCTATGGAGTTGGGGGATAGGCTGGCTTATCAGAGTTGAGGGTGGGCTGGACCTATGGATTTGGGGATGGGCTGGACTCTCAAAGTTGGGGGCAGGCCAGGCAGCATCTTGTGCTGAGGGAAATATTATCTGTGCTGCCCTGTGGTGCGGGGCCCCCAGAGGTGCGGGGCCCAATTCGGCCCAATTGGTCCAATTGGCCTAAGGCCGGCCCTGCTCCACTGGTACAGAGAATGACAGCAGAGGCGCACAGTTTGCAGACATCTTCCATCCTAAAAAAATCCTTTATTCTAAATTAATGCCATAGTTTGCTTCATGTGAATATTAAACTAATTAAGTTGAACTACAAAAGCATGCAAATTGCCATCTTATTGGAGTATGTTTAGGCAGTCTGGAAGGAGGTCAGGAAAAAGAATAAAGCCAAAAGAATCGTATAATCAGCCGAACTGGAGGCAGAGATGGAGAGCACAAAGCAAGGTGCATGCTGTCTGCAAGCCTTCAGGTGCTGGAAGTGTTTAGCAAGGAAAGGTTATTTAAAGCTCTTTGTTTCAGCGCTCACGCATGGCGGGTCCCAAACACAAGGCAATCAGTTTACAAAGTAGAGGGGGAAAAAGTGTGTCTTTGTTCTGTGTGCAGGGCCCAGTCAATTGGAATGAGACATGTTAGTGCCGAGTATCCGTCTCTGAATCAGAAGAGTTGGCGTCTTACAGGGAAATGGCTGTGACACTTTAATTTACCAATTTACCTATAAATGGTGCATGTGTGTGTGTTTTGTAGGATCTCTTGTATCTGTACATTGGGCACCAAGTATAGGCCATTCATTTTACTGAAACAGTCATAAAAATAATGCCTTTTAGTTCCAGGAGTGTCCAGGACTCAAATAAGCACCGCAAATCCTAGCCTAGCTGGCCTTCGTTCTGGACCCCCTTATCCCATAACAAGGTTACAGATATATAGAAACATTGGGGTAACAGTCACCCTGCTATATTTCCAGGGGTACCCAGGGAACAAATAAGCACTCACCCCAAATCTCCCCCTAAACTGGCCTTCGTTCTGGACCCCCTTATCCCATAACAAGGTTACAGATATATAGAAACATTGGGGTAACAGTCACCCTGCTATAGTTCCAGGGGTACCCAGGGCACAAATAAGCACTCACCCCAAATCTCCCCTTAATTGGCCTTTAATTTAAGTCCCCAGCAACTGCTCTGTGCCCCACTGCTATAAGGGGTATATTTGCAATAATAACTTCTACATTCACAGCTCACACAAATCATAGAGGTGACTGGGAGTTGTAGTTAGCTGAATGCTCATGAGACTGGTACAGATAATCATAGGAAAGCTGACCTATGCTCTTCACGTCTGTGATCCATTTAGAAGAAGTGCTTGGCTGCGGCGAGTGCCATTACTGTTGGGAAAGCGATTATTGCAAACGCTTCACAGCAAAATGAAAGCCCCTCTAAAAGACAAGAGATTGCTTTGTAACAAAGCCTGACTTCTCGGATGACACTTTCCCTGTGGTGGAAATAAAAACCAGTGCACAAAGGAATAAAAGGGTCATGCTGTGGTCACGCCATTGAAAGGGCCAGACCTCGGCCTCTGCTCGGAATCTGAGAGCAACCAACAGTCTCAATACTTTGATTAAATGCACAGTCAATAAACCCTTTCTGTAAGTAGGGTTCCTCCCTTTTACTTTCCCTTGAACACATTCTGGCACAGGTCACTGTGCGATCCAAATGTTTCTTTTGTGCCTTTTTATATGAGAGGGAACTGCCATGTTTGTTGCTTTGACTAAAACATACCCTCATACACAACAGCAGCAACAGCAGTACCCTACTGTCTGTCTCCTCCCAAATGTATATATACAAATATACAGAGAAGGAATGCTCTGGGCACACAGTAAGCTATACCCTCATACTGTACTGTCTAAGAGAAACAAAATGACAGCTTCCTTCCATATGTTTGAATACAAATATACAAATATACAAAGAAGGAATGCTCTGGGCACACAGTCAGCCATACCCTCATACTGTACTGTCTAAGAGAAACAAAATGGCAGCTTCCTTCCATATGTTTGAATACAAATATACAAAGAAGGAATGCTCTGGGCACACAGTCAGCTATACCCTCATACTGTACTGTCTAAGGGAAACTGAATGGCAGCTTCCTCCCCTATGTTTACTACAAATATACAAAGAAGGAATGCTCTGGGCACACAGTCAGCTATACCCTCATACTGTACTGTCTAAGGGAAACTGAATGGCAGCTTCCTTCCATATGTTTGAATACAAATATACAAAGAAGGAATGCTCTGGGCACACAGTAAGCTATACCCTCATACTGTACTATCTAAGGGAAACAAAATGGTAACTTCCTCCCCTAGGTTTGAATACAAATATACAAAGAAGGAATGCTCTGGGCACACAATAAGCTATATGCTCATATTTTGCTGTCTGTGGGAAACGAAATGGCAGCTTCCTCCCCTATGTTTGAATACAAATATACAGAGAAGGGATGCTCTGGGCACACAATAAGCTAAACTACGCCATATGGCATACACATACCTGTATACAGAATGTTCAATACATGCAAGAAGCTCTAAAAGGTTATAATAAATTTTTCCAAATCCTTGGCTATTAATTATATTTACTGTATATTTCCCCTTAAAGTTGGGTCATTGTATCTGCGCTTTATATTATGGGCACAGTCTGGCATCATTTTTGCTAATCAAAGTTGCCCTCTTAAAGGAGACCTGCTACCCAAGTAAGAGAAAGCGACACTGGGGATGAGTTGCCTTATCCTTGTTTGCTGGGCGGCAGTTGTATTCCGTCACCCTGATTTCCATTCTCCTTGGCACAAAGAACTACTGGATGGAGTGAATGGAAATTCCTCGGCACTGAATGATTTGTACATCAGTGTGACAGCCAGTCTAACAAACTGCTCCGGGATGAAGGTTCCACCTTTACATGAATAAAACTGACCCCATTACAGAGACGCCGGTCCCTGAAAAAAGAGACAGGGGAGGAGGGAAGGGCTGGAAAAATAGAATTTGTAGGCAACAGACTAATTCTTCAGACTGAAAGCAAGTTCTGCCAATAGAGGAGAGCCCTGCACCAGCCTTATTGCCATGGTATGTGGGAGGGGTACCTACGAATATAACAGCCATTATGCCCATTGGGAATTTCAAACCCCTGGGGACTGATGAGATAATCTCATAGAAAAAATAGAATCAATATACTGATTAACCACTTCACCAACCACTGGCTGCACCTGACATAGAACAAAAAGGTGATCCAGCTTAAAGGGGAGATAAACCCAAAAACAGGATATTGCCTGATGAAAAAAATAATGTTATTGTAAGCAACTTTCCAACATTTGCTCATTGCACATTGAGTTATTTATTCACGTAATTATTGTTTAAGGCAGTGTCTGTCTGTTCTGAAACAAAGCAGCAGAAGTCATCCGCTTACTCCAAGGTATGGTTATCAGATGACTTCGGCAACTGAGAATACAACAAGAATGGATATTGGGAAGTTGAATAGAAAGGCATTTTCTTTCTTTGGATAACACTTTATTTTTGGTTTGCATCCTATTTAAACCGCTCTTGGCAGCATTTTGAATTCTAGTTTGAGTAGGTAGAAGGCCACTTATCTCATGTCGTCCAGCAGTATCCACCCCCAGCACCAGCTCCAATGGGACAGAACCATGTGTTCCCTCCCCTTATATAGACTAGCAAACATGAAACATACAGTATATAACCATACAGTTATATACCCATATCGGGGGTAATCTGAACGTTCGGCCGTATGGCCGAACGATCTGATTATGACGCACAATAGGCTCCGGCGGGATCGGTCGGGTCAAAATAAAACCTGTCCGATCGACCAAAAGACCGATCTCCGCCGGACGAAAAATGACGGCACACTCCACACACATTCGTACGATAGGATCTTTGCGTCTATGGCCACCTTTAGGCCTATGGCAAAACATTCCTCATAGTTACACTTCTTCCCAGTAGGTATGGGAGGGTTGTCTGGTTTTGGTTTTGACGCAGACTGTCTGGTTTTTGGAAGGGGTGTCTAGGTCAACACTGCCTGCTTGGTTTTCCAAATTTGAAAAACTGGGCAGGACTCTCTGAAATTCGAATGACGATTGATCAATCGCAGATTGCCACATCATAGCCCTACCCCCATGATGTAACAGACCCGCCCCATGACATCACTGTCCCACCCAGTGACACCACCTCGTTCTCACCCCCCCCACCCCAGGCCCCGACTGGCAATCCGTGGGTTCAGGCAAATGCCGAGGGGCTGCTGTAATATGTCATAGACAGTTAATATTTATTGGGCTAGAGGGAGGCTGTTTGGGCCTCTGCGTACCTGAAATGCCAGGGATAGTGATGGGCGAATTTCTCCTGTTTTGCTTTGCCAAAAAATTCACGAATTTCCTGCGAAATTCCCGAAACGGCGAAAAATTTGTGAAACTCAAATGTTGAAGCCTGCGACAATTCACGATCGCGTCAATTTTGACACCGGCGTTAAAGTCAATGGGCGTCCGAACAGTGTTGCCATGCAGCGGTTTTGGCGCGAGCGATTCAAAAAAAAATTGGACGTGTGGTGAAATGCGGAGATTTGCCACAAATTTGCGCTTGCCGAATTTATTCGCCCATCACTAGCCAGGGCCTATTTTGACTCCCAGTCCAAACCTGCCCCCCCACCTGGATTTAACAGCAGGGAAAGGTGGCAACCCTAAGGTATGTTTAAGGACTTTCCACGCCCTTACATCATTAAGAATTGAGGAAAGTTGGTTTTACCATCAGCATAGCAATGGCTTCTTTAGTGTAAGGGCAGTCAAATTATGAAAATTATTTACTGACATCAGCTTCACCTATAATTATGGCCCTATACAAATCAAAATAAATGTATTATCTGTAAAAAATCTATCTGGCAATTAGGCCGGCTCTTTTTTTTAATCTTATGATGACTCTACCCCCCAATCTACTGTTTTTATTTCAGGTCCCTTGTAGTGTACAGGGAGGTTTCAGACTAAAATACCACCTGCTGGCTGATAAAGAATGCTGGGAATTGTAGTCCAGCCAACAGTTGCCAAGGGATTCCCGGAACAGTAAGCAGCGGTTCCCCGCAGAACTTTTTTAGCTGTTCTTTTTTTTATTGAATCCATTGTGTGAGTGCTACTGCCATGGTAAGCAAAGAGGTGGTGGAAATTAAAAGTGGAAACTTATTTGCCTCCAGAATAATGAACTGAAGAAAGTGTTCGAGCGCATTCATTTCCTCTCAAATACATATACATGACACATCCTATTAGGGATTGAAATGAGAGTCCATTGTGCCGTCATTAGAGGGACTCGATAGCCTACCGATAACATTGTTTAGCCTGGAAACTTGTCTCCGTGTGTATTGTCCTCCATTTATTCACATTTGGATTCGTTGGCTCTTAATAACATCAGCCTTTTCCTTTTATCTGAGTGCCAGGCCGGCTTCTCAACCAGGTTACGGGGAATCTTTTTTTATTTTGTCTTTGATAAGACAGCATATTAGCTGCATTTAAAGGGACCGTAAACCCAAAGCAGAAATGGTGCCTAATGAAAGAAAATGTCATTCTAAGCAGCTTTTCAATATTAGTTCATTAAAATGTTCGGCGGTTTGAAGGTTATTGGTAAATGTAATTACTATTGAAAGCTGTATTTGTGTGTCCCTTGCTGGAACAATGCAGCGGAGGTCAGCGGATTAACATACCTTTGAGGAAGGATGACCTCCGCTACATTGAGTTCAGAAAGGGGCTTTCAGTAATAATTACATTTACAAACAACTTTGAAAACATATGACATCTTAATGAATGTCTTGGAATGTATTGGAATATTGTTTGAAATTATGTTTCCTTTCATTAGACAGCATTCTAATTTTGAGCTGGCAGAGTCATTCCCCTGTACTAAGTACTATTCAGTAGGAACAGTCCCTAAGTTTGCTCATAGCCTGTACAGAGAGATCCCATAAAACTATGGCAGCATAGGTATTCCTCTGTACTAAGCACAATTCAGCAGGAACAGTCCCCTAAGTTTGCTCATAGCCTGTACAGAGAGATCCCATAAAACTATGGCAGCATAGGTATTCCTCTGTACTAAGCACAATTCAGCAGGAACAGCCCCCTAAGTTTGCTCATAGCCTGTACAGAGAGATCTTTAAAACTATGGCAGCATAGGTATTCTCCTGTACTAAGCACAATTCAGCAGGAACAGTCCCCTAAGTTTGCTCATAGTCTGTACAGAGAGATCCCATAAAACTATGGCAGAATAGGTATTCCTCTGTACTAAGCACAATTCAGCAGGAGCAGACCCCTAAGTTGCTAATAGCCTGTACAGAGAGATCCCATAAAACTATGGCAGCATAGGTATTCCCTGTACTAAGCAAAATTCAGCAGGAACAGTCCCCTAAGTTTGCTCATAGCCTGTACAGAGACATCCCATAAAACTATGGCAGCCTAGGTATTCGCTGTACTAAGCACAATTCAGCAGGAGCAGACCCCTAAGTTGCTAATAGCCTGTACAGAGAGATCCCATAAAGCTATGGCAGCATAGGTATTCCCTGTACTAAGCAAAATTCAGCAGGAACAGCCCCCTAAGTTTGCTCATAGTCTGTACAGAGACATCCCATAAAACTATGGCAGCATAGGTATTCCCTGTACTAAGCACAATTCAGCAGGAACAGTCCCTAAGTTTGCTCATAGTCTGTACAGAGAGATCCCATAAAACTATGGCAGCATAGGTATTCCCCTGTACCAAACACAATTCAGCAGGAACAGACCCCTAAGTTGCTAATAGCCTGTACAGAGAGATCCCATAAAGCTATGGCAGCATAGGTATTCCTCTGTACTAAGCACAATTCAGCAGGAACAGTCCCCTAAGTTTGCTCATAGTCTGTACAGAGAGATCCCATAAAACTATGGCAGCATAGGTATTCCCTGTACTAAGCACAATTCAGCAGGAACAACCCCCTAAGTTTGCTCATAGCCTGTACAGAGAGATCTTTAAAACTATGGCAGCATAGGTATTCTCCTGTACTAAGCACAATTCAGCAGGAACAGTCCCCTAAGTTTGCTCATAGTCTGTACAGAGAGATCCCATAAAACTATGGCAGAATAGGTATTCCTCTGTACTAAGCACAATTCAGCAGGAGCAGACCCCTAAGTTGCTAATAGCCTGTACAGAGAGATCCCATAAAACTATGGCAGCATAGGTATTCCCTGTACTAAGCAAAATTCAGCAGGAACAGCCCCCTAAGTTTGCTCATAGCCTGTACAGAGACATCCCATAAAACTATGGCAGCCTAGGTATTCGCTGTACTAAGCACAATTCAGCAGGAGCAGACCCCTAAGTTGCTAATAGCCTGTACAGAGAGATCCCATAAAGCTATGGCAGCATAGGTATTCCCTGTACTAAGCAAAATTCAGCAGGAACAGCCCCCTAAGTTTGCTCATAGTCTGTACAGAGACATCCCATAAAACTATGGCAGCATAGGTATTCCCTGTACTAAGCACAATTCAGCAGGAACAGTCCCTAAGTTTGCTCATAGTCTGTACAGAGAGATCCCATAAAACTATGGCAGCATAGGTATTCCCCTGTACCAAACACAATTCAGCAGGAACAGACCCCTAAGTTGCTAATAGCTTGTACAGAGAGATCCCATAAAACTATGGCAGCATAGGTATTCCCTGTACTAAGCACAATTCAGCAGGAACAGCAGAAACACTGTCTGCCTTTCATAAATATCTATGTACATACCAATGCAATAAAAACACAATGACCTGAGTTCATATTTGCCACATAGGCCTCTTCTAAGCAAATGTGGAATGAGGAATGGTTTGTGCACAACAAGACTGGGTGCAAGTTGGGTGCAAGACTGGGGCTCGGGGCTGCTTGGTGTTTTGTGATGTTTTGAGATTTCAGCATTGGCATTAGCTGGTCTATGGACTGCACACAGGCAACTAGAGAAGCAACACAGATTTAGGGGCCTATTTATTATCCTGTGTAAAATAAATGGCAAATTTATCAAGCTATGTTTTATTTTACGCCATGTGAATGCCAGATTTTCCACCGTTATTTTACACTGCTTCAGGCCTATGTAAAGAAGTTCCGGTGGAAGTTGCTAAAAGAATAAGTGCGGAAAAAGAAATACACCATTTTCAATCCGTTCTTCCACCGTTTTTTACACCACATCATAAATATGCCCCATTATATTGATTTACTTAGCGCCAGGTTTTATCCCTGCAAATCTCCCGCAACCATGTCTGGTTGTGATGGGCAATGCAGATTTGCAGATTCCAAATGAATGGGGACGGTTTTTATTTCCAGCCAACGACTCATGAATAACGGTTCCATAAAGCACCAGTCAGAGCGTTCATGCAAACATCTTACAGGATGGAGCATAATAGTCATTTTACTTTCAATTCAGTTAGACAAACAATTTCAGAGAAATGAACATTTGCAGTTATGCACCTAAAGTTTGTATTTCTTGCTCACACAATGGGCTTTTTTGGAAAGATTCCAGATTCATTGTGCCCCTACTTTACTTACATTTATATACTTGACCCTGTGTTACTTTAAAGGGGTGGATTACCTTTTAGTATCAGGTAGAGAGTGAAATCCTGAGACTTTGTGCAATTGGTTTTCATTTTTTATTATTTTTGTTATTTGAGTTATTTAGCTTTTTATTCAGCAGCTCTCCACTTTGCAACATCAGCAATCTGGTTGCTAGGATCCAAATTCCCCTAGCAACCATGCACTGATTTGAATAAGATACTGAAATATGAATAGGAGGCCTGAATAGAACGATGAGTAATAAAAAGTAGCAATAACAATAAATGTGAAGCCTTACAGAGCATTTGCTTTTAGATAGGGTCAGCGACCCCCATTTGAAAGCTTAAAAAAGAGTTAGAAGATGAAGGCATATAATTCAAAAACTATTAAAAAAAATGAAGTCCATTTGAAAAGTTGCTTGGAATTGGCCATTCTACAACATACCGTATATACTCGAGTATAAGCCGTCCCGAGTATAAGCCGAGGTACCTAATTTTACCTCCAAAAACTGGGAAAGCTTATTGACTCGAGTATAAGCTGAGTATAAGCCTAGGGTGAGAAATGCAGCAGCTTCTGGTAAGTTTCAATCAAAAAATTGAGGGTTTCTGCTCCCATTGGAGGTGCCGGCATCTCGTTTTTGGACGCCGGCGACCATTCTTGGATGCCGGCAACTATTCTTGGGGACTATTCTTGGACGCCGGTGACTATTCTTGGATGCCGTCGACTATTCATGGATGCCGGCGACTGTTTTTGCGCTTGACCCGAGTATAAGCCGAGGTAGAGTTTTTCAGCATATTTTGGGGGCTGAAAAACTCGGCTTATACTCAAGTATATACAGTACTAAAAATGAACTTAAAGGTGAATCACCCCTTTTAATGGGTCAATTGGAGATGTCTCTTTACTGAGATTTCTTTAGTCCAAAAATGGCCAAAGATATTTTCTGTTTGATGATGCTGCTGCTGCTGCCCACCCTAACCCCCAACCCCATACTTACCTGGTGTGCTCAAACCAGGATACGGAGTACATGATCTCTAGTGTACAGAACACAACTGCCCTTTCCTCAAAAATGCTTATTGGGTTAGTAAACATCTCATTAGAATCCCAAGCTAGATACATGCACTTGTTTGGCAAAGTCACCAAACAGGCAGATCGTTGCCTAATTCAGACACTCATACTTTGGGTCAAATCAAGCCTCCCTGGGTCAACAATCAGATCATATGGTGGGTCCAGGCAAATACATCTGGTAAATCTTTGGCCCATTGATATGTCCTCTCCTGACGTGTTTGGTGGATCTATTCTGTCTAGGGTTGTCACCTTTGATGGAAGCAAAATCTGGACAAAGTGGGTATGTTGGTGATGTTAGGGGGGAGGCAGGCCAGTAACATTTGGGGGCGGGTTGTTGACATTATGGGGGGTTATGATGTCATGCACTGCACATACAGTATTTGCCCAGTTATTCAATCCAGGGGGTTTTCATCAGGCCAGCCTCTTTAAAACCTGGGAAGTCAAGTTCAAAATAGGAGAGGTGGCAACCAAAGTCCTGTGATGTCTGAAGAAGGGGCACGCCCCCGAAATGTTACATCATATGACTATATAAACATGCAGGGGATTTCCCTGCTATACTCACCTTTTGTGTTTGGCAAATCGTTGTGTATTCATATCGTTGGGAGAGGCGCCGAACCCCTCCAGCCAGTACTAGGTATTCACAGACAGGAGAGAACCAGGGGAAACAGTTGCCTAACCAAAGTCCTGCCAGATATCTGACCAGCCAGGCCCCACACATGGGCAAATAAGCTGCTAACTAGTGTCTTAAGTACAGGAGCCACAGGGGGCAAATGTAGTGGACCTGGCAAAGACAGGCATGCGCATGAATATGAATGGGGGGATGAATGAAAAATGGGGGGAGGGGTATAAAATATACATTTTCGTTATTATTATTATTTGAGGATAGTGTCCACTTAAAGTAACTAGACTGGAATTTTCTTTCCCTTCTGACTTGGGATTAGTTGCTGTCTCTCTCCCTTCAGCGCATTACACACCTCCCTCTCCGGTTTGTTCGGGCAATTTCGCAGACGCAGCCTGTTTCCCAGAGATATTTCTCTTTAATATTCTCTGTTCCTTCTCAGCCTCTCCAGCAGCGCAAGTGTAAAATTAGAACATAAATTAAAGTCAAGATGTCAGAGAGACTGAGGTTTTAATGAAATCAGTCAAAACATATTTTTCTGTCATATTGTAAGGGGAGAATTTGGAAGAGAGGAGAAGGTTAGCGGTTGTCTAAATTACTTTCCATATTGTATGGCGCTCATAGGGCAGGTATTATCTAAAATGATCTCTGTATTAATCAACAAGATTCGGGATATCCAGGATTTACTGAGAATGACGCTTCCTTAATTATTGCTTTGTACTTATCAGACACAATTTGACACGGCACATTTACAATTGCTGATACAGCGCTTGGAAAGGGCAATACATTATATGAAATAGTATTTATGTGAGCTAGACATGTGGTTTAATACCGATGAGAAAAACAGTTAATTAAAGACTTGAAATTGCAAAATCTAGTGATGGTGGCGAATAGAGTGCTCATGGTCAATGACTTTGGGATACCTGGTTGATAATGTAATACTCGGCACAGGCATTTTTATGCATCAGGCTCAACTTTTTCCAATTATGGTGGAATTATAGTGAAAGAGGCAGAATTATGGGTGTTCACTGGATTTGCAATCATAAAAGGAGAAGAAGAACAATGATGAAAAAGTCACAGGCATGGAGATTAGGGATGCACCAAATCCACTTTTTGTAAATTAGGATTCGGTACGGCCAGTCACAAGTATTCGGCCAAATCAAAATCCTGCTGAAAAAGGAGATAATGAAGATACACCAATCGTATATTTATTTATTATTTTGTCCTGGGGGTATTACTTGCTCATGAATTACTAATTTGGACTCAAATTTCATTAATATCACTAGTTCCCTCAGGATGATCAACACTAGCATGACTGAGGCCTTTTGCACTAAAAACCCACCTCCTTGTTACATTAATAGGCTTGATATGCTCTATCTGTGGGTCAAAGTGATCATGTAGGGGTATCAAAAAATCATGTTTAGTCCCAAGCCTATATCCTTCTTCACCAAAAGGGGTTTATACCACAACATGGTTGTTGACAAGCTCCATCATACTGAAATAAGAAACGCGACAAAATTAAAAATTTTGTACCATTTCTGAAATTATCAAGTTTCTTTTTACTCGCCCCCCTCTCAGCATCTGTCTCTCTTCATTCTCGCTTTATGCGGTAGTCAGGAGTCTGATTTTAGTTGACAGGTCTAATATAGCCTTTGAGGAGATGCTCCTTTTGTTTAGATTCTAGATACTAGAAGATATATTAGAAAATCAACCTAAACCCTGTCTCTCTACAAGCAGGATATGTGCCATGTGTCAATTATTTTATTTTTGTTGAAATCAGTTATTTAAGTTAGCTGTAATTGTGTATCAAACTGCTAAGATAATAAGCAGGACACAGTTGTTATCTTGCCATCCATCCTTTCTTTTCTTGAATTAAATGCACAGTATAAGCCGTGGGCTGTTCCAAGGATACCGGTTCAGTGCTGGCCAGCTGATTAGGCAGCGTGGGCTGATTTCAGTTTGAATAAGATCCATAGAAAAGGTAGGGAGGCGGCATAGGGATAGACTGTATTATTATCCACCTGACACTGAACCAGCTGGGCTTGAGAACATATCTAGCCAGTTCTGTTTATCACTAATAATAAGAAGAAAAAGTTAATTAGTGAGGAGCAAAGAATTCATGTGGTTTGGTAGCTTCTCTTGGTTTTTGTGCTAGGCCTTGGCAACTCTTTACATGATTTACTCCATACAGTGAGATGGGATGCTGCCCATAGTATTTGAGCAATGATCAAAGCCGAACTGTCAACCAATGGAATTAAAAAAGTGAGTTCCAGTTACTATTAGGCACATGCCAAATGAAGTGTTTTGACTGCTTTGGCCCTCTCAGGAAGAACTGCCGTGATCATAGCCGCTTTCCTTGCCTGCAGCCTTTTTGCATTCATTTAAAAAGTAAATAACCTGCCTTTGCCTGATGGGGTGGCTCAGACATCCTTTCCTCATTTCTATGCAGAATGTTGTTTGAATTTAAATCACTGGAGCATTTTGATGACCAGTGATTGTTACCCAACATTGCAGGCTGAGGGCCTCTACCTCGGCTTTCCAACATCAATCCCTCACATTTTGGTGCTCAAATTTTCCCTAATACATTCCTAAACATCAACAAAATGCATTAGCGAATTTAATGATTGAGCAGTGGCCTTAATCCAGGATATCTTTTGGTGTATATTGGAATCTGTTCTTAAAAACACCAGAAGTAGATCAATAGTTTCCGACATGATGTTAGTTGATGCCTTTGAGCCTTATTAGTTGCCTAAGAGCTATATGACCGGGTAAATTGACATATATACCCATATATCTTCAACTAAAGAGGACAGAAGACCCAGTTTCTAAATTGAACTTCAATACTGGTGGCTTATAAAGATGGTTTATAGTAGGGGCAGCCATGTTTGATGAGGTTACTTCATCCACAGACTCTAAAACAAGTGGCCTAGGTATATATGAGGATAAATATTGTCTGAAATATGCATCTCAGAAAAGAAAGAGAGTTAGAGCACAGTGCACTTTTATATAGCTATGTACTCACAGTATGTAGATGGAAAGGGTTATTTTTACAGACCTTCAATGTTCTGGTTGTTTGTTTTTTTTAATGACACTATCCAGGAGCTCAGCTGCCTTGTTAGAGCTCTTTAGTTTTTTTTTCTCTCTGGTCTGTCTAGGAGATTGGATGAAAGAAAAAGAGCACACTGACCGCTTCTTAATTGGGTATCTGAAAGAGAGACAACCGCTTCACTTGTTTACATTCCGGCAATTAGAGCTCGTGTGAGTGGAGCCCTCCATGATATCCTATTGGTCAGGTTAGAAGTCTGTGTCGACACACACACAATAAACATTGTTTTCTGTAGACATGGTCAAACTGCCCCTGATTCATTTCCTGAAGCATTGGTAGGATCAATCATTCCAGTTTCCCAAAACCAGAATCTGTTTCACAGTTGGACCTCTTTTGGAGGTGAAATTCACCCTAAATGAAGCCTCTCTTGTATTGCTATGCTGACGGCATATACTGAATCCTCTTATTTTGATTCCTGGTTCTTTTAATATACATTGGCAATCTCTATTTGCTTTATTGTGAAATGTCCTGTGGCACTAGACTCTTATACTGGAACAAATGTGGTTAATTCTTTGTCTAGTGTCACATTGGCAAAACACTAATAAAGTTGGATTATAAACTCAGTCCACCGGACACATCAGTCACAATGGACCAGGTACTCCCTGTGCCTCGGGCACTAATTATATTAGGTTGTAAACTCAGTCTACAGGACAAAACTTCTGTTCCATGAACATTTTGTGAAGAGCGGGGTGCGACAAAAGAGGAGATGAGATTTAATAGCAGTCGTCACTGTAACTAATGGGCACCACTGTCAGAGGAACCTCGCTCCCTAACATCCAACAGAAACAAAGTCACCCTTCTCTTTATTGCATTAACCATCACTGTTTTAACAACCTAAGAAATCAGATCATAAAGTAGGAATGTCAGCATGCCTGAGGTGATAATGAAATCAGTATATATATATATATATATATATATATATATATATATATATATTGGTTCCACTTTGCTATATAAAAGGCAGGAGGATCAATGGTCACAAAATGATGTGTTGTCTACAGACCTGGCACTAGATGTAAAGATTCCCATTCTCCTTATATAGTGTTTTCCAGGATAAAAAAATTCCAGGTGAATTATCTAGCCATGGTGTATTGGGATAAGGTTGATTATAAGATGGCATCTGTGCCAGTAGTATCATACTGGGGAAGGATCTTAGAGCTTGAAGTTCACCGAAACTTAATTTCTGATCAGTAAAGTTTAATTTGTATTGCTTTTATCTTGCTGTTCAGACCTTCTACTGATATTTTTACTATTCAAATTGTCATAGTTTTAAAGTCAATGGCACTGGAGAACCCATGGGTACAACAGCCTAGTCCATTGGCGGCTGCTTCTCTTTCACTTGAATGTGAAATGTGGGTTCCTGATGGATGAACAGTACATGTCCATTGGACTATTCATAGGGAACCCAACTGAGGATGTTGGCCAACCAAACTGTAATGCAACTGCGATGTTAGTTGCTCAATAAATATAATCAAGGAGACTGATGACCCCTATGGATATCACATTATACCTAATGAATAATCAAACCCCCAGCACAACCCACAGTTCAGCCTATTAGGGAGCAGGTACATCTATATGAATCAGAGAAGAATTAATTCAAAGACATGAGACAATGATCCAATAAACAGCTAAGCTGTTTATACCGTCCCTTCACTGAGAGTTGATTACAGGTGCTACAGATCACGGTGAAAAGGTCTGCATTGTCTGCAGGGAGAATGTGGCAAATTAAGTGATTCATGTGAAGATTTCTGTGAAGTAGCTGTCACCCTGTCTACTGAGCACGGAGAAAAAGGCATCACAAGGAATGGGGGAAAAATAAAAGCGTTGTGTCAATTTGTGCTTCTTACACTCACAACAAAGGAGTTTTTGAGGTCTTCTTGCTATAAAAGAAGATTGGAAAATGCAGGGCCTGAAGTTATAAAAGTGAGGGCCCCTGACAATTCAGGAATTCTGGGGCCACATCAATAGGTGAGGGTTTGAACATAAACCGTTGATGTTCAACCTGGGATCCTCCATCTGTGTTTGATGTATGATATCCAGCAATCCCCTGGCTGTAGATACTGAGTCATGCAAAAGCATTGAAACCATTGACCAATTCTTGTTTTACTGAAAAACTAATTCTACACTATGGGGCACATTTACTTAGCTCGAGTGAAGGAATAGAATAAAAAATACTTTGAATTGTGAATGGTTTTTTTTGGCTACTTCGACCTTCGACCAGGAATTCAAACTAAAAATCATTCGACTATTCGACCATTCGATAGTCAAAGTACTTTCTCTTTAAAAAAAACTTTGACCCCTACTTTGCCACCTAAAACCTACCGAGCATCAATGTTAGCCTATGGGGAAGGTCCCCATAGGCTTTCTAGCCAATTTTTGATCGAAGGAAAATTGATCGATGGATTAAAACGTTTATTCCGTCGATCGTTCGATCTAACGAATATCGCTAAATCCTACGACTTCGATATTCGAAGTCGAAGGATTTAACTTCGACAGTCGAATATCGAGGGTTAATTAACCCTCGATATTTGACCCTAATAAATGTGCCCCTATGTCTCTGTTTTAATTATTTAAAAATTGCAGTAAAATTCAAAAAGTTGCACCAAATGACTGAAAACAATATTATATACAAGAAGTAATATTACAAACATGTTTTGCACTTGAGACTTTTCTTGAGACAAGTCTGGGAACTGCTTGGAAAAGGCAATTGAAAAAGAGTTTTTTCTTTTTTACAGTCACATCTGAGAATGGTCTCCGGCCACACTGTGTCCTGCCAAGACAATTTATTTGTGGCAAATCTGAGGATTGTCTCCCAGCAAAAACATTTTCTTATGATACATCTGAGATTTGTCTCCTAGTAAATAAGTGAAGAGAAGTGCCTCCCAATATATTTGCCAGAGAGTCTCAGAAAAAGCCACAGATGTCAACCCATTTGATCCATTGGCTGTCCATGCAAGTCTTCAAAAATGTTATGGAGTATTTTTAATTGATCATATTTAGAAAATGTCTTATTTACATGACATGAAGCTTATGCAGGTATTGGAGATGTTACCCAGAATCCAAAGGGACCTAGGGTTTTCCGGATAAAGGGTCTTTCTGTAATTTGGATCTTCATACCTTAAGTCTACTAGAAAACCACGTAAACATTTAATAAACCCAATAGGCTGGTTTTGCTTCCAATAAGGATTAATTATATCTTAGTTGGGGTCAAGTACAAGCTACTGTTTTATTATTACACAGAAAAATTGAATCATTTTTTTAAAAAAATTGGATTATATGAATAAAATGGAGTCTATGGGAGACGGCCTTTCCATGATTTGGAGCATTATAGGTAACGGGTTTCTAGATAACAGATCCCACACCTGTACTCTTTTCTCATTTTCATTATATATTTGCACTGGGGAACATTTCTAGTGCAGATTAACTATGACATTTGCCATTTAATTGTAATATCACTATCAATGAAGGAGAGAAACTGCTTGTCGGGTAACTGCCCTTCCCACAGAAAAAACAAAAACAATTACAAAAAAAAATAATCGTATGCCGTTCATCATTCTCTTTTAAGCGCGGTACATACTGTGCTGATATCACTGTTCCTTAAAAACTTGCTTTGCAGTTCAGTTCACCCTTTTGGAACTAGAATAAAAACTCTGCTGCAAAATCAGACCAACACATCAACAATGCTGAAATTTTTTGCCCATTTTTTTCCCCTTTCGGAGATTATCTCATCCATCTCTGAATGACTGAACCCCACGCATTTCGCTTCTCCTTAGAACCTGAAATAATTGGAAGGCCTGCATTTAATGAAACGGCTTCTCTTGGTTTTTAGCTGCACTCACAAATGATGTACCTCTTCATAGCAAATCCATGGGAAAAGTCTGAATAATTGAGCACATTGATATACATTTATTCAGTGCTTGTGGGGATTGGTATAAGGAGGGCCATGCGGAAGAAAATCCTGGCATATTTTTTGCATTAACTACCCGAGCGATAGTTGACTATGATAAGTGAACATGTGACAATGTCTTTCTCTGATCTCTTTCTCTGCTTATGATAATATCGTGCCAGCACCTGCCTTTATCTTTGTATTGGGAGAGACTCGTGTTGTTCAAGGTGCTTTTCTATTCGGCATAAAAAATTTGTATCCGACATGATTACATTTTTTGTCTATGATGTATTCTTGTAGGTCTCATAAAAATATATGACAGTCACTTTCACTTATTTGAGCAAGAGTGATGAGTGATAAGACGTTCCGTGCACATATCAAAACATAGGACACGGGGCCCAGATTTGTGAATTGGGACAGATAAATCATTCTACACCTTTAAAATGACACAGTGTGTAGGAAAAGCCTTTACAGTGACTATAAAAAAAATATATTTAAATTTGAATTGAATTTATTTTGGATTTTAATTTAAAAGTTGCCACCTGGCAAGTATTTCACTAGTCTAGCTGGTAAAATACCCACCAGGGTTGGGGCCAGTATTACGTGCCGGTAAATTTGCAAACCATATTTGTTCTGCCTCAGGCCTGCCCCAATTCCACTCCCAACTCCTACTCCATCCCACCCATTACTAATTGCAATCCGTTTTTCTACCTGATTCTGCCTCCTCTTTGGCTGCCAGCATCCCAACTCCACCCATAACCAGCTCCCACCTCATGGGCCGGTAAGGAGCCAACCCGAAAGGTGGCAACCCTATACAAAATTAGGCCTTTCCAATATCATATAAAATGTATCCAAAAGTATCTACAGATCTGCATAATTGGACAACATTATTTTCAAAAGTCACCTAGAGCTATCCATATGTTTCTATAATTATCTACTATACTACTTGTTTAAGGGCCAGATTGTAATAAATTGATGGGTTTGAATTACCTTTCTTTGCACATAGATTCTAAAGGTTGTCAGACTCAGGTCAATATTGGCTACTAACTCAGGCAACCATGGAAGAAATGGCAGGCACTCACAGATCCCACACAGGCAATTAATATGATTATTTGCTTGAGTGCACAAAACGCATAAGGCTGTGTGTCTGTTCACTCTTTGACTAAAATAAAGTTTGCAGTTCTTTCACATACTTGTCTGTGGGATCTGAGTGCCTGCCATTTCTTCTATAGCTGATTACCTCCATGTTGAGCTGTAGGTCTGGGGCATGTGCACCCAGACCCCACGTTGAAACTGGGCTATGCACCAGGAATTTCTTCTTAGTTAATGTACTTATTCAGACACTCCTGAATCTCTGCATCTGCCATGGTGTCAGGGCTTGGTTGAAGCTCCCTGTGTTACCCAGTTTTGACTCTGAGGTCTTCAGCAACAACCAAGGTCCTCAGAAAATATAAAAACAAAGAGATGTTACCAATTTGCCCTCAGGCTATGGTGACAAGTTGTTAGGAGCAGCATAACAACCCAATATTCTGGTAGCCGACCAGCACCATTGATAGATTGTTCTAGAATTAGAAAGATGGTAGCAACCCCGGTACTAGCAGAGAACATATAGTGGTGATGTTAGAGAGAGGGGGACCAGGTGATGGAGCAAGAGTGGGCATCCTGAAAAGCCAGTTATTACAAATGATGGGCAGCATCACACATGAAAACATTTATTTGGTGCAAATTATAAATGTATCCAAAGTTCAGAAAAGGACTGAGCTCTGTCCTACTAACATTTTTTACATCATTGGATGCTTCATCAGAGAAGGTCAGAGGAACCTCGTATACAAAGATTGGGAGTCCACCTCTGATTTAAACTTAGTTAAGCCCAAGGGACTCGCCCCAGTTCACAGGCGATACATCAGAGGAACCTCAACAACCTAGCCAGGGGACCCTCAAAAAACATTCACATCTTGACCCTGTTTCCCCCCTATTGACGCCTATACAAGGTTGGACTGGGTGGTGGGACACTTGGAAAAACTCTGGTGGCCCGACAACTCATACCTGCTCCCCACCCTGGGCGTTGCACATTCGCCTCCACCCCGGACCCCATCATGGACAAAGCAAAATAAGGTTTGGAGGAGGGCAGAGGGTGGTTGCAGTGGGAGACCCAGAGGTGGAGGGTATGTTGCGGCTGGGGAAGGGGGCCCAATGTAAGAGGGAGGTTACGGCTGGGGCGTGGGGATGGGGTGTTGGTGGGCCACTTGGTGGGCCTGGACCCTTTCAGTCTCCTATAATTCCTTAATGTTTACTACCTACAATTACCTTATTTATGCTGCCCTTTCATAGCATTTGTTCAGGTAACAGCATACGCTTAGGGAATTTGGATCTACAAAAAGGCTTATTTATATATTTTTAATTTGGATTCCATTCTGATACGTGAATAAGCGAGTGAGTGTTTAAGAACCATCCGCTTTGAGAAGTACAAAAAGCAGAGTGGATGAGCCGGGGTGTCAGATTTATATCCATAATTGTTCCTGTCATTTTTATGACACGGTTCCTTTGCAGACGGAACATTCCATGCAGCTCTTCTGACAGCTGAATGGGGGGTAACATTGTATCCATAGCAATATTGGAGTCTGTATCGGTGTTTTACAGCCAGAATGTGGCCATTATTTCAGATGTCTTTGACAGTGTGTTTATATGGATCTTTCTTATTTAGTCTCAGAACCGGCTTCTCATAAACAAAAGAACCGACGAGAGGGGAAAATAGGCTTCTCTGCATCCTCTACCGTGCAGAATATTTTTAACCTCCGAATGGAAGAATTGATGGATGCGCTGCCATAGTTATATAAGCCAAGATTATTTAAGGGATACAGGGTTGCAATATAAAAAGTCTGATAAGCAAAGCCTGTATCTTACAGCCAGTCTTGGAGGGTTAGCAACGTATGTGTATATATATATATTTACCAATACCAGGAGTTAAGAGTTATGCATGTGGATCAATGAAAAACGCTACCCATCAGCTTGAAACTATCCAGATCTGTACATTGTACACTGTATCCAACATGGAGTTTATCTGAAGGAGGTTTACTATCCTATAAAAAAATTGGAAACTAGTTATGATGATGAGCAACAGTAGTTTTATATTTATATGCAGTTTCAAAATAATGAAAACCGCAATACTGTGGTTTGCCCCTTAATTAAAACTTAGCTTTCTAACACCAGCTGCTGTTTTTAAGAATGGATTAAACTATTTGACTTAAAGCAAGACAGGACAGCTGCCAGGGTCAGACTGGGTCTGTGGGACACCGGGAAAAAACCTGGTGGGCTTTGGCCCTTGTGGGCCCCATGGCCCCTACCGATCTAGGCCTGCTCCTTCCTCCGACAAGAAATAAGTGTGGTAAGCCTTGTGAGGCGGGGGTGGAGGGAGGGAGGAACTGGAGTTTAAGACTGGGGTGAGGGGCCCAAGACACTGCAATACAACACTGACGGCTGCCGCTTACAATGGGGATCAGATAGGATCTGTGCAGCCACTGGGACAGAATGTTCTGTTATACAGATAGCTAGAATCTCAGCTGCCATAAAGCAGGACAGGACTGCTGCTTACAATGGGGATCAGATAGGATCTGTGCAGCCACTGGGACAGAATGCTCTGTTATACAGATAGCTAGAATCTCAGCTGCCATAAAGCAGGACAGGACTGCTGCTTACAATGGGGATCAGATAGGATCTGTGCAGCCACTGGGACAGAATGTTCTGTTATTCAGATAGCTAGAATCTCAGCTGCCATAAAGCAGGACAGGACTGCTGCTTACAATGGGGATCAGATAGGATCTGTGCAGCCACTGGGACAGAATGTTCTGTTATACAGATAGCTAGAATCTCAGCTGCCATAAAGCAGGACAGGACTGCTGCTTACAATGGGGATCAGATAGGATCTGTGCAGTCACTGGGACAGAATGCTCTGTTATACAGATAGCTAGAATCTCAGCTGCCATAAAGCAGGACAGGACTGCTGCTTACAATGGGGATCAGATAGGATCTGTGCAGCCACTGGGACAGAATGTTCTGTTATACAGATAGCTAGAATCTCAGCTGCCATAAAGCAGGACAGGACTGCTGCTTACAATGGGGATCAGATAGGATCTGTGCAGCCACTGGGACAGAATGCTCTGTTATACAGATAGCTAGAATCTCAGCTGCCATAAAGCAGGACAGGACTGCTGCTTACAATGGGGATCAGATAGGATCTGTGCAGTCACTGGGACAGAATGCTCTGTTATACAGATAGCTAGAATCTCAGCTCCTTTAATGGCAAAAAATACTTTTTTTTCATGGATTTTCTTGCTGGATAAAGTGCAGCCATGTCCAATGTTTACTACCATTTTCTACAATTTTACCTGATCATTTGACCTCTAAGGGTCACTGTTCCACTACAGTCTTTAAATGAGATTCTTCTCATCAGAACACTCACTAAAAAGGACAAAAAGGAATAAATTAGTAAATATGTTTCCCTTCGCAGGGTCCATATGTCAGTATGTTTTATGGAACATTAATTAAGAAACAGATGATTGTAAATCTTTCATGCTCATTTCAATTGAAATCCAACCAAAAATAACAAGTATGGGACCTGTTATCCAGAATGCTTGGGACCTGCCCCGGATAATGGATCTTTCCTTAATTTAGATCTTCATACCTTAAATCTACTAGAAAATCATTAAATAAAGGTTTTGCTTCCAATAAGGATTAATTATATCTTAGTTGGGATCAAGTACAAGCGACTGTTTTATTATTACAGAGAAAAAGGAAATCATTTAAAAAAAATTTGGATTATTTGTAGAAATTGGAGTCTATGGGAGATGGCCTTTCCATAATTCTGAACTTTCTGCAGAGCAGATTTCCATATAATTGATCCCTGTACATCCCAGTACCTTAATAAATACATTGGGCTTGGCTGTTTGAAATCCCATTATTTATGTTATCATTATGGATAATAATAACTGTGACGCAGAATATTCAGCAGTGTATGTTGGCTTAAGAGAGAATTGCGCATACAGAATTCATTCAAATTATGTGTGGAGAGATGATAAGTGCTTTAAAAAGCTCGGTCAGGAGTAAATACGCCACTGAATCCACATGCGACCATCAACGTGCGTTTTTCATGCAATTTTCAGCACGTAGGTTTCTTTCCCAACATGCACTTCTCATTGTTCTCGCTCCCCATAATTCCGCTGGCTAGAAAGAAAAAAAGCTATTTAAAGGTGAAGGAAAGGTACCGAAGCAGTTTATTGTCAGTAGATTAGCCACAATAGTACAAGCTATAACACTATGTATTCTGTAGAATGCTTTACCATACATGAGTAAACAGCTCTGTTTGTTTAGGATAGCAGCTGCCATATTAGCTTTGTGTGACATCACTTCCTGCCTGAGTTGCTCCATGTTCAATCATAGCTCTTGGTTCAGATTACAGCAGGAAGGGGAGGAGGGAGGGGGAGTGGAGCAAACTGAGCATGCTCAAGCCCTAGCCCTGGAGGTTTAAGCTGAAAACAGGAAGTCTGATACAGAAGCCCATGAGTACACAATAGAAGGAAAGAAATGTGCTGTTTCTTTTGACAGAGGACTCAGAGCAGCATTACTTTGAGGGGTTACTGGTGTATTTATAGAGACCTTTCTGATAAAGCTTACTTAGTTTTAGCCTTTCCTTCTCCTTTAAAAATAGAAAAGCTATTTACATGCAAAATGGAGCAGTAATGGTCGTCAATATGCAACGTAATTTTGTCACCGGCCTAATACGCCTTAAAAATGTATATGCATCATTTATCTCGTGAGAATTTGGACGCCATATTTAAAATACGCTGCGTATTTACGCAAAGTGTGGTTTGAAATGTGCAGATCCTATAGAGTCTATTGATCTGGTAGTTTCATGACAAATTGGCGTTTCTGATAAAAACGCCAGTTATGGCGTCCCGTGGTGGATTTCGGCTTGCAAGCCCCCTGTGGGAATTGCCATAGCGTGTTTTCCATTTGTTTCAGTGGTAGTGTCGTTTATGCGTATTTACGCCCGATGGAGGTTTTTTTAAGAAGGCAACGTAAAAACGCCACGTCTGGCCTTGCCCTAAGGAGCCGCAGCGCTGTACAGTGCATAAAGGTACAATATATATAAAAGAATACACTGTAAAGACAAATCACATAATAAATATACACAGAATTCCTATCAGAGACATAGTGGGAAGGAGATCCCTGCCCCGTAGAGCTTACAGTCTAGGTATCAACAGTGTTTCTTAGTGTGTGAGCTTTGGATCACATAGAAAAGTGAACTTACGCTCTCCCAGCTTGGACGTGCGACTGGCGACCTTATTTGAGACTCAGCACTGTCACGCCCTGAATGCTTCAATCAATCAGTGAGTACATATGGACAGCCCAGAGGCACAGAGGGACGACAGGAAGAGATGATTATAAAAGAACGCTTTCATATATAATGGTCTGTGGATAGAGATGTATTCCTTCCCCCTCTGTGCCTGTCTGATGGAGCGAGTGACAGTTGTGGTTAGTAAAGCACAAGTACAGGGATGCAGAAGTGAATGAGCTTGAGCTGTGTCCTTCCTTCCACATTCCAGCAGATGGCAACTCCTCTCTGCTCCACTCCTGAAAGATCCTGTCAGATCTCACACAATAAAGGTCATTTCTTCCTCTGTATTTGTGCAAAGGACCAGCACAGCCCAGGTGTCCCCTTTGTTTGTGGGGTCTCTGCAGATCTGTCGTTACCATATGGTGATCTATAGACTTCTGACTTTCAGGGACGTGGGGAGTGTGCATAGTGAGGCAAGATAGCTTCAATCCAATTTTTAGATGCAAATGGCCATGGCTTCTATACCCACAATGCAACATGTTTCTGTTTTGAGCCCGTCATAATTACACCTGTGAGATACAATACAATTAGGGTTGCCACCTGTCTGGACAACCCAGTTTTTTTTGAAAGGTTGCCCGGTTTGAAACTGCCTGCCTGGTTTTCCAAGTTAGGAAAACCGGGCAAGATTCCCTGTGATTGACAAGGTGATCGGCCAGTCACCGATCATTATGTCATGGCTCCACCCCCTGATGGACATCCACCCATGTGAAGTCACGGACAAGCCGTCCAGCGTTAAACCTGCAAAAAAAGGTGGCAACCCTTAATACAATATACAACAGGGAAAGCTGGAGCTGCCTCCGTGCTGAGCAGTGGCCGACCTCAATGTTTCACATATAAACATTAATTCAGAGTATGAGAGTAGGGTAAGAGAGAAGTAATTCTATTTATTGCAGGGAGCTGAAAGACAACAGGAACAGCACATGGGAACTGGTGCATCATGTTAAACTAGGGATGCACCGAATCCACTATTTTGGATTAGGCCAAACGCCCCGAATCCTTCGAGAAAGATTTGGCCGAATCCAGAAACAAATCTTAATCCCAATTTGCATATGCAAATTCGGGGTGGGAAAACATTTCTTACTTCCTTGTTTTGTGATAAAAAGGCATGTGATGTCGCTCCCTGCTCCTAATTTGCATATGCAAATTCGGATACGGTTCGGCCAGGCAGAAGGATTCGGCCGAATCCGAATCCTGCTAAAAAAGGTAGAATCCTGGCCAAACCCGAACGGAATCCTGGATTCGCTGCATCGCTATGTAAAACTATTTTTGCAAATCTTGTCTCTGCCACCACAGTTGTGGCCTAATTCTAATGCTGAGTGTGCACATAATATTAGAAATTTGCGATTTTTGCCATATTTTAAAAGCTCTTATAGACATGCGCAGTATGAAAAAATTGCAATACTGTTTGCACCACAATTATTCAGCTTTATAAATGCAACCAAGTGCAGGGCAAATCTATTCACTGTGCGAGGTTTATAAATGAGCCCCACTGTATATACAGGTAAATCAGTATACAGGTAATGTAACATAATATTGTCCCGTTTTTAGAGGATAGGATAGATATCACATGGTAATTAGGGGGTGTGGCCACACAAAAAATGGGCGTGGTCAAACATTGCCATACTACGCACAACAACTTTTTTGTCCCTCTTTTTATTTCCAAAATGTTAAAGGGTATGCATAATACTGTATGAATACTGTTCTGGAAATACATGTAACACATAGCAATGATATAAATACACTAGTGTGGCTTATATAAAACAGTAGACTTTATATCCGGATCTGTAATCAGCGTTAATTGCTGTGAAACATGTGCACTGATTGTGCCTGTATAATGTCTGTCTGCTGTAGCTCACTGCAGGCTGTATGTGCTGGAGACAGTATAGAACTAGTTTGCAGTGACATATAAACAATATTCAATAAGTTTGTTAAGCATTTGACTAAGGATTAATACCTGAAAGACAACAGGAACATCCTCTTAATCGTGAACATGGGAATTGGTGCATCATGTAAAAGTTCCTACCTCAGCTGTGCACATTGGTTCCCTCTGCAGTAGTGTTCCTGACATATATGGTCTTACATACCTCCCAACATTTTGGAAGTAAAAAGAGGGACAACATTTTTTTTTCAGCGCGTAGCACAGCAATTTTTTTCACCATACCCCTTTCTCTGGCCACACCCCCTAATTACCATGTTTGTTTTACAAAATTTGGCAGGTTATGAAAGTTTGAAAATATTTCTCTTTATCTAAACTGTGTTTTTGTGTCTCAAAATTGTTACAAAGTATCTTATTTGCACCTGTTAGCTGTTCTGGGCTCTCTGCTAAAAGCCAATTAAGTGAGAAACTTTGTTTCTTTTTCTGGCTGTTCAGTGCAGAGAAAAGAGGGACTTTCCAGTCCAAATGAGGGACTGCGGGTTGAGCTGTCAAAAGAGGGACTGTCCCTCTGAAAAAGGGACAGTTGGGAGGTATAGTCTTGCAGGTGTAGCGCTATAGTAAACTGACTTTGCTGTAGTCAGTTCTAGCTACTTTCTTTGTGGGATAATGCCACAGATGAGGCCCTCTTTCTCAGGGGTAATCCCTCGCAACGGGGTGGAGGCAGGGTGTAGTGCAACTGTAACCAGGTGCGATAGCACAAATGATGGGCGCCAGTAGTTCTTTAATGCTTAACCAATGAACTGTTTTTATTTAACATAGCACATATCCACAATGGAGTTTAGAACAATCAGACAGCATAAAGGTAGCATATACTCACAGTACCAGTATAGGCTGAATCCCTGCAGGCCAGGGAATATACAGCAGAGAGAGTTGCAGCTTGTGAGGGGTATTGCCCAGTTTGCAGGATCTCTTTCAGTGGCAGTCTAGGGGAATTCCTATCATCCCTAGTCTCAACACTTTAGTTCCTACTCCAGGTCAGTAATACCCTGGGATCTTAATCCCTCTAATCTCCTCGGTGGAGCCTTGAGCTGCTCAACTATATATCCTCTCTATCACTCCTAGAGTGATCTATAAAAGAGTATGCTATCTAATTACTAGGGCCAAGGTGCCTAGGGTCGACATGTACCCATTCCCTTCCAGCCTGCTTGGTTGGGCTAAAGTAATGGACCCAGACCTCATGGTTCCCAAGACCTTTATACTCTGGCACAGTGCCATCTGGTGTACACTGTGAGAACTACAGGGGTTTCATAAGCACAAGGTCCCCATAAGAACCCATTTAGGCGTCCATATTACTAGGGATGTGCCTGTCAATAATGTGTAAGGGTGTCTAAATTTTCACATCCCTACATAGGAAGCATAATGTAAGTGCTGAACTTGTTTTATTACACACATTTTATTAGGTGGGTGCTTGTACCTCTTACATCAATATCTATAGAAATAAACTCAACGATAACTGGCACTGCATCTTGTCATTTGTGGGCCAATACCCCAACTATAGTAAACTGCATGCCCTCCTATCTGTGCCTCCCTCTTAGACTGTAAGCTCTACAGAACAAGAACCTCCTTCTCTTGTGTCATTGACATTTGAGTAGAAGATGTATAAAGATAAGGAATGAACCCTGAGCTGAGCTCTCCCTATGTCTCCCATTCACTGACTCTGCTGCCAGTGACCGGGTGCTGCATATCTCAGCCATATAAAGGGATCTTTGTCTACTGAAGGGCAAGACTCTACGGCTCTGGATTATTATTGGCTGCAGCGAATCAATAAGCCTATTGCACTTAGAATTCACTGCGTGACCTCAGTTCGAATGAATGGCAAGAACTCAGGGGTCAAACCAAGCCCCAGATTAACGAGTCCTTTGTAGCCAAAGTTGCCGCCTGTAGCAGTGACACAAGCTGCATCAATAGGTAGATGTCATATGAAATCGGCTCATGTATCTACATGTCAAAGAAACACATTGAAAAGCAAATAATATAGAGTTTGAAGGGGTCCTTTTTTTCATTAGACTTTAAGGATAACTTTCCAGGGAAAACAAGCTCCCTGTTCACAAAAAATTATCCCCATAAGTTATAATGAACTGGATTTACACTGGAAGATCCCTACTATACCGACTATTCCACACTCCCTTCCCAGAGACTATTATCCCACTGTTACTTAGGGTTTCCACCTGGACGGTATTTTACTGGCCTGGCCGCTAAAAATGATAATTGATCCCAATGTTACGGATAGAGAAAAAAGATAAATATATATGAAGGCCGGTATATTTTTACAGAAAGATGGCAACCTTACTGTTACTATAGGCACCATCTCTCCCTACTATACCTGCTATCCCACAGTCACACTCCCTTCCCAGAGACTATTATCCACTGTTACTATAGACACCATCTCTCCCTACTATACCTGCTATCCCACAGTCACACTCCCTTCCCAGAGACTATTATCCACTGTTACTATAGGCACCATCTCTCCCTACTATACCTGCTATCCCACAGTCACACTCCCTTCCCAGAGACTATTATCCACTGTTACTATAGACACCATCTCTCCCTACTATACCTGCTATCCCACAGTAGGGATGTAGCGAACTGTTCGCCGGCGAACTAGTTCGCGCGAACTTCGACTGTTCGCGTCCGCCGAATGTTCGCGAACGTCGTGCGACGTTCGCCAATTGGTGTTCGCGTTCGATTCGAAGTAAAATTTCGTTCGACCATTCGACCATTCGATCGCTAAAATCGAACGATTTCCGTTCGTTCGAACGATTATAAGCATTCGATTGAATTAAAATCATTCGATCGAATAGCTTCGATCGTTCGATTCGAACGAAAATCCTTCGATCGTACGAATAAAATCCTTCGATCGTTCGATCGAACGATTTTATCGAGCGTTCGAAGTTCGCGAACTGTTCGCGAACTGTTCGCTTTTTTGCCGGTGTTCGCGAACGGCGTTCGCGAACACATCGGCGGCGGTTCGCTACATCACTATCCCACAGTCACACTCCCTTCCCAGAGACTATTATCCACTGTTACTATAGGCACCATCTCTCCCTACTATACCTGTTATCCCACAGTCACACTCCCTTCCCAGAGACTATTATCCACTGTTACTATAGGCACCATCTCTCCCTACTATACCTGCTATCCCACAGTCACACTCCCTTCCCAAAGACTATTATCCACTGTTACTATAGGCGCCATCTCTCCCTACTATACCTGTTATCCCACAGTCACACTCCCTTCCCAGAGACTATTATCCCACTGTTACTATAGGCACCATCTCTCCCTACTATACCTGCTATCCCACAGTCACACTCCCTTCCCAGAGACTATTATCCACTGTTACTATAGACACCATCTCTCCCTACTATACATGCTATCCCACAGTCACACTCCTTTCCCAGAGACTATTATCCACTGTTACTATAGACACAATCTCTCCCTACTATACCTGCTATCCCACAGTCACACTCCCTTCCCAGAGACTATTATCCCACTGTTACTATAGACACCATCTCTCCCTACTATACCTGCTATCCCACAGTCACACTCCCTTCCCAGAGACTATTATCCCACTGTTACTATAGGCACCATCTCTCCCTACTATACCTGCTATCCCACAGTCACAGTCCCTTCCCAGAGACTATTATCCACTGTTACTATAGACACCATCTCTCCCTACTATACCTGCTATCCCACAGTCACACTCCCATCCCAGAGACTTATATCCCACTGTTACTATAGGCACCATCTCTCCCTACTATACCTGTTATCCCACAGTCACACTCCCTTCCCAGAGACTATTATCCACTGTTACTATAGGCACCATCTCTCCCTACTATACCTGTTATCCCACAGTCACACTCCCTTCCCAGAGACTATTATCCACTGTTACTATAGGCACCATCTCTCCCTACTATACCTGCTATCCCACAGTCACACTCCCTTCCCAAAGACTATTATCCACTGTTACTATAGGCGCCATCTCTCCCTACTATACCTGTTATCCCACAGTCACACTCCCTTCCCAGAGACTATTATCCCACTGTTACTATAGGCACCATCTCTCCCTACTATACCTGCTATCCCACAGTCACACTCCCTTCCCAGAGACTATTATCCACTGTTACTATAGACACCATCTCTCCCTACTATACATGCTATCCCACAGTCACACTCCTTTCCCAGAGACTATTATCCACTGTTACTATAGACACAATCTCTCCCTACTATACCTGCTATCCCACAGTCACACTCCCTTCCCAGAGACTATTATCCCACTGTTACTATAGGCACCATCTCTCCCTACTATACCTGCTATCCCACAGTCACAGTCCCTTCCCAGAGACTATTATCCACTGTTACTATAGACACCATCTCTCCCTACTATACCTGCTATCCCACAGTCACACTCCCATCCCAGAGACTTATATCCCACTGTTACTATAGGCACCATCTCTCCCTACTATACCTGTTATCCCACAGTCACACTCCCTTCCCAGAGACTATTATCCACTGTTACTATAGGCACCATCTCTCCCTACTATACCTGTTATCCCACAGTCACACTCCCTTCCCAGAGACTATTATCCACTGTTACTATAGGCACCATCTCTCCCTACTATACCTGCTATCCCACAGTCACACTCCCTTCCCAAAGACTATTATCCACTGTTACTATAGGCGCCATCTCTCCCTACTATACCTGTTATCCCACAGTCACACTCCCTTCCCAGAGACTATTATCCCACTCTTACTATAGGCACCATCTCTCCCTACTATACCTGCTATCCCACAGTCACACTCCCTTCCCAGAGACTATTATCCACTGTTACTATAGACACCATCTCTCCCTACTATACATGCTATCCCACAGTCACACTCCTTTCCCAGAGACTATTATCCACTGTTACTATAGACACAATCTCTCCCTACTATACCTGCTATCCCACAGTCACACTCCCTTCCCAGAGACTATTATCCCACTGTTACTATAGACACCATCTCTCCCTACTATACCTGCTATCCCACAGTCACACTCCCTTCCCAGAGACTATTATCCCACTGTTACTATAGGCACCATCTCTCCCTACTATACCTGCTATCCCACAGTCACAGTCCCTTCCCAGAGACTATTATCCACTGTTACTATAGACACCATCTCTCCCTACTATACCTGCTATCCCACAGTCACACTCCCATCCCAGAGACTTATATCCCACTGTTACTATAGGCACCATCTCTCCCTACTATACCTGTTATCCCACAGTCACACTCCCTTCCCAGAGACTATTATCCACTGTTACTATAGGCACCATCTCTCCCTACTATACCTGCTATCCCACAGTCACACTCCCTTCCCAAAGACTATTATCCACTGTTACTATAGGCGCCATCTCTCCCTACTATACCTGCTATCCCACAGTCACACTCCCTTCCCAGAGACTATTATCCACTGTTACTATAGACACCATCTCTCCCTACTATACATGCTATCCCACAGTCACACTCCTTTCCCAGAGACTATTATCCACTGTTACTATAGACACAATCTCTCCCTACTATACCTGCTATCCCACAGTCACACTCCCTTCCCAGAGACTATTATCCCACTGTTACTATAGGCACCATCTCTCCCTACTATACCTGCTATCCCACAGTCACAGTCCCTTCCCAGAGACTATTATCCACTGTTACTATAGGCACCATCTCTCCCTACTATACCTGCTATCCCACAGTCACACTCCCTTCCCAGAGACTATTATCCACTGTTACTATAGACACCATCTCTCCCTACTATACCTGCTATCCCACAGTCACACTCCTTTCCCAGAGACTATTATCCACTGTTACTATAGGCACCATCTCTCCCTACTATACCTGCTATCCCACAGTCACACTCCCTTCCCAGAGACTATTATCCCACTGTTACTATAGGCACCATCTCTCCCTACTATACCTGCTATCCCACAGTCACACTCCCTTCCCAGAGACTATTATCCCACTGTTACTATAGACACCATCTCCCCCTACTATACCTGCTATCCCACAGTCACACTCCCTTCCCAGAGACTATTATCCCACTGTTACTATAGGCACCATCTCTCCCTACTATACCTGCTATCCCACAGTCACACTCCCTTCCCAGAGACTATTATCCACTGTTACTATAGACACCATCTCTCCCTACTATACCTGCTATCCCACAGTCACGCTCCCTTCCCAGAGACTATTATCCACTGTTACTATAGACACCATCTCTCCCTACTATACCTGCTATCCCACAGTCACACTCCCAACCCAGAGACTTATATCCCACTGTTACTATAGGCACCATCTCTCCCTACTATACCTGTTATCCCACAGTCACACTCCCTTCCCAGAGACTATTATCCACTGTTACTATAGGCACCATCTCTCCCTACTATACCTGCTATCCCACAGTCACACTCCCTTCCCAGAGACTATTATCCACTGTTACTATAGACACCATCTCTCCCTACTATACCTGCTATCCCACAGTCACACTCCTTTCCCAGAGACTATTATCCACTGTTACTATAGGCACCATCTCTCCCTACTATACCTGTTATCCCACAGTCACACTCCCTTCCCAGAGACTATTATCCACTGTTACTATAGACACAATCTCTCCCTACTATACCTGCTATCCCACAGTCACACTCCCTTCCCAGAGACTATTATCCACTGTTACTATAGGCATCATCTCTCCCTACTATACCTGCTATCCCACAGTCACACTCCCTTCCCAGAGACTATTATCCACTGTTACTATAGACACCATCTCTCCCTACTATACCTGCTATCCCACAGTCACACTCCCTTCCCAGAGACTATTATCCACTGTTACTATAGACACCATCTCTCCCTACTATACCTGCTATCCCACAGTCACACTCCCTTCCCAGAGACTATTATCCCACTGTTACTATAGACACCATCTCTCCCTACTATACCTGCTATCCCACAGTCACACTCCCTTCCCAGAGACTATTATCCCACTGTTACTATAGGCACCATCTCTCCCTACTATACCTGCTATCCCACAGTCACACTCCCTTCCCAGAGACTATTATCCACTGTTACTATAGACACCATCTCTCCCTACTATACCTGCCTTACAAGGGCCCCAGTCACTTCCCAGATATTTCACACACTTTTGTCAGCTATTACTACTGCTATTTGAGGCTCCAGTATGTATGTTATCTCTAAATGACAGCTCTGACAACAGCTACTGAACTAGAACTCCCACCAACCTAGTGGGTGCTCCTCCTCTTTGCTTAGTATTTTTTATTACTTACAGTAATAATATGGGTTTAAGCAAGGTGACAACCCCAGATAAAGACTATAGAGGAATGCTTTTTGACCTCCCATATCAGGTAAAATGACAAACAGCGGCTGGATTCTGGAAATGTCAGATTCCTTTTAAATACCAGACTGAAAATGGAAAAAATGCATCATGCATAGTGACTGCTTGGTTGCGGCACACACACGTTTTCTTTTTTCTCGTGGCAGTTTGAAGAATTAATGTTCAGACCGGCATGGATTGGAAAATAATGTCAGTAACGCGCAGTTAACTGCACTGTAATCTGCATTTGAGCGAATTAAAATCGGAGTGTCATTGCCCACGGAACGTCCTCGGCTCTCTTCCCAAGGGTCAAATCATTGGACGTTTGTAACCTTATCTGCCAAGGAAGCGTAAGATTTATTGTTATGTCAATATATTGGTAGTCATAGAGAAATCAAATGGCTCAACGTGCTTGTCTCCATTAGCATTGATTCCCCAGCCCCTATTTAATATAGGAAGTCGTTACTCAATGCCAGAAAAAGCTTTCAGTTCCACTAAAAATCATCAGAGAAGCAGCGTTTGCGGTTTTGCTGATTAACCCTTTATGGTCGCAGAAATCTAATTAACATTGCATTTCCCTGAGGAGTTGCCTCTTAATTAATTAGTCAGGGAAGGGTTTAAAAAGCAGGTATGTCCTGAAATCACTTTGGGGAATTACAAATCTCTTGTTGTACCAGAGGAATATGGAATGCAAATATGAAATGCAAATATGAAATGCAGGGCCCCTCTCTTGTGCGCTACGTCTACATCAATAAACTCTGAACATGTGTAAGAATCTTGCCATTACAGCTATGTAAGGGCTCTTACTCACTGGCGTTCTGACCTGCGTTCAGCTGCAGGGGAGCGCAGGAATAGACGCATGTCATTATTTCAAATGGGGCTGTACTCACTCAGACGCGTGTAGGCGCCGAACGCAGGAAAAATGCAGCATGTTGCGTCTCAACCTGCGTTCGGCGCCTACACGCGTCTGAGTGAGTACAGCCCCATTTGAAATAATGACATGCGTCTATTCCTGCGCTCCCCTGCGGCTGAACGCCAAAAAACGGAACTCAGGGGAGCGCAGGTCAGAATGCCAGTGAGTAAGAGCCCTAACTGACTCATTTATAGGGGCAGATTTACTAAAGGGTGAAGTGACTAACTTCGATTTCAGGTGCTTCGCCGATTTACTAACGGGCACAGGTGTAACAACGCTAGCCAAAGAGACAGACGTTAGCCGTCATTCGCACTCTATCACCGGGCAAATTTTCGCTATGGCGAATTGATGTTACTCCGCAAATTCACTAAGATACAGATTTTACTGAACGTTACCTCTTTCGCCAGACTTGCCTTCGCCAGCTCAAACCATGTGAAGTGCATAGATCTTCCTCAGTCTTCAATTACTTCCATCATATTTTTAGTGGGAAAAGTTTCTAAATCGCAAAAAACGCTGACTTCTTTTCCTTTTTTTCAGAGTGACAGCCTGCAAAAGTCCTTAAAATGTTTTTTGGGTAACCCGCTTCCCCCCTACATTTCCTAACATATGGCACATAAACTATACACTGGGCTCATGTATAGGACAATATAACAACTCTATTTTATTTATTAATGTTCCCTGGGCTTGTGTAGTGTAATGTATTTGCTGCAACATATACGTCCATTCAACTTTATCATTTCCCGTCATATGCAAATTAGTCTGAGCAAAGACATCCAATGAAGTTGCGCTAGCCATGATTGAACTCTAGCGCATTTTCGCTTGTCCAAGTAACGCTAGCCAACTTCGTATTTTAATAAATTAGCGTTGTGAGCGAATTTTCGGCTGGCGAAGTGCGGTGATGGCTGCAAAGCCATCACTGGCGAATTTTCGCCTCTTAGTAAATTTACTCCTAAGGCTGACAGTTGGTTACCTCAATTGGTGTTGGGGCATCTAAGAGCGGGGCTTCTACAGTCCTAAACTGGATTCTGAGTCTAATGGAGCCTAACGTGGGCGGAGCAGCTGTTATCATAAGTATTTCAGTAGTCCCCTAGCCACTTTGACACTGGCCATCTCATAACTGATTCTTCATGTTTCCTTCTCTGTTAAATTACTGTTTCATATTGTTTCTAGTTCAGTGGAGTTATAAGGAATTTCAGTGGAAGGAGTGTTTCATGTTCAGTGGAGGAACTATTTCAAACTGTTTCCTGCTCAGTACAATGACTATTTTGTGTTGTTTCCTGTAAAGGGGAATGATTGCTTAGTAATTACTATTTAACATTGTTTCTATGCAGGTGTGTTTTATATTGTTTCCTGCTAAAGGCATTGGGGGTTATTCATAAACACTGGGCAAATTTGCATCTGGGCAGTAACCCATGGCAACCAATCAGCTGACTGCTTTCAGTGTTTAACCTGCAACTGGCTAAAAAAAAAAGCTAATCACTTTTTGGTTGCTATGAGTTACTGCCCAGGTGCAAATTTGCCCAGTGTTTATAAATGAGCCCCAATTGTTTCCTATTGGTATCTGGTCGGAAGAATGACGGTTTTCTATTGTTTTCTGCTCAGTATAATGACTGTTTCTCTGTTGTTTCCTGTGCAATACATTGTCTGTTTCCTATTTTTCCTGCTGAGTAGTATGATTGGATTGTTTTGCTTTCTGCTGATTAGTTTGACTGTTTCCTATTGATTCCAGCTCAGTTCGTTGACTGTTTCTATTGTTTTTTGCTCAGAAGAATGACTTTTTCCTATTGTTTCCTGCTGAGCAGTTTGACTGTTTCCTGTTGTTTCCTGCTCAGTTCGTTGACTGTTTCATATTATCTGCTCAGGTGACTGACTGTTTCCTATTGTTTCCTGCTGAGTAGTATGACTGGATCATATTGTTTCCTGCTGAGCAGTTTGACTGTTTCCTGTTGTTTCCTGCTCAGTTCGTTGACTGTTTCATATTATCTGCTCAGGTGACTGACTGTTTCCTATTGTTTTCAGCTCAGTGTAATGTCTGTTTCTCTATTGTTTCCTGCTCAGTACATTGACTGTTTCATATTATCTGCTCAGGTGACTGACTGTTTCCTATTGTCTCCTGCTCAGTAGAATGACTGTTTCATGTTGTTTTCTATCCAGTAGAATTATGTCTTACAACATTTCTTATTCAGTCTAAAAACTGTTTCAAGTTGTTCCCTGCTCATTATAATGACTGATTCATATTGTTTCCTATTTAGTAATATGATTGTTTCATATTCAGTAGGAAGATTATTCCATATTATCTCCTATTCATTGGAATGATTGTATGATATTGTTTCCTTCTCAGTAGAATGACTGTTTCCTATTGCCTGTGTATTGGAATGGCAAATTCACTAATGAACTATATCTCCACCAAAACCCATCATTTAGGTGTTTCACTATATTTTCTTTGTTTCGATTTAAGCAATCAGCTATGCAAAGTGCAACTAATCCCCCGACCACTCATAATAGTGACATCAATAAAGGCCACAGTAGTTTATCCCTTAACCCAAACAGACTGCAACCCACTTCCTTGTCTCATAAACCGTAGGCGTAATACGATGTAAAATATGAAGCCGTGGATTAATTGTTGCTTAGCGTCTGCTCTAAAAAACATAAATGCCACTCTCTCTCCCTCGCACATCTGACGGATATATCATTACGGATATGCCATGCTAATTAGCGCATTTTTCATATCAGCATTTTTCTTGCGGTTTTATCTAGATAGACTTTCATTTCTTTGGGGCATAATTCTTTGTGATCATCTAATGTTGGCAAAAGAGGAAGAAAAAAAAATATAAAGGAATCCTCTATCACTTTTCAGCGCAGAAACAAAGCTAAAATAGATTAGGATAATCTCATGAATACCAAAGGCCAAGCAAAATAGCCGCCCGTTGATGGCTGAGTAGGTTTTATCTAACAAATTACTGAGAAAAGGTAATTAAATTGTGTCTGTATGTCAGATCTATCTTTGAAAATATCCCCAGGAGATTTTGTAGCTGACTATGGGGTTTGAAGCGTGTTCAGCCTGGGACTTAGTGATTGAATATGTTTCTTATTAAAACAATATCGGTACAAAGCGGGTCCTGCTCAGCACACTATGCAGAAAATTTGCACGTAACCCATAGCAACCAATAATCTGTTTGATAACATGATACTAACGGGCAGATTTATCAAAGTGTGAGATTAGAACTCCCCACTGAAAAACACACCCATTTCTATTCATTCTTTTTAGAAATGTAATTATCTAATGGTAAAGTCTTTCACCCATTGATAAATACACTGATAATAATCCCACAGGAATGAACAGAAAGTGGAGTGTGCTTTTTTGGTTCTAATTTCACACAACCGCCCCTAACTCATACCTCCCAACTGTCCCGTTTTTCGCGGGACAGTCCTGATTTTGACAGCTCAACCCGCAGTCCCGGATTGTTACTGAAATGTCCCGACTTTCTCTTTGATCTCCTGCACTGAACAGCCAGAAAAAGATACAAAGTTTCTGAAACGTAATTGGCTTTTGGCAGAGAGCCCAGAATATGTGGCAGGTGCACCTAGATAAATGTGTTACAATTAGAGATAAGCAAAGAAACCATTGTTACTATTTAAGATAAGCAGGTCTTTTGGGGAAACAAAGACTTGCAGCTTTAAGGACAATTCACCTTCATTCATCAAAACTGTAATAACACATACAACCTGACCATAAAATAGAGTAATAGAGTCCTGCAGCGGGTCATGTTCCCTCGGGTTACCCACCAAAAAAAAGTGGGTACCCTGTGGAATGAGGGTAGGCTTTCCAGGTGTGAGTATAGATGCGGGTCTGCAGGGTCGTGGTTCTGCGGGATGCGGGTCGGGTTGCGGGGCTCTTCCTGCTGCTGTTCTCTCCCTGCAGCTTTCCCTCCACTCATCTCCCCCTCCCATCTGACTTCCGACACAACTCTCACATGGAGCGCTTCTGTCCCTTTCCCTCTCGTCTATCGGGCATGTTTGATGATGTCACTTCCGGTTTGCAGTAACATGACTTCCCGTTTGATGGTGGTCGGCGGGTTGCCAGGTCAGGTAGCGGATCAAAGTGGGTAAATATGTGGGTCTGCGGGTTCGGGTCAGGTCCAGGTCTTAGAAATTGGCTCTGTGCAGGACTCTACCATAAAACCCCCAAAAATGTGTTTAAACTTTCCATAGGGGGTGTGACCATAAATGGGCGTGGTCAACAATTTTAGTCACTGTGTGCATGTCAAAAAATTCTGTCCCTCTTTCTATTTTCAAAATGTTGGGAACTACTCCTAACTCTCTTTTGGCAAGTATTTTCCTATGTTACTGCATAACCTTGGTCTAGTTACTCATAGAAACCACTAAGATATTTATTATTTTAGCTGCATAAACCACATTATGTCTAATTGCTAATTGGTTGCTATGGTTAACATTATAAGGGTAAACGTTACCACTTTTACTCATAATCCTCCAAGTGTGACAAAATGTACTAATGCAGGGCTCTCTCATTGGTGAAAGATACAAATAACACACTGCTACACACACTGATGTTGATCTGGTTGTTTAACCCATTAATTCAGCCATTACCATCTCAGCATTTTGGGGAGGGTCTACCTTCAGCAGGATCCTGACGGAACATTGAAACTCTAGTGGGGTAAGAGCAGGTCATCTTCCTCTGTAGTTCTAAAGAATCTTCTCCTCCCCAGCAGCTCAGTTACCTTTGAGTGGAGACTCCGGATAAGGACACTCAGGGAGTGTCAGGGAGCCGGGAGCTCCCTCCAGGGAGGTAGTCAGGATCAAGGAGGAAGCCCTCTTGAGGGAGCAAGGTCACGGTGTCCAAAGGGTTAAGCAAGTGATGGTCAGAGTCCAGGCAAGAGTTCAATGGCAGGCAGATCAAGATCAAAAGTCCAAAGTCCAGGCAAAGTACAATAACACAGGCAGGTAACAAAAATCACAAACAGGGAGCAGGCTGGGAGCAATACGCTGGCGTCGATGCGCTGGCGTTCCTGCGCCGCGCTGACGTCATTGCGCCGCCCACGTGGCGGCCATGGGCTCTGCCATTTTGGAAGTGATGCCGGCGGAGGAGGACGCATCGCCCGGAGCTCCTGGGACTGCTCCGGGCGGCGATCATGACAGGGAGGCAACAGAATGGGCCAACAGGAAACAGGAGTGGGCTGGAGGGGGCGGAGACTCGGTGGCCGGGGCGGAGAGTAGGCGGCTGAGGGGCGGGTAGGGATTGCTGTGTGCCTGCCCCCCCAGCTAAAAAAACATTTCAGAGGGGTCTGGTGCATAGCAATCCCTACTCACCCTCCCATATGCCTTCTTCCCACCTCCCACCAGCCTACTTACCACCCCACCTGCCTATTTCCCTCCTCCCACCCATTTCCCACCGGCTTCTTATGCTACTGTCTATCATATTGGCCAGTCTTGCTCAAAGTGATTCTGTTGATATTTTTGTGTGCTTGAGGGTTACCAGAATGTTTTATGATAGGGCAGAGAGCGTCAGACTGTATTGTATTCTGTCTGGGAATCCTGGGAGCTGTAGTTTAACAACAGAGGTGCTGCAGGTTGGAAATTTTTAATCATGTCAATATCCTGGGATCCTTCTTTGCTGAAATCTGCGGCTGAGGCTCCCTCGCCCTTTATTTATTGTGCATATCCTTGAGCCGACGTCTGCTCTGCTTTAGCCATCGAAATCCCTAAAGTTCCAGTCACGCCCCGATGGTTATCAGGGCACTGGATGTGTAGAATTATAATGCACAGACAGGGAAAGCTGCATTTCTTATCAGCTGGTTGTACCGCTGCCCTGTACTCCTGGCTCTTTCCAGCTCTGTGTTGCTTATGTCGTCTTTTAACTACAAAAGAAAAAAATCGAAATTCAAAAATTTGGATCAGTCTGCTGCAATCTATAAAATGGAACAGAAATGTGATTGGTTAGTTGTGCTAACGGTATCAGTGTAAGTAACGAGTCGCCTTCTCTCATAAATCAATGGTGCTCCCAGCCTAGATACAATAAGTGGCCGATTCACTAAATTCGAGTGAAGGGTTTGAATTAAAAAAACTTCGAATTTCGAAGTTTTTTTGGGCTACTTCGACCATCGAATGGGCTACTTCGACCTTCGACTACGAATATCGAACGTTTCGAACTAAAAATCGTTCGACTATTCGACCATTCGATAGTCGAAGTACTGTCTCTTTAAAAAAAACTTCGACCCCCTAGTTCGGCAGCTAAAAGCTACCGAACACAATGTTAGCCTATGGGGAAGGTCCCCATAGGCTTGCCCAAGTTTTTGTGATCGAAGGATATTCATTCGATCGTTGGATTAAAATCCTTCGAATCGAAGGATTTAATCGTTCGATCGAATGAAAAGTCCTTCGATCGATCGATCGCATTTTTTGCGCTAAATCCTTCGACTTCGATATTCGAAGTCGAAGGATTTAAATTCCTAGTCGAATATCGAGGGTTAATTAACCCTCGATATTCGACCCATAGTGAATCGGCCCCTTAAACTACATTGGGGCTCATTTACCAAAAGAAGACAAGGTCTCCCATGCGCATCATGCAGCAGTGCAGTATTTCGTCACTGTGTTGGCTGCAATTTTGCTAGGTGCAAGTGACGTGCCTTCCATTTACGTTACAATGTATTATATTATGTATTATATTTACTATTCAGCTGGTGCAAATGAAATTGCATGTGAGCACAGGAGCTAAGGAAATGCAGGACGGGTGCAAACCACCATGTTTTTTGCAATGGATTTTCAAATAATGGAGTACTAATGTCACTTAGGAGTTATAGAAAACCCATTACTGTTCTAATCTCCTATATCATCATTTTTTTTAGAGATTTTTATAGTCTCTGACCATATTACTCAGATGTTACTAAACTAGCTAATTTTTTGGGACCATAATTTACAAATTATAAATCAACATATTCCAGTTCTCATTTTCTAGACGCATACTATATCTTGTTCCCTTAGTATCATCCTCTAGTGAATCAAAAAAAGAAAAAAACTTTTGGTACTCTATTGTAGTACTTAGTTATTTCCAATTTTTGATTTTTGTTATTATTTTTCATTCTTTATTTTGTATGTTTTGTATTTTCCATTGTTGAATTATTTATTTCTATATTATGTACTGTCTATATTTTCTGTGTGCTTTTTGTTTTTACTCTCATGCAAACAGACACTTTTAAGTGACATTGTTGTGTCCACCATTGTGATTGGACTAGTCTGTATGTAAATAGACACTTGTTTTGTCAATAGTTTTTTCAATTGTAATTGGCTGTGGTATGAACAGTTTTTTGATTGGTTACAACCCCTTTAAAAGGGAAGTTTAGAGGTGTGCTCATTAGCCTATAAGTAAGTGCCCCAACAAGCACGAACGCGTTAGGCCTTTACCTGTTTGTCCTAATAAATGGCTTGAACTTTTAAAGGAAAACTATACCCCCCAAACAATGTAGGTCTCTATAAAGAGATATTGCATAAAACAGCTCATATGTAAAATCCTGCTTCATGTAAATAAACCATTTTCATAATAATATACTTTTCTAGTATTATGTGCCACTGGGTAATCATAAATAGAAAATTGCCATTTTAAAAAATAAGGGCCGCCCCCTGGGATCGTAGGATTCACTGTACTCATAAACATACCAACAAACCATACATGTTAGGTCACATGAGCCAATTAACAGACAGAGTTGTGTCTTTTGCTTCCACACTTCTTCCTGTTACAGTTAGAGTTGAAGTATTTCTGGTCAGGTGATCTCTTCCTGTTACAGTTAGAGCTGCAGTATTTCTGGTCAGGTGATCTCTGAGGCAGCACACAGACCATCACGAAATGGTGGCTCAAGGCAAGAGATGTAGAAGGGCAATATTTACTTAAATATATATTCCAGTTTGGTAAGATTCTTTAATATGCCCCTTAATATGATATGAACTATCTGTTGCTTAAGTGTTCATTTTGGGGGTATAGTTTTCCTTTAATTATATTTTTTGTCACTTTAATTTTTTTTTGGCAGAAAACTCACTACTTTGTTTGTTGCTAATTGCTTATGCACCTGTAGACTGGGTGTGAACTATGAGTATACCTTTCTCCTCCCATTTTCACTGCCTCTGGGATGAGACACTAATTTATAGCAGTACTGGTACTGGCAATTTGCATACATTTTGTTATTTTGCTAGTTGATCCAGAGGAAGGCAAAAAATGCTCCAATTTGCCTCAGAGGGGGAAAAATTCCTTCCTGACTCCAAAATGGCAATCGGACCAGTCCATGGATCAACTTGTATTATGAGTTATCTTCCATAACCCTGTATTCTCTGTGTGCCCTATGAATACATTGATGCTTGATTTCGCAACACTTCAATCATAAGTTGCGGGCAGGAGAAGGGATGTAGGATTTCCATTTACTCCCTCTCTTGTCCCCCTAGAATGACATACCAGTTAGTCCTGTAATCCTGACCTATGGCAAATGGGGAGAACAGGGTTGCCTGTGCTGCCTTTTGCACCAAGTTCTGGATTTTTTAATATAGTTCTAGATGCAAAGTCAACCCCTGGATGCAAGTGATTTGAATGAAATCCAGGTTATAGTAAATGACGCCTTAAATCTCTAAATCTTGGTCTGATACTGAAGAGAAGGAAGGCAGCAAACTGGAGTATGGAGTGTCCTACTACCCTTTGCCTTCACTAATCCAAATCTCAGGGACTGGGGCTTCTTTGAGATATTGTACATCTGTAGGTCCTCTAAGGACAAAATATGATTGGTTAGGAAAAATGCAACCAACAAGGCAGATGATGTATAATACAACTCTGAATGAAAATAATATCATGTTTCAAAAGAACTGACCTCACCTCAGATGTACTACGTTCCTGTAACGGTGAAGCAACATATCAACTGACAATTACTCATTGCTCTGTCCCTGGATACTTTGTCATGAGAATAGCTGCCTCCATTGCCTGTAAATTCCTTTCCATTCAACTATAGAAATCATCCCTGCTAAGCAAACTATTCTCATTGTATTTGTGTTTAGGGGTGTTTCAGGCCACAGAAATATGCTCTAAATAACATGGCGTATAACATTAGAGACGTCACTTACTAAGATGTGCATGTGGAAGGGAGGCAAAGGGAGGCTATATGTCAGGCAGATTTTAACTACAATGCTGTCTTGTACTCACCATGCATACACCAAAATAGCATGGTGTACCAAAACCAAAATTATCATAGTGTACCATATCCAAAAATATTATGGTGTACCATATGCAAAAATAGCATGATACACCATAAACCAAAATAGCATGGTGTACCGTATCCAAAAACAGCATGGTGTACCATATTCAAAAATATCATGGTGTACCATATCCAAAAATAGCATGATACACCATAAACTAAAATATCATGGCGAGCCATATCCAAAAACAGCATGGTGTACTATATCCAAAAATATCATGATACATCATATATAAAAATATCATGGGGCAGATTTACTAAGGGTTGAAGTGAATTTTTGAAGTTAAAAACCCAATTTTTTGGGTATCTAAAAACAGCATTGTATATCATATCCAAAAATAGCATGATTTACCATAAACCAAAATAGTATGGTGTACTATATCAAAAAATAGCATGGAATACCTTTTCCAAAAATAGCATGGTGTACCATACCCAAAAACAGTGTGGTGCACCATACAACAAAATAGCATAGTGTACCATATTCAAAAATAGCATGGAGCAGCAAACACCATAATAGCTTGGTTTAACTTATTCAAAAATAGGACGTCACACCGTAATCCAAAAAAAGCATGATGCACCATAAACCAAATACAAAACAGTATGGTGTAACAGCCAAAAATAGCATGGTATACCCTTTCCAAAAATAGCATGAAACACCAGACACCATAATAACTTGGGGGCCGATTCACGAAGGGTCGAATATCGAGGTTTAATTAACCCTTGATATTCGACTAGGAACTAAAATCGTTGACTTCGAATATCGAAGTCGAACGATTTTGCGCAAATCCTGCGATCAATCGATCGAAGGATTTTTCATTCGATCGAACGATTAAATCCTTCTAATCGAACGATTCGAAGGATTTTAATCCAACGATCGAAGGAAAATCCTTCGATCAAAAAATCCCAGGCAAGCCTATGGGGACCTTCCCCATAGGCTAACATTGACTTTGGTAGCTTTTAGCTGCCGAAGTAGGGGGTCGAAGTTTTTCTTAAAGGGACAGTACTTCGACTATCGAATGGTCGAATAGTCGAACGATTTTTAGTTCGAATCCTTCGATTCGAAGTCTTAGTCGTAGTCGAAGGTCGAAGTAGCCCATTCGATGGTCGAAGTAGCCCAAAAAAACCTTCGAAATTCGAAGTTTTTTTAATTCGAACCCTTCGCTCAAATTTAGTGAATCGGCCCCTTGGTGTACCATATCTAAAAATAGCACTGCACATCATAATCCAAAATAGCATGGTACACCATAGCCAAAAGTAGCATGATATACCTTTTCCAAAAATAGCATGGAGCACCAGACACCATAATATCTTGGTTTAACTTATTTAAAAATAGGACGTCACACCGTAATCCAAAATAGCGTGGTACATCATACACCAAATAGCATAATGCACCATAGAACAAAGTAGGTCAAACAGGGATAATTACTCCATATGAGCATCTTTATATATTGGCGGGGTGAGGAAGGCTGGAGGACTGTTGAACAAAAAGTGGCCTCCAGCATGAGAGGATGGTCCCTGAACCGTTTTGTTACATTCCAGGTCAAATCAATGGTTGGTGGTTAGATGAATTAACACAGTAGACAGGGGCCTGAGGTATGTAGAAAAGACAAGATATCCTATATAAGAGCTGTGATTTGTAGGTCTGTTCAGCAGCTGCTTTAAAGTCAACATTGAAACGGGGTCTGGGATTTCTGCTCCTAAAATAAATTAATCCCTTTTAAAAAATTCTTCTTGTGGAGTTCAGGTTTTACATTGGGTGGTGTTTTATTGATAGCCTCTTGATAGAGGTTGCACTTGGCACATTAGCCTCCTTGGTCTCTGGTAAATGGTGTCTCGGCAACTTTGGAAGGTTTTAATAAAACACCTTGAAATCAATCATCATGTGATTAAGATCGGTTCACTGTGCGGAAGCATCATTAAGGTTATTGAGAGATTTCTCTCTGGGAAATGTTCCCACCTTTTGATTAATCCAGGCCTAAGCCCTGCTTGTATCATGCAGCAATCCTTTGATTCAGTCGAGGAGATCAAGTAATTACTATTGTTGCTGGAGATGGTGTGCTTGATGAATTCAAGTCATAGAATGCCTGGCTTCCAAAGAGTTCTGACAAGTAGCCAGGGGCAATAATTCTGTTTATGTAATATACCTATCATTTCCATTAGAGAAGAGTGAATTCCCTCTTTTTTGGGGGGCTTTAGAATCATTTAGTCCCCCATTTGGAAGACTGGAAGTGAAAATGACATTGTAGCAAGGCGAGGTATACAACTATCATCTGCAATATGAACTTAAAGCTCTTGCACCCCACCCGACAGGTGCATACACTAACACGTGAGACCCTATTGTACCTATTCCAAAACTGTAGGGTAAGACCACAAGGAAGACCTAAACTAGTATATGATAGGACCAGCCTGGCTATAATTTACTGAGGTAAGAGCTTATTTGTGCCCTGGGTACCCCTGTAACTATAGCAGGGTGACTGTTACCCCAATGTTTCTATATATCTGTAACCTTGTTATGAGCCAGGGGGGCCCAGCCTGAAGGTCAGTTAGGGGGAGATTTGGAGTGAGTGTTTATTTGTGCCCTGGGTACCCCAGGAACTATAGCAGGGTGACTGTTACCCCAATGTTTCTATATATCTATAACCTTGTTATGAGCTAAGGGGGGCCAGTCTGAAGGCCAGTTAGGGGGAGATTTGGGGTGAGTGTTTATTTGTGCCCTGGTTACCCCAGGAACTATAGCAGGGTGACTGTTACCCCAATGTTTCTATATATCTGTAACCTTGTTATGAGCTAAAGAGACCCGGCCTGAAGGTCAGTTAGGGGGAGATTTGGGGTGAGTGCTTATTTGTACCCTGGGTACCCCTGGAACTATAGCAGCGTGACTGTTACCCCAATGTTTCTATATATATGTAACCTTGTTATGATCTAAGGGGGCCCAGTCTGAAGATCAGTTAGGGGGAGATTTGGGGTGAGTACTTATTTGTACCCTGGGTACCCCTGGAACTATAGCAGGGTGACTGTTACCCCAATATTTCTATATATCTGTAACCTTAAGAAATAAGGGGGCCCAGCCTGAAGGTCAGTTAGGGGGAGATTTGGGGTGAGTACTTATTTGTGCCCTGGGTACCCCTGGAACTATAGCAGGGTGACTGTTAAACCAATAATGCTGATGTAGATATGGGATGTAGAGCTAAGTCGTACTACCAATAAATATATTGGGCACCTGATTATTCAGCAAAGAAGCAAATCAAGAACAATTACTGTATTGCTATTAACCTTAATTTGCAATCACTGCTTCCCAGCACCAAACTTTCTAGCTACAGGTAAGGAGATATATCTCTGGGGGGCACTGACTGACTGCATGAAGATGGAAACAGAAGTCTGTTAATCTACAGGCTCTTGCCTCTCCCCACCCATGCCTGTTTAATACAATAAAGTGATTGACAGACATTATATTAAAGAGATTTTAATTAAGTAACTTGGATATGACTGTCATATGGCCTTTTTTTTTTTTAAATCAATAGATTTTTCATTACATGATGGTAGAATTAAGTAGAAAATTAACACTTGTGGAATCGTTTATCTGCTCCGCTGTGTATAGATGGAAATAAAGTTTGAAGGTTTATTAACTTCCTGACTGAAGCTGGTCATACAAAAGCAGACATTGTTGCCACTCCATACCAAATCAACAATGACCAAAATATTTGGCCTGGGATTGGCCATATGTATATATATTGGGCTGAACATATACTTATTACTGTTCCTGTTACTTCACACAGAGGCCTACAATGTGGCCTGAAGGCTGTTCTCTACCCAAAAATCACCTTGTTTGCTGCAATTGACAGATGAACTGCCTTTAGATACTTGCAGTTTTCACCCTAAGAACACTCAAGTGAGCACTTTTTGGCCAAGTACCTGCAACTGGAACTGTTAGGATGTTCTTGTTACAGTAAGTATAAGGTGACATGGACAGTTTTGAGTGCTTCCTTGACAAGCAAATGTCCAGTTATCTTTGAAGCTTACGAACCATAGTAGTGATGTGGGGGCCAAAGCCATATCCACGTGGCAGGTTCCCGCTGACTTCCACACACATTTTGCAACAAATCCAAGATTTTGGTCTGTATTTGGCCAGGATTCAGCCTTTTTCAGCAGGATTCAGATTTGGCCGAATCCTCCTGCCTGGTAAACCAAATCCAAATCCTTAAAATCATGTGACTGTCCGTCACAAAACAAGGAAGTAAAAATGTTTTAACTGTGTGCTGTGATTTTTTGTCTGTCTCTTTTTCCCTCCCCATCCCTGATTTGCATATCCAAATTATGGTTCGCATTTGGTTCAGTATTCAGAAAATCTTTCACAAAGGATTCAGAGGTTCGGTTGAATCCAAAATAGTGGATTCAGTGCATCCCTATTTGCAAGTCACAAACAGGTTCAGGTTGAGCTCTTCTTCCGGTTTCCCTGCCCACAACCTTATTCTGCAGCTTTCAGCTCCTGCAGCCTCCATTTATAGGTGCACGCCTGCCCTTGCCGTCCCCTTTCTTGACATCAGAGATGTGAAGGTCAAGCGTAGTTCTATAAATGGAGGTGCTGGCTGGGTTTGGGTCGGGTGCCGCACGTCACTAAACCATAGGCCAATCCATAAAGTAAGGTATACTGCAAAGATCAGCTCATTTTTAGTGATGGGCGAATTTATTCGGCAGGCGCGAATTTGCGCGATTCGCCGCCAGCGAATAAATTCGCGAAACTCCCGCGAAAATTCGCGTCAAAAATTTGCCGGCGTCAAAAAAATTTTTTCGAAAAAATGGACGCCGGCATCGAAAAACGGGCGCCGGCGTCAAAAACGGGCGCCGGCGTCAAAAACGAGATGCCGGCGCCGTTTCGTGAATTTTTTGCCGTTTCGAGAATTTCGCGCGAAATTCGCGAATTTTTCCACGAAGCGAAACGGCGCAAATTCGCCCATCACTACTCATTTTGCAAAGTCATTACATAAGTAGATCTTTTCCCAACTTGGCCACCCAGGTATATCAGCCTAGCTTTTAGGAATGTGTTATTGAGTCTACTGGCATTTTAGGATCATCTTCCTCTTCTAGCATGATATCTCCTCTTCTGATGGTCATCATAGTGATCTAGAGGGTGTGTACTTGTATCCTGTACATGTTGGATGACCTTAAAAATAGCTGCTAGACGCCATCTAGGTCACTATGTTATGCCCCCAGTAGAGTATATATCATGTTAGAAGAGGAAGAGGATCCTAAAAGTGCCAGTAGAGCCAATAACACATTCCTAGAAGCAAGGCTGGCCACCTACATGGCCTAGTTGGGGAAAGATCTACTTATGTGGTGACCTTGCCAAATGAGAAGATCTCTGTAGCATACCATACTTTATGGCTTGCTATACAAACTATGTTATAGAGGTCACAAGTTTTGGGGGAAGGAAAATATTTTAGCTGTTCTGTGGGGCACGTAAATTATGAACTTGGGGGAGGGTCCCCTCTGCTTGCAGTCCCTTAAAGTAAACCCTGGCCACCCTAATACACCACAACCAGGTTGTATCATCACCGACAGTTGAGTATTAAATAAGAATACATCTTTTTTTAACTCTGCAGGAGTTTCCATTCTCTGACAATTTCCACCAAAAAATTAGCTCTGATTAGTCATTCCACCCCTCTGTGTAAACTTTCAGAAATAGCATGTTCTGCATCAGGAAACAGGAAACCATAAGGGTGAAAGAAAAAAAAGGAGAAGAGAGCTAACTATTGTGTTATGGGACTGGCAAGAAAGCTAATTTTCTTCAACAAAGAAACTCATTAAGCAACTAGTCACATTTTGAATTGCAAATGTCATCTTTGAAAGATTATTACACAGAATTTTTGGAAGCAGCATTCATTTTGCATTCATGACAGGCCCAACGCCGAAGCTTTACTCCGCCAGGATACCTGGCTTCATCTCATGGGCTGCATTTATACAAAAAAATAAAATGAGAGGATTTCCAGTATTTCATAGAAAGAAGGAAATTCCAACTTCTTTTTATAAACAATTACACATATAGGCAGCAAGGCTGAAACCATAAGGTTCATATATGATTTATTTTTGGTTGCTGGGGTCAGCGACCCCAGAAAGCAAAAGACGAATTACAGAAAGTGCATTTAGTACATAAAACAAATCACTTTTAAAATACATTTGTTTGTTCTGTAACAGGGATCAACTACTTGTATGGTCACACTATAAAGAGTGCTGTTTAAAGGGCAACAATATGGCAGCTCTCGCCTGTTTTAATTTATTGGCATATACAGAGAAGACACACATTACAGCCTGTGGTAACTATAGAGGAAGCAACGGCCCAGGGGACAGGGGGTTGAGAACATGGGGTTTGATTCCTCTACATCGTTAATAAATCCATCCTTCCCTGACCACTCTCTTACCTACCCTGTTGTGGGGAGCAGGGGGGTACAGGCGGGAGGTACAGGGAGGGCTAGGTACATGTGCACCAAGCCTGAGATTTTTCATGGGGGAGCCCAGCACTCCTTTGTTACATTGATGCTCATATCAGTATAATCAATACATGTCAGTGGCTTTAACGTTATATGTAAATGTAAGTGCAACTGCAAGTACTGTCTACTGCTCTGCTGGTTCTGATCATAGGCTGCTCTGATGTTCTTCTGCTTAGGAAAACAATTAGAAACCTTTCTCAAATCCTTCCTAAGCAGAAGAACATCAGAGCAGCCTCTTTCTTTCTCCTGACAACTTCCTTGACTACTTGGTGGTCAGACTGGTGGGAAACTGACCAGCATGTATCCCTTAAGATCTTGGAATTAAAGAAAAACAAATAATGAATGTACATTGCAAATGTTTTTAGAATAGCACCCTCATCAATTTTATATTCACTGATTTTAAAGGTTTACATATCCTTTAAGAGCAGTCATGTTTACAGATAACCATTGAAAAGGTACAATGAATCCATGTTGGAAAATTGCTGAATGGAACATTTTCTTTCATTGGGCAAAATGTTATTCTGGAGTCCATTTGAGCCAGCACATCGGTTCTGATGGTCTTGTAGGTAATTTGTTGGAATCAATGTTGGCCCACAGGGATACCAGGAAAACTCTCGGTGTGCCCAGGTGTCAGTGGGCCCTCATGTTGCTAAACATTTGGTCTATTTACAGGTCATTCCTTATTTCTATGAGAACAAAAAGGGCTAAATAGATGGAATAATAGATTATAGTGTGTAAAGAAAAGAGACTAGGGGAATAGAGGTTGAGTGAGGAGAGGAAGAATAATAGTACTGAGAGTGGGCCCCTGGTCTAAGGTTTTTTGGTGGGCCCCTGGTCTATTGTTTTTGGGTGGGCCCTTGGTGTCCCAGTCCGATACTGGTTGGAATAACAGTGTAGAGCTACAGACAGGTTGGATCGGACCACCGGGATACCGTAGAAAATCCTGGTGGGCCCAGGGCTGGTCTGGTAGAAAATCCTGGTGGGCCCAGGGCTGGTCTGCTGAATCCAATCCAATAGCTGCCTTCGGTCTGCCTGTGCCTGTATGGTCTCATTCCTGCGGGAAAGGGCATGCTTCTGTGGTCTTACACATTTAGTGGGGTGCTCCCGAGGTCAAAATTCTCTGGTGGGTCCCTGATGCCCCCCAGTCCAACACTGGCTGTTGCTTTAAAAGAACTTACTATGAATGCATGATAAATTTCCTTTTATGAAACATTTCTGGACACTAACAGATTTTAATTGCTTCTAAATTGGATGTTGATTTAGCCCGGCCTTTGTTCTCATGATACTGTATGTTGTGATAAACTGTGCCTTTGCCAATTAAGCCCTCCCTCTTGCCATTACAGAGCACAGATTAATGCACTAACTGCAAAGCCATGTACAATGCCCAATAAATTAATGTTTCTCCTTGAAATATCAGTGTCCTAACAGAATCAAATAATCATTAATTAGGAGATGTTCCTGAAGGTGACCGAGCGGCTCCCGGTTTATCTCTCAGCACCTGGCCGTAGCAGAAGTGTGAGCAATGTGTCCGCCATAACTGATTTACACAGCGCGGCTCGCATTACCGTTGTGTCAGCAGCAGCCAAAAAAGGTTTCTAAGCTTTACAATAAAGCAACTAAGTGATTAACCCACATGCGTACACACAGAGGGAAGAAAACCTGGCGCTTGGTATATCGTCTAACGATTAGGGAGAACTGTAAATGTGATTAGAATAATCTCATGTTGTGCTTATAGGAAAGTGATACAATCAGTTCCCGTGCACAGCATTCCAGCAGCGACTTAAAGCAACACAGATCAAGGATAGCAAAACCCTGCCTAACAATAAAACAAAATTGATGAATAAAATAATTTATTAGACTAGGTATTCCAGTTTCCAGCTGTGTCTATTAATGTCACTTAAAGGGGAACACCACCCCAAAACTGTTTTTTGCATACCAAAAGAAAATATAATTTTAAGCAACTTCCCAATATACACCCAGTAACTATTTTCAATCGTTTTATCATTCGTTGTAAATGTAATTGCTATTGAAAGCAATGTCTGTCTTCCTCTTCATACAGAATTCTTTGATTTGAAAACAATGTAACAGTTACTAAAATTAGCATCCACTACGCAACAGTGTCTAATTAATAGCTGCTCTGCAAGGTTGATTACAATGTATCTATAATCACCAAAACAACTGAAGTGAGAGTCAAGCGTCCAGATAGCCTGAACACTTGCCCTACAACTCCCAGCAACCCAGTTCAGACCAATATCAAAGGTACAGGTGATAGCTTAACACTTAAAGGAGAAGGAAAGCTTTAAACTAAGTAAGCCTTATCAGAAAGGTCCATCTAAATATACCAGTAAACCCTCAAAGTAATGCTGCTCTGAGTCCCCTGTCAAAAGAAACACTGCATTTATTTCCTTCTATTGTGTACACATGGGCTTCTGTATCAGACTTCCTGTTTTCATCTTAAACCTCATTGCCCTGGGCAAGAGCATGCTCAGTTTGCTCCTCTCCCCCCACCCCCTCAATTCTCTACTGTAATCTGAGCCTAGAGCAGGGAGAGACTCAGGCAGGAAGTGATGTCATACCATGTTAATACTGCAGCTCCTATCCTAAACAGAGAGTTTCTAGAGCTTTTTACTCAGGTATGGTAAAACATTCTACAGAATAAATATAGCAATCTAGCTTGCACTATTGCAGCTAATCTATTGGCAATAAAATGCCTCTGTAGCTTTCCTTCTCCTTTAAAGGGATACTGTAATGGAAAAACATGTTTTTTCCAAAACACATCAGTTAAAAGTGCTGCTCCAGCAGAATTCTGCACTGAAATCCATTTCTCAAAAGAGCAAACAGATTTTTTTGTATTCAATTTTGAAATCTGACATAGGGCTAGACATTTTGTCAATTTCCCAGCTGCCCCGGTCATGTGATTTGTGCCTTCACTTTAGGAGAGAAATGCTTTCTGGCAGACTGTTGTTTTTCCTTCTCAATGCAACTGAATGTGTCTCAGTGGGACATTGAGTGTTGTTCTTAGATCTACCAGGCAGCTGCTATCTTGTGTTAGGGAGCTGCTATCTGGTTACCTTCCCATTGTTCTTTTGTTTGGCTGCTGGAGCGGGAAAAGGGAGGGGGTGATATCACTCCAACTTGCAGTATAGCAGTAAAGAGTGATTGAAGTCTATCAGAGCACAAGTCACATGACTGGGGGCAGTTGGGAAATAGACAATATGTCTAGCCCCATGTCGGATTTCAAAATTGAATATAAAAAAATCTGTTTGCTCTTTTGAGAAATGGATTTCAGTGCAGAATTCTGCTGGAGCAGCACTATTAACTGATTCATTTTGAAAAAAAAATTTTTTCCCATGACAGTATCCCTTTAACCCCTCCACCATAGCTTAAAACAAAACTTTTAATAAGGAATTCGTTAAAAAACAAACACATCCTTTATGTGCCACACTTCCCACGACCAAACAAACCCACTGCGTTGTATTACGTCAATGCTGGACCGTGTCCTTAAAAACATATAAATAAAATTGCCAAGGTGGACAAGTGGTTGGCCACGTGCAAAAATACGGCGTGACCAATATCGTTTAAGTGTTCCTAAAAGGTAAGTATAACGCCAATCAGGACCGTAACCTCCTCCCTTCCATTTTCCTAGGTGTACCTGCCTATCTACATTGGGAGCGGTCGGAGCTACTCTCACCACCGTCCACCTATGCTGCCCTACGCGTTTCGCCGACTCAGCGGCTTCTTCAGGGGCATAGGTGGCGTGTTGTTGTGGTTCCCAAGTTTAAAAAGCCAGAGCCGGCATCGTAGTTCATAGTACTTCCGGTTCTCTTACGTCACTTCCCGAAACCTCGCTATGCGGTTCAGCATGATTGTGCATGCGTGTCTCCCAGTCCCACTCGTTTCTATACTTGTACTGGGATTCTTATGACTTAGTGCCATTGGGTTCTGATAACTATTGCTATCGCTTCAACATATTATATAGATGAATATTTTAATATTATTTTAATAAATGGCTGCTTCTCTCAATAATTACTTATAGGAATTAAAGAGGCTCCTTTTAACCCTATATGTACTGAATAATACAGTGATGATTCCATAGGCAAAATATTACAGGAATGGAGAGAATGTAAATCCCTCATTAAGGCCCACTGGGGACCTACTATTCATGGCATAAATCCACTTGGCCTCGGTTTGTAACAATTTCTTATTCACATCAGACACCCTAGTGGTTTGATTCAGCTGTTCTACTGCCATGAACTTCATTTACACTCATGTTGCCATTATGGCATTCATTAATGTGGACTGCCACCGATGTATTCCGTTTGTGCTTAACATCCCCCACATGTTCTTGAATTCTTCTGCGGAATTCCCGTAATGTTTTGCCCACATATTGTTTTCCACATCTGCATTGCATGATGTACATTACATTAATCAGTATTGTCCCTTGTTAGGAAGATCATAGACGTTCTTTCCACTAGTGGGCATGCTATGCAGTTCCCTCATTTATAGCATCCTACTGTCTTAGATGTGAGCCATAGTGATGGGCGAATTCGCGGCAAATTTGCGCGATTCGCCGCCAGCGAATAAATTTGCGAAACGCCCACGAAAATTAGTGGGGAAAATTCACGGGGAAAATTCACCGGCGTCAAAAAATTTTTTTTCCGAAAAATCGACGCCGGCGTCAAAAAGGGGCGCCAGCGTCAAAAACGGCGCCGGCGTCAAAAAAACGGGCGCCAGCGTCAAAAATGGGTGCCGGTGTCAAAAACGAGACGCCGGCGCTGTTTCGCAAATTTTTCGCCGTTTCGCGAAATTCGCGAATTTTACGGCGAAGCAAAATGGCGCAAATTCACCCATCGCTAGTGAGCCATGTTGGCTTAATGGAACGCGTATAGTGACTATGAGTTAACTTGTCACGTAGATTTTTATCAGTGGATTCATTCCAATTACTTTGCTTAACTGATGACTTGATATAATATATGCCAATGTTTTTTGATAATTTTAGTGATCTCACTATGTTCAGCAATGTAATCACAAATAAGCCTAAAAACTTTTGTATTTTCCTCAGTTTTCTGTCTCCTAATTTTCTCAGTAGCCAATAGATCTTGTCTATTAGTGTCTAATGCTCTTTTATAGGCTTTTTTCAGGGAATTGTGGGTGTATCCTCCTTAAACCGGGTGTATAATTTTCTAGCTTCAATTTTGAAGTACTACAAATTCTCTTGAGTCTTAAATACTGTCCCACCGGTATCCCCCTAATGGTGTTAGTGGGGTGCTGACTATCAGCATGTAATAAACTGTTTGTTCCTTTCTATGAAGGGATGTAGACAGATTTCCTTGTTGGTCCCTGTGAATTGTAATATCCAAGAAGTTAACTGATTCCTTATGCAGTTGTGCAGTTACTTTTAGATTATTATCATTGGTGTTTAACCTTTCAACAAACGCAAAGAATTGTTCACTAGTACCTGACCAAATTCACACTACAGGTATATCGTCTATAGAGCGAAGCCATGTTGAAATTAATTGTGTGAATTCCGCTAATTCTTCTCCGAATACAAGATTCTGTTCCCACCACCCGAGGAAGATGTTTGCATGTGTGGGAGCGCACGGACTTCCCATGGCTGTGCCCCTTATTTGGCGGTAATACTTATTATTAAATGTAAAGTAGTTATGAGTTAACACAAATTCGAGACGTTTAATAACAAAATCATTGTGGTTGGAGTACTGTTGGCCTCTTTGTATAAGGGTTTCCTTCACTGATTCCAAACCTACTGTATGTAAAATACTTGTATACATCTATCTCTAAGCAGGCTAGATATTGATCAGCTTCCAATGTGATCCCATCCAAATGACGGTGGCATCTGTGGTATCCTGTACAAAGGCTGTTAACAAATGTTTCAAGATCGTGTCTAGGCAGATAGTAGGGATGCACCGAATCCACTTTTTTGGATTCGGCCGAACCCCCGAATCCTTCACGAAGGATTCGGCCGAATACCGAACCGAATCCGAACCCTAATTTGCATATGCAAATTAGGGGTGGGAAGGGGAAAACATTTTTTACTTCCTTGTTTTCTGACAAAAAGTCACGCAATTTCCCTCCCTGCCCCTAATTTGCATATGCAAATTAGGATTTGGATTCGGTTCGGCCGGGCAGAAGGATTCGGCCGAATCCGAATCCTGCTGAAAAAGGCCGAATCCTGGCCGAATCCCGAACTGAATCATGGATTCGGTGCATCCCTAGCAGATAGGCTGCCTATGCCTGACACTATTGGGGGGCCTTCGAATTTTTATGGATTTTAGGTATAGTGTAAAATGTGGGTATTATTACTTTTTTTGTGTTCATAAATTCGAATTCCTCTTTACTTAGTACTTCTAATTCTATACCCATTTTTAAAATTTTAGATAACACCAACTGGAATTTTTTGGGAGGATCTTCCTTTAGTTCCACATAACAGTTTTTGTCGCTGAGGAACCTCATACATTCTGACACATACGCCTTCCTATCTTGAATTACTATATTCCCCCCTTTGTCACTAGGTTTTATAATTATATCATTATTATTTTCCAATTCTCTCCCGTTCCTTCCATGTTAGATTATTTTGTCTATAGGGTCTATGTTTGATGTTATCATGGAGAGTCTTAAAATCTGCTGTACAGGCTTCAAGGAAAATTTCTATTTTAGGGCAGAGTGAGTTTGGTGTAAAAGAAATCAGCTGATTACAATACCTGCAGGAAAACTGTTACATTTTTTCAAGAGACAGAACCAGAGAACAGAAATGGAGGCTTTCAATAGCACTTACAATTACAAATAACTTTAAAAAAAATTCAAATATTTAATAAATGTATATTGGAAAAATGCTAAGAATGATATTTTCTTTCATTATGAAAAAAAAAATCCTATAAGTGACATTAAAGGGATACTGTCATGGGAAAAATTTTTTTTTTCAAAATGAATTAGTTAATAGTGCTGATCCAGCAGAATTATGAACTGAAATCCATTTCTCAAAAGAGCAAACAGATTTTTTTATATTCAATTTTGAAATCTGACATGGGGCTAGACATATTGTCAATTTCCCAAGCTGCTCCTGGTCATGTGACTTGTGCTCTGATAAACTTCAATCACTCTTTACTGCTGTACTGCAAGTTGGAGTAATATCACCCCTCCCTTCCCCCCCCCCCAGCAGCCAAACAAAAGAACAATGGGAAGGTAACCAGATAACAGCTCCCTAACACAAGATAACAGCTGCCTGGTAGATCTAATAACAACACTCAATAGTAAAATCCAGGTCCCACTGAGACACATTCAGTTACATTGAGAAGGAAAAACAGCAGCCTGCCAGAAAGCATTTCTCTCCTAAAGTGCAGGCACAAGCCACATGACTGGGGGCAGCTGGGAAATTGACAAAATGTCTAGCCCCATGTCAGATTTCAAAATTAAATATAAAAAAATCTGTTTGCTCTTCTGAGAAATGGATTTCAGTGCAGAATTCTGCTATTAACTGATGCGTTTTAAAAAAAACATGTTTTCTGATGACAGGATCCCTTTAATAAACAAAGGTTGAGATATGCAAGTATGTGTATTGGATAGATTATGGACACAAATGGCCAGACGATACAGATTAAAAATAACAGGTATGCCAAGTCTTCTCTCCTACGGGTGACAAAATACCAGTACGGTGACAAAATTCAGTAGGAGTGTTTGGAGAAAGTTTCTCAAGTTTATGTTTTAGATCTTCTCCTCTTTGTCCTCTACATGTCACGCTTTAGTGCTGGGCCCCCCTTACAAAACAACCCCATTTTTTCCAAACGCGCAACCTGTCAATGAGATATTCCGTCGTTCATGCACGGGCAGAATTACAGCAGGCTATTGCAAAATCTTGGCAGCTATAAATACGCGCAATACGAGCTTCCTTAAATAACACAACAGAGTTTTCGTGTCGGCCGCTATTGTAAACTAACTACAAATTTCCTTTTCACAGCTGAGAACATCTTGTACAATGAGATGATATGAAATGCATTCTCGGCATTAATATTCTTTGCTACCTTGAACGGAAATAAATTAGGAAGAGCGGAACATTTCAGTACTTACTATGTTACTAAATCTGTCCGGTATGTTCTTTAATTCTCGCTGGCTGAAGGCATCACTAATATTTCTGGGTTTATGACTTGGATGTGCAGGGACAATATATTTTGAGAAAATTGCTTTGCGGGAGTTACTAACATCCGCGGTGCAGCAAAAGGTTAGGAGCTAAAAATGAGCATTTATGGGATTTGATAAAGAATCAGCCATTTATTTGGTAGAAAGATAAACTCTTTAGGACCACAGATTGATCCCAGAAAAATAAATCTTCTAATCCCGCCCCTACAGCTGCCCTCAATTGAGAACCGACAATTTCTGCTCATATATATATTTTGTGGAAAGGCCACCAAGGCCGGGTCCTAGGGTGGCAGGGTTTTAGGGGGCAGCATGCTGCTCAACCACACCCACATTGGTTCAGACACACTGGAGATGCAATCGTTTTTTACATTTCCCGTGCACCAATCCCCATTGCTCCGGTCCTGATGATGAAAATTTGAGCAAATAAAAGGAAGGGGAGGGGGAAACAAATGACAGTGGGCTTAGGGGCACTTGCTTTGTAAATCAAGTCCCACCTAGTGATGGGCAAATCTGTGCTGTTTAGCCCAAAAATTTGCGAATTTACAGCGCAACAGTGAAAAATTTACGAAATGCATTGAAGTCTAATTTAGACGTGCGTCAATTTTGACGCGAGCAACACTTTTTTATACGGACAACTATTTGATCCAAATACATTAAAGTCAATGGGCGTCCGAATAATCTGAGGCGCAACAATTTTTATGCACACAACTATTTCGATGCGCACCAATTTTTTTTTGCCGCGGCAGATTGTTCACCGGTGAATTGTTGCCACAGTTTCGTGAATTCATTTGTTTGCGTGAAACGCAGAAAATCAACGCAAATTTGCTTCTGTTGAATTTATTCGCCCATCACTAGTCCCACCCACTGCTTTAGAGGTATGCTAATTTAAGGGATCATTTACTAATGGCAGTGTAGGCTGCAAAGTACATAAACCAGGCAAAAAGTATCATATATTTTGCTTTTTGCAACATGCCCCAAGAGTTGCCCACTTTTTGGGCTCCAGAATAGATAGAAAAGACATTGATTTTAAAACGTTTTTTTTACACTTTTGGATAGTTGTAAATTGCCTAGATTTTAGTCTGTCAGTGTTTCTAATTAAAGCACATCAACACACTTACTCATTATGGCGCAAATTCTCTAAGAATCACCGAACGCTAGCGTTAATTCGCTAGCGTTTGGCATTTTTCACTAACGAACGCTGGCGTAGTTTCGCTAGTGTTACTTCGCACCCTTACGGCAGGTGAATTTTCGCTAGCGACCTAACTACGCAAATTCACTAACTTGCGCAGTGTACTGAACGCTACCTTTTACGCTAGACTTCCTTCGCCACCTCAGACCTGGCGAAGCGCAATAGAGTAGATAGGGATTGTTTCAAAAAAATTCAAAATTTTTTCTAAGTCCCAAAAAACGCTGGCGTGTTTTCTACATGATGGGTGATAGGCTTAAAAAGATCAAAAATATTTTTGGGGCTCCCCTCCTTCCTCCTACATTTCCTGACTCATGGCAACTTACCTAGACAGTGGGCACATGTGTAGGGCAAAATAAAAATTTTATTTGATGTTTTGAAGGTTTTCTAGGCATTTGTAGTTGCCCCATTGAAATATGAATTTGGCGCCGTATGCAAATGAACCATCGCTAGCGAAACTTCGCTTCGCTTGGCGAATTAACGCTAGCGCAACTTCGAAAACTTACGCTACCCCTGTGCGCAACTTCGGATTTTAGTGAATTTGCGGAGCGCTGGCGAAAATACGCCTGGCGAAGTGTGGCGAAGTTGCGCCACACGCAACTTCGCATCTTAGTGAATTTGCCCCTATGTGTTTTCCTTTCATCAGAAAAATGGCTTAATGGAAGCCAAATGATTCTCAGTGTGCAGACAAAGGGTTAACATTTCTTGGGCACTGGAAGGTCAGCATGAGATCACTGGGAATACAAAGCTTTCCTGCAGAGTGTAATTCAGTAACTCACGAGTCAGCCACCAGGACCTTATTGGACAAATATCCTATTCTCTACACTGAGAGATTCTAGCAGAAAAGCCCCTGACCTTCTATCCTCTGTCTCTTCAATTACTCTGTTAGCTACAAAAACAAATTCATTCCAGTGAGACATGAACTATTTTAAACTCACCCCTCCTTGTTTTAATGTAATTAAATGCTCCTTCTGATGAAAACAAATGCAGGAATCAACATGAACTGGAGAACGTTGCCTTATAATGGAGGGATTTTCAGTTGACTTCTTCAAATTTTATTTCAGAGGAGACTCAGCGCGGTGATCAAGCTGAATTCTGATGTTGCTGCAGGAGCTTTGAGTGCATTTTAATAACTGAATATGTAATAAAGTCTAAGAGGTCTGCAAAAAATAATTGAATACATAGGGTGCTTTGATCATACCAGCAGCATGTCATCCCGGTTCAATTATCTGCAGAACTCTGTGATAACGTTAACCTGGAAGAGGTGAATAAATTGGCTGGAGTCAAGTCTCCTGATTAGTTAAGAAGGAATTTTCATATTGCTTTCATTAGGCGGCCTTCTGTGCGCAGGTAGTGAGCACGTGCCTGAGAAAGACAAGAAATACATCACATTTCATGCTATGGGCAGTCACCTTTTTATGGTGATGAATAAGTCCCCAGATCATTTTAATTGCACATCCATGTAGTCTTCCTAGATTTCCATGACTTTGTGTCACAACTGATTTGAAAGACAGTATTCCAAGAGTCGTAACAGCCTTCATGCTGCTACAATAGAAAATTGTCATAGCTCTTTATATTGGGGAACTGGCACAACTTGAGCGTACATGGCAGTTCTGGCCAATCATTAGTCACCTTAAGAATTAAAGCCAATCAAAATCCCATATAGGTACATCCCACCCTTCCACTTAATATATAGAGGATAGGGATGTAGCGAACCGCCGCCGATGTGTTCGCGAACGGCATTCGCGAACACCGGCAAAAATTGCGAACAGTTCGCGAACTGTTCGCGAACTTCGAACATCCGAAAATCGTTCGATTCGAACGATCGAAGGATTGTAATCGTTCCATCGAAGGATTTTCGTTCGAATCAAACGATCTAAGCCATTGGATCGAATGATTTCATTCATTCCAATGGCTTCGATCGTTCGATTCGAACGAAAATCCTTCGATTTTAGCGGTCGAATGGTCGAACGATTTTGACGCGAACGCCTATTGGCGAACGTCGCGCGACGTTCGCGAACTTGCGGCGGGCGCGAACAGTCGAAGTTCGCGTGAACTAGTTCGCCGGCGAACAGTTCGCTACATCCCTAATAGAGGACTGTAATACATTGAATGCATTTGAGAAGCTTGAAGATGCCATGGGGTTCCAGCATTATTAGAGCTCCAGGGATAAGATAAAGTTGCTAGGAATTACTTGACCTGGTGCCCACATGGCACCTTTTATTGTTCTGTATCATATAGTAGAGTTGTAATGTTCTCCTTGCCCACAAACCCATAACTTTCCATTGTTATAGTTGAAATAAATGAATTTGATGTTGCTCGAGTTTCAAATGGGCTTCCCTTCATTATCTGTGAGTTGTGTCCAGGGATGGATTTGGCTTGAACTTCTGCCAGTGTTAAGTTATTAGTTTCTTCTGTATGCTAACGTCCACGGTCTGCCAGAAACCCTTGGCACAATTGAAATGAAATATGGATATTTAAAGAGATTAGTCACTTAAAAAAAAAAAGGAGCTGAGTAAGTGTTCTTGTTCTTGGCCATCAGAATCCACTGAGCAAACGCTTAGTCATGGAACATTATGTAGAAAGATATAAACTAAAAATAATAATGCACTTAAAGAAAAACGCCCAATGTAAAAACCTAAAAAGGTTATTATATCACCAGTAATACGTGGGGTCTGGGTGCTCATGCCCCAGACCGACAGCTTGAGGTAGAGGTATCCAACCAAAAGAGAAAATGGCACTCACAGATCCCACAAACAGGCTTGTAAAAGAACTGAGAACAGCCTATGATTAAGTGCCTTTTGGCATGAAACGTGTAAGGCTATGTGTTGATCAACTTTGTGGCCTAAATAAATAAAGTTCTCAGTTCTTTTACAAGCCTGTTTGTGGGATCTGTGAGTGCATGTAGTTTTCTCTTTTTGCTAAAATATAACCTGAGCTGACAAATGAATACAGTATTAGAAACATGAATGTATATTACACCAAAGAGAGCTATATGATGAGCAAGGAATGCCACTAACCCTCAACTCTTGTTGTATGTACCATATGGTGAAAACAAGTAGTACCTAAAATAACAACTCTTATATCGTTTTATATTATATAATTGTGCAATAACACATAGCTACCAATCAGCTGACCCCCTTCGTGCTGCACGAGACCCGTGAAACCTAGTCCCCCCCCTTCCCATGGTACCAGGGTATATGTACTGGGGGTATTACAGTCACACCATGTACTATTAACACTTATATGTTGAGTGAATAATAACTTCATTTCAAGAGACTGTAGAACTGTGTATGGACAATGTGCATTTAGTAGCTATAATTGCAAGGGTTGAACATCACTGCCATGAGTTTTAAACATTAAAACCCACCTTTTATGGCCAGTGGTGTAACTATAGAGGAACTGTGTGTAGATGAACCGCACCTCTCACCCTTTCCACGATGCTTCCTGCCCTGACGAAGGGAGGGTTAATCCCCCCCGAAACATTGATGCACAGGTGGTCACTTTAAATAAAAGGGGTAAGCTCCCCACCTGCAACATACATGGTGTTGTGCTGTTCTATAGTGTATCTTCTACATTGTAACTATAGAGGAAGCCAGCATCAGACTGGGGTGTATTGAGCCCACCAGGGCTGTCACCTCAAGGGCCCCGACTCCCCTTCAGCGGCCCCCACCCCAGTCAACTTCTCTAGGCACAATACCCTATGCCTTCCTTCCCCCCTGCAAGTACCTTACTGCTTGCAGAAATCAATGAGCTGGTCTGGGCTGGTGGAGCTCACCGGGTTTTTACCTGGTGTCCCACCAGCCCAGTCATACTGGAGGAAGAAGACCCTGTGGTTGTGGTAGGGCCCAGGTCTGTATCCTCTATAGCTGTAAGGAGGGCCAGGTTGATGGGTGTCAGGCCCCTGTGGAATTTTTTTGGGGGGGGGACCATTGCAGCATTGTTACACAATGGTTTATGGACACTAATAAGACACTAAAAAGGAGAATAACAAGTAACTAGTATGGTTCATTGGGGCAATGTGTCATTATATCAACAATCAATGGTTCTGTGGTCAATTTAATTATTCCACTTTTTTTTAAAAATGGTGCCCTTTTTGGGATATATCAACCAACGATCTACACTATTCCAGTTTATTGGAATTAGGAAAATAATTATAGATTATATATAACCTTATTAGGTTTTGAGATTGTATTAACTCTTCTCAAATGGCAGTGTGCACCCGCTATTACATTTAAAAATTGCGCTTTCGGTTCTTTTCATGCAACAACGAGCCACTAGTAACAGGTTGCCTTTATCAGTCAGTAATATGAGTCATCCCTATTCATTGTTTGGATCTGACCTTGATTGATAGCGAGTTGCAAGTCCATCCATGAATAAGAACAAACTGATGTGTGACCGACTTGGACATGTCTCTTCAACAGATCCTGACATCCATATGTGTGCATGAAAAATGTCCGTCACAGCAGGCTGAACTGGTGGAAAAGATGGAGTGAGATGTGGCCTCTGCAGCCAAACTCAGCTACTTTCATTCAATATTTAGTAGCAGCCACCTTGATCTTTCAAGAGCAGAAAAGAGATAAAGTTAGTTTTAACCTGCATGAAACACAGCTCCATCATCAGGCTGGCATCTTGCCTTGGAAATCAATCTGATCAGTCAGCAAGAACATTAAACAGGGACTTTAAGTACAAAACACTGTCTGTACAACAACCTCTGTGCAGAGAAGGAGAAAGTTTCACCTTTAATTGCTTAGAATCTTTCACTGTTTATTGCTCCCTGGATCACACATTAAGCATGTCATTGCTTCTGGGGCACTCACATAAAAACTCAAATAGAAGTCTCAGTGGGCCATTGATTGCCCCCATGGATGGATAGAGGAATGACATATACAGAGATTTTTCTTTATCTCTCTCTTTTCTTTAATCCCTGCTTCATGCTGACGTGAGTAGATGTCCTTTGTTTCTAAATACAGAATACGTGTACTCTACTTCATTTCCATATGCAAACAGCATCCTTTCTGCTATACTTGCCAGCTAGTCATGTAGTCTAATCCTGCGGGAGCAGCCGGTGCCAGTTCTCTGATGGATTCCTGCTTATGAAGGGAATATATTTCTAGGGTGAATTTCAAAATGAATAGGGTAGGACAATCGGCTGAATGTTTGTGTTCTGGAGAACCAAGAGCTGAATCACCCGGTCCAATTAAACTCTGTATTGACTTTATAACATCTCAACGTCAAATTCCAAAAAGATATATTGTGCTTTACAAAAGACTGATACAGTTCACCTCTTTGAGAGCAGGAGAATAGCTTTCAGTCACAAATTCCAGCAGTAATTCAGTTGTTTGGAGCCTGAGTGACACTAAGCGTCCCGCAGTATCTCAGATAGGTATCTATTTGCTTAAAGCTAGCTTGACTGGCAGATCTGCTAAGTGACAGTTGGGGAAAAAAAAGAAATAGTGCTTGTGAAAGAATGAGAAACAGTTCTAATTTAGTAGGATTTTCTGGCGGTTGCTAAGGAAGGGATATAACCTCAAATCCAGGAGGAATTTCAGTTGCATGGATAGAACAGAATTTGAATAATAAAAAATATGTCCATGCATTAAACCCAGGAGTTTGCTCCATTTGAGCAGGTCTTTGCTCTCCAGAATGTTCTTCCCCTTCAATGGTTTGACTCCATAGCACAGTGGCCAATTCAGATCCTCAAAAGTTGAGTGATCAAGGTTAATTGCTCAACTGGATTCCTTTTAGCCTGTGCTTTTATATTTGTATCCATTTTTTTTATTTAAATGTGTTATTGAACCTCAACTGGTTTTACTACTTTAGCGGAAATGTAGGTTTTAGGAGCTAACAGGCAAAAGAAAATTTTAATGCAGGAACTGTTAAAATGTTATTATGCAATTAATGTGGAAAATGGCTAAGTATCTAATATTCAGAGAATGTAGAAATAGCTTTTTATAAAGTATTTCTTTAGTAACATCTGTTCCATTAGTATAACTAGAATAGTGGGCCCCCTGAGATTTGAGATTTGTCTTGATAATCTTCGGGGACACCAGTTATTTCTGGCATTTTTTGGCTCTTCGTATTACAAGTGATGGAATGTAGTGATGATTTGCATTTGCATGTGGGAATTTGTTATTCTTGGGGGTGAAATACCAGGGGAGGTGCTGCTTTTGGTGTCTCATCGGATCTACAGAGAGACTTGTGTTCAGCAAATAATTTCCCTGTGGATGTCATGATGAGAATACTAACTGTAATAATCCAACAACAACATCATTACAATATTAGATTGAGTATGGATGGAGCAGACAAGTTAGCAACCCTGATTCAAGGGGCTTTTGAGATGCTCTTGAATGGTTTCCAGCATACTGTCGAGATAATTCTATTCCCCAGGCAGAAATTAGAACTAGATCTTATTTGCATCAGGCCAAGCCTGTCCTTAATGCCAAAAGTGGTAAGAACCAGGGCCTGTTGAGATCCTCCAACCTCTACCTCACCCTGACTGGGAGGTGTGTGGGAAGGGAGACACCTATGTGTTTCCCCTTCATGAATACACTGCTGCTGAACATAGTCAGAGTTGTATTCATGGGGTATCTGCAGGTCTCTGTAGGTCTCTGTGCTCTAAAATGGAACAGAGACATTTAGCAATTCTATAATCAAGTAATTATAGTCAATAATACCCTTATCTAGGATAAATCTTTTATCCCCACTATGAAAAAATAGGGCACCTCCCACCCATCAGATGGGTCCTTTCTTGGAGCAATTTACAGTTGCCAATTTACTAGTAAACTTTTTTGGAATCTGGCTTTTATTTCGTGGTTTAGACGTTACGTTGCCTTTACTATAACTGAAGTTCATTTGTCAAAATGCATGAGAATAACCTCCAGGTGCCTAGCGTGCAGCCTGTCCGGCGGCGGCAGAATAATACGTGACACAGGCTCATTAAACAATTTAGGGAGCTGCAATGTATTCAAAATCCCATCTCGAAGGCCTAGAGGTTGGTATTAAGTGTTTGTGAGCCTGATATATAATATTGAAGAGGAAGAGCAACAGATTGAATCACATCTGGTAAGCAGCAGGCTCTCAATTTAGAAGTGTCTTGTGCCCTCGATCCTAGGGAATGCTTCTAATGCTAGTCTCTCTAATGCCAATCTCTCTGCTGCTTCTTGCAGAAAATCATTTCATCCTTTTAATGGAAGCGTCTGCAGGCTTTCACTTTCCCAAACAAAGACATAACAGATTTATTGGGAAATACAGAAACCCACACAAATCCATGTATCACACTGCAAGCCATAGGGCACTAGCAGCTATTGTGTCCTCTCAACCAATTTATGATATATGGCAACTTTATGAACACAAACATCATGTTTAAAGTGCAATTCCGGAGACAAGTTGCCATGTCTTTACTAGTTATGCACCAAATCCAGGATTTAGTTCAGAATTAGGCTTTTTTCAGCTGGATTCGGATTCAGCTGGTTTCAAGGGCCTAGACAAACCAAATCGGAATCCTTAAAAATCATGTTCGTCATACACTTTTTTAAAACTCTTCCTTCCCCGTATTTGCATATGCAAAGTATTTTGAAATATATTAAAGTAGGGTTCAAAAATCAGCCAAAACTTCCAAGAAACATTCACATTCTGACCGAATCCTAAATTTGTGGATTTGGTGCATCCCTAGATTTTTACCCATAATACAAATCCATCTGAGCTGCAATAATTATGGCAATTGTGGTTGAAAGACATGTTGGTGTAAGTTACACATACTGTAGAATTTTAAGAGAGAAGGATTGACTCCCCTCTGGAGACAACATTTAAAACAGCTTTTACATCTGATTCACTGGGTGCAAAACTGATGAAAAGGCGTCAAATTTTTTTTGATGTGCGACAAATTTTTACTTCTTTTTTTTCTCACTTCAGATTCATTAAAGTCATGATCATTTTGTCTTGTGGTGACTTTTTTGTCTCAGCGACCTTTTTTGTCTTGGCGACTTTTTGTCCAAATGCATTAAAGTCGACAGGCGTTTTTTCTCAAGTTATTTCTCACTCAAAAATGCATCAAAGTCAAAGGGCCATTTTTCTTATGGCGACTTTCTTGTCTCTGGGACTTTTTTTGTTGCAAATCCATTGCCTGCTGAAAAATGTGCTCATCACTACTGGTGACTCTACTGTCATAACCTATTGTGGGAAACCTGCAGCTATTACTTGGTCCAGAATGGAATAGAAACTGGCAACCATGTGGAAGTGCAATGCATCCTTGAATGCAAGTGCCCAATATGATTTGCATCAATATGTGCTCTCCACTATGTCCATACATGCGATTAAGTGTGTCTTGATAAATGACCGCTTATCGCTTTAATATTAAATGACAGATTGGCAAATTAACACCGACATGAAACACATTGACTTAGGTGGGTCACCATGTCCTACCATGTCACTCCAGTTAAACAGCCCTTTGCTTTCAAATGAATGTTGTATTATGGCATTCCATGTGCATAATGACAGTTGTGCCATGTCAACATAAGGTTTGCTCCATCTCTAAGATCAATGTGAGATTTAAATGTCTTTTAGCTAACAATTTGAAAATTCATCATCATCATCATCATCATTTATTTATGTAGTGCTGTCAAGATACGCAGTGCTTTACTGCAGTTATAGCAAACAGGGAATAAATGGTGGATAACAGACAAGGATTACAGAATACAATAGGGTTTACAAACTAAAAGGTTAGGGTACAATTGAGACATTAGGATTGTATAAACAATTTGTAATTTTTGATACAGCAATGATTAATTAAGGTACATCGAATAGGCCTCTTTAAACAGATGGGTCTTAAAGGAGCGCTTGAAAGTCTTTGGAAGGAAGGAGAAAGTCTGACAGCTTGTGGCAGAGAGTTCCAGAGAAAAGCAGAAGCCCGAGAGAAGTCTTGTAGACGAGAATGGGCAGAAGTGACCAGAGGAGAAGTGAGGCGAAGAGCAGAAGCAGAGCGTAGGTTTCGTGATGGAGTGTATTTGGAGATTAGAGATGAAATATAGGGAGGGGTTTCATTATTAAGGGCCTTGAATGTGAGTGTAAGTAATTTGAATTTGATTCTAGAAGAGATTGGAAGCCAGTGAAGGGACATACATATGGGAGCAGCTGATGTTGAGCGGCGAGCAAGATGAGTCTAGCGGCCGCGTTTAGAACAGATTGGAGTTGTGAAAGGTGACTTGTTGGAATACCTGTGAGGAGTAAGTTGCAGTAATCAAGGCGGGAGATGATGAGAGACTGAATCAGTGTTTTAGTTGATTCTGAACTGAGATAGGGTCGTATTCGAGCAATGTTGCGCAGTTGAATACGGCAAGATTTTGCAAGTGTTTGAATGTGTGGTGAAAAAGACAGATGAGAGTCTAAGATGACTCCTAGGCAGCGTGCCTGTGTGGTGGAATGAAAGGATATGAAAATTCATTTCATATCTTCCTTAAAGATAATGCAGGTGGAATGTTGTAGTTTACAAGTCATAGAAGTACATGTAGATGTGTCTGCCTTCTATGGATTAAAGCAGGACCTTTGACTTATAGGAATTTTACCCTAAGTCTAGTTCTTCCATTCTTCCAAGGAAACCTCTTGTATTTTATAGTGTAAATATATGGTACAAGTAAAGAGGTACATCAGTCTGTGACAGTAACAAGCCAAGCCATCAAAGTTGTCCACAGGAGCTCACCATCTTGTTAGATCTTGTTAGGCCATCTATTGGCTTTATTGGACCTTTTTAGGCCATCTATTTGATTTATTGATTCTTCTTTGGCCATCTCTTGGGTTTATTGGATCTTGTTAGGCCATCTTTTGAGTTTAATTGATACAGCACATGTTCATTGTGCTCTGGGCTGTTGCTGGGAAGCTAAGCATGGGGGATGTTGAAAGTCATGAAGCAGAAAATGAGGTTTATATATCATAGGAGCGGAGGTTACAGGGCTATCTATTGAATTCTAATGAAGAACTAGTTTCCGATCTACTATGTAATGTGACTCAGATGTAATTAGTAATTAGCCTACTAATTAGCCTTGTATCCTTTTATGTTACAGTATGTCTACTGTAAGCCCGGGTGACTGACAACAGCCCAGAGCATGTGCTGTGAATCATCAGAAAAGAAGACAGGGAGCTACTGGGGGCAAGTTTTGAGGGCTATGGTGGCCCAACACATAACGTATAGCATTTATAGCCTACTTTTTGTTATCAAGCTGTAATTTTCCTTTACTTTTGCTTGGGAGACAAGAAAGGTAATTCCCCCCCCCCTCTAAAACTCCATTTACCTAAGTTATGGCTTTTATTATAACCTTGAAAGGCGGCGGTAAAAAATATCAGAATATTAATAGTTCAGTGAATTACATTTTTAGTAAAATTGCCTCTGCGTTTAAGGTTCTGCAGGAAGTTGGTTTTGGAAATTAAAAAGATTAATTATGGATAATTCGCAGAAGATCATAGCTAAGTGACTTTATTGTTTTAAAGATGGATTGCAGAGGTGGCAGAAAAGATTTGAGCAAAGCAGAGGTGTCCCGGCCGGCACCCAATACCAGAACAGGTGCCAAGTACCCTGGTCTCGGCTTCACCAGTAGTGTGACCACCGTTGGGCTTCGGGAGGAGCCCTCAGCTTACTTGGGTGCCACCTGGACTTAACGAGGGGTACAAGGCAAGATGTTCTGGCTAGCAGAGGGGCACGGCAGGTAGCAGAGTCTTTTGGGCCGAAGGTCACGGTACAAATGCAGCAGGCAACAGAATCGTCAGACAGGCTGGGTCGAGGCAGGCAGATAACAAGACAAAACGTCAAACAGGCAAAAGGGTCAAAACCGGGTGATCAATCGAAGGGTTAAACTGTAGAGTAGTCGTAAGCAGTCAAGGTCAGGATCCAGAATTCAGAATAGTCAAAATAGCCAGGCAGGGGTCAAAACAGGAATCAGACAGGTTCAGAAGGAATCAGACAATAACACAAGGCTCAGGAGCACCAGGAATACAATCCTATCACGGGCAAGGTACTGTGGACATGATGGGCTTTAAATAGTTTGAATTTCCCGCCCTTGCGCGCTGACGTATGACGTCAGCGCGCCTGCGCCTTTAAATGGAACGAGGCGCGCCGCGCACCCTATGGAGGAGCCGGCGCCAGCGAAAACACGCTGGCGCGGCTTAAGAGGAAGGAAGGTGCGGCGGGCGTCCCTGCCGATGGCGCGCTGGACGACCCCGCCGCATAGGTATCCTCACAAGAGGTTTGGGAAAAGAAGAACACCCCGGGACTAATTTGGGGAAAAATGGTCTGTAGAATAAAAAATATGATTTTAATGACCTGTGTGTGTGCGTGAATAAAAGGGATGCCTACCTTCACTACAATACATTCTCAAAGTCATGTGAAGGTTAGATGTAGGGATGAGCAAATTTTTCACCAGGCATGTATTTACGGCGAAATCCCGCATTTTGCCATCTGTGAATTATGTAGAGAAACTACATTAAAAATGCTTACCCCTCCTCCGCTGCTCCGTGTATAGGCCTATGATTAAGGGATTGAGTCCCGAAACGCGTGGGGCTTGAGATCCCTGTGGGTCTGTAATAAACCTGCCTTATCCTTGAATGGAGTTTGGGTTTGGTATTAAAAAAATTTGCCACAACAAAAAAATTTGCAGAGACAAAAAAGTTGCTGCAAGAAAAAAAGCCGATTGACTTTACTTCAATGTGAGTGAGAAATAACTTGAGAAAAAATTCCCATTGACTTTAATGCATTTTGAGGGAGAGAAAAAGTTGCGTGCTTAAAAAATTGTTGCACATCAAAAAAATGTCTCAAATTTTGTCACAAACCATTTTGCGAACTTATTTTCAGTTTTGTGAATTTTTCGGTGAAGAGAAATGTGAAAGATTCACTCACTAGTTTTATGTAGTGATGGGCGCATCTGACCCATTTTGTCAAATTTTATTGAAGCGCAACAATATTTTTCACCCATTGGAGTCTACGGCCATTTTTTTTACAGTGAAATATTTCCCTCATCGCTATATGCATATGGTACACACAAGTCATGAAAATTCTTTAAATGATATCCTTATAAACAGTGCTTTATGATGTCAGTTGTGTCACATGACTGGCTGAAACTTGTGTATTATAAGAAATAATTATATTTAACAGTAAGGGATACATTACCCACTATATATGGCATTTATCACTATAAGTGAATGTTTAGTTCTATCAGCATGCCCCATATATGCTCCATGCTCAGCATGTGTGTATTTTTATCAACCTATTAAAAATACATCAAATCACTAGTGATGGTCAAATACATTCGCCAGGCATGGATTTGCGGCAAATTTTCACATTTTGCCGCCCATGAAACTGCGATAAAAAAAAATTGGCGTGCGTCAAAATTGTTGCACGTCAAAATTATTTTGACGCTGTTTGATTTCAATGCATTTTGCAAATTTTTCGCCGTTTCACGTATTTTTTCGCCGTTTCGCTAATTTTCAGGCAAAATGGGACAGAATCGCACATCACTACTGGAGTCTCTCTTTTTTAAGCCCCTTTTCCCCAGCCTCCTGCAGTAACAGGTCTGTCTCGCTCTCTCTTGAAGCCCCCCAATATAATCTGAAGCCGTGGAGCAGGGAGCATGGCAGGGAGACAGAAAGGGGGTGGGGTCAGGGGCATGGTAGGTGTGGTCATGATGCATTTTTCCTGTAACAGTGTATTTTTGAGCTCACATGGAGCCATGTTCTCACAATGGGGAACATTTAATTACGTAAATGTTTTTTTTCGCTTTGGAAGTCTCTGCCCCACTTCATGTAACTACATCAGATGTTATTTTGTGACAAATGAGCGTATTCATCAAAATACGGAATTACGTCTCTGCAAAAGACCATTGGCATACCTTCCTCAGCGATGATGTGTTGGCCGGAAAATATCATAATGAGAAGAAACTCCAGCACACGAATGCTTAAGGGTTCAAACCCGTGTTTATTGTCAATGCCAAACAGGAAACAACGTTTCGGGGGCGTACCCCTTCGTCAGGTACGCCCCCGAAACGTTGTTTCCTGTTTGGCATTGACAATAAACACGGGTTATGAACCCTTAAGCATTCGTGTGCTGGAGTTTCTTCTCATTGAGCATTTGTTGGAGGTGCCGTCCTCCTTTAACCCCAAGCACCGGTGAGGATTCTGAGAGACCAGGTGTGCTACTGCTTTCAATTGCTTGAACCGGAAAATATCATAAAAATTTTTCTCTAGCGTTCCTTCCTTCCCAGCGAGTTACACTTACTAATACTTACATTCAATGGGTATATAAAGGTCATATGTATGTATTTGTTTGTGATGTTGGTGAAATTGCTGCAAGTGATCACTCTTTATTAAAAATGTTCAAAGAAGCAAAATAAAGACAGAGATCCTCTATTGTCCTAGACATGAGCCCACCCTAAAACAAATGTGCATAAGCTTCAAATGTTAAAAAAAAAATAGAAATAAGATATTTTTAACAGTTACAACTGTTTTGACTTTTGCTTTTGTATTTTTTGGAATACAGGATATGATGTCACTGACATAAGAATGTTGAGGATGTAGCTTCATTGTATTAATACGCCAGTCAGAACCTGGCGAAATAGATTTTGGTGAAAAGGGTAACAAATTGAAATTTGCACAATTCGATAAATTAGCAGATTTACAATCATTTGCCTGAGCAACAATCCACCTGGCGAAATGCAGCAAAAGTTCTTTAGCGACAAGGTAATTCACAAGCGAAGTGTGTTGCTCGTCTTCTAGTAAATAGGCGATGTTGTTGCGAATTATCCTTTTAACGAAAATTTGTCAGAAAAACACCGTTTAGTAAATGTGCCCCTAATGAATTACATGTTTTAATAGATAAAAAGACTATAAAGAACTAGTAATTAGTGATGGGCAAATAAATCCGCTGCAACAAAAAAAAAAGTTTGTGTTTCCGAATAGATTAAAATTGTCGCGCATTAAAGTAAATTTGACGCCCAATGACTTCGATGCGTTTCGCTAATTTTTTGCCACACAGATTCGCCCATCACTGCTAGTAATGTTTCTTTTTTACTTAATAGGTGCTTGGGCACCTTCTGTACCTAAATTAGGTCCCGTCAGCAGTAACAAATGCTATTTTTTGCAAACATATTTTTTTTTCCTTCTTATGTTATTTTTAGGCTCTATTTAAGAAATAGAAAATACAGGAGGAGGTGATCAGAGCCCTCTGGGAGTATATACAAATATATGTTTAATTTATTGAGCGCACCGGTGTTCTCTAATCACTGCACTTTAGTTCAATTTTCCATCTTGTTATTGTGATAGATTTCTCGCAATTAGACATCGTGTACTGTGCCATTAACGCCGCGGCCCAGAATAGTACATACTAAGTGAGCTGGCGGATATTTTAACAACAACAACAGAAAATAATCTGTTAAAAGGACAGGCTGGATTTGCCAAATCACCCATTTATCACCTTTTACAAGTGCGGATCAGAGTGTCTCTGAATGCATTCTCGCAGCAGAATCCCAAACGCCGTTGCATTAAAAAAAAAAGATGTTCCAGTTGTAGGAAACTTCAACAACCAATGAATTAAGGGATACTTGATTAAAAGGGTAAAAATTAAGGTATAGTAACAAGTGGAGACCGGCAGCAGGTCTGGACGGGGAGTCAAAATAGGTCCTGGCATTCCAAGTACATAGAGGCCCAAATAGTCCTCCACCAACCCACTACCCACTAGTGAATGTCTCTGACATTTGCCAGAACCCACAGATTGTCAGTCCGGGCCTGACCGGCAGTGGGTTGCAAGTGGTGGCTGTGCAGTCCAAGTGAAAGGTGGGCGGGGTTTGCGGCACAGACCTAATAACCGCACTGTGGGAGGGGATGAACAAGGGGAAGTGGGGTGGGTGCGATGCAGACTGAGCAATATGATGATGGGTGGTTTAAGTAAATGGAAGGGGTGTTCAGGCACAGCAGTGAGGGGCATGTTTACTAACATTGGAGATAAATATCTGGAGAGATTTTTGGAGATATTGCCCATGGCAACCAATCAGCAATTACATTTAAACAGCCACAGCCATGTTAGAAAACAAAAGCAAAGATCTGATTGGTTGCTATGGGCAACATCTCCAGAAATCTCTCCAGATATTTATCTCCAATGTTAGTAAACATGCCCCTGAGTCTGGTAGTATTGGCGTTGGCATAAAACATACTTGGTATCTCTGTTAAATGGTCATCTAAACTAAACCCTGAAAATGAATATGGCTAATAATGCCATATTTTATATAATGCACCAGCCTAAAGTGTCAGCTTGTCAATAGCAGCAATGATCCAGGACTTCAAACTTGTCACAGGGGGTCACCATCTTGGAAAGTGTCTGTGACACTCACATGCTCAGTGGGCTCTGATTGGCTGTTGAGAAGCTAAGCTTAGGGCTCGTCACTAATTATCCAGCAGAAAATGTGCTTCCCTGGCTGTAATATAAGCTGATGCTACGGGTTTGCTGATTATTAAATGCTGATGCTAATTGCACTGGTTTTTGTGCTGCCATGTAGTAATTATCTGTATTAATAACTAATCAGCCTTATATTGTGACATTTCTATTCTATGTGTACTGTATATTGTGAGTGGCTCCCTAAGCTCAGTAAGTGACAGCAGCACAGAGCATGTGCAGTGAATCAGCAGAAAAGAAGATGGGGAGCTACTGGGGCATCTTTGGAGACACAGATCTTTACTGCAAAAGGGCTTTGGTTGCCATGGGCTGGTACAGAAGCACAAAACATCATGTTGCTACTTCTTTAGTTAGGCTTTAGTTCTCCTTTAATTTGTCTCAACATGCATTCCATATATTGGAGTGTATCCTGAACATGGCACATAGAGGCACTGTTATATTTCATCCTTCACTATATGCTACTGCCATTGCCTTGATTAGAATACATTGAAGAAGCATAATTGTCCCTGGATTTCATAGGGCTAAACTCCTTATATATATATATATATATAACCTTGCTATACGAACACCATTAAAAAATAAATGTATTCATTCAGCAGATTTTATTTTTGGAAGAACATTTTAGGAATATAGTCAAAGCATCTGTTTTTTTTTTTTTTTTTACCTTGTGAATATATTTTATTTCCATAGACAGTTTCCCTTAAGTAGCACAGAACATCTGAATATCAATTAATAGCAGAGAAATAAAAGTGAAGACAGATCTCATCCCCAAAGCAGTGTTGATAGATTTGTGCTGATTGTAGCTTCTAATCTGGATTTTGTGTCTGCATCAGCAAGAAGAAAGTCTCAGCTGAGCCATGATTCTACTGAGCTCTGCTTGCCTTGTCAAGATCTCGGCGCGGGCACAGCTGCTCCGCCATATATTACTTCCAGCACAAAGATAATGGAGAAGAAAGACCTGTGCCACTTTATAGATGCCACGGAATCAGAATCAGTCCTTCTCTAGCTGCCCCCAAACATTAGCTGGGGATGATGGGAACGTTCACTATGAAATGTTGATTCTTATAATATTTTATTAGTGTTTTACATGGGTACAAAACAGCTACAATCTCTAAAGGGCAAGTAGAGGTGAAACAGGTTCTAGTGATGCTCCATGGTGAGTCTAATAAGAGGGCAGGGAGATTAAATAACACTATTAAATAACATCTTAATTATCAGGAGGGAGCTACAATATGTTGCAGTGGAGACGCATGCTCCGCCTTTTTCCTTTTGGACTAGATTGCGTTCACTGGCAAATTGTGTTCCGGTAGATACACCTCCATCTGTAGGCTCAAGCACTGTATAGTGTCTGGTCTGTAGGTATAGAGATTGTGTTCTACAGCATGGTGTCAAATACTTGTATTTCTACATTCTACAGCATGGTGCCCCCAATAACATTTTGAAGGAACTAAGATAAATATAATTCTACATGGGGAGATACAAGATGATGACAGGCCAAGTTGGCAGCTTATTGGCCAGTGTATGGGATCAATATCTGGCTGGAAATAATCCAGATCGTTGGATCAAGGGCCACATTGGTTCATTGATGCGGTCCTTGCACCAACCACATTCAGTCCAGCGTTGTGATCCGACCATTGGGCCCTAGGGCCCAGGATAGGATCAGCCTGATATCACCCACTCACGGTGGGTATTTCAGGGCAAGATATACTTGTTTGTTGACCTCTCCAATCGAGCAGATCTGCCCATGTATGGCCACTTTAAAGGTCATGGGAAAACATGTTTTTTTCAAAATACATTAGTTAATAGTGCTGATCCACCAGAATTCTACACTGAAATCTGTTTTTTAAAAGAACAAACAGATTTAATTTTATATTTAATTTTGAAATCTGACATTGGGCTAAACATGTTATCAGTTTCCCAGTTGTCGTCAGGTCATGTGACTTGTGCTCTGAGAAACTTCAGTCACTCTTTATTGCTACACTGCAAGTTAAAGTGATATCACCCCTTCCCTCCCAAGCTGCCCATCAGCTTCCTAGCAACAGAACAATGGGCAGTTAACCAGATAGCAGCTACCTGACACCTCTGCTGCAGGATTTGTTTGCATTGCTAAAAATGCAAACAACCTAGTGGTAGATATGAGAATAACATCAAAGCAGGAAAACCCCTGCTTGGGTGCTATTCTCACGTCTACCACTAGACATCTATCACTAGGGGCTAGGGAGCACTCTCAGCAAAGTAAACACAACCTAGAGTTATAGTATAATACAATGGGAAGGGGAGAAACAATAGCTGTCTCAAAACAGTTCAGTGGTGGCTCCTTCTTAAAGCTCAGAATCAGGCACAATGCACTGTGATGGCTGCCTCCACACCAACATCACAGCTAAAAAAAATTGTTAAGAATAACATTTTAAACAGTGTAATTTATAAATAAAAAGTAAACCATAGTGTAACACCTTACTAGGTGAGCAGAGTACAGATGAAGCCACTTGGATTTGTGAGTTAAATGCGTCATGACTCAGGGGTAATTGAATAAACTGTGTTATCTTAAGTCATCTTAACTCATTTAATGCATTTAACCTTTTCATTAGCATACCAAAGCTCCATTGTTCACAATGGTGAATGCTTTAATTAGATGTGATGTTGTGACACAGTTTTCTGTGTTAAATGAGATAAATGGGATATCTGTGTTTAGTTATTCTGTGTCAAACAGACATACCAAAGTGGCTGCATCTGTATATCAAAATTACATTGTGAGACAATTATTAGTATAAATGGACAATGGATTCCTAAATTGTTCATCTGATTCGATATAACAGAGACTGCAAGAATTTGATATTTCTTGAGACAGTTGCTTGGGGTTATAGTAAGTCTTGGAACTACATTTTTTACAAGCCCTTCCTACAGGAAGTGAATGGAGAGGGCCAATAGCAACCCAACTCCAAAGACCAGAAGAGAAGAGAAAGGGATAGGGCTGCCACCTGTCCGGTATTAACCTGGACAGCCCGTTTTTTGATTCCCTAAGATTGAGGTGCCGATTGGCATCATAGCCCCGCCCCTGATGTCACAACCCACCCTGTCACATCCTGACCCTACCCCAATATGTCACAACCCCCCCCCCGCCTGGAATTAGATGAGCCAATAAGTGGCACCCTAGAAAGGAAGGAACCAGACAGGAGATAGGGGCTGTGCTGGAAGACTTAGAGACTGGGAGTTTTGTGTTGCATCCGGGTTTAGTAACCAGCCAGAGAGCGAGACTGCTACTAATCTACAGATGGAGACACTGAAGGGTGCAGCTTGCTGGGAGTTGTTGTGCAAGGTCCATCAGTGTCAAGGCCGCTGAGAGCGTTCAGCGATGCGTCTTCACCCAGCGGCGGAAGAATCATGCAGGCCACGTCGGCGCAGACACTGGTGCAACAGACGCTAAGGCGGACGCTGGCATAATGACGCTGATACGATGACGTCACCAGTTGGCGCCAAATCTGTAGTTAAAAGGGCGCCCTGGATGCCGAGACGCTGCCCAATTATAGGTTTCAATTTCTGCATTGCACCTGGGTGTTTTCCTGTTTGATTCCTGATCTTGATCCCTGCTTGTCCTGGACTTTGACCCTTCGCTGCCTGCCTTAAGAACTTTGCCTGTGACCTGATTATTCTCTTGTTTAACCCCTTAGACACCTCAATCTTGGACTCTGGTTCCTGGCTTCTTCCTAGGCCCCCTGACAATCAGCCAGTGGGCTGAGGCTTATCAGTCATCTTTATCAGAAGAAAGCTACAGTAAGAGGAGAAACAGAGTCTCTTCTGAACTGAGTAACTTTTAACCCCTGCTTTGGCAGTTTTGGAGATTGTTGTTCAGCATTTACCTGTGTGTGTGTCGCTACAAGAATCTTATGCCTTTGCAATATGGAAGAACAGGTACACTATAAATTGGCATGCCTCCACCCAGGGTCAGGACAGACTAACTTGTAATACCCCTCCCTGGGAAACTTCTCTCTGATCCACAATCACACACATGGATATGGCTGAAAGGTTTATTTGTAGACCACTGTAACTTTAATTAACTTGCAGACATATGTATCTCTTCACAGTCTCGGTGCAGTTTGTAGTCACAGAACTGATTAGCAATGGCTTCCAGCAAATAGTCATCCAGTGTATACTCACAACTCTCAGGTTTAGTATTCCCAGCACCCCAAGCAGTATTGCATGCTTTTGGTGCACAATCCCCATTGAAGGCAAATATCACAGAGGTCCCACACTCCAAGGATCTTTCTATCCCTGAGCCTAACTGCCGGAGTCCCTAACCTGGCAGCCTTGTCACCACAGGGTACTAACCATTTTTGCCTCCTCGTTGGAGCCTCTGGCTGCTCTCCAAATAACTCCTGATCCTGTCATTCACTCCTAGAGGGACTATAATGGAACTGCCCTTGCACTTTATTCACCTATTTTGGAACCTTCCTTTGTTCCAGGCCCTGTGGAGACTGAGCACATAGGACATTTCCCTTTTATAAAATATAATAGTGAAATTCACTGACTAGTTACTGAACTGCCATCAGAATACTTACACACAGGAAAAAGGAAACAGCTTCCCTTCTAGATCTGAGGACCCAATCTAGCTGACTAAATTATCCCAAGGGACCAAAGGGCCTAAAGGTTAGCAAAACCTTTACCCTCCTACATTTGTGTGCCTGGTCACAGGATCCAAACCACTTGAGTCCCTAACCTGGCAGCCTTGTCACCACAGGGTACTAACCCTCTTTCCCTTCTCATCTGAGCCTCTGGCTGCTCTCCAAATAACTCCCGATCCTGTCTTTCACTCCTAAAGTGACTATAATGGAACTGCCTTTGCACTTTCTTCACCTATTCTGGAACCTTCAATTGTTCCAGGCCCTATGGATGCACATAGGACCTTCCCCTTTTATAAAATATAACAGCGGCATCTACAGGCCAGTAACTGAACTGCCATCAGAATACTTGCACACAGGAAAAAGGAAACAGCTTCCCTTCTAGATCTGAGGACCCAATCTAGCTGACTAAGTTATCCCAAGGGACCACATGACCTAAAGGTTAACAAAACCCTCCTACATTTGTGTGCCTGGTCACTGGATCTCTGGGGTGCTACAATGAAAATCATGACAGAATCCCTTTAAAACTGTAGTTCATAGTCAACTTCTGATCATACGATGGCCAGGGATTCTGTTGGTAATTTAATCATTTATGTGACCTAAATGGATGTCAGGAGAAACTTTTTTGCTGAGATTGTCCATATTATAGGGTTGACCTTTACTTTGGTTCTTTATTCTGTTCCGATGCAAATGAAATGACACCTAACCCTATTTCTGCATCTTTAGCATTAATATATGGAATCAAAAAACAACATAAAATGGTGACAATAGTGTTTTTTAAATCTTTAATTACGTCTGTTTGCTTATTTTTGGTAGTCTGCCTTTAATGTTCTGTTCCTTTCACAGGCTTTTTATCTCATTTGCTTTCTCTTTTGTTTCCTTTCATCGCATTCTTTTGTTGGCGATTGATTCAACGCTGATTAAAATCACTTCAAAGCTGGTCCCGATCAACTTGCCAACAATATTAATTATGACAAAATGAGCTGCAAACTTGAAAGGGGGGGAGGGGAAGATATTTCTTGATTAAACACCAGCCTGAACCACGTAGTTATAGAATATCCCTGTTCTCATCGAATGGTTCTTTGTTATTAAGTTTGCGCTTACTAAATGTTTCATGAGTCACAACATGAGGTGAAACAAGGTTTTTCTCCAAACCCTGAAGACATATCCTAGCGAGGATTATAAAACATGGGAGTCCAGTTGATATTCCTATGTCTTGCTGAAAAACCATTAGCAGCCATAGGGCTGATTGCGTGGAGTTAAAAGGGTTGTTCACCTTTGAGTTAACTTTTAGTATGATGTAGAGAATGATATTGTGAGACAATTTGCAATTGGTTTTATTATGTGTGGTTTTTGGGTAATTTAGCTTTTTTATTCAGCAGCTCTCCAGTTTGCAATTTCAGCCATCTGGTTGCTAGGGTCTATATTCCCCTAGTAACCATACATTGATTTGCATAAGAGACTGGAATATGAATAGGAGAGGCCTGGATAGAAAGATGAGTAATAAAAAGTAGCATTAACAATACATTTGTAGCCTTACAGAGCATTTGCTTTTTTTAGGGATGCACCGAATCCGATTTTTTTGATTTAGCTGAACCCTAGAATGTTTCGCAAAATATTTGGCCGAATACTAAACCAAATCTGAATTTGCATATGCAAATTAGGGGTGGGAATACTTCCTTGTTTTGTGACAAAAAGTCACGCAATTTCCCTTCCCACCCCTAATTTGCATATGCAAATTAGGATTCGGTTCGGCCAGGCAGAAGGATTCAGCCAAATCCGAATATTGCTGAAAAAAGCTGAATCCTGGCCGAATCCCAAACCGAGGCCTGGATTCGGTGCATCTCTTCTTTTTTTTAGATGGGGTCAATGACCCCTATTTGAAATTTGGAAAGAGTAGGAAAAGAAGAAGGCAATGAATGTAAAAAAAAAAACTGTAAAAAAAAATAAATGATGAAGACCCATTGGAATTGTATCTGCTATCAAGAAAATAATCAGAAATCAACCGATTTTGAGGTTTCAGTGTTGCATTTCTTTTAAAAATCACATCTCTAGGAGTGGGCATATCATCAACATATTAATGTCACTTTTATTTTATTACTGGGAAAGTATTAAAGACAGCAGGTCAAATAGTTCCCTCTGTGGCAGCCAACACAAACTGGAGCTCCGTGCCTAGCAGACCTGGCTGGCAGCGAGGGAGCTGAACTACCAGTGTCACAGCAGATTAAAACACAAAATATGTCACGTCCCATTGAGAATGACTTCATCAGGATCAGATATCTGCTTGTTACTGGTAACATTGCTCTGCCGTTAGGTCTGGCTATCTCTCTACTTACTTCCAATCAGCACAAGTAGACAGATTTTCAACTGATAATTTAGTTCATGCATAAGTAATTTTCAGGGGGACATGTCTTGGCAATGTTTGTATTGTGATATGTCTGTGAAATTTCTTAACACTCCTACAATACAGAAGTTGTCAGGTAAGAACGTTTACCTGATCTTTTACCTGATCCTATTGTAAGCAGCAGTCCTGTCCTGCTTTATGGCAGCTGATATTCTAGCTATCTGTATAAAATTGAGTACTAGTGATGCGCAAATAAATTCGCCTGGCACAAATTCACAGCGTCAATTTCCGATTTTCACGAATTTTTCGTGAAAGTGTTCCAATTGTTCGATTTTTCCGTGAAAACGTTCGAATTGATCGCTTTTTTAGTGTAAATGTTCGAATTGCTCGATTTTAGTGAAAACGTCCGAATTCCTCGATTTTTTGTGTGAAAACTTTTCAATTGTTCAATTTCTTTGTGAAAGTGTTCGAATTGCTCGATTTTCCCATGAAAATGTTCAAATTGCTCGATTTTTCAGTGAAAACGTTTGAATTGCTTGATTTTTTAGTGTAAATGTTCGAATTGCTCCTTTTTAGTGAAACTGTTCGAATTGCACTATTTTTTACGTGAAAACTGTTAGAATTTCACGATTTTTTCATGAAAATGTTCGAATTTCATGATTTTTTGTGAATTTTCCGATTTCACGATTTTTCACAAATTTTTCACAGTTTTGCAAATTTTGCAGGAAATTTACAAATTTGCAAAAAAAACGGGAGAAATTCGCCCATCACTAGAGTACATGTAAAAATGTGACATTATGGGATAATATTTGTTTCCATTGCCTCCCTGTGTTACAAATTGTCATTAGATTTTATTTAAATTTGCAGGTGTTTGTACCACATAAGGACATATTTCTCAATGAACAGCACTGGTCCATGTTTCCCCTTTCTCCCGAGTGATATTGTGAGAAAGTGCAAGACGCACATTAATCATTACCTTCTACCTCGTCACGTGGTTGGAAACCGGAGCCATAAAAGTTTATAGATAATGCAGTGTTTAGCTGTGACAGTGATAAGAGTCCCAGCTGTTGATATACAGCACATTCTCGAGGCACGGAGAATTATCACCTCTGCGCTGTGAATAAATAAAAATAAATATATAGATGTTACAAAATGTCAAGGAGGCTGATAAAAAAAAAGGGGACAGTGCTCAATCGGATTAAAATTCAGAAATGGTAGTTTGACTATAATGTTTTTTTTCTGCTTGCCTTCTCCCCCACCTCTGGTGCCCGTCCTGCTAGACCTTATTAAATCCAATAGAACTGTTTGTTTTTATTGAGGTTTTTTCATTGTGCGTCATTTAAGTGTGTTGGCTGCACCACCCTTGGACGCGAGGGATGACAAATTCACTTACATGGGTTACCAGTGATGGGCGAATTTCTCCCGTTTCGCTGAAAAATTTGTGAAACAGTGAAAAATTCACAGAAAAATCGTGAAAATCGGAAAGTTTCAAGGAAAAATTGTGAAAATCAGAACGTTTCGCGAAAAAATTGTGAAAATAAGAAATTGACGAAAAAGTTGCTTGCGTCAATTTTAACGCTGGTGTTAAATTCAATGGGTGTCCGAATAGTGTTGACACACAGCGATTTTGACATGAGTGAAAAATTTGTGAAATGCCGGCAAATTCACTAATTTATTCACTGGCAGTGAAATGCGGAAATTCACTGTGAATTTGCGCCTGGTGAATAAATTCACCTGTCACTACTGGGGGCCTCTGAGAAACTGTTATAGGGATAATATCACATCTTGGAACATGGCCTGCTGCATGGGAAACTGGGGTTTATCTCATTATAAAATGCCACTTCTCTGTTTGTATATTCCCTGGTGGTACCCCGAGATCTTCCTCAGCTCCACCCTGAAAAATAAAGGTTCACTTACTTATGCAAGGGCATTATTTGGACACTATTCACATATTTTCCCTCCCATTCTAGCATCATTGTGGGCAAGAGGACCTAATTAAATGGGTGGTTCACCTTTAAGTTAACTTTTAGTATGTTATAGAATGACTAATTCTAAGCAACTTTTCAATTGTTTTTTTATAATTTTTGAATTATAGCTTTCAAATGGGGGTCACGGACCCCATCTAAAAACGAATGCTCTGTAGGCTACACATTTAGGGGGTTATTTATAAAAATCCAAAAATATCTCATTATTTTCTGAAAGCTACTCCGACCAGATCCGCAATTTATCAATACAGTTTTCCAAACATTTCCTCAAAAGAATTGTGAAAAAATTTGAATCGTATGAAATTTTTGGATTTGACGCCTGGAAAATTTTGAATTTTGAATTTTTGTTCGAAAGCCACAAAATCTTCAGTTTATTGCCCGAAACCCAGTGCAGTTCAGGATCTCTTCGGGACTTCTGCCATTGACTTCTTCATGAATTCAGCAGGTCTGAGTTGGAGTACTTTTTTTAATTCGAACTCTGGGTTTACTTAATTCCGAAAAATTTGAGGTTTTTTTATACTAAAAATTTTGAAAACTCAATTTTTTTTGAATTTTTGGCATTTGGAATTTAATAAATAACCCCATTTTTGTTATTGATACTTTTTAGTACTTATCTTTCTATTCAGGCATCTCCTTTTCATATTCCAGTCTCTTATTCTAAGCAATACATGGTTGTTAGGGTCATTTAGACCCTGCTGAATAAAAAGCTAAATAACTCAAAAAACAAAAATAATTAAAAGTGAAGACCAATTGCAAATTATTTCAGAATATCACTCTCTACTTCATACTTAAAGTTAACTAAGGGTGAAACCCCCCTTTAATGAAACCTGGAGCCATTGGCACCCTATTCCAGGTGGTGGTGCCAGTATTTCCACCGTAAGGGCCATCAGAGTTTTTCCAGTCTTGTGCCCTGTGAATTGGATACAAATGACTCACAACATGTGTAAATAAGATAAGTGGGGGTGGTAACAGAGTAAACAAAAGTGTATGATTATAGTTTTCTTTGTCTTATCTTGCTAGGCAATAATTAGTAGGGATGTAGCGAACAGTTCGCCGGCGAACTAGTTCGCGCGAACTTCGACTGTTCGCGTCCGCCGAATGTTCGCGAACGTCGCGCGACGTTCGCCAATACGAGTTCGCGTTCGATTCGAACAAAAATCGTTCGACCATTCGACCATTCGATGCCTTCGGCCGCTAAAATCGAAGGATTTTCGTTCGAATCGAACGATCTAAGCCATTGGATCGAATGAAATCATTCGATCGAATGGCTTCGATCGTTCGAGTCGAACGAAAATCCTTCGATCGAACGATTAAAATCCTTCGATCGTTCGAATCGAACGATTTTCGGATGTTCGAAGTTCGCGAACTGTTCGCGAACTGTCCGCATTTTTTGCCGGTGTTCGCGAACGGCGTTCGCGAACACATCGGCGGCGGTTCGCTACATCCCTAATAATTAGTGAATTAGATAGGGATCACTGATTGTGCCAATACAACCGACTGGAATCCTATGGCTGGAAAGGAGTGAAATGAAGTATATTCCTCTATGCAGCATAGTAGAAATGGATTTGTCAAACTTATAAAAGAGATTAGGGTAGAGATGATCTCCCTTTCACATAGTACCTACTATACGAGTCCATAGGTACAGCAGCCAAATGAAGAAGAAGAATGAGAAGTTTTGTGTCCCCTGCGGCTTTCCGTCTGTCTAATTTTGGTTTCCCTCTCCCTGGTTTTGGTTGTGTTGCTCATGTTCTATAAGCTCAGTGTCAGTTATATATCAGTTGTTTATCATTGCTGATCATGGGGCAGGACAAAGAGGATGAGGAGTTTTTCAGAATAAATTTAAAGGTACAGCTTTTTGTAGAGTTTTGGAAAGCCCAGGTTTGCACTATGGATATGGGGCATCATTTTAAGCTGTACATGTATGTGAATTGTTCCTTGGATATTCCACCCTCTAAATTTGCCTCCCATATATCTCTGCACATGATCATCATAGATGCTTAATGGCATGCTTGGTATTGATCATCACACTCTTGGCATGATTGGTGATGCGTATATACTTAAGTACACGCCGACCCGAGTATAAGTCAAGGTACCTAATTTTACCTAGGAAAACTGGGAAAACTTATTGACTAGAGTATAAGCCTAGACACAACTACAGCCCTGTCTCCCAGCAGCGCACATTCCGCCAAAGCGACCCCCCCAGCGATCAACCAGACTTCTTTGCAAAGTTGATGGTGACAGAGAATTGCCAAACGGATTACTGTGTGCATTGTCCCACTGTCCCACTACCATGTGCAGAGGGTGCTGTGTGATATTGCCATCACTGTTAATCTTTTGTATAACCAACAGAGGCCACTGTGTGATATTGCAGTCACTGTTATTCTTTCATATAACCAACAGAGGGCGCTGTGTGATATTGCAGTCACTGTTATTCTTTTATATAACCAACAGAGGGCGTACTGTTATTCTTTCATATAACCAACAGATGGCACTGTGTGATATTGCAGTCACTGTTATTCTTTCATATAACCAACAGAGGGTGCTGTGTGATATTGCAGTCTCTCCCCAAGTGAACTGTTGGTATAGGAATGATTAAAAGTGACAATCTCAGCTACTGCCCACTGACTCGAGTATAAGCTGAGGTAGACTTTTTCAGCACATTGTGGATGCTGAAAAACTCGGCTTATACTCGAGTATATATGGTAACTGGGTAGGAACTTTGGGGAGCAGTCTTTACAGCAATGTAGTGCCAATGCAAAAAAACAAACAAACTGGAATCTGGTCATACAGTAGCTCTAGTAAATCAGCCAATAAGCAGACAGCATTTAATGGCCATCAGATGGTTGCTATGGGTTACTAGACCAGTAAAAACGTTGGTCTCAATGCAGTGGCATAACTGGATTTTACTGGGCCCCACAGCAAATTTATTTTAGGGCCCCCAAAATCTTCAGAGGTTGTCCTGTTTTACCCCCTATACCCCTGGCCCCCCTGCAGCCACAGGGTCTGCTTCCTCTATAGTTATGCCCCTCTATCAATGGTCTTGAGGTGATGTGGCCCTAGGTTCAGTTACACCCAGATCATAAGTGACAACACCAATACCTAAAGCTTAACAGTGGGCTGCTCACAATTTTATTGTGGTGCATTGGATACACAGGACAGAATAAAACATTTTGGGACAGCGGATTTTTTTTTTTTAGCTAGTGTGAGGTGGAGGGCGCTGTCAGACCTGCCTGAATAAGCACTAGCAAGGTCGAACTGGTTTGATGGGCCCCCAACCTCATGACCTGATCCTGCCTGCTCCCCGTTTACCTCCCTCCCCAATCATGGCAAAAGTAAGTGGGGGTGGGGCTGGTGGTGGATGAGCAGACGGGTAGTGGAAACTGTAGGGGCCCCTGGGGTAGCAGTTCTGGTGGGTGTTGAACATCCTAAGGGACATGCTACTCCCCTCCAAGTCATATTGCTGGGGCATGACTTGCGTATGACTCAATGCCCCCCTCCCAACCTTTTACCCCCAGTAAATAACAACCACAACATTTTTGGGTAGAAAAGGCCGCAGCTTGCTTTATTACATAACATTACTCAAGCTTAGGGGAAAAATATCCACCAAACAGACCAACATTATTATTATAACAGATGCTTAAGGCTGTATATAACAGTTAACAATAGCTTACTATAAATCAACAGTACTCCTCTTAACCAACCAGTTCTCCAGTCTAACGGTTAAGTCTCTGTCACCTACTTCCTTGCCTATTGTGCCTTCTTGTCCCTACGCCTAGCCCCAAGCCAATCTCACCTTAACACTACAGCCCCCTTTTTGGCTACCCAGTAGGACAGCCCCACTACGCCAAATCTGTGACACTATCTCCCAACCCTCCATGTCGGACGGGCGGGAGGGGAACACAAGGTATGACTGGGTTCCTGCACTTTTTCCCCCATATTTAAAGGCTAACCCCTTCCAACTTTAAACCTGCTTGTCCCTGCACTACAATCCCCATATTGCCAAACATTAAACCCCCACTGACCTTCCTACTCATCCCTCAGTCGTGCCCCTTTTCTGCTCCACCTGTCCCCAGTCACTCCATGGGCATCTGTAATAAACTCAAGGTTTTATCACTGCCCTAGTAATAAATAAATATATATATATATATATATATATATATATATATATATATATATATATATATATAGCTGCAGTCATCACAGAAAAGAGTAAATAATTTTAAAAAGTCTCATTTGAATCTCAAGGTTTTCTCTTAATACACTTCCATATGAAAGATATGAAATAAAATAAGGATCATCTTCACCCCAAACTGGCTACAGTCCATCTCTGTCAGTGCATTTTTGTCTCCTGTAAATACAAAGGGGGGGGGGGAGGCGAGAAAATGCTGCAGAGTGATTTTCAGCATGTTCTGAGAAGTGAATGGCCACATATATAAATTAAGTTCATTATATTATGGGAGGGGCTTGTTCTTATTGAATTATTTATGATGGGGGAATGTCGTTGAATCAAATTATTGTCAACAGGAATGTGTGCCCATCCCAACCGAGCTGCTTGCCCCAATGAATTTAATTGCCTTTTGACTGGCTTTGGTTTTTCAGTAAGATTAAGTTGCACTGAGAGCTGGAATACTGTATGTAGCTGGGCATAACATCCTCCTCCCCACACTGGTCAAAGGCCTGGAAGCCCTGGCACGTAGCCCAGCAACCAACCTTGTATGTTGATCCCTGGAGCTCCGGTGGAGTTTGCAGCCTGTGCTTTAGACTTTGGGGTGCCCTCGGGAACTTTCTACGCACAGACTGTCTGCTCCCCTGCCTTGATATTTAAGCTTGAACAAAGCAAGCTACCGGAAAACAAAAAACAGAAAAACCATCTAAGCAGAATAACAGCTGTTTCAGGGCACATTCATTGCTTTTTTATTATTATAAAATCTTCTTCTCCTCTATATATGAAATGGTTCTCTATGTGGTTGCTGTGGTGGTGGTCAGTGACCCCCATTAGAAAGCTGGAAAGAGTCAAAAGAAGAAGACAAAACATTAAAAAAACTGTAAAAAAAGAAAAACATTAAGGACAATTGAAAAGTTACTTAGAATTAGCCATTCTATAACATAGTAAAAGTTAACTTGAAAGTGAACCACCCCTTTAAACACACCTGTGTCCAAAGAATCACATTTAAAATGTCATTTTAGTCCTGAGCTCCGGCCATGGCACAATCTTCACAATTGTTCATTGGGAATTTCAAATTCAATGGGAAATTCATTGAATGAACATTCCTTGGAGACCTCCACCTTCCAGAATCTGCCGGGTTGCTGAAAAGTGCAACATTTCTTTAATCCCATCTCTACTATAAAAAAAAATAAAACCTGATAATAAAATGTGTCGAACAGTGATGGACCTTCATCGATCATGCACATTGCACAGCCAGCATGCCTGTTATTTCTAATGGCATCTTCCGGAGCACTATCATTTTATTCTTATGGTTGTTATTATTTTTAACATTTATTTATATAGCACCAGCATATTTTGCAGCGCTGTATGGTTAAAGCAAGATGTACATAGGGTAAAATGGAGATAGACAGGACTTTCAAACAAAAAAAGAGAATTTAGGTTTATATTGGCCTTTTTTCCTGTAGGTCTGAATTTATATAGATATCCCTGTTACTGACTGGAAAGTCAGCTGTACCATAGAACCCATTGCCGTTCTTCAAGGCTAAAATCAACAGGGACCAAGGGGTGTGATCTGATCTGGGGTGTGATCTGACATTAGTAGTTACATGTCATTGTTTACAGCCAGCTGTTGCCTTCCCACCACTTGTAGGTGATTGGGTGATTTATAGGTGACTTTTCCCCCACCCAAAATATTGCCCTTTGTGCTAGGCATGTAAAATGGCCGCCATCCAAAATTCCACGACTTCATATGACCCACCCCAGGCCGGCCATAGGCTGAGCCCCAGACCCCACCCACCCCACAGTAAAAACGCCACACATACATGAGCGCTAAAACAGTAAAAACACTTTTGGTCAAAGGAATATTGAGCCTGCCACCACATCAAGGTACCAAAGGAGTTTATTGCCAATAGAATAGCCACACTATTGCAAGTTATAACATTATATTTATTTTGCAGAATGCTTTACCATACCTAAGTAAACAGCTCTAGAATCTCTCTCTCTGTTGGTTTAGGATAGCAGCTGCCATATTAGCTGGGTGTGACATCGCTTCCTGCCTGAGTCTCTCCCTGCTCTCTCATAGCTCTGAGCTCAGATTACAGGCAGGGAGGGGGTAAAATGGAGTGGGAGAGAGAGGCGCAAACTGAGCATGTTCAAGCCCTAGCCCTGGAGGTTTAATCTGAAAACAGGAAGTCTGATACAGAAGCCCATGAGTACACAATAGAAGGAAAGAAATGCAGTGTTTTGTTTGACAGAGGACTCCGAGCAACATTACTTTGAGGGTTTACTGGTGTATTTATATAGATCTTTCTAATAAAGCTTACTTAGTTTTAACCTTTCCTTCTCCTTTAAACAGCTAACTACTCTAACTGAAATTGCATCTTTGGGTTCCCCTTAGCATAGTTTTTGGTTCATTTCGGGGGCATTGGTGGCTTTGGCTCCCTTTGGGCCCCGGCTAATCCAGGAAGCACAGAACAACTGGGCCCCTTAAAACTAGAAAGTAATTGGGTCCAGGATGACTGTACCCCCTGTGCCCCCTGATAGTGGCCCTACGTGTATAGATTTGCAAAGTGAGCTGTATTTTCTATTTCTTGGCTTCTGCCTCCAGTGTCAAGGTTCACCATGTTGTTTGAATGTTTAATTTTAAGTATTGGCAGCTCATTTACAAACAAAACAAGCACAAGCCTTCCATTTGACACACTTTGCCTTTCTGACCGGCAAGTCTATAATTAAAGATGATCTCCATAATTACGCGTCCACCCTCGACAATGGGAATAACAATCCTCTCAAAGTGTGACTTTTGAACAATTTCAGTTTTGCTATTAATGTTTCTGAGAGGCAGTTGAGACATTTAATCAATGGCAACAGGACATGAATACTTACTCAGTACAATGGAATATGGATCATATATCTGACGTATCTGATGTATTTATAATTCACATGGTACAGTCTGTATGTTCTCTTACAAACCTGGTGCTATGTTTTAGTGCCCATTGAGCATGAAACGCATAAGGCTGATTTTTTTATAATGCTTTTTCCTTAAAATAAGATTTTTTAATGCACCACTCTTTTGTTAGTCCAGTATTGTGCCAACCTGTACTATTTTCCCAGTAACAGTTGCTATCCATTTCTTTGGCTGAAGGTTTCAATGTATGTGTACTGTACCTGAACATCATACTATGTTTTGACAGACTCCACTAGCTTGAATTTATTTATTCAGTTTGTGAATTCCTTGCTTTAAATGTGTATATAGCTTGTTCGAAACCTGTTAGATAACTTATTTTATTGTTCATGTATTACTGAAGGAACCCAACACTAACCCAACTAACCCCAAGTTCTCTTCTACTATAACCTGCATCCAACCCAACTCCCCTCTTATGACTATGGGTGGGATCATGATGAAGGGTGGGTAAACCCCCCCGAAACGTTGATCTTGTTGGTGGCACTATAAACTTGCGGGAATCCCCATCTGCTTGAAGATAAAGTGTGTGCGGATCCGTATTTTTCTGTATCCTTGTATGGGTGGGATCAGCCACTATAGGGGAGGGGTCAGAACTATTACATCACCAGAGGGAAGGGGCCCTGTTTCAAATGACTTACTAAAGGCTTAAACCCTAATATGGGGTACATCATATTAACCCAAACCCACCCAGATCATGGGATTCAGGTCAACACGCTCATCACTACCGTGAAGCTTTGGGATGTCCTGGCTGGTTAGAGAATTATCCCACTGAGAGCATTTGCAACTGGCACCAAGCATTACTAGACAACTATATTTACCAGAAGGGTTATATATGTAGCCCAGAAAAGTAGAATCAATAGTGCTGGCACACTGGAATGTCCATGACACAGAAGATTCTACAATGTACAGGTCTAAAAGGGTTAGAACACCACCATCTGCCAGAATGAATGAATACAGATCATTCACAAATAAACCTGTGTGTTCCAAAAAAAAAAGCATGACTGCCGCCATAATGTATGTGCCGTGTTCTCCACCTATTACATATGGACAAGAAAGCCTGGGCTGCATCACTTGCTATACTTGCCTCTGCAGCGCTGCTGTTCCCTCCTGCTGGGGGTGCAACTTTGCATTAAATCTCACTGATCACAATGGATTGAAAGGAATTCTTGACAGCCCCCCCCAGGTGCTATATATTCCCTTTTTAACTGCAGAAAAGCTTAAAAGATAATCAATTGGTTTTGAGATGTCAGAGGAAAGTAATTACTGCTCCTGTATCAAAAAGTAAAAAGTCTTATGTAAGCCGTTCCAAGCAAGCACATATTATAGGAGCAAATTGCTATGATATTGGATACAAGTACTAGAGCACTAAGTGGCACAAAGCATTGGGTTTCTAGCTGCATTCTCCACAGGGTTTGATTTGACCGCTAAGGGTAAAAACCTGGTGGGGCCTGACCCTAGTGGGCCCCACCAACCCAGACCCAATCCCCCCTGCCCTCCTCCTTTGCTATCTTGCCTGCCCACTGCCATTGCTCTCCAACTGCCCTCCCTCCTCTGATCATGGGGAAGTTATACTGTAGTATTGATAAGCGAATTTGCCCCGTTTAGTTTTGCAGAAAAATTCGCAAATTACCCGCACAATTCGCAACACGGGCAAACATGTGTAAAACACGAGTTTTGACACCAACGCCAATTTGACACGAGCCTATTGTATCCAATGGCATTAAAGTCAATGGGCGTGCGGTAAGTTGACGACGGCGTCAAATTATAGCCAGCGTCAGAATTGTCACTGACGACAAAATACGGAAATTCACTGCAATTTCGCGCCTGGCGAATACATTCGCCCATCACTAATAGTAAGGTGTGCACATGTGGGGAAGAGGGGCAGGCGGAGGGTAGGTGGTTGGCTAGTGGGCAGGTGGTGGGTTAGCTAGCAGGTGGCAGGCCCTCCAGAGGGGTGTGGGGCCAACTGGGGTAGCAGTTTCGGTGAGCCTTGCACATCCCATACCGATGGCTTAGGCATCCAAATCACCCCTGGTCATTGTGACAATCCAGAAAAGTTCAGGGAAATGCATTTGTTTATGTGTTTAAAACATGGCAGTTTGCATCCATTTTTGAATGTCATATAATAAATATTTGGGACAACCTTGGAAATATTGCTATTGAATAGTGATGGATGAATAGATCCTGCTGTCACAAATTTGTGGTGAATTTCCACAACCCGCCGCCGGCAAATAAATTTGCGAATCTCCCGCAAACAATTCGCCGGCGTCAAAAAAGTTTGGATGCACTCTACTCTGAAAAGTAGATTGTGTCAAAATCGCCGCATGACAATTATATTCGGACGCCCATGGACTTTAACGCCAGCATCTAAATTGACACAACGACTTATTGGACGTGCGTCCACAATGTCTTTTTTTTTTTTTGCTAAATTTTCGGCGTTTCAACAAATTTTGTACATTTCGCAGCAAATTCGCAGATCACTGCTATGGAACCATGCTGGATATGTCTAAAAAACATGAGTCTCACCACTTATATACAATATCCAGTTTGTGAAATGGAACCGTCAGAGCTGTTTCTTGTTATTCCGTGTCCCCCGTCTCCATGCGTTTAGCTGCAGAGTCTGAAAGCGCCACTTAATCAGATCTCATAATACACTGCAACAGGGGGAATCTGAAAACACAACAAAGTGCCAGTTCAATCTTGTCTTCTGTGATGGGAGTGATAGATAGAAAATGAGAGGCTAAATAAACGCAAGGAAATAGCATGAAAGGAAAGAAAGAGCAGGGGGCGCGAGTGAAATGCGTCGATGCCGAGTACAAGCGAACAGCAGGTGTGTCTTAAAAATCAATGTGACAGCACAGAAAATTGGACTGGCATTTCAAAAAATAAAAATAAAAAATTTGACAAAATGTGCCCAGTGTCCAAAATAAAAGGATGAGAAGTTTCAAGTAACCTGTACATATTTGTAGTTTCTCCTTCATGTTCCACCTCAGGAACAGACTGAAACTGTATAATATAAGCACCTGCAGCAGAGACACTTTCAAAGAGAATTATTGACATTTTGGCCTTCAGAATCATTTGTCTCTATAGATTGGAGACCCACCCAAACAGCATTTTTATCCCCTTGGACCTGCTACTTAATCCAACTCACAACTGCTATATTAGAAATCTGGCAAACAACCCGATCATCGCCATAAAATGAGAAGTAATGACATCATAGATTTTACATGATGTAATCATAAAACCTGAAGCAATGTCATCAGAAGGTGGGGGGTGGGGGTGGAGACAAATGAAGCAGAGAACCCATAGACCTGACAATCTAAAAACCAAAAATAGGACTCTATGGAAAATGGCATCACCTTGTTTTGGAGCTTTCTGAATAATAGATCCTATATTAATCCTATCTTAATTAGTCTTTAAATGGATTCTGTCATGATTTTTATGGTAGTTTTTATTCCCAAATTACACTGTTTACACTGCAAATAATTCACTCTACAATATAAAATTTCATTCCTGAACCAGCAAGTGTATTTTTTAGATGTAATATTAGTGTGTAGGTGCATCTCAGGTCATTTTGCCTGGTCATGTGCTTTCAGAAAGAGTCAGCACTTTAGGATGGAACTGCTTTCTGGCAGGCTGTTGTTTCTCTTACTCAATGTAACTGAATGTGTCTCAGTGGGACCTGGATTTTACTATTGAGTGCTGTTCTTAGATCTACCAGGCAGCTGCTATCTTGTGTTAGGGAGCTGTTATCTGGTTACCTTCTCATTGTTCTGTTGTTAGGCTGCTGGGGGGAAAAGGAGGGGTGATGTCACTCCAACTTGCAGTAAAGAGTAATTAGGGATGCACCGAATACACTATTTTGGATTCGGCCGAACCCCCAAATCCTTGGCGAAGGATTCGGCCAAATACTGAACCGAATCCGAACCCTAATTTGCATATGTAAATTAGGGGTGGGAAGGGGAAAACATTTTTAACTTCCTTGTTTTGTGACAAAAAGTCACTCAATTTCCCTCTCCGTCCCTAATTTGCATATGTAAATTAGGGTTCGGATTCGGTTCGGCCGGGCAGAAGGATTCGGCCGAATCCGAATCCTGCTGAAAAAGGCCGAATCCTGGCCGAATCCCAAACCGAATCCTGGATTCGGTGCATCCCTAAGAGTAATTAAAGCTTATCAGGGCACAAGTCACATGACTGTGGGCAGCTGTGAAACTGACAATATGTCTAGCTCAATGTCAGATTTCGAAATTATATATAAAATAATCAGAGTTCTCCTTTGAACAACGGATTTCAGTGCAGAAGTCTGCTGGAGCAGCACTATTAATTGAGGCATTTAAAAAAAAAAAAACATGTTTTCCCATGACAGTATCCCTTTAATGAACACACTGCAGCTCCCAGCTGTTGCTATGCTACGTGCCCAAGCTCGATGTCGTAGCTAATAACAGCCATGTTGGAATCCCTGCTTTATAAATACAGTCTTAGCAATAATTCCAAGATAAAAACCTATAACAAAGCACTTAACTCGCAATAACCTTGATTAATAGAAGAGAACAGCGGAGCGCTGGCATTTGTAAGAGCGGCATCATATGCAGTAAGAGGATGTATAGGCCAGACAGGCATTTCTGAACGCCTGTGATAAAGGGCACAGAACGGCGGCATTGTCTGAGTTTCGGAGAAAGGAATGTTTATAGATCCTATGCCTTTTCTCTTTCTTTAGCAGAAGATGATAGAACATAAAATGCCACTTAATGTTTTTTCATGTTGGGAAATACACTTCTATTACCTCTGATGGTAAAGTAAAAATAGTTTCCCCCCCCCCCCTGCTCCTTATGAAGCTTTCTATTCTGCGGCCGCGAAAGATGAAAATGTTTCTTGTGTCTGCTGTCAGTTGGGCTTTCATCTCTGTTAGGAATATGATCGCAATCTGAAATGGAAAGTGCCACTTGCTTTTTTTTTTTTTTAATGTTGCTGGTCCCCCGTTGTTTTATTGAACATAATCTATAAATATATATATATATATATATATATATATATATATATATATATATATATATATATATATATATATATACAGATATATTGTATGGCTGCACTGAAAACAAGTCATATTCTATTTAAAGGAGATGGAAAGGCTAAAATTAAGTAAGCTCTATCAGAAAGGTCTATATAAATACACCAGTAAACCCTCAAAGTAATGCTGCTCTGAGTCCTCTGTCAAAAGAAACATCACATTTATTTCCTTCTATTGTGTACTCATGGGCTTCTGTATCAGACTTCCTGTTTTCAGCTTAAACCTCCAGGGCTAGGGCTTGAGCATGCTCAGTTTCTTCTCTCCCCCTCCCTCCTCCCATCCCTGCCTGTAATCTGAGCTCAGATCTATGAGAGAGCAGGGAGAGACTCAGGCAGGAAGTGATGTCCCAGCAATATGGCAGCTGCTATCCTAAACAAACTGAGACAGTGTCTAGACCTGTGAAAAAGCATTCTAAAGAATAAAAATGTTTTTCTAGCTTGCACTGTTGTGACTTATCAATTGGCAATAAACTGCCTTGGTAGCTTTCCTTCTCCTTTAATAGCATGTTACCAAATCATGTACTGTATATAGAATTTTGTGCAGGTTTATAGGGGTGATATGGACCATTGTATTAGTGAAGGTGAAACCTTACATAGCCTGCTGTGCTTGTTATTTCCACTCACTTCTTAAGGTGGAATTGAACAGCCAACAGCTGCAGATATTTTAAACGACTCCAAATAAAGAACATTTATAGGAAAAGGACTTTACAGTATATCCGATTTATTTTGTTTGCTCTTTACATAACATTTTTTTTTTTTACTTGGGCACGAGCTGCCACTTTTTATTTATGTGGGATTTCGATATTTACTTTACCTTTAATACATAATATATAATATTGTGTATCTATATTATAAAAAATGAATGCCAGAATCTATTCAGATGCAAATAACACCATTTTTTATTTAGAGGGATTTTGACATTTACTTACCCTTTAATATATTATATATAATATTGTGTATCTATATTATAAAAAATGATTCAGATGCAAATAACACAATTTGTTTCTATTTAGAGGGATTTTGATGTTTACTTACCCTTTAATACATAAGATTGTGTATCTATATTATAAAAAATGAATGCCAGAATCTATTCAGATGAATATAACACTTTTTTTTCTATAAAGAGGCATTTCTATGTTTACTTAACCTTTAATATATAATATATAATATTGTGTATCTATATTATAAAGAATGAATGCCAGAATCTATTCAGATGCAAATAACACAATTTTTTTCTATTTAGAGGGATTTCGATGTTTACTTACCCTTTGATATATAATATATAATATTGTGTATCTATATTATAAAAAATGAATGCCAGAATCTATTCAGATGCAAATAACACTTTTTTTTCTTTTTTTTTCTTTTTAGAGTGGAAGAAAAGAAAAGGGTGATCCGCTAAATATTGCCATTGACAAAATGACCAAAAAAACGCGAGATCTGCGTAGACAGGTATTGTTTTTATTTAACTGAACAATGGTAAATATTGTTGTATTGTGTTTTGGTGGCTTAGACAAACTGGGTAAAGTTCACTTTATAATCCACATTACCTTTTAGCCAAGTATAGTCTTTTGCCCTCCCATACTTTTTTTTTTTTGATTTTTTTTCTTATTTTCTTTGTCTAATTTAAGTTTTATCTTGTATTCTCTGTCTCCACATTCTCCTCTCAGCTTCTTTTATCTTTTATCTTCTGTTCAGGAACCCCCAGAGAAGCAAACTGTAATAACTTACCCCGGTAGGGGTTGTGGAGTTCGGCGGGGATGCCTGTCGCACTCCAAGCGGGGACACCCGCAGGGATCTTCTGCGCCTAGGGCGTGTGACGTCAGCGCGCAATGGCGCGAGTTTTGAATATATTTAAAGGGACAGTTTGTAATTGTAGATGGCCCGTGATAGGATTGATATTCTGGTGCTTCCTGTGTTTGTGCTTGCTGATCCTGACCTTGATTCTTGTTTGATTACCCGTGTTTGACCCTGCTTGTACACTGACTACTCTGAACTCTGAATATTGAAACAGCCTGAACCTTGACCACTCTCTTGCCTGATCCCATCTGTCTGATTGATTACCCGGTTTTGACCCTTGCTTGCCTGACGATTCTGATATCCGCCTGCCTCGATCCAGCCTGTCTGACCATCTGTTTGCCTTGACCTTTGTACCGTGACCTTCGGCCTAAAGACCCTGCTAACAGCCGTGCCCCTTTGCCAGCCAGAACATCTCGCCTTGCACCCCTCGTTAAGTCCAGGTGGCACCCAAGTAAGCTGAGGGCTCCTCCCGAAGCCCAACGGTGGTCACACTACTGGTGAAGCCGAGCCGAGACCAGGGTGCTTGGCATTTGTTCTGGTATCGGGTGCCGGCCGTGACACAAAAAAACTCACTAAGAGTGTGGGAGGGAGGATGCTGGGGCGTCTGGTCACAACACATATAGATTGCCGAGTCTGGGTAGTGGGGTCCCTGTGTATTTTGTTGAACATTTTTTTTTGTTATTTTTAATAACCTCCCCCAGAATTTCTCCTTAGATGCTATCTACTCTGCCTATGTTCCAGCCCTGTCTATTTCCGACACACTAGGGGGCAGATCTACCAAAGGTCGATTTTAGAGGTTTTTGAAACCATGATTAAACCGGGTTTCTCTAAAAACCACAAATGTAAAAAGTATGAACAAAAAAAACCACTGGAAGATGCGCTAAAGGATGCTAAAAGCTCTAAAATTTGAGTTTTTCAGTAAACCTCTAAAAGTCCAAATTGATTACAATCAGTGCTCATTGACCTCATATGGGACCTCAACAACTTTTACTTGCTGCAGCTTTGTATTAGAGTTTTTTCATGGTTTTTACAAAATCCAAATTTTTCTATTAATTTAATTAAAACTAGAATCCACAATTTAACCTTATTTATTATTAAAAAGGCTTGATTTCATTGGATTGGGGAAAAACTCCATAAAATTTAGCAAAAAACAGAATAGTGTGATTTTTCAGATTTTTTTGCCCAAAAAGCCTGAAATAGTCAGACTTTTGGGCTAATTCCAGTGCAGACCACAGAAATTTCTAAATAGTATAGGGACCTGTACTACTATACGGATTTTCTGATTCAGAATTTTGCAGCCTCGGGGTATAATAAATTTCGAGGTTTTTTCCTACTTAAAATTCAAATTTTTTAGTAAAACAAAACTTTTTTTAAAAAAAATAACCCTCTTAATAAATCTCACATGTTTAGAGTTTTAGAAAAATACAAAAAAATATAAATTGTTAGAGGAAAAGTGACATCTGAACCAGCCATTAATTCAAAAACAAAGTATGGGACTGCCCTCTTAAGGGGGTAAGTTCTAAACCAAGTGTTCTACCCGAAGCACATTTAGGGGCAGATTTATCAAGAGTCGAAGTGAATTAGATGGAATTTTCAAAGTAAAAAAATTCGAAAATAAAAGTAATTATTTGGATACTTAGACCATCGAATTGGATAGTACGACTTCGACTTTGATTCAAAGTAAAATACTTTGAATATTCAACCATTTGATAATCGAAGTACTGTCTCTTTAAAAAAACTTCGACTTCAATACTTTGCCAAATTAAATCTGTCGAAGTGCTACATTAGCTAATGGGGACCTTCTATAGCCGTTTTCTAAGTCGAAGAAAAATTGTTCAATCGATGGATGAAATCCTTTGAATCGTTCGATTCGAAGGATTTCATCATTCAATCAAACGATTTTACTTCGACCACAAACCGGTCTAATTCGGTGAAAAAAACTAAGCCATTTGATGGTCAAATTTCGAAGTATTTATCACTTCGAAATTCGACCCTTGATAAATCTGCCCCTTAAAGTAAGATTAGTGGAGAATGTCTCTTAGACCTCTTATATGCGTACAGTATAAAAGTCCATCTTGCTTGAACGTCAATTTTAGTGGGACTGGATGGGCTTGAACAAAACTACTGCCTTAAACTATCCACTAGAATGAAAAAGTGATATTCCCTTAGAAACAAGCACTTTATTACTAATGGATTACTCAGAAGAGCAGTTTTGTAAACACGAGATTCTAAAGTGCAAGGCATTTGCTAAGCTTCCCAAGATATTGATACTGACATTTTCTAGTCATATCAATGATTTCTCCCGAGGGCTGACGGCAAGAACAAGTGGTAGGATTACAGAAATTCAACAGGTAATCATGTAGAAACTTGATCTTTGACTGCTGATGATTCTCCAGATTTTCCTTGTCATGTGTCAGTGGCCCCGAGGCACAGAATTTATGGCTGGTAGACAGGAGGGAGATCTGATATCATGCTGCCTTTTACAGATTGGTTGACCTTTAAAAACCAAATTTTGCCTTCTAGCACAGCAAATAGAAAAATCAAATACAGGCATTTAGACCATTTATATGATTTCCTCCTAGAAAATCCAACAAATACCATCATTATAAGCAACAACTATTTGTCTGATCCCTATAGAATGGTTGAGGAAGTCCCATTCCAGTTTACCTTATATTGACTGTTGGGTCCAGGATTGTTATGGCCCACAGTAGGTAGTCAATTAATAAAAAGGATGCCTTGCTTACAGCCAAAAAAATAAAATCCCATTTTTACTTTCTTTAATGAAAAAGAAACCTATCTCCAATTTACTTTAATTAAAAAATGTGTACCGTTTTTATAAGAAACCTGACTGTATGCAGTGAAATTCTCCCTTCATTTACTGCTGTGGATAGGAATTGTCAGACGGTCCCTAACTACTGAGCAGGGAAACAATCAAACTTATAAACAGCAGGGGGAGCCCCCGCCTTACTTCCCAGCCATGCAGAACTCAAGCAGCTTTGTTTATGATGATCCCTAAGCAGCCCAGACCACACTGAGCATGTGCACTTAGTCTTTGTCTTGCAAAAATGTTTAACAAAGTTATAAGATGGTGACCCCCTGTAGCCAAATTTGAAAGCATAAATCATTTGTTTGATTAGGCTTGTGGTGCAGTAAGTTCATATTTATATTTAGTATACAGAATACAGCATTTCTAGCCTTATTCTATTTTAGACTTTACATATCCTTTAAGAAAAAAATTATATTTTAAAATTACATTTTAATATTGAGTGAACACCATTTTTAAATGGCCTTTATTTTGAACTTGTATGCATTTTAAATGATTTTACTTTTCATTCCACAACTATCCTACATATCAAAGAAATTATTGTCTTGTTGCTAGAAGCACAGTAACTGAGTAAAAAAACTAGAACAAAACATATGATTGGTTGCTTTGGGTAGCTACAATGGTATGACTATGTGAGAAAGTTAGCCCAAATGAGCCTTAAAATTAAGCAGTGTATTGAAAAGGAATTCAAGATTAGAGGCAAAGAACAATTGAACATAAATGTATACAATTTGGGAAATATCCAAGGATTACGCTCAACCCAACATTTAGGGAGTGATGTTGCAGCAATTTGAAAAACTCATGGTAAAAACATGATCTTGAATATATTATTGTTTGAGTTTTTTATTCAAAACTCAAAAATTCAAGATGAATTAAAATACAAAAATCTTCAAATAATTAAGTTGAAAACTCCCCAATATAAATCTGTTAGTGAGTCTCTAAACTAGTGATTTCAGCAATCACATTATTTTTAAAATGCTCTCAAAATTTAAAAAAAATGTGCTCACAATTATTAATAAAGTAGTCCCCTCAACACTGTACAACAAGACTTTTGGCATTGTAGTGAATGGCGACCATCATGTAGTGGTTGCACCATGTTAAATGGAGCATTGGGTTTTCCAAATCATTTTTCGTGATACTGATATTCTCTAAGATATATTCTCAAGGGTTAACTTCAATAAATGGCTTTAATATGTTGATCTATTTTAAAATAATCTCAATAGGGTGTCTTTGATCTTCAGCCATCTAAATAGAATTAGAATATTTGCTTAGAACCTTCTAAATATCTGGGACATGAAGAGAAATCAATTGGGATATATAGTGCTCCCTCTCTATAATGCATCATTCATTTTTGCTCGATTTGCTCAAAGGGATTTGGGAGAGTTTGTCTCTCAGTATTACACCCCAAATGTCAAGATATGACAAAATCTAATAAAAAATATCATATTTTAACAAACTGAAAAAGAAAAAACGTGGGAAATGTTATATGTTATATTTTTCAACTCAGAAATGCAATTCTGCCATGTAGGTCATCCCTTGTATGGCCAGTCCTACACTCAACTAGCTTTTCTATAGAATTCTTAATGAATCAGATGAAATTTGAGTGTAGGACTGGCCAGATATGGGATGACTTTGACGTAGTTGGCCATCTAAATTATATTGCAATATAGGGACAAACAATCCCTCTTTTGTTTAAAGTGTAAGGCATTTTTTAGTAGCTTAAAGCAAAATGTCTCAATGTCCTAAATATATTGATAATGGGTTGAATGCAGAGGACTCTTGTATTCTACTATATGTATTTTATGGTCACAGCCTCATTGCACCCCCGATTAATGGTTTTAAAAATCAGTGGTGAGCACAACTTTCCCTTGTTTGGAAAAAAAATGTTAACACAAAAATAGTTAATAGTTAGAACCTTTATAGGCAATAGCCATTTAAAATATGAAATAAACATCAGCTTTTTTTAGAACTTTTATGACTTTTCAATACAGGATATGATGTCACTAACATACGATTGAGGAGGATGTAGCTTCTAGGGATGGGCGAATTTTGCGGAGTAACGATCAATCTCATGAGAGAAAATTCTCTTGGCGATAGGGTGCGAAACTTTGTTAGCGATCTACTCTTTTGCTAGCGAATTGTCCCATAGGCCTGTTAGTAAATTGGTGATGTCCCTGCAGATGGGATTTCTGGCAAATTTTCACAGCGACGGCCACTTTGCCCTTTAGTAAATCTGCCCGTTTATTAAAACATTTCAGTTTTTTCATTGAGAAGTAAACTCGATCATAATTATTCCATTTAAAATGTTCTTAAATATGCCAAGAATAAAAAAAAAGGTGGCTGTAATGTCAGGATGTTTTTTTGCTTTTTTTTTTAAATTCTCTCAAAATTAAAAAATATACAAATATCTATAAATCTGTTCCCCCAACTTCCATGTGATCAAAACCACTCCTATATAGAAAATCATATTGATAACCTCCTCAAACAGAACTGTCACCCTCCCTTTCTGTTCAAATAATATTAATTACAAACCATTTAATTAAAAAAATGGCAATATAATTAGATTTGGGAACCTGTTTGCCGTCTTACTTCAACTAACAAATGTCTTTTGAGCCATGTAGAAAATGATTTAAAATGTTTACATTAGGCCAATGAAATCTGGCAGAACCTCAAAACATTTGAGCAATTTCCATAAGACTAGGAGAGAGATTAACTAAAATTGCAAGCGTTCCACTGGATAATAAATTTTATTTTAATGGCAGCCCAGAATACAAATTTAAGGTTTTTCTTCATTTATTCAGTGTATTTTCTTTTCTTTTCTTTTTTTTTGTCTCCGACAGAATGTGTTTCTGCAAAATGTTTATGTGACATTGGATTTTTATGGTCCACTTAAGTGCTTCAGAGCAAATGGAGGATATTTTAATCCATCTGATTTACTCTTTTTGGTCTGCAATCATTTCCTTACTGCCTAATTATCAACCTCAGCTTCATTTACTCTACACATAATGTTTGCTGATGCACATATGGCCTCATATTTTTACAAAATGATACACATAGCTGTTAGTTTCTACAAGTTTGGGGACTGGAGAACTATAGTTGACCAGGTGTAATTGAGAATGTTGCTTTTATTTATGTTCAACTAAAACACTTACTAACTTTCTTACCAATACAATTTTTTTTCATTCCACTGGTACTAGCTAAATACTAAGGGGCACATTTACCTAGGGTCTAATATCTAGGGTTAATTAACCCTCGATATTCGACTGCCGAATTGAAATCCTTCGACTTTGAATATCGAAGTTGAAGGATTTAGCGCTATTCCTACGATCGAAGGAATAATAGTTTGAAATCGTTAGGAAGCCTATGGGGACCCCCATAGGCTAACATTGGCCTCAGTAGGTTTTAGGTGGCAAACTAGGGGGTCGAAGAATTTTTTAAAGAGACAGTACTTCGACTATTGAATGGACGAATAGTCGAACGATTTTAAGTTTGAATTGTTCGATTCGAAGACGTAGTAGTAGTCGAAGGTCGAAGTAGCCAATTCTATGGTCGAAGTAGCCATATTCGACCATTCGAAATTCTAAGTATTTTTTCTTCTTTTCCTTCACTCGAACTAAATAAATGGGCCCCTAAATGAAAAAATGTAATTGATGCTAACAGATCCCATATTTTTACAGGAGTGTGTCGGTTTCACTTTAAACGCCTATCTAAATCTATTCATATTTAAATTTTACAATGACCAATGACCAATGACTAACCGCTGATATCACTTTTAAAGTGACTCACTTGTAATTTAGTTACAGTTATTCCTATTCAGTACCAGTAACCTAGGATTACGTGGGTAGTATACTAAACATGTAAAGCTATGCTATGTCCATTATTTGCTTAAAATAAAGACTGCCTCTCTTTTACTACACCTAGTTGTGGGAGTACCTGCTATTTCTCCATACTATGATAACATTTATTGTACCAAAGTCCTGATATTGAAGCAAATGTTATTATACTATACACCCAAACAATACCCATTTTTCTTAGAGTAACAATAGCCTGTATTATTATGATCAGACTTCAAGCCATTGGTGCATACATGTGCCCTTCAGGAGACAGTACTAGTGATGGGCGAATCACTTTTTTGATTCGCCAAAAATTTGCAAAACAACGAAAATTCACCAAAATGTATTAAAGTCTATTAGCTCCACAGATGGCCAGATGCCATTCCCACACTAAAAATGTTTGTGCATGATTCACAAGTGCTATTACCATTAGTGATGGGCGAATAAATTCGACAGACAAGACATGGATTTACAAAAATCCACCATGACAAAAAAAATGGTCTTGCGTCACAATTGGCGTTCATCAAAATTATATGTCCATTGACTTTAATGCATTTGGACAAAATAGTCGCGCATATAAAAATTGTCGCTCGTGTCAAAAATTGGCATGCTTCAAAATTATTTTGATGCCCATTGACTTCAATGCGTTTCACAAATTTAGCCGTTTCTCTAATTATTCGGCGAAGCGAAGCCCAGATTCGCCCATCACTTATTACCATGTGAATTGGTACATTGTGCATAAATAATGTTGGAATTCCAAGGAATTCACGGTAGGAATAAAACCTGGTGGCAAATGTACTTTGCACCATACCCTGCATTTGTAAATAAACCTTCTAGTCACTAGATGCATGTGGACATGGTATTGACAGCCTGTTTCATTTCTGATCCATTTATTTGGGGCCAAACACGCATCAGTGCTATGCATTTTTGCCAAGGGGACACTATTCACTTTGGAGCAAATGTCTGAATGACGCATATGCCTGTGTATGATTGCGATAGACATTTGTGCAAGGATACCTTGATCCCAACAGTGATCCACTCTGCATTGCATTTAAACTAGTATGAGGTTCTGAGTGCAGTCTACATATATTATTGCCCTGCGAGAAAGTGAAAGTTGTCTGTAACAGCCAACAAAACCTTGAGCTGACCAGCCAACTTCTGATTATGACTGGTACAGAAGAATAAATATATTCCATCAAATGGAATGATTTAAAGAGTACAAGGGCTGCCCACAGTCATTATTTTTCTTGGTAAAAATTAAAAATACCATTTTTGAGAACATTCTAGGAACATTTTATTGGTCTCCTCTGTACTCCAGTTTCTCCAGAAAGGCTTATTAGATCACATTGTAGATGATTATATCAGATACCTACATTGTAAAACCATTTGATTCATTGTTGAATAAGGGTCTGTGAGTGCATTAGCATTATCTGCATATAACCATAAATAGTCATGACAAGAAGTCTTTAGAAGGATTGAAGAAATTGTATGGATGTTTCATGCTCCGAAGTATATTTATATATTTAATGGGTCTCTGGTACATAATGTTAAATGACTCACATTTGCTTTGGCACTGACTGATCTCTAACTGGAATGATGGCATGATGTCAGCAATAAATATATTTAATGCACACAGGATATACATGGAAAATGGGTGTATAAATAACAGCGTTTCTTTACTGCTATTATAATATTAGAATACTTCCACTTACTGTATTTTCAGCCATTGCAGTCATTAAGGACCCCCACCCCCATAACTACAGAATAGTTCATAAATTCATGAAACGCATTGAAGACGATGGGCGTCAAAATAATTTTGACACAGGACAATTTTGATGCGAGCGTCAATTTTTATATGCACGACTATTTTGACATGAGCGTCAATTTTCATACACGCAACTTTTTCGTCAAAATGCAGTCAAAGGGTGTCTGATACATTTTGACGCGCAACAGTTTTGATGCGCGCGCCTATTCTTTTAGTATTCTATAGTTTTTTTGCTGGCGAATAGTGATGGGCGAATTTATTCGCCAGGCGCGAATTCGCGGCGAATTTGCGCGTTTCGCCGCCAGCGAATAAATTCGCGAAACTCGCGCAAAAATTCGCGTCAAAAATTCGCCGGCGTCAAAAAATTTTTTTTTCGAAAAATGGACGCCGGCGTAAAAAATGGACGCCGGCGTCAAAAACGGGCGCCGGCGTCGAAAAAACGGGCGCCGGCGTCAAAAACGAGACGCCGGTGCCGTTTCGCGAATTTTTCGCCGTTTCGCGAATTTCGCGCGAAATTCGCGAATTTTTCGGCGAAGCGAAACGGCGCAAATTCGCCCATCACTACTGGCGAATTATCGTGAATTTATTCTCTAGCAGCGAAACGTGGCAATTCGCTACGAATCCATGCCTGCCAAATTTATTTGCCACATCACTAGTCTTTAAGGGGCCAATTCATTAAGTTCGAGTGAAGGAATAGAAGAAAAAATACTTTGAATTTCGAAGTGTTTTTTTGGCTACTTCGACCATCGAATGGGCTACTTCGACCTTCGACTGCGACTTCAACTTCGAATCGAAAGATTGACTATTCGACCATTTGATAGTCGAAGTACTGTCTCTTTAAGAAAAAACTTCAACCCCCTAGTTCACCACCTAAAAGCTACCAAACCCAATGTTAGCCTATGGGGAAGGTCCCCATAGGCTTGGCTACGTTTTTTTGGTCGAAGGATAATCCTTCGATCGTTGGATTAAAATCCTTTGAATCGTTCGATTCGAAAGATTTAATCGTTCGTTCGATCGGTCGATCGCAGTATTTGCACAAAATCCTTCGACTTCGATTTTCGAAGTCGAAGGATTTTCATTCCCAGTCGAATATCGAGGGTCAATTAACCCTCGATATTCGACCCTTGATGAATTTGCCCCTATGTGTTGTAGTTCAAAAGCAGTCTGAGAAGTGCTGGTGGGTCCTTTTTTCCTTTTCCTGAAACACAATGTACTAATTTAGGAACCATTAGGTTTACCTAGGTAGAACTGCTGGCTAAACATGAGCCGCATATAATATAATTTATTCTGCTTTCTTTGATTCTGAAAGTCTTACCTGGAGTTGAAGCTCAGCAAGAGGCAGAGGGTGGCAGTATATATGTATGTAGGTAAAATGCATGTAAAGTTTGTACAAAGCAACAAAAAAATGACTCAATCAACAGACTCAGTTAGGAAAAAGCTGAATTAAATTATCAAACAAAAAGGATTTCAAAGTGTCAATCACAACATTGTGATCTTATTCAGAAAAAAATCCTGCCAACACCCACTAGTATAACATGGAGTACTGGAAACATATAACACTGGTGAATAACAGTTCATTAGCAAGCTGGTCATGTCCATTAACTATCTCTACCCGAAGATTAATCTTTGACTTGACCATAAGCGCCATCTACTTGGATAGTTTTATCCTACGGTACCTGTCTGTTGTCCCATGATCATTTCATCCAAAGCAATCATTTCTAGCCTTTAAGAAATCATTTCTAGGCTTTATAATCATCAGTTCCTATGTGGGTCTAACTAAAACAACACTTTTAAACTCAAGTCAATAACAGCACAGCCATGAATGGAAAACTTAAGTTGACTTATTCCCCCTAGTGGCATGTGTATCACATGAAGCCATCAGTCAACCAGAAAACGGACAGTGATTTGATTTTTAATAAAGTTAGTAGGTCACTCAGGTGAATCTGTCTATGAAGGTTTTCATTCATCCAGGTCATGGTATATCTAGTCAAAGTAAATCTAGAGCAACTGGACTAGCTGGTTAATCATTGACGACATTTAACTACTCATCCTAGCAGCTTCTTCAGTTCAACTGAAGTTCAATCCTCGGAGCTGCTCAGATGAGTAGTGAAACATCTTCAATGATTAATCAGCAAGTCCATTTGCTCTAGATTTACTTCTACTAGATATTCAGGTGAATGCAATAAAATCATCCATATATTTGGCCCAATTGGTCACTAGTATATTCCTTTTAATTCACAGTGTTATATTAATGCATATTAATTCAAAGCATATTGGTAATTTCTGAAAATTCATATGCAGTCTCTAGTTACTCTCAGCAGAAATAATTATGTCATCCAAAGTCATTCTGAACCATTTTCCCATGTAAGCAAGAGACTACTAATCATATTTCAACTATATTACCCATTTGTTAACTGATTTTAATTGGCATATTGATCCTGAAAATGGCACATTGATCGGGTTAATGGACCAACAAGAGACCTCTGCATAGATTTACAAAAGAAAAACATTTCTTCATAATGTAAACTGATTAATTAAAAGCAGCATAAGTGCATGGGATTCATACAACTATAAAGCCAAATTAATTAACTATACATACTAATACATGGGATAAATACCTCTTCCTTTAATAATATCCAAGTCATGGTTTTCCTGTGATGCAAAGGTTATGCTTCCCAAAAGCAACAGTAGCACAGCAGCAGAGGTACTTCCTGAATACAACAATGCAAAATGATATTGAGTGATATAACAGAGGTCGAACAGTTCTTTGATGCAGATACTCTTAGGAGATTGTGTTGTAAAGGATTTGTTTATTTATTAATGTACACCTCCATGTAAGGGATTCCTTTCAGTGGAATTCTCTCAGAAATAAAACTAGCCTTAGTCCATTTTTGGTTTGTGGTCCCTACACTTAGGCAAGTTCCACCTTGGAGAGCTAAAAATTTTTTAACTTTTTTTGAAGCAATCCCTATCTACTCTATTGCGCTTCGCCTGGTCTGAGGTGGCGAAGGAAGTCTAGCGTAAAAGGTAGCGTTCAGTACAATGCGCACGTTAGTGAATTTGCGTAGTTACGTCCGTTGCGCAAATTCGCCAGGCGTAAGGGTGTGACGTAACACTAGCGAATGTACGCCAGCGTTCGTTAGTGAATTTGTGAAGTAACGAAAATGACCAACGCTAGCAAATTGACGCTAGCGTTAGGCGCTTCGGCGCTTCAGCCCTTAGTGAATTTGCCCCTATGCCTGCTTGGAGCTGTCAGAAAACTTTGCTTCAACTATCAATAAAACACTTCATGGAAATGGAAAGTCATGGAAAGTAAGCACATTTGGTAAGAAAATTGTTTTTCCTCATGTTGTAAGAGACCGCTATGGAAAATTAGCTTTCATCCTGAAAAAAAGTTTTTGCCCTTTCAAAACAAATAATTAAGGTATTCAATAAATTGAGGCAGCATTGGCCAAAAGATGGCAGAGCAGAAGAGCCAACACAACACAATACTAATTAGACCCCTCCGTCTTCCTTTCATAGACTACAACTCTTGAAGCAATATATTTTTTCATTTGCAGAGTTTGAATAAATGCTTAATTATACAAGGTCTCAGTGAGTTAGTGCTGTACAAATATAGTAGTACATGCAAAATTCTAAATGTGGAGGCAATGCAGCATAAAGAGTGCCAGATGAGACTGTTTGTAAAGAGAAATTGAATAAACACATGCTAGCACAGTTTTCTTCTTGAAAAATGAGAGTGTTTTCAACAACGTGTTTTGCTGCCGAACAAACTATGGTCGATTCATCTGAAGTCACTCGGTCGCTTGAATTTCTTCAGTAATGTATTTGCACCATGACCAATGAAATGTTCCACACAGCATGATATTGATTTGTCTCTGGCTTCAGAAACTATAGAAAAATTCTCATGGAGCTGTCAAATTTGAACTTTCCTATTTCTTCCCCACTATGTTTCAGGTGGAGAAAAACTGGTGAACTAGAAATACTGCAGTCGGATTACAACTACTATCGTCTTATTCCTTTTACCATCCCTTAAAATGTTAGCATTTTTCATCTTAATTAATTGTATTTAATGGAAAATATTGTGTATGGGAATATTACTCTTTCATGTGACTCCGATGAACTTCCTTCTTTCAAAATTTAAGAATAACACTACACTACACTACACCACACTACAATTTGCAGCAGGCCATATACCCTTATGTTCAACATAAGTTCTATATATAGAGCTTGTTAGTTCTTGAGCTAACAAGGCCGTAAAATTGTATCTCCTCCATGTTTGGTCCTTGCTAGGTCAAAAATTTGATTCCCACTAGTAATAAGCAAAATCTTTCCCCAAGTTTTGCAGCAAAAAATATGCTCATGTACTCCAATGTGTGAAAAAAATTGCCACGCTCCTTGTGCATCAAAGATAATTGTCACCCATAGGGGCACATTAGCGAAATTCGCCAGCGTGACATTACTTCGCCAATTACTAATGGGCGCAGGCGTAACTTCACTAGTGCAATAGAGTAGATAGGAGTCCCAAAAAACACTGGCGACTTTTCATTTTTTCAGGGTTATAGACTGCAAAAGATCGTAAATTTTTTCTGGGGTACCCGGCTTCCCCCCTACATTACCTAACATATGGCAGATAAATTATACACTGGGATCATGTGTAGGGCAATATAACAACTCTATTTTATTTTATTAAGGTTTCCCAGGCTTGTTTAGTGTAATGTTTTGGCTGCAACATATACATTTTTAAGATATGGACACATTTTCTTGATTAATTCTTGTTATAGTTTACTCCCCTCAACCCCTACAAATTTTATGATTTTTTTTAAAGCTTTATTTTTGATTAAAGGCTGCAGGGTTGTGACAAAGATATTTGGAACCATTGCCCTTTTTTAGGAATGGTTCCATTATGGAAATATACTGTATAAGGGAAATTAAAAGAGGTTTACTGGCCTCTTAAAGGAGAACTAAAGCTAAATCACATTGGGGTAAATTCACTAAGCACCGAAGCGCCTAACGCTATCGTGAATTCGCTAGCATTGGGCATTTTCGTTACTTCGCAAATTCACTAACTGACGCTGGCGTAACTTCGCTAGTGTTAATTCGCACCCTTACGCCTGGCGAATTTGCACAACGGACGTAACTACGCAAATTCACTAACGCACGCATTGTTCTGAACGCTACCTTTTACGCTAGACTTCCTTCGCCACCTCAAACCAGGCAAAGTGCAATCGAGTAGATAGGGATTGCTTCAAAAAAAGTTAAAAAATTTTCTAAGTCCCAAGTTTTTTCATTATTATGGGTGATAGGCTGAAAATGATCAAAAAATTTTTTGTGGCTCCCCTCCTTCTCCCCTACATTTCCTAACTCATTGCAACTTAACTATACAGTGGGCACATGTGTAGGGCAAAATAAACATTTTATTTGCTGTTTTGAAGGTTTCTCAGGCTTGTGTAGTTCTGCTACGAATACTTCCATTGGAAATTTAATTTGGCGCTGTATGCAATTAAACCATCGCTATCGTAACTTTGCTTCGCTTGGCGAATTAACGATAGCGCAACTTTGCAACCTAACGCTACCCCAGAGCGCAACTTTGGATTTTAGTGAATTTGCAGAGCCGAAGTGAAAATATGCCTGGCGAAGTGCTGCGAAGCGGACGCCAGCGCAACTACGAATCTTAGTGAATGTCAAACATTATGTTTTGGGCTTTTATACCAGCTCAAGGAAACCACAGGAACATCTGTACCTCCAAAAATACCCTAGTAGCTCTCCATCTTATTTTCTGTTGTCACAATATTAGGCTGATAATAGTAAATAATTCAGATTATTAGCACATGACAGCTCAAAAACAAGCACAATTAGCATTATAATTTAGCAATCAGCCTTGTAGCATCAAGTTATATGACAGGAGTGGGCAGGCGCCAGATTGGGAGGTCCAGAGTCCACCAGGCTGCTGCCTTAAGGGCCCACACACTCCCCCTGGCCCCCAGTCGTAACACCTATCTGCCTTTGGGCCCCCTGCCCCAGCCACAACCCCTCTGCTTCATGTGCGGACCTCATTTGATCCTGATGCAGCAATCAGGGAGATTAGGGTGCAGCACCCAGGGTGGGGAGCAGGTCTGAGTTGGCGGGGCCCACTGTCTTTTTTTCCACAGCGTTTTGCTGGCCCAGTCAAACTCTAGAGAGGCAAACCTCATTTTCTTTTTGAAGATTTGGGACAAACCCTAAGCTTTTCTTCTAATGGTTGCTCAAAGCACACTGAGCATGTGCAGTGCCACTGACTCTCCTAACAAAATTCAGGATGAGAAGCTCCTGTGATAAATCTGAAAGCCTGGATCATACCTACTATAGAGATGCTGAAACGTTCAGCTGGTTCATTAAATTCACTATCATCATCATCATCATTTATTTATATAGCGCTGTCAAGATACGCAGTGCTTTACTGCAGTTATAGCAAACAGGGAATAAATGGTGGATAACAGACAAGGATTACAGAATACAATAGGGTTTACAAACTAAAAGGTTAGGGTACAATTGAGACATTAGGATTGTATAAACACTTTGTCATTTTTGATACAGCAATGATTAATTAAGGTACATCGAATAGGCCTCTTTAAACAGATGGGTCTTTAAGGAGCGCTTGAAAGTTTGGAAGGAAGGAGAAAGTCTGACAGCTCGAGGCAGAGAGTTCCAGAGAAAAGCAGAAGCCCGAGAGAAGTCTTGTAGACGAGAATGGGCAGAAGTGACCAGAGGAGAAGTGAGGCAAAGATCAGAAGCAGAGCGTAGGTTTCGTGAAGGAGAGTATTTGGAGATTAGAGATAAAATATAGGGAGGGGTTTCATTATTAAGGGCCTTGAATGTGAGTGTAAGTAATTTGAATTTGATTCTAGAAGAGATTGGGAGCCAGTGAAGGGACATACATATGGGAGCAGCTGATGTTGAGCGGCGAGCAAGATGAATGAGTCTAGCGGCCGCGTTTAGAACAGATTGGAGTTGTGAAAGGTGACTTGTTGGAATACCTGTGAGGAGTAAGTTGCAGTAATCAAGGCGGGAGATGATGAGAGACTGAATCAGTGTTTTAGTTGATTTTGAACTGAGATAGGGTCGTATTCGAGCAATGTTGCGCAGTTGAATACGGCAAGATTTTGCAAGTGTTTGAATGTGGGGTGAAAAAGACAGATGAAAGTCTAAGATGACTCCTAGGCAGCGTGCCTGTGTGGTGGAATGAAAGGTGGTGTTGTTTACGGTGAGTGATATCTGAGGGTTGGGGTTTAGCTGGCCGGCTGTGATGGGTGGTAGAAGGTGCAAGGGAGCCAAGTGCTGTTGAAAGGGCATCCTTGTAGAGAGAAGCTGCCATATTGGAACATGAGAGAGTATTAATATGAGATATGGATTGTGCTGATACTGTTGATAATTGTTGTGGTTCAAAGGCATTAAGGTTTCTGTACGTGTGGGTAGAGAGAGATGGTTGTGAAGGTGCAGGTGAAAGCAGTATCTGAAAGGAGAGTAGATGATGGTCAGACAGAGGGTAGGGAGAGTTAATTAAGTTCGATGGGCAGCATGAGTGGCAGAATATAAGGTCAAGAGCATGACCCTCGATGTGGGTAGGTGAGTCGGTCCATTGAGAGAGATGTTTAGAGGTGGCAGCAGAAGCAGAGTTGTCAATGGAGATGTTGAAGTCCCCTAAAATGAGAGCAGGTGTCTCACTGGAGAGAAAGTATGGAAGCCAGGCAGCAAAGTGATCCAAGAAGGTGGAGTAGGGACCTGGGGGGCAATATATGATAGCAACACGCAGAGAGATTGGAGAAAACAAACGTATGCTGTGGACTTCAAAAGAAGTGAAGGAGAGAGAAGTCGGTGTAGTTAGATTTTGAAACCTACATTTGGGGGAGAGAAGAAATCCCACCCCACCGCCATGATGGCCATCCGGTCTAGGAGTAGGGATGTAGCGAACTGTTCGCCGGCGAACTTCGACCGTTCGCGTCCGCCGAATGTTCACGAACGTCGCGCGACGTTCGCCAATTTGGGTTCGCGTTCGATTCGTTCGACCATTCGACCATTCGAATTCCTTCGACCGCTAAAAATCGAACGATTTCCATTTGTTCAAACGATTGGAAGCATTCGATCGAATGAAAAGCATTCGATCGAATGGTTTCGATCGTTCGATTCGAATGAAAATCCTTCGATCGAAGGATTAAAATCCTTCGATCGTTCGAATCGAATGATTTTAGCAGGTGTTCGAAGTTCGCGAACTGTCCGCGAACGTTCGCATTTTTTGCCGGTGTTCGCGAACGGCGTTCGCGAACATCAAATCGGCAGTTCGCTACATCCCTATCTAGGAGTGTGACTAAGTGAGAAGCCTCCATAGCAGAGGGCAGCAGGTGAAGCAGTGTCTGAGGGGGAGAGCCATGTTTCAGTGATTGCAAGAAGGTGAAGGGATTTAGCTATAAAGAGGTCATGGACTGCTGTTAGTTTATTGCAGATTGACCGTGCATTCCAGAGGGCACATGAGAAAGGCAGGGAGGGTGCTGGTTTTATGTGAATTAGGTTTGCAATATTAGAAGTGTGTAAAGTCTGAGAGACTGTTAAAGACCTTGTTGAATGCCTGAGAGAAGGAATAAGTGAGGGTACAAATGAGTGAGTTGGACCAGGGTTTGGGGAGATATCCCCAGCTGCAAGTAACAGTAATAATGAGAGTGAGACAAGGTGTGACCTAGATTTGACAGTGCGAGCAATGTATTGTTTGATGGGATGAGAGGGGATAATAGATTTAACAATACAAGATAGTGTTCTTAGATTGAGAGAGGGTGATGGGAGCAGTGAAGAGGAGATTTCAATTTCAGGATAGTTTGATGGATGTTGGAGTGCAGAGGATATATGCAGAAGTATAGAGGAGAGAGAGAAAAAGTTAGACAGTATAATCCGTCTTATCTTGTTGATAGAAGAATTGATGAGCAGTGATGTCCAGTGTTTGCTTGGAGATTCCTATTCAACTCTGATCCAACTGCTGTCCAACTCTGTCTAACTCTATATGTTGTACTTAAACTTTCTGTACTTTAACTTGATGGACTTAAGTTGTTAAATCTGCCATGCTCACCCCGGCTATGCTTCCCCTAGAATGAAAATATAAAATATAGCAAATATAGAATTTCCAGCCATATTCATGTTTAGATTTTAGTTCTGCTTTATAATTAAAACAAACGGCACAAAGGGAAGGCATAGCCCTTATCTTTTGAGGCTCTGGAATAGCTTTTGATGCTATTTTTAGTAGTACCATTTTGACCTCGTGTAAGACAAAACTCAGTAAAGGAAAACCTTTAGTAATAGTCAGGTAATTCATTCTTACATAATACAACATAATAGTTTTGTCTGGGTAAGCTGTTGGAGTAACACACAGAATGCCAGCCAAGGACTTACCAAAGACCCACCTCTTGGTCCAGGCATTATATAGTTTTCAGAAGGCTTTTACAGTAATTGTCACAAGGGTTTCACGGAAATACCATACATAGTCTGTCTCCTCCTTGTACAATTAATGTCTAAATGATTTACTTAGTCTTACATGTTATCAAAGGAATGTTGTAACATACTGTGCCTAGCTCCAATGGTCCACAGCCTCGCAATCAGCTATCGGCTAACCAAGGCCATTGTGGTATTTCCAGTAATTTGAGCAGCACTTCAGCTTTAAGGGGCCCCCACCAGACAGGCTGGCGTTATACTGACACTCTGGAATTTAAGTAACAGAGTGATGATCTTTTGTTTGTATGGCCTAGTATAAGCTATATGAGTGACCATTGTCCACAGTAGACCATTAGCCCTTATAGTCCATCCTGCCTTGGGCCCTATAGCGTTATAGTGTCATAGAGGGCGGGGGTGACAAATATCAACCCTCTGACACTAGCCATTCGTCCGTCTTAGGAATTAGACCATTCCAGATATATTTTTTCATTACACTTTTTTTTTTTTTTTTGCTTTTATCAACATGCTACAAAATAAAATGCAGCCAGGCATTCACAAATTGTTTTGCAGAATTCTGAAACTTTGTGAAATGTTTCACTTAACTCTTGGATGCTGAACGGGGTCCTGACCAATTTCAAGATGCTGACAGGGGTCCTGCCTTATTGGAAATGCTGAAAATACTTTGCGAGATCTCATTGTTATGTCAAACTTTATGAGTATCCCCCAGAGCAGATATTCCTGCATTAGATATGACATTGGTATATTAGTCTGCCTTACTAGAGCCTGATATATAGGAATTCTGGCTGCCCTATCTGAGGGCATTAAAAAAAATAAACCAGGTATGTCCCATCTGCAACCTTCAACTTTTTCCTAAGTACATATCCCACTACCCCTGGCGGCTGTTTCATAAATATATTAGAGTTTCATTTGGATCCTTATCTTGGCAATGTTGACAGCTTTCTCCTAGAGGTGATAAAAGTTGCATGTTGCACTCAAACTGGTATTTTAGCTAAACTTTAAATATCAAAGTGCTCTGAAGTAACCTTTGCAAACAGCGCAGGGTGAATCTGTACAACAAGCTTAATCCATTAACACTTTGGTGTGAAAAGGTAGAATCGCTTCAGTCTTGATATTTTTGCGTCTAATGTGAGAATTTGTGCCCCCAGGAGACCCCAGTGTCGCTTTCCTCGCCCTGGTCACGTCCGTGTGATCATATAGTTTGAGTTTATACAAACGGCCTTCAGGGAGGCTTCATCCTTTTAAACCAGTCAAAGACGAGGGAAATGCATTGTTGCTATGAACATCAGAGTTTATTTATATCAATATTACAGGGAATATTACAGGGACGCTTTGTGGCTTTGAAGTGGAAAAGAAATCGGTGGAGTTTGTGCCGGCAATCACAATAGTTGTTTTGCAGAAGGTTTAATCTTTTATTAAATTGTAAACTAAACCTGTATCTATTGAATGCAGTGGTGTGCCGCATTGTTGTGCACCCCTCAACAAAGAAATGGACAGATTATTTCGTATTTTTTGTTGTCTACACACAAAACAGACACCAGCCTGCTCTACTGTATGTTCTCGGCAGTCATTTTCCACCTATTGTCGCCAGTGTTTAATAAGGAATGTTTTCTAACAATTTAATGGATAAAGGACTTTTGGTTGATTCTTTCTATTGGCTTTGTATATCTTTATAGCAGACATTTAGACATGGAAAATATATTAGGATGCATCAGATTGCTGCACAGGGCGCCCAGATTTAGTGACAAATAGTGACATTGTTCAAAGGGTTACAGCCCATCTATAAAGACCCATAGTTGATAATACAGGGCCTTTTTAAGCTTAATGCACTTTAAAGGCCTCATCCTCAACACACAACTTTATGTACTATCATGTAATGTATTTATCATGTAAATCAAATCCAGCATCGCTCAGTCTTTTCAGCCTTACACAAGTAACAGTGCTAGAATTCTGGGAAAAAACACTGCATCAGTGCAGGTATAGGACCTGTTATCCAGAATGCTCAAGACCTGAGGTTTTCCGGATAACAGATCTCTCAGGAATTTGGATCTTTATACTTTAAGGGGTAGATTTATCAAGGGTCGAAGTGAAAATTTGAACTTAAAAAAAAAATCGAATTTCAAGCTATTTTTGCGTACTTTGAATAGGGAATAGTCCAAATTCAATGTTAATTTAAAAAAAAATTGAAAATTCGAATATCAAAATTTATCATTTACTGTCTCTTAAAAACTTCAACTTTGGCCAATCAACTTCTAAAACCTGCCGAATTGCTGTTTTAGCCTATGAGGGACCTCCTAGAAGCTATTTGGAGTCAATTGGTGGACTTTAATAAATTGAGTTTTTTTTTTTTTTTAAATACTTTGCATCGAATTCGATCCAATACGATCTTACTTTTACTCAAACGATGTAATAAAAGCATTATTACCCGCAAAAAACGATTTTTTAATAGATTTCGGTTGGTCTTTTTTTATTCGAATTTCGAAGTTATGGGAGTTCAAAAAAACTCCCAATACTTCGAAATTCAACCGTTGATAAATCTGCTTCTAAGTCTGCTGAAAATCATTTAAGCATTAAATATGTTGTGCCTCCAATAAGGATTAACAAAGTCTATTAGAGATGGCCTTCTGGATAACAGATTTCCAGATAATGGATTCTTTACCTATATTTAAAAGTGTTAAAGGGATAACGTAATTTTCAAAACACATCAGTTAATAGTGCTGCTCCAGCAGAATTCTGTACTGAAATTATTTTTTGAAAGAGCAAACAGATTTTCCTATGTTCAATTTAGAAATGTGGCATGGGGCTAGACATGATGTACATTTACCAGGTGCCCCCAACCATATGACACTCCAAGTTGGAGTGTTATCAATTTGTTGGACCCGAGCCATCATGGGCCCTGCCAGCCTAGACCCACTCCCCATATCTGCCTTTCTTGCTCTTTTTCTAGACCTCCCCCCTGCTCAAAAAAACATCTGCATGAAGACAAGGTGGAGGGTTGTGGCTTGGTGGGAGTGGTGGAGTGGGATGGTGAAGATGGCTCTGTCCAACACTGAATATATGTATGAAATGAACTGATCTGGAAATTACTCTTGACTCCGCACTAGCAAGTTTAAAATAAGATTTTTATGGTGGTGAGTCACTGTGGGTGAGTTAGAACCTGCAATGGAAAATGGCAGTTATATTTACAAATAGCTTTAAAACCACTGAACATTGTATATTGGAACTTTGTTTAGAATTATAATTTCCTTCATTAGGTAGAATTTACGGGGGGGGGGGGTGACTATTAACAACCGAATCCAGGATTTGGTTTGGGATTTGGCCAGGATTTGGCCTTTTTTCAGCAGAATCCTTCTGCTCGGCCTAACTGAATCCTAATTTGCATATGCAAATTAGGGACGGGGAGATAAATTGTGTGACTTTTTAATCTCAAAACAAGGAAGTTAAAAAGGTTTTCCCCTTCCCATACCCACCCCATATGCAAATTAGGATTCAGATTCAGTTCGGTATTTGGCAAAGGATTCAGGGGTTCAGCCGAATCCAAAATAGTGGATTCGGTGCATCCCTAGGGGCAAATTTACTAAGGGGAAAAGTGACTAACGCTGGTGAAAACTTGGCAGCGTGACGTAATTTCGGGACTTCGCAGATTCCCTAACGGGCGCTGGCGTACATTCACTTGTAGTGATCAGCGTTTTTGTGAAAATTTGTGAAACGGCGTCGGCGTCTCGTTTTTGATGCCAGCGTCCGTTTTTTGGATGCCAGCGTCCGTTTTTTTGGATGCCGGCACACATTTGGCGGCGTCCAAAAAACGGATGCCGGTGTCCATTTTTTTTGACGCCGGCAAATTTTCGCGCCCATTTTGCGAATCGCGCAAATTTGCAGCGAATTTGCGTCTGGCGAATAAATTTGCCCATCGCTATTCACTAGCGAAGGAGATAGACTCTAGCGCTACTTCGCACTCTAACGCCAGGTGAAGTGATTAACGCTGGAGAAAACTTGCCAGCATGATGTAATTTCAGGACTTCGCAGATTTTCTAGCGGGCGCTGGCATAAATTCACTAGTGAAGGAGATTCTAGCGCTACTTCGCACTTTAACGCCAGGTGAATTTTCGATCTGGCGAATGGACATAACTATGCAAATTCACTAAGATGCGGATTTTAATGTATTTTACCTCTTGCACTAGACTTGCCTTTTCGTGAATTAGCTTTGTCCTAAATCTATGCCTGGCGAAGCCATCGCTGGTGCAATTTCGGAGGTAAATAAATGTGCCCCTAGTATTTTTTGCTGTTTACTATATGAGATGTTAAACCCAGTATACACACACACACATACGCATACAGACAACGCAATAAATACATTTCCAGTTAGGCAGATAACAGGCAGGATTTGTATACTCTGTAAGAAAAGGAAGCAGGCTCTCTCTATATCAACATATAAACGATATTGCAGTCGTTTGTAAACATATTCATATTTAAACAAGAAATGAGGAAAATTAAAAAGAAACAAAGTAATAATTAATATGTTTTCAGCATGCAGTTCACAATCTTCCCCAGGAGGATGTTTTAGTTTAATTTGTACAATTAATTGCAAAACTGTATAATAAATTATCCGTACTAAGGGAAAATGTCCTTGAAAAAAAAAAAACATATTAGCGCAAGCACGTACGCGAATTAACCTGCAGGATAGAAAAAAGATTTTTTTAAATATACAATCAAAATTTTAGTGGAAAAAAAACATGAATTAATTTACCCCAAGGCTGCAAATGCAGAACCCGGAAATACTCCCATCTTCAAAATGAAGTCAGTGGCAGAGGTCCTATGTATGTGCAAATTGAAGATATTATTATCTGCTCTGGGTTTTGTATGATAATCTGAACATTTTGGGCTTTTCTGACGATTTTACGAAAAATTCTGACTTCTCAGGCATCAAATGTGATAAATTCGGCTTTTTCATGCAACAATCAGAAAAAGCTGTGGTTTTTGACAATCTGATTTTTTCTGGTTTCGTCAGACTTTTTTAAAAAAAATTTTTATTAAAGTCCAGTGGTCTAAAAACTCATAATCTGAAACCCTGGCATCAAAAAAGCTCTCAAGGTCCTGTATAAGTCAATGGGGAAAGTCCCAAATGTCTGCGTTGATGTCCATACCGATATCCGATGATTTTGGGGATTAGGAGCAAAAAACTCAGAAAACTCAGAAAAAATCATAGTTTTTGCAGAAAACTTTGAACCATTCTCGTGGAAAGCTCCGAAGTTTTCGGAGTTTTGACCGACCCTATTTTTTCGGGCTTTTTTCTTCATAAATAAGGTCCATTCGGGAATTCAGAGTTGCTCGAAGTTGGATATTAGAAAAATTGAGATGAATTCGGACCTTGATAGATAACCCCATAAATAAACCCATTAAGCTGGTTTTGCTTCTAAAAAGGATTAATTATATCTTATTGAGGATCAAGTACAAGCTACTGTTTTATTATTACAGAGAAAAGGGAAATTTCTTTTTATTTCTTTTTATTCGATTATTTGATTATAGTGGAGTCTATGGGAGATGGCGTTTCTGTAATTGGAGCTTACCGGAATAAAGGATCTAATACCTGTATAATATAAAATAGTGAAGCAGCGTATAATGTCCTGTGGTTACCCAAAATATAATGCCCTAATAGATTGTTGCTCATTGCCCCTGCTGCCCCATGGTTCTGGCGTTCATTTTTGCCCAGTGTCATAATACTAGTACTGTACCTTAGAGTTGATGAATTGAAGCCTGCCATAGTGAATGGATGACTGGCACTCCAATGAGCTTTGTGTCTATGGTAATAGCTCTTCTTTATAGATGATATACCCATTTCCATTTAATGCTGATATAAGAACACTTACTATTCTAATCATACACTGGGGAGGATGAAGAATGAGGATGAATAACACACCACTAAGCACACGCACCTTCACCAACATGTGACTATGACATTTTTGTCATCAATGCTACGCCTACAACCACTCAGTATAGTTCACAAGATGCACATGAAAGTACTGTTCCTATTTTTGTGTCACTGATCTCACTCTTTTGTTGTATTACTTTATATTTGACTTTTTTCCCCACTGGTTTTATTTCTGGGTCTCTTTAGAAACCTATCAATCATCTCTTTCCATTACACTCTTGATAATAATTGACCCTGCTCATTCTGGGACTGCCTCGGGCAATTCGTCGTGTTCTGCAAGTCCGTTGCGATTTTCCTCCTGGCAATAAAGTTCAGCTTTGGTCAAGGTGGAAACAACGATGAGCTGTAGATGTTTTCATTGGCTCCTGGGTACCTATTATTGGATAAACCTTGGCAAGCATGTGTTTAATGAGTAGAACTCATTAGTTTGTCCTTGCAAGTCACTGACAATGTGTGTGCTTATGTGTGTGTGTTTATGTATGTGTGTATGTGTGTGTGAATGCAGTTGTATCCTTTTTAATCAGACAGTATGGAAGATGGATATTAACCTGGCACCACACCATTGTTCCTGAACTATGACACACCCAGCTTTGTGAATAGTTTATGTAGGAAGGTCAAATGAGAATGAATGAATCACAAGATAGGGGGACGACATAAAGGTCCCCCGTTGAATTTAAACGCTTCCTTGTTTTCCAGGGCCTGCTTGCTGAGCACTTTGCTACAATCTCCTTCCAGTCCTCTGGGCAAGCTCTCTGAGTTTGGGTGGGTCCATGTGTAGTATAAAGCTTTTCACAAGATTCATGTAATGTGCATGTGTCCTGCAGAATTGTAGAAGGAGACACAAATAAAGCAGACGGTGGTGTAGTGGTACTAGTGACTAGAATCACAGGGGAGATGGCTAACAACTTGGTACCCCCAGTGACTTTTACCTTTACTACTTCTTTAAAGGGGTTATTCAACTTTAAGTCAACTTTCAGTATGTGATAGAATGGACAATTCTAGGCAACTTTAGTTTTTTTTTAATTATTTGACTCTTTCCAGCTTTCACATGGGGATCACTGACCCCATCTAAAAAAACAAATACTCTGTAAGGCTACAAGCAAGGGCGTAACTATAGAGGAAGCAGACCCTGCGGTTGCAGGGGGGCCCAGGAGTGTAGGGGGCCAGTGAGACCCTAATTAATTAGCAATTTTAATATATCTTGGTAAAATAGGCCAACTTATAAATATTTTGGGGCCCTAAATTCAATTTGCTATGGGGCCCAGTAACAACTAGTTACGCCACTGGCTACAAGGCTACTTTTTATGACTCATCTTTCTATGCAGGTCTCTCTTATTCAAATTCCATTCTCTTATAGTGATGGGCGAATATGCGCCGTTTCGCTTTGCCACAAAGTTTGCAAAAAGGCGGCATCTCGTTTTTGACGCTGGCGGCCGTTTTTGATGCTGTCATCCGGTTTTTTGATGACTACGCATTTTCGACAAAAAAACGGACGCCGGTGTCAAAAACGGTCAAATTTTTTTTGACACTGGTGAATTTTCATTAGCAAATTTGCAGCGAATTCGCGACTGACGAATAAATTCGCCCATCACTAGTCTCTTATTCAAATCAATGCATGGTTGCTAGGGTCATTTTTCTCAGAATATTACTCTCTACATCCAGGGGCGCTCCACCAATGAGACGAGTTGAGCTACTCGCATCAGGCGGCAGCTCCCCCCTGGCTGCAAGGGGCGGCAAAAATACTTTCTTGACAGTCCTGATTTTAACAGTTCAGCCCGCAATTGGGCAAATTCACTAAGATGCAGATGTTACTGAACGTTACCACTTGCGCCAGACCAGGCGAAGTGCAAAAGAGTAGATAGGAGTTCCTCAAAAAATAGTTTAAAAATTTTCCCAAAAAATGCTGGTGTCTTCTCCTTTTTCAGGATAGGATGCAAAAGAGTGTAATTTTTTCTGGGGTACCCAGCTTCCCCCCTACATTTCCTAACAATTTTATTTTATTAAGGTTTCCCGGGCTTGTGTAATGTAATGTATTTGCTGCAACGTATACGTCCATTGAACTTTAACCTCCCGCTGTATGCAAATTAGCAAACGCTAGCGCAAATTCAATTGGCTTGGCGCAGAAACGCTAGTGCAAATTCGCCAGTGTTCGGCGCCCTGGACGCAACTTTGGATTTTAGTGAATTAGCGTTGTCCTGGCAAATCTACGCCTGGCGAAGTGTTGAGATGTGAGTGAAGCCATCGCTGGCGATTTTTCAGAGGTTAGTGAATTTGCCCCAGACTATTTGCCCTTCTAGATACACTTAAATTCCCAGCTGGACAGCCAATTAAGTCAATTAATGGGGGGTGAATATGTGTTTGATGTCATACATATTACTATGGCTGAATATAACTGATACATTGCAGTTTTCCTGTGTCTGTTGCCTTGTTTGCAACTAATTGGGTCCCAAAGTGAAGCAGACCCTGAGCTCAGTCTGTTTCTCCATTCTGAGACTTTAAAAATAAAGCAACAGCTTGTAGAGCCACAGGTTGCAGAAAACTGTTTCAGTGGATAGTTCCAGTAATAAAATCCCATATTTTAATCTTGCTATTCTGAATTACCTGTTGTGCTTCTTACAAATAGCCATTTCTTTTCTGTCTTAAGGCCATGCTAGCAACATTCCAATAAAAAGAAAAAAAAAAATCCCATTAAATTCTAACAAAATCTTCTGACGTACGCCGTAATTATAGAAAAGAGGGCACCTCGGGCTAGCGTTCTTGGTATGTGGTGAAAAGACTTATAATTATGGATTCACACACTAAATGTTTTCATTAATTACCAGAAAGTCTGCCACGGAGCTTTAAATTCTAATCAGAGAGGTACTTGTAGAAGCTTCATTGGGCAGAAAGGAACAGAACAGCTGCTGCAGGAAACAGAGATATCAGGGATGGAAATCCTTATATTTCTGTATAATCTTTCTGCGTGTCTGTCTTGGTTGTCCGTGTGTCTACAGTGTATGGTTGTGTTAAGTCGGCCATAGATGCAAAGATCCGATCGTACGAATCAACATTAGATCGGACTTTCCCATCTCCTGACCTGCCACTAACCATTCAGATCAAAGTCTTACCATTCCGACCAAATAAAGTAGTAAAAGAACAGATCAGCCGATGTTCTGCCCCTGACAGCAATCGATATTTATGTCTGACAAAGCTAGTGACAGTCTCCCACTGAAAATCGTACGATCGGCAATACACGCAGAGATATTATCAGCAGCCGACAGAAATTTTCTACCTGTCCGATCGACCAAACGACCGATCTCCGCCAGACGAAAAATGTCGGGACTCTCCACACGGTCCAAAATGGCCAGCTTTAGTCTGGGAAGAAGTATGTGCCTATATGAGGGTGTCTGGGATATACAAATACCTTTTCCAAGATAATTCTGGTGGTGCTTGTAAAAAATGGTATTTAGAGTGTGTTCATGTTTGTTGTTCTTCTAACTAGGGCAATATCTGTGTGGAATCTGTAAATTGTCCCTGTGTTTGAGTGGGTTCCCTCCCTCATTCCAAGCAATATAATGGTAGCTTAAATGGGAACAGAACCCCCGAAAAAAATGAAACTGTAAACGCAAGTACACCCGTCACCCCTGCCCCTCTGCTATCACATCACAGCCCTGACTACATGTTAACTACATGTTAACTTCCCCACCACCATCTTCTCACAAATAGAAGTGCTGTTTAGCGAGGGCTAGTAGTCACCATCAGAGGCGTAACTACAGAGAAAGCAGACCATGTGGCTGCAAGGGGACTCAGGAGGTATGGGGGGGGCATGAGGCCCTAATTAATGAGCAGTTTCAATATATATTGGTAAACAGGACAACCTCGGGCCCTAAAATAAATTTGTTGTGGGGCCCAGTAATAGGGATGTAGCGAACTGCCGCCGATGTGTTCGCGAACGGCGTTCGCGAACACCGGCAAAATTTGCGAACAGTTCGCGAACTGTTCGCGAACTTCGAACATCCGAAAATCGTTCGATTCGAACGATCGAAGGATTGAAATCGTTCGATCGAAGGATTTTCGTTCGAATCGAACGATCGAAGCCATTCGATCGAATGATTTCATTCGATCGAATGCTTCGATCGTTCGATTCGAACGAAAATCCTTCGATTTTAGCGGTCGAATGGTCGAACGATCGAACGATTTTGACGCGAACGCCTATTGGCGAATGTCGCGCGACGTTCGCGAACTTGCGGCGGACGCGAACAGTCGAAGTTCGCGCGAACTAGTTCGCCGGCGAACAGTTCGCTACATCCCTACCCAGTAACATCCAGTTACGCCACTTGTCACCATTTATTGGCTGGATCACTTTGGTTCCCGGGTTCAAGTTAGAAGTTGGCCAAGAGTCCTGTACCCATGTGCATGATCCTGTTTGCTGATCACTGTAATGCAGTAATCCCAATCAGCGGCTCATGAGCAACATATGTCTTACCAACCCCTTGGATGTTGCTCCCAGTGGCCTCAAAGCAGGTGCTTATTATTTGATTCCAAGCTTGGAGGCAACTTTTGGTTGTATAAAAACCAGATGTACTGCCAAACAAAGGTCTCCTGTAGGTTGCCAGCCCACACAAGGGCCAATCACAGCACTTATGTTGCACTACCCTGGATCACTTTTCATGGTTGCGTTGCTCCCCAAGTCTTTTTACATCTGAATGTTGCTCACAGATAAAAAAAAGTTTGGGGACCCCCGCTGTAATGCAACCTGTTAATGGAAGTGTACAAATAGAGGTCTTGTGACAAATGGGGGAAAGATATTATACTGGACATACCTTCAATCCCCAAGGTCCTGTGGATAAAAACCAACATACAAAGAACAAGTAGAAGGGGGATTGCAAAACCAATATATTTAAAAATATAATTTATTATATAATCACTAAAACACTGACCGGCCAGGAAACACAATGAATAATTTATAAATAAATAGTAGTAAAATCAGTAATAAATATAATCCAGGTGGGTAATCACTTTTCCTGTAGGGAAAAATTCAATTGACTAATCCTTGGTGTTAGTATATGCTTGTAATTTTACAGGACAAGAGAATAGATGTGAGTTGTACTGACAAAAAAGTTATTTCCCAGAAATTAGAGCCATAATTTTTCCAATATAGTGAAGCAGTGGAGTGTGCAGAGTGCTTAGCTAGATATATCAAACAGACAGACTGATGGATGGCTGGATCTAGAGAGCAGATTATCAAAAGGGGTGTATTGGGGTGTCCCCCACTCCTTCCTCTTTGCCAGCTGCAAAGGCCCCCCAAAAAGAAGTTGGAATAATCTCAACAGATACATAGTTCCGGAATTTCTCAAGGGCACAGCCGGATTTGCATTATTTAAGTTTATAAAGTACAGAGCAGTGGTTTCCAAACGTTATAACTGCCTCCCATGATGGTATCAGAGCCACCTGTTAAGGTCAGAGATACAGAGAATACCTAGAGCTGCTCATGGAACCTCAGCCTGCAAGTCTGGGTGGAAATGATACTCTGAACAGCCAACATATCTTAAATATCATTAAGGATAGTAATTGTGAGGATGTCCTAGAGATCATTGGACCAGTGACTAGTACAGAAATGTTTTCACATCTGTAACATTGTTATCTTGGATGTACTGATATGATCAATCTCATATGGAACAGTAACGGCAAAAAATTAAAATGAAGCAATTAAAATACAATAGACTATTGCCCTGCACTGGTACAAATGGTGTGTTTGATTCAGAAACTCTACTATAGTTTATATGAACAAGCTGCTGTGTAGCCATAGGGGTAGCCATTCAAGCACGGGATACACAGTAGATAACAGATAAGTACTACTATAGTTTATATAAACAAGCTGCTGTGTAGCCATAGGGGCAGCCATTCAAGAACGGGATACACAGTAGATAACAGATAAGTACTACTATAGTTTATATAAACAAGCTGCTGTGTAGCCATGGGGACAGCCATTCAAGCACAGGATACACAGTAGATAACAGATAAGTACTACTATAGTTTATATAAACAAGCTGCTGTGTAGCCATAGGGGCAGCCATTCAAGCACGGGATACACAGTAGATAACAGATAAGTACTACTATAGTTTATATAAACAAGCTGCTGTGTAGCCATAGGGGCAGCCATTCAAGCACGGGATACACAGTAGATAACAGATAAGTACTACTATAGTTTATATAAACAAGCTGCTGTGTAGCCATAGGGGCAGCCATTCAAGAACGGGATACACAGTAGATAACAGATAAGTACTACTATAGTTTATATAAACAAGCTGCTGGTGATCCAGAATAAAAAGGTAAATAGTTCTCCAAGTTGATCGTGTGGTCCAAGTGCACCAGCCCCAGACCCTCAGCTTCAGGAAGCGGCAAACCGTTGTGTACAGCAAAGAGAAAGGACTATCCGGCAGGGCCAATAATATAAGTTAAAAAAATGTCTTTATTTATCATAGTTAAAAGCCTAAATGTGTCTTCATATTTCGTAACTCCAAGGTACTTAATCATGAGCCCAGCAGAGATGCCCAATCCTTAATTGTGTGTCCAGCCATGCTGCCCCGCCCCCAGCCACATCCTTGGTCTTCTCAAGCCACACCCCAGATCTGTCTAGGCCTTGGCCTCCCCCCCAGTCATGCTCTCTGCTCTGGCGGCTGTTTCTAAGAATAAGTTATAACTTCAAAGTATATTCATATATTCACATTTTTACATTTTAGCGAGAGAATGCATTAAGAAAAACAAACATTTTTCACGTTGGCCGTCTTTTCTACGTAGTTGGACTTTATCCCACTCTTTAAGAAGATATGTAAATTTGAAGCTGTTACGGCTGCACATGCATCTTGTGCTGTCACCTGATCAATATCTAATCCCAACACTTAACACCTTAAGTCAGCGCAGCACCATGGGAAAATAAATGGCAGCGCATACTGTAGCTTTTGCGAATGAATTGTTCGTTTGCTTCCTTGCCTCATAAGTCAGATGCTGCTATTTACACACCCTGCATGTTAAACAGCCAAATAAGTGCACTTAATTGCTCCTTGATGTGGCAGGGGGCAATGTTTTGCAGAGCGCTATTAGAAATGTCTGGATGCAATCAGAGTACATGATGCCAAACAGTCAGTTTGATAATTAATTGGCTTCTGCTTATAGGTATGACATGTTTGTTATAAAACATGCAACAAGCGGTTGGAATTTTTAGTCTTTTTCACTAGAGTTCGGTCCCTGCCAGGCCTGGGTTTTTTTTCCGTCTCCCCTAGGCCACAGGATCCACATGCCCACCTTTGTGTACCACCTTTCAACCACACAATCGCATTCGCCAGTGCCCCACAGTACTTCATAGAATGCAGCATGCTGCCCCTAAAGTTTTGCTGCCCTAGGCCTAGGCCTTTGTAGCCTCACCACATATCCAGGCTTGGCCCCTACTGAACTGTTGTTAAAGGGATACTGTCATGGGAAAAAAAAAATGTTCAAAATGAATCAGTTAATAGTGTTGCTCCAGCAGAATTCCGCACTGAAATCCATTTCTCAAAAGAGCAAACAGATTTTTTTATATTCAATTTTGAAATCTGACATGGGGCTAAACATTTTGTTAATTTCCCAGCTGCCCCTGGTCATGTGGCTTGTGCCTGCACTTTAGGAGAGAAATGCTTTCTGGCAGGCTGCTGTTTTTCCTTCTCAATATAACTGAATGTGTCTCAGTGGGACATGGGTTTTTACTATTGAGTGCTGTTCTTAAGGTGGCCATAGATGCAAAGATCTGCTCATTTGGCGATGTTGCCAAACGAGCGGATCTTTCCCCGATATGCCATTAACAGGCATGGCTATATCGGGGGTAATCTGATTGTTCGGCCGTACGACTGATCGTCGCCGGACGAAAGATGTCGGCAAACGCCACACACGATCTGAAAATCGTAAGAATCCTAGATTCGTACGATCAGATCTGTGTGTCTATGACCACCTTTAGATCTACCAGGCAGCTGTTATCTTGTGTTAGGGAGCTGCTATCTGGTTACCTTCCCATCGTTCTTTTATTTGGCTGCTGGGGGGGGGAAAGGGAGGGGGGTGATATCACTCCAACTTGCAGTACAGCAGTAAAGAGAGATTGAAGTTTATCAGAGCACAAGTCACATGACCAGGGGCAGCTGGGAAATTGACAATATGTCTAGCCCCATGTCAGATTTCAAAATTGAATATAAAAAAATCTGTTTGCTCTTTTGAGAAATGGATTTCAGTGCAGAATTCTGCTGGAGTAGCACTATTAACTGATTCATTTTGAAAAAAAAAAATTTTCCTATGACAGTATCCCTTTAAGTTATTTTATTCACAATAGATAATGGGCAGGCCTATGATCCACTTGTTGCCAATCACAACTTCTGGACATTAAATAGAAAAAAATGTTTTTTCCCATGACAATATCCCTTTAAGTAATTTGGGTTTATAGTGACTTGTATTGACCCCTAGTGGTGATAATTTAGTAACTTAATTTTGTTCCTTCTACTTTTTTATCAGCAAAAAGAAAAAAGTCACTTTTATTACTACTGTTTTGTCACTAATGATAAACACTACTTGTCACTACACAGGTATTATAATTATGCAATATTGTACACATTATCACTTTCTGATATATTTTTGCTTGTATACACACTTTGTGATGTCACTTAATTGGAAAGGAGGAGCTTTTCTCCAGAGCACCTTTATATTCCTGTGAACTGGGTTACACCTAAGAAAGCTCTTGAGAAAGGAGGTTGTACCTCCGAAACGTCGTGTGTGGATCTCAATAAACTACTAAATAAAGTTTTTGGCACATTTGCCAGAGTGTGTGCCATCTGATTTTCTACTATATATGAATTACTGAAACCAACGTTTGCAGCAAGGATTCCAGATTTAGGGTTGTCACAATTCAAATATCAACTACTTAGGGACACATTTTTAAAATTTGCAATCAAATATTGCAACACCCTCAATCTCACTTTTAAACAAGAATTTTCAAGATTTATTGTATCAAATTGAAAATAATTCATTAATATTTGGCAACAAAAAAAATCCACATTTATTTATTATTAAAGTTCCAAATAAATGGTGAATTTTGATTGATATTGATTTAGGGTGATTGAACGTTTAGTTTATTCTGTCTTATTCTCAGCTTATTCTCTACAGATTGGTATATTCACGTCCTACCAGGAATAAATGGTAGCTGACGTTTTCCATAATAAAAATAATTGGAATGTGACCTGAGAGAATAAATGCTTCTTTTGTCATGTCTAAACAAAAGTGTCTCTCTCCGAAATGCTCACCATAAAAACAGACTTTTCTCATCGTAGTCACTAGAGTCAGGGGATACAGGATACCATTCCCTCATTTGTCTTTCTTGCTCTCCAGAAATCTCATGTCAGATGCATTTTATTAAAGAAAGATAAAAAGGCAGTGCAAGTATTTTATAAATGTTGGGCTCGATGAGATTATGAGGATAAATCCTGGATGGGACCTTCTGTCATTAGGCAAAGCGGAGACGGTGGAGACGGAACAGTTGGTGGAACAGATATTGACGGTTAGACTCATATCCTCAACTATTCAGCTAATTGCTTTTCTTTATATCTAAATCTGGAATGTGCCCACTGGCAAAAGATTTGTTAACTCATAAATAAGACTATATATAAACTGGCTTGCAGTGCCAATGGCCTTCTTTTTTCAGGAACATGCTTCTTCCACCATGGGAATTACTAGGTGGACCTATGTCCTCTATTTATTTGTAGGGGTATCACTGGGAGATACTATAACATCTTAATATAGGCACACATTGTCACTAGAGGTATGGTACCTGTTATCTAGAATGCTTGGGACCTGGGGTTTTCTGGATAACAGATTTTTCCTTTCTGCTAGATCTTCATACCTTAAGTCTACTAGAAAATCATCTAAACATTAAATAAACCCAATAGGCTGGTTTTGCTTCCAGTAAGGATTACTTAGGATCTTAGTTAGGATTATTACAGTGAAAAAGAAAATCCATTTAAAAAAAATGGGATTATTTGGATGAAATGGAGTCTATGGGAGAAGGCATTCCTATAATTTGGAGCTTTCTGTATAATGGGTTAACAGATAATGAATGCCATACCTGTTTAACCATCTGCAGCTTTGGCTGGGATGTGTTGACCAGTTACTTGGGGTCCTATTTTTCTGGTAGAGTTCTAAAGGGTAAAACGTGAATTTTTAGAGGAAACAAACCCTTGAAATTTATAATACATCAAAGGTTAAAATACTACATCTAAAACCTGTCAAGGTCATGTAGAAGTCAATGGCAGATGTCCCTGAAGATGATTCTTGACATCGGGATCCGTGCTGGATAATCTGATAAAGTTCTGGTTTTGGTATAAAGTTGAGTTTACCCAGCGACAATTAGATAAAGTTGAGTTTTTGGAGCATCAATCGTACGATACAAATTGATGCTTAATTTTGTCACAATGTTTTGGCGCTACGATTTTTCCAAAAAAAATATTGATAAATTAGTTTAATTTGTGGAGTTTTGTCGACTTTGTTTTCATAAAAAATTAAATTCATTTGAGTTTTAGTAAATAACCCCCTAAATGTTCCTGCAGCCCATCAAATGTTGCTGTAAATAATGACCAAACATTAGATATGTCTGTCTTCCATTGTGGATGATACATTGGGCCAGATTCAATTCAGTGAGAAAAAGTTATCTTATGGTTCATCGCATGAAAAGTCATGGGCTAGATTCAATTAGAAGAGAAAAAACCTTTCTCCTAATTCAGTTTAATTTTTTTCCCATAGATTTCAAGTTTTCATATGATAAACTGTGAGTTTTTCTGAACTTAATTGCATCTCCAGCTGAATCCTGTCCACTGAATTGAATCTGGCCCAATTTATCATCCACAAAGGGAGCTAACTCTAAATGCACTCGTTGTAAACTCATTGTCATAACCCCTTTTCTCACTAAATTGAATCTGACCCATAATTTGGCTCCATGTTTGCCTTTTCTATAATTATTCTTCTTATTGTTGTCTCATTAACACTGTAATGGGTAAGTGGGCCTGTAAAATGAAATTCCATGTTCTGTAACTGCCTTTGATAAAGGTGTGCTGTCACATGTTGCCATTAAGTGTTTATCTTTGGTAAATGAGAGAAGTGATGGGAAAATCTGACCTGTTTAATTTTGCCAAAAATAAGCGAAACAGTGAAAATTCAATGCGCATCATTTTTGTGGCAAGAAATTACGCTCATCACTACCAGTGAGGCTCCCAAGCTAACATGCCCTGTATCCAACTGCCAATTTCTGTTAAAGGAAAAGGAAAGGCTGAGTTTACTTGGGGGTGCCAAAAATTAGGCATTTACTTATCTGACACCCCGGGCCGGTGCTCCTATCAGGAGAAAACTGCACCAGCCCAGGGGTTATTCCAGTGAGCACCGTGGAGCGATCAGCTTCCAACTTCTTCTTTCTTCAAATTTCCCGGGGCAGACATATGCGCAGTAGAATAAAATAGTTGACTTCTTCGTTACAGTTTGGCTTTTCACGCTACTGTGCATGCACACCCGCGAGAAGAAAGAAGGAGAAAAATGTGACTACTCCTTGGTTATCAATGGAAGAACCCCTTGACCAGTGCAGTTTCCTGCTGATAGAAGCACCGGGCCAGGGTTTCAGGAAAGTATATACAATCACTTGGGGGTGCCTAACTTTTGGCCCCTCCAAGTAAACTCAGCCTTTCCTTCTCCTTTAAGGGATGGCACATATCTTCATATAAATATATTTATTAAAGTTTCAAGAGTATAATTAGCTTCTGTGGTCAAGGCAGTCTCAATGGGGCTACTAAGAAGGGGCCAGTATATACAAGTAAATGCAGTTTATTAATAATTACACAGCTTGGCTGAAATTTTCAAGCTGAATATATTTAAGCTGAACTGAATGACAGCTTGTACATTAAATCAGTGACTTGTTTAAATATTCAATAGCGTTTCTTTTAACGTCACCTTAGCAGGTACTATGTGTCTGAAAATATACTAATTACCTGGTGCAAGCAGTCGTTACTAGAGATAAGTTAACTTTTTTACCTGGTACAATTTTGTGGTGACTTTCTTTTCTTTTGCTATGAAAATATAATCTATAATTCTGTTGTACTTTTTGTTCCCCCAGGGTAAAAAAGTTTTTTTCATGCAGGAAAAATACAAACTCAGATATCATTATTATGCCCCTCTTGCCTTACATATCAACCAACTGAAACTGTTTATTTAAGGAGCTGTCTATGTGCTGAAGGAACTAAAAAACTTTTTTTCCTCCATTTTTTCTCCTATGAAGGAGCATTGTGCAATATATTTGCTATTGCACAGCAAACAATGATTTAAAGGAACAATTCAGTATAAAAATAAAAACTGGGAAAATAGATAGCCTGTGCAAAATATAAAATGTATCTAATATAGTTAGTTAGCCAAAAATGTTATGTATAAAGGTTGGAGTGACTGGGTGTGTAACATAATAGCCAGAACATTACTTCCTGCTTTTCAGCTCATTACTTCCTGCTTTTCAGTTAGTCAGTGACTAAAAGGGGGGGGGGCACATGGGACATAACTGTTCAGTGAGTTTGCAATTGATCCTCAGCATTCAGCTTAGATTCAAAAGGAACAGTTATGACCCATGTGGCTCCCCCTCAAGCCTCTGAATGGTTATGGCCTGGTAACCAATCAGTGGAAAGCAAAAAAGTTGCAAAGCAGGACGTAGTGTTCTGGCTATTATGTTCGACATCCAGTCACTATTATAGTATCTATTTACCCAGTTTTTATGTTTATACTGAACAATTCCTTTATCTACAAAGTAATTTCACCTTCCCATTGATTCTGCGTTTGACACAATTTCAGAAATTTTGGTGTGGATTTGTTAATGTTTTAGTGATTGATGTCAAGACCAACTTACAAAAAGTTTCCCTATATTTTCCTTCTGAATGATAATGAATATGAGGTTACATTTTGGTTTAAAGGAGAGTCATCAATGTTTCTAGCGCATAATGTCTGTCTTTCTAGTGTAACATGCTCTGTATCAACTAGTGCTTTTATTGAATTAGCAGATTGGCTTTTGATTTATATCAGATCTTTATCACTGTTTTGTTCCACCCAGATGTCCCTGGATTACAACCCCCAGCATTATGCAACATATAACATATAATGTATTTCCCTCCAGTCTCAGTTACCTCTTGTCTGCTGTATAATCCTGGGGAAGAAATGTTATTTAAAATTATGCTAATACCTTCTTAAATATGATAAGTGGACAGATGGTGGTCAAACTGTGGTGCCATAGTCTGCTACTTCACTGTGCCCTTACAATGCTCCTTGAGCACCCACTCATAGCATGTAACTCTGACACTGGCTAGTTCCATAGTCATGGCATTCTCTGCCCTGAATTGGGCAAATACACTGGACTAGATCTTCTACTTTTAAATGACTGGGATCCAAGAGTAGAAGTCATACAAGACATACACCAGGAAAGGATAGTGATCTGCTAGGTTCCAACAGAGGTAGAATGTGCTTAACTTTGTGTGCTGGTCATAAACCTTCTGCTTGTAAAGATGTAAAATAAATAATTTTCAAAGTGGGCTAGCACATCAAATACCAAACTATAAGCTGGTGCACTCAAAAATCCAATCAGTAGCCAATGACTGGGTGCTGGTTATACATAGATAGATATTAAGAGCATCAAATGAACCGCAATCACATGGCTTTTTAGTGCAAAAAAAATCTGTAGTTTAATTCAACGTTTCGGCTCCTAACTCTATATATATATAGTTAAGGCAATGTGCAGGTTTAGCCATCAGGTGGTGCTAAGTCCACCTGTGGAGCAGTATCCAGAGTGAAGTGACCAGACCTACAGGGAGGTTAGAACCGTCACAGCTAGCTAGAGGATAACAGTGGCAAGATAGTTCTCTCTAGGGGGTAGACTTGCTAAAGAGCAAAGTGGCTAACACTTGCGACTTTTCATCAGCGTTGTCAGCCGCAGGGACATTGCCAATTTACTAACAGGGGCAGATGCCAATTCGTTAGTGAAACAGACGGTCGCTAGCACTCATTCTCACTCATCGCCAGGTGACTTTTGCTCTGGTGAACGGACGTTACTGAAATGCAGATTTTACTGTTACCTATTTCGCCATTTGCCACCTCAGACCAGGCAAAGTGCTATAAAGCAGCTAGATCTTCCTCAATCTTCTGTGAGCCGAAAATTCATCAAAGTTTTCCTTTTTTCAGTGTGATTGCCTGAAACAAACTTTTTTTGGGGGAACCATTTTTTTTCCAGACATTTATAACATATGGAACATTCATTTTACAATGGGCTCATGTGTAGGGCATTATATTAACTCTCTTGCCTTTATTAAGGTTTCCTTGATATGCATAAGAAAAAGTGGTAGCTTCAAGCATTTGCACCAACATTTATAATAAAGACGTCCATATAACTTTAAATTACCTGCCGTATGCAAATTGACCTGAGTGCAAGATCACTAACGAATTTTCGCTAGGCAGAAGTGAATGGTAGCACATCTTTGCTTTGAAAAGCTTGCACTGTCAAAGTAACGCTAGCGAAAAGCCATCAGCGTTCACGCCGAAGACGAAACTCCGCATATTAGTGAACTGGCATAGTCAGAGCGCATTTGCGCCTGGCGAAGTGTTACGATGGGTGCGAATTGGACACTGGAGAAAATTCGCTGGTTAGTGAATCTGCCCCTAGGAGTGACAGTTAGAGAGGGCTAGCAAGCATGGATAGCCTGTTGTCCCAGCAAGGAGTGACTAGCTGGGGGATAGAGCCCTTTGAGGCAATTGTGCACCAGTGTTAGGGTTCTGAGTTTAGTAGAGGGGACCAATGGTAGAAGCTTGAGAACTGTATGTGCAGTTATGGCAGAGAAAGGGAGAAGGAGGACCAACTCTGGAACAGTTCACAGCACTCTGTGCATGTCTTTCAGTGGGACAGGGGCCCTGGAGGCTTTGGTAAAAGACACCCTGGCTGTGTATATGTGTGTGAGAGAAGATCAGAATGAGAGAGGAATAGAATTGGCTGAAGTAAAAAGTATTGAACAATTATAATCCTGTCTGAGGCCTGCCTCCCTGAAGGAGGTTGTTCATTATTAAGGTGTGTTTGAGTTCATTTCACTTGTGTAAATATGTCTACTTCTGTCAGCAAAGACCCTGTATGCACATTTTGCAGTAATGGGTGACCACCAGCTCCTTTACATGATGAACTCCAGTTAGTGAGTATTGTCTATAGCTAGGATCTAATCACCACTCCCCTGACTGATATTCAATCCATTGATTACATTGATGAACATCATGTGCTCTCAGATCATTCAGCTGAGGCTCAAGGAGGCAAAATGAAAACTTCTGAGCTCCGTAGGGCTCCCTATGAAGTGACAGGCTGTCTATCTAAACCGATAGATCTCATCCTATTTATAGTAACACAGATACTGGTTTCCTAGAAGTGAACACCATCTATTTGTATAATTAGATGGGGAAATAATGTTGATGGCAATAATTAAACTGTACAACAAAGAATGGCATTGGCTTCTTTAAACCACACAGGACCAGCATGTGTACATGAAACTATTAGCTGCTGGTAATTAAACGCTTGAAAAATGACAAAGAGGCGGTATAACTGCAGAAGAAGTAACCAAGCTGTCAATATTAGTTTCTCTCAGTAATCAATACAATTAGATCTCTTTATTAGATATCTATTAAAACTTTCTCTGCGTGATTAGTAACAATCTTCTTTAGAATGCTTTTTTTTTCTAAGAATTTGTTGACAATACAATTTATATTTCATAACTCGATATATTTGAGCAATTGCCATATTGCTTGCTCAGCTAAGGTCTCCTCAGTTCCATTTGCAAGTGCAGTGGGCAATTTGCACTTTTCCCCACAGTGAATTGCAACTAAAACCACTTTTATTAAAGCTACTTGTGTCTTAAATTTGCACTTCCACATAGTTGCACTCAGCGAAGCTCAGTCCTTCTGGAATTCCATTCAACCAGGTGGTTGCTCCAATGTTACTTTTAAGCCCTGTGTCAGATTTGAGCCTAAAGAATTGGGTGCAGATGACACTTGCACATCGTTGGAGCAATATTCAGAGAAATTGCAGCAAATTTGTGATGAAGTGCACACAAAGTTGCATCTATTTTGGTGTTTTTGCAGATAAATTAATGTTTTAGAATGGAATTTAAATAATGGTACTGAATATACCACACAATGTCAAAAAAAGCAAACTCGTCATTTATAAGATCTGCTGTCTAGTAAGAAGGTCATATTCTGGTCAATATTGGCTATTCCTGAACAAGTTGGTGATGTGGAGGCCTATTTATCAAAGCTTGGATTTCAGTGGTTTTTGAAACCACAAATAAACTCACAAACTCTAAAACTACTAATGTCATGACATTTATTAAGAAATCTGAATAAAACAGTGTGAACGGAAAATTACGCTGAACAATGTGCTAAAAAATACGAATACCCTCTAAAAAATTTTTGTTTTTTTGGACAATATTGGCTATTCCTGAACAAGTTGGTGATGTGGAGGCCTATTTATCAAAGGTCGGATTTCAGGGGCTTTTGAAATCAGGACTAAACTCACATACTCTAAAACTACGAATGTCATGACATTTATGAATAAATCTGAATAAAAAAGTATGAACGGAAAATTACACTGAATGATGTGCTAAAAAATACAAATACCTCGAAAACCTTGAAAAATTTTAGTTTTTTCTGACAATTCCTAGTGATATTCGACCATAAGTAAATTTGCCCGGTTACATGTATTGTATTGTATGCATTGTCTGTTTTTAATGATAAAAAAATAAGAATTCACCAAGTAAATGTTGCTTAAAAAAAATTATATGAATGTTTTGATGTTTAGAGAAGTGAATAAAATGCTCATTCTTAGCAATATTTCCCCCCAAGCATCTGTTTTTCATAGTAAAACAGGTGCTCAATCTTTAAAGATTTGCAGTTTCTCATTATGCATATATTGTTGAGTTGAGTATGTTAAATCCCTTCCTAAGAGCCATAGATTGGCTTAATCTTGCTCATTAATGCAGATGTGTACTTTCTGCCCCACATATTAGCAAGACGCTCGAGTTTTCACATTTTAAGTGTCTGAAATCCTGTAAAATGTATTCTAATAGCAGCAAGATAGTGATTTGTTGCCAGGATGGTTCTTGAGTACGGTACAAGAGTTGGCATGCTGCAGTATGAATGACGGCTTCTACTGAGCAGCATCTGGTTCATATGAGAAGCTTTCTGAACACACATGGTTTTGCCTGAAGAAGAACCTTGTGATCAAATGTTTATCATTTCAACCTCATGCTGTTGAAATGTAACATTAGACATCTGAAAGTCTATCACTTAGATGCCCATCCTGATTCTGACCATGAAGATGAATCAGCTTATGTTGATTTATACAGAAACATACTAATAGCAGACTTCAGAGGTTCATCCAGTGCACATAGTACCCCCTTAATATCACTGGGAAAATGGGAAGTTGATATATACATTGAAAAAATGCATCTTTATCGTTCCATCCATTGGTAAAGTGATACAATTTGTAACATTCATCATTTTGTATTTTGTGCACTATATTTTCCCCTAAATTCCAGCCTATCTGTCTGCTGAAAAAAACTCGCACAATTTGGTTGAAAAAGTTTGCGCAATTGGGTAAGATATAAAAATGACATCCAGTACAAAATAAACATGAAGGATTCCTTACTAATAATCTATATGTTATTTGTCATAAAACATAAACACATTACTTAATTAAAACAAATTAAACATTTCCTACAACATCTACAATTTATGCTTATATTTTCAACTCCTATAAAGGGGTTATTTCTTGCTTTAAATTTTCAAGGTTGGAAAACAACCCCATTTTTACTTTCAGCAGTAGGCCATATTACTGATTTTCTAGATCTATACAGCATACCATGTACCCCAAATTAAAAGTTTATGGTCTGTTTTTAAGATAATGAAAATGTCTTGCTTGTATATATATAATAGCCCAATAACTTATAGATTTAGCCTAAAGTTAAAACAGATAAGGATATTGGTTGAATGTTTATTTTCAACCCTCTGTTTTCATGGAAGCCAAAACTAAAGGTCCATAAGGGTGACATTCTTGTTGAACAAATGGAGGCTTATTTATCAAAGGCCAGATTTTAGTGGATTTAGAAGTTTTTGAAACCATGACTCAGTCATTTCTTTAAAACCATAAATGTCATGACATCTATTAAAAGAACTGAATTTAAAAAGTACAAATAAAAAATTACACTGGAAAAAAAAATCCAATACCTCTAAAACTTCAAATTTTTCAGGCAATTTCAAGAAAAAAATTATTTCAGATTTTAAATGGTCTAATGGGATCAGTGCAGCTCCCATTGACTTCTATAGTACGTTGACAACTTTTAACTAAAGTTTTGCATTAGAGGTTTTTACACTTAGGGGCAGATTTATCAGAATGTCAGATTTTAATACATCTTTTTAAATCCTTTAAAAAAAAAAATAGGAAAAACCATCAATTTTTAGAGATTGGAAAAAAAAATTAATATTCAATTGTTAGTAAATCAGCCCATTATTGGTTGTTGTAAATTTTAAACTTTAAGAGATATAGACAGATGCAGTAGGAAAATGTTTTTACATAACTTAAACCCTGGTGTGGGTTATTAAGGACCCTTACCAAATACTATATATATATATATCTATATATCTATATATCTATATATCTATATATCTATATATCTATATATCTATATATATATATATATCTATATATATATAAAACAATTTTATTCAACGTTTTGCAACAACACTCGTGCCGTCTTCAGGAAGGTGAAGGTTCTACTACAAGAAGGTCCACACTCTCAGGACTTATGAAAATCATAATATTTATTATAAATGACTAACGTTTCGGCTAAGTCCCTAGCCTTTCTCAAAGTAACCATTATATAGATATAGATATATATATATTAAATATATTTATATATATTTAAGTAAATCTGACTATTTTCCCATTTATTTTATTTCATATAAATAATGAGTGATAGGTTATTAATATTTAACATATGGCATGTTCACACATATTTGGAAAATGTTAATTTTCTGTTGGTAGAAATAGTTTCCATTATTGATGAGTTTCATAAATTTGTTTCTTCACCAATAGATCGTTATAATTATATCTCAAATGAAAAATAAAAGATGAAAAAAGAAGGAAAAGATCAAGGAGTAGAAACTTTTTTTAAGCTATGAAACGGAAAGTTAAGACGGTTAGATTTTGTTGATTTCCATGTTAAATATGTTTCCAAATAAAACAATGTGTTCTTATTTTTAAACCTTGTTTCACAGCTTCGGAAGGCTGTAATGGACCATATCTCAGATTCCTTCCTGGAGACTAATGTTCCCCTGCTGGTTCTTATCGAGGCAGCAAAGAGTGGCAATGAGAAAGAGGTAAAGGAATATGCTCAAGTCTTCCGGGAGCATGCCAACAAATTGGTTGAGGTAAGCTTTGTGTGTCTCTAAATATTTTACCAATAAATAATCAACAATAAGATATGAATATATGATGTCATCTCCATAGTTATCATTTGCAGCAGTATTTTTGTGATATAATATATCAGTATCATAATCTGTCCTTGTTTAATGGAAACACCTAATATCTAATGCAGAATCCCTAAGCAGTCAACTCAGGGTAAGACACTAGAGGCTGGAGGAGATAGGAGGACTGGGAAGATGGACAAGGCTAGAGTTTTCCAACTAGGGATGGAAAAACACTTTATGTTTCCATTATATGAAACTGTATACAGGTATGTGACCTGTTATCCAGCATGGTCAAGACCTGGGCTTTCCAGATAATCAATCTTTCCATAACTTGGTTCTTCATACCTTAAAGGGAATCTGTCGTCATTTTAAACTTTTTTTTTTTTTTTTTTGCATTTTTATAAAAAACACACATCCATAAACACTGTCTGGCAAATAAAATGTTAATCCACAAATCCATGCATAAGTTATTTTAGTTTGTATTTTGTCATGGGGGCTTCCATTTCTACTCATTCATCCTGTGCTGCTCTAACAGCAGGCACAGCATTACCTGTGTGCTTGGAGGCAGCCACTCTGTAATGAAAAGCCAGATCGCACAACGACATGAGAATCTAGCTGTACACTCCCCCTCCCCTCTCTGCCCATGTGTGTGATGTTTGGAGGAGAGAGGTCACATGGTTTGCAGGGAAGCAATTACTTTCACTTTCCTACGTTCTGCTCTACAGCTGCACTAGCAGCCCCTCCTCCCACAGACACTATCAAAGCTCCTGCCGTTCTGTAAGTTTGATCTTTGCTTTCCTTTGGAGGGGGGGACTTTCTCTCCTTGCTGCCATCCTAGTTTGTTTTACTGGTTACTAGATGAGGTATCCACCTCACTGTTATCCACCTCACACACACCTTGCTCCTTTCCTGCCTGCAATACTTCTTTTTTCATTAACTTCTTACTGCCTCCTTTCTCATGAGCTATTTTAACCCTTCCTAGACTTCCCCTTAAGTTTTCCTGGTTTTCAAGTATGTCCTCTTATTTTATCCCTTTTTCTATTCCCTGTCATCAGTCGTGGGAGTGTACTCCTGTGTTTCTGCCATTCATTTTTGTGTAAACAAATATAATAAACTATCTATATAAAATATTTTTTCCAGTGCCCAAAATGAATTGTGTGTGTATATATATATATATATATATATATATATATATATATATATATATATATATATATATATATTTGAAACGTAAGTGGGGGCAGTGATCACAGGACTATCTTATTTCAATCCTTCTGAAGTGGTGTCAGTGGGAGCTTATCTTGATTCTTGCCTATTGTTCAATTGACAGGCTCAGCAGACAAGGCTCTATTTACATTACAGCAGCTTGTAGGAGGGAGGGGTAATTACATCACTCCAACTTGCAGTGCAGCAGTAAAGTGTGACTGAAGTTTATCAGAGCACAAGTCACATGACCTGAGGGCAGCTGGGAAATGTCAAAATGTCTAGCCCCATAGCAAATTTTAAAATTAGATATAAAAAAATCCATTTCTTGTTTTGAAAAACGGATTTCAATGCAGGATTCTGCTGTAGTAGCACTATTAACTGATACATTTTGTAAAAAACATTTTTTTCCACGACAGTATCCCTTTAAGTCTTCTAGGATAACATGTAAACATTAAATTAACACAACAGGCTGGATCTGTTTCCAATAAGAATTAATTATATCTTTGTTGGGATCTAGTACAAGGTACTGTTTTATTAATACAGAGAAAAAGTAAATAATCTTTGATTATTTGGATAAAATGGAGTCTATGGGAGACTGCCTTTCCATAGTTTGGAGCTTTTTGGAAAATGGGTTTCTGGATAACGGATCCCATACCTGTAGTAGGCAACTTATGATGCACACAGGCAAACACACTGAAAGCCCACATACAGTACCATAATTTACAAAGAGCTCAAAATATCAGTCTGTAAAGTAATGTCCTTCCTTTAATACACTAATCAAACGTTGTATTTCTCCATAAGCATCGGACTCACTGTGTCTGAATAACTGCATTGTATGCATTATTTTCATTCATTCAAAGATGGGTGACAGGATAATGTCACAGAGTCATTTAAGGTGGCCATATGTTTCATTTTGATGTGGCACTGTACTGACTGGCCATCTTTGAATTTATGGGAGAGGTTGAGGGGTCAGCTTAGACACGTCATAACGTGTTCCTGTGTTACATAACCCATATTAAGGTGCTGAGCCAGCAGAATTGTGCCTTTATATAGTCATGGAACTATAAGAGGATGGTAGATTTTGGTACCTTGGCCAGATTCAGTTTGATTAGAAACATTTATACCCTAATTAATTTCCAGATATTTGCATAGACTTTATATATATAGTATAGAGTAGAGTGATTTTTCTTGTCTCCTCCTTATCCCTTGAGCCATCATTGTATCACTTAGGAAGCACATTGAATTAACATACAGTGTCTCAAGCCTTAACTCATTTATGGCGGCACTGTGTGCTTTTATGTCATCCTTTATTACTTAAAGGATGACATAACAGAGGAACAGAGGAATTGTGGACATGGGGGACCTTATTTATCAAAATCCGAATTTTTCTGATTATTTGAATTAAAAAAGTCAGACCAAACTAGTATCCACAATTTAAACGTATTTATTAATATAAAAAAGCATGATTTAATCAGATCAGGGGCAAGTTCAATAAAATTGACTGAAAATCTGAACCGTACAAGTATTTTCCCAATTTGCTTTATTTTATATGGCTTTTTCCCTGAAAGCCCAAATTTTTCTGATTTTTAGCCTGAAAAAGTCAAAAATAGTTGGCTTTTCAGGCTAATTATAGCAAAACTGAAACTTCCAAATAGGCTAGGGACCTCTCCCATTGACTCATATACAACCTCAGCAGGGCTGAGATGAGGAATTTTTGGATTCTGTCTTTTTCCAGCCTCAGGGTATAATAAATCTCGATGTTATAGAAAAAAAAAAAGAAACGTTTTTGATATTCAGACTTTAATAAATAACCCCTCAATGTGGTTTATCTGTATTTTGGAACAGTTGTTCATTTATAAATGTCCCCAGTGTGCCCTTCAGATATTAAAGATGTTTACTACAACACAGTTCAGCTTAAGGGGAACTAGGGAACTGATGGTGAGGTTATACCAGTATAAAAAAAATCTGGAACTAATAGGCTCTTAACTGGCAGTCAAAGTGAACCATTTATTCATTCTGTACAAAATATGTTTTTTTACATAGTAAAGGTTCAATAATTGTCTGCTTTGGGCAAGGGAACCCAAATCTAATGCAACAATCTTTTTGTGCTTCATTTTGATATGGGATTGGCTCAGTGCTCCAGTTGTTGAAATGCATTCCCAGAATGCATCCTCCAATACATACATTGATTGGTCATAATTGGAGCATTAGTATCTATCACTTACAGTTAGGGATGTAGCGAACTGTTCGCCGGCGAACTAGTTCGCGCAAACTTCGACTGTTCGCGTCCGCCGAATGTTCGCGAACGTCACGCGACATTCGCCAATACGAGTTCGCGTTCGATTCGAACAAAAATCGTTCGACCATTCGACCATTCGATTCCTTCGACCGCTAAAATCGAAGGATTTTCGTTCGAATCGAACGATCGAAGCCATTCGATCGAATGAAATCATTCGATCGAATGGCTTCGATTGTTCGATTCGAACGAAAATCCTTCGATCGAACGATTAAAATCCTTCGATCGTTCGAATCGAACGATTTTGCGGATGTTCGAAGTTCGCGAACTGTTCGCATTTTTGCCGGTGTTCGCGAACGGCGTTCGCGAACACATAAACGGCAGTTCGCTACATCCCTACTTACAGTCTGTTGATAGTTGCTGGATACACGAGGTGCTGCAACTGAACCAGAAATAGCCACATACGAGGAACTGCTTTGTGTATATTACAACAGCCCTAATTCTTTGATCTAGGGGACCTAAGTCTCACATTATACAAAAAAAGGGTTAAATCAACTGATCAGAATTAATCTTAGTTATACGTTTATTACGAAAGCAATTTCTACTGGGAAAGATAGTTTGATAAAAAATTGCCATTTTGCCCTGGCTAGAGTAGGAAAGCTCTTTTTAAATGGATATTTAATTATACTACCAACCCCATTTTATTTGCAATTAAGAATGTGGTTTAAAATGTGATAGTGAGCTTGAGACTTTAGTCATAAGAAACGAAAATAGAATTTATTTTCTGTTTTCTAAGGATAGAGAGAGTAGACCGATAAGTAAACAAAGAGCAACTGAATAGAATATTGATGTAAACAACCCTAATGCAACCTTAATCTGTACTGAACTAGAGCAACCAACCTAGAAGAACCCAACATTGGCCCACACTAGTGATGGGCGAATTTGACCCGAAACGCATTGAAGTCAATGGGAGTCAAAATTATTTTGACTCGCGTCAATTTCAACGCCCATGAAAATTAATATACACAAGCCTATTTTGTCCAAAGCATTAAAGTCAATGGGCACCCCAATAATTTTGCCGCCCATCAATTTTAAATTTTTTGACGGGTCATTTTGTGAAAATTCAATACACTTGCCGAATTTATTTGCACATCACTAGTTATTTATTGCAATCATTAATGCCAAAAACTTGAAGAAATTGTTTTTTACTATAAAATCAGAATTTTTAGTGGAAAAAAAATCCTGAGGGTGTTAAAAGTCTGAATAAAAAAGTACTCTAACACAGACCTGCAGAGTTCATGTATAAGTCAATGGGAGAAGTCACAAAGATATCCTGACTCTGGGTTTCCGGCAATAACCTGAAAATAATCTGAGTTTTCGTTTGTCAAATATGAAAAATTCTTACAATGCAAATTGTTGAGTTATTTTCCAAACAGGAAATTCTCTGCAAATTGTATTGATAAATAAGGGGGAAAAAGCTGTGCAGATTTTGTCAGAATATTTTTCAAAAAAATTAGGAGAGATTTTTGATATTTAATAAATAATAAATATTTTCTTGCTGAATAAATAATAAATATTTTCTTGCTGTCCTTGATAAAAATGGAATTATTTCCCCCAGTAAAATAGCTTTCATATGAAAAAAAGAATTATTGTTGATAAATTTTTTCTTTTCACCGACATAGAAACTTAGTTTTATGTTTGACTCTGTTCAGTTGCAGCTCTAGATTATTCCCATCTTATTTTATTTATAGCAATGGAAGCGATGGGTCTTACCAGTGACCGTCTTGACTTTTAGTTAACATTCGAAACAAGTGAGTCTTGTGGTAAACTGCCACATCTCATTAAAGAATCAATACAGACAGTTTGTTTTACTTGCATCCAAATTAGTTCTTTGGCATGGCAACTAAAGTTAGATGTATGATCTAATAAAATTAGTTGTCTGATATAATAAAATAAAAATCTAAATAAAGCCTGCCATTTAGAATAGTAATAAGCTGCATGGATTTAACTGTGTCTCATGCTGAGGCAAGCCATATCCTACCAAGGTCAGAGATGGGGAGAGCTACTTCAGTGGTTGCATGTTACATTAATGGCATGTTTCACTTGGTGAAAGGGGTATAGGATTAAAACATTATATAGTCCAACAATTGCTCCTTTTCTATCAATTATTTTACAATCTCAGTGCTATTATTGGAGTTAAGGCTTATAGCTGCACTGCAATTACATACTACTAGTAAGCCACTCATACAAGTAGCTGTACTTTTAGCTCTACTAGTAGCTGTACTAATATGAGTATCTGTACTAATAGTTTATACTAGTAGATTAAATAAGGAAAGGGGGGTCATGATTTAAAGCATTAGCAGTGTAGTGCCCTATACCAAGTAAAATAGCCATCCTAGGGAGAAAGTTTTGCTCCAAATTTCCATTTCCAAGGGATTCCTATAAGCTGAAGCTAAACCATAAGAGCCAGTGTAGGGGTAGACCAGATACCAGTTTCAGACCAGATTCGGGGTGAAATTCCACTGTCCCAGCTGCAGGCATGGTAGTTATTTACAGTCTGAAAGCCTACAACTAAGGGAAAATAGGAAAATCTCAAAAAACGTGTATGTTCCCTTGAACTTCCCACAAAAGTATTTATATGACATAATGTTATTTATCCTTATGATTTACAGTAGACGGTACATTGTGCCTTATAATACATGATACTCAGAGTTCCCTGTATAACTCAAACTGCAGCCTTGTGCCTTTATATGGTCACAGAACCCCTGAGTGACTTCTAATATCCTTATCATTTACAGTAGGGGGTACATTATCCCTTATAATACAAGAGTGATACTCAGAGTTCCCTGTATAACTCAGCCTGCAGCCTTGTGTCTTTATATGGTCACAGAACAACCCCTCAGTGACTTCTAATATCCTTATCATTTACAGTAGGGGGTACATTATCCCTTATAATACATGAGTGATACTCAGAGTTCCCTGTATAACTCAAACTGCAGCCTTGTGCCTTTATATGGTCACAGAACCCCTCAGTGACTTCTAATATCCTTATCATTTACAGTAGGGGGTACATTATCCCTTATAATACAAGAGTGATACTCAGAGTTCCCTGTATAACTCAGCCTGCAGCCTTGTGTCTTTATATGGTCACAGAACAACCCCTCAGTGACTTCTAATATCCTTATCATTTACAGTAGGGGGTACATTATCCCTTATAATACATGAGTGATACTCAGAGTTCCCTGTATAACTCAAACTGCAGCCTTGTGCCTTTATATGGTCACAGAACAACCCCTCAGTGACTTCTAATATCCTTATCATTTACAGTAGGGGGTACATTATCCCTTATAATACATGAGTGATACTCAGAGTTCCCTGTATAACTCAGCCTGCAGCCTTGTGTCTTTATATGGTCACAGAACAACCCCTCAGTGACTTCTAATATCCTTATCATTTACAGTAGGGGGTACATTATCCCTTATAATACATGAGTGATACTCAGAGTTCCCTGTATAACTCAGCCTGCAGCCTTGTGTCTTTATATGGTCACAGAACAACCCCTCAGTGACTTCTAATATCCTTATCATTTACAGTAGGGGGTTCATTATCCCTTATAATACATGAGTGATACTCAGAGTTCCCTGTATAACTCAAACTGCAGCCTTGTGCCTTTATATGGTCACAGAACCCCTCAGTGACTTCTAATATCCTTATCATTTACAGTAGGGGGTACATTTTCCCTTATTATTCATACGTGATACTCAGAGTTCCCTATATAACTCAGCCTGCAGCCTTGTGCCTTTAAATTGGTCACAGAACAACCCCTCAGTAACTTCTAATATCCTTATCATTTACAGTAGGGGGTACATTATCCCTTATAATACATGAGTGATACTCAGAGTTCCCTGTATAACTCAGCCTGCAGCCTTGTGTCTTTATATGGTCACAGAACAACCCCTCAGTGACTTCTAATATCCTTATCATTTACAGTAGGGGGTACATTATCCCTTATAATACATGATTGATACTCAGAGTTCCCTGTATAACTCAGCCTGCAGCCTTGTGCCTTTATATGGTCACAGAACAACCCCTCAGTGACTTCTAATATCCTTATCATTTACAGTAGGGGGTACATTATCCCTTATAATACATGAGTGATACTCAGAGTTCCCTGTATAACTCAGCCTGCAGCCTTGTGTCTTTATATGGTCACAGAACAACCCCTCAGTGACTTCTAATATCCTTATCATTTACAGTAGGGGGTACATTATCCCTTATAATACATGATTGATACTCAGAGTTCCCTGTATAACTCAGCCTGCAGCCTTGTGCCTTTATATGGTCACAGAACAACCCCTCAGTGACTTCTAATATCCTTATCATTTACAGTAGGGGGTACATTATCCCTTATAATACATAAGTGATACTCAGAGTTCCCTGTATAACTCAGGCTGCAGCCTTGTGCCTTTAAATTGGTCACAGAACAACCCCTCAGTGACTTCTAATATACAAGCCTGCATCCTTGCGCATTTTTATAAATGCCTTATTATAATGTTACATTTTACATAAGATATAGCTTATAATGCAATTATTAAGATTTAGCTTTATTTAGGCTTTTCTTTCCAGTTAGTACCTCAGTAGAATGTAAAATGGCATACAGTAGACCTCTACATAAAATGATATTACCTGTCGTGAGCAACAAAATTATGCTGCTTAACCTTTCTTCGGAGCCAAATTCGGAAGGCAGTTTTTGCATGCAAATTTGCAATGCAAAAAGCGTTCACCCTCAATTGAACACCCTAATTATGCAAATTTAATTATTTCCAGTCAGGGAAAATAAGCAAATGAAAGAGGGAAATATGTTCACTTTTAGTAATTCGTAACTGCAATTGAATAGGAAGCCTTGCGTAAAACCTGTTTTTCCCTGCGAAATCAACTTGTGATGGCACATCAAAAAAAATGAACACGTAATTGGATGGTGCCCATATGGTTTATTTAAAAAGAAACAAAAAACTGTTCCATTCATGGGTGAAGAGTGAACTGTGTTTTCTATAAGGTTGTGGACTAATCAGTATAACCAATATAGCGTGAATTATAAGTTCTCTACCAATGCACACAATTAGCTTTTTGTCAAACCCAATGACTCTGCCCTGCAATTAAACTGATTACAAAATGTGATTCAAAGTATTATTGACACAGCCACTACTGATACCTAAAATGAAATTAGCTTATATTCTTTTTTTTTTTTAAAAAAATGCATTTACATTTTATCTTTTATTTTATGATTCATAAATATCAAGATGTTTTTCAATGTTCTGATGTCCTCTTCATTTTGCAAATGGTTACAGCTTTTCTGTAACAAAAGGGTTTATTAAGGAACATAATCTCTATTTGTAAATAATTCAAATGGATGCCAAATTGAGCATGCATTGATGGGTTCACAAAGATACTTGTATGCATATGTCAGCTTGTGGGGAGCATCAATGCAAATGCTTAGACTTCTCTTATAAATTGTATGCGACTGAATGCATGGAAACAAGAGAACATTGGAATTACCCATTAATTCCATGGTTTCCTTATTGGTTTGTTTCCTTAAGCAACTGGCTTGCACTAAGTGAACTGTATGTTAATGCCATTAATACCATTATTGATGCCGTACACATTAAGTTCTGGTCAGACTTTTTTAAACTCAAAGTTTTGAGGATTTGTTAAAGCCTGATGCTGCAAAAAGTCTGAATATGAAAATCCGCCATATCAGACCTGCCTAGGTTATATATAAGTCAATGGGAGAGATCCCTCTCCTATTTGGAAGTTTCTGTGGTCTGTGCTGGAATTAGCCCCAAAATATGACTATTTCTGGCTTTTCAAGCAAAAATCAGAAAAATTAGGGCTTTTTTGGGAAAGACTGATCCAATTAAATCGAGATTTTTTTTTAAATAATAAATAAGGTTGAATTGCGGATTCTAGTTTGGTTGGACTTTTTTTTATATAAGTCAGAAACATAAAGATTTTGATAAATAACCCCCCCAAGTAATGCCACACCTACTAGGAAAACTGCCACATAAGTCATCAATAAAAGCTCTAGTTGTCATGTTTGGGTCCAATTTGGCTCCAATTTGGCTCCAATTTTAGCCCAATTGATTCTACGATCATATGCACAGAGAACCACTGCAACATGGTTTTTTGTGCCTACCTGGTGCTACCTTCCTATTTATTTCAATAGAACTTGCTTCCTATAGCAGAGGTTGGCCTGGTCTAGTGTGAATCGTTCATGGCTATTTTTACTTTCTTATGTAATGCCCATGTCAGAACAATGTCATCTACCAGCACCCACTGAAGTGGATGTAGATGAACATGGGTTTACAATTTACAATACTTTCCATGGAATTCTTAGCAAATATTAAAGTTCCTTTCCAACTTATACAGAGACACTAAATAGGGATGCACCATATGGGGGTACATATCCTTCCACCCTACTATCACTGTAGAATTTCTGTAAATCTAAGGGGCCGATTCACTAACTTCGAGTGAAGGATTCGAAGGTAAAAAACTTCGAATTTCGAAGTTTTTTTGGGCTACTTCGACCATCGAATGGGCTACTTTGACCTTCGACTACGACTTTGAATCGAAGGATTCGAAGTAAAAATCGTTCGACTATTCGACCATTTGATAGTCGAAATACTGTCTCTTTAAAAAAAACTTCGACCCCCTAGTTCACCGTCTAAAAGATACCGAAGTCAATGTTAGCCTATGGGGAAGGTCCCCATAGGCTTGGCTAACTTTTTTGATTGAAGGATATTCCTTCGATCGTCGGATTCAAAGGATTTTATCGTTTGATCGAAGGAATTATCCTTCGATCGTTCGATCGTACTATTTGCGCTAAATCCTTCGACTTCGATATTCGAAGTCGAAGGATTTTAATTCCTAGTCGAATATTGAGGGTTAATTAACCCTTGATATTCGACCCTTAGTGAATCGGCCCCTAATTGTTTATTTTTATTTTGATCACCTTTCTATTCCTGGTATATAACCTACTGTTTCAGTTAGGCATGTAAGACTGTATATCCTAAATGTAGATTTACAATTCTGATATATGTAAGGTGAAAAAGAAATGAAAAACTCAATAAAAACTTCGTGAAAGAAAAGTAGGGATGCACCAAATCCACTATTTTGAGATTTGGACAAATCCTGATTCCTTCTTGAAAGATTTGGCAAAATACTGAACCAAATCCGAACCCTAGTTTACATATGCATATTATGACTAGGAAATTCATGTGTGTGTAATGGAAAGTCATGTGATTTTAAGGTTTTGGATTCAGTTCGACCAGACGCTTGGATTCGGCCACATCCAAATTCTGCTGAAAAAGGACGAATCTTGGCCAAATCCTGAACCAAATCCTAGATTTGGTGCATCCCTAATATAAAGACGAAAGCATTTTATTGAGGCTGCCTTAGAGTAACACAAAAATAAAAAGGATGAATTGCATTGTTTGTCTGTACTTTAATTGATAACAGTACCTTTCTGGCCACAATATTTTGGAGGTTTTAATATTTCAATAAATTATTTCTTCTCTTACATTTGCTTAAAAATTACATCCAATAAATTGAAGGATGGAGCAGTAATCAATATAAATGTACTTGTCACTGCTTACAAACCCATTGTGATAGGTTTCTAGGGCAACCGCTACTTTTCTTTGACCTGCTTAAGTTATGGAGATTTTAGTTGGTACTCTTTCATCTTTAATATCTATATGTTCCGTATCATAATATATTTATAAAGAGACAACGTATCCCAAAGGGATTAGGCTAATCTTAGGTATTCAAAAAAAAATATGACATACCTCATCATTGTAGAAAAGGAGAGCCTGCGGCTCTTTCTATTAGAACATCCAATCTAGATGTAATTAATTAATGTTGCTGCTCTTTTTAAAACTGAATTTATCAAAATTGAAAAATAGCAGATACTGATGAGATTTGCAGGTGCTGATTAGCTAAAACCTGAACGTTACACAGGCTTTCCAAGTTTCACATATTTTTAAATGCGGTAGAAATTCAAGAAGCAATAAATTTGTTTGGACATCTATAGATTCTTGTGAACTTCAGAATTTGAATTGGTCTGTGAGTTGAATAACATATGGTTGGTTATTATCATGTTTGAATACATATTTACATAATTCTGCAAAAACAAAAAATAAATTTAGACAATCCTCAAGCGGCTGTGAGATAAAACAGATTTTTACTTCCATATCAAACATCATCTCTCTTATGGAAATGCAGGACTTCACTTTACCATGACATTTTGCCATTTTAATTTGAGGTTTTATTTGTAGTTATGCAGCATGGGATTCATTTCAAGTGATTGAGAAGAACAATTAATTGCTTTTTTTGTTTTACATATTCTGTATCCGCATTGGCACACAAGACAACAAGTAAGGTGTGAATGACATGAATTTCTCTAAGCACCTTGCAACCCTGTTGCTCATTAATGAGCTCAACAAATGAAGGATTTTGGCTTGTATTAAATTGCATGATCTGTTTATTGTAATGCCACCCACAGGCTTTGGTTGATGTATTGCCAGCCAAATTATGGTGACAAAGAAAATGCCCTATATATCAATAACCTAAATTACCTACCAACCTTCCTAAATGTATGACATGCTAACCAGCTTTCAAACAGACCAGCTACCGACACTGGAACTATTACGACTCAGCATAGGATAGTCATAGGTTGTCCCAAGAGTCAGTAGAGTTCAACCCAGGTGTTATGTCTACTTTTTATTATAGCAGAAGTGTAACATGCAGACATTTACCGGGGAACTTTATTAAGGAGAGAACCCCTTACTACGTACATGATTCTGTTGTAATAAATTGACTATTGTTATAACGGCCTAAGCTGTAACCTAGGACACTTTGGCAGGTCACTTTGCTCTTCTTACTCCTATTAAAAAGAATTTATAAAACAAAAACAAAAAAACAAATATAAATTATAAATATTATTTGCTATTTTGCCACACTATTTAACAATTTGAAGATGTTTCTTGACATCGTAATCTGCATTGGTTTTCGTATGAGAATTGTGGTATGGTGACAAAAAGGTCCCCAGTTTCCTGGAGAAAAGTGATTTATGGAATGGATGTTGGGCCACGGATTCTCAGATATTGTTACTGAGGTGAGACCAGTAGAGCTCTTAGCAGAGAAACACTACGTCTCTCTGCAAAGTTTTTGTAATTGATGATCCGGGGCTGGTCTTACTGGGAATCAGCAAGAATAGGGTGGGTTGGATTCCCGAATGCATAGGCCAGGTTTTCAAGAGGCCCTATTTAGTACACCTGATGCTGAGCAGCAGTGTTGAATGTGTGTGAGACAAACTGCTGGTATTCTCAGCTTCAGGAGAGAAAGAAAAACATGTGTTTTATGTTAGCCAGGAGGCTGGATATTTCTGTTGAACTGCAGTTTTTCTGTTACCTTCCCCCAAGGGGAGGGGAAATTTCTGCAGATGCTGGAAAATAAACGCCGGCAGGAAGCCCTTAAACCGATCCTGGTGTGTGAAGTCCCCTCATTTGCAGCCTACGAGTGAACCCCCACATAATCCAAAAATTTTGTTAAGACTTTTCCTGCACCCACTTTTTCAAGCTGATTTTTTGATAAATGAGTTACATTTGTGGATGGGAGCTAGTTCTAGTTTGTTTTAATAATAAAAAAAATTGTAGTAAATATCACCCTTAAGAACGTTGCAGATTGAAACTGCTTTGCACTGTTTGATTACCATTTTCATTTTTGTAAAGATTTGTTTTCCTTTGCTCATAACATGTCTTGGATATTGTATACACTACGGGGGTTATTTACTAAACTCTGAATGCAAAAATTGTGAAATTTGTGAAAATCGGATGAAAAAAATTGAAAAAATCGCGAAAATCTGATTTTTTTTTCCCGCAAAGCAAATTTTCGGGAAAATGTAATAATGAATTTTGGATTTGATCAGAGTTTGTAGCAAAAAATATTGAGATAAATTCGGACTTTGATAAATAACCCCCTACATGTTATTTTTGTCAGATTTCCAATAAAATTCTACTTGAATAAGGGAGAAGCCACTGAAATTCTAACACATACAAGAAAGGAATAGCAAAGCAAGAGAGGCCTTCATCATTTGAGTGATCTTTCCTGGGTGTCACTGTATATGAAGCTATAGTCCAAGCATATTTCATAAACCCAGCAACATTTAATTTTAATGTTTCATAAATCATGACACGCACTGTAAATATTTCAGTAGAAGCAGAGAATTAAATGGGATTGTTTTTTTTTTAACTCAAGGAAAATTGAGTTATGCATTAAAAAAGAACTTAAAGAGGTGGTTCACCTTTAAAGTAACTTCTAGTATGTTATAAAATTCCCAAATCTAAGCAACTTTTCAATTGGTCTTCATTATTTATTTTTTTTATAGTTTTTTTAGTTATTTGCCTTTTTCTTTGGATTCTTCTCAGCTTTCAAAAAGGGGGCACTGACCCCATCTAAAAAGAAATGCTCTGTAAAGCTATACATTTATTGTTATTTTTATTTCTCATCTTTCTATTCAGACCTCTCCTATTAATATTCCAGTCTCTTATTTAAATCAGTCCATGGTTGCTAGGGAAATTTGGACCCTAGCATCCAGATCAAACTGGAGAGCTGCTGAATAAAAAGCTAAATAACTCAGAAACCACAAATAATTAAAAACCAATTGCAAATTGTCTCAGAATATCACTCTCTACATCATACTTAAAGTTAATTTGAAGGTAAACAACCCATTTAATTTGCTATTTTTTATTCTTAAGACTATTATCAATACAGTCATAGATTTTATGTGCACATCAGGTTAATAAAGGTATCTACACGGAGATAGGTATTCAATGGAGTCATGTGGGATTATTTGCTTCCTTATTGTCCCAAACCAACATTCATACCCTGATTTGTAACTGGGATTTATAACATATCATAAATATTATATTCTCTTCATTAGCAACACAATGAACACGCCTTATTAGAAGTAGGAGGTATAGAATATGAAACATAAAAGTAAAACACAAAATCCTACTGTATTAAGTAAAATGATGGAGCCACCAAGAATCGTCCCTCAGGCACATAGAAATACCCCTATCCATGTTGAGATCAATATTTTGTTATATGCTGTGTGATTTCAATCATGGTAACAAAACTTGTGTGATGAAAACTGGGTTTATTATGTCTAAACACTGTGCAGTTCTTTTTTGTTTAGCTTTATACATGCTTAGTTTTCACTTTAATTTTTATTTTATCTGTCATCTCAATTGTCATTGTCTTGGCAATATTTAGCTTTTGTGGGCCATTTCTGTAACTTTTCTGGATATTATTAGGCAACCCCAAAGTTCCACAGCTTCATTCTTTACATTAATTGGATGAATGCTTGTCACTGGGATTAAACCTTCCAGATCCCATTCTATTTTATTTTTCTGTACTCTTTCTTTCATACATTTATTTCCAAAGTGAAGTAAGATTGTAAGTCTTTCTAAAGTAGCATAAGACCACCATGTCCAACCTTTCCACCACACTTAAAATGGATCCAAAAAAAAAAGAAAGGAAACCCCTAAGCAAACCAGGTGCTAATTCAACCTTGTGTAGGTGAGGGATTTCTGTGTGATTGCAAAAATATCAGATTTCTTTGATATTTATGAATATTAAGGGGCAGATTTATCAAGGGTCGAATTTCAAAGTGTGAAATACTTCGAAATTCGACCATCAAATTGAATACTACGAAATTGGAAGTCAAATTCGTAGGATTTTTTGCATTGTACGATCGTATTCCGATCGTAGTACGATTGTACAATTGTACTCTGATCGTACTTCGAATCGTACGATTCAAACGATTTTACTGTACGATTGTACGTTTTTCCTTCGAATGCAAAAAATGTAGAAATATGCTCTGGAAGGTCCCCATAGGCTAACATAGCACTTCAGCAGGTTTAAGTTGGCGAAGTATTGAAGTCAACGTTTTTTTAAAGAGACGGTAGTTCGTTTATGGAATGGTCGAATAGTCAAATGATTTTTACTTCAAATCGAAGTCGAAGTAAATTCAAAGTCATAGTATCCTATTTGATGGTCGAAGTGTCCAAAAAATGACTTCAAATTTCGAATTTTGTTACTTGAAAATTCCCTCAAAATCACTTTGACCCTTGATAAATCTGCTCCTAAGTCTCTAAAGAGGAATCATTGTGTAATTTATTTTATTATCCATGTTCTTTTTGTTATAACACCTTTTTTGACCAAGACTATGCCTCCATCACCATATCATGTATTTCATTATACATATTTGAAACCTACGAAAAGAGTGTGCTTCCATTTACATTTTAATATTTGTGGCTAATTCAAGGTCGATGCTTTGTAGGTTTGAATTTAGCTTATTATGCCTTTCCAGGCCCATTCCTAAGGGTTCAAATTTTGGTTCACTGCAGTTATATGTTAATATGTTTTTACTTTAGGGTGTTTTCCTATTATGATTTTACTTTGGGTGTTATGTAGACTCATATTCAGGCGCTCCGAGTGTACAATGACATTTTCTGCCAGTGATCATTCTGCTCTTTGAGATATGAATGTATCCTAAGGCTTTGTCAAAATGACAGATGATTTCCTAAAACTAAACTTTTATTGGAATTTCCACCTATAAAACTGGTTTTATTTCACCTAAATGGAAATTATCTTTAAAATCTGGTTCTATTTCATCCTTGTATTCTTTCAACTACCTCAGTATATAATAGGGAAAGTGGCAATTAATTGTACCTCCTGAATACAGATGAATGTCAAGGATTGATGATCATTATGCACTTAACAGAGAAATTATATATTTTTATGTTTAAAGAGGCTTGCCTACAATTTATACAATTCAAAATGAGTCAAATAAATATCTTAAAATAGTACATTAAAAAAAAATTCTCATATCATTTTATTCGGTTATATAGACTATTCCACAATAGTAGTGCGTTCATAGATACAAATATTCTTTTAAAACCAACCTATACTAATCAGTCATAAACCTATTGGAATATTTCAGCCCCGATATAAACTAGTTCTACACTTTTAACTTTAATTATCCAATAATATATCCATAATTAAGAGCTTTCTGGAGAGAGGGTATCCAGATAACGGATCTCATACCTGTGCATCACAATATTGCATTTTTAAAGTAAGAACATAGTATTTTCTATAATATGCAGGTGGCATAGGAATTTACATAAATAAAGACAAATTAATATAATGAAACAGGAAATTAGAAGGGAGGTCAAAGCTATGATTATTGGAAAAATTTTCATAACTAGGAAATGAAGTACAATTTGAAGAGTTTAATTGTACTAGTTAGGGTGGGCATGGCTGTGTATTCTTTTTATGTTCAGAACATAATTCTTCCTCTTCTAGGGCTAAGCTATTTATTTGTGCTAAGGCTGCAGTACCGTTATTCTATGCATTAATAATCCCTCGGTAAGACTACTGTAATTCTTTATCGATTGTCCTCTGAAAGTGATAATAAAGTCGCTTTTTCTTGCTACAAAAACCAAGAGCATATTCAATCCACTCAGCTCCACAGTTAACAAATACATTTCTGTAATTGTCTGAGATGCATTGATTAACTGTTCGGTTTGGGATTACACAAAAAATACTGACATTAGTGAAGCTTTGTGTTATTAAACAACAAAACAACCTTGTTATCTAGGAAGTTGTAATTTCCCAGCAGGAAATCAAGTTTCTGTTCTCATCCAGTAAGTTTGTTGTATGATTTATAAATATGTCCTGAAGTTCTTTAACCCTTCTGTGACAAAGGAGTACAGTGAGCATCTGTATTGCTGTATTCTTTTTCTTATTGGAACACCTAGGGGGTTATAGTGAAAAAACAAATAGATTTTTTTGGGATTTATTATACCCAGAGGATGGAAAAAGTCAGAATCTGAAAAGACCTGCTGTGGTTGTATATAAGTCAATGGGAGAAATCACAATGATATCATGACCTGCGATGGGTTTCGTGAAATAATTCGAAGATTTCATGGTTTTCGTGCAAAAATACAAGTTTTTGTGTGGAAGTCAAGTCAAGTTTTTTTTAACTGGATTTTTTTGTGAAAATGTATTGATAAATAAGGGGAAATAACCCATGCGGATTTGGGCAGATTACATTTCAGAAAATGAGATAAATTCTGATAAATAACCCCCTAGAGATGATTGCTATGTTTGGTGGGTAGATATCATCCTAGATGTCACTGAGGAGTTCTAACAATAGAAAGTCGCAGTAGACGGGAGGCTGAGTTTTATAGGTCAGGGGTAGTGATGGGCGACTTTGTCCCATTTTGCGGAAAAATGTGAGAATTTCCCACTAAATTCATGAAACACGAAAAATTTGTGAAACGCAGTGAATTTCCACGTTTAGCGGCTGGCAAATAAATTAGTTTAATTTGCCAGCGAAATTCTGATGCGCATTATAGTCAATGGTGTGCGCTGAATTGTCAATAAAACTTTGAAGCCAGTGAATTTTCGCTGCAAATTCTCCGAAATTCTCCGTGATTTATAAAAATGTAACCATCACTAGTCAGGGGACAAAAATTAGGGTCTAATTTAAAATAATTTTCTTGTATCACAGAAAAAAATCAAAATCAAATTTTTCTAAAATTTTTATTAAAATTTTCTAAAAATATCTAAAAAATTTGAAAACTAAAACCTGTTATAGATGTTAATGGCAGGTGTATTTACAACATTCAAGTTATGTCATTTATTTTTTTAACAGGCTTTTAACAGGCTCATTGAAAATGGATGCAAAAATGTGACTTTGGTTGTGATTACGAAGTAATTTGAATGAAAGAAATAGCTCTATTTATTGGCTGAAGTAACCTAGCATGCATGCCTAACTTTGGGTTGTGTGTAGGCACAGCGCTTACTGGAAGGTGAAGCTTAGTGCTTAAAATGACAGTTTCTCAATTTGGGATTATCCAGTGGCACATACTAGCAGAAAAGTATATTTTTATGTACAGGTATGGGATCCGTTATCCAGAAACCCTATATCCAGAAACCTCCAAATTTTGGGAAGGTCATCTCCCATAATCCAAATTTTAAAAATGTATTTCTTTTCTCCAAAACTCCAAACTAAGATATAATTAATCTTTATTGGAGGCAAACCCAAGGTATGAAAATCCAAATCAAGGAAAGATCCATTATCCGGAACACCTCAGGTCCTGATCATTCTGGATAACAGGTCCCATACTGATATAGGCTTTATTTATATGAAAAAAGTGTTTTACATATGGCCTGTTTTATGTGATCTATTTTTACAGAAACCTGCAATGTTTAGAGGCATGGGCGCAAATTCACTAAGCGTCGAAGCGCCGAACGCTAGCGTTTGGCATTTTACGTTACTGCGCAAATTCACTAATGAACACTGGCGTAAATTCGCTAGTGTTACTTCGCACCCTTACGCCAGGTGTATTTTCGCTAGCGACGTAACTACGCAAATTCACTAACTTGTGCAGTGTACTGAACGCTACCTTTTACGCTAGACTTCCTTCGCCACCTCAGACCTGGCAAAGCGCAATAGAGTAGATAGGGATTGTTTCAAAAAAAGTCAAAAATTTTTCTAAGTCCCAAAAAACGCTGGCGTGTTTTCTACATGATGGGTGATAGGCTGAAAAAGATCGAAAATATTTTTGGGGCTCCCCTCCTTCCCCCCTACATTTCCTGACTCATGGCAACTTACCTAGACAGTGGGCACATGTGTAGGGCAAAATAAAATTTTTAGTTGCTGATTTGAAGGTTTTCTAGGCATTTGAAGTGGTGATACGTGTTCCTCCATTGAAATTTGAATTTTGCTCCGTATGCAAATGAACCATCGCTAGCGAAACTTCGCTTCGCTTGGTGAATTAACGCTAGCGCAACTTTGAAAACTTACGCTACCCCTGTGCGCAACTTCGGATTTTAGTGCATTTGCGGAGCGCTGGCGAAAATACGCCTGGGGAAGTGTGGCGAAGTGCGGCGAAGTGCTGCGAATTTGCGCCTGGCGCAACTATGATTCTTAGTGAATTTTAGTGAATAGTTTCTCCTTAATCATTGAGCTGTGATGCATCCAATCAAATATAACTTAAGTATTCATTCCAACATGGCTTTTAAAGTGTTAAAGGACAGACTTGCACAGTAAATATTTATCCTGATAAACCAGAAGGGCAGAGAACAAATATTACAACATCAATGCAAAAAGGGGCCTTATTAAAGTTGCTGATTAAATACATTGCAACTGGTAAATTCAAAGAACAGATGGAGTTTTCTCGAGTAAATTATTCTTGCCCCTGGTAACAAGCAACTGTCCATGGTACTGAAGATGCATAAGTATTGGAATTCTCGACAAGACTGACAATATTAAAAGCTGGTGATGAGCAAATGACATGCAACTGAATTTACCAAAATATTTTATTTTGTTTCTAAAATGTAAAGGGTAATATTATTGAGAAGTTAAATGATGGAGGGTGAAACATGACTCTATTAGACATAGCTCCCCACTGAGTCAATAGAATTATTTTGTTATCTTTAACGTAAGGCCTGATAAAGAGACGCAAATGAGAACTAGTGAATATACATTACTTCTATTATGCCTAATTGATTGCAGAATTCCCTCATTGCCTTTTCTGCATTGCCTGCCACTTTACTTCAATGTGCTGAATGGGCTTGCCTTCTTGAGATTTCGCTTTTCACAGTAGACTGAGTTATTCTGATAATTCAATTTGAGTACAAATATTGCCTTTTACCTTAAATTCGATTCAGGCTGAGGTTGCAGCAGATCGTTCTTTTGTAAAGATCTGCATGATAGCTTTGCATATTGTGTAGCGGCAATTTTACAAACAATACAAATAGCATGCTAATAGTTTATAGAAGAGTGAATATTACTATTACTGGTGCTATTAACATGCAGTTGAATGGGGTAATGTTGCATTAACTAGGCTAATGGAGCTTAGTGAGTATGGGGCTATTATCACTGGTAATAAACCATAAAAGACAACACAGAGTAGAACATTCTGCATATAAAGAAAGTTTCATCTACATTCTTTCATTCCGAAATACTAGTATGCTTAATCGTTACAGTACCTGGAATCATTTTGAATATATTCATGTCTTTAAAGAGTCTGGATTGGGTTGACATTTTGATGTGGAGGGGATAGTTATTCATTAATGACATGTGGGTATTGTCAGGGGCTCCTAGCGGAGAAGTCTGGACCAAGGAGCAAACTTTAGGGCAAAGTTCAAGTAACCAGTGGGATCAAGAGTAATTGTAGTCAGAATTTAGGCAGTAGTTCATAGGGCAGGCGGCACGGATCAAAGTCAGTGATTCTGGCAGAGTCAAAAGTCCAGGAAAATACTTGTAATCAATGGGAACACCCAGGAATACAAGCCAGCAATTCCTATAATGGGGCATTGAACCTGTGACCTTGGCGTCCTTTTATTTTGAATTTTGGCGCCAGACGCGACGCAATGACATCCCACATCTGCACACTTAGACGCATTGCCGAAGAGGAGCGGAGCGTCATCGGGCACTCCTGACAGGTATTACTTCTTCAATAACAACAGAGAAGGTGCCACAGGCGAGCAATATAAACAACTCAACCAACCAAGTTGAAGCAGTGGCCCAGGTGCACCAGCCCCAGATTATCAGTTTGGGGAGCAGAAAACCGTCAGCAATATTATCAGATGGGGCCTCTGGGTTCTCTAGGCAATCCACAGGGCAAGAAGTATAAAGTAAAAAGCACTGTTTATTTAGATTCATTTAAAAATAAATCTCAAATGGCCCTGCGCATTTCATGCCTTATAGGTACTTAGGGTGTTTTTTATCAAGATCGAATGTTATTAATAACTCAAATGAACTCAAATCAACTTGCAACTTGAATGGTATCTTATCAAAGAAACAACTCAAATGGAAAAAAAAACTATTCCATGAATTCGATGTATGAAACCTATCAAATTATTTGCGTTTTTGGGCAAAAACTCGCCAAAAAAAAACTCGACCATCATGCTGGTTATTAACATCTTCAAATTGTTCAAGGGATCTCTGCCATTGACTCCTACACGACCTGGAAAGGTTTTAGATGGTACATTTTCAGAATCAAGCTATTTCCAGGGTCGGGGTATAATTAATCTCTAAAAAAAAATTTAACCCGAAAATGTTAGTTTTGACCAAAAAAATTTACTTGAAAACTCGAATTTTCATGGAAAACACAACTCGAACATAAATAAATAATGTCCTTAGTAATAAGGCAGGAAATGTGTAGGGACATTGGTTGATGTTTGTATTGATATATGCCCATTCAAAACACAAAACTAGCATTTTTTGAAAATCATGAGCAAACTCTTTAGATTGTGTTAGGATGTCTCCCCAATGTGATGCTGCTTTCACTTCTGATGTCAGTTGTAGATGATTGCACAGTTACCCCTTGACAAGAATTGAAGGAGAATACCTATGTGACGTAATTCTAGCTGTATTCACTAAGAACACAGTAAAGGGCCTATTTATTAAACCTTGATTTTTTGGTAGAGAAAAATTTGTAGAATTCAGACGTCAAAGTTGAACAATTCATATGATTCAAATTTTGTCAACACTTTCCCACACCAACTTTTTGGAGCAAAATTTTTGATAAATGAGTAAAATTGGTGGATGGGATTTAGGTTAACTTTGTTTAATTAAAAGAAATTTCTAAATTCGAATTTTAGTAAAACCGACCCCTAAGGAAATTGTTCATGCAACATATTGCCTGAGTTGGATTAGTTTTGTGGCATCTATCAGTTCTGTTGTTGAGAAAACCTAGGAATTTATGCCTGCCAACATTAAACTTGGACAAATAATGACCTCAGACCATAACTGATTGGTCACATAGTCTGAAAGCCTGGATAACTCTAGGATTAGAGGTGATGAATGCATTTCTGATTTATGTTCAAAGCATCGGCAGGTGATATTTAGTGATGGGTGAATTTGTCCCGTTTTGCTTCTCCATGAATTTCGCAAATTTCCTGCAAAATTTGCGGAGTGGGCAAAACATTTGCGAAACCCAGATTCGCCCATCACTAGTGATATTTATAACTATACCTCAATATGTCTGTAGCCTTATAACAAAGTAAATAGGACCTTAATCATAAGTTAGAGAGGGGGCCAACATGGAGTTTATGTTCTCAAAAAGTCTAAAAAACATCTGCTATGTTGCAAGAGTATTGAAGTCTCTAGAGAGAAAAAGAGAAATATCATACACTACACTGGAAAACTATATGTAAATGTGAGAATGCCTCATCACAACAAATTTTGTTTGGTTTGCAGTTTGCAATTAGACATTTCCTATGAAACTTTCTAAGTTTTCAGATGATAACAGAATCTTTGTCATTGTCTTCCCAGTCTCTTCAATTTACAGGGTCTGTCTTCTGGCTGACACACAGCACCTGCTTAAACCTTGCTTCAAACAGATTATTTTGGCTTTGACATTCCAAGACACACTGGAAAGGCACTAGAGGTTTTTTGGAAACCTATTCTTTAATCTAAGATTGTTATCAAAAAACATAGTTTTCACCATGACCCTTTTTGTTTCCTTCTGTGGCATGTGCCAATTATATAACATTTTTATATGGTATCCTATTATAATGCCAATAGGGATGAACGAGGTGTATCTTATATAATTACCTAACATACTGAAGGTACTCAATTTTATTCTGATGTTCTTTTTTTCTTAGATGACCTTCTCTATAATGCTGAGTGAACATGAAATTTAAAATGACAAATGCACCATGATTCCGTTAGCAGTAATAATGCTTTCAATTTGAAAAATTGTCTCCAAAAGAACTGCTTTGACATGTTGTGCACTAAAGGGATTAAATGGATAGGCAGGATTAAAAGATCCAGCTAACAATAAACAACACAACTATAGCATTATTAATATCTCATTTAGCACTGAATAGAAACAGCCTTGGCAAGCCACAGTGTCATCCTCTGAATAAGGCAAAAAAAAAAACATACAAAAGTAACAGCATAGAAAGAATCAGGTGTGTCAAATACAAGTTTGGAGTTTGCAGAAAATCAAGCAGTACATTAAAGTCAAATATTCCAGAATAGACAAAAGTTATATATGAGCATTTTTTGTGTTTTTTTTAAGTCTTGTCTTTGTATTGCCAGGATTTAAAAAAATATTTTTTAACTGCTAATCCAAGCAAACAGAACATGTTTGTGTCAGGGAAATTCGGTTACTGGAGATTACTTGAGGTGAATGATAAAGTTTATTTGACATGAACTTCTTGGATGCTGAACTCACAAAACAGTCCTGAACAAAGGAATCACAGAGTTTTTATAGACTTGTAAAAATGGAGTTACTGGTGGGAGAGCATAGAGATATTGCTCCGCAACACTGAAAATCAAAGAAATGCTCTTACAGCCAATTAGGTGGTTCTGCCTTAAGGCCAGGATACAAGAGGCCAAGGCTAGCTTGAGAACAGAATCCATCCAAGTCAGAGAGGCTCATGGGGTTAATCTGCATACACATAATTTTATTATCTTTTAGATAAGACCATAAATGTATGACTGGCAAAGTGACTAACGCTAGTGAAAATTCATCAACTTTGGCGATTCCATAATGAGCACAGGTGTAACTTCGCTAGTGATGGAGATAGACGCTAGCGTTGATTCACACTCTTACGCCAGGTGAATTTTCACTTTGGCGAATGGGCATAACTCTGTAAATTCACTAAGATGCGGATTTTACTGAACGTTACCTCATTCACCAGACTTGCCTTTGCCAGCTCAGACCAGGCAAAGTGCAATGCAATTTTAAGTGGAAAAATGTTCCCAAAAAACGCTGCGTCTTTTCCTTTTTTCAGAGTGATAGCCTACAAAGGTCCGTGAATTTTTTTTTGAGATACCGGGTTCCCCCCTACATTTTCTAACATATGGAATATAAATTATACACTGGGCTCATGTGTAGGGCAACAACTCTATTTTATTTATTAAGGTTCCCTGGACTTGTCTAATGTAATGTATTTGCTGCAACATATACGTCCATTCAACTTTATCAACTTTATAATTTCCCGTCTTATGCAAATTAGGCAACACTAGCGCATCTTCGCTTTGATTGCCAAATTGGTGTTGTCCTAGCGAAATCTACGCCTGGCGAAGTCTTGCGATGGCTGCAAAGCCATTGCTGGCGACTTTTCACCGGTGCCCCATATCTTGTTTAACCTTCTGGACAAATATTATTGATTCTTTTTCTTAGATGAAAACCAGTGCATGATATAAAGCCTAAAGAGAGGCAAGTCCCAAAAGAGACCAGGCCAGGACAGGTGGCAGGCAAACAAGTCCATATAAGGTATCAACTTTAAAATGTGCATCACCATTTTGTCTTAAACACCTAATAATTTAGTTTAACTGTGACAAGGCAAAAGTAATGGTATAAAATGTAGGAGGGTTTATTTAGCAGGTATAATTCCTGATTGTGTGATTTGTGTGAAATCTTCATGGTAGTTTGGGTCACTTGCTTGGGAATTGGTGCAAAAAAGAAAGGTTGTGGGAGCACTCCATGGCTAATAAAATTGTACCAAAATAGAATGGAAGTGCTACTGATCTGGCCAAATTAACTACAGACATAGATTAAAAGAAGAGAAATTGATCAATGTACAGTCCCTGGCCCCCTGTCATATCAGTAATCTATGCAGATGAAATGGTGGTAATTGAATGAGAACCAATGGAGTAATAGCATTGAGTGTAATAGAGATCATTTACCTATAAATATATTAACTAAGTGTCAATAAGTACCACTAATATAATATGGATTGCCTACCTGTAACCATAGCAATTAAGTGTCAACTAAGTGCCAATAAGTATTAATATCCAAACCAGGAGCTGAGCATACGTAGTTGTTAATATAGTAACTAAGCATCAAAAAGTGCTGTAATGAGGATCACTGACCTGTGAATCTAGCAATTGTCGTTAAGTAATGCTACTTGTACCGGGCACTAAATATTCAAATTAATTGTGTGTTCTTTTGATTATCGGGAAATGAACAATTAGCTTCTCACAGCTAATTTATAGCTGCACAAGGTGCAAATTGTCAAAAGTTAAAAAAAAGTATTACCTGTTAAATAAGCCACCCACACCAATATACAGAACCGGTGTTTTCATTGTTTCTTTTTACAATAATCTATTTTTTATATCGCTTATATGATATTTCTCCATGGAATGCCATATATATAGTGTACTTCTAATGAGTTATAAAGTGTAATTACACTAAGGGGCAAACTTATCAAGGGTCGAATTTCGAGGGTTAAAAAACCCTCGAATTCGACCCTCAAAGTAAAAATCCTTTGAATTTGAATATCGAAAAATACTTAGAAATTTGAATTTTTTTTCATTAAAGGAACAGTAATATCAAAAAATTTAAGTGTTTTAAAGTAATGAAAATATCATGTAGTGTTGCCCTCCACTGGTAAAACTGATCTGTTTGCTTCGGAAACTCTACTATAGTTCATATAAACAAGCTGCTGTGGAGCAATGTCAGAAATTGAAAAACAGCTATATGGCACAGGTTAACTAATGGATAACAGATAACACCATTAGACAGACAGAGCTTATTTGCTATCTGCTGTGTAACTTGAGCTTTTTCTCCTTTGAATGGCTGCCCCCATTGCTACACAGCAGCTTATTTATATAAACAATAGTAGTGTTTCTTAAGCAACACATCAGTTTTACTAGTGCAGGGCAACAATGCATTATATTTTCATTACTTTAAACCACTTTTATTTTTTGACGTTACTGTTCCTTTAAAATTCTTCACTTGAGCTTAGTAAATCTGCCCCAAACCATTCTATAAAATAGGATTTGGAGTGTTTTCCTTTTCCCTTCATCTTATTGGGAAGCTGCAGTTTAGGGTTATATAGTGAATAAAGTACCCCCTATTGTAAAATATAAGGATATTATAAGTCACCGAGGAGTTCCATGACCAAATAAAATCATGAGCCCGAAGGCCTTTTATACAGGTCATGGAACTCGCGGTTACTTCTAATATCCTCATATTTTCAAGCAAAGGGTACTTTATTTAATATAATACACACGTTTTATGTCATGTGACAGAAATGACATCATTCACTAGTCACCGTGGATAAGGATATAATTTACAAGATATTCATGGCTTTTGTGTATTATATTCAGATCAGTGCAAGAAAATGTTTCAGACCGTTAGTATGGAGGAAGCATAGTTGGACCAGACAGAGAATTGCCAGCTGGTACAGTAGGTCCATCTTGCACCTGCCATGTAAGGAGCAGATACATGGGTGGCCAATAGTAATCCACATGCATGGCCAATGAGCAATACCCACTTCATGACACTCAAGTATAAGTGCCTGCTTAATCTACTTAATCTAATGTACTGTGATAGTAGGTGCAACTACTTAGGGGCAGATTTATCTAGGGTCGAATTTTGAGTTCATGGGAGTTTCTAAAAACTCCCATAAACTCCCATGAACTCGAAATAGTCAAATTTGAATTCCTAAAGGGACAGTACATGATACATTTTGAAATTCGAATTCCGTTTTTTTTTTAAAACTCGAATCGAATTTGGACTATTCTCTAGTCGAATTACACCAAAAAATTACACTCGAAAATTTGAATTTTTAAATTCAAAATTCGAATTTTCACTTTGACCCTTAATAAATCTCACTCAATTTTGAGCTCACTCAAATAACTGATTCCAGGACAAACAAAATTTAACACAATAACTGACTTTTGCACAAATCCTGCATGTAGAGAGACATGATGTCTGGTGATTTTTATAGTGTGAGCTCTAATACATCTTCTAGGCAAAAGCCCCCCTATAAGATATATTGGATCTAACTATCAATGAATATCTGACACCCAGCTGCTGCATGAAGAGAGAATGAAGAGAAACAGATGCTGAAAGAGGAATAGTGAAGATAACCTTGATTATTTCAGAAATGGTACCATATTTTTAATTGATTGCATTTAGAAAGTTTCTTATTTCAGTGTGCTGAAGCTTCTATTTTTTGTGATTGTTCTCCTTTAAGTGTAAGTGCCACCAAAATCGATAGCATATTCACTGATCAATGTAATTTCTCTAGGGATAGTGTGTACCTTTGCATGCAGGAAAGGCAATTACTGTACCTCTCTGCAATGATCACTTCTTGGAGAATTTACAATGACAGACTTTTTAACAGGCACTGGAAATAAATTTAATGTTAGATTAAACTTCCTCCGAAATGGAAAGCGCTGAAAGGAATTTGAACGGCAAAGTGAGAGGGAGAGAAGAGCAAGCGAGCGGAACTACTGCTTTAAATTATTCCGACTTACAAATACGTTAAGCTAAATCTTCCACCTAGACGTCAGTCAGGTTTTCAGCAGCAGTAGATTTTAATTAAACTTCAGGAGAGGTACTGTACTACAGGGGGCCGTCTGCTAAAGGCAGCGGGACAATTCTAAGCATCAACATGTGCTATCTGGATTTGATTGATTAACAAGCCCACTACATCATTATTAGGCTCCCTGGGAGGGCAACTAAAAACCTAAGAAAAGTCTAATGGCTTGGTAATACCCCCATATTAAAGAGCAAATAAACATTTGATCCTTTTTTCCCTTCAGAACCATAATCTGCGATGTCTGCAAGTCATAATTGTTAGCAGAATATAATTGTTAGCAGAAAATAATTTTAGCGCACATAAAATATAATTTTCTCTAAGTGGAATCATTAAAAAGATTTGAGGAATCGAGATCTACAAAAGAATAAATGTGTGACATACAGAACCACACGCACTTGCTGTTATACACACATACAGGCACACACACACATGTACATACATATGCTTGCACACTCTCCCATGAGCTCACACACACAGCTCTCCTATGCACACACAAACTTACACCAATTGGGTTATTTATTAAAGTTCAAATTATTCTAGTAGGGCTTTGAAAGGGGAAAACACAAACTTTTCCAGGAAAAAATAAAAATCAAATTTTTCTAGATATATTATACCCTGAAGCTGCACAATAATGAGAAAAATTTTGGATTTTGGGACGATAACTCAAAAAAGTCGAATGATTCGGGGGCAAATCCAAATAAAACCGTGCAATTCAGGTTTTTCACAATTGTATCCAAAATTTCCCTTAACCAAATTTTTCGAGTGGTTTTATTAATAAATAAGGTAAAATTGTGGATGGGAGTTTGGTCAAGTTTATTTTATAGAAATTAGACAAAAAAATTCTAGTTTTAGCAAATAACAGACTTCTTAAGGGATTGCAGGTAGAATCAACTGCCATAAGCCTCATTCTCCGTGGAGCCCAAAGAGAAAAAAAAAATGCAAAAATGCAAAAGAACAGTAATGAAACCCCCAAGATTCATTTTATGTAGTGAAAGGTGTTGCAATCAGAGGACCCTGAGAGTGTAGGGGGCCCCGTAGCATATGGGGTTCAGCGAGGCCCTAATTAAGTCTAGATACACCACTGGTTGGAATGGAAACACCTTATGGAAAGGGCTGACAAATTACAACTTTCAGTTCTATTTTTTTTTTTGTAACTTATATTTTTTATTGAGAAAAATACAAGATGGTTCACAGTAAAGTAATCATTCAAGAAATATAGAATAACAATTCCAGTTGGTATCCTCATACAATAAACGGCAAGTTGGGTACAAAGCTAACACCTGCAAATGTCAAATCCACCCGTATCCCAGCCTACCGTCTAAAAAAGATATCAGAAAGTCACAGTGCGATCTAGTCACTATAAAGAAGAGGAGAACAAATCCCATTTCCCTTTTTTTCACTGTGACCTGATACCTCCTGTGCGAACCAATCTTACAGGCAGTATTCAACCAGCACATAACTTAACTGTACCTGAAGACAGAAAAGGGGAAATAGAGAAAGAAAAAGAGAATAATAAGGAAAAACAAGAGGAAGACTAGTGCTATCCAACATAGGAATCATAAAGGTTCGGCCATTAGTGAGAAAACAATAGACAGTAACAGTATCCAACTCAGTCATCTAGATCCATCAGTTCCCAGGGTGACTTTCAGTTCTATTAGAGGTTTCAGAATCCCCTCAACCCTAGAGTTTTCTTGACTGGATTTGGATTCAGCTGAACCCCCAAGAGCCTGGCAGAACCAAATTCAAACCATTAAAATCACAGGAATTTAAACCACATGAACTTCGAAATTGTTGATCCCCCCCGGAAGTTTGCTAATTTTCCATTTAAAATTAGGATTTGGATTTTGCTTATTTGTGTAAATTTAGGATTCAGATTCGGTTTGGGATTTGGCTGAATGAAAAATGGATTTGGTGCATTCCTAACCACCAAAAAGGATCTCCATGCTCATCAGAAAGTCATGTAGGCAATACAGTAATTTTATTACATTGGCAAAACTAAACACTACCAGTGAATGCATTATAATATAGATGGACAGATATAGATAACCTGCAATGAAGAAGACTAATGTAAAATAATGGAGAAGATAAAGGAAGCCATGGTGCTTACTGGAAATAACTTAAGGGCTGATAAAAAAAGCAAAGTAAATGTAACAGCAGGGATTGTTACTTGGTAACTGTATTGCATGTTTTTCTGTTAATTCATTGATCTGCTGTGCAGTGCTGCATACATACGTAGCCCGATATAAATACAAGTATGCATACATTTGGCAGTGATTATGATGAAATGAGGCATGATTAGGTTATTAATATTGATGGGCGAATAAATTTGCCAGGCATGGATTTGCGGCGAACAAAATTTATCATGCAAAAAATTTGTTGCAACGAAAAAAAAAAAATTTCTGCACGTCAAAATTTCGCACACGTAGAAATTGTTGTGCGTCAAAATTATTCAGGTGCCCATTAACTTTAATGCATTTGGACAAAATAGTCACGCGTATAAAAATTCAATTTTTCGCCCATCCATTGTTATAAAAACAAGGGAGAGGATCAGGCAATGGGATGGAAGGTAAGACTGTCATTGGCAGCAGAAGCAACTTGTTGGTACTTTAGAGTAGAAGACAAACAGAAGCCATCGGTAACGAAGAAGCAGGACACATATAGATCTTTGCTAATTAGAGTGAAATTCAGAGGAAGGTAATTGGAAACAAAACAGGCATAGATTGTTGCTTGTTCAAGGGAAAGCATTATTATCTTTTGTTATAGATGTGTGTATCCCATGTGGGATCTCTACTCAAGACCAGGTTACCTTGAACTATTCAATCTAAACACCCAGGAGCAATAAGCTAAAAATAAAAATAATAACAGCACACTGTAGATTGAATGCTTATATATCGCATGTGCATTTTTTGACCAAAAACCTCGTCCCAGGATTTCTCTGCCCTAGATCTTCTATATCTCCCTGTCTGTCTATCTGTCTTTAAAGCTCTGTATGTCTGTTTGTCTGTCCATTTGTCTGCCCATCTATCCATCCATCTATCCATCCACCCATCCATTTACTGTATTCATACATACGTAGATACAGTACATTTGCAGTACTATTTATTAGCTTGTAGCTATGAATGGAAAGCATTCCACCATGGCCAAAACGACATCTAAATTGCCTTAAAAGTGATTTAAAATAATGATTAAACCAATTTTTGCTTCTGTGACTAGACATCCAGAAGTTTTCGCATTTACAGTTTTTTTAAATCAAATGAATATTAGAAAAAAATGTGTATACGAAAAGATCGTACGAGTGCAAGATGTGCTGATGAGTTTTATTTCTCCCATCTAAATGAGATACAGTGTTTGTGTACAGTTTCTCCAGTCTGATATGTTGACATTTTAATTACTTATATTGTCCCGGTGTATTTATTCAACAGACTGTTGCCTTCAAACCTAAAGTATGTTTATTACTTTAATAAACTTTGCAAAGAAATAAAAATTAGACAAAGGGTCTACTTCTTTAGTGTAGAGAGGCAACCTGTGATCAATGTCCCCTCTCAGTTGTGCGCTCATGCACACAAATTTTGAGGCCAACACACAATTTTGTGTGAAAACACACAATTTTGGATTTATTCTGACCATTTTTTTTTTAAAAATGTGGACACAAAAGAATTGTTTGCACACAATAGTCACACAGGAATAAAAGGCAAAAAAATAAAATCAAATTTTTACTTTCTTTCAATGAAAAATAAACTCCAATATACTTTAATTGAATAATGTCTACCATTTTTATAAGAAACCTGACTGTATGCAGTAAGATTTTCCCTTCATTTTCTTGCTGACTGCTTTGGATAGGAAACTTCAGACGGTCACTAACTGCTCTACAGGGAAATGATCATACTTTCAAACAGCAGGGGGCGACAGTGTAGAGATTTGTATCCACAGCAGTCAGAGCAAGTAAATGAAGAAGGAATGTCACTGCATACAGTCATGTTTCTTATAAAAACAGTACAGATTTATTATTGTGGATAGGTTTCTGTTTCAGTTAATAAAGTAAAAATAATATTTTATTTTTGCCTTTACATCTTCTTTAATGTTTCCGACTCCAGCTGCAGGGACAAAGACATGAAGCTAGATTTAAACAGATAAACTGGAATTCAATTTGGAGGATTGTTCTGAACAGTTGGCGAAAGTTTGTATTAAACAATACAAAAACTAAAAAATCCATATTAGATTACATGACAACACAGGAGCCAGTGCTGTCTGCACATTTTGATTATTAATCAGTCTTGCTGTATCAGTTTCTGGCAGATATTATTAGACATTTGCTGTTTTAATAATTGATGACGATCCCTAAGCAGCCCAGACCACACTGAGCATGTGCGTGGTCTTGGTCTTGGAAAGATGTTTAACAATTGCAAAACGGGACCCCGTGTGGCCAACTTTGAAAGCATAAATCATTTGTTTAAATAGGCTTCTGGTGCAGTAAGTTCATGTTTATGTTTTTTATATACAAAATACAGCATTTCTAGAATTTATTCTATTTTAGACTTTAGTTTCCCTTTAAAGGGAAAACTGCTTGTGACCTCCTGCAGTGAGGGAATTTATCATGTGACACACTCATTTTAATGCTAAACACCAAGACAAAAAATTAATAAAGGTATAGGGTTAGGCTTTCAATAGGAGCATTTGACAGTCTAGCGATACTCGTCAGTGTCAGACTGGGTCTCCCCACACCCCCTCCCAACCTAACTCCCCCCCTCACCTTGTTTTACCTGTTTTGCAATGTGATCATGGCCAGTAGGGAAGGTTAAGGAGTAGCGTCCACTTAGATTTTTCCCAGAGTCCCACCGGCCTAGTCTGACTTTGATTGTCACTCAAAAATACTTTGGTCAAAAATAAATGGTGGATAATTCTGACCATTTTATTGTTCCGGCTTGACAAACTGTAAATTGCCCTGTGAGAGAGCACCCTAAATTGCCCAGTCTGCCATTACAGACTGGGCGAAAAAAATCTGCTGTGTTGGAAACATTTCAGAATAGTCATGTGCATAAACATTTTCGTGTGTTAAAATTTACTTTAATGCATTTGGCCAAAATAGGCACACGTATAACAATTTTCGCGGGCATGGAAAATAATTTTGACGCCCCTTGACTTCCATGCGTTTTGCTAATTTTTCGCCGTTACCCGCGGGAAATTCTCTATTTTTCGGCGAATCAAAACTGGACAAATTTGCCCATTACTACTAAAGAAGCAAACAAAAATGTTTGCCAACAGCAAAGTATTATGTTACTACAGCTGAACCATACACCAGTAAAGATGTCCCACAATGTGGCTGCAATTCTGCATATTTACAGCAGATCACTAGCACATCACTGGAAAACATTTTTCTCCCTCAATAAACAATGTTATTCCCATGAATGAGAGGCATTTATTGATTGGTGTTATGTAAGCAAGAATTCTGTCATTTTCATGATCATGATTGTGAGTCAACGGATGAGGTAACTTCAATAGAGCTCTCATGGTTGCTTCCACTCATATAAAGTATGAAGATAAACAAGCTTCCTTCTGCAGTATAACTTTAGTAATAATAATCACAGCAAACCTAGTTGTGTATATTAATGTCCCCTAAACATCTACAGTATGCTGTGCAGAGCTTCCATCTCTAGCTGGCTTAGGCTGCATCTTAACTGAGCTCATGAGTGTGTCTGCTACCTTCTGTTGAGCCCTGAATTTTATAAGATTGGCTGTGCCAGTCATGTTTTAATTTTACAGCTTTTGCTTGGTTCATCAAGGTCACTTTATTCCTCCTTGGCCGAAATCTCTCTCTCTCTCTTTCTTTATTTAGTGATGGTTCCCAGGAGCTCAATTTGAGGCCTACTGTTTCCTTGTTATACTTCAGAAAATTGCTCCTAATATTTAATTCTCCAGTTTTGCATAATGTTTCCTTGCAGATAGTGCAAGGAGCACAGTGACATCTGCCACTGATAATTGTCTATTATGTGAGATATGAATGTGTCTTTAGGCTTTGGCAAATCAACTGATAAATCATTTCCTATAAACTAATTTTTCATTATGGGAGGATTGTGCGTTTTCTTTCTCATAAACTGTCTATTATTTCCAAGCCCGTGTAATCACTGTCGGCATTTCAGCATTTTGTTTCCATTAGATTTTCTATGCTGGAAGTCTCAAGTAGAAAGGTTTTTAATATTTGTCTTGTCTGCGCATGCTGCGTTTTAAAATGTATAGTTAATAGGAGATTACATTTATAAACCTGAAAACATTTATAAAAAGGTTCTATATTTGTATTTTCATGAATCATTAAATCTGCAATCTTGTTGGCGCTATATAAATAAATGATGATGATCTGCTATGGGGTTGTTTATTTGTCTAGAATTTTTCAGTCAACCCACTTAGGGGCAGATTTATCAAGGGTTGAATTTAGAGTTGATGGGAGTTTATAAACAAAATTTCCATTCAAAAACTTAAATTGAATCGAGTTTTGTCTGCAAAAAACCTAAATTTTCAGGATGCCTCCAAACAACTCCAAATTGATTCCAGGACGTTTAAAATGGTGAATAGTGCATGATAAATTTCTAAATTTAATTCAATTTTTTTTAAAAACTGGAATCGAATTTTAACTATTCCCTAGTTGAATCGGAAATTTGAATTTTTAAATTCAAAATTTGCTTATTTTGCTAAGGCCTTCTGCTAAAATATCTGTGCAGTAGGTAGCTCATATGATTTGTATACCGCCCCACTAAATATTTTCTAAACTATCTTCCAAATTTTAATTGGACTAGAACTGTGGTATAAAGAATTTTGTGGACATGCATTTTCCAGAAGAATTCAGCTTATCTGCACCCATCCTCATCAGGATGATATGTTGGGAGAAGTCTAAAAAAAGAAATTTTACTCCTGGGTTAATAGGAGTCTCAGTAACTGCTACTAGTTGCTACTGATAAACAAAATTCTGTTATAAATTCACATGTGGGTTCCAGTCACAATGTACAGAGTCCTCCATGGTGGACTATTTCGAGTTTCTCCTATACCCTGAATCTAGACATTTGAGTTTCTATACTGATGGAATAAATCAAGAATATTAATTCTCTATCCTCCACATTGGAAGTGTTCAATCACAAGAACTAGTCCTTGACTGGCTAAGCATCTTTGATAAGATCTCTTTACCACAGCTTCCAATGAAGTCAACTCCTACACCATGGGTTTCTTCTTGGGGCTTTCTTTCTACCTCAGGCTCTTGGCACCACTCACCCTTCTCAATTTGTCTCCTTTTTTATACCAATGGGATTGTCACTCACAGGTCTTCACTCAGTGGGGCTCCAATACTTTCTTTTTACTTTTGAAATTGAATGCTCATGATGCTGTTATTTAAATTATACTTTACAATATCCTTTACAATACTTATAAGTGGATTCCAGTAAAAAAGAACAATTTGATTAAAGGGTTTTATTATTTGCTTTAGTCTAGAGCTATTGGATTCTGATAGGAAAAATGAGGGGTGGAAAAGCAGAGTGATGGTTAGGTGGAAATGATCCTATGAATTATAATGCTATGCAGTGATCCCCAACCAGTGGCTTATGAGCAACATGTTGCTCTCCACTCCCATTGATGTTGCTCCCAGTAACCTCATAGTGAATGCCCATTTTGAAATCACTGGATTAAATTCAAGTATTGGAGCCATAAAGACACTCTAACAAAGCATCCTACAGACTTGGAGTCCACATGGGGCTATCAGTTAACCTATTATATCCCTTATTTGGCATCCCCAATAAATTTTTGTTGGTTTGTGTTGCTTCCCAATTTTTTTTATGTTTGAGTAAGGCTCAAGGGTAACAAAAAGACTGGGGACCCCTGATATTATAACTAGACTTGACAAATAGTGCTAAGAAACATACATAAGTCTTAGCAATGTCAATTATCCTGGTCCCTGGGAAACATTGACATTGAATTCAGTGCTTGTCTAGGGAAAAACCTGCAGATGATGATGATCTGTAGAATTATATGAATTGCACTATATCTTCATTGTCCCAGTTGTGATTCTATAAATAATACAATCTCCTGTATGGTAGCACTCCATTGCAATCTACTGATCGCTAAAGGAACTCCAATAAATGACTATTTCACTTGTTTATCTATGTGTCTGTTTATTTCTAGATGGAAAATCCTATATGTCCTTTATGTATTCCAGCTTGTGTTTTTTTATCTCAGCCATACACAATGCTGTCTCACAATGCAAAATCAACATTAGTTTAAATTTATTAACCCCAAGGTTCCTTATTAAGATATGACAAAAGAATGGAAACTGAATAGAATTCAGTTGCAGGGCAACTCATTAATTGCGAGGCAGAAGCTTGAAGCATTAACGTCATTGCAGAATGTCTCAATCATAAAAGTACAATAGCATTCAGAGAAACATTAATTCACAGATTATTCATTATATAAAACATGTCATCCTATGCTATTTTCAATGGAGAAAAAGACTACAAAATCAAATGTAAACACTATGTTGACAAAGCTAGTCTTTGTGATACACACAGGCTATTTTCTTTGAAACTATTGACTATTTGTTAGGTACAGATGTTGTGCACAATACTGGATTACTTTCAAAGGAAAACAGGTTTAATGATTTTTTTAAAGGACAACTAAAAAAGAATCTGTACCATGGGGGCCCTGGTTTGGTCATTGTTCAGATTTATAATAATAAAATGATTTTCATTGCCTACAATAAAGTTATGTTGTTAAATTTCAGGAACCAGAGACTACTTGAGGTGAAAGACAAAGTTTAATGAAACACCCTACATGAATTCTGAACAAAGCCTCAGAACCCCAAACAAAGAAATCATAAACTATGCAATTTATGACATGAGCACACATGGGAGTAAAAAAGAGCTACAATTGAAAGATATTGGTAAGAGATATCACAGCACAGAAAATCAAAGAACTGCTCTTACAGCCAAGCAGGTGGCTCTGCCCTCAAGGCCAGGGTACTAGTGACACTGACCAATGCTAGCTTAAAGGAGAATTCAAGCATAAAGTAAAAAAAAAACCCTACCCTACATAGACCCCCCTCCCTCCTCCCACCCAGCCTAGCTGCTACCAAGGGCAAATGCCCCTAACTCTTTACTAACCCCTCTGTGCAGATTCTGCCCAGCAGAGTTCATAGCAGCCATCTTCTTCGCTTCGGCAATCTTCTGGAAGTAAGTGCCGTATCAGCGCATGCGCAATTGGAGCAATTTTATATTTCGCAACAACTGCTCATGTGCCAAAAGTGCTGCTTTCATTCAGAAGAATACCGAAGAGCCAGAAGATGACTCCATTGGACAGAATCTGCAACAAGGGGTAAGTAAAGATGTAGGGGCATTTGCCCAGGGTAGCAGCTAGGCTGGGGGGGGTCTATGTAGGGTAGGGGGTCGGAATTTTTTTTACTTTATGGATGAATTCTACTCTAAGACAAGGATCTATCCAAGTGAGGGGGGCTACCAGGTGAATCTGCATACACAGAATTTTGTTTATCAGTAGTAACTAGTAGCAGTCATTGAGACTTTTTTTAGACTTCTCCCAACGTATCATCCTGATGAGGATGGTGTAGATAAGCTGAATTCTTTTGGAAAATGCATGTCCACAAAATGTATTTTACCACAGTTCAAGTCCAATTAAAATTTGGAAGACAAGTGGGGCGGTATACAAATCCTATGAGCCACCTACTGCACAGGTATCTTAGCAGAAGGCCTTAACAAAATAAGTCTATAAAGCAGCTTTTATGGTTTCATTTGAATGTATAAAATGATATTATAGATCAGCTGCAGTATTTTGGATCAGTTCTGTTTCAAAAATAAAAAAAATCATTAGCCCAAGAATAATGATGGTTGATCAGCTCCCCAGACTAACGGGCAGTTTCCTCTGCATGTCAACTTTCGACGGTACAAGCAGCCAACTGTTCATATAGGCACTTTCCCAAAAATCAGTTTGCCATTCAATGGCAAACAAGCTAAAGTATTTCTGTAAAAATGTAACTTACTAACCTCTCACCTTCCTTGTCATCCCTGGTCACATAGCAGGAGCCCCAGCCAGCAGAAATCATTTAACATTGAGCATTTTTATTGGAAACAGTATTTTATTGGCTTTGATTCAGAATTTAGTTCACATGGCTATGATTGCCATTGTTCACACAGTGACTGGGCAAATACTTCTGCCACCTCAGTTAAACAGGGTAGTTTGCCATATGTCCAACTCTGAAGCTCAGCATGAAAAATATTGCCTGATAGAAACCAGGTGATTGGAACAAAAGACAATGCTAAATCTTCTTTCAGCAACTATAATAGCAAACATTTAGCTTTTTAGCTGCCATTCCCAGCACCCTCAGATTGCCTTTTTGGAATTATTGGTTGTATACTCCAAATCTATGTTCTTAAATATGCAGAATAAAAAAATAATAAATAACCATAATAATTGAAATAAGGGCTGATTTTTCACTAGAATACAGCAACATATGTTATGCATATGTACATTCTTAGCTGAATTAGGCTGAAGCTGTTGATGTTGGGCAATACATGTCTGGCCTATGATCAGACCTCATCCCACAGTGAGGGCAAATAAGCATAGTCAGGTGATCCCACTATTGGCCAATAAAAGGGCAACTAAGTTTGGAAGTTTTAACCTTGAAAGCAGCAAGCAAGTGAAGCAATATAATCTAATGATTCAGATTTAAGTTGAGTGTAGGACTGGCCAGACCAGGGATGACTTTGACATAGCTGGTCATCTTAAATATATTGCAATATATGGGCAAACAATCCCTGTTTTGTTTAAAGGATAACTCATTTTTAGTAGCTTAAGGCCCAACATGTATCAATGTCTCTCTCTCTCTCTCTCTCTCTCTCTCTCTCTCTCTCTCTCTCTCTCTCTCTCTCTCTCTCTCTTTATGAAAATATATAAAAATAATTTATAGAGCCATAATTATCTTCATAACACTGTTTAACAATACAAAATCAACATTATTTTAAATTCAGTATCCCCAGTGTTCCTAATTAAGATATCACAAAAGCATAGAAGCTGAATAAGATTAATTGGCCGGGCAATTCGTTAATTGCAACACATGCATTGCTGTTTTACATTTATAAAACATGTAAACCAATGTAATTTTTGGAAACATTTTTGGAAAAAAATATCAGATAAAAGAAATATATGTTTAGATATGTTGAGATACTCTTTGTAGTTTATGGTTAGATATTTTCTGTTTATTATTTGTAGAAATGAGTTGTAGATGTTTTGTCTTTGTACAGAAATATATGGCGGTGTAGAAAAGGGATTAAGGTTGATGTATTGGTTGATTAAGCTATCCATATAATTCATGGACCATGTCTTGAGGGCTACTACTCTTAAGTTAAACCTGCAAATCATAGGCGTGTACCTGAGTTTCTTTTTTTGTGTGAAGGAGAGAACGTTGTGCCTGGAGAAATTATTTACCAGAGATGGAGCTATCTGTGAAGATGATTTGGGGTCCGGCTGTCTGATTGAGAGGGTTGAACTGTGGGTAACGGGGTGCTAACTTGTGGTGTTCCAATGTACATATCAGATGTGAAAAGAAATCACCTTCTCCATGATTTGTTATGATAGTTTCATGAATTGGGATTGACATGTAATCCATTGTCCATCAGCCTCATATTTTTTAAACTGGTTAAGGCACCCCCTACTTAAATAGACAAGTTTGTCAAGGGGAAGGACATAAAATAATAACTAGTGATGGGCGAATTTGCACCATTTCGCTAATTCGCGAAACTGCGCACATTTTTTGACATTTTTGCGGGCATTTTTGACGCCGGCGTCCGTTTTTTTTTTGACGCTGGCAAAATTTTTTTTGATGCCGGTGAATTTTCTTGGGCAAATTTTTGCAGGCGTTTCGCAAATTTATTCACTTGCGTTGAATCTCACAAATTTGCCGCAAATTCGCCCATTACTAATAATAACAGTCATTGAAGGATATACAGATGTCTGCCAGAAACAATGCGATCCACCAACCCTAGAAGGCAAGCATCTGGGTATTTACTATTTGCCAATTGCAAGCTTTGCTTTGTAAAGTCCACACCTTTACATTATTTTCATGTCTTATATATTCTTAGATTATCTGCAGATGGCCTTTAAAGTGTTACAAATGATGTTGGTCTGCACCTCTCAGTCTAGCTTGTTGGATGTTAAGATTAAAGGAGGAGGAGTGGATTTTGATCATGGCAAAAGTCAGGCAAAAATGGAAGAATGAATAAAAATAGAAAAGATTGGGTGACATTTTATGAAACGGACTATCTGTAACATACTAAAAGTTATTTTTTTTTGATATTCATATATTGTGTATTTACATTTACGGTTTCTGCCTTAACAAAGGAAATGTGAAAATATGAATTTTGAGGAATTGTTATTGCAATTTTTTCATAGACATCCTATGAAATGACATTATAGGTGCAAACTATTTTTTTTCTGTATCTACAAATTGGCATACGTCTAATACTGGAATTCCAATGAGCTTACACTGCTTTTTTCTGTGTCCTTCCTCACTAAGAGAGTCCTCTCATCAAACCAGGAACTGAGAAGTGTCTCAATATGTTTTCCAGTAAGCAGGCAATAAAGTCAAGTAACAAAATGATAGTAAAAGTCAACGAGCTTCTTCTAGATTTTCCTTGTTTGCCCTGCACTTTAAATAGTCTAGTCTTCTGATAGATGAACACTTCTTCTGACATATCGGTATTAATATATGGTTTATGATGATTAAAATTTGATCTACTACAGACACATCAATATAATCACAAGCTTGAATAGTGATTCGGAGCAGATGGAATCAAATTGTAGCATTTCTATTTCAGTTTTACAGCCTTTATCTATTACCAATACAGACGCCTTTATGAACACCCTTCTGGCTGTGAAGGTGTCAGTTGGGGATAGATCTTATCTTCCTTTCACAATTTTTTCAGTCAATACACATCTATTCCATTATTCTTTCCTTCAAAGAATATGGTTTGTACTATGTCTAATAAAAGTCATCCCCGAATTTTTTTCTGCAGGGAATCTGATGATTTTGAACTTAACCTTGAGTGTAAAAACAAGTGGATGGAGTCAAAATAAGCGTCCTCTGTCTACACTGTCAATCAAGCACAGACATGGTGAGGGGTGGGTTTAAATGTTTGTACCAGGTCTACTAATCCATAACAACCAATCAGATGTTTGTTTATTGATACGTGATCAATTGTAGCTTTTCATTTATTGCTATGGGTAATTAGTTCTGGTACAGACTTTGTGACCTTTATGACAAGTTGCATATTAATTCAACATATGCTAGTTATGATAAAATAAAGAAAGTCAAATTAAGTGATTGAATTCATCCATAATGTATTAATTCAAGTTATCTCATTAAAGAGTTTGTGTTCTTTCCTGTACCAGACCACAAAGGTTAATATAAAGCCCCATGTTTTCAACTGTAATAAATAGAGATCTTAAAAAAAGGTTCTTAGTGGTAAAGCTTTAATTTTCATGTGTTATTTTTAATACTGAACCTCATAAATGTTATCAAATACCTCACTCAAATATTCCTTAAAGGGTTGCTTCACTTTTAATTTAACTTTTAGTATGTTATAGAACTGCCAATTCTAAGGAACTTTTCAGTTACTCTTTATTATTTTTTTTTTAATTATTTGCCTTCCTTCTGACTCTTTACAACTTTCAAACAGGGGTCATTGACCCCATTTAGAAAACCAAATGCTCTGTAAAGCTATATTGCTACTTTTGATTGCTCATCTTTTTTCAGGTGCTCTCTGATTCATATTGAAATGAATGTATGGTTGCTATGGTAATTTGGACCCTAGCACACCGATTGCTGAAATTGCAAACTAGAGAGCTGATGACTAAAAAAGTTAAATAACTAAATAAAACACAAATAATAAAAAATGAATAGCAAATGCAAATTGTCTCATAAAACCACACTCTGCATCATAATAAATGTTAACTCAAACGTGCAAAAACCATTTAATTGTGTGGTTTTGACATCAGGTTGTAGATTGGGGTGCCCTATGTGTCTAGCAGTCCATTTTTTTTAGCCCTACTTGACCTCAACCCAGCAAACCTCCATATTTATAGGCCTATGCCTGCCCTGCTGTAACATCACTGAAGGGGAGCAAATCTATAAAAGGAAAGCCTGAAGGCTGAGGTGGGACACACTAAGGTCATGGGTGGGATGGGTACATGGAAGAGTTCCACAAAAGTTGTGTGGAAGGCAACCCGAACCTGCCAGACTCACTGGTTTCAGCTGTTACATCACCAGTGCCCAGGTTTCCTACACTGCTTTCCTTATTGATACTGAGAGATTTAACTCAGTAAGACCCATAAAACATAATTGTTTTGTGTTGTTGCATCTAGAACAAGCACTGTAGTAATCACATTGCAATGCTTACCTTGATTAGACTCTTACATCTTTGTAAGTTATTGTATCGCTGGCTCAGATACATATCTACACAATTAACCAAATAGACTTTTGTTATTAGATAATTATAATCTCAACATATTAATAAAGTGGCCAAAATCAAGGAAGGCCAATTGTACATAAAAGCTATCGAATGTTCTTTTTGACAAAGATGGGCCAGTGGAGACTTAAAAGAAAGCCATAATGTTAGGCATTCATTCTTATTCATTGAATTTACTTGGCATGCCTTCATAAGATACTGTCAGCCTTCACCTGACAGTCTTTCCCTATGATAGCAACAGAAAAGCAACCTAATGTCAGTTTGAGCCACAGGTGAGTGGTTAGCAAGTAGGAGCCTAGGTGCTTTATAACACTGGTAAAGCAAATATTTGTTAAAGAGAAGTATGATTTATTGACAAAGATAAAGGCAATATAACAGGTAAGACAAAATATATATATATAATACCAGTGGTCAGAGGCAGGCGGCAAACAATAACAGGTCCATAAACCAGCAGAAGGTCTGGGCAGGCAGCTGGCAAGGAGGCTGAAGACAAAGGAAAGTCCAATTAACAGACTGAGGTCAATACCAGTTCAATTTTTGGGATTTTTTCCCAAAATAGTTGGATTTTTGGGGTAATTCCATTGCAGACCACAGAAGCTTCCAAATAGGATAGGAACCTCTGCCATAGGCTTTTACACAACCTTGGCAGGTCTGGGATGGCTTTAATAAATCTCAAAAAAAGAAAAAAGAGTTTTTCGACCAGAGTTTAGTAAATAACCCGTTTGATGTTAATGAGGTGGGTGGCGGAAGAGAGCAGCAGGGTGAGATAACATGTCCATCAACATAGCTGACGCACATCAACTCTGAAAATCCCCAGTGGCTGAGAAGGATAATACAGGTAAAGTTGAGCATACCGACTGGGGTTTGAATCTTGGCAGTTCCTGACATTTTCTCATGAAGCTCAACATGATGTTTTGTATGTTCTTCTTGTCACAGGAATTACATTTACTTCCTTTATGGACTTGTTTCATGTGGTAAAAAAGAAGAGGTTTATCCATGCCAGTGGTGTTTTATTAGTTAAATCCCCCACTATTTCACAAGTGACTTCTTTGTTGTGTGTTCATAAGTTACAGTAGGTTGCACAGTGCTATAGTGATTCTGATTATTGTCTATTCTGGTCAATATCATTCTCCAGCAGAGTATTATGTTTTTAGCATAGACTGACAAGTGTTGCTGGGATGATTTCCAGCAGTTTACTATGGCCATTAATATAGACTGGCAAGTATTTCACCAGTTATTATTTCTGCTAACAGCTACCGCTGTGCATTATGTGAACACTGCTGACTTTTTTTCTGGGAGTTTCTCAAAATGTATTAGCACCCCAACATGAAGAAACAGAGATCAAGCAATCTGATAAGAGATGTATATCAACCCACAGAATCTTTACAACAGATTAAATTTGGGCTGGAGAATGGTCTACATGAAAGGAGTTATGTAAATGTCTGTGATGCACCAGCAGAGCTACTTCTTTTGCCTGTCATTAAAGGAGAAGGAAAGTCATTTTAGTCTTGGAGGTGCCAAAAGGTAGGCACCCCCAAGTGATCACATTTATTTACCTGACACCCAGGGCCTGTGAACCTATCAGGAGAAAACTGCACCACGCCGGGGCTAGTCCAGCGATCACCACGGAGCAATTTTCATCCTTTTTCTTCTTTCTATAAATTTCTCGGAGCAGACACATGTGCAGTAGAATGAAATAATCAGCTTTTTCGCTAAAGTTTGGCTTTTCGCTCTACTGCGCATGCACAGGCGCAGAAAGAAAGAAGAAGCCGGAAGATCGCTCCGTGGTGCTCACTGGAAGAATCCCATGCCGGTGTAGTTTTCTGCTGATAGGAGCACCATCTTGGGATGTCAGGTTAGTAAATACGATCACTTGGGATGCCTAACTTTTGGCACCCCCAAGTATAGAAGGACTTTCCTTCTCCTTTAAGGGGTAAAATGTTGCTCCCTTTAATGCTCTGACATTTGATCTTTTGTGAGTTTATATCCTGAATCCTTTTTATAAGGGATGACAAGAGTTCTTTTTTTCCCAGAAAGGAAATAGAGGCAGACATGCATACAGAAATACAAGAGATCACAACGTAATTGTAAATAAAGTAAAAACATGACTTTAAATAATATTATACTGCACCAAAAAGGACTGCATTATAACCACAGTGCTAAGTTCTCCTTCTAGAGCCAGGTTCTGGCAAAATAGTTTGGAGAATGTCCATTATGTCTATTTTCCTATCATTCGCCTTTCTTTACTATTAATTATTCAAATGAATACATTCATTGCCAAAATAAATAAATACGCTTGGAAGTCTTGGGACAAATTGCAAGTTAGTTCTATTTGACAATCTGATAAACATTAACTGGAACCTGCCAGGTCCATTTAAGCACCAAGGAGAGTGATGTCTGTCTCCTGGATTTAATTGCAGGCTGCCTAGCCATTCATTGTGGAACAGATATGTTGGACAGACCATGACTGCAGAGAAAATTGTCTTCTCTGAATTTTCTTGGACCAAACCGCCTGCAAAATGTATTCTGTTTTTTTTGCACAAAATGCTGTCAGTGATTTGGGAAACAAAAGGCTTGATAACAGTTTTATGCTTCCTTTACAAAGGATATAAAATACAAACAAACCACAATGCCAATGGCAACAGCAATGAAATGATTGTCCCCAGTAATCTACAAATGGCACATCATGTATTCTCCCTATTTACACAATTGATTGCTCCACTTTAACAAAATAAGGTTCATCCAATGGCCTCACGAGATTGCATAGGAAATTATTATCCTAAATATGTCTTGATCAGACAGGTTCAGTCCATACTGTCACTCTTATCCACCTATGGAATGCATTGAACTGGTTATCAAATGTTTTACTGCAGTAAACGCTGATCATTTTATTTTATGGAAATACAACCATTTCTAGGATGCCAGCAAATGAGATTACTAGACTGTGTTCAGTAAAAGCTCACAGGCATTCTTCCTGTAAACTTTAAAGTCTCAAGCTATAGCTCCTGGTGTTCCTAGAAATTCAGCTGAAGATGTGTAGGCACATTATTTTGCCCTCAAGCCGTGCCCCCTACAACAGATGCAGATTGTTGCCAGAATCCTAGTTGCTGCTTGTACCATGAGAATAATTAAAAGAAATTCCAAGTCCTTGGGGGCCTGTGCTCACTAAGACATGCCGTGAGCACTTTGGTTTTGAAACTTCCTTTTACATAAACATTTTCAAATGAAGAAGAATTTGCAGCACTTTGGGCACCCTTTTTCTTCTGGCTTTTCCAACACATATCAGCTTATGTCAGTTATAGTTTGTATTTATAAAGTGATATCAGAGTGAACGACTCGAGATATAGAGATGCCACTGAGGCAAAGTTTAACATGGGAAACATTTCAAAAGCTTTACCACTGCCTGTGTTTCACTACGTTATAAGGGGTAGCTTTAATTGCAAAGAATTACATTATAAGACCCAAGGCAATTTAAGGCTCACTGTTATAAAAATAACAGTACAGGAATGTGATCCGCTATCCTGAAACCCGTTATCCAGAAAGCTCTGAATTATGGAAAGGCTGTCTCTGGGGTTGCCACCCAAGGCCAGGGCCGTTATTACATATTCACCAGCAATTTAGTTGCCAGTAAATTTGTAACACCCTTAAAGTCCTTGGCCCACCCCCAATTCACTTAAAACGTATCTCATTGCCTGATGTGGCTCCGCCCACTTTTGGGTCACAGTACACGCCCCACCCCCTTTTGCATCACCGTCACCACTGGCCGGTAAAAAGTTTCTAAAAAGGTGGCAATCCTAGCCTTTTCCCATAGATTCCATTATAACCAAACTTTGAAAAATAATTTCCTTTTTCTCTATGATGATAAAACCGTCCCCATCCCAAACAAAATATAATGAATCCTTATTGGAAGCAAAACCAGCCTATTGGGTTTCTTAAGGGGCCCATTTACTTAGCTCGAGTAAAGGAATAGAGGAAAAATACTTCGAATTTCGAATGTTTTTTTTGGCTACTTCGACCATCGAATGGGCTACTTAGACCTTCGACTTTGAATCAAATGATTCAAACTAAAAATCGTTTGACTATTCGACCATTCGATAGTCAAAGTACTGTCTCTTTAAGAAAAAACTTCAACCCCCTAGTTTGCCACTTAAAAGCTACAAAGTCAATGTTAGCCTATTGGGAAGGTCCCCTTAGGCTTTGGTAGCTTTTTTAGGTCGAAGAAAAAGCATTCGATCGATGGATTAAAATCCTTTGAATCTAACGATTCAAAGGATTTAATCGTTCGATCGAACGATTTTTTGTTCGATCGTTCGAACGAACAAATAGTGCTAATTCCCTTCGACTTTGACAGTTGAATATCGAGGGTTAATTAACCCTCGATATTTGACCCTAAGAAGATTTGCCCCTTAATGTTTACATGATTTCCTAGTAGACCTAAGGTATGAAGATCCGAATTATGGAAAAATCCAATATCCAGAAAACCCATCCCATGTCCATAACATTCTGGATAACAGGTCCCAAATCTATTACAAATAAACAATGTATAATATTCAGGAAACTAGTATATTGGACATTTTCTTAGAATTCCATGACCCGTATAATAATAAATATATAATTTTAGGTCTATACAATATAAAAGAATGAATACATTCATAGATATATATTTATACACTATTGATATACTATAGGGCTGATTTATCAATGTTTAAATTCAAAACTTTACCTAGTTTTTTGCTCTGAAACTCACACTTTCGAAAATAGAGTTTTCAGAGATTTATTAAGCACAGAAAAATTGAAAACTTCTAATAAAAAAGTTTTGCATATAAAAGCTGATGAGTGCATGTAGAGGTCAATGTGAGTTATGTTAGGCAAAAATGTAAATTATTTTTTTCAATATGAGTTTTTCAAATGTTTTTGAGAGTTGGTAGAAAATGATGAGTAGAGTACAAATTTTCTTCCTTCATGTTTTCTTATCAAGTTTTTTATAGTTGTTTTTTCAAAAATAAGCACAAAGTTTATTAATTTTATTCAAATTCGATTTTGAATAAACATCTAAATTCACAAATTTAATTTTGATAAATAAGCCTCTAGGTCTTATTATACAAGTTATTTTAAAAACATTATATTACGTATATAATACCAATTGCCAAAACAGTATTTTACAACTATTTTAAAATAAATGTCTTCTATTTCATTGACATTTGCATGATAGCATGCAGTTTTATCACATTATTAATATTCATTCTGGAAGCAAAATATTAGCTCATGCCCTTATTAAACTCTTCCATTCATGCACAAGTGCCTACATATTTTAACAAATGAGATTTACGGTCATTTAATACAAACGCATTAAACTCAAAGTTAGACCCTGAATCGCATCACAGTTTATCTGAATGTGGGATTTAATTCAGTGCCAACTGCATTAGATGTATCTACGTACAAGGGGTCTTAGGGCAAAAACTATCCTTGCTATATATGTTTATCTGTAGACTAGCATGCTAAAGAAATAATAGAGCTTGTCCAGCCAAATTATTATAGTATGTATTTATTTATTTTGTATTAACACAAAATTGTTACAACATGGATATAGCTTAGGTTTAGGTTCCTCTTAAAGGAGAACTAAACCCCCTAGTAAAAAAAAAGCCCCCCTTAACTGCCTGCCACCATCCCCCCTCCACCGCCCTCTCTGCTACGGGGAAGAAGATGGTGCTGGGGGAACTCCACTACGCTGCTCTGCGGATTTGGGTAGCATAGATGACCTCATAATTCAGCCATTTCTGAAATAATACAGTATGCAATATTTTCGTCTTCTTTGTTAGGTGATTGAAATAGGAAACACAGTCTTCCCAATTTTCAAGTGGAGTACAAATATCAATGTATGCATGTACACTATTTATTTAATTCAACTCCTGGATGTGTTTGTCTTTATACTTCTACTTATTATGTGACTCAGTGATCAATACAAAAAACTCTAGGAAGCTAGAGGGAAACACTTAAATTTAGAGGTGGGTGTGTAACTATGTATAGTTCAAGATTAGGTGGTCAATATCAGATGGAGCCAACTCTGATTAGTTTTGTCATAAAATGTATGGAATTGCTTATACAGATGAATAGAAATTGATCTGTAAGTCAAGCCACATTTCCTTTATATGTTTCTAAAAACAAATGCAAAACTATTAAAACTAATAAACATTATAGAAATAACCTTGGTTGAAAATGTGTTATATTTGAGAAATGGGTAACAGGTTGAGATGATCTAACATCTGAACCTTTGATTTGTTTTAATGAAAAATGCTGATAACATTAAGGGGGGTATATATTAAAGTCTGAATGCAAAACAATGGAAACATTTTAGTTTTTTACTATAAAATCTGAATTTTTTGTGGGAAAAAAACTCAATTCAAGAAATATTATACCCTGAGGATGGAAAAAGTCTGAATCTGAAAATCCGCCATCTCAGACCTGCCGAGGTTATATAAAAGTCAATGGGAGAGTTTCTGTGGTCTGTGCTGGAACTAGTCAGAAAATCTGACTATTTCACACTGAAACCCATAAAAAATTAAACAATTTGGAAAAAAATCCAAAAAAATCATACAATTTGGATTTTTTTTAAGTTTTATTGAGTTTTCCCCTATCTGATTAAATCATGCTTTTTAAATAATAAATAAGGTTAAATCATGGATTCTAGTTTGGTCAGACCTTTTTTTAAATAAAATAATCATAATAATTTGGTTAGTTTGAGACGGTATTCCTTACTAGGGATGCACCGAATCCACTATTTTGGATTCGGCCAAACCCCCGAATCCTTCACAAAAGATTCGGCCAGATACCGAACCGAATCCGAACCCTAATTTGCATATGTAAATTAGGGGTGGGAAGGAGGAAAACATTTTTACTTCCTTGTTTTGTGACAAAACGTCACACAATTTCCCTCCCCGCCCCTAATTTACATATGCAAATTAGGATTCGGATTCAGTTCGGCCAAGCAGAAGGATTCGGCCGAATCCGAATCCTGCTGAAAAAGGCCGAATCCTGGCCGAATCCCGAACCGAATCCTGGATTCGGTGCATCCCTATTCCTTACCATCATCCAGTTTATGTTGGATTATAGATATATTCATGATAATACAATTTGATATTATTTATAATCAGGAATGAGTAATGTTAATTCATTTAGAATATTATTAAAGAATAAACATTGAATTTGTCATGCACAATTTTTTGCCACTGCTAAAAAATTGTGTGCATTTGGATTCAGTCAGATATTCTTGATCGTCAATTCTAATACACAGATCATAAGGCTCTGGATCTGTAATTATAATAATTATAGATACTGTTATCATTTGATTGTTCCCTGAAATTTGTTTGAACGTTTTTACTGCAAAAAGTCTTCTTGGTCCTGTAAAAATTACTGAAGAATTTTAAGCTGACTTGTTCTTTACTAATGCTAAACTCATGAGTATTACATTTAGGGGGTTAAGCTTCGAATACTTTTAAAAAAATCATAAATTTTTCGGAATTTATTAAACCCAGAGGGCTAAAAAGCCAGAATATAAAAACACAGCATCTCAAACCGGTCGAGGTTGCATAAAAGTCAATGGGAACAGTCCCATTGATTTTTGGTTGTGTCGGGGTTTCATGCAATTTCACGATGTTTTCAGAGCTTTCGGGTGAAAAATTCGGAGATTCTGGGGAAAATTCACAAAAAAATCATGAAAATCTGAGCTTTTCCCGCAAAGCAAATTTTCATGAAAATGTAATAATAAATAAGCATTAAAAACCTGAGCAGGTTAGATAGGAATTTGTAGCAGCCGACATTGAGATAAATTCACACCTTGATAAATAACCCCCTTAGGGAGTGAAAATTCAAATTCAAAAAATTTGAATTTCAAGCTAATTTTTATGTACTTCGGCTAGGGAATAGTCGAAATTTGATTTGAATTTTAAAAAAATGTGAATATTCAAATTTGGAAATTATGTACTATCTCTTTAAAAATTTAACTTCAACCATTCACCATCTAAAGCCTGCCGAATTGCTGTTTTCGTTTATGAGGGACCTCCTAGAACTTATTTGGAGTCAATTAGTGGACTTTGAAAAACCTTTGACTTGGAATCGTATGATTCAAATGCATTATTAATTAGATTCGTACGTTTCAATTTGATCAAAAACAGACCTATTCAATCGAAAATGGACCTGTTTGGCCAAAAAACCTTTGATTAAATTTCAGTTGGTCTTTTTGAATTCGCATGACAAAGTTTTTCAAATTCGAAATTCGACCCTTCATAAATCTGCCTAGCCTAACTCTTGAATTCATTAATGATGTAATGGAAAAGAAAGAACAGAAAAATCCAAATGCTAAGTTAAGATTTGATCATTTCCTTTCATATCCCTACATGGAGCAGCAGTGCTTTTTGATAATCTCAAATAAATTGAGTTCTAACTTTGACTATGAAGATTTTCATTCATCCAGGTCATAGTATATCTAGTATAGGTCAATCTAAAAACAACTGGACTTGCTGAGTAATCAATGAAGACGTTTCACTACTCATCCGAGCAGCTTTTTCAGTTCAGATGACTGGTGTGGGAAGTTCTCGGCATATAAACTCTTCCACTAATCCATTTACAATGGCACATTGTAACTCTTCAAAGAGGTGACATCTGAAGAAACTCACAGAGGTGTTGATTCTGTTTAGTTGTGATAGGATTATCCAATGTGTCATGCAACTCCTAGATACAGGTGTTATTTGTGAGAGTTGCATGAATGGATGTGTGAAGTGTTCTGAATCCGCCGGGGTACAGATGTTAGAACAGCATTGTATGTAGCAGACAGGTGGTGTCGAAGGCCCCCACCTCTGTTCAGAGATGGTCTCTCCACCTTGACATGAATCGCCTCTTTCACGCCTCGTTCAAACCAGCGGTCTTCTTTATCCAAGATTTGGACCTTGCTGTCTTCAAAGGAGTGTCCCTTGTCTTTTAAGTGTAGAAAGACAGCTGAGTTTTGCCCTGTAGAGTTCTCCCTCCTGTGCTGAGCCATTCGCTTGGAGAGCAGTTGTTTTGTCTCCCCGATGTATAGATCTGTGCACTCCTCGCTACACTGGACTCCGTATACCACATTGCTTTGTTTTTCTTTTGGTGTTTGATCCTTTGGGTGTACCAGTTTTTGTCTCAGTGTGTTGCTAGGTTTGAAAAACATAGGGACATGGTGTTTGTTGAAAATCCTCCTGAGTTTCTCTGACACTCCAGCTACATATGGGATGACTATGTTTCGCCTACTATGTGTCTCCGGGCGGTTATTTCTATTGGTGTTCCTGTTGGGCTTGGTTGCTGCTGTTTTGACAAAGGCCCAGTCTGGGTAGCCACACGCTTTCAAAGCTCCTCTGAGATGTTTTTGCTCTTTGTCTTTGGACTCTGTATCAGTTGCCACACATTCCGCCCGGTGGTGCAGGGTTCGAATGACACCCAGTTTGTGTTCCAGTGGATGGTGGGAATCAAACAACAGATATTGATCTGTATGAGTGGGTTTCCTGTATACTTCCGTCTTCAAGTTACCCCCCTCTTGGATACATATCAAACAGTCCAAAAAAGCAAGTTTGTTCTCATGGACATCTTCCCTTGTGAACTTGATGTTATTGTCCACTGAGTTAATGTGTTCTGTGAAGGCCGCAGAACACTTTTTGAAATATCAAGTCTACAGTGCTGAGTACATACATGAAGAATAAGATGAAGTGGGAGATGTGATCTGTTCTTTCACTTCATCTAGATCTAACAAAGAATCAAGATAAAGAACAATCTATAAAAATAAAACAAGAAAAACATATTCAGTTTCTGGCATAATACGTAACAAACTATGCTGTTGGAAACACCTTGTGACAACTATTTAGCTGCACCAGAGGAAGGATCCTAGAAGTCAGAAACATGTAGTGCTGTGATAAAATAAACCCACATTTTGAAGACTCTCCGGTTTCTGTGATATTTCATGTTACTGCAGTGGAGATGGCTACTCTACTCACCTGTTGAAGAGTCAAACTACAAAGTCATTTGGAGGATCTAGAGGGAATAAGAACCTATATCTACTGTATTTAGCTGCCAAATCCTTAGGGAGTAGTGAGATATATTCTGCTCCATTGCTGTTTTTCATTCATATTTATAGAAGACACACAAGACCACTCTTCCACATGTATTATTAAACACAAAAAGCTGCAGTTTATTTGAAGCCAAGAACCGGCCATAGTTCAATTTCTGGAGTTCTTAGAAAGGTACTTCTCTGGAATACAGCAGTTACAGATTTCTAGCAAAGTGAAATTTTAAGTTTTAATAAGATATAGTGAACATATGATTTTCAGAGGTGTATAAGAACACTAAGACATGAAAGAAAAATAATGCATTTGTAATCATTATTGTGTAACCCTTTCTTGGCACACTCTCGTAGACCAGGATCACACTCACTTACTGTATACCTGGTGTGTTATCTGAGTCAATCTGCCAGATCTGGCCTCTTCATGTGTGGAAGATACTAGAAAAATGGCATTTTACAACACAGTGACTCCACCTAGTGGGCACTGAGGAAAAAAAACTCAAAGTGTGCATTCTGTAGTGTATGTATTATACAAGGTCTGTCCTCACAAAGGGCCAAACACTACCTTGGCACTAGCCTCCCTTTGGTGGGTTATTAATCAGGGGCTTTTAGAAGAAGACTGGCTGGAGATTACAGGCAGCTCTGCAGCTCAGACAATCTCTACAGTGGCCTCTCCTGGATCTCTAGCAACTTGTCAGGGAACTGAATGGGGCTTTTCTGTACAGCTGGAGCTCCAGGCCTTTTCTCTTTGACAACCTCAGAATAATGCAGAATATTGTCTCTTTTCCTGGACAGTCTATCTGTCTTTCTGCTAGGGAGCTCCTTTATAGCCAATGTTGGCCCACTTCCCTAGATTTTTGGCTCCAGACCCAGCCCACCTCTTTTCCCAGATGTCCTCTGGGACTTCCAGCAAACATCAGACCTTTCTCCTATCTCACAGCCAATCAGATAGCTCCCCTGCCTGGAGGGGCCAGGCTGGATGATGTTGCAGGCAGAGGCAGCTAAGGCACAGTAGCTGTTTTGCCTCAAAGGAATGCAAGCAGAATGGGGGGGGCAGATTCTCTGATCCCCTAAACTTATATAAAGGTAACTGTTTTGTTTCTTATCAGTCTACCATCAAACAAACAATTTTCTGATGCAGTACCGATAATTAAAATGTGTCATTAGAATAACTTATTTGATACACCTCACTAGTTTCTGCTCATGGCATTCTAAAACTTTGAACAATTTCTGTTAAATTTAGAGGGATATACAGATATAGGTATTGTTGTATCAATAAAGAATCCTTAGTAAAATTTAACTGTTCCATTAATACATTATAATCTTATATACTGTTGTCAACAAGATATAAAATACAAATGAAGTTCTGCATCTTCCCAGGGGAAATAATGGGATTTATATAGGTCGAAGCTGAAGATCAAATTTTAACAATATTTAAATCTAGAGGATATCACAGTTCTGGATAAAACAGGGCAAAGTGATAAAAAGTTGGAATGATTTATAAGAGGTGCATTATGGAAAAACTAAAAATGTATTGTATGTATTGTATGTGTAATGTATTGTCTTTTGCCTATTACGGCCATCATTGAATGAATAGTGACTCTCATTTACTAGGAAGATATAAGAACCAATTTACAATCCTGGGGGGGCACACACAAGAGTGCTTATTTAGGAGAACGTGTGCCTCCTGGAGTTGGTGCTCTCTGGACAGAGTAACGGATAAAAAAATCTGGTGCTCAATGCAGAGGGTAGCATCAGGAGACCATGCGCAGCCCTGTTTTTACCACCTGTCTTTGGGCCTGATGGGGTAGAGTGTAGGGGTGAAGGAGGCCTACAAGCCTCTCCCTGAACTGCAGGCTCTGTTAGATTCAAACAATGGTGCAAAAGTCTCTGCATTCCAAAATGGAGCACAGAGACCTGTGACTATCCACACAATACTCCATGCAGTAGGCAAAGTGCACAAAAACGGCTGCCTTGCAGTGCTGGAGTTGACTCCTTGAGGGTATTTTGTATGTTGTCCCCATGTATTGTTGTCCCTATATTGTCCCCATGTGTTGGATTAATCCAAAAAAAAACCTCTAAAATATATACAGGCAGGGTTTGTTTGTGCACCAACCACAGTGAGTGCATTGTGTGCATGTTATAGGGACCATATACTGTAAGCTGTAAAAATAGATATGCGTATTCATCATTTTCCCCAAGAATGACAGCAAAATAGAGTCCACGCTAGCAAAATGCATGACAGTTGCTGCATAAATCAATAGCACTTTTAGATTAACTAGGTGCAAGGCATATTTATGTGTAGGAGAAACACGCTAAGCAAGTAACACTTCTGCTACATGAGTTATTTCCAGGCCTCCCTTGTTTCTGTGCACCTTAAAAGTGATCAGATAACCAGACCAGCCACAACTGACAAATTGGAGATGTTGCATGGCTAAAAGTACCTTTGTTAATATGTTAAAATGCGCATACAATTGTGCATGACTTTGCTCATATCACTTCCTAAATAGAAATGAATGTGCTTTCAGTTTTGTTTTGCTCAGCATCCCAGTCATTTGTCTCTTGAAAGGTATATATATATATCGTATATACTCGAGTATAAGCCAAGTTTTTCAGCATCCAAAATGTGCTGAAAAAGTCTACCTCAGCTTATATACTCGAGTCAGTGGGCAGTAGCTGAGATTGCAGTCACTTTTAATCATTCCTATACCAACAGTTCGCTTGGGGAGAGACTGCAATATCACACAGCGCCCTCTGTTGGTTATATGAAAGAATAACAGTGCGCCCTCTGTTGGTTATATGAAAGAATAACAGTGACTGCAATATCACACAGCGCCATCTGTTGGTTATATGAAAGAATAACAGTGCGCCCTCTGTTGGTTTTATGAAAGATTAACAGTGACTGCAACACCACACAGCTCCCTCTGTTGGTTATATGAAGTATTAATAGTGATGGCAATATCACACAGTGCCCTCTGTTGGTTATACGAAAGACTTACAGTGATGGCAATATCACACAGCACCCTCTGCACATGGTAGTGGGACAGTGGGGCAATGCACACCGTAATCTGTTTGGCAATTCTCTGTCACCATCAACTTTGCAAAGAAGTCCGGTTGATCGCTGGGGGAGTCGCTTTGGCCGAATGTGCGCTGCTGGCAGACAGGGCTGTATTTGTGTCTAGGCTTATACTCGAGTCAATAAGTTTTCCCAGTTTTCGTAGGTAAAATTAGGTACCTCGGCTTATACTCGAGTATATACGGTATATATATATATATATATATATATATATATATATATATATATATATATAAAATGCACATTTGTTCAAAATGTTAAACATTTAACTGGTACTCACAGGTCAGCTCAATATGACAAAGAAAAAAATTTTTTGGCTAGGAAATACAAATTGTTGAATGAACAAATGTTTATTCCTTTTTGACTTTGGGAGACATTTATAGGACACATGTGGCTGAAATTAAGCTCATAATTCCTTTAAAGGCAACTATGTTTTCAACTTTTTTTTCCTCCAGAAGCTCTGGGAAAGCAAATGCTGGAACTGACACGAAACGCCATTTGTCATGCTACAGTCATAGCTGAGTTAAAGGAAGCAAGTTTTAATCTCATGACTTCTGGAGACGCTGGAAACTAAAGATTAGTTTGGGTTCACTGGAAGAAATTCAGATTCAATTAATATAGGGAGGAAAATAAAACATTGGCAAAAATAACTGTTTATCGTCTCAAATGAGCCTGAACTATGCAACGCAAAAGCAGTTTGTTTTACCCTAAACTTGTTTTCTGTTGTAAACAAGGACATGGTATTTATGTTCTCTGTGTATTTGTCCCATGGGAAAATTAGAGAAATAAATGTATAATGACATTCCAATATCTATCTATCTATCTATCTATCTATCTATCTATCTATCTATCTATCTATCTATCTATCTATCTATCTATCTATCTATCTATCTATCTATCTATCGATCTCTGTCTGTCTGTCTGTTTGTTTTAGCTATCTATCTGTCTGGTAGTTGAAAATGATTACAGTTTATACATTGGGCAGTGCATAGAATATATATAGAATATATTTACAAAGAAGATCTTCACAGGTCTTAAAAAATAAACTTCATTTATTTAGCAACAGACTGACATTTCCGCTGACTCCTCAGCCTTTCTCAAAGTACCAAATACAATTAAAACCATATCTTTTAAACACTTGCTGGTGGGAAAACCACCAGCTGTAACAATATCGCATGCATAGAGTTATAGTTAAACATCAAATAAATATTTGGCTATGATTACATCCAGTCAATTTGTATACAAAATATCAGTACATACACAGCAGATTTTTTACACAGACAAGATTAAAAACAAATAGCAAAAAGCAATAATGTTGTTAAAACGATCCTGGTCCATTTTATGTTTTCTCACTAAACTCACTAGCTAAAAGAAGCTTTCTGTGTCACGAGGCACAGAATAAATATCCAGTGGTAGTGTGTGCAAGCAAAAAGGCTGCATGATTACATTTCTAGGTACCGTTGTTAAATAATACTTTTCGGAGGCTGAAGCCCCAGACTAAAGGAAAAAAACTATGAAAGTATGGAAATTGGAAATAAATAGAAAAAAAATCAATATTAGATTCTTTTTTAATTCCAGTTTATGGATGATTGTTTACTCCTTGAGATGTGCTAAAATATAATTGGGATTGGACTTGATTCTCACCTTTGCAGCTTTGATAGACAATTAATTTACCAAAACATTGTACCAATGTATTATTTTCTAGGAATTCACTTTACAAGTAACAAAGATAAGAGGAAATGAAAAATAACATGCAACTGCAAATGTCAAATTAGGATGAAGATTGTTTTTCAATTCTTCAGTAAGGAAAGTAGATCAATGAATAATATTATAAGATGAAGATGACTTGTGGACAACTTTGAAGGCCGGGATTAGTACTGCCATGAAGTTGTTGAACCTCTGTGTTGGTGCACTAAGTTTTGTATATAAAACATAGTGATTGTAGTCATTTTGTTAGTAGGCATTAGTTTTACCTTAAAGTTTAACCTGCATGCTCTAATTATTTCTCTTACCAAATATGTTAATAGCTATATGGAAGATACAAATACATTCATTAAAATGTTTGTACTAAGAGGGGCATAGCTTTTTTTTAAGTCCCATCAATCATAACAATCAATGAACACTTAGCTTAGACTAATCACCTGCAGCTTAATAGTAAAAGTAAAAAAGAACTGGAATGGAGGCTATTGGTTACATTGCCCATATACAGTTGAAACAATCCAGTCTAAAGACAGTTAAATAAAAAAAGAGTGCAATTACTGCAACAACACATCATGTACATTGTAGCTCTTCCACATGCAATAAACCAGCCCTTAACAGAAAATAATGAGAGTAATTGTCATGGGTCACTAATCATGGGCCATGGGTGATGATCCCAAGCCTATAAATGGGAAGCAATCTGACATGATCCATGGTATCTCTTTTGTGTTCCATTGGCCTTGCTGGGAGGCATTTAATGAATGCAAAAATTAACACAAATGACACACTGTTAGTGCTATCCGTGAATAAGTTCCACACAATTCCTCTGGAATGTAACCTCTGCCCCAAGATGTTTTGAACAGTGTTCATTGACACCAGTGAAGCAGGATCTCTAGTGGTAAGATATGAGGGGTTTTTTTTTGGAAAATGTCTCTGGTAACACAATCCCCTCTTCCATACTTTAGTTGAAATCATTTGAGAATGCCTGATCTGCCACATGATGAGCTATGTCTTCAGGAATAGTTTAAATCTAGGCTAATGAGTTTACCACCAGACACCCTTCTTTTGCTAAACTGAGTGGCCTTTCAAATTTTTGACTTGCGTGGTCTCTCAGAAGATATTGCATTTGGAATATTGCATGATCATTAGGTGCTCAACCTGAAGGTATCCACTTGTTGCAAGTGGTGGATGCTCAACCAAATATTTAGCCCATTAGCATTTACAAAAAGACACCGTTTTGCCCCCCCCCCGGGCACTTTATCATGCTTTGCATTTGTAATACAAATATATCATGCTCTAAAATACTGATATATTAATGGGCCCCAACTGCAATGTTTTCAAGGGCCCATATATTATGTATGGCTCTGCTTATCACTACGGAGAACATTCCTAGCTCTCAGAATTCTGAATGTTTCCTCCCCCTCCAAAACAAATTTCAAAATCCTGATTGGTCATATTAAAGTGCTTTAAAAATCCAGTAGACTACCATTTATGGTTCATTTGGCTCGTTAGCTGTTTTACATGTTTTTCAAAGTTGGATATATATGTATATATAAATAAGTGTAAATTCAAATCATTTAAGTCAGAATATACACATATGGACACAAGAAAAGATGAAAAATATTCACAGATTTTCTTTTATCCAAATAAAGTAGAATCTTATTGATCTTATGTTATCTTTTTAAATGATTGTTCCACAAGCGCTTATCGGGAGAAAAAAACAATTAATCAACACCTGCTTTGTTTCTCATTGTGTTTGTGTGCTTAGTCCTTAATCTGAATGATTTGCTTGGACTGTGACCAGCCTTAATGAATTTTTACTGTTTCCGAAAATAGAATTGTTAAGGAGTGAACCGGAAAGTGTGTGGATGGAAAACTAGAATTTATAATCCACTAAGAACAAGAGACTAATGGTCAATGAATGATTTGTGATGTATGTGGTGTCACCAGAGTTACAGTGTTTTAATTCTGGAATAGATTTAATTCATATGGTTAGCTCACCGGGTTTTTCACAACTGGCCGTATACAATAGAGTACAATATTGCTGGAGATAATAAGTGTTATACAATAGGTCCGTTTTGGGGGTTTTCAGTGATGGGTTTCAACAGGATAAGGTGCCACCTACAACCCAAAACTCCTGTGTGCCATTGCCCTTATGGACAGTTTAGCAACAGAGCAACTGTCAAGTAGAACACAGATCAGTGCATTTACTTCATAAAGAAACCGAATGACAGACAGATTTAGGCTTGCTGAATAGACTTCCAGTTGATGTAATTATACCTGTCATTGATGCTTTTGTGAGCTTAACTACAGGGAATGTGTGGATGTATCCAGCAGTAAGTTATATACTTTAGATCTGCACTAATAGGTTATGTGTTTTCAGTGCACTTATTTTATGTTATGTTAATGACATTCTACCTCTTTTGAGAGGAGAGAGTGGTAAATTGACTAAAAAATGTACAAAACACTAAGGGGCAGATTAATTAAGGTTCTAATTGTAAATTAGAATTTGAATTATGTAATTTTTTTTTGATCAAAACTCACAAATTCAAATTTTAATTCACCAACTTGAATTTAAATACGAATGTGAGATTTATCACACTGCAACCCTGGAAACAGTTCTACTTTGAATATTCGCCACCTAAAACAAGTCAATGGCAGAGGTGCCTTGAATCATTTAAATATGATAATTGCCTTCCAGACATCCAAGTTTTTTGTTTGGATGAAAACTCGATTCGAATTTGATAAAAATTTTTGGGTCATTCATATCCGATCGAATATTAGACATTTTTCATAAATAACCTCCCATTCGAGTTGTGAGTACATTCAAATTTATTAGAGTTAAAAAAAATTCACATAACTTCGAAATTCAACCTTTGATAAATCTGCCTCTGGGCTGATGTACATTATTGTTGTTTTTTTATGAAGTTTTAGGTTTGATTCCAATCAGAGCACTGAGTTTGCACAAAGTTTACTTTCCAACTCTGTTCCCTATAGGCACCTTACTGTAAGTTGTTAAATTTGACACAGAAATTACATTGATATTGTTGAGGATTTTTATATGTCTGACACTATACTAGCAGAATATTCATCATCATTTTGTAAACTGGGCTCTACTTGCTTATAAAAGGGGTGGTTCATAGGGATGGGCGAATTTGACCCATTTCGTTTCGCCAAAAAATTCGCCGCCAGCGAAATGACGCCGACGCCCATTAAAGTCTATGGGCGTCAAAAAAATTTTGTCGCGCGGCGAATTTTTTTTGTCGCGCGTCTTTTTATTTTGACGCACAACTCCATACAAGTCTATGGGCGTCATTTTTTCGGCGAAACTAGGCGAAAAAATTCGCCCATCCCTAGTCACTGGTTCACCTTTAATTTAACTTTCAGTATGCTATAGAATGGATAATTCTAAGTATCTTTTCAATTGGTCTTCATTAAGTATTTGTTATAGTTTTTTAATTATTTGCCTTCTTCTAATTATTTGCAGCTTTCAAAAGCCAGTCACTGACCCATATAAAAACAAATGTTCTGTAAGGCTACAAATGTATTGTTATTGCTAATTTTTATTACTTATCTTTCTATTCAGGTCCTCCCTATTCATATTCCAGTCTCTTATTTAAATCAGTGATGTTGGCCTTAGAAACTAGATGGCTGAAATTGAAAATTGGAAAGATGCTGAATAAAAAGTTAAATAACTTAAAGGGATACTGTCATGGGAAAAATCTTTTTTTCAAAATGAATCAGTTAATAGTGCTGCTCCAGCAGAATTCTGCACATTTTTTTATGTTCAATTTTGAAATCTGACATGGGGCTAGAAATATTGTCAATTTCGCAGCTGCCCCAAGTCATGTAACTTGTGCTCTGATAAAACTTCAATCACTCGTTACTGCTGTACTGCAAGTTGCAGTGATATCACCCCCTCCCTTTTCCCCCCAGCAGCCAAACAAAAGAACAATGGGAAGGTAACCAGATAGCAGCCCCCTAAAACAAGATAACAGCTGCCTGGTAGATCTAAGAACAACACTCAATAGTAAAAACCCATGTCCCACTGAGACACATTCAGTTACATTGAGCAGCCTGCCAGAAAGCATTTCTCTCAGGACAAGTTACATGACTGGGGGCAGCTGGGAAATTGACAAAATGTCTAGCCCCATGTCAGATTTCAAAATTGAATATAAAAAAATCTGTTTGCTCTTTTGAGAAATGGAGTTTAGTGCAGAAGTAGCACTATTAACTGGTGTGTTTTGAAAAAAACCTGTTTTCCGATGACAGGATCCCTTTAAAAGTCACAAATAATAATAAGAAATTAAAAATGTGCAAGCAAATTGTCTCAAAATATGACTCTCTACATCACTCTAAAAGTTAGTTTAAAGGTGAACAACCCCTTTAACCCTTCAAGAATTAGGACTCCTTTCGTTACCTTGATGTATTGTGTAAAGTGCAATTTAGAGTTAAATTGCTATTTTTCCTCCCGCAATGCACAATTTTCCCCACAGAGTTTTAGTAACATTGCAGGCACAAAGTCTATGGGGTGACTTTATTATAGCAACATATATTCAAGTCTATGGCAGAATTTTTGCAAATTTTTTTGCAGTTTCACAAAAAAAAAATCAGCCAACACAAAATTGTGAAATTTCACTGTGAATCCATGCATGGTGAAAATATTCTCTTGTGACTAAATTAGATGCAATAGCAGTGTGTCTGACTAGTGTACTGCATCCAGTGCAAATGCATCTAATTCATCAAAATGGGCACAATTTCACATGCACTTTGGTGTACAAGAAATTATGATGTTACCTGTTGGTATAGTGTGGCAGCTGGGACACAAGATGCTCTCCTTGCGAGAATGCCTGTGTTCTTACAATTAGTCTCAGTTGCATTTTTGTGCCCTGGCTGACATCATCATGCTTGGTGTGAAATTAAAATATTTAAAGGTGCCTTGTCCATGTTTTCCTTGCCCAAAGTAGGTCTATTGTTAGATAGTTCCTGTGTGTGATTCTGGTTTGATTTACTGTGCCTAGACCCCTGACTGTCCTTGACCATTCCTGGTCCTCTCCTTGTTCTCTGCCTGTTTACTGACTATACTTCCAGACCCTGATTCTGTACTGCTCTGTCTGTCTGGTTATTGACCTCCTGGCTGGTCAGTGGCGGCGTCCTTTACAAGAGGGCGGCCCAGGGGGAACCACATAGAGTTTGGACGCCAGTGCAACAATCTGGATGCCAGCATCATGACGCCAGCGTCAAAACATCAGGACACCAGTGTCAAAACGTGCAGTGTCAACACGCAACACCATCATATGATGGATGATGTCATCACTTCACCTATAAAAGGACGCCAGAGGATTTCAGTCATTGTCAACTCTGTTGTGTTCCTGGGTGTGACTATTTTTTTTCTGAACTTTTGATCTTGACCTTGCCTGTATCCCGATTATGAAAATTTGCTGCCTGAACCGACCTTTTGCCTGTTTTGATGACTCTTCTTCTTGACCCCTTCTGTACCGCGAACTGTGTTTATATCTGCAAAGCTTCCTCCTTGGTCTGCAACTGCAAACTGCGTCTTTGGGCCCTGACAGTCAGGAGTTGCTGGCAGCTCCAGGGTTCACAGAGATCCATTCCTTGTACATCATATATTACTGTAGCCTTGTGCATATGCGTTATAAATAAAAGACTTATCAATAAATTCTGCTGAATATAAATATAAAATAGTAAAATGGTAATTGGAGACTTTGATACATCCAGCTTTTTATTTCGAGGTTTCCACAAATCATCATAATATCTGTTGAAAAGAAATTCCTATTTACTAAGTTGTCATGATAGGAGTATGCCCTAATATATTGTGTTTTGTATTATGAAGAATGGGCCCTATTGATAATAATAAAATTAATCTGAACAAGGTATCTGTAAAAGCACACAGATCCATTACATAGGTAATGGGTGATCCCTAGGTAATAGTGAATTTCTGAAATTACAGCCACAGATATTGTATTATACTCATCGCCACTTGCCGAGCATTTGAACTCTGGTGCAAGAAGAATTTATAGGCGCAATTTGCTCCATAGATTTTAAGACTTTGATAACAGTAATTTACTTTCCTAAATTGAACAGTCTATGCTCTAGCTTTTTACTTATAATGATATGAAATGTTTGTATGGTGCAATAAGATAACAACCATTTTTTGCAACATTATTGTATTTGGAATCTAAAAATGATCATTTTACTTGCTGGAGAAAGAGGAGGCACAACATAGAAGTGTAATTGTTTTACCTAACATCTTGCATTCGAAATTTTATAATATACAATGATCAAGTGGTTAATGCTTCATCCTTAGTTCATTTTCCACCACAATCAGAGCTTCTGATGAAGTGGCAGGACGCCACGAAACGCGTTAAGCGGGCAGCTGGGGTTCATACTTTGCTGCTGTAATCTGCTTTTATATGTATACTAAATAAAACTTAGATTTTTTATATTTTTACTGGCCTCCTCGGTGCTCTCCTGTTTTTGCTTCTTTCCGCCACAATCAGAGACATCTACCAACCCTATGTCATAAGGGTAATAATGATCCACTCAGGCTTATTTTGAGATCTTAGTTTGTGTTACCATTGAGTGAGAAGAAACATTTATATTTAAGAAAAATACAGGAATGGTTCATTATCAAGCTCAGGGTATAGGGTTTGTTGATGCAGGACAATATTCCTCCTGCTTCAGGTGCCAGTTTCCTTCCATGGTGCAAAAACATACTGGTAGATTAATTTGTTGTTTTAATCCTAATTGGGTGTGATAATGACATTTTGCCTTTTTAGGCATCATCTCAGATCTTTCTCCCTCACATTTTGTTGATTGGAAGATGGGTGGATCTATGACAGTAACTGGCGTGTAATACTGGGGAGCTGCTCATTGATAGACCTCCATCACAATAGAATTTTTTTTTTGTAACTTATAGTTTTATTGAAATTTTTCATCAGAAAATGAAAAAAAAGCACTCAAGAACAGAAGGAAGAAAATGAGTGGGTTCAGCAGTATACAGAAAACATATGAAAAGACATATGAAATACATACAAAATACATACATATGCATGCCAGCCGGTGTTTATACAATAGAAATTTTTGAATAGTATAGATACTAAAGTTGTATTTGGCTCTATTTAACTCCATATAAAGATTCATGTCTCTGCTTCTTGTATAGTAGTCTTACTTAACCGTATAGATGTGGGAGGGCATTTCCCTAAGCCCTTTTTTTCAAATCCATGCAAACCTGATTTCAGAAGTAGACTTATAATTTAACCTTTAATTTGATGTGGTGCAAGAATAATTATCTTCTGTAGTTTGCTGTAACCTCAGAAAAGTAAAACACACAGCTAAATTCTTGTTCTCATATAAGGAAAGCTTGCCTGGTGGGCAAAGCCATCACTGTCATAGCCATTAACATTGTTTCCTCAAACCATTGGGGGCATCAGGTTTGATTAATAATCAGATGATCAGATGAACTCTCTATTTTTGAAGTTGCAATAATTTATATCAACAATATAATGCAAAGCACCCACTCCCAGCTCCAACCCATAGTCACTCCTGCATTGCTGGAGGACAGGCACACACTTTCTGGTGTCTCAAACCGCAGGATCCCCAATATATGAAGATGGGGTCCTGGAAGGGTCTATATCTTTCTTCATTCTTTATTATGGGACAGATTTAATGATAAATTTGAATTCAAATGTTCTATTTATTTTTACTCAAATTTGAATTTGAATGTGAGATTTATCACACCTTGACCCTGGAGAACAGTTCTAATTTAAATATTCGCCACCTAAAACCAGCCGAGTTCATGTAGAAGTCAATGGCAGAGGTTCCTTGAACAATTTGAAGATGTTAATTATACTGTAGTTATGAGACAAATTTCTTCCTAAGTTTTGCTGCGAAAATGACTCCCCATACACACCAATGGGAGAAAAAAAATGTTGCGTTCAAAAAAATGTTTGCAAAAGTTTGAGTTTTTTCCTGACGAAAACTCGATTTCAATTCTATTCCAATTCAATTTGAGTTTTCAGGTCAGGACTATTCGATCGAATTTTAGACAGTCTAATATTTTCATAACTAACATAACATTCAAATTATGAATAAAATGTATTAATTTAAAAAAAAATCACATTACTCTAAAATTCAACCTTTGATAAATAACTCCCTTAGGTGTTGCACAGTACGTCATTTTTTCATCTATCTCAGTTGACTCATATCAAGGCACTGTCTTTTAAACGCTTAGACAAAATTATAGGTCTGTTTTGTTTGGGGGGAAGGGTGAGAGGGAATCGTTAATTTATTATAAATAATGTGGGAGGTATTTTTCAGTTAATAGACTTGTGTTTGGTAACAACCTGGAATAATTTGCTTAGATGAGTCACAAATTACTAAGCATTTGCTGCAGGAGCAATAACTGCTGACTACTGTTACATCAACTTAATTGTTACTATTAGGGATGTAGCGAACCGCCGCCGATGTGTTCGCAAACGCCGTTCGTGAACACCGGCAAAAAATGCGGACAGTTCGCGAACAGTTCGCGAACTTCGAACATCCGAAAATCGTTCGATTCGAACGATCGAAGGATTTTAATCGTTCGATCGAAGGATTTTCGTTCGACTCGAACGATCGAAGCCATTCGATCGAATGATTTCATTCGATCCAATGGCTTAGATCGTTCGATTCGAACGAAAATCCTTCGATTTTAGCGGTCGAAGGAATCGAATGGTCGAATGGTCGAACGATTTTTGTTCGAATCGAACGCGAACTCGTATTGGCGAACGTCGCGCGACGTTCGCGAACATTCGGCGGACGCGAACAGTCGAAGTTCGCGCGAACTAGTTCGCCGGCGAACTGTTCGCTACATCCCTAGTTACTATGACCTCAAATGCCATGCTGCATTAAAAGTGAGTTGTTTCATTTTCTTTTGTTTATAAAAAATACAGCTTCTCAACAGAGATACAAATCCACCAAACCAAAACTAATTCTGCTAAATTAATGTGCATGGACCCGTTTTATATGAAGCTCTAGCTTACTAATGGAACATACTTTCCCAACCTAAAACACACACACACTATGGTCACCTGTATTAATTACAATACAAAAAGAAAACCAAAAGTGTCACCATAATGATACACAGCCCCACAGTCAGTAAGGAGTTACAACAGCACAGAACCTTTGCCTTGAGTATATAATCAATCAGATTTGTAACAAAACAATATCCCCATTACACCAATACTGATAAAAATCACTAGGTGGTTTGTTATATAATGTTGGTTTGTTGTATAAATGATTGCAATATTATTATATATATTATATTATAAGAAAAAAGTTGAAGCAGCAACACTGTGCTCCATAAAAAACAAGTTTATTTAGTCCATTAAAAACAGACAAACTCTAGACCAACACATTACGGGCATATTTACTAAGATCGAGTGAAGGATTCGAATGAAAAAAACTTTGAATTTCGAAGGTTTTTTTTGGGTACTTCAACCATCGAATAGGCTACTACAACCTTCGACTACGACTTTGACTTTGATTCGAACGATTTGAACTAAAAATCGCTCGACTATTCGACCATTCAATAGTCAAAGTACTGTCTCTTTAAAAAAAACTTTGACTACATACTTCGGCAATTTAAACCTACTGAAGTACAATGTTAGCCTATGGGGACCTTCCCCATCATTTTTGTAAGGTTTTTTTGATCGAAGAAAAATCCTTCGATCGATCGATTAAAATCCTTCTAATCGTTTTCGAATCGATTTTTACTTCTATCGATTGATCGTAGTACTTGCGGTAAATCCTTCGAATTCGATATTCGAAGGATTTTACTTCAAGGGTCGAATTCGAGGGTTTATTAACCCTCGATATTCGACCCTTAGTAAATGTGCCCCACCGTTTCCCGGCATTGCTGCCCTTAATCATCATCATATACCTCGAATTAAGGTTCTGAAACAAGGCATTGGTCTAGAGTAGACAGTGTCTGTTTATAATGGACTAAATAAACTTTATTATATTATAGAGAATGCTGTTGCTGCTTCAGCTTTTTCTTATATTGTTGATCCTGCGGTTTGAGACACATCGGGAAGTGTGTGCCTGTCCTCCAGCAATGCAGTGTCTATGGGTTGGAACTGGGAGTGGGTGCTTTGCATTATATTGTTGATATTATTGTTGATTATTCCAACTTCAAAAATAGAGAGTTCATCTGATCATCTGATTATTAATCAAACCTGATGTCCCCAATAGTTTAAGGATCTTGAGGGTTCACTGAAAGATGGTGGAGACCAAAAGGAAGGTTTTGCCAGAAAACGAGTTAGTTGTTAAAAACTTTGGAAACTATTATTTATAAATAGACAGTTCAGCTCACAGCACCTGCAAACTGCACAGCTTGGGCAACAACAATTGTACAGTAAGTATTGTAACCATTTTGCGTTACCTATCTTGCTCTATTATACACTTTTTCCATTAAAAATGTAACTGCAGCCCCTGCTAGGGCCAGGGAAATCACCTTATCTGCACCCTTGGATCACACTAATTCTTAAATGTGTAATACCCTATTTTTATAAAAACTATGAACTCTAGTTAATGTGTTGTTTGTCTGTGTTTGAAGGACCAATGATCCCAAGCTGCTTTTCTCAGTGATACACTATGCTATTGCAATGCTGATGTGTGGAGCCCTGGTGATTCAAGGTTTCCATTTACACTTTTCCTGACCTTTGTTTTCTTGTGCTCTATTTGTAGACCAACATTAATCTACTAGAGACAGTATGCCTTGTGGATTTTTTATTTTTCTCTTTTTTTTTCGTAATTCACAGAGCTGCCAAAATCACAATGAAATTCAAAAAAAAAGAAAGAGCTATGATCCTGAAACCTATGTGACCTTATAGCAGGAGAATTATTTATTGAGGTGTGAGCATTGTGTTGTTCAGCCTTGAAATTTGTTCTAGCAACTGAATAATGCTCAACTAGTACAGTGTACAGCAGGGAAGGGTTGTAATGGGATGGCATTTGATTACTGAGGGCTTTGTATGTCTGTGTGATATTAATACTTATTCTCTATCATTACAACATATAACAAATACTACTAGGAAGTGACAAGAAGGTGAATGGACTTTTATGTCAACCACATATAAATGAATCCCTGAATTACAGAATTATTTGCTTGGCACATACTAGCTAAAATGTACCATACTTAACACAACAATCAATAATGGCTACTGACTGCCACATCCAACCAAATTTCCAGCTTATTTTGCTTTCTGCTGGGACAAAAATAGTGTCTTTCCCAGTCTAAAAGGGTTCAGTCAGATATCGATTATGAAGACTGGAAAATAAAGTTCATGCCTCTGGACTTGGATGTTGTCATTTTTCTTGACAGGTCTATATTGATTATCATTATGATTATCAACATGAGAACCAAATTCTCATGTTGATAATGAGATAAAGATTAGCCCAGTTTGGTCCAGCACTTACTGTAGGTGACCAAATACATTTACTTAAGTGGGTTCCTATGTATAAAACACAGTAGGAAATATAATTTTGATGAAGAAGGATGAGTAAGTTAAATGCACTTTTTAGAGTGTGAGGCGTTACAGTGATAGTGTGTAGGAAGGCAGATTTTACTAAATAATTCTCTGAGACTCATCACATGGAGCCATGGTTGAACTATTTGGTAGAAAAGAATAGATCTTACACATCATACGGTATACACAGAGCTTTGAGTTTGGACCTGCAGGCTAAATGGTCAGATATGATCAAATATGGCAATTTTGTCTGACAGAAAGCCCCAGCAAGTGCATCATAATATTAGTGATACCCCATTCACACCCTGAAGGCAGGCAATGCCAGAATAGAATGTGATGATAGAAATCTGATGATATTGCAGGGGTGATATCACTAGTGATGGGCGAATTTATTCACCAGGCGCGAATTTGCAGTGAATTTGCGTGATTCGCCGCCAGCGAATAAATTCGCGAAACGCCCACGAAAATTCGCCCGAAAAAATTGCCGGCGTCAAATTTTTTTTTGCCAAAACGGATGCAGGTGTCAAAAACGGATGCCATTTCACGAATTTTTCGCCGTTTCATGAATATCGCAGGAAATTTGCAAATTTTTCAGCGAAGCGAAACGTTGCAAATTCGCCCATCACTAGAGATCACCAATAGTTACACAGTATTTCAGAAATTGTCTTTGCATGAACAACTAACTCTAGTGCAAAAATTCAGTTAATACATCTCCAAAGTTCTGAAGATATAATTCTTCGTTTTCTAATGTAATCCAATGAAAATGTTAAATTAATTTGTTTGTGTGAAATAAATGAGAAGAGGTGTTGATACAAAATAATTATAGTCTTTTTGTTTGCAAAGCAGACATGAAAGGCCACAATAATGACCCACAAAGTATACCATTTGGAAATTACTGTCATCTCTAGATCTAATTTCCTGAAAATAGTAAATACAGATAAACAACAGGCTAGATACACTGACATGGCTAAGCAGTAGCACACACAATGTTTATTTATATTTTATTTTTAGTTATGCAGGATTATAGGTTCACTTTTCTGAACTTCCTGGACATGTTTCAAGATTTTCACCTTTGCACACCAACACATTTTTGAATTGCTGTGTCATTTTTTTTTCTATTATCTCCAATAAGTATTTATTTTGCTAAAACAAAAACAACCAAAGTCAGCTGGGCCAGGCAAGAAGCCATAAGAACTCTGTTGACTAAAAGCTAACCAGTTCAGACGTAATGAAAAATGGTTAAAACTAAAACGTAACTTTTAATCCAAGTACATAAAACACACACACACACCACCAACAAACTGAATGACAACGACTTCATAGTGGAAGTGATGAAGCCCGGGACAGTGTCCCTAAAAACAATTAAAAACCAGGCTACAGGTGGAGCGGTGAGCTAGCAATGCTTTGAACACTGCAAATGAGTGTGCTAGCTGCAGAAAGTTTCAACCATGGATGCGAGTAGCAGTCCCAGAACGCTCCCTTCCAATAGTTCCCCAGATAGATTCTTCTACCTAACTACGTAGGGAACAAATGGGAGCTAATCGGCCACCATCCACCTATGCCACAAGCCCAACACATTTCGCCGTTTGCACGGCTTCTTCAGGGGCATAAGTGCCGGGTGTGTGTCCAAATGCGGTTTAAACAGACGTCCCTAGCCGTTTGTGTGACTCGGCGCCTCTTCATCGCGTCATTCCGGTTGCGCATGATGTTAATGCCCTCAGACGCCTCATTTTACCAATGCGCATGCGCTGCCCATACTTGCGCGTAATGGTCAGTGGGTAGTGCGCACACGTCACTTCCGGTTGCACATGATGTTATTGTCCTCAAACGCCTCATTTTACCATTGCGCATGCGCTGCCCACACTTGCGCGTAATAGTCAGTAGGTTCTCCTGACATTGCATATTGCGCACCCCATATATTCCTGGTTGCTATGGTAAATGGGGCCGGTAACTGTCAGAAATGGGTTAGTAAGTGATCAATCAAAAACGGAGACCCCTCTACTTAAATAGATAACGCTATGAGGCACAGTGCAACCAAGGACCGCTTAATTTTACCTGGAAAGAAATAAACAGCTACTTGAAATTATTTAATTATTTCTATAAAAGTAATTCTTAGTGTATCGATGTAAATTATAAAAATGGAGAGAAGGTAAAGCCCTCATTGAGGCCATATGGTACTTTAGTATTTAACCAGTAAATCCATTGTGCTTCACGCTGTAATAATTTCCTATCAATATCACCAACCCGCATTGTGGGGTTGATGTGATCCACTTCTGTGAATTTTAACATCTCAATATTGCCATTGTGTATTTAATTAATGTGTCTTGCTACCGATGTATTCCTCCTATGTTTGACATCTCCCACATGCTCAAGGATTCTTCTCCTAAATTCACGTTTTGTTTTACCTACATAGCGTTTACCGCATTCACAATTCATCAAGTAAATCACTCCTGATGTCTTACAATTCATGAAATGCTTTAAGGTGTATATAGGAATGCCCATTCTCCCACGGCATGTCGATGCTTTCTCAATAAAAGGGCAGGCCTGACAACTACCACATTTGTAACAGCCTTTTGTTTTATTTCCCAGCCATGTCGGCTTAGCATCATTACTAAGATGACTTCGTACCAACTGATCACGTAGGTTTTTACTGCGTCTAAAAGTAATTGTGGGATTATTCCCAATTACTTCTGATAGATCTTTATCTTGCTCCAAGATGTGCCAGTGTTTACCTAAGATCTGGCGGATCTCTTTATGTTCGGAACTGTAGTTCCCAATGAACCTTATTATTTTCTGATTGTCGCCGGAGACAGATAATTGACTGTTCGCTAGAGATTTCCTAAGCACAAGAAGGTGACTCCTATCTGCAGTGAGAGCTCTCTTATACGCTTTCTTGAGGGAATTATGGCTATAACCTCTCTGCTTAAATCTTTGGTATAGTTTGTCAGCTTCCTTCTAGTATTTATTTTGCCTGTAGATATTGATAAGCTGTCTATGGTCAAAGCCATTTAGATCATATTTATTAGAATGTCAGATAATATATACTGCAGGATAGCAGGGAGCTGTACTTTAATATAAATAATTTGGGTCAGAAAGCCTTAGATTTGAAGTTTTATAAAAATTTAGCATCCACTGTTATGTAACATTAAACATACATCGCTATATTTCAGGCTTGGTTAGGTTACAAAAGATCTATTCAATGGTTCTGTATTAATAACTTGCATCTTAGGGATAGTTCCCCACCTATACATCATCTTGAAGTCCTCATAGAGGGATGCATTCTCTGAGGGATAGCTCAAACTGATGCATTCTAAATCAAGGTGCTGATTTTACAAGGACTTTGCTAATTTTTTTTCCTGTGCTTCATTTAGGCTGTCAAAGAGCGATGAGGCAAGGAATGAACTATCTATCATTCTGTAATAAAAAATAACAAATGGATTTTTTTGTAAAAAAAAAATAAAAAAAGTAATTTTTTGACCAACATTAAATGGAAATGTGTTTTGTACTTGTGTCTCACAAACCACCCAGTCCTCATTTAGAAGCTTATTTATAACAAATCAAAGTTGGAATAAAAGCTGAAATTTGAAAAATCTTCAATCCTTGCCTATTTATGAAATTTTAGGCCAGATTCAGTTTGATGAGCAAAAGTTATTCCTATAGTCTCACAAAAACTCTCTTTCTAAGGGGCCCACTTAGTTACAATCAAATTTCTATTTTTTTCACAATTCTCTAAACATTTGTGGTTTTCCTATTTTCTAAAACGCTCTAAAAATGTGATACAAAAATATAGAAGTCAACGGGAGCTCTGCTGATCCTATTGGATAGTTTTTTTTAAAAAAATTGAAAATTGATTTGAAGGTTTTCGGGGGGGGGTTGCTAGGAATTGTCTGAAAAGCTCAAATCTTTACACATTTTATAGGTATTTCAGTGCTTTTAAATAATTTTTTAAACAATTTCTTGACATTCATGGTTTTAGAGAAAGTGAGTTTAGTTGTGCTTTCAAAAACTTCTCAAACCGCTAAAAATTAGACTGTGATAAATAGGCCTTCATGTCTATGATGAGATATGTAATCGAATTAGAAAATATGTTTTGCACAAACTGTTCTGTTATGATATAACTTACCAGATCTTTTCCCCTCACTTTCCTGTATTTAGAAATAACTTGACATCTTTGTCATAAAAAAAATCTGTGAAATTAGTTTTCCTGAACAGACATGCTAAACTCAAATTTTATTGCATGAGAGGATGTGGATATGCAGAAAATACAGGAGATTGGGAGCAGTTATCAATAACTTTTGTCAAAGTAATTAAAATGCTAATGACATAATTTATATGTTATTACAATGAATACATTGACCGAATATAACAACTTATAATCATTTACAACATTGACAGAAACCAATAAAAGTGAGGTAAAGGAATAACTACATTTGTAAATTGGATCCTTAAGGTCAGATTTATAGAAACCTGAGAAACATTCTAGTTATTTCTTGAATTATGTCTTGTGTTTCCTCTACAGTATTCTTTACTTGCATGATTTCTGTGTTGGTTTTCCATAGGCTTCTACTGAATTGATTTGCTAACCCAGATTGAGAATTCTCAAGTTAGTCTATAGAGTGATAGAAATCTTCCCTAAAATAAATGTTGGCATGCCCCATCACATAGAATTTATCTTGACATTTTCAGTGTCTTAGGAGAGAAAATGCCAGCAGAAGAAAACTGATAAACACCAGAAAAATCTTAATTTTTATGAGAAATGATTTAGCATTTCACCTTCTCACTATCTTAACCTTTGATAAACTGGTCTGATATATCTGGAGATTTTTGTATAACGTGTTTGGATAATAGATCTTATGTGTATATTTACAGGTATAGGATCTCTTATTTGGAAACAGGAAATTCATAAAGGTTTGAAAAAAATATTAGTGGCAAAACAATTCTGTTGGGTTTATTTATTGTTCAAAGGTTTTTAGAAGATGTGGCCTATTTATCAACAGTCTCATTTTAGTTGATATATAAAAAATTGTATTTAAAGATCCAAACAGAAAAAGCACAAATGGGAAAAGTCGCAGAATAGACTTTTTCAAGAACAATTGTTTCAGAATTGTTTCAATTGTGCTTTTTTTCCTCTATGCTTTTTCGATTGACCCAAAAACGACCCAAAAACTTGTTAATAAATTGGCCCCTTAATGTATGGAGAACCAAATTGTGGATAAACCCCATACCCAGAGAAACCCAGGTTCCAAGAACTCTGAATAACACATGCCATATGCATAGTATAATAGAGTTTTGTTTACTAGAAAATACATGTGGAAGGGGAAGGGGAAATTCACTGGGGGTGCCAATGTGTTCGCCACCCCCAGTGGATATGATTGCTAACTTTTGACTACCCAGGTTATTCCTCTACTCCAGCAATCCTCTTAAAGTGTCCTGGACATATGCACAGAGTAAAGATCCAGACTTTAAAGTTGCAAATTTTACTCTACTGCACATTCATGTCTCTGGGGCATCATAGATAGTGGAGTGTCATGGCAGGAACAGGATCCCAGACTGGTGCAATTTTAATCACACAGGAGTGCTGACCCAGGGTCTAAGGGCTGAACTCTTTGAACAATTGCTGTTGGATTCATCGCGCTGCAACAAAACACAGGCGACAGGTCGGGATTGAAAGTACATGTATCCAACACAACACAACTGTCGCATATGAACACCGCATGATGTGTCTTCATCTGACAGTCATGTTGTGTGTAGTTTGTACCTGCGATTTTTCTATCAGTCCCTATATATTCGGCACCACTGACTTGTCGCCTGCATTTTGATGCAGCGCCGTAGATCTGACAGCAATCATTCATGGAGTTCAGCCCTTAGGCGTCTGTATTCACTGGTGGGTGCCTAATACATTGGCGTCCTCGGGTGAATTTCCTTTTCATGGTATAATAATCTATAATCATTATCAACTGTGGCTAAGGATAGACAAGAATCATTGGGTAAGAACTGCAACAAAATGTTCAGGCAACATGTCCAACTTTTTAAATTTAACTCACAAGTATTAGCTCATAATATTTAATGAAATGCAATGTGATACAAGAAACAAAACAGGGAGCATAAAGCATATTGCAAACAAAGTTTTATTTATTTGAAAGCTTAGAAAAATAAAAATTGTAATACTGGATTTGTCTCCTACACATTTGTTAAACATTGAAACAATCTCTATTTTATTTGCAAGGTTTAGAGAAGTGATCATTATGCAAGGATAGATATGAGAATAACATTTCTGAAAAATATCACATTTTATTCTATCTCTCTTTGTTGTGTAAATGTTAGATTTGTTAGATTGAGTTGGCAGAAAAATATATTTGGTGACATTTGCCGGCTATCAAAAGTGGCTAAAATAACAGATACAGTAGTAACAGCAAAAATCCATGCACATGGTGCTTCTTAATGTAATGAACAATTTATTTTTTCAGTTACTTTAATTTATAAGGGGAGAAAGTTCAATGTAGCAAAAATTCACATTAAACTTTTCCAATTATAAAGCACAGCATTCTTTTCTTCCATATCATTGAATGAATTACTGTATTTTCAGCTGGGCTTTTAATAAGGGTGCAGCCATGAGTACATGGAATCTTTTACTGGTGGCAGACTCTTTACCAGGGTAGAATTCTTCATTTTCCTACAGCAGCGCAGTATGCACTCCTATGTTTCCATTGCTTCTTGCAGTCATTTTAAGATATTAAGCTACTTTACGCTTAAATTTCAGAACATTTACTGTATAGTGCTTACTCTTCCTACTCCCTTTTCATGTGTTGCTGGCTAGGGACTGGAGGTATGTTGGTAGAGTACACAACATAGAAAGAAAAAAGGAGAACAAAAAAATGGAATTTAAGCAAAATTCAGGCAAGCATATAAGGTTGAAAACAAAAAAGTGACATGGGAGTAGGGAATATCTAAAGTGAAAGAGGTAGTAAGAATTAATGGGAGGAAGATGGACAGAACAAAAAGGTGAGTGGTGAACTAGTTGTAGGGCAATAGCAAAGAAAATAAAGAGATACAGTGAAAAGGAGAAGATTGAAGAATGGAAAGTAGAAGAAGTGAATTTGAAAAAGGAGCAATAAGGAGCAAGCTTAAGAAATAAAGTAGTAGATAAAAGAATATCGGAAGAAAGAAGAGCAATGGTGAGAAGGACATGGAGAAAAAAAAAGATAAAAAGTAAGGTATAGTAGAATAAAAAGAAAGCAAATGAAGTATGTAAGAGAAGACATAGATGACAAGAGGAAAAAGGAGAGACTATTAAACTAAGATGATGGAGGAAGATGGAGTAACAGGGAAAATACATTTTTCCTCTTTTGTGAATCCAAAGATCAGGCCCTTAAGAACCCAATTCTGCATGCTTATGTGACTTAATAATCAATGGTATTTTGATTTTAATTTATGTAGAGATGCATTTCACCAATTTTTGTTATGTGAACATTTCAGTTCTATTGGTCTGGCCTTATGGGTGTTCTAATGCTATGATTTACAAGTGGTTGGTCTAATTCTGCAAATACAGTATATTCTAAAAACCTGCCCAAAATCTCCAGTTTTGGGGATACACTTCCAAACATACTGTATAATTTTTTATTTTGCACCTCCAAACTTGTGTATTGAACAATAGCACTCTAGTACTCTAGTAGTGGTATTGTCAAAAACCTATAACCAGTTGTTATATTGCATTGCAAAAATGTAGAAATATATTTTCCAGTTAAATCCAAATGTAGAAACATATTTTTCAGTTAAATCCAAAATAATGTAGAAACATATTTTTTTTAGTTAAATCCAATTGATATCATACCACTTGATTTCATAGATATAACAATGGTTGTGTTTAGTAGTTGCAGCTTAAAGGAACAGTTCAGTATAAATGTAAAAACTGGGTAAATAGATAAACTGTGCAAAATAAAAAATAATTTCAATATAGATAGTAAGCCAAAAATGTAATATATAAAGGCTGGAGTGACTGGATGTCTAACATAATAGCCAGAACACTACTTCCTGCTTTGCAGCTCTCTTGGTTTCCACTGATTGGTTACCAGGCAGCAGGGATGGGCGAATTTGACCAGTTTCGGTTCGCCAAAATTTCGCTGCCGGCGCAAAGTTGCAGACGCCCATTAAAGTCTATGGGCGTCAAAAAAAAATTGTCGCGCGCGAAATTATTTTGTCGCGCGTCTTTTTTTTTTACGCACGCCTCCATACAAGTCTATGGGCATCATTTTTTTGGCGAAACGAGGCGAAAAAATTCGCCCATCCCTACCAGGCAGTAACCAATCAGTGACTTGAGGGGGGGCACATGGGTTATAACTGTTGCTTTTAGAGCTGCATGCTGTAATGAGTGCCTGGTGTTGCTCTTCTCCACTCCACCACCGCAGCAAGATGGCAGCGCCCAGAGGTCATGCATTTGTCGTCGCCATGTCAAAACTGGCGAGGCGCATTGAAACGTGTGTGGCATCATGATGTCAGCACGTCAAAATGTGCAACATCAGCATGTGACGCATGGTATCAGAGTGTCCATTTTTTGCCCCAAAAAATCCCCTTAAATAGACGCCAGAAGCAGGTAACCTTGCCCTATTATAGGTTCTCTTTGGATGTTCCTGGGTTTGCTTATTGAATACTTATATAACTTTCTGATCTTGACCTCGGCCTATTTATTGACTAAGATTCCTGCTGCCTGAACTGACCCTTGCCTGGACTTAACTTCGCTAACTTCTCTACCCCTTCGATACCACATTCTGTGTTTGGTGCGTGCTGCTTGCTCCTTGGTCAGTAAATCCCAACTAGAGCTCTCAGGCCCTGACACATGCTAAGGATCAATTGTAAACTCACTGAACTGTTATGTTCCATGTCGCCCCCCTTAAAGTTGCTGACTAACTCAGAGTTAAAGAGCTGTAAAGCAGGAAGTAGTGTTCTGTTCTATATTAGAAACATTTTTTTCCACAGCCTATTTACCCAGTTTTTATTTTTACACTGAACTGTCTTTTAAACTTGGCTAGAAAAACGTCTGTTTTATTTGGATGGGGCATTTGCTTTAAAATGCTCCTATAGAAAGTAGGGGCCGTTGTTAATTACAGCTGCTAAACTACCTGTGTGCAATACTTTGGGAATAAAGGTTGTATTTCTTAATAGAAACAAATTCATTATTTCTGCTTTATCACCAATAAGATGGGGTTGATCTTCGACCACTATGTGTACACACCTGTGTCTCATGTAACACAGGTGACTTCCTCTGTAAATGTGTGGACAGAGTTTACAGGCGAATAGTACATTTTACTTTGTTTCCATGAAAAAGTTAAAACATTCCCGTAGATCTGTGTAAACATATTTATGAGCATAGCTCGAATGGTAAAGGAGTTCTTCTTTAGCTTTAAAAGATCTTCTCAGAGAACACAGGGCAACTGACAGCAACCGTTATTTTAAACATATTATCATCACAGGAACTGTGTTGATTGGATTTTGATTGTCAAATGTAAGCCATGTCTATTGTGATAAGAGGTAATGGGTAAATGGAACAATTGAACCTTTTATTTCTGTAAAGATTTCTTCCTCTGATTGCCTGAAATGAATAGCAAATAGACACCTGTTCAACTGAATCTTGAAAGGGCCCAGTCATTCCTCCCACATGGCTCATAGAACAGATGTCAAATTGTAATGATTTCTTAGCCCTTATCGAACGCTTCCAGGTAAGAGCCAATATCTGAGCTCTTTGAAGGGCTGCCTGACTCTTTCTTATATCCATCGAGTCTTCCAACTCTTATATCCCCTGCTATCTTCTGCCGGAATAGTTAAAGGCAAAAATAAACAAGAGACAGAGCGGCAGAGCAAGAAAAAAAATTCATTAAATAGACAGTGAAAAATCAGCGGGCAGTTTGCTACGTCTACGCTATAGAGAAGAAAAAAATCTCCCCAGTTTTCTTATCTTATTGTTATTCAGCTTTCATTCTAATGCAGTTTCTTCCTGTTCAATATCAGTTTGTAAAACTCAGCTACATGTTCACTGACCCCTGATAACTAAATAAATCCCAGTTTGTTGCAGCACAACTAAGTCTGAGTACATATACATACTGAGGATGGATACAAGGAATTGAAAGCAAATCAACCATTAAATCCAGGGTTCTTAGTAAAATAAGTACGGAGGAACGATCCTATTTCTTTGAAGATGCATTATTCATTACCCTCACGGGATGCGCCGTCTTAGGTTTTTTCCCTTGGTTTTATTTCTCTGTAAGGGAAATGCATATCAGGTTTGTTTATGTAGTTTAAAGAAACTATTAGACTGCAGAGAATACAAGAACATATTTACATTTTTTTATCATGTCACTGTTCAGATCTGAGTTTACTCTCCCCGCCTCAATAGTGTTTGAAGGAATGACTTGCTAATATGAAAGCGAAATCCTCGGCAGGACATATATAATAACCTCCTACCCCTTTCTATATGTTGCTCAAGCAATTATAAAGCATAACAGAACATCACAATATTACATTTTAGAATACAGAAAATAGGCTGAAATTTGTATAATGATCAGTTTTACACGTATTGTTTTTGCCACCAAATGGTTTGTAAAATATAGTTATAAATACAGTAGTGCTTAGTGATGTAAAGATTTATATAAATTTGGGGATACCCATTTATAAAAGGACGACTGTTAGTGGTATTATGGAATGCTTTGAAAATTATTTAAAGGTCCAAATGTAAAAAATATGAACGACAAAAATGATGCGCTAGAAAATATGAATACCTCTAAAACCTCTAAAAAATTTAGTTTACAGACAAGTGAGGTCCTATTTATCAAAGACCAGACTTAAGTGGTTTTAGAGGTCTTTGAAACCACGACTAAACTCCCAAATGCTAAGACTACGTATGTAAGGGAATTTATTAAAAGATCCAAATAAAAAACATATGAACATAAAATAATGCGCTAAAAATATTAATACCTTGAAAACTTCAAAAAATTTAGTTTTTCAGACAATTACTAGTGGAAAAAACCTCTAAAAGTTTGAATTGGTTTAAAACAATCCAACAGGATCAGCACAGCTCCCACTGACTTTTATAGGACTTCTATAGGACCTCAATAACTTTTACATGGCAAAGTTTTGTATTAGTGGTTAATAAATCTTGACTCTTTAGAGCTTTTAAAAAAAAATAGCAAATCCTCACATTTTTTGAGATTTGTGGAAAAAAATCTAAATTTGATTGTTAGCAAAATGGCCCCTTACTAACAAAAAAATATCTAAAAGTCTGAAAGACTAAAAAAGGTCCAATAGTATCAGTGCAGCTTCTATGGGACCTCAAGGGACTTGGTGCAGTTTTGTATTACAGTTTTTTTGTGGTTTTTATACTTAATACATCTCATTTTTTTTCATTTTTGAGAAATTTTAAAAACCCACAATTTTAGAGAAAAAAAGAAAAAGAAATCAAATGTTAGTAAATCGGCACTGTAGTGTCATTTTGATTAGATCATAACTCTTACTGGCATTGAGGCCTAACACTGAGCAAATATCTTGGTATTCAACCACCCTATATAAATCAGGGGGAATAGGCAGTTTTATTGCATAAAATAGTTTGCTTTGGGGCAGAGTGGCCTCTAGTTATGCATTTATCATTGTATTCCCAAAACTATACATAGAAACAGAAGAAAGCCTGCAACACAAATGATAGATAGTCTGTAGATAGATAGACAGCCAGAAAGATAGATAGGCAGTCAAACAGATTGATTTGTTCATCACTTTATTGTCAGATATGACCCCAATAAATAATCCACAATTACAAGCAAAAATATGAAACAATCCCATACCTGCTTGTCATTAAAAAAATGTCCCTAATTCCTTTATATAATTCCTCTTAAAATGCATTGCTTTCAAGAAGCCTCTTTTATTTTGATTAAAGCTACGGAGGAAATGTGAAACCCTCTTGAATAGATTGTAAAATCTAAATGTGAAATCAATTCTACCTGCTACTAGGTGAATGTTCTAATTAATTTTCCCTGACACTCAATACGAGACATCCCGTCTTAAGGAGATGCAATTCTGCCTTACATGGTAGACCTGTGATTTTTCACAGTGGATGGAGGAACAGATGCTTTTGTAATAAAGAATCTAACATAAAACTAGCACTTTTAGCAAGAAAGCATTTCAAATACATGCCAAGGCGGAGTAAGTGTAACTTGAAGAGAGTCTTTCACAAAATTGAGACTCTTAAAACATAAGGGTTAGTGATGGGCGAATAAATTCACCAGACACTAATTTGCAGCGAATTTCTGTGTTACAGCGCAATCGAATTTATTCGCAAAAGTACGGCAACAATTGATGCACACATAAAAATTGTTGTGCGTCAAAATTATTTGGACACCCATTGACTTGAATGAATTTGGACCAAATAGTCGCGCGTATAAAAGTTGTCAATTGTGTCAAAATTATGTTGACGCCCATTGACTTTAATTGACATCTCCATTTCGTGAATTCCACAGTAAATTGATGAATTTTTTGGCAAAGAGAAAACGGCACAGATTCGCCCATCACGAGTAAGGGTAGGAGACATATATTTTTTTTGATAACTATGGTTTAAGAAAATATTACTTTTTGTATACTTATGTAAACATTTTAGAAAAATAACTGAAAATGTGGGTGAAAATGTGCCTAAATTAATAAAGATTTTTTTTAACTTACATGAATTACACAAGCTGTAAGCAGGAGAACCACTTAAGGTGAAAAAAATCTTGCACTTTCTTTGGTTTTTAATTCTTTATTTATACTTTTAAAATTTGTCAAGTGAAAAAAATATGCACCTATTTACCTATGTTCAATATTTCCATATTTAGTATATAGTAGTAATCAATCCACCACAAGCACATTTCTTTACACTAAAGACCGCTTTTCATATGTACATGTGATACTTTCTTTTTTAAGTCTTGCTAATATGTGCAATTCTATACATAATAGTGAGAACAAAGAAATGTAGAAGTAGGCGTGGAGCAAATCAGACTTTGTGAGGCTCCCTTATTTATATAAAATAGAATTTTTAGATTTATGGTCTTTCATTAGCTTCTGAATTACTGTTGATGGAACATTTAAACATGGTCTGGTTGAGTGATGGTTGACTCGATCTTTTACAAAAATGGAGGTTGCAGGTTGGGTAACACTTCTATTACTTCTTGCCCCATCCATACTTTTCTTCACACATCCTATCCTAAAACTCATCCTATCCCACAACTTCTACCACATAGGGCTTCCTATGTGCTAGGTACAGTGCTGTCTTCCTTATTTGCCCTCCCTCAAGGCATTCTTTACTATACATCAACTATACATTAAAGTAGTAAAAAGAGTAAAAAAAATATATATATATACAGTATATATAAATTAATATAAATAAAAAAATACCCCATCTTAAAAAAAACCCTTTCAATATTCAATATTTCATATAAGACTGAAGTTTTTGGCATTTCAGTTGTTTTCCATAAATGATATACACTTTTTGAATTATTTCCATAAATTATACACTTTATGAATTTTTTTCCATAAATAATACCCTGTGGTTTAATATTTTTATTAGTATTAGTTGCAGTAGAAATAGTATTTATGCACTGTAATTGCAATGGAGCAAAAGCTTCTACTCATTTTAGTGCTCGTATATCCTTAAATGATCCCACTTTCTAAAAATACCACGGAAATGTACACATGAACATTTGAAGGGTTTTACTGCTGTTAAAGGGATTATCTTAGTGTTAAGTTTGTCCATCTGAGGAAATGTTAGAAAACCTCACAGCCAACAATCAATTCATGAGCTTTATACCTTTAGGTCTTTACGTTCACTTGATTCCCTAGTCCAATTTATTGAAGTAAAGAAGTATCTATTTTACAAACCATTTATACTGTGCTTCCAAGAGAACCACCATAGCAACCAAAAAAATGATTAACATCATTAATTTTAATATGCAACTGAAGTGATACATTGTATTGACTTATTATGTGGATAGAATAATAATTGGTCCAAATGAGCAATTCAGGTGGCACTCCGGATAATTTTGAGGAAGTTTATTGCAACATCAGAGTAACAGCATCGCCTCACGTGTTTTGGGAAACATTCCCTTTATCATAGGCATGCTGAGCTGATTGGAGGGACATTGTGTGGTGGGGGTGAGTCTTGAGCGGTCATATTCTAATAGAATAATAATAGGCCTTGGCACTATTAAGTACATTATGTAAAAACGTATTTGACAAAATTGAAAATGGGTTTATAAGTAATAATTCATGATTTGTTGCTGCATATGAATCACAAATGATGTACATAATAAAATGCAGCATTGCACTGGAAGTTCACCTGATAACAAGAAAACAAAATTGCTAAAAATTTTAAAATACCACTAGTACCTCAGTTATACCCAGGTAAGGGCATATTTAACAAGGGTCGAATTTTTAATTGTAAAAACTTTGAAATTGGAATTCAAAAAGACCAACTGAAATTAAGTTGAAGTTTTGTTGATTAGATCCGTTTTCGATTGAATAGGTCCGTATATAGCTGAATTTGAATCATATAAATTGAATGAATAGCACATTCGATAGAATTCGATTCAAAGTTTTTCCCAAAAAAACCTTTGATTTTTCAAAGTCCACCAATTGACTCCAAATGGGTTCTAGGAGGTTCCCCATAGGATAAAACAGCAATTCGGTAGGTTTTAGATGGTGAATGGTTGGTCTAATTTTCGATTTATTTTCTAATTCAAATCGAATTTGGACTATTCCCTAGTCGAAGTAGACAAAACATAGCTTGAAATTAGAATTTTTTTAATTCAAAAATTTACCTTGACCTTTGATAAATGTGCCCCTTAGTGTCAGACCACAATGTGAACCTAGTGTCTTAATTTTTGGGGGGCCCTCCTCTGTAAAAACATGCAGGGGCAGATTCGTCAATGGTCGAGGTGAATTTTCGAATTAAAAAAAATCGAATTTCGAGCTATTTTTTGTCAACTTTGACTAGGGAATAGTCCTAATTCGATTCGAATTTGAAAAAAAATCTGAATATCAAAATTTATCATGTACTGTCTCTTCAAAAATTCAATTTCGACCATTCGCCATCTAAAACCTGCCGAATTGCTGTTTTAGCCTATGGGGGACCTCCTAGAACCTATTTGGAGTCAATTGATGTACTTTGAAAAATCTATTTTTTGGGGGAAATGCTTTTTTTGGGGAAAAGCTTTGAATCAAATTTGATCGAATGCGCTATTACTTTGATTCGTACATTTTGACTTTGGCCGAATACAGAGCTATTAGATCAAAAATGGACCTATTCTGCAAAAAAAAAAAACTTTGTCTTAATTTTGGTTGCTCTTTTCGAAATCGAATTTCGAAGTTTTTTCAATTCAAAATTCGACCCTTGATAAATATGCCCCTCAGTCTTACCCTATATTTTCGTAACTGACCAAGGCATCAGGTACTGTTGAGAGTCACTGACCCACGATTGCACACTGTTCAGGACAGTGTCTTAAGGGTCCATTTACTAAAAGTCGAATTTCAGTGGTATTAGAGCTGTTTAAAACCACTATTAAATGAATGCCATGAAAGTTATTAAAAAATCCAAATATAAAAAGTACAAACGGAAAAAAGTGCAGGAAAAAATATGAATATCTTTAAAACCTCTAATGGGAGGAATGTAATATGTTTTGATAGCGTAAAAAACCTGCGCAAAGACACTTGACTGATTAAAGACCTTAACGACTTCATTGCAAAGTTTGCAAACATTTGCAGCGTATGTAATTACATCCTCGGGGTTTAATAAATTCCAAAAAATTTGTGATTTTTTAAAAGTCAAGTTTTATCAAAAAAAAAGGCAGGAATTTTTTGGGATTTTTGCATTCAGAGCTTAGTAAATAAGCCCCATATTGTGTGACCTTTACATAGGTCTATGTAAAGAGAAGGAGGCAAAGAGACAGAGAATATTTAACATGTGTCCTTATTGTTGCACAAAACAGATGCATGGTTGCTATTTGAGGAATCAGAACTGGATGTATGATATTAAATTCCACTTTCTTGACACATAATGAATCATATGTCTCTGGGAGGACTTTTCACTCTCTTATTATAACCTGCACTATACTGCAGTGATTCATCCTAGGTCTGATCTAATTTAGCATTGAACTGGGTGCTGTATGCTAAATGCAGATTGCAAGGTCAAATGTAGCTGAAAACTAAAGAGTAATATGTTGCTACTAAAGAGACGTTGATGACATTCAAATATTTGTATGTGGAGGCTATAAATTATTGACACATGGCAAATTCTTGAAAATGCTTGTGCTAGTTTTTTTTGTTTTTTCTCTACCTCGGGGGAGTCATTTTCCTGTGAGCTTCTCCCGTTGTGTATTCATCCTGCAGGGCAGAGATAGTTTTAATCCATCCTTGCCTTATTCATTTTTCATGAGAATCCATAGGCTGTACTCAAGACGTTTTGCATAGGCCATTCACAAAGGTCTGAAATTCAATATTTATAGATCATTCTTTTCCAACTTGAATATATAACATTATATAAGAATTCCATCAATGGCCTTGGCAAATAAACAACAGTAATTGCTAATTCACCCCAACAAAGCTTGTGTGTATTGTTGAAAGTATCATAACGCTGTCAGCAACCATTCACGTCAAGGTTGTAGGTCAGGTTGAGAATTTACTCTAAGCCATATTTGTCATGCTGGATCAAACTGACCTGTTTTGGGGGGGATTTAAGAGATGTCACAATACAAAGTACTCCTTTGGCTTCTAGCCATTCATTTGAATTATGCTTAAGGGACTTGGTGATCTGTTTTGTTCTTGTCTCTATGCCAGGCATTTGTCGCCTTTAGCACTAAATATGGGGCCTATATAAAATGTTAGACATTAACCAGCACCAGTAAGTTAAAGGGGATATAAAGGCTTCCTATTAAGTTATTGTAGTATTAAAGTATTGTAGAAGTGATACCTATATATTGGCTAACAATAAAAATACATTGCAAGTTTTCAAGGTACCAAGGGCCCTTCATCAGGCAAAATACAAATTAAGCATATATACTGTTAGATCAGTGAAAGGTATTCATGGGCAATAAATCAGGAAGTTACAGATAGATACAGTGGGTTGTAAATAGTCCAGGAGTCTGGATTCAGCCAGGTCACATAGTGTGACATGAAACCTGACCCTAAATTAAGGCCCTGTCTTAATGTATTAAATAACTCCATACATTTGAATTCATAAATAGAGATGGGCCAATAAATTCAGCAGGTGAATAATTTTGGACACGCATGGGAAAAGTCGCTCGCACCAAAACTGTTGCACGTCAACATTATTCCGACGCCCATTGACTTTAACACTGGTGTCAAAATTGTCGCATACATCAGAATTGACACGGGCATCAAAAGTTGTGTCTAGTTTTTCCGCCGTTTCGTTCATTTCACAGGAAATTTGTGAATTTTCGGTGAAACGGGACAAATTTGCCCATCAATATTCATAAATCTTCCTTTCCTGTTCAGTTTTAAAGTTCCCTTTTAGAATTAAGACCTGCATGTCCTGAAGACTGTGATTTTGACTGCAGATCACATGATTTGGTGTTGATTTTATGTCTGTGATGGTTCATCCTTGTGCTAAATTTTTTATGCTGTTTCACCAATGTGTCTGCCTCCTGTAGAGCACCTAGTACATGTAATCACGTATACCACATTGGATGAAGCACACAAATAGTGGTCGAGAATGGTGTAGACTTTTTGTGTATTCGGAATAGCAACTTGATCTTTGCACAGGATGTATTTGCAGGTTTCACATCTGTTGCTGTTGCAGGAAATGTACCTGATTTAGTTGTTTTAGGAAGAGACTTCTGACAATTATTTTCCTCAGATTAGGTGGTTGTCTATAAGACAAGAGAGGTAGTTCCGTGAATATTTGTTTTAGTCGGGTATCTGTATGGAGCATGGGTTGCAGGTCTCTGGCTATTTTTCTAATAATGTTCAGTTGTGGGTTGTAGGTAACTACAATAGGTACCCTGTTGTTTTCTGTCTTTTCTTTTTAATGCAAGAGTGTGTCCCTGGGTATTTGAGTTGCTCTGTGGATTTGATCATCAATAACCTGCGGATGGTATCCCTGAATAACAAAAGTTTTCCGTAAGGAATGGAGATGTTTATTTCTGTCATCAAGGTTTGAACAAATCTGGTTGTATCTCAGAGCCTGGCTAAACACAATAAATTTTTTATGATGAGCATGAAAACTGTCCCACATAAGAAATGCAGGACGTCCTGTTGGTTTTTGGTATAGGGATGTTTGTATGGTTCCATTTTTGTTGTAGATGGTTGTATCCTGATAGAATCCATAAAAACATGCAACATTGCAATATACATGATTTGTTTTATTCTTACTGTTGTGAAGATAAAGGACCCAGTGTCTTCAGCTCTGCAGCCTTAGCCACCCCTAATTCAGATGTTCAAGAAACGTAGGCAGCCGCTGGCCATCCCTATCTCTCAGTGCAGCCATAGCCAATCTGAACAGAGAATACACAGGCAGCTACGAACAGTCTTGCCTCTGATTGGCTCCTGCGGCACACATGGGACTGAGCGGGAAGAGAGGGATCAGGTTACAGAAGAAATGAAGCAAGGAGCTGACTGAGGCTGCCTTTGAATGCAGAGGAAAAATGGATTGATTATTTCATCAACAGTGAGAATAAAGGAAAGCATGCATATTGGAAAGTTGCTTATTTTTAGGAATTCTATCAGAATTCCTTAACTTCATTCAAGGCTTTAAAGGAGACATATTGGGAGTTATTTACTCCCAATTTATCTGGGCACTCTTTTTGGGGCAAAATTCAAATTTTTTGTTTCTTTTTAAAAACTCAATTTTTTTCCGGATGTATTAAAGCCTGATCCAAAGTCCACCAACTCAGACCTGCAGAGGTTGTGTATAAGTCAATGGCAGAGGTCCTTATTTTATTTGGAAGTTTCTGTTGTCTGCTCTGGAATTAACCCGAAAATTCAACTATTTCAGGCTTTTCGGGCAAAAGCTCGAAAAATTCAGGCTTTTTCGGGAAAATTCTTGAAAATATCGAGTGATTTGGTGAAAAAACTCGGAAAAAAATCTTAAGATTTGTGTTATCGCCGAATTTTGACACTAACCCATTAAATCAAACTTTCTTTAATAATAAAAAATCTGGCTGGGAGTTTGGTCATTTTTTGAAATTTAAATAATGAGATAAATTTGGATTTTAGTAAATAATGCGCTTTGTGTGAAAAACAAGAATGTGCCATTACATTACACTCTTTTACATTTAGAAGGATTGTGCTTAAAAAAGAAGTGTTTTGGGTTGATTTATCAAATATGTCAGCAAAAACCCTACTAATCCCGCCCATCTGTTCCACTTCCCACTTCCTCCATATCCCAGGCCGTGCAGGAGAGCCAATGCCACTCAGTACACTGTACTGTAGGATAGGAACCAATCAGCAACTAGGCTAACCTGATAGGGAACTTTAGCCTGTCCTTGATTGTGTGACTTCTGGGCTGTGATTGGCTGTTCCCCTCTTACTGTGCTTCTGGCAGCGACTGTTAGGACATGCCTATCCCTTATTTAAACATGGACAGGGTTACAGATCTATGGAAACTCCAATAAAGAGGTAATTTTTAAAGATAATATATAATTATTTTGCCCAAAAAGAAACTAGCACCATATATTAATTATATCTATATATATAAGCAATTTTTCAATTGGAATTATTTTTTTCTTTTTTATAATTATTGAATTATTTACCTTTATCTTCTGACTCTTTCCAGCTTTCAAATGGGGGGGTCACTGACCCCAGCTAAAAAACAAATGCTCTATAAGTCTACACATTTATTGTCATTGCTATATTGTATTATTCATCTTTCTATTCAGGCCTCTCTTATTCATATTCCAGTCTCTCATACATAACAGCAAAGGTAAAGTTGCTAAGGTAATTTGGACCCTAGCAACTAGATGGCTGACATTACAAACTGGAGAGCTACTGAATAAAAAGCTAAATAACTCAAAAACCACAAATAATAAAAAACGAAAACCAATTGCAAATTGTTTCAGAATATCCCTGTCTACATCGCTCTAAAAGTTCATTTAAAGACAAACCACCCCTTTAAGGAAACTTTAACCTCTAAAAATAGAAGTTTTGTGTACTTTGACCATAGAAAAGTAGCTTTGATACAACCTAACCTGCTAGTGTTGTTCCAGTAAATATAAGCATTTGATGATTGGTTACTATTAGATAGTGATGGGCGAATTTGCTTCGCCGGAAAATTCGCAAATTTCCCACAAAACGGCGAAAAATTCGCGAAACGGCGCCGGCGTCTAGTTTTTGACGCTGAATTTTTTCAGGCAAATTTTCACGGGCATTTTGCATATTTATTCATTGGCGGCGTAATCGCGCAAATTCTACGCTAATTTGCGCCTGGCAAAATAAATTTGCCAATCACTACTATTAGATACAAAGCTTTATGAACACTTACTTGGGATATATGAAGATTTAATAACTAAGCCCTAATGATTTCAAAAAGTCCACAAAGCATGAGCTAACTGTGTAGTTAATGAAGAAAATGGCTGTAATGGAAAGGGACAAATTATGTTTGAACTCGTTTTTGTTAAACTACTTTTACTGAGAACTAGCAGCACAAACATTATGCCAAAAGGCAACTGTTATACAGCGTCTTCTGAATGTTTAATAACGAAACCACCCTGTACATTTATAATGCAAATAATGACATTAAAATTCCCCGAATATCTGATTGTGTCAGGGGATGATCAAAGCAAAATATGAGCATTGCTCGGGGATAATTAGATGGTACGACTCATAATTAAATTGAACATATGCTTTTTAACTGGAGGAGTGCTCAATTTCAGCAGGAACAGCATGTTGGTTTCATTCAGAAGAAATGTTTTTAAGCTTCCAGTTACTTATCCATTTACTTTTTGTACTTATTTTTTTACAGATAAAATAGTTATATTTTAGATAAGATGAGAATCTGATAAAAAAATACAATACCTCTATCTATCTATCTATCTATCTATCTATCTATCTATCTATCTATCTATCTATCTGTTTGTCATCTATCTATCTATGTCTTCTATCTATCTATCTATCTATCTATCTATCTATCTATCTATCTATCTAGCTATCTAGCTATCTAGCTATCTAGCTATCTAGCCATCATCTATCTATTGGTCTGTCTTACTGTTATCTGTCTGTCTGTATGTCTATCCATCATCTATCTATTGGTCTGTCTTACTGTTATCTATCTGTCTATCTATCGATCTATCTATCTATCATCTATCTATCTATCTATCTATCTATCTATCTATCTATCTATCTATCTATCTATCTATTAATCAGTCAATTATCTATCTATCTATCTATCTATCTATCTATCTATCATCTATCTATCTATCTATTAATCAGTCAATTATCTATCTATCTATCTATCTATCTATCTATCTATCTATCTATCTATCTATCTATCTATTAATCAGTCAATTATCTATCTATCTATTATCTATCTATCTATCTATCTATCTATCTATCTATCTATCTATCTATCTATCTATCTATCTATCTATCTATCTATCTATCTATCTATCTATCTATCTATTGGTCTGAATATATATATATATATATATATATATATATATATATATATATATATATTTGTCTGTCTTATTGTCATCTATCTATCTATCTATCTATCTATTTATGTATCATCAATTGTACAAGGTTCCAATCCAAACATTTTACAAGTACATTTTACAGGTAAATGTACCTTCATTTTGAAAATGACTTTTGTTCATATGACCAAACTAGTCTTTAATATAAAATACTTTTCCTAGCAGCAAATATTCCACAGTAATTTCAGGAGTATTGAAAGGACTAATTATCAGCCATAAACTACAACATAAAGTTAACAGACCATGGGACAACGCAGCAGACCTTGAATACACTTATTTTCTCTTTAGCACAGGCCTTGTATAGTGATACCGAAACAAGCAGTTGCAAAGTTTAATTCAGATTTAATTAAAATAGTAATATGGCTAAATGTTATGATTAATACTTTTGGGCTGTAATTTATGCCTACCCTTTATCATAAAAAGAGCTATCCAATTATTTGAATTGAAGAAGAAAGGAAATCAAGTTGAATTCTATATCCATAATCAACTCTCCAATTACCGTGTATTATAAACCTGAACAGATTTACACTTATTCTTTTATGGATAATTCTTTCTAAATTGTCTTCTTAAGAGCAAGAGAATAATTTGAAAGCAAATGCTGAAGATTGCACGACAAGCCAGTATTATAATATTTTAACATTCAATTTTGGCACAATTTTGATCTAATGTTACTGGCCTGTCCCATTGGATCACCCGGTGCTGAGTTTGGCTTTCCAACTAGTTGTTAATGCCAAAAATGAGTCAAAAATCTCCATAATTCTCTATAAATCACGATAATTTTAAAAGGATCTGGTCAGTGAACATACAGTAGGGATTTAAAAGATATGAAATCCTTTACATGGAAGAAGTTAGATACCGCTGTTCCATAAGTTAGATACAGGTATGGGACCTGTTATCCAGAATGCTTGGGACCTGGGAGTTTCCAGATAACAAATGTTTCTGTAATTTGGTTCTCCATACCTTAAGGGGCAGATTTATCAAAGGTTGAAGTGAAAATTAGAATGAAAAAAAATTTTTAGCTAATTTTGTACTTCGACTAGGGAATAGTCCAAATTCGATTTGAATTTGAAAAATATTTGAAACTTTGAATATTGAAATTTATCATGAACTGTCTGTTTAAAAATTCAACTTCAAACCAATCGCCATCTAAAACCTGCTGAATTGCTGTTTTAGCCTATGGGGGACCTCCGAGAACCTATTTGGAGTCAATTGGTGGACTGAAAAATCAAAGGGTTTATTTTTTAGAAAAACTTCTAATCGAATTTGAATAAATGCACTGTTAGTTTGATTCGTACGATTCGAATTAGACCGAAAACGGACATATTCGCCCCAAAAAAACGTCAATTCTTTTGATACATTTTGATTTGTCCTTTTTAAGATTTTCAAAGAAAACTCCCATTACTAAGAAATTCGACCCTTGATAAATATGCCTGTAAGTCTACTAGAAAATCATGTAAACATTAAATAAGCCCAATAGGCTGGTTTTGCTTCAAATATGGGATCAGGTAACATAGTAACATAGTAACACAATAAGTCAGGTTGAAAAAAACACACGTCCATCAAGTTCAACTTTTTAATTCTATTTGAACCTGCCTAACTGCCAGTTGATCCAAAAAAAAAACATCTTAAGTCTCTACAATTAGCCTCAGAGGGGGAAAAATTCCTTCCTGATTCCAAATTGGCAATGAGACCAGACTCTGGATCAACTTGTACTATGAGCTATTTCCCATAACCCTGTATTCCCTCACTTGCTAAACACCATCCAACCCCTTCTTATACCTATCTAATGTATCAGCCTGTACCACTGATTCAGGGAGACAATTCCACAACTTCACAGCTCTCATTGTAACAAACCCCTTCCCAATATTTAGGCGGAACCGCTTTCCTTCTAATTGGAATGGGTGACCTCAGTACAAGTAGGGATGTAGCGAACCGCCGCCAATGTGTTCGCGAACGCCGTTCGCGAACACCGGCAAAATTTGCGAACAGTTCGCGAACTTCGAACATCCGAAAATCGTTCGATTCGAACGATCGAAGGATTTTAATCGTTCGATCGAAGGATTTTCGTTCGAATCGAACGATCGAAGCCATTGGATCGAATGATTTCATTCAATCCAATGGCTTAGATCGTTCGATTCGAACGAAAATCCTTCGATTTTAGCAATCGAATGGTCGAATGGTCGAACGATTTTGACGCGAACGCCTATTGGCGAACGTCGCGCGACGTTCGCGAACTTGCGGCGGACGCGAACAGCCGATGTTCGCCGGCGAACAGTCCGCGACATCCCTAAGTACAAGGTACTGTTTTATTATTACATTGAAAAGGGAAATAAAGTTTAAAAATGTGCGTTATTTGGATAACATGGAGTCTACGGGAGATGGCCTTTCTGTAAATTATGAGAATTTTGGATAACAGGTTTCTGAATAACAGATCCCATACCTGTTCCACTGTTCCATAACTTTTATGATTTTACAGATAGTAAACTACAGTATGAGGTATATATAGTGATGGGCAAACTTCTCCCATTTCACTTCACTGAAAAATTTGTGAAATTCCCGCAAAATTCGCAAAATGATGAAAAATTCGCAGAAAAATCCTGAAAATCGGAAAGTTCGCGAAAAAAAATCGTAAAATTCTAACATTTTCACGAAAAAACAGTGAAAATCTGACATTTTCATGTAGAATAGAGAAAAACAGAAATTGACGCTGGCGAATTTTCACGGGAGATTCACGAAACTCACCCCGCATTCGTGGCAGGTGAATTTATTCGTCCATCACTAGGTATAAATAACAAACATCCACTACCACAACTGGTCTTTGTTCCAGCGATGAACACAACAGTGACTACATTCAGCAGAGCAGCATTCACAAAGGGCAGGCAGTGGGAGGACCACAGGCATCTTCTCACCCATAGCAGTAAGATCTTGCTTGGGCATCTTCTGCATACAGGTATGGGATCCGTTATCCATAAACTAGTGATGGGCGAATTTGTCCCATTTTGCTTCGCTCAAAAATTTGTGAATTTCCTGCGGGATTCTTTCATTTCCCTCAAAATGCAAAATTTGGCGCCGGCGTCAATTTGTGGACATCAAAATTGACGCAGACGTCAATTCTGATACCGGCGACAATTTGACGCACATTAAAGTCAATGGGTGCACGTGTAATTGTTGCCGGCATCAAATTGTCGCTGACGTCAAAGAAACTTTGGCTGCAAATTCCATAATCTGGAAACCCACAGTCCCAAAAATTCGGGATTACAGGTCCCATGCATGTACCAAATTTGCTTCTCCTTTAAAGAAATCTGTTAAATGGAAAACATTCTGAATATCCGGAAAACATTCTGGATAACAGGTCCCATACACGTATCAAATGTGCTACCCCTTTAAAGAAATATTTGATTTATTCCTTATTTATTGGTATTTTATGTCACCCTCTCATCATTCGTACATTTTTCAAATATTAATGAATGCTGGGAACAAAACCAGTACCATTAAACCAAGACACGTTTTCTGAAAGAATTTTCTTTTTAATGAGTCACTAAGGAAATTATCGTAGTTGTCTTAAATTATTTGGCTTCGTTTTTTCCCAGACATAAAACTATCTTTGTTTCTAAAGACAATTTCTTTAAGGGGCATTATGCAGCGCTAGGTAGAATATTACATGTCCTTATTTAGAAATTTAATAATTAAGGCTTATGAATTCCAACTGATTTAAATAATAAAATGTCCTGTGAAATCTAAGACAATTATATGTTTGTTTCCCCTTTTCAGTCAGAAATATATAGTTTTCCCCCTCATATCGAAACTCATTTTCTATCTTGAGAATATTTTCTACATTTAAATTGCAGCCAATCTACTTGTAATTGCTTTGATCTGAATGGGAAATGCAGGAACACAATTAGCAATGTTTGTTTGTGGCAGTTTGTAAGAAACACAATTTAAAGTACATGAACAAGGTAATATATATATACACACACATGAGGCAGCATTTTTCTTTTTTTCTTCTGCACACTATGTACAAGCCACATCATTAACTTCAACAGATTTAGTGCTCTGCCAATGGATAGAGGAGACAAGGGAGGAAGTAATGTAAGGGTTACTGCTTGCTCTGTTTTTATTTAACCTCCAGAAATAGGGATTGATAGTAGTTATGGGTGAATTTCTCCCGTTTCGCTTCACTGAAAAATTTGCAAATTTCTTGCAAAATGACGAAACATTTTCGAGAAATCATTAAATTAGAAAGTTCACGAAAAAAAAAATTGTGGAATTCGACCATTTTCCTGAAAAATTCGAGCAATTCGAAAGTTTTCACGAAAAAATCGAGCAATTCGAACGTTTTCATTAAAAATTTGCACATTTCGAAAGTTTTCACGAAAAAATCGAGCAATTCAAATGTTTTCACTGAAATCAAGCAATTCAAAAGTTTTCACTAAAAAACTGAGCAATTCAAATGTGTTCACTAAAAAATTGAGCAATTCGAAACGTTTTCACGGAAAAAACACGAAAATCGGAAATTGATGCGAAATGTGGAAATTTACTGCAAATTTGTGTCTGGCGAATTTATTCGCCCATCATTAATTTATAGCACTAGATAGGTTCCTAATATATAGAATTTTGTTTATTTAAAAGATCACTTTACATTAAATAATCATAATTTCTTAAGCCGTTCACAAATCATACAAAACAAAAATTACCAAAAATCCCACAAACCCACCCATACACCCTCTAGCCCGCAGAGTCCATCCCTCTGTCCATTGGCTCCTAATATATAGGGACAGAGACAAGAGGAAAGTGTTGGAAGGGTTACTGTCTGCTCTCTCTCATTTCCCTACAGAAATAGGGATTGGTAGCACTAGATAGGTGCCTAATATATAGAAACAACGACAATGGGAAAGTAATACAAAGCTTCAATGGCATATACAGAAATAGAGACATTGCTAGCAAGAGAAAGGTAGCTGAAATGATATAGATAGACATCATTAAGATAAAAGAGAAGCATAATTTGTTAAAGTGATAGAGACACATTCCAAGTTTGTCCTCATTCTGCCAAACTAGTTGTGCATCTGTGATAGAGAGCTTGGGGCCATGAAAGACTTCATAGGATGGTGCAGCATATCAAGTCTTTTTATCCCTCTCATAAAGAAAGATATATTCAGCCATATTATCATTTCCAGCTTGGGGGAACTCATTACATGAAAAGACGTCTCAGAGTTTTAAATATGTATTGGTTAATGGCACAAAGCAAAGTGAGGTTTTAAATCATTGAGGGAAAGGTGAAAACCTTTATACTAGTGTATAACCCTTAGTCTTCTACTGAAAAGCTATTTCCATACAACGGCATTTATAGGTATCTGAAGGTTTTGCCCTCCTTTACGTTGGGTAGTTCCAATAGGGATTCACGAATCATAGTGCTGTACTTGAGATGGGAGTAAAAATCTGTTTCCCCTCTGCAGGTTAAAACATTCCCTGGTAGTTCTTTTGTTGGGATATCAGGTATCATAGTCTTTAAAAATGGAATCCCCATGTGGTTCTCTCTCTTTGTACCCCATTTCCTGGAGTGTGGGACAGGCTGGAGAACCTGATGTAGGATTAGTTTATAGCTTACTCAAGTCAGAGTCAAGTTTAGGGTAGGTAGCAGAGAAACTAGCGAGCAGGCTCAGTAATAGAGAGATTCCTAGATGGGTCAAAGACAAGAGGTCCTCTTCACTCACCCATTATCAATATATATAAAGGAAATTAAGGGGGTTATTTATCAAAGGTCGAGTTGTGTTTTCCTGAAAAATTAAAGTTTTCGAGAATAGTTTCAGTAAAAAAAAAAAAAAAAAAAAGCTTGAATCAAAAAATACACCATCTAAAATCTGTTGAGGTCATGTAAAAGTCAATGGCAGAGATCCCGTAAACCATTTTAAGATGTTTTTAGCCTTCAAGATGTTTGTGTGTTTTTTTCGGTGGTTTGCGCTCAGAACTTGATCAATTTGAGCTATTCGAGTTTTTTGTTCACCAATAACGCGACCAATTTAAGGTTTTCCTCCAGATTGCATTAATTCGAGTTTTTTATATATACTGTACAAGCTTTTTCATAAATACGCAAACATTTGAGTTGTGAGTTTATTTGTCACAGCCGGCACCCGATACCAGGACAAGTGCCAAGCACCCTGGTCTCGGCTCGGCTTCACCAGTAGTGTGACCACCGTTGGGCTTCGGGAGGAGCCCTCAGCTTACTTGGGTGCCACCTGGACTTAACGAGGGGTGCAAGGCGAGATGTTCTGGCTGGCAAAGGGGCACGGCTGTTAGCAGAGTCTTTTGGGCCGAAGGTCACAGTACAAATGGAGCAGGCAAGAGAATCGTCAGACAGGCAGGCAGATTTAAGAGGCGCGCAGGCGCACTGCACGCAACGCGCGTGCCCTAATGGCGCTGGGAGGAGGAAGAAGAAGGAGCATGGGGGCATGTCAGCCGTCCACGCCGCCGCACCGCTAGACCACCAGGTACTTTTATTACATTACCCCCCCTTTAGGCCACTGGACCCCAAGGTTTCCCAGGAAATTTTTGATGGAATTTCTTTCTGAGTTGATCAGCCTTGATGTCATCGACTGAGACCCAGGAGTTCTCCTCAGAGCCATAGCCCTTCCACTTAATAAGATACTGGAGCTTACCCCATACCAGACGAGAATCGAGGAACTCCTGGATCTCAAATTCAGGCTGACCTTCGACTAATACTGGGGGAGGAACAGGAATATGGCGGACTTGAGTGGCTGGTTTTAGAAGAGAAATATGAAAAGAATTAGATATTTTAAACTCTGCAGGTAATTGGAGATGAACAGAGGAAGAATTGATTATCTCAGTTAGGGTATGGACCAATGAACCTGAGACCCAGTTTGAGAGAGGGTACCTTCAACCTAATATTTTTTGGTAGATAGCCAAACAGAATCTCCCACCTTGTATTGAGGAGCCTCTCTACGAGACCTATCTGCAGCTTTCTTTTGAGCAGAGGAAGCTGCAGAAAGAGAATGATGAACTTGGGACCAAACTTTAGAAAAATGATTGACAGAGGAATTAGCAGAGGGTACAAAGGAATCTAAACCATAAAAAGAAAATGCCTTTGGATGTAGCCCATTTACAATAAAGAAAGGAGACTCCCCAGAAGAGGAGTGAGGCATTATTGTGGGCAAACTCTGCCCAGGGCAACAATTCAGCCCAAGAGGACTGGTTATCAGATACATAACACCTGAGATATTGCTCAAGGGATTGATTCACTCTTTCAGTTTTCCGTTGGTTTGGGGATGGTAAGCAGTTGAGAAGGATAAATCAATGCCAATTAAAGAGCAGAAAGCTCTCCAAAACTTCGAGACAAACTGAACACCTCTGTCAGACACAATGTTAACAGGAAACCCATGTAACCTGAAAATATGAGCGATAAACAGATCGGCTAAGGTTTTGGCAGAAGGGAGGTGTGGAAGGGAAACAAAATGGCTCATTTTACTAAACCTATCCACCACCACCCAAATTACAGTTTTACCCTGAGAGGGAGGCAGATCTACAATGAAATCCATCGAAAGATGGGACCATGGGATTGGTAACGGATTTAACAGACCTTGTGACAATTGACGAGAGGATTTAGATCTTTGACAAATCGGACAAGAATTTACGAAAACCTTAGTATCCTGTTTAAAAGAAGGCCACCACACATGACGGGCTAACAAAGAAATAGTTTTGGCAATGCCAGGATGCCCAGCCATTAGTTATGAACCTCTTCAAGAACTTGTTCCCTCAACTCCTCAGGCACAAACATTCTCCCAGTGGGAGTGTCTGCAGGAGCAGAAGATTGGACAGGGGACAACAAGGTGGAGAGGTCAGAATCCAATGCGGCTACAATCAACTCCCTAGGAATGATGGGGATGCACTCACTAGAGTCAGAGGAGGTAGATTCAAAACTCCTAGGGGCCGATTCACGAAGGGTCGAATATCGAGGGTTAATTAACCCTCGATATTCGACTAGGAACTAAAATCGTTCGACTTCGAATATCGAAGTCGAACGATTTTGCGCAAATACTGCGATCGATCGATCAAAGGATTTTTCATTCGATCGAACGATTAAATCCTTCGAATCGAACGATTCGAAGGATTTTAATTCAACGATCGAAGGAAAATCCTTTGATCAAAAAATCCCAGGCAAGCCTATGGGGACCTTCCCCATAGGCTAACATTGACTTCGGTAGCTTTTAGCTGCCGAAGTAGGGGGTCGAAGTTTTTCAAGACCTCACAGACATGATTCCTGTGTTCAACCAGATTAGAAGAGAAAATAAGAATGTCATCAAGATAGACCAATACGAATATCCCCAGCAGGTCCCGAAAGATGTCATTGACAAATTCCTGGAACACTGAGGGGGCGTTACAAAGACCGAATGGCATCACCAAATATTCGTAGTGGCCATCCCTGGTGTTGAACGCTGTTTTCCACTCATCCCCTTCCCTGATACGAATGAGGTTATAAGCCCCCCTAAGATCAAGTTTAGTATAAATCTTAGCATACTTGATCTGATCAAACAACTCAGAGATCAAGGAAAGAGGATAGCGATTCTTAATGATGATCTTATTGAGACCCCTATAATCAATACAGGGACGAAGACCCCCATCTTTTTTCCCTACAAGAAAAACCCAGCCCCAGCAGGGGAACAGGAAGGCAGAATGAAGCCTCTTTCCAGGTTTTCCCGAATATGTTCATTCTAGGGATGTAGCGAACTGCCGTTAATGTGTTCGCGAAAGCCGTTCGCGAACACCGGCAAAAAAGCGAACAGTTCGCGAACTTCGAACGCTCGATAAAATCGTTCGATCGAACGATCGAAGGATTTTATTCGTACGATCGAAGGATTTTCGTTCGCATCAAACGATCGAAGCTATTCGATCGAATGATTTTAATTCAATCGAATGCTTATAATCGTTCGAACGAATGGAAATCGTTTGATTTTAGTGATCGAACGGTCGAATGGTCGAATGGTCGAACGAAATTTTACCTCGAATCGAACGCGAACACCAATTGGCGAACGTCGCGCGACGTTCGCGAACATTCGGCGGACGCGAACAGTCGAAGTTCGCGCGAACTAGTTCGCCGGCGAACAGTTCGCTACATCCCTAGTTCCTTCATAGCCTGGGCTTCTGGCAATGAAAGAGGGTAGGTTCTCCCACGAGGGGGTGTAGACCCTGGGGTTATATCAATTGGGCAATCGTATGGCCGATGTGGGGGTAAGGTCTCAGCAGCCTTTTTAGAGAAAACATCCTCAAATTCAGCATAAGCTGCAGGTAACCCTTCTATAGAGGTAGTAGCTACTACCTGAGGAATACAGACCCCCTCACACTCAGAACCCCATTGAACTACCCTCCTAGAAACCCAATCAATTAGAGGGTTATGCCTCTGGAGCCATGGTAACCCAAAGATGAGAGGAGAAGTAGCACCCTCAATGAGGTATAGTGCTACAGTATCTCCTCACCATTAGAGATGGCGCGAACTGTTCGCCGGCGAACTTGTTCGCGCGAACATCGGGTGTTCGTGCTCGCCGGAAGTTCGCGAACGTCGCGCGACGTTCGCCATTGTTGGCGCTTTTTTTTTGCCCTCTCACCCCAGACCAGCAGGTACATGGCAGCCAATCAGGAAGCTCTCCCCTGGACCACTCCCCTTCCCTATAAAAACCGAAGCCCTGCAGCGTTTTTTCACTCTGCCTGTGTGTGCTGAAGAGATAGTGTAGGGAGAGAGCTGCTGCCTGTTAGTGATTTCAGGGACAGTTGAAAGTTTGCTGGCTAGTAATCGTGTTGATACTGCTCTGTTATTGGAGGGACAGAAGTCTGCAGGGGTTTGAGGGACATTTAAGCTTAGGTAGCTTTGCTGGCTAGTAATCTACCTTCTACTGCAGTGCTCTGTATGTAGCTGCAGTGGGCAGCTGTCCTGCTTCTGATCTCATCTGCTGACTGCTGCAATAACAGTAGTCCTTGTAAGGACTGCTTTTATTTATTTTTTTGTTCCAATACAGAGCAGTATCAAGCAGATTACTAGCCAGCAAACTTACTATCATCTGTCCCTGAAATCACTAACAGCTCTCCCCCTACACTATCTCTTCCAAGCACACACAGGCAGATTTTTCAGATACATTTTTGCCCTTGATCCCCCTCTGGCATGCCACTGTCCGGGTCGTTGCACCCTTTAAACAACTTTAAAATCATTTTTCTGGACAGAAATGTCTTTTTTAGATGTTAAAGTTCCCCTTCCCATTGAAGTCTATGGGGTTCGCGAACCGTTCGCGAACCGCTCGCATTTTTACGCAAGTTCGCGAATATGTTCGCGAACTTTTTTTCCGACGTTCGCTACATCCCTACTCACCATGCAGATGATTAATAGACATAAAAAGAAAAATAGTTTTCTTAGACACTATACCCGACCCTAAGGATCTTTTGTCCACTGCCCAAATTTTCAGGGGGGAACTTAGAGGAACCAAAGGAATGTTATGTTTGGCTGCAAATGCAGCATCCAAAAAGTTCCCCTCTGCCCCAGAATCCACGAAAGCGGACACCCTGACAGAGCCCATAGGCCAGGTTAGTTTGACTGGTAACAGAACCTTAGAGGCAGATTGGGGAGAGGAAATTCCTGAACCCAAATGGAGCTCCCCATCTCCATTTAGGCTTCGGAGTTTCCCGGCCTCTTAGAGCATTGGTTAAGAAAATGTCCCTTTTCAACACAATACATGCAAAGACCCAGGGAACGCCGCGTGCCTTCTCCTGAGAAGATAGATGGGATATGCCTAATTGCATAGGCTCCTCCTGAGGCAAAGGCACAGAGGGGTTAGAAGATTTTACATTGGTTACCCCATTAGATCTTAGATTAGTAACCCCAGAGAAGTTTGTACTCCTCTCACCCCTTCTCTCCCTTTGCCTTCTATCTACCTGGATGGCGAGGGACATGAGATCATCCAGGTTAGAAGGTAAGGGATAATTAACCAGACTATCCTTTACAGAATCTGATAACCCCAAATGGAATTGACTCCGTAGAGCCAAATCGTTCCACCCAGTTTCTACTGCCCACCGGCGGAATTCGGTGCAGTACACCTCCAGCATCCCTTTTCCCTTGGCGCAATTTACGAATCGCAGAATCGGCAGAAGATGCACGATCCGGGTCATTGTAAAGAATTGCCATGTTGTTAAAGAAAGTATCAAGGGAATAACGAGCAGGGTCAGAGGAAGGCAGCCTTAGGGCCCAAATTTGGGGGTCACCTGAAAGCAGGGTCATGACAAATCTTACTTTCTCCTCACCAGATTGGAAAGAGTGAGGAAAGAAACTAAGGTACAACTTGCATGCCTCTTTAAAGACAAAAAACTTGGTGCGATCCCCACTGAACTTTTCAGGGAACACAATTTTAGGTTCATGGTGTTTGGTTGAACCCACAGGAGGAGGAAGAGGAGCAGAAACAGGAACAGATGGCTGCTGGGAAGCTTGCGTAGTCTCCAGCTGTCAGGTTAGGTTGTGGAAACCCTGCAGGAGATAATTTTGCTTCTGTTCATGGTCCTCCAAGCGCTGTAACAGGGTGGTAAGAAGCGATTTGGTGGAAGTTGGAGGAGAAGCAGCAGCAGCTTCATCGTGACTTTCGTCCTCCATGGCCCGTGATAATGTCACGGCCGGCACCCGATACCAGAACAAGTGCCAAGCACCCTGGTCTCGGCTCGGCTTCACCAGTAGTGTGACCACCGTTGGGCTTTGGGAGGAGCCCTCAGCTTACTTGGGTGCCACCTGGACTTAACGAGGGGTACAAGGCGAGGTGTTCTGGCTGGCAAAGGGGCACGGCTGTTAGCAGAGTCTTCTGGGCCGAAGGTCACGGTACAAATGGAGCAGGCAAGAGAATCATCAGACAGGCAGGGTCGAGGCAGGCAGATATCAAGAATCGTCAGGCAGGCAAGGGTCAAACCAGGTAATCAAACAGATGGGGTCAGGCAGAAAGAGTAGTCAAGATGCAGGCAAAGATCAGGATTCGGATATCAGAATAGTCAGGAACAGGCAGGGATCAAAACCGGAATAACAGATACAAGTTTCACAGGAACAGACAGAACAAGGCTTCAGGAACCACCAGAATCAAGATTCTATCACGGGCATCAGTCAGCAGTCTGAATGGTCCTTTTATAGGGCAAGAATTCCACGCCCCAGAACGTGCGTTTTCGCACCAGAATGCGCTGGCGCAATCACGCCAGCGCGCCTGCGCCTTTAAGAGGCGCGCCCTAATGGCGCTGGGAGGAGGAAGAAGAAGGAGCCGTCCACGTCGCCGCACCGCTAGACCACCAGGTACTTTTATTACATTATTCAAGGAAGAAAAAACCTCACAAACTCGACCTTTGATAAATAAACCCCCAAGACATTTTGTGTATGAAGCTACTTAATTTACCTCCTCTTTAAATAAAACAGAGATTGACCATATATTGAAATAAATGCAATGTATTCCTGGAGGAATGGTCTTGTACTCCTGGTACTGAACACTTGCCACTGAGTAATACTGCTGGCTGTCACTTATGCCCTTCCAGTACCCCAATAACCCACAGCAGAGTATAGGGAAGAAAGGGCATGACTGAGCATGAGGACACGTAGACTCTCCTTGCACTGGTCATATTGATTCATTTGGAGGTAGCAGGGGTATACTCTATTTTGGTGGATGTATCGGGTGGTTGAGCCCAGGACACAATGGGTTAGTTAGCAGGGGGAGTAGGGTTAATGTGTTCCTGACAGGACTGGCACCTCAGGGGTAAGTAAGTAAATTTGTTTGGGGTGGAAGGTAAGTTCCAGGCTACTGCGGCAGCTGAAAGCACTAGTTGCGTTGTGCAGTTATAGGGTTATTATGGCTCATGGTTAGGGTTGTCACCTTTTTACTAGAGATGGCGCGAACTGTTCGCCGGCGAACTTGTTCGCGCGAACATCGGGTGTTCGCGCTCGCCGGAAGTTCGCGAACGTCGCGCGACGTTCGCCATTTTGGGTTCGCCATTGTTGGCGCTTTTTTTTGCCCTCTCACCCCAGACCAGCAGGTACATGGCAGCCAATCAGGAAGCTCTCCCCTGGACCACTCCCCTTCCCTATAAAAACCGAAGCCCTGCAGCTTTTTTTCACTCTGCCTGTGTGTGCTGAAGAGATAGTGTAGGGAGAGAGCTGCTGCCTGTTAGTGATTTCAGGGACAGTTGAAAGTTTGCTGGCTAGTAATCGTTTTGATACTGCTCTGTTATTGGAGGGACAGAAGTCTGCAGGGGTTTGAGGGACATTTAAGCTTAGGTAGCTTTGCTGGCTAGTAATCTACCTTCTACTGCAGTGCTCTGTATGTAGCTGCAGTGGGCAGCTGTCCTGCTTCTGATCTCATCTGCTGACTGCTGCAATAGCAATAGTCCTTGTAAGGACTGCTTTTATTTATTTTTTTGTTGTTTTACTACTACTACTACTACTACTACTACTACTATAAGAGCCCAGTGCTATTAGTCTAGCAGTGTTGGGGAGTGGGACTGGTGTGCTAATCTGCTGCTCCTAGTAGTTCAGCAGCACCAACTTTAATTTTTTTTTTTTTAATATTCATTCTTTTTTTATTTTACTTTTTTTTATTTTACTACCGCTGTAGTAGTGTATAAGTTGACCTTTTAGGCATTATTTGCCCTGTAGGCATTTTTTGCCCAGTGTGTTATTCAACCAACTGCTATCTAGCTGTGTGCCCGTGTTCACATTCTGTCTAAATATCCATAATATTACCGTCTCCAGAAAAAACACCGGAGTGACTTTTTTTCAAGCAGCATTCTTATATTTTACGTAATCCGTATCCACCGCTGTGTATACGTTGACCTTGTAGGCATTATTTGCCCTGTAGGCATTTTTTGCCCAGTGTGTTATTCAACCAACTGCTATCTAGCTGTGTGCCCGTGTTCACATTCTGTCTAAATATCCATAATATTACCGTCTCCAGAAAAAACACCGGAGTGACTTTTTTTCAAGCAGCATTCTTATATTTTACGTAATCCGTATCCACCGCTGTGTATACGTTGACCTTGTAGGCATTATTTGCCCTGTAGGCATTTTTTGCCCAGTGTGTTATTCAACCAACTGCTATCTAGCTGTGTGCCCGTGTTCACATTCTGTCTAAATATCCATAATATTACCGTCTCCAGAAAAAACACCGGAGTGACTTTTTTTCAAGCAGCATTCTTATATTTTACGTAATCCGTATCCACCGCTGTGTATACGTTGACCTTGTAGGCATTATTTGCCCTGTAGGCATTTTTTGCCCAGTGTGTTATTCAACCAACTGCTATCTAGCTGTGTGCCCGTGTTCACATTCTGTCTAAATATCCATAATATTACCGTCTCCAGAAAAAACACCGGAGTGACTTTTTTTCAAGCAGCATTCTTATATTTTACGTAATCCGTATCCACCGCTGTGTATACGTTGACCTTGTAGGCATTATTTGCCCTGTAGGCATTTTTTGCCCAGTGTGTTATTCAACCAACTGCTATCTAGCTGTGTGCCCGTGTTCACATTCTGTCTAAATATCCATAATATTACCGTCTCCAGAAAAAACACCGGAGTGACTTTTTTTCAAGCAGCATTCTTATATTTTACGTAATCCGTATCCACCGCTGTGTATACGTTGACCTTGTAGGCATTATTTGCCCTGTAGGCATTTTTTGCCCAGTGTGTTATTCAACCAACTGCTATCTAGCTGTGTGCCCGTGTTCACATTCTGTCTAAATATCCATAATATTACCGTCTCCAGAAAAAACACCGGAGTGACTTTTTTTCAAGCAGCATTCTTATATTTTACGTAATCCGTATCCACCGCTGTGTATACGTTGACCTTGTAGGCATTATTTGCCCTGTAGGCATTTTTTGCCCAGTGTGTTATTCAACCAACTGCTATCTAGCTGTGTGACCGTGTTCACATTCTGTCTAAATATCCATAATATTACCGTCTCCAGAAAAAACACCGGAGTGACTTTTTTCAAGCAGCCATAATAAATTTTACGTAATCCATATCCATCGCTGTAGTAGTGTATAAGTTGACCTTTTAGGCATTATTTGCCCTGTAGGCATTTTTTGCCCAGTGTGTTATTCAACCAACTGCTATCTAGCTGTGTGCCCGTGTTCACATTCTGTCTAAATATCCATAATATTACCGTCTCCAGAAAAAACACCGGAGTGACTTTTTTTCAAGCAGCATTCTTATATTTTACGTAATCCGTATCCACCGCTGTGTATACGTTGACCTTGTAGGCATTATTTGCACAGTGTTTTCTTCAAACCGCCATCTAGCTGTGTGAGCTTGTTCACATTTTGTCTAAATATTGATAATATTATCGTCTCTAGAAAAACCACTTGAGTTACTTTTTTTCAAGCAGCATTCATATATTTTACGTAATCCGTATCCACCGCTGTAGTAGTGTATACGTTGATCTTGTAGGCATTATTTGCACACTGTTTTCTTCAAACTGCCATCTAGCTGTGTGTATTATCGTTTCCAGAAAAACCAACTGAGTTTTTGTTGTTGTTGTTTTTTTAAAAATAATGCCAGGCAAAGGCAGGCCGCCACGCAGAGGCCGTGCTAGGGGCCGTGCTGCTATGCAATCCTGTGGCCCTAGCAAATTGCCCAGTTTTAAAAAGCCAATGACCCTGAACTCCCAAAATGCTGAAGAGGTAGTTGACTGGCTTACACAGCACACCCCATCCTCTACCGTTTCTAACTTTACCACAACATCCTCCTCATCCTCCACTGCTATGGCCACCCCACGTAACACTTCCTCCACCACCGGTGCCCCTTCTTCACTGGAGTCAGAGGAGTTATTTTCCCATGAGTTTCTTGAACTGAGTAATGCGCAACCATTATTGGCAGAAGAAGATGAAGGAGATGAGGACGTTACACCAGATTTAATTCTGGCAGAGAACACGACAGAGATGGACATAATGATGAGTGATGAGGAGGAGGTCCCCGCTGCTGCTTCCTTCTGTGATGTGTCAGAAGAAATTGATGCATCTGAGGAGAATGATGATGAGGAGATTGATGTTTTGTGGGTGCCTAGTAGAAGAGAGCAAGAGGAGGGTAGTTCAGATGGAGAGACGGAGAGTCAGAGAGGCAGTAGGAGAATAAGACTTAGAAGAAGCAGGGAGGACAGCCCGCAGGGATCAGTAGGGCAACAACATGTATCGGCACCTGTGTTCAGCCAGCCAACGCACCCGCCATTGCCGCCAATGCCGCCAACTTCTACTGTTACCGCCAGATCGCACACTTCCAAAAAGTCAGCAGTGTGGGATTTTTTTAATGTGTGTGCCTCTGACAAAAGCATTGTAATTTGCAATGAGTGCAGTCAGAAACTGAGCCTTGGTAAGCCCAACAGCCACATAGGTACAACTTCTATGCGAAGGCACATGAGCGGCAAGCACAAAGCACTTTGGGAGCAACACCTCAAAGGCAACAGGCAAACTAAAAGCCACACTCCTTCTGGTCCAGCATCTTACTGCTCTACCTCTGCTCTCCTTGACCCATCTGAACCACCCTCCACTCCGCCTTCCACCTTGACCACCTGTTCCCATTCCCAGTCATCTGCCACCAGCCAAGTTTCTGTGAAGGCCATGTTTGAGCGTAAGAAGCCAATGTCTGACTGTCACCCCCTTGCCCGGCGTCTGACAGCTGGCTTGTCTGCACTCTTAGCCCGCCAGCTTTTACCATACCAGCTGGTGGACTCTGAGGCCTTCCGCAAATTTGTAGCAATTGGGACACCGCAGTGGAAGGTACCCAGCCGCAATTTTTTTTCTAAAAAGGGAATACCACACCTGTACCAACATGTGCAGAGCCAAGTTACCGCATCTCTGTCACTTAGTGTTGGGCCAAAGGTCCATATGACTACTGACGCATGGTCCTCCAAGCATGGTCAGGGCAGGTATGTCACCTACACTGCCCACTGGGTGAACTTGGTAATGGCTGGGAATGGGAAGCAGGGAATGGGTAGCTCAACAACAACAACAGTGGAGTTGGTGTCACCGCCACGGATTGCACGCGGTTCTGCCACCACCTCTACTCCTCCATCGCTCTCTACCTCGTCTTCTTCCTCTTCTTCTTCTTACTCTGCTGCTGGGTCCTCCTTCTCCTCCTCCACACCTGTGCACCCCCAGCTCCCCCTAGGCTATTTGACGTGCCAGGTACGCCGTTGTCACGCTGTCTTGGGGATGACGTGCCTGGAAAGCAAAAACCATACCGGATCTGTACTCCTGTCATCTCTGCAGTCACAGGCCGATCGGTGGCTGACCCCACACCAACTGCAGATCGGAAAAGTGGTGTGTGACAATGGAAGCAATCTGTTGGCAGCGTTGAGACTGGGAAATTTAACACATGTGCCCTGCATGGCACATGTGTTAAATTTAATAGTCCAACGTTTTGTCTCCAAGTACCCAGGATTCCAGGACGTTCTCACCCAGTCCAGAAAGGTGTCGGCCCATTTCAGACGTTCCTACACAGCCATGGCACGCCTTGCTGACATTCAGCAGCGCTACAACATGCCAGTCAGGCGTTTGATTTCTGACAGCCAGACTCGCTGGAATTCAACGCTCCTTATGTTGGAACGTCTGCTGCAACAACAAAGGGCCGTCAACGAGTACCTTTTTGAACTGGGTGGTAGGACTGGATCTGCAGAGCTGGGGATTTTTTTCCCCCGTTACTGGGTGCTTATGCGCGATGCCTGCAGGCTCATGCGACCTTTTGAAGAGGTGACAAATATGGTCAGTCGCACCGAAGGCACCATCAGCGACCTAATACCCTTCGCTTTCTTCCTGGAGCGTGCCGTGCGACGAGTGACAGATGAGGCTGTAGACCAGCGTGACGAGGAGCTGGAAGCGCACGATTTCTGGTCGGAATCACCAGAACGAACCCAGGCACCTGCTGCAACGCAGGGAGAGGTGCCAGAAGTGGAGTCAGAGGAGGAAGGTGGCTTTGTGGAGGAGGAGGACCAACAGGAGCAGGCTTCCCAGGGGGCTAGTGGTGACCTTTTGGGGACCCCTGGTCTTGTACGTGGCTGGGGGGAGGAGACCGTGGATGATGCAGTCCTTGATAATGAGGAAGCGGAGATGGATAGCTCTGCATCCAACCTTGTGAGAATGGGGTCTTTCATGCTGTCATGCCTGTTGAAGGACCCCCGTATCAAGAGGCTTAAGGAGAAGGACCTGTACTGGGTCGCAACGCTACTAGACCCTCGGTACAAGCATAAAGTGGCAGAAATGTTACCAACATACCACAAGTCCGAAAAGATGCGGCATTTACAAACCAGCCTGCAAAACATGTTGTACAATGCTTTTAAGGGTGATGTCACTTCAGGAACTCATCAACATTCCAGGGGCAGAGGTGCCAGTAATCCTGCCACGAGCACACCTGCAAGGACAAAGCCCTTTGGCCGGTCTGTAACATCAGACATGCAAATGTTTTTCTGTCCAAGGCAGCGCCACAACCCTTCTGGATCCACCCTCAAAGAACGCCTCGACCGGCAGGTAGCGGACTACCTGGCATTAACTGCAGATATCGACACTCTGAGGAGCGATGAACCCCTGGACTACTGGGTGCGCAGGCTTGATCTGTGGCCAGAGCTGTCACAATTTGCCATGAACCTCTTGTCTTGCCCAGCCTCAAGTGTGCTCTCAGAAAGCACCTTCAGTGCAGCAGGAGGGATTGTAACTGAGAAGAGAACTCGCCTAGGTCACAAAAGTGTCGATTACCTGACCTTTATTAAAATGAATGAGGGGTGGATCTCGGAGGGTTACTGCACGCCGGAAGACTTGTTCTGACTTCTATGCAGCTGTCCTTCTCTTCAAGCCTCATGACTCCACACACAGCTGTCCTTTAGCGTCCTCCTCCCTCCGCCACCGTTACAAACTAGGGTGCAAACCCTACTGGTTTAATTTTTTCTGGCCTCAGTGGCTGCAACCAAAAAAACTGGGCAAACAATGTCTACAAGGTCAACGTATGGCGAAAAATGACTATTTTCAGCATTTATATGGCATATTTTTTCTGGCAACTGTGCTTCAGTGGCTGCGTCCAAAAAAATGCATATTTTCTGCATTTATATGGCATAATTTTTCTGGCCTCTGTGCTTCAGTGGCTGCAACCAAAAAAATGCATATTTTCTGCATTTATATGGCATAATTTTTCTGGCCTCTGTGCTTCAGTGGCTGCAACCAAAAAAATGCATATTTTGTCCATTTATATGGCATAATTTTTCTAGCCTCTGTGCTTCAGTGGCTGCAACCAAAAAAAATTATATTTTCAGCATTTATATGGCATAATTTTTCTGTCAACTGTGCTTCAGTGGCTGCGACCAAAAAAATGCATATTTTCTGCATTTATATGGCATAATTTTTCTGGCCTCTGTGCTTCAGTGGCTGCAACCAAAAAAATTTATATTTTCAGCATTTATATGGCATAATTTTTCTGGCAACTGTGCTTCAGTGGCTGCGACCAAAAAAATGACTATTTTCAGCATTTATATGGCATATTTTTTCTGGCCTCTGTGCTTCAGTGGCTGCGGCCAAAAAAACTGGGCAAACAATGCCTACAAGGTCAACGACGTTGACCTTGTAGGCATTGTTTGCCCAGTTTTTTTGGCCGCAGCCAATGAAGCACAGAGGCCAGAAAAAATATGCCACATAAATGCTGAAAATAGTCATTTTTTGCCATACGTTGACTCAACGTATATGGCAAAAAATGACTATTTTCAGCATTTATATGGCATATTTTTTCTGGCAACTGTGCTTCAGTGGCTGCAACCAAAAAAACTGGGCAAACAATGTCTACAAGGTCAACGTATGGCGAAAAATGACTATTTTCAGCATTTATATGGCATATTTTTTCTGGCAACTGTGCTTCAGTGGCTGCGTCCAAAAAAACTGGGCAAACAATGTCTACAAGGTCAACGTATGGCGAAAAATGACTATTTTCAGCATTTATATGGCATATTTTTTCTGGCAACTGTGCTTCAGTGGCTGCGTCCAAAAAAACTGGGCAAACAATGCCTACAAGGTCAATGTATGGCAGTTGTTTAAAGAGAACAGTAGATTACTAGCCAGCAAAGCTACCTAAGCTAAAATGTCCCTCAAATCCCTGCAGACTTCTGTCCCTCCAATACAGAGCAGTATCAAGCAGATTACTAGCCAGCAAACTTACTATCATCTGTCCCTGAAATCACTAACAGCTCTCCCCCTACACTATCTCTTCCAAGCACACACAGGCAGATTTTTCAGATACATTTTTGCCCTTGATCCCCCTCTGGCATGCCACTGTCCAGGTCGTTGCACCCTTTAAACAACTTTAAAATCATTTTTCTGGCCAGAAATGTCTTTTTTAGATGTTAAAGTTCGCCTTCCCATTGAAGTCTATGGGGTTCGCGAACCGTTCGCGAACCGCTCGCATTTTTGCGCAAGTTCGCGAATATGTTCGCGAACTTTTTTTCCGACGTTCGCTACATCCCTACTTTTTACTTGCCTGATACCAGCCTTTTGGTTAGGCGGGCCTTGACGTACCTTGTGGGTGGGGTCATGACATTGTATGGGATGGAGCTGTGACATATGGGGGGAACAGGCTGGTTGGAGGAAATAAAGGTGTATAGGTCTAGAAAAACGCATGAGTAAATGGGTGGACTGGCCGAATTCATGCACCCAGTACACCTAATCACTGCCCAAGTATAGGACCTGTTTGCTAGCATGCCTGGGTGTTTTATTATTCTGTTTTCTATCTATCTATCTATCTATCTATCCACTATCAATCAACCAATTATCTATCAAGCAATCAATCATCTGTCTGTATGTCTGTCTGCCTATCTATCTATCTATCTATCTATCTATCTATCTATCTATCTATTCTATCTATCTATCATCTATCTATCTATCTATCTATCATCTATCTATCTATCGATAGATAGACAGACAGCCAATCTATCCATCCATCCATCCATCCAGCCATCATCTATCTATCTATCTATCTATCTATCTATCTATCTATCTATCTACCTATTATCTATCTATCTATCTATCTATCTATCTATCTATCTATCTATCTATCTATCATCTATCTATCTATCATCTATCTATCTATCTATCTATCTATCTATCTATCTATCTATCTACCTATTATCTATCTATCCATCTATCTAGCTATCAATCAATTGTTTGTCTGTCTGTCTGTCCATCTATCTGTCCATCTATCAATCAATCAATCAATTTTCTGTCTGTCTATCTATCTGTCTGTCTGTCTATCTCTGATCTCTAATATATCTCTAAACGATCTAAATCTGCATCCTTTACTGTGTTTGTTGTTCTTTACATATCCTCAGTTATTTAGTATACTTTGTGCAGACTCAGAAAATGTGATTATATAAGTCTAAACTATTTAGCTCACACAAAGGCCAAGATTAGTTCAGCAAGGTGCACTGGTTACAGAACTGCAATGACAAATATGTAGGCCCCGAGGTGGGAAGGACTGAATTTATTGGATTGTTAAATATAACAGCATCAGTTCTTCTGGGAACTTTCAAATAAACAGCAGCAGGTCAGAGTCTGATCAGGTTAATCTGTACACGGGAACATAAAATTAAATATTGTAGGTCCATTTTATTGCTACTCATTGTCTAAGCCAATAAAATTCACCCCAAAGAATTCTTTTCTGTGCTTGTTACTGCTGGAATATTCATGATTTTTATGGCGTTGTGACACCTGAAACGAGAATTCGAAAGCATCTTGCAAACTTGTGGGCAGAGGGGCAGAGATACAGCGAGCACAGGTAAAACTAGATGGATTCACACATTTATCCTTGACCTTCAGAGAAAGAATTCTTTTAGTTAGGTACTATAAATTTAGTTTTTGCACAGGGAATAGCATAAATGTGCACTTTCAGGATGTAAAAGGCATTTATGCCGCTACCTCTGAACAGAGAAAAATAAATCGATCAAATTTAATTTCTGACTGTCACCTCTGAGATTAATTTCCCATAAGCCCCATCAGACAGTAGAAGAGCAGCTAACGTATAAAGCTTAGTAAAGATGTGTGCTGGTTATGAATACCCCAGGTATCTATCCTACTTTCTGGGGACTCACTGCTTCCAAGGTTATTGCTTAGCATGTATTTATACAGAATAATGCCACCTTCCCCGTCTGTCGTGTTAGATGGGAATGAAAGGGCTTCATGGATCTTCAATTATAGAAAAGACTATTTTTGTAACAGTGCTTCATCTGCACGTCAGAAATGATTAAAATAAAGGAAATCCAAGCTATTGCTTTATGAATATTTGGAGCATATTGAGATGGGTGAGAGAACGGAAAAGGCATGGAAACAAAACCATTTGGGAGACAGCCATTAAACGTGTTCTGCATAGTAATGCTACTCACCTCTGCCCCTAATGGCATGATTATAAACCAGCATTTTTATGTATCTTTCTAAATATTCTGTTCTCTGACTGATCCCAAATTAGCCAATGAGAACGTAGAAGCCAACGTTGAACTGTAACAGTCCATTGGAAGGAATTACATTTGAGTGGTGTTAAATAAGTGAAGCAATTGTTATGAACAGGCACATTTATTTAAAGTAGAAGGAAAGGCTTTGTGCACTTGGGGGGCGCCAAATGTTAGACACCCCAAGTGATTGTATTGACTTACCTGAAACCCCAGGCTGATGCTCCTATCAGCAGAAAACAGCACCGGTCCAGGGTTATACAAGTGAGCACCACGGAGCGATCCTCTTGCGGCTTCTTCTTTCTTCAAATTTCCCGGGGCAGTTGAACAAAATAGACGACTTATTACAGTTCGGCTTTTTGTTCTACTGCATATGCGCAGCTGCTTGAAGAAATAGGAAGACAGAAGAAGATCACTCCATGTTGCTCCCTGGTATAACCCTGGGCCAGTGCAGTTTTCTGCTGATAGGAGCACCTGCCTGGGCTTTCAAGTCAATACAATGACTTGGGGGTGTCTAACGTTTGGCACCCTCAAGTGCACAAAGTCTTTCCTTCTCCTTTAAGAGGGAAATTCTTTGTAAATGCAAGAATGTAAAAACGTTTTCCTGACAGTCAGGAAATGATTAATTACTATGCTAAATTTTGATAGGGATCAGAACTTTTAGAAATCTACTACTATAGTAGTTAAACTATGCACACTTTGTAGTGGTGTAACTATAGAGGGAACAGACCCCGCCCGGGGGGGGGCAGAAAACAGGGGGACCCAGACTGTGGAGTTTACTACCTCTATAGGTTTAAAAATGTACTTTCCCCAGTCATACGGTGGAGTGCAATAGGGATCAAGAGCGAGAGGAAGCGAGCGCGGGTGGCCAGGAGTGCAGATGGGGTAGGTTTCAGTTTCATTGACATTGGGCCCCTCTGAAAATTTTCTTTTGTGATTGGGGGGGTCTGGTGAAGTCTAGGTGTCTAGGTACAGCACTGACTCTATGTGATATTAAATAGAGACACAGGGACAGCTGCACAAACATAGGAGCTAAAGTCTCATTAGTTATGACAATCGAGCACCTATTGATACAAGGGAAACCTGGAGCTTCTGCTATGGTCTTACAGTGGCCAGCTTAAATAGGTGCTGCACATTTTCAACCAAACAATGGCATGCTATGGGCATTTTAACACAGAGTAATGGAAATCACACCGCTGTGAACATTTTAGACTTAGCATGAATTTAATATATTGAATTGAGGTGAACACCATCTTGTGCTTGGCTGCAATAGTGCTGCAATTGTGTGTGTTTGTGGGATGGGGAACTATGGTGATTTGATTTCAAAATGCCAATTTGATACTTTGCTTGCATAAGTAAATGACCACTGATCTGTCTGTTTTGTGGTCTGTGCAATTTGCTGCCAAGCCACCGGGGGCTTTTTGTTCTGATGTTGCTCTGTCTTCCCTAATTTGCATTTTTGTATTTTACACCTCGATACCCTTGTTTTTGCCAACCTAGTTATCCTTATTTATTTCCTTATATAAATAAGCTGCTGTGTAGCAGAGGGGGCAGCCATTCAAAGGAGAAAAGGCTCAGGTTACACAGTAGATAGCAGATAAGCTCTGTAGAACATAATGGTATTATCTGTTATCCACTATTTAACCTGAGCCATATAGTCTTTTTTCAATTTCCCCCATTGCTACACAGAAGCGTGTTTATATGAACTTATAGTAGTGTAGTTTGGACCCTTTACAAGACTCTACCTGACAATTTCCACAGTTTGTTTGTTTATACCGTACATTCTAGTTTCTATTTTCACCTTTTGTTATTTTATTAAACTCCACTTTTAATTTAACATGGCGTCTGGACTCAGTTCAGCCATTTATGGCTATGCCCCTGGTTATCCAGCATTTAGGGTCCCATCTGCTAGCTTCTCCTCAGGGTATTTGTGTGACACCTTTTAGGGTTCCTCAATGTCAATATGAGCAGTTGTACACTTTCATCCGAAGAGGAAGATGTATTGGAACCATGTGAAAGTGCAGGAGCATTAAGCACCTTAATGAATTTGGTCAATATGTACCCTCTGTTGTCTATTTTCAGGGAACACCTGCACTTGGGGTTGCATTTGTAAATGACCCCGACTTTCCGTTATCACTGTGTTATCTTGTCTTGTGTTCTCTAATTCAGCCAGATTTTGGTTCTAAGAAGCACTGTGCATATCAAATACCCATTCAATAAGAATAATAATTAATATAACTTAATCACTTGCAAAATCCCATCAAGCACATCGCAAACCCTCAGTGCTGCAAACATTTAATTCCACCGCTTTATTAAACCTTTGGGGAAATATTAGATATAATTAGAAGGAAAGTTTAAAACTGCGAGGAGCCATATATTTTGTAGAGCGAGATGAATCATCTCAATTCATTCAAAGAAGCTTTTATATCATACATTACATTTATTTGCTTTGGCAAGCTTTGGGTCATGTCACAGTAATTTAATTCTATATAGACAAAGATGTTTCTTTCATAGCAAGATTATTAATAGGAAACCAATATTTGCTCTGCTTGGGAGACTAGAGCTGTGGTTTCCTAGTTCTATATATGAAATGGAATATTGGAAATATAAATTGAAACTTCTGTAAATTGAGATCTAATTTACTGTCACCTAAGGAAGGGTGGATCAGGAAAATATTTGTATTGGTAAAATAGGACAACCGTAGGATATTTTGGGGGCCCTAAAATTATTTTGCTTTGGGGCCCAGTAACAACTAGTTACATGACTGCTAAAAAGTTTTTAAAAAGAGATCACTGCCTTAAGGCCATGTGACAATAGAAAATGAAAGCCATCAATTTCTTATTTAGATGATACGTTTTGTCTAGATTTTGCTAATTCTAGACAAATATAGAAATTAGGGTTCAGACTTGATTTGGTTTCTGTCTTGTTTTTATTTTTTTTACTGGATTTATTTATTTATTTATTTTGGGAAATCCATAAAAATGATTAGTTACATAAAAATTGTGATATTGAATATGAATGTGGCCATGTAACTGTATCTGCCCCCTTTGTTTACAGTATAAGCCTTTTATGAATCTGGTATTGGATATGTTATCCAGAATGCTTGGGACCTGAGGTTTTTCGGATAACCTCTTACCCTAAAGGAATTGTTCAGTATAAAAATAAAACCTGTGTAAATAGATAGGCTGTGCAAAATAAAAAAATGTTTCTAATATAGTTAGTTAGCCAAAAATGTAATGTCTAAAGGCTGGAGTGATTTTATATATAACATGTCAGTCTGAACATTACTTCCTGCTTTTCAGCTCTCTTGGTTTCCACTGAACAGTGACTTGAGGGGGGGGGGGGCATATGGGTCAAAACTGTTTGCTTTTGAAGCTGAGCTGAATGCTAAGGATCAATTGCAAAATCACTGAACAGTTATGTCCCATGTGCACCCCCCCCTAAAAGTCACAGAGTTAGAGAGCTGAAAAGCAGGAAGTAGAGTTCTATTATGTTACACATCCACTCACTCCAGCCTTTATACATTACATTTGTGGCTAATTAACTATATTAAAAACATGTTTTATTTACCCAGTTTTTTTTATTGTTACACTGAGCTGTTCCTTTACTTCTACAAAAAATCATTTACATAGTCACATAGTTACGTCGGGTTGAAAAAAAAAAGACGAAAGTACATAAAGTTCAACCCCTTCAAATTAAACCCAGCTTCTACACAAACACACTCCCACTGACCCCTCCACATACTCACATAAACTATATGTATAACCAATATCCATACTGAGTGTAGGTTACAGTATCACAATAGCCCTGGATATTATGATTGTCCCAAGAAATCATCCAAGCCCTTCTTAAAGTGATTAACTGAATGAGCATCACAATATCACCCGGAAGTGCATTCCACAACCTCACTGTCCTGACTGTGAAGAACCTACACTGCTACAAATTAAAGTTCTTTCCTCTAGTCTGAAGGGGAGGCCTCTGTTGTGGTGATCCTCTTTATGGGTAAAAAGGTCCCCTGCTATTTGGCTATAATGTCCTCTAATGTATATAAAAGTATAATCATGTCCCCTCACAACCCCAACCCTGACAGTCTATCCTGAGTTAAGTCTTCCATCCCCTCAACTAATTTAGTTGCACGTCTCTGCACTCTCTCCAGCTCATTTATAGCCCTCTTAAGGACTGGAGTCCAAAACTGCACTGCATAATCCAGATGAGGCCTCACCAGGGACCTATAAAGAGGCATAATTATGTTTTCATCCCTTGAATTAATGCCCTTTTTTATGCAAGACAGAACTTTATTTGCTTTAGTAGCCAAAGAATGACACTGCTGCCCAGTTTTCAATCATCAGCAAAAATAGAAACTATACTTTCAATGTCCACCTCCAGGTCATTAGTAAACAAATTGAAAAGCAAAGGACCAAGTACAGAGCCCTGCGGTAATCCGCTTACAACACTGGTCCAATCAGAACATTTTATGACCACTATTTGTACCATTATAACATTCTTTGTAACCTTTGGTGTGGTACTCAGGGATGTAGCGAACTGTTCGCCGGCGAACTAGTTCGCGCGAACTTCGACTGTTCGCGTCCGCCGAACGTTCGCGAACGTTTGGGGACGTTCGCCAATTTGGGTTCGCACTCGATTAGGTCGAAGTAAACTCGTACGATCGAACGATTTAACAATTCGACCGAGGGAATAGTGTCTTCGATTCGAATGGTTCCGTCGTATCGAGCAGTCGAATATAATCGAAGTGATCGTTGCCCCACTTATATTCGAATCGTTCGATTCGAACGTTTATGCCCCACTTCCTTTCTGACATTTTTTTCATACAGGAAGCCCTCCAGTGGCCATTTTAGGTGCATTTTCGGCCTGATTGCGCACTTGCTATTTAGATTGCACAGGTGGAGGAGGTGTTTAAAGAAATTGAAAAAAAAAAGCCTGCAAATGGCTGGGAGGAGGATTGAGGAGGAGGAGGAGCAGGGGGAACGTCTCTCCAGCCCTGGTGAGGTGCCAACTGCGGCTGGATCCCACACTATGTGGGATCTTAGTCGTGGTAGATGGGGGAGAGAGGAGGGCTGGGGGGTCACCAACAGGGGTTCCTGGGTGGAGGAGGAGGTAGAGAGTCGGGGGTCCCATAGTGGGGGTGAGAGTAGGGCAGGGGGGTCCCGTAGTGGGGGTGAGAGTAGGGCAGGGGGGTCCCGTAGAGGGAGGGAGGAGCGTAGGGCAGGGGGGTCCCGTAGAGGGAGGGAGGAGCATAGGGCAGGGGGGTCCCGTAGAGGGAGGGAGGAGCGTAGGGCAGGGGGGTCCCGTAGAGGGAGGGAGGAGCGTAGGGCAGGGGGGTCCCATAGAGGGAGGGAGGAGCGTAGGGCAGGGGGGTCCCGTAGAGGGAGGGAGGAGCGTAGGGCAGGGGGGTCCCATAGAGGGAGGGAGGAGCGTAGGGCAGGGGGGTCCCGTAGAGGGAGGGAGGAGCGTAGTGTAGGGAGGGTGTCCCCCAGCCCACACAGGGAGTCCCCCAGGGCACGCTGCGTGTCTCGCTCACCACCATCTGGGGCACGCAGCGTGTCACGCACCCCACCCAGGGCTGAGAGAGGCTTCCCCAGGAGGAGGCCACAGAGGCTGCCGAGCAGCTCGGAGGAGGAGATGGAGGCACCACCACCAACTGCCTCAGAGAGGAGAGAGGAGGAGGAGGAAGGTGATGATGGAGGAGAGGAGGGCCCCACCAACAAAATGGCCCGAAGGTTTACCGGTGAAGAGAATGGAGCACTGGTGGACGAGGTGATAGCGCGATGGGATGTGCTGTTTGGGAGTCAGTCCCATCGCATCAGTGCTGCCAGACGCCAACAACTCTGGCAGCAGGTGACGGACAGGGTGAACACTGTGGGCGCTTTACACAGGGATCGGACAACTGTGTATAAGCGCTACAGTGACCTGAAGCGTTGGCTAAGGGCAAAGCTGGTTACCAGGAGAGCTAAAGCCCAGAAGACCGGCGGAGGGCGTGTCCCTCCACTCAGACTTCAACCCCATGAGCGCCGGCTTCTGGACATTTTGGCCAAAGAGGGCAGTGAAGAACTGGACACAGACTGGATACGTAAGTAGACTTTTATAGAAACAAATATCTGACTCCTTTTGTTCCACATTCCCATTATTTACATAAATGTCTAATGTTCCCTTTAGCATATCACTTTGTTGGTAAAATATTGCTTCTGTTTTGCATTAGAGGAGTTTTTGTGCTTTTCTTTACAGCTTTGCTGTTTGTTTATTATTACTAGTTATTAAGTGCAGCTGTAACTGACAAAATGGGGAGCCATTTATTTATTAACCATTTCTCCACTATAGCACAAATGTTTAGAAACTGCTTTAAAGGGTGGTTCACCTTTAAGTTAACTTTGAAGTATGTTATAGAATGGCCAAGTGTAAGCAACTGTTCACTTGTCCTTCATTATTTTTTTAAATTACTCTTTTCAGCTTTAAAATGTGGGTCTAGAAAGAAAGGCTCTACACATTGATTTTTTATTACTCATCTAACTTATCAGAACATCCCCAATTCTATTCCAGTCTCTTATTCAGATAAATGCATGGTTGCTATGCTAATTTGGACCCTAGCAACCAGATTGCTGACATTGCAAAGTGTAGATCTGCTGAATAAAAAGCTAAACAACTCAAAAAACACAAGTATTGTCATCTATATAATTCTCTTCTGCTTGTATGATTGCAAATGTATTTAAGTTTTAACCATTCCATCCATAATAACTGTGCCATTATAGATTCACGTTTAACCATTTCATCTCCCTAGTTGTGCCATTATACAGTAGATTTACGTTTAACCATTTCATCTTCCTTCCTGTGCTATTTCATTGGAGTTAGTATTTCGAATGAGCAATAAAATAGATTTGTAGCATGTGAGAGGTCTGTACACCAGGCTACTAGCCAAGTACACTTGCAATTCTATATTTTTTTGTCTCTTAATACCTTTTTTCTTTCTTTACTCAAAATTGCAGGACCACCGCAAACATCGCGCCCGGACAGTGACCAGGACCAGGGTGATGCTGCTCAGCAACCCCAGGAAGAGGGTGAGACTGATGACTCTGATAGAGCCCCGGAAGCTCAAGGTACAGACATGTTTAATGTTTGTGACAAATGTAATTGCTCCCTGAACTTGTTTAGAGCATTACTAATGTCCTATTTCACATTACAGAACACCGAGCTGAACGCCGCGCCCAGTCGCCAGCCGTGATTCCTGTGGTGCCCCCCAGACGTAAGATCAATGTTTATAACTAATAAACTCTTCCTTTATTTGTCAGTGTGTCACCAAAGATGCAAGTAATGGTTAAGCTGAGGAGAGGTGGTTAGGAGAACAAAATAGGATCAGACAGGGCCACCATCGGGGGGGCAGTTGTCATGGGCCCGCACGTGTCTATGGGGGGGCCCGGCCATGCTTCACTTATTTGATTATCCGGGCCCCCCTGTCTTCAGCGTACTGCCAGCTCTCTGTGCACGGAAGCTTTTCGCCTATTAAGATTTCCTGTATCCTCATTGGTCCTTTAAGAATAAGGCCCAGTAAATCTGCATTGGGATTGGATCCCCTTAACGGGACTTATTCTTAAAGGACCACAAGGATACAGGAAATCTTAATAGTAGAAAAGCTTCTGTGCACAGAGAGCTGGCAGGCAGTATGCTGAAGACAGGGGGGCCCGGATAATCAAATAAGTGAAGCATGGCCGGGCCCCCCTTAGACACAAAACCCTCACAAGCAATATTTCATAAAATTTGGGGGTATCTGAACAATTTTTTTTACTTGCAGGGGGGGCCCTTATCACCAATGGCTTTTTCTAACTTGTGTGTGGGGGGGTTACCATTTTTAGCACTGTTGTCTGTGTTGTTTTTAAACTGTAGTGTGGAGTTGGCGGGATCTGGGGTGGGGCCTAGGCTGGGTGGGCAGGCCCAGAAAATTAGTGTGGATGGGGCCCTGAAAATTTTGTTGTACGGGGCCCTGTGATTTCTAATGGCGGCCCTGGGATCAGACAGCAAAAGCAGAGTTTATATGGGAACCAGTAATAATATCTCCTTAGTGGCTGTTACAATGGAGGGTATGTTTAGTATTCTGAGCTGGGAAGAACTGAGCATGCTCATGAGCCAACAGCCAAAGCAAATTCCTGAGGCGGGGAAGAGTGAGTTAGAAGAGGAGAAGGCATTTAAATGATTAAGGGGATACTGCAGCCTTTACTGTTAACCTTTTAAAAACCAGTAGCACGTGTCTGAAGCTTTAAAAGAGGCCGTTCACTGATTACATTTTTGTTGGGAGCGTTTACATGTCCTTTAAAACAATTTTTTTGTCTAAGAAAAAACATGTTTTCCAAGCTACAGACTGGTATGAGATTTCCACTGTAATGTTGTGTTTATGCCACCCCCCAGACTAAAACACCACCCCAATCTAACTTGGAACCTTTTGTAACCTTTTGTTTGTTGTGGGTTATGCACATGTCCAATATATATATTTATATTTGATTTTTCTTGTAGATCGTGCTGCTGCCACAGCAATTGGGGGACCACCACAAGAGGAAGGACGGCGACTGGCTGATCAACCTGCGGCACAACCGGGGCTCGTCAACGTGATGCAGGCCATGCTACGCCAGCAGCGCTACCAGGATCTCAGGATGAGGCGGTGGATGGCCCATATCTATGCAGAGATGCGGGAGACCCGGATGGCCATCCATCGAGGATTCCAGGACCTGGTGGCAGCCCAGTCTCACCGACCAAGGGGCCCTGCTGAGGGTGAAGTCCCTGGTCCACCTGCTGCTCCCCCTCCACCCCCTGAAGCTCCTCAACATCGGAGGGAAAGGGGGCATGGAAGGGGACACAGTCCTGTCCGAGGGGACAAACGTCCCTAGATCCAGTCTGTGTCATTTACCATCTGACACTGGCCTCTTTGCCTATTTTCTCCTGGTAACAAACTTTGCCCTATTGACGCTTCAGGTATCACTCTGTCCGTTACCCAGCAATGGGACTGACTCCCAAACAACACATCCCATTGTTTACAGTGTGCTCCATTCTCTTCACTGGGGGGTGCCATTTTAACATCTATTGGCACCCTTTCCAATAACATCTGGAAAAGCACTTCAAAACATCTAAGTGCATTTGCTCTAACATATGTATATACGTATGGTGTTATGAGCACCAAGGTGTGCCATATCTTACATCCAATGGCGCCCTTTCCAATAACATCTGGAAAAGCACTTACAAACATCAAAGTGCATTTGCTCTAACATATTTCTATGGTGATGCTGCAGTGTTGCCAAACACATTCACTTGGCCCAAAAAATGTTACATGTAAGGATCAATGCATTCCAATCATTGCAAACACATGACTACACTTTTTATTGTGTATTCATCACCAGTGCAGTGTTGCTTCAAATGTTCCATATGCTAATCAAGCGCTGTTTGTATGTGTTTCTCATGTGGGAGCATTCATGTAACAATGGCCTATGTTCTGCAACTGTCAAAGTGAAAACAGTGTGCCTTGTGCTTTCCACTATGAAGTATTGTTGTCTACCGATGGCCTACTTTGGCTACCCAGCACTCATAATATGTGCTATTGCTGACTACCTCCTCCTCCTCCTCCATCACCTCCTCCACCTGTGGTACTTAAATAGCAAGTCCCAGGTATATGATATGCCTTAAAGGCACAAAGTGCTGGTTGTTACTTTGCACTAGAAAGTATTGTTGTCTACCGATGGCCTACTTTGGCTACCCAGCACTCATAATATGTGCTATTGCTGACTACCTCCTCCTCCTCCTCCACCTGTGGTACTTAAATAGCAAGTCCCAGGTATATGATATGCCTTAAAGGCACAAAGTGCTGGTTGTTACTTTGCACTAGAAAGTATTGTTGTCTACCGATGGCCTACTTTGGCTACCCAGCACTCATAATATGTGCTATTGCTGACTACCTCCTCCTCCTCCATCACCTCCTCCACCTGTGGTACTTAAATAGCAAGTCCCAGGTATATGATATGCCTTAAAGGCACAAAGTGCTGGTTGTTACTTTGCACTAGAAAGTATTGTTGTCTACCGATGGCCTACTTTGGCTACCCAGCACTCATAATATGTGCTATTGCTGACTACCTCCTCCTCCTCCTCCATCACCTCCTCCACCTGTGGTACTTAAATAGCAAGTCCCAGGTATATGATATGCCTTAAAGGCACAAAGCGTTGGTTGTTACTTTGCACTAGAAAGTATTGTTGTCTACCGATGGCCTACTTTGGCTACCCAGCACTCATAATATGTGCTATTGCTGACTACCTCCTCCTCCTCCTCCATCACCTCCTCCACCTGTGGTACTTAAATAGCAAGTCCCAGGTATATGATATGCCTTAAAGGCACAAAGCGTTGGTTGTTACTTTGCACTAGAAAGTATTGTTGTCTACCGATGGCCTACTTTGGCTACCCAGCACTCATAATATGTGCTATTGCTGACTACCTCCTCCTCCTCCTCCATCACCTCCTCCACCTGTGGTACTTAAATAGCAAGTCCCAGGTATATGATATGCCTTAAAGGCACAAAGCGTTGGTTGTTACATTGAACAACTATTCCAACACATTACCTGGCCAGCACTAACCTCATATGTGCTGATACTATCAAACAGCCCATTTTGTCATATTGACAAGTGTCATTTATAAATCATATTGATTGTTATATTCTGGTTTTGTACGCAGGGCTCCTTAATGCCAAACTTATTTTGTCTTATTTAATTTATGTAAACTTGCCCAGCATGGACACAGGGGCGCAGTATGAATCTCATGCAAGAAATTCTTGCCTGTAACCCTATAAACCTTTTGTAAAGCTCTGGCCTTTAGTGCTCAATGGGGGCTGTTATATATTGAAATGTATGTTGAGACCACAATTCCTTCTGTATGTTACAGATAGGCTACTTTTTTAATTGTTATTAAGAATGCTTATGTGGTGTTCAACAAACCAACAAAGTTTTGTCACAAATCCATATTGTCATTTTATTCTTATAAAAATGTTTGAGATTTTGTCAGTAAACCCACAAAACCAAAAGCTGTGTCTGTTTCTTTTTTCACTTTTGCTAAGGTGGTTTCAAAAAATGCAATACACATGGATAATGTCATTTGAAACATAGAGCAGGTACATCATTTTCAGGGTATATACCTAACAACCCTTTTTTGCAGAGTTAACACAGAGTTCTAAGTTGGACAACAGAAGAAGGGGTTAAATAGGACCAAAAGCCTCATGAACTGACATAAAAGCCCCATGACAAGACCAACATATTAAAGCCAACCAACAGACTTAGGTATTTGTGCATTTCAGTCATTATTGAGTTAATATCAATGAAGGATAAGCCTCACACACTCTGTAGTTGGTTAGCTTTCCATTTGCCAATATTCCCCACAGTTGACAGTTGAAGATCGTCATTAATATGTGGTGCAAGGCCAGGCTGCACTGCAACATGACAAACATAATGGTGAGGTGCAACACCTTCCAGGGCCAATAAAGCACAGCACCCCCAGTGAGTGAGAGGTAAGTGCAATTAGTAGGAGACGTGCCTTTCCTTCCTTATTAGTTAACTGATTAACACACATCCAACCTCAAAGTCAATCAGGTGCCATTAATTACAATCCCTGCTAAAATCACTTAATTGAAGAAAACTACAAGTCCCAAGATGCACAATGCATGTATTGTTACAAGATTGTAGCTAGTCTATGCCAAATACATGCACATTCCTTTAAATGAATCTGTCAAATGGCTTTATAGAAAATATAACGGATAACTTACCCACAGGCCAGCCCTCGGGCTAGGCAATTTGGAAATTGTCCAAATAGGAAAAATGTTGTGTTAGATGGCAAAAAAAAACATGTTTCTGGTGTCAGTCTGTCTCTAATGTAATTCAACAAACCTCTAGTGCAGCTAAAACTAAAGCTTAGAATAGTTCGAATCCTTCAATTCGATTACTTCGATAACTAAAGATCGAACGTTTTCCATTCGATCGAATGATGTTGTAATCGATCGAATGATTTTTATTCGATCGATTGTTTAAAACGTTCGATCGTTCGATTAGAAGAATTTTACCGTTCGATCGAATGAAATTCATTCTATCGAATGATCGATCATTCGAATCGCACTAAAATCGGTCTATCGAATGGCAAAAATCGTTCGAATCGTCCGAGTCGAACGATTTTAGCGGGTGTTCGATGTTCGCGAACTGTTCGCGAACTGTCCGCATTTTTGCCGGTGTTCGCGAACGGCGTTCGCGAACACATCGGCGGCGGTTCGCTACATCCCTGGTGGTACTGTAACAAATGTTTTAGCAAAGTCTAAGTAGATCACATCCACTGCCATCCCAGAATCAAGGTCCCTACTCATCTTCTCATAAAAAGAAATGACATTAGTCTGGTAAGATCTATTACATAAAACCATGCTGGCACAACTCATAGTACAGTATTATTATTTGCAATGAAGTCAAGTAACCCTTAATACCCCTTAGAAAGGCTTTCTTACCACTGATGTCAGACTAACCAGACTATAGTTTTGAGGCTGAGATCAGGATCCCTTTATGAATAGCAGCACCACATTAGCAATTCATCAATCTTTCAGCACCATGCCAAACCTCAATGAATCCTGAAAAATTAAATAAAGAGGTTTATGACAGAGTTAAAAAATAAACAAACAAACATTAAATTAACCCAATATGCTGGTTTTGCTTCCAATAACGATCAATCATATTGTAGTCTGAATGAAGTACAAGGTACTGTTTATTATTACAGAAAAAAAGAAAATAATTACAAATTTGGATTATTTGGATAAAAAGGAGTTTATGGGAGATTATTATTATTTAGAGATCCAATTCTCTAGAGAAAAATAGATAACTGCCCAGAACTAATTAGATATGCATAAAAATGAAACAAATGTTATGAAACAACAAAAATTAGCAAACTTTAGAATTAATCTTACTGATTACCTCATATTTCTGTTTTCCTTTCATGTGTTTAGCCTGTTCAATGTTTTTTCTTGATTTTCAGCTATTTTTCTTTGACATTTAAAAATCTGATTTTAAGTGCATTTTATGTACATTTCTTGGTAACTACAAGTGTTTTATGTGCTTTTCAAATGGCAAACAGCAGCAAACAAATCTGCATTTGCATTAAAATCCATTCTCTCCTACATCTTGCTGTACTGAGTATTATTGTAATTCACATTAAAAATGACTTGTGTATTGTCCCAAGCAGAGCAGGCTGCTTAAGAAAAATACATAAATTTGCAGTTCTCTTTGTAAACATCTCTCATGCATTAGGCTCCAATTAGATTCCAGATTTGTCAGAAGAGAGTAAATTGGCTGATGGTTTAAAGGAAACAGATTGCCTATTCCTTACTAGGATGTAGATTCACTATTTTGTAGTTAAAGAGAAAATACACTCTATTGCTATAGATATTGGGCCAAATTCACTAAGAATCGTAGTTGCGCCAGGCGCAAATTTGCCGCACATCGCCAGGCGTATTTTCGCCAGCGCTCCGCAAATTCACTAAAATCCGAAGTTGCGCACAGGGGTAGCGTAAGTTTTTGAAGTTGCGCTAGCATTAATTCGCCAAGCGAAGCGAAGTTTCGCTAGCGATGGTTCATTTGCATACGGTGCGAAATTCACATTTCAATGGAGGAACACGTATCACCATCACCACTTCAAATGCCTAGAAAACCTTCAAATCAGCAACAGCCTACACATGTGCCCACTGTCTAGGTAAGTTGCCATGAGTCAGGAAATGTAGGGGGGAAGGAGGGGAGCCCCAAAAATATTTTCGATCTTTTTCAGCCTATCACCCATAATGTAGAAAACACACCAGCGTTTTTTGGGACTTAGAAAAATTTTTGACTTTTTTTGAAACAATCCCTATCTACTCTATTGCGCTTCGCCAGGTCTGAGGTGGTGAAGGAAGTCTAGCGGAAGGTATCGTTCAGTACACTGCGCAAGTTAGTGAATGTGCGTAGTTACGTCGCTAGCGAAAATTCGCCTGGTGTAAGGGTGCGAAGTAACACTAGCGAATTTACGCCAACGTTCATTAGTGAATTTGCGCAGTAACGAAAAATGCCAAACACTAGCAAATTAACGCTAGCGTTCGGCGCTTTGGCGCTTAGTGAATTTTCGCCATTGTGTCTGTCCCATCCCCCCCATTATATGTGTAGTATTATAGGTGTCCAACACCAGAGCAAATGCCAAGCACCCTGGTCTCGGCTCGTGCTTCACCTGTAGTGTGACCGCCGTTGGCCTCAGGAGGAGCCCTCAGCTACTTGGATGCCACCAGGACTTAAATGAGAGGTGTAAGGCTAGAGGTTATGGATAAGCAGAGGGGCACAACTGTTAGCAAAGTCTTTGGGATGAAGGTCGTGATACAAGATGTTAAACGGAATCGCAGTCGGAACTGGCCGGGTCGAGGCAGGCAGAAAGTGAGTGTAAACAAATCAGGCCGGGTCTGGGCAGGCAGCGTTCAAAGCGAGGTCAGGCAGGCAAAGGTCAAAACCAGGAGATCAATCAGAGGTATAAGGCAGAAGAGGTAGTCGAAATTCAGCCAATGGATCAGGATACAGAGGTCAGAATCGTCAGGAACAGGCAGGGGTCACAACAGGTAGTCAGAATCAAGATCAATAACAGAATAGCAAAAATCTAAAGGCACCAGGAACAAACCTATAAAGGGCAATGAGAATCTGCATCAAAGTAAGACAAATTGCTGGTCCCAGCGTATAAGTTCAAAAAGTGTATCGCTGTGAATTCCTAGGAGCCTGTGTCACACTCCCAAAAGGTATAAGATACTGTAATAAAGTTGTAATAAACAGCTTCAAAGCAGTATTTTCAAACTGCATGTGTTTCTTTAATAAGCAGTGCAAAACACTACGGGGCCGATTCACTAAGGGTCGAATATCGAGGGTTAATTAACCCTCGATATTCGACTAGGAATTAAAATCCTTCGACTTCGAATATCAAAGACGAAGGATTTAGTGCAGATAGTTTGATCGAACGATCGAAGGATAATTCCTTCGATCAAACGATAAAATCCTTTGAAACAAATGATTCAAAGGATTTTAATCCAACGATCGAAGGAATATCCTTCGATCAAAAAAAGTTAGCCAAGCCTATGGGGACCTTCCCCATAGGCTAACATTGACTTTGGTATCTTTTAGATGGCGAACTAGGGGGTCAAAGTTTTTTTTAAAGAGACATTACTTCGACTATCGAATGGTCGAATAGTCGAACGATTTTTAGTGGAAAAAAACCCTCTAATTTTTCAAGGTTTATTAAACCCAGAGGATTGAAAAAGTCAATCCATCATCTCAGACCTGCTAAAGATGTATATAAGTCGATGGGAGAGGTTCCTATTCTATTTGGAAGTTTCTGTGGTCTGCGCTGGAATTAGCCTGAAAATTCAACTATTTTGGGCTTTTCGTACAAAAATAATGCCAAAAATTCGGACTTTTTCGGGAAGAAGTCTGTGAAAAAATCATATAATGCAGATTTTTGCTCAATTGTTTTGTGTTTGGCCTCGTTTCGATAAAATCATGATTTTTTAATAATAAATAAGGTCCAATCTTGGATTCTAGTTTGGGCTGACTTTTTCATTGACATTTACATGATTTTCCAGTAGACTTAAAGGGATACTGTCATGTGAATTTTTTTTTTTTCAAAATGCATCAGTTAATAGTGCTGCTGCAGCAGAATTCTGCACTGAGATTCATTTTTTTAAAAGAGCAAACAGATTTTTTTATATTTCATTTTGAAATCTGACATGGGGCTAGACATTTTGTCAGTTTCCCAGCTGCCCCTGGTCATGTGACATCTGATAAACTTCAGTCGCTATTTACTGCTGTACTGAAAGTTGGAGTGATATCACCCCTTCCCTTTCCCCCCCAGCAGCCAAACAAAAGAAGAATGGGAAGGTAACCAGATAGCAGCTCCCTAACACAAGATAACAGCTGCCTGGAAGATCTAAGAACAACACTCAATAATAAAATCCAGATCCCACTGTGACACATTCAGTTACATTGATTAAGAGAAACAACAGTCTGTCAAAAAGCAGTTCCATCCTAAAGTGCTCTTTCTGAAAGCACATGGCCAGGCAAAATGACCTGAGATGCACCTACACACCAATATTACAACTAAATACACTTGCTGGTTCAGGAATGAAATTTTATATTGTAGCGTGAATTATTTGCAGTGTAAACAGTGTCATTTAGAAATAAAAACAACATCATAAAAATCATGACAGATTCCCTGTAAAATCAAAATTACTGAAAGATCCATTATCCGGCATACCCCAGATCCCAAGTATTCTGTATAACAGGCCCCATATCTGTACTAGGACAAAAGATATGATATTTTACTATGTATAAATGAAGATATGCAAACAAGAAATGTTCTGATCATGTGCATCATACATTGGTTGTGTTCCTTCTACATATCAGAGTTACTATTTTTGTTTTAGTTTAAAGCTTTTCAATCAATACGCCCAACAATTCCATAATAGATCTGTAATGCATTTTTGCACCAAATTGAATAGCCTTAGTAAACTACATGCATGAAACATCAAATCAAGAGCACATTTTCTCATGCACTTTCATGACTTTGATATATTGACTACAGAGTCTTTTTTGAGCTACAATTGCTTGTATAATGCACTCTCAAGCTGATAACCTTCTGCTTCCTCTCTGTGCCTGGATGTGCCTTATGATGTCTGCACATTATAGGGGAAGGGGATGAATTCCAGTCAATAAAATCCATAGAAAAAGCTAATGGCTCCTTTGAAATCTTTCCCTAGAGCTTATTTTGGAGGTTTTTGCTTCTAAACGTGAAGAATTGCTAAAAGTGTCTAGGAATATGTCAGTTTATTAAAGGTTAGAATTACTATTTTGATCAATTCTTCTTTTGCCTTTTCACCAAAGAAATTCTGCAATTCCAATAGAAACTGACTGGAAAGTGGCAGAATTTCACTTTCAGCAGATTCTGGTGGCTTTTCTTTCACCCTTTGTGGTCAAGAAAATTCAATCAACAATGTAAAAATATCCAAGAACAAAAAAAAAAAACCCATGACAAACATTTCCTCTGATATACAAGAAAAAAAAAGACAGTTTTTTTAAATTTCCTAAAATCTGCCATTGGAGTTTTTATTATATATTGATACAGTCACAGTGGTATTTTCTATTTTCTGGTATCTCCTTTAGTAGTTTATTTGTATTTATGAAAAAGTAAATTCATGGAAATTTCTAAAAGTGGAACTTTAAACACATTTTTACTTTTTTTTTTAAAAAACACTCCCATGCAGATTTATGGCTCTCTAAGTAACCCTAATATTAAACTGTTTTTATATAAAACTAGAAATTAAGCCTGTTAAATTAACGGGCGCACAGAGACACTTCAACTTTATTAAAATTGTATATGTATACATGTATATGTATCTGTAGTTACATGGACAGGCGAATCTGTCCCATTTTGCTTCAAATTTGTGAAACTGAAAATTTGAAAAAGGCATATTTTCATATATATATATATATATATATATATATATATATATATATATATATATATTCATTTATTTTCTAGACTTTTTTTCACTGCAGTGTGCTATTTTTGGGCTACTTTTGAAGTGCATCTTGGCTAGTTTGTAGCCGACTTTCGCTGGTTTTGATGAGACCTGGCCACCCTGGATCTGAGGTTTTGGTGCCAAGGAGACAATAACCAGCTCCAAATAAATAATTTGTAATTGTTCCCCTGACACCCCCTCACAGAAGTAGAAGCCGGGAGTAACAGACCATGAGTGCGTATGGCCGCCTCGCACAACATAGACTCAGCGGCTTACGTGTTGCGTCACTGCGCTTTTATACGTGCAGTCGTGACGCCAAACTCACAAGATGAAACTTGTGACGTCAAATTCGCCGTCCGGCAGCAGTAAAGGGGCTGGATATTCACGGCTATGGGACAACGGGCTGTGTTGAGAGAATTGGCTCTGTCCCGCGAGAAGCGGTGAGAACCGTATTCATTGCTTATCAGTATGGGGAAACTGCTACACTGCAACAAAAACCCACTAATGTCTAGGGATGTAGCGAACTGCCGATTTGGTGTTCGCGAACGCCGTTCGCGAACACCGGCAAAAAATGCGAACGTTCGCGGACACTTCGCGAACTTCGTACACCCGCTAAAATCGTTCGATTCGAACGATCGAAGGATTTTAATCATTCGATCGAAGGATTTTCATTCGAATCGAACGATCGAACGTTTTAAGCATTCGAACGAATGAAAAATCATTCGATCGAACGTTTTAAAAATCGTTCGATTGAATGAAAATCATTCGATCGAATGCTTACAATCGTTTGAACGAATGGAAATCATTCGATTTTTAGCGGTCGAAGGAATTCGAATGGTCGAATGGTCGAACGATTTGTATTCGAATCGAACGTGAACTCAAAATGCGAACGTTCCCAAACGTTCGCAAACATTCGGCGGACGCGAACGGTCGAAGTTCACGCGAACTAGTTCGCGGGCGAACAGTCCGCGACATCCCTACTAATGTCTTAAAGGTTTCGAGAACAGGTTCCGAAATAAGCTGCAGAATATGTCATTGACTTCTAGCAGTTGCGAGAAATACAGTACAGCCTTTTGTATTATTGATTCACTTAAGCCCGTTAAATTAACGGGCACACAGGGACTGCATGCAGAGACACTTCAACTGACGGTCCGTTGGGCACATGCGCAGTAGCGCAATCCCGCGGACACAGCGACTGGACGCAGAGACACTTGAACTTTATTATATAGGATGGAACCTTTGCTGCTAAGAAATGTTTTATATGCAAGTGCTGGGCAAAAAAAATCATAAATATTAGATGGAAATAAAAATATTTTCATTTTAGGGTCTTATTGGTGGATTAATTAATTAAATCCCTTTACAAAAAAAACAAAACAAAGAAGAGCAAATTGAAATGCCCTCACTTAAAGTCTTGATATTTACAAAGTAAACATAATTTCAACCCTTTGACATAACACCAAGAACCTGTGTTGAATGTACTGTTTGCTTTTAGGATTATTTCATAATGCACACATGATAGGAGCCGGGTGTATGTGTACTCATTAGATACTCTACTTTTTTGTTTATCTAACAACACCTGTGCCTTCAAACACAAATAAATAGATGAGTTTTGAAAAATGGAACTGAGAATATTCCCATGCAGTGCATGGTTTAAGACAGTCTGTAGCTGCACCAGTTCAGCTTACAATCTAATTTCCCTTTCATAGGACCATATCAGGAGCTAATTAACCTATTTGTATATATCTAGGGTATGGGAAGACCCCATGTAGGCAATACTGATGGGCCAATAAATTCGGCATGCTCAAATTAGCTGTGAATGTCCATGTTTCGTTGCCGGCGAATAAATTCTCAAAACCGTGGAGAAAATTCCCGGCGAAAAATCGTCCTCGTTTTGCGTTAGAATAGTCACACGCATTGAAATTGTTGACGCGTCAAAATTATTCGGACACCCATTGACTTTAATGCATTTAGACAAAATAGGCGCACATATAAAAATTGTAGCGGGTGCCAAAATTGACGCATGTCAAAATAAATTTGATGCCTGCACTCATACTCCAAGTCCAATAGCGGGACTAGGTCAAATTATAATGTATAATATGCAAAATGGACCAGCACTCCAGTTATTTTCCATACGATTTTATTGAGTCATCACTCGTGTGTCCAACGTTTCAGCCCTCGTTGGGGCCTTTATCAAGGAAAAAAGGCCCCAACGAGGGCCGAGACGTTGGACTCCCTTTTGTGTATTTGCATTTGCCGGAAGCTATGGCTAAGTTCATGTGGTTTGTTGCACCCTCATACCCACCCCTAGACATTTGGTGGTCCTATTGTCTTTTTAAATTGTGCTTTGGTTTGATCAATCTCTCTCTCTTAAAAGCCGCAAATGCTATGCGGCGTGGGAGGATCTAGCCATGAAAAAACCAACGTCTCCTGCACAGACACACACATTACACCCATCACATTCCTCATTTAGTTTCCCTTTCACAAACAACCACACTATATATAACCTATATTGATTACACAAACACACACACATTCCCCTTTCACCACTATTCACACCCCCAAACTCCACAAATACACTCATACACACCAACGTGTAACTGTACATATCATCCTACTTTGTTTTTAATCACACCCTACTACCACATTTTTTAAAAAATGGGCATTGGTTTGGGCAGTCTCTCCCTCTTAAAAGCCGCATCAGCAGTTGGCGGGGGGAGGATTTTGCTCACAGTTTGAAACCAAGGTACAGGACATGTTCATACAAAATAATGCTATTAAGCAGAGAGGTAAAATACCTATTTCACTATGATTAGAGGTAAATAAGTTAGGGACCACCGTGTCGGGTTTTACCTTGACGTGGTATTGTGGCTTATCAATTTTATGATCATAAAAAGTATAGTTTTATGAATGTAGAATGTTCTGGAAAGCTGGACTCTTTAAGGGAAGCACTATGGCAACTTTCAGCCTTATGCATAAAAACCTGTAAACAATGAGCATATATTACAGTCTGTTTGAGGTACAGTTGTTACAGGTATATTAACAAAGCACATTTCCAAAATGCCGAATGGCGGCTTCACACTGGTACCATCCCGTTTGCTCCCTGAGACAGATCATTTATACAGAGATTCTACCAGGAAGCCATTCGATTGTGCTTTATTGCATTGGTTTAGGGCTACTGATGCTTTATACATGAGGAGCTTAGATTTATGCTGAGTGGTTGAGCAGAAGACCACTAGCATAATTTGTTCATAAATGTGAACCAGCTAAGTGTGATTATCAAAGTCATAGGGGCAGACGCATCACTTTAATTCAAGGATAGCGGTGGAACAAACAGAGTTTGCTGATTTTGTTGGCTGTCTTTGAACAAGAATATTGCCATTCTGGGCTGTTCTTAATATGATGTATGATGCTAAATTAATGCCTTTGCATGCGTTTATATACTGTATAGTCGATACAATAAATACACAGTGTTTGTCTTTTAACGGGACAAGGATGCACATTAGAAATTATGTTGATTTAAAAAGGCAGATATTTATCCTGCAGGAAAAGGATGACCTTATAATTTAGAAATATTACAAAGCAGATCAAATGAAAATGGTGCTCTCATAATCAGGATGAATATATGGTCTTCCACCCTCAAGCAATACAGCAGTTATGTTTTAGAAGGATAGGAACACTATTTTGTGAGGTCATAAGTTTTATTGTATAATAATGGTATTACAAGTTACCAGTGATTTATATTATCAGATAGAGGCACAAGGCTGCAGGCTGAGTTATACAGGGAACTCTGAGTATCACTCATGTATTATAAGGGATAATGTACCCCCTACTGTAAATGATAAGGATATTAGAAGTCACTGAGGGGTTGTTCTGTGACCATATAAAGACACAAGGCTGCAGGCTAAGTTATACAGGGAACTCTGAGTATCAAGCATGTATTATAAGGGATAATGTACCCCCTACTGTAAATGATAAGGATATTAGAAGTCACTGAGGGGTTGTTCTGTGACCATATAAAGGCACAAGGCTACAGGCTGAGTTAAACAGGGATCTCTGAGTATCACTCGTATTATAAGGGATACTAGACATTAAGCCCATTAAATTAACGGGCGCTAGAACATATGTCGTCACATACCTCCCAACATTTCAGAATGGGTAACATTAGTAGGTAGGGCCCCCTTTGTAGCACTGGTGGCCAAGAGGTTAATGCTGGTGCCCAGGGGGTGTTAACATTGGTGGTCAGGGGGTGTTAACATTGGTGGCCAGGGGGTTAACATTGGTGGCCAGTGGGGGTTAACATTGGTGGCCAGGGGGGATTAGCATTGGTGGCCAGGGGGGTTAACATTGGTGGCCAGGGGGCATTGGTGGCCAGGGGGGTTAACATTGGTGGCCAGGGGGTTAACATTGGTGGCCAGGGGGTTAACATTGGTGGCCAGGGGGGTGTTAGCATTGGTGGCTAGGGGGGTTAACATTGCTGGGCAGGGGGGGTTAACATTGGTGGTCAGGGGGTGTTAACATTGGTGGCCAGGGGGTTAACATTGGTGGCCAGTGGGGGTTAACATTGGTGGCCAGGGGGGATTAGCATTGGTGGCCAGGGGGGTTAACATTGGTGGCCAGGGGGGTTAACATTGGTGGCCAGGGGGGTTAACATTGGTGGCCAGGGGGTTAACATTGGTGGCCAGGGGGGTGTTAGCATTGGTGGCCAGGGGGGTTAACATTGGTCGCCAGGGGGGGTTAACATTGGTGGCCAGTGGGACTTACCTGTCAAGTTCGCCGGGCCCTTTCACGCAGTTTCTCCTTAGTGACGTCTTCTTCCTCGGCGGTGGCTTCTTCTTCTCCTTTGGCGGCGGTGGATCTTCTTTTCAGACGGCGGTGGATCCTCTCTTTAGACGGCGTCGGTGGATCTTCTCTTCAGACGCCGTCGGTGGATCCTCTCTTCAGACGCCGGCGGTGGATACTCTCTTCAGACGCCGGCGGTGGATCCTCTCTTCAGACGCCGGCGTTGGATCCTCTCTTCAGTAGGGATGTAGCGAACGTCGGAAAAAAAGTTCGCGAACATATTCGCGAACTTGCGCAAAAATGCGAGCGGTTCGCGAACGGTTCGCGAACCCCATAGACTTCAATGGGAAGGCGAACTTTAACATCTAAAAAAGACATTTCTGGCCAGAAAAATGATTTTAAAGTTGTTTAAAGGGTGCAACGACCTGGACAGTGGCATGCCAGAGGGGGATCAAGGGCAAAAATGTATCTGAAAAATCTGCCTGTGTGTGCTTGGAAGAGATAGTGTAGGGGGAGAGCTGTTAGTGATTTCAGGGACAGATGATAGTAAGTTTGCTGGCTAGTAATCTGCTTGATACTGCTCTGTATTGGAACAAAAAAATAAATAAAAGCAGTCCTTACAAGGACTACTGTTATTGCAGCAGTCAGCAGATGAGATCAGAAGCAGGACAGCTGCCCACTGCAGCTACATACAGAGCACTGCAGTAGAAGGTAGATTACTAGCCAGCAAAGCTACCTAAGCTTAAATGTCCCTCAAACCCCTGCAGACTTCTGTCCCTCCAATAACAGAGCAGTATCAAAACGATTACTAGCCAGCAAACTTTCAACTGTCCCTGAAATCACTAACAGGCAGCAGCTCTCTCCCTACACTATCTCTTCAGCACACACAGGCAGAGTGAAAAAAACGCTGCAGGGCTTCGGTTTTTATAGGGAAGGGGAGTGGTCCAGGGGAGAGCTTCCTGATTGGCTGCCATGTACCTGCTGGTCTGGGGTGAGAGGGCAAAAAAAAGCGCCAACAATGGCGAACCCAAAATGGCGAACGTCGCGCGACGTTCGCGAACTTCCGGCGAGCGCGAACACCCGATGTTCGCGCGAACAAGTTCGCCGGCGAACAGTTCGCGCCATCTCTACTCTTCAGACACTGGCGGTGGATCCTCTCTTCAGGCGGCGGTGGATCCTCTTTTCAGGCGGCGGTGGATCCTCTCTTCAGGCGGTGGTGGGTCCTCTTCAGCTGGTGGTGGATCCTCTTCAGGCGGCGGTGGATCCTCTTCAGGCAGCGGTGGATCCTCTTCAGGCGGAAGTGGATCCTCTTCAGGCGGTAGTGGATCCTCTTCAGGTGGCAGGCGGCAGATCCTCTCTTCGGACAGGTAATTCCAGCAGCTAACGGTCCGTGGGGCACATGCGCAATTCCAGCAGCTACTCCTCTGTCACATGGTGCCGAAAAATCGCGAGCGTTCGCCGCACTTCGCCTGGCGAATTTATGCTCTGGTCGGCGTCTATCTACTTTGCTAGCATAAATTCACCAGAGACGCTAGCGTAAATTCGCCAGAGACTGTCCGTGGGGCACATGCGCAGTAGCGCAATTCCACGGATACAGGGACTGGACGCAGAAACACTTGAACTTTATTATATAGGATTGTACCCCCTTCTGTAAATGATAAGGATATTAGAAGTCATTGAGGGGTTCTGTTACCACATAAAGGCACAAGGCTGCAGTTATACAGGGAACTCTGAGTATCACTCATGTATTATAAGGGATAATGTACCCCCTACTGTAAATGATAAGGATATTAGAAGTCGCTGAGGGGTTTTTCTGTGACCATATAAAGGCACAAGGCTGCAGGCTGAGTTATACAGGGAACTCTGAGTATCACTCATGTATTATAAGGGATAATGTACCACCTACTGAACATGATAAGGATATTAGCAATAACTGAGGGGTTCTGTTACCACATCAATGCACAAGGCTGCAGGCTGAGTTATACAGAGAACTCTGAGTATCACTTGTATTATAAGAGATAATGTACCCCCTACTGTAAATGATAAGGATATTAGAAGCCATGAGGGGTTCTGTGACCATATAAAGACACAAAGCTGCAGGCTGAGTTATACAGTCCAAGAACTCCTCTTAGAATTACATTGTAGTGTATGGTATTGTCACCTGGGACAAATCTTTACAGTTGGCCAGCCACCCAAACCCTGGTGGTTGCAGGATGTTTAAGGGTTAATAAGGGTGACACAAGAGTCCATAAAGGTATGGCATGGTACAGAAAAGGCATGGCAAATACATGGTACAGAAAAGGAGGCAGAGGAATAGGAAGATGCAACACAAATGTCAATACCACAGAAGAAAGCACAGGAGATGCCGGAGGAACAGGAATCAGAAGCCCAGAAATAAGAAAGAGGAACCATAAACAGAACCAGAACTAAAAACTTGAACTAGAAACCTGGATCTAGGAATTAGCATTTCAAAACACCTAGGAGCCCAGAACTCAAAAGACCTTTCAAAGGCAGGGACAACGTGTAGGTCAGACAACTTTAAAAGAAAGTCCAGAGCAGGAGGTAGCAGCAAATAAGTCACACCCGTAGGGTTTGCTAAGCCCAAACAGGAACATACACTTTAGATAATGGACTTTGTAAGAATAAACACAGGAACCACTCCACACAAGGCACTTGTAAAACCAAAAGTAGACTGTGTATTACAATTTGTTGGTACAAAAAAAAGGAACATTTTATTGAGATAAACGAGAGTCAAGTCTTGCTGTAGGGCAGTAGCTGTTCTCTAGTTCTAGACAAGGACAAATGTATAAACATGTTGGAAAACAACAGACAGAGATTGTTCCAGTGCATGTTACGTTACCTCTTGCGCCAGACTTTACTTCGCCACCTCAGACCAGGCGATGTGCAATAAAGTAGATAGGGATTAGTGATGGGCGAATTTGGAGCGTTTCACTTTGCCAAAAAATTAGAGAATTTCCTGCGAAATTCTCAAAATTGCGAAAAATTTGCGAAACGGCACTGGCATCTTGTTTTTGACACTGGCGTCCAGTTTTTTGACACTGGCGTCCATTTTTTTTATTACGCCAGCGTCCATTTTTTTTTTGACGCTGGCGCAAATTTGCTAGCGAAAATACGCCAACGTCCAAAAAATAGACGCCAACGTCCATTTTTCTTGACGCCGGCAAATTGTCGCGGCAGTTTCACAAATTTATTCTCTGGCGGCGAGTCACGAGAATTCGCCACGAATTTGCGCCTGCTGAATAAATTCGCCCATCACTAATAGTTCAAAAAAAATTTACATTTATTTCTAGGTCCCAAAAAAGCGCTGGCATCTTTTACTTTTTATAGGGCGATAGGCTGAAAAAGAGCAAACATGTTTTAAGGTACCCTCCTTCCCCCCTACATTTGATAACATATGGCACTTAAACTAAACTGTGGGCACATGTGTAGGGCATTAGAATACAGAATACAGGGCTTTCAACCCTCAAAGTTTGCCTAAAAACCCATCCTACATCAACTGGATATTGTTGGTCATGGGCAGGCCATATGGACCTTTAAGGTAACAAAGTGTTGAGGAGTAGTTTAATTTAAATAGATATGCTATTTATATATAAGCTGAACATGGATGGCTCTACAGTAGCCTTCGAAAGATATATTGAATATAACCTTTGAAACGTGGACAACAATGTGGCTAGGTACTGTATGTTCTGAGGTCTATTCTGTCTAACTCATCATACAGGGGATGTTACCTCTGCTTCAGAGCTAAGAAACCCTAAGCAACCTCTGTATAATCAAGTGTTTACATTGCAGCTTGAACTGCAAGCATCTTCTTCTTATTTCTAAAGTGCCTGGGGCTTTAGTCCAGTGTGAATAATAAGGCAAAAAAGTGCAATCCCAAGGCATACAAGAATGACGCTTCTTAATAGGGATCTTAAAAGGGCAATAAAGCAATCAACCATTAAAGGGTTTCCCATTCTACAGCTGACCTCTCAAAGAAATATTAAATTCTGAAACACGTTGGGGAAAAAATTCTATCATTCCAAATATTATTTGATTAGCATTCCTCTCTAGCAGAATATATCACCTGTAAAATTACCTTGAGTTTTCCCTATGATTTATTAATGTGTGAATCGTGTTTGCTTCTCAGAAATGTTTATAGCCTGGCACTGCCTTTGTATCCGAGAACTGTTTCCCAAAAAATAACCTAAAATAAAAGAGCAAATCATTTGGGCAATGCCATGTTATAATATAAATTTTGACATGAGCCTTTGAGGCTGTTAATAAACAGACAAACTCATTTGTCTCGCCCTGAAATGAAAATGATTACATTAAGATAGGATCTTGACTAGAATCTGCCTCGGAGAGTTTTTCAAGCTGAGGGTTGTGAAGCTACTGGAGTTTTCAACATAGTGATACATGCAAGCCACGTTCTAAATTGCTGTGAAGTGGAATGGACTCTAGGAAAAACAGATGGATGAGGATTTATACGTTTAAGGCAAGGGAACAGATTAATACCGCAAGGGGTGACTAGAGGAAAATTGCAAAAATGAGGGGATTTCAACTCCTTCATGAATCATTTCCAACTGATAGTCACTGCTGGAAGGCATAATGAATACTCAAACATACTATTTAAAAATGTATCCGTAGTTTGTTTTGTTTTTTTTTTGGTGCAGATGTGAATTAATGTGAAGCATGAGAAGGACGTTGTTTTGAAAAAAGTTGTTAAATTAGGAAAGTTGAGAGAATGTTGGGAAAGAGAGAATCTCAGAACATTATGGGTTATTATGTTTTGGTTTCAGTTGGAGGCCTGAGATGTCGTTACAATGATGAGAATGCTGAGAATCCTTAATGGTCCCACGCTGGGTGGTCTCACTCATAAAGGGGGGAACAAAAGGAAAATGTAAAACTAAGAATGAAAAATTAAATTTAAGTGTGTCTTTGGACAATATTGTTTCTCGTTCTTGTAGCAATGGGTTAAGCATGTCCGAAAGCAGTCAACAATGGTTAAAGTTTCCAAAATTACTTCTAAAGATTCAAAAAACAAAGTAGGAATAGATCTATTTCATTCCCTCAGCTTTGTGTAGACACGGGGAAACACATGGAGAAAATTCTGGAACACTTGTTTTTAATTGGAACTGATGTGGAGATGTGTATATTCTAATTCAATTTCAATGCTACGATAGATAAACAGTTATATGGTTCTTTCAAGAGATTTATAACCCCACTTGCACTGTCAAAATCTTACAGTGCCCATAGGCAAATGCACTAAACAATTACAATAGGTGGAATGCTGAGGATAACTAATATCCTGCATTTTTGGGGAATGATACCAATTTAACCCCCTTTCACCTGGTCACCCCATTGCATAGAAAGTCACCTGAAATCCTGAGGCAGCTGAGTAGGGAGCATGATAGGGGAAATGGACAAGGGTAATGACCAGGGTAGAAACAGGGTATAACTAAAGAGGAAGCAGACCCTGCAGCTGTAGGGGCCCAGGATGTATATGGTCCCCATGGGGCTGTAATTCATATACAGTTTCAATAAATATTGGTAACACAAACTCACCAAGTGAATGGCTCAGCATAGGATGGCAAACTCTACAGAGCAAGCAGTCTTTCTACACCTAAAAGACAAGGGACACTCCTTTGAAGATAGCAAGGTCCAAATTTTGGATAAAAGAAAAACTCAAATTCAGAACTAGGGATGGGCAAATTTTTTCGCCTTGTTTCACCGCAAAAATGATGCCCATAGACTTGTATGGCGTTGTGCGTCAAAAAAAAAAAAAGCTTTGCGTCAAAAAGTAAATTTCGCCATGCGACAAAATTTTTCGACATTTTGCTGGCTTGAATTTTTGGCAAAACAGAATGGGTCAAATTCGCCCATCCCTATTCACAACACTTCACACATCCATTCCTGCAACTCTCACAAGTAACACCTGTTTCTAGGATTTGCATGACACATTGGGTAACTACACAGAATCAACACCTCTGTGAATTTCAGATGTCACCTGTGTCATTGCAATTGGATTAGTGGAAGAGTTTATATGCTGAGAACTTCCCACACCAGTCAGTTGAACTGAAGAAGCTGCTCGGATGAGAAGTAAAATGTCCTCAATGATCACTCAGCAAGTCCCATTGTTTTAGATTTACCTATACTAGATATTGGTAGCACAAGTCAACCTCTAAACATTTTGGGGGCCTGAAAAATAACTTGCTGTGGGGTTGAGTAATATCTAGTTATGCCACTGGGTAGAACAGAGAAATGGCCAGGAGCTGGGAAGACAGAGCTGCACCTGGACCATTTCTAATGCCGGTTGGAATTTCTGGGCTCATGAAACAGTCATGAAGGCCACAAACAGGTCATTGCAATGCAGTGGCCTCTTACGGACAACAATATTCCCCAAAAAAACATTAATCTAACCTTTGCCTCTGTATTGTAGCATATTTATGCCCTGTGGAATTCAGGATACTAAAGAAATGCCTGTTAGGGGCTGAATGTGTGGCAACATAGGACCCCTATTTAGTGATATCTTCCTGGACCCTGAAAGAGAGGAGAATGCTACATATACGTTATACGTCTCTAATTACCAAAGGCAGATTATAACATATATATATATAAGATATGTATTTATCATTTATATCATTTCATTAGTCAACGTGTAGCATAGAAATTAGTGTCACAGATTCATTGTAACTAAAATACATATAAGATACATATAAAAATGATATTTCTTTAATGCTGTATAGTCTTTTGCATTTTAGCCATTTTTACACTGAACTGAAACATTTATGCATTTCTTCTGTCTGTATTTTCCAATCACCAGGTGGCCAATCTGGCTTGTTCCATTTCAAATAATGAAGAAGGAGTAAAGCTAGTACGTATGGCAGCAACGCAGATTGACAGCCTCTGCCCACAGGTATGTTTCAAAACAAAAAGTGGACTGAAATTGCGTCTGAAATTGCACTTTGCCCATGGTGGTAAATGAGTCTTTAGCATTCCCAATGGGAGATCAATAAAAGAGGGTTTACACAGGAATATAAACAATACAAAAATAAGAATATCGATAGCATTCAAGTCATATGTTATATCTGTTTTTCAGGTTAGTGGCCCCCAATAATTCCGTAATATGAAAATAGGAATATACAGCACCACTGCTTTTTGCACCACTTTTCATGCCAAAATTTCTCCCTGGATTTGGTGTTTGTTTTGTACTTTTTTGTTTATGTAATGTTTACTAGTGATGGGTGAATTTGTCCCGTTTTGCGTCAGTGAAAAATTTGTGAATTTCCCACGAAATTTGCAAAATGGCGCCGTCATCTCGTTTTTAATGCCAGCATCAGTTTTTGGATGCCGGCGTCCACACATTCACCAGCGATGTCGTCCAAAAAAATGGATGCTGGCGTCCATTTTTTTGGACGCCAGCAAATTTTTGCGGCAGTTTCACAAATTTATTTGCCAGCAGCGAATTGCGGGAATTCGCTGCAAATTCGCGCCTGCCAAATAAATTCACCCTTCACTAATGTTTACATGATTTTCTAGTAGACTTAAGATATGAAGATCCATATTACGGACCCTTATCCGGAAAACCCCAGGTCCAAAGCATTCTGGATAACAGGTCCCATACCTACAGTATCTTGTACTAGTAATGAAAGTGAGTCATTTTTATTTTAGGTCATCAATGCAGCCTTGACATTGGCTGCCAGGCCCCAGAGTAAAGTTGCTCAAGACAACATGGATGTGTTCAAGGATCAGTGGGAGAAACAGGTTCGAGTTCTTACGGAGGCTGTTGATGACATCACATCAGTTGATGACTTCCTCTCTGTCTCAGGTAAGGGATATTTAAAGAGATACTGACACCAGAAATGATGACCTTTTTACATCTATCATAATATTGGCTTTGCATGCTACTTATAATTTTGCCATAAAGTATTTGCACAATGCTTTTATATTACCTGTCTGATGCCTCATGTTCTTGTATGAGGGGGCTGCCATATTTGTGCAGCAGGAGTCCGTTAGCATTAGAAACTTTAATTGACAGGCTGAGATGTTACCGTCAGGTTGGCAAAACATTCAGGTTTAGAAACATCTCAGCAAAAAAAACCTATTGGTAACTTTTAATGTACATTCATGTTTTAAAAAGTAGTTTTTTTAGTGTCAGTATCACTATAAGTACAAAAAGTAGAGAGCAGTTGTTTATTAGGAATGTTGGGCGAGTGCATTACTTACAGTAGGGCTGGGATCTGAAGAAATATAGCCAATTATAACTGGATTTATGGATAATACTCCTGGACCTACAGTATGCTTTGGTAACGGCTACAACCAGTGATTATGTCTACTTAGATGCAATTGGATAGACTAAACTTTTAGCTGCAACGTTTGCCCATTTTCATTGAATTCTGTTCAAAAGTCAACTGGGTTTGAATTTAATTTTACTGTTTGCTCTGAATGGCATGCAAGTTAGGTGACAAATAGGGGGCAGAAAGCTTTGTCTTTAAGGGGTAGCCTCAAGTCTCTGTACAGCAACAATTATACATTCAGGGAAGTAAGTGTTCAAAGTGCAAAAAGTTCTTTATGCATTATTTTTGCACACTGCCATTCATATAGTAAATGATCCCTTTTTATTGAAGGTCTCATTTATAACAGAAGAGCAGGTGCAAAGTCCTACAATGAATAAAAATTTGGAGAACACATTGACACTGTTCATCTAGGTATTGTACTTGTGCCAGTAAAGCACCAAGTAATTTGCGGCAAACTCCAATTCACCAGTTTAGCCTTTACTATTATTAATTATTATTATTATTATTATTATTAACATATTGTGCAGTGCTGCAAAATAAATGTGCTTATACAAAGACATCACATGAATTACATACTTAGAACATACAGAGTTGCATACATAACGACCAGTACGGGTATAAAAGGTGAGGGAGGCCCTATGCAAAAGAGCTTACAATCTAAAGGGGAAGGGAATGAGACACAATGTGTGGGAGTGGGCAAGATCAGAAATAAGCAGGTGAGAGATGCAGTATATGGTATTACCTTTGGTATCTAAACAGAGTGAGGGTAGACTTTTCTAAATAAGTGCGTTTAAGAGATCTTTTGAAAGCAGAAAGGTTGGAAAAAAGTCGGGCAGACTGTGGGGGAGAATTCCAGAGGAGGGGTGCAGCATTTTGTGAACCCTGGAATTACTACCAGTTCCAGGTTGATTATCATCTAGAGAATGCTGTGGTCCAAAACATAAAATCATACATTGTTGGAAAACAAATAAGGTGATTTGCTCCAAACTTTGCACTTCGCATTTAGCACTTAGAGCTATAATAAACCCATCTGTTTCTTTCATTCCCTGATATATGTGCACACTACACAGTTCCAATATCAGTGCTGCTGTCTTTAGTCTCCATTACTTTTTTTGCAAAGCAATCATTTGTTTAGATTTCGATTCTGCATATTTCAGACTCATTGTGTTCTCTAATCTACTGAGTGAGCGACGGAGCCCTGTTTTACCACTTTAACATTTGATGAGGTCTACAAACTCTCTTGCATTTTCTTTATATTGCTTATTATCTCCTATAAGTTGGGGCCATTTGAGTTGTCATCCGTTTTGTTATGATGGAGTAAAAGTAAGTTGGCTTCGGTTCCACAATGGCCTTTTCAGCTTGTTAGCAATCCACCAGTTACCAAAAGCGCTGAAATGCAGTTGGCTAAAAAGCTGATGGCTACTGGTTCCCTGCCATCTTGTTACTCTCATTTAGAGGAAACATCATTTCACATCCAATTTTAGAAGCAAAGAGCTTTATGCTGTAGACTAGCTGGTCATTTTATTTGTGCTATGGGTCAAGGGGATCAATAATTCAGTTTAAGTAAAATAATTAACATGCATGATGTTATGAGGAAAGATGCATGAGTTTAATGAATTGTATTCATTGTGGGGGAGATGTCAGGAATTGTTACAGTAAAGGGAATGCTGGTGATACAAGGGCTCTTTTACTGACAGCGAATGTGGGTGCATGGCTTTTTTTATCACTTTGCACCCTGTCAGATAAATACAGCACTGCTTGCATTTGGAATTGCTATATTTGTGAGGGAACATAAACATTGCCCGTTCTACCCCTACCCGTCATTTAGACTCACAAGTTATGGAGTGTGGATAGTCACAATCTCCATGGGATCTCGGAACCTGCCCTAGGGTACAGAGGGCAGCAAAAACCCAGACGCTTGAAGAATGAGCATTAATGTGCATAATTTTCTGCCCTTATTGCACCCCACGAATGACAAAAAAAAATTCTACCTGCTTGTATACATTAATAAATTATATGTGAGAAATTAAGTAAGTAAAATAGTGTGTTTCCTTAGATTCCAATGAGTTGTCTTAGAAGAAGTGACTATATAATACAGAAACATACTTTCTTGGGTTTCTTAAGGAATTTTTAACAAATCAGAAATAACTTTATAAGCAGAGGTAATATATTTTACTGTTTGTTCCTGGTCTAGTAACCCATAGAAACACAAGTTTACTACTGGTCTAGTAACCCATAGCAACAAAAGTTTGCTACTGGTCTCATAACCTGTAGCAACCAAGGTGTGCTACGGGTCAAGTAAGCCATAGTTGACAATCATCAGGTAGCTTTCACTGTTCAGCTGTTTAAAAGCAAACCTCTGGTTGCTATGGGTTACTAGACCTAAGTATGAATTGGTGGATGTTTCCTTCACAATTTCACTAAATCATTTGACTCAATCAAAAAGATTTTAGAATTAGATTGGGCCTGCAAGCTGTTCTTATAAATTGCTCCAAAAACTTACAGGTACTGTAGTATATGTGATTAACAATGTCTGTAAAACATATTTGAGTTTGTCAGCAATGAATAAACAATGGAGGACAACAATAAATATCATACTCATCACTGGTGTGTGCCCAGACCCCTGCAAAAATGTCTTTTTTATGGCAAAACCCCCTGTCTGCCAACTACCTCCCCATTTGCTCCCTATCCTTTACCATCCCCTGCCATTCGATTTTGATGCCTCTCTGCATCCACCCTCCTGGAGTCCCTGCTCAAAAGTAGGTGAACTGCTGGGGAGGGAGGGATTCTTTCAAACTATAGAGGAAGCGGACCCCAAGGTTTAGTCCCTCCCATGGCCATCTGCTTCCTCTATAGTTACGCCACTGATACATTGCTTTAATATACAGTATCTTGATACATATCCATAAAGGACCAGTAACATACTAACATTTGTTAGTGTACAACGAAAAAAAAATCCACAAAGACAAATTAAACTTTGAAATCACTAAGTCTTTATTAAGAAATAACTTGGCGAAACTCGACTTGCGTTCCTCTTCAGAAAAGCCAACATGGTTACGATCCAGAGCGTGGAGCTCGATTTCTCCTCCCTGGGAGGAGAAATTGAGTGCCGCACGATGGATCGCCGGATCACCTTTTCTGAAGAGGAGCACAAGCAGAGTTTCGGTGAAGTATTTCTTAATGAAGACTTAGTGATTTAAAAGTTTAATTTGTCTTTGTGTTTTTTTTTTATTGTATACTAACGAATTTAAAAAAAGTTGATGTTACTGGTCCTTTAATAGTGAAATAATGTTTCTTTCTAAAAACGTAGGGGCAGATTTATCAGTGTTACCATATGGTGAAAAGTATTACGCAGAACGCATTCTTTCTTGTTTTTTTTTTAAAGAGAACCATATTCTGGAGGATGTGAATAAATGCGTCATAGCTCTGCAAGAAGGTGATGTAGATACACTCGACAGAACGGCAGGGGCGATAAGAGGGCGCGCTGCAAGAGTAATTCATATCATTAATGCAGAAATGGAAAATTATGAAGCTGGTGTTTACACTGAGAAGGTTTTGGAAACCACCAAACTTCTATCTGAAACTGGTAAGTCAAGCAAAACTTAAACTTCAGTGCAATCTTCTTCTAGAATTGTCTTTGTAATATATTTATCAATAGGGATGGTCGAATCTGACCCATTTCTCCGAAAATTCACAAAACAGCCAAAATTTACAGAAACGCATTGACGTTTATTGACGAGCAACAATTTTTTTTTCATCCATTGGAGTCTATGGGTTTCATTTTCGTGGCAAAATGTGGCAAAAAAATGTGCTAATTCACTATTTTTCAACTGTCATTTATGGTATATAAACACTTGGGGACATTAGTTGTTTTGCAGGAGGATATTTGTTGGGTTAAGGGAGTTCATTAAGTGCATATTTGCTTAAAGGAGAAGAAAAGCTTCAATTCAATGGGGGGTGGCAAATGTTAGGGTACTCCCCCAAGCATTGTAATGACTTGCCTGATAGCCCAGTCCGGTGCTCCAGTTAGGAGAAAACTGCACCGGGCCAGGGCATTTGCAAGTGAGAAATCTTTCTCTGCCCTTCTTCTGTCTTCAAAATCCAGCAGCAGTAGAGTGACAAAGCACATGTGTGTCTGCGCAAAGATTTGGTACCATCCTTGGATTGGCGCTTTCCTTCTCCTTTAATAATTTCAAATAAAATGTAATATATACATTTTAAGGCACCTATTAACTATTATATTAACAAAACTTGGACTGAGTTAATATTTCAGACTCCAAGCCATTAAGTCACCCAGCCTAGAAGACACTGGGGCAGATATTTACTAAAAGACAAAAGTAAAATGTAGTATTTTCACCAACAATTAGACGTGACTTCCTTAATATATGTTTAAAGGCAAACCAGGTCCCTTAAAACACACACACACAATGCTTTTGAAGTGAAAATTACAGTTTGATTTTGATTTAGATATTGTTCTGAGCCTTTCTTGTGTTTAATATACGAGATATTTTCATCACACCGGAGAACAAATGGAAATATATTTATTCAGACTGGAATCTTTCAGGCTTAACATGTATTTATTCTGAATTATTCCTGCATAAGAAGAAATGTCTTATACAGTATATATATTATGGGTTTATACTGTAAAGTCCTAAAAGATTTATACATTGAAACACAGACACATGACATTTGACAGAATAAAATAACCCTGTGTCCAGCCTTAATGGAACAGTGTGATATATAGAAACTACTCAGGTATGTGTTTTATCCAGTCTTGAATATATTTTCATACTGAAAAAGCCCAAGTAGTTGCACTCAGCCCATACCCACAGCATGTATATAGGTACAAATGGACAGTAAATAAAAACCAGCACTCAAGACTGACACAGGCTCTATATGCTTGCATGATTAACACTAGCTATCTCAAGACAAATTATGTGCAACACACTTTAATAAACATGGATGCTGTGTTAAATTCAGTGCAAAAAAAATCTGCAGCGATAATGGGCAGTGAGTTATAGACTGTTTTAAGGAACATTCAGACTTAACTCACCATTATGTAAATGGCCCACTATTGTCCAACCTGCAGAATTCTGTGGCCTACGTGGATGGGTCATAACAGAAACAGTAGGGAGCTATGGTCCCTCTCGCTTCTAAATTGGGTCTATCAACATGAAAGTAGAGCCAAAAGGTGAAATTGTTTGCAGACGTGCCAAAATGAGGGCGATGGATAGAAGATATATAGATGATATAGTGTATTAGTGAATTATGTAAGGTCCAGTGCCCACATAATTAGTGAGGCAACATATATGCACAACATTTTGAGACATAGACTATCCACATGCCAAGATGAGGACAATAGATAGAATGATTTATAGATAGATAGATAGACAGGCAGCTGATGCATAGACAGATAGATATACAGATGATAGACAGACAGACAGATGATATACAGATAGATAGATAGATAGATAGATAGATAGATAGATAGATAGATAGATAGATAGATAGATAGATAGATAGAAGTGATGATAGATAGATAGATAGATAGATAGATAGATAGATAGATAGATAGATAGATAGATAGATAGATATATGATAGATAGATAGATAGATGATAGATAGATAGATAGATAGATAGACAGATAGAAGTGATGATAGATAGATAGATAGATAGATAGATAGATAGATAGATAGATAGATAGATAATAGATAGACAGACAGACAGATAGATAGATAGATAGATACATAGATAGATAGATAGATAGATAGATAGATAGATAGATAGATAGAAGTGATAGATAGATAGATAGATAGATAGATAGATAGATAGATAGATAGATAGATAGATAGATAGATAGATAGATAGACAGACAGACAGATAAATAGATAGATAATAGATAGATGATAAATATATAGATGCCAGATAGATAGATAGCTAGATAGATAGATAATAGATAGATAGATGATAGATAAATAGATAGATAGATGATAGATAAATAGATAGATACCGTATATACTCGAGTATAAGTCAAGTTTTTCAGCATCCAAAATGTGCTGAAAAAGTCTAACTCGGCTTATACTCGGGGGCTTATACTCGGGTCATCGGGCAGTTCCCATACCAACAGTTCGCTTGGGGAGAGACTGCAATATCACACAGCGCCCTCTGTTGGTTATATGAAGAATAACAGTGACTGCAATATCACACAGCGCCATCTGTTGGTTATATGAAAGAATAACAGTGACTGCAATATCACACAGCACCCTCTGTTGGTTATATGAAAGAATAACAGTGCGCCCTCTGTTGGTTATATGAAGGAATAACAGTGACTGCAATATCACACAGCGCCATCGGTTGGTTATATGAAAGAATAACAGTGACTGCAATATCACACAGCACCCTCTGTTGGTTATATGAAAGAATAACAGTGTGCCCTCTGTTGGTTATATGAAAGAATAACAGTGACTGCAATATCACACAGCGCCATCTGTTGGTTATATAAAAGAATAACAGTGACTGCAATATCACACAGCGCCATCTGTTGGTTATATAAAAGAATAACAGTAACTGCAATATCACACAGCGCCCTCTGTTGACTATATGAAGGATTAACAGTGATGACAATATCACACAGCGCCCTCTGTTGGTTATACAAAAGATTAACAGTGATGACAATATCACACAGCACCCTCTGCACATGGTAGTGGGACAATGCACACAGTAATCCGTTTGGCAATTCTCTGTCATCATCAACTTTGCAAAGAAGTCCAGTTGATTGCTGGGGGGGTCGCTTTGGCGGAATGTGTGCTGCTGGGAGACAGGGATGTAGTTGTGTCGAGTCGAGTATATACGGTAGATAGATGACAGATAGATAGATGATAGATAGATGGATAGATAGATAGATAGGTAGAGAGAGAGAGAGAGAGAGAGAGAGAGAGAGAGAGATAGATAGATAGATAGATAGATAGATAGATAGATAGATAGATAGATAGATAGATAATAGATAGACAGACAGATAGATAGAAGTGATGATAGATAGATAGAGAGAGAGATAATAGATAGACAGACAGATAGATAGAAGTGATAGATAGATAGATAGATAGATAGATAGATAGATAGATAGATAGATAGATTATAAATATATAGATGACAGATAGATAGATAGATAGATAGATAGATAGATAGATAGATAGATAGATGATAGATAGATAGATGTTATATTTACCTTTTTTTAAGAGAACGTCTTGTCTTACAAATTCTACAAGTTACGTTGTTTATTATAAATATATGTTGCAATCTTAAAACCAATGTTCTACACTAAACTCAATGCCATGAAGTGTATTGTCGATCTTTCATTTCAGAGTAAAGCAGTTTGCCAAAGTACCTTGTATTTTCCATCATGCAATCACTGTTACTACTTCAGGCAATTTCTTTCTTTCTTTATTTTCTCCCCTCTTCAAAAGTGTAAGTGACAAGATGACCATTACCACCCTAGAAATATAAATTGAGTCAGTTATCCTTTCTGTGCCTCGAAACTCTCTATGACCGCAGTTTGCGCAGTGTCTCTTCCAATCAATAGGCGCACGCAATGAGAATGTACATAAAAAATATACAGACATTCTGAAATAACTTTTTTTTTCTTTTCATTGTAAAGTAATGCCCCGTTTTGCTGAACAAGTTGAAGTTGCCATTGAAGCATTAAGTACAAATATTCCCCAACCATTTGAGGAGAATGAATTCATTGATGCATCCCGCTTGGTTTATGATGGAGTGCGAGACATCCGAAAAGCTGTGCTGATGATAAGGGTAAGTGTAAAGAGGACAGTAATAAAGTATATATAAATATAAATATATAAATATATATATATATATATATATATATATATATATATATATATATATATATATATTGATGATCAAGTCTAATTGTAGCCTTTAGCCAACTCATGAATAATACTATGCGGCTAAAATATACAATTTTACAATTATTTGTTCAGATGTACAAAAATTTTAGATTTATTAAGGGCAGAAGCCATGAAAAACTCTAATACAGAACTTCGACCAAGTAAATGCAGTCAAGGTCCCATAGAATCCAATGATATTGGAGCTTTTTTCTAACCATTCAGACTTTTAGAGGTTTTCAGATTTCTTTTGCCAGTAATTGCTCAAAAGAACCTCACATTTTTAGAGGTTTTAGTGAGATCCATATTATTTTTCAATAGTTCAGTTTTTTTTTTTTATTTGTGCTTTTTATATTAGGATGTTTTTAATAACTTGCATGGCATTGTGGTTTTAGAGAAATATGGGGAATGAAATATTGGTCGCTAATGCAAAAAATCATTTGCAATTTGTTTGCAATGCGAATGAATGTTCACAAAGTGAAAAAAGATGCATTTGCAAACACTTTGCTCCTCATGTGACAGTATGATAGCGATTGAGCAGTGTATGTAATAAAATGTCACAACCGCAAACAAAAACATTTACGAAACTCCAGAGCAGGTTTTAAAGGTTCCCAATGTGCAATTAAGATGCACAATGCAAAAGCCGACAAATAATATTACATTGCTACATTTTATATGATGCATTATATGCAAAGTTTTGCACTTTTTGCAAATTTTATTACATTTCCCCCATAGAGTTTAATTGTGGTTTCAAAAAGCTCACTAAAGTTCGACCTATAATAAATAATGTCCATAGTCTCATTAATAACATAAGATCTGATGGTTGACCTCAGAGCAAACCTGTAATAGCACGATCCTGTTGTGTAAATCCATTGTGTATGTTCTAATCCTCTCATACTACTTTCATTTTTTTTAGACTCCTGAAGAGCTGGAAGATGATTCAGACTTTGAGCAGGAGGATTATGATGTTAGAAGCCGAACAAGTGTGCAGACAGAGGATGACCAGCTTATTGCTGGCCAAAGTGCCAGAGTAAGTGCCATTAATTTTAAACCAACAAGGGAGAATATATATATATATATATATATATATATATATATATATATATATATACATATATATGCGCGGCACGCCTGCTCATTGTTTAAAAGCGCAAACACGCTGGCGTGTTTGCGTCAGCGCGTTTTGGCGTGAATGGGCACGTTTTTGGCATGAATCCTGTCCCCTATAAAAGGCCCATTCTGACTGCAGACAGATGCCCGTGATAGAACTTGTTTCTAGTGGTTCCTGAGCCTTGTGCGTCTGATCTGTTCTGTTTCTAGTCTGTTGATTACCCGTTTTGACCCAGCCTGTTCCTGACTATTCTGCATTCTGTATCCTGACCCTTGCCTGCATACGAAAACCTTTCCTGCTTAACCCCTTGATTGACAACCTAGTTTGACCCTAGCCTGCCTGACGATTCTTGATAGATATCAAGAATCGTCGACCCTGCCTGTCTGACGATTCTCTTGCCTGCTCCATTTGTACCGTGACCTTCGGCCCAAAAGACTCTGCTAACAGCCGTGCCCCTTCGCTAGCCAGAACATCTCGCCTTGCACCCCTCGTTAAGTCCAGGTGGCACCCAAGTAGGCTGAGGGCTCCTCCTGAAGCCCAACTGTGGTCACACTTCTGGTGAAGCCGAGCCGAGACCAGGGTGCTTGGCACTTGTTCTGGTATTGGGTGCCGGTCATGACAAAATCATTTTTAAAAATTTGGATTATTTGGTTAAAGTGGAGTCTATGGGAGACAGCCATTCCATAATTCAGAGCTTTCTGGATACCGGGTTTCTGGATAAGGGATCCTATACCTGTGTATGTATATATATATATATATATATATATATATATATATATATATATTGTTTTCAATCATTACGACATGTTTTTCTAATTTCTTGTCTGATGTCCTAAAATGACTTTTTTTTTTTACGGAAAATGGGTTGCCTTGTCTATTGATCCTTAAGGCTTTTAAGCTTCTAGCGACAATTTGCAGTAATAATTCATAATTGTAACTTTTGAAAGGCAAATGCTTCTCTGTTATCTCTTGTTTCACACATAGTAATGATGGAAATTAGGTCTCTTTGTTCTTTAAGAAACCAAACCTAAATTCTTTAAGTCAGACAAGAGCTGTGACAAAACAAAATTAGCTGCATGTAAGGCACAGATAATTACAAGTGTAAAGTGTGAGAAAGACTAGCAGAAAAGATTTGTCTCCTCAAAATGAATGCTTACATAATATATATATATATTTTTAAGAAAAGTTGATGGCTAAACGACTGACATGGTTTGAGTGACTGGAGCTTCTGAAAATACTGTAAATGGGAACTGTTTTCAAGCTGTTGGATGCATGGACAAAGGACATCAAATGCCATAGCCAAAATGGAACTCCATTCTTGAGCCATCCGGTGAAAAATAATTTGTTTGCACAGTTTGATGTCAAATCATCAATCCAACTCTAATAAACAACATTGGAGAATAGAGACAGACATAGCTGGTCATCATGTTTCAAAATTCTTAGTGTTTTGTGAAATGTAAAGCTGAAAATTCCCTCGGATATAGATTTGGAACAGTTTCCAGAAAGTGGCTCATAAATAGTGAGTGGCATAACATCAGAGTTAAGAAAAATTCTTCCAACCCCAGTTAATGTTCCTGCAGAGAAACAAATGTATCTGGTATGCTGGGAATATAGTTTAAATTTGATACAACGGGGTCTCTTCAAAAAATTAAATCCCACAAAAAAATGCCATATTGCAACAAAAAACATTGTGAGAATAATCAAAATTAATGGAAATTCCCAACTACAAACAAGACTATGGAAACAACCTTAATAAGTTGTGTCTCTGGGGAATATGTGTGATCCTCAACTTGTAGTCCTTTTGTTACAACAATGAAGTTGTTTTTGCTCTGGGTTACTATAAAAATTGTGCAAATTTTGTGTTTTTGTTCCTCAGTCATCTCTTATCATAGGATCATCAAAGTTACTACAGCTGGAGGAAAATCAATATGTATAGACTAAAGTGTTCTCTTCAGCCACATTCACTTTAGCATTTTCTTAAAGCCTACTCTTTCTTAAAAAAATATTTAAAACATGAAACAGTTGCTCATTACAGATATATAATGAGTTTATAATACATATATATTAAAGTAATCAATTAACAATTATCAATATTATTAATATTTTTTAGGGATGCACCGAATCTATTATTTTGGATTCGGCTGAATCCCCGAATTCTTGCATATGCAAATTAGGGATGGGAAGGGGGAAACATTTTTTACTTCCTTGTTTTGTGACAAAAATGTGATTCCCCATTCTGCCCTAATTTGTATATGCAAATTAGAATTCAGATTCGGTTGGGCGAATCCAAATCCTGCTGAAAAAGGCCGAATCCTTGCCAAATCCCGAACCGAATCCTAGATTCGGTGCATCCTTAATATTTTTTAATATATTCAAGTTATCAATTGTATTATCTTGTATCAATTTCTTGCAATGGACAAAACAGTGTTGAAAAATATATAGAACCAAGGGGCCTTATATATATTGTCTGAGACACAAGCCCCAGTTCTCATAATTATTATCAATATTATTACTAATTATTAATATACTCAAGTTATCAATTGTATTATCTTGTAAACAATTTCTTGCCGTGGACAAAACAGTGTTGAAAAATATATAGAACCAAGGGGCCTTGTATATATTATCTGAAGCCCCAGTTTACACAGTTCTATCCCCTGGGAAATAGTATGTGCAGGTTGATGTCTACACCTTGCATCTGAAAAATCTAACACAAGATGAAGGGCACAGTTCAGTAGACTCCACACAGGATTCCACAAAGGGATAATAATAATAATAATGGGACTCTTTCTGCATTTTTTTTATGGTGCAGAAGGCCATTTTTCTTGGAGAAACAGAACGCATGGTGGAATTCTACTGAAGATTCACAAACATTTTCCCCACTGCAAAACTGTAAGGGGTGAAAAAAGTTCAATCATACAGTACCTACTTTGCCCAAAAGGACCTTTAGTTGGTGATCAGTAGCTATCAAGACACTGTAAACAAACATCTGTTTTATTCTTTTTATTCAGACATTCTGTTACGGTTACTTAAGAAATAGATGTTTTTAATTTAATATAGTCATAAAAATTAACTTATGAGCAATATTTAAGTATTAATTTCCATGGAAGAGAATGCTAACAAATCTTATGGATGTAGATCATAACCGAACATCATCACTAAAAGTAGACCCCGCTTTAGTAAAGTATGGGCACTCCTGCCCCAAAGGACAGGTCAAAGCTGTTAAAAAATTCAGACAAATCGACTGTCCAGAACATTTTGATAAATCTATATTGAGTCTCCAGTTCGATCTTTGCTAAATCATTCCTTAAATATAATTTGCATAATATAACTTTTCTTTCATTCCTTTTTGAGGAAAGGTCAAGCAGTTTGTGGTGTAAGGCAAACATTAGTGAATGTTCCCCTCAAAACTGTCAACTAATAGTGATGAGCGAATCTTGCTAAATGGGCTTCAAAAAAAATATTTGCGAGCGGCAATTTTTTCTTACTCCAACTGCATTAAAGTCAATGTAATGGGCGTCAAAAAAACTTTACTCACGACAATTTTTACACGTCATTTTTTCGCAGTAAAATTTGCCAGTGGCAAATGTGAATCCATGACTGCCAAATAAATTCGTTCATCACTGCCAACTAATATTATATTTTTTCTACTTTATAAAGATAGGCCATATAATTATGATATAATTCACATTGTGATTCAAATAAGTAACAGTTATAATTAGGAATGATTTATATTAGCTGAAATCAGACTACAAAATACTTTTGCTAATCTATACTGTAAAGTTAGGCTTTAAAGAGTCTATCTCTGCAACTGCATTCACAACTTGATTTGGATCAATTTGTATCATTCCATTTGGAACAACTGGCAATTTAAGGTTTAAATAAATGTGCATTGGCATTGAATCAACATTTAAAAAAAAAGTTGTACATTGATTCACACTTGACATATTGTTATGATTCATACTGAATCACTCATTTCTTACTGCAACGTCAACAGATCTGATTTAAAATCTTTAAATTGCTAAAAGCAATGCTCCAATGCTTTAGACTGGTGATTCAGCGCAATGAGGGCCTGAGGTTTTATTATTCATTATTTGGTTAAATAAGAGATTGCTTCCAATAGCCTTTTTGTATTCCTCCTTAGGGCAAGTCATGCTCCTTTTTTTATTCTAACTGAGACTGTATCCTATAAAATGTAAGAATGGGAACATGAAGAGACAAAATAAATCAACTTAAAATATCTGTTCAAATAATTGTTCAATATCTGCAGAATATCTGCATTGCCTGCCCTGGTTTATTGCCTGGTTTATCCCATGCTTCTCTAGCTACTATCCTCTATTCATTGCACACTCCTAGATGAGCACACTGTTCTGACTTATTTATTGAAGTAGCTACAATCTTTGCATCATTATGTCTCAGAATAATTTGCTTTGTTCTATGGCAGATGCACTGGAGTAATACGTGATTAGAAACAGTACATAAATCTAAAAATGTTTCATTGGTCTTTCCAATGTAAAATGTAATTTTATGGCGGGGGATAAGGTTATTTGAAGTAATTACGTTTTTACGAACTAAACTGCATAGTTTAGGAAAACAGGTTCAACGTTTTACCTGCATAAAATGAAAATTACTAAATAATTTTGACAAATATTAAAGGGCAGCTCATAATTATGTCTTTTGGATTGATTATAATGGATATATTTCACTGGAGAAAATAGTACATAGCTGGAAAAGTGTTTGTTAGGCTCAATATTTTGGATTTAAATTGTTAATATTTAAAATATTCCAGCCACCCCTCATTTGATCAATTTTATGAACCTAATATGGTCAATGACACTTTCACATTCATGCTCCCTCTTTTAGAAGACAATACGACATCCAGGTGAGAGGAAACTGTCCATAGTTTTGTCTACAAACAAGAAAATATATACAAAAAAACAGTTAAATGATGGCAAACGGTGAAAATATAAATAGTACATACAGAATGGGCCAGAGCTTATACCATTATTGTCCCAATTGCACGTCAAGCTGGAGCATAGGACCCCCAACTCATGGAAAGCATTCCTTAAATAATATAAATAAATAAATCAATGATAAATAAAAGAACCCAAAACATACATCTGTACTCCCCCTCATGCCAACTTAAGAGGTAGGTGGGCAGGACACTGTTCACTGTGCCAACAGGAATTAAACTAATTCTCCCTACAAGATCAAGCCTCCTGACCTGCTCACCAATCCTTCGACTACATTAGCTCTCATCTTATTTACCCTTTCCTGCAAATTAGATTAGAATTCGATTTTTGGAGCATGCAACTTCTTTTCCCATGAAAAAAAAAAAAAACAGATTTGGGAATTTTATAATGAGTTTTTTTTAAATAAGTTAGCCTTCAATAAAAAAAAGAGCTGCATCAGTTTTGTCTGTGTTTTTTTTCCCTGTGTCTGCATTGTTTCCCCCACTAACCCAAATTTAGATAAATCTGCCCAATAGTGTAGATTGTATGACAGCACCCTGGCACACCACTCCCTGCAAGGAAAAGGTTGGGGACATCTGTAGATAAAACTAGTAAACTACACTAGGGACCAACATTAGGCACAAAAAATATAGTCATATAGCTTCCTTTTATTATATGTATCATAATCACTGGGCCATGTTAACCGCTTAGGATAAAAAAAAGCTGCACAAGGTTCATAGTGCAGCTCAGTAGGTGCAAGGCAGCACTGTTCTTAATGCCAGTCATTGGGCAGGTGGTAAGTACATACCTCCATTGTGGCCAGCACCCCCAGAACTCTTTACATTATGTTTCTGAATGATGAGCAATTTAGGGGTACAGGTAGGGTAGGAGGGGAAATGCCATTGTGCATCCCACTGCCTTCCCCTCATGAATACAGCTCTGCAGAACGCAGGTAGCTCTGTATTCACGGGCACGCGCAAAATGAATCACAAAGATCTGAATCAAATCTTCTATCTGTGGGGCAAGTTGCAAAAACTTACCAATTTGCCCACTGTCATGAAGGTTGTAAATGGCTCATGAAATAACATTTCTTTTGACACCTTCTAAGTGTGATACACGTCACATAAATCACACATACTGTAGATGTGTACTGTTGTACCCGAGGCAGCAGTGTATACAGATCTGAATACATTTGGCAGGGTTCACCTTGCTCTGTTCACTTGCTCCTGTTTTTTTTATCAAAGTGAAACTTTGTGGATGGATCTTATACAGAAAAAGGTTTGTTGCACAAAAAAGCAAGTGTTACTATGACACTTCAGACCGTAGTCTAAGCAGACTACAACACACATAAGAAATTTAATAAGATTGTACTTGCCAGCTACTTACATTTCTCTATTCTGGGAAATTTTCTGCAACTAATGGCAGGGCAGGTCCACAAAATGCACCTTACATTCATTTGGGCAAAGCATCTTCTACAACTGCAAGTATAATGTGATCCGTTTCAGAATTAAATTAAAATTCAGAATCAGAATTTTTAATAGAAAAAAAAACTTGAATTGTTCAAGATTTATTATACCCCACAATTGGAAAAAGTCTGAATCTGAAAATATGGCATCTTCGACCTGCCAAGGCTGTATATAAGTGAATGGGAAAAGTCCCTATCCTATTTGAAAGTTTATGTGGTCTGCGCTAGAATTTGCCTGAAAATCCAACTATTTTGGACTTTTCAGGCAAGATTCCGAAAAATGTGGGCTTTTTGGGAAAAACCATAACATTGTACGATTTGGGAAAAAACTCTGTATGATTTGGGATTTTATCCAATTAAATTGTGCTTTTTTTTAATAATAAATGAGGTCAAATTGTGGATTCTAGTTTGGTCTGACTTTTTTATTTAAAAAAATCAGAAAAACATCAGATTTTGATAAATAACCCCCTTAGTGACTTTTAGGCCCTAAGCCAAAAACATCAAAAACACACAGATATGTGTTTGCTCTTAGAATATGTTTTCTACACTTTTAGTTATACAATTAAATTTGCAATTTTGGATTTCCCAGTTTGCACATTAATAATCCTTCCCCTAAGCCTTAACTTTCCTTACAAACAATTTCAGCTGCTTTGAAACTATGAAGTTCAAGTTATCTGTCTAAGAAAATGCCTTGGAATTAACTCATTATATACAGTATGTGAAATAATAGTAATAGGCTTCATCAAATGTGCCATAAAATAGGGTGGGAAAGACATACGATAAATGTAAAACGAAATACATTTTAATTATGTTTCACAGTATCTAAATTCCCTTGACACTGTATTCCTGATATAGAATCATTAGGAATGTTTCTATTTTTTTATGGTTGAAAGAGCATGAAAGAATGTTTAACACATGTGTAATTACCATGGCAAATTTAAGTGTAAAGTATTTTTGATGCACTTCAGATTATGATTCAGACACAGATTCCCACTGGTGAGGACCAGTATAAGATAATCGGTTTTTAAACATCCCAATGTGCCACGAGATGTACAAAAAGAGCAAATAAAGATGTTGATTATTTAAATTGTGGATTTAAAATGCCCATGGGACTATAGACATAATACATCTAAAAAGAAGATTGATTGATACTTGAGAGACTGTTTCTTTGCTAAGTGGTCTTATATTAACTGCATAATGAAAGAGAGAAAATACATTGTTCATTCAAATGGTCAACCCCCGCCCATAAAGATAATAGCTCAATGATCTGAGGGCGGTGATCAAAATATTTATAGCTGTGGCCAATTACAACACATTTAGAAGGTAATTAATCAAGGTCCGAATATCCAAACCTCGAATAATTCGTAGTTTTCAGAGCAAAAAAAGTCTGATTGTCTAAAAAAACTGAGAATCCGAAACCCCGGCATCTAAAAGCTTTCGAGGTCCTGTATAAGTCAATAGGGATGTAGCGAACGTCGGAAAAAAAGTTCGCGAACATATTCGCGAACTTGCGCAAAAATGCGAGCGGTTCGCGAACCCCATAGACTTCAATGGGAAGGCGAACTTTAACATCTAAAAAAGACATTTCTGTCCAGAAAAATGATTTTAAAGTTGTTTAAAGGGTGCAACGACCTGGACAGTGGCATGCCAGAGGGGGATCAAGGGCAAAAATGTATCTGAAAAATCTGCCTGTGTGTGCTTGGAAGAGATAGTGTAGGGGGAGAGCTGTTAGTGATTTCAGGGACAGATGATAGTAAGTTTGCTGGCTAGTAATCTGCTTGATACTGCTCTGTATTGGAACAAAAAAATAAATAAAAGCAGTCCTTACAAGGACTATTGCTATTGCAGCAGTCAGCAGATGAGATCAGAAGCAGGACAGCTGCCCACTGCAGCTACATACAGAGCACTGCAGTAGAAGGTAGATTACTAGCCAGCAAAGCTACCTAAGCTTAAATGTCCCTCAAACCCCTGCAGACTTCTGTCCCTCCAATAACAGAGCAGTATCAACACGATTACTAGCCAGCAAACTTTCAACTGTCCCTGAAATCACTAACAGGCAGCAGCTCTCTCCCTACACTATCTCTTCAGCACACACAGGCAGAGTGAAAAAACGCTGCAGGGCTTCGGTTTTTATAGGGAAGGGGAGTGGTCCAGGGGAGAGCTTCCTGATTGGCTGCCATGTACCTGCTGGTCTGGGGTGAGAGGGCAAAAAAAAGCGCCAACAATGGCGAACCCAAAATGGCGAACGTCGCGCGACGTTCGCGAACTTCCGGCGAGCGCGAACACCCGATGTTCGCGCGAACAAGTTCGCCGGCGAACAGTTCGCACCATCTCTATAAGTCAATGGGGAAGGTCACAGTGTCTGCGCTGATGTCCCTACTGATATCAGATGATTTTTGGTTTTCAGTGCAAAAAACTGAGGAAATCTCAACAACTCCACCATCTCTTGTTCTGAAGCCCTTGGAGCACCAGCTACCACCTTAAGAGGCACACTTATCAAGGACCAAGTTTTTAAGACTCCCATAAACTCCCATGAACTCATAATTGGACCAATCAAAATTTATTATGAAAATCGAATTTTTAATACTTGGGTGAATAGGATCGACCCGAAACTCGAATTGAATTTGAATCAAATTTGATTCAATTTCTCAAAAAAAACTTGAATGTCAGGAAGGCTGCAAACAACTCCAAATTGATCTCTGTACATCTCCCATCAACTTAAACAGCAATTCTGCAGGTTTTAGGTGTGAATAGTCGAATCTGAGTTCTAAACGTGTAGGGGGTACCTCCAGCTGTTAACCCCTTACAGGAACAATAGCGAGTCTGAATAATTTTAAATAAAAATATTTCTGGTTTATTTAAAATCACAAAAAGTCACACTTGCGGTTTTACAGCATTCATGCAACATTAACTTTCTTGCCACAGCTGACCTTAGTTTCCACCACAGTTTCCTTAGGGCCTATCCCAGATCTCAGGGAGGGTTAACTCTTACCATTCCAGATTCCTCCTCTGCTTGGTTCGGTAATCCGGTGCACCTTAGCACCCCTTTACCACTCTGCCTTGTATTCCCGTCTCAGTAATCTGGTGCTCGACCAGCACCCCTTTACTATTCGACTGGGATCACCAATAGGCCTTCTTCTTCTCCCAGGCCTCCTTAATCCTATCCTGTGTTTTCCCTATATTCTGGGTCCCTGACTTGTGGGATGTCCACAGAAAACTAATTCCACTACACTCTTAGGTGGGGCAAGAAACTACCCGTGCTAACTTCCATATTTCAGACACCTAGTGCCTGCTAACGACAAACTGCTATGCTAGGTTCTATCTTTCTTTCCTTCCTGCTGTAGATCTTCTTCAGGACAGAGCTTCCTTCTCTGACAGCATCTTCCCATTAAAGACATCAACTCTAGGGCGTGGCTTCCTTTTATACCCTCTAGCACTCTGGGCTCCTTCTGCTGGTGGGGGAATAAATTACACCTTTTTACCCTTGAGCATGACCTGGTGGCCAGTTAACCACATAACACTCTCGATATTTCTAACACTTACATTCACATATTATTCCATAAACTTTTAAACACATAAATTACAACAATTAGTTCACCCTCTTACAAATGGGCCAGTGTTTGATAAATCTTGAAAATCATTTTTTTTTTTAAACTAGAATCAAATTCTAATAACTCCTTAGTCGAATTTGACAGTTTTGGCCATAAAAAACTCAAAATTTTGAATTTTGAATTAGAATTTTTTTTTTTTTTGTAACTTATCATTTTTATTAGAGATTTCATCAAATAAAACAAAGTAAAAGAAAAGAAAGTAGATAAAAAAAAAGAAAAAAAAAGTATACACTGAGTAAAGAACGTATGCGTGCCAGCTTAAGTCTACATATGCACTAAAAATATATCAAAATACATTAGTAAGTGCGTTAACAGCATTGGGTAAATTGACCATTCAAAAGCAAGATTGAACTTGACCCAAGACTCTTACTCCTGGTTTTACTAATGTCCTACATCGTTTTAACGCCTTTCTAAGCTACATTTCTCAGTTCTCATGGAGTCCATATTTCCAGGAATTGTGCCGTAGTGTTTTGAATATAGGATATTCTAGACTCAAAGTTCCTGTTGGATTCAATCCTATTAAAGACCTCTGCTAAGGTTGGCGGGTGTAACATTTTCCACTTTGCTGCAATTGCCTGTCGAGCCGCAGTCAGGATGTTGTTTTTTTTAATTTTCCTCTTTGTCTTGGGAAAGGGCTTGCCCAGTATAAAAATTGGTATGTCTTTTGGTACAGGTTGGCCTTATACTGTGCCAAGGAGCTTCGTCACCTCCCAAAATGATTGTATTACAGGGCATGTCCAGAAAATGTGGAGAAGCGAGCCTATTTCCCCACTCCCTCTCCAACAAGTATCCGGATGATCTGTTCAGTTGTTGGGGGGTATGATACCAGAACATCATTATCTTGTATATGTTCTCCTTCTGTTTAACATATGTCACCATACTTTTAGCATTCTGCAATATAGCACTCCATTCAGCCTCTGTTAACGGTTGTGGCAATATATTATTCCACTTCAGCATGTAGGAGTGGTGTGATGGGGTCTCCTGTAGTATTTTGTATATCCTGAATATCAGGCCTTTTTGTGGTAAGCCATTCCTAGCCACTTTTTCAAATTCCGTCGGAACTGTGATCTGTGCGCTAGCGCTATATGGGACGACAAAATGTCTAATCTGAAGATATTCAAATAAATGTAGGCATATTTGAGGAGCACTCCTGGCAATGTCTGCAAAGGGCAAGCTCCTTTGAGTATTTGAGTCTAATAGATTATTAATGGTATGTAATTTAGTTTCAGATAATCTGGAGCAAAAGTCTAGCAATTGACTGGTACTCACATTAAGTTTATGGCCTGATAGTGCTCCATATTTCAATAATATTGTATGCATGTTTGGGAGACAGACAGTGCGCTGAGGTATAGTCAATAGCACATCATCTGCGAATAACGCAATTTTGAACTCTTTATCTTTAATAGTAACCCCTGAGACATTCGGGCTATTTCTAATATAGCTCGTCAATGGTTCAATGCTTATGGCATATGGCAGTGAGCAACCCTGCCTGGTTCCATTTCCGATTGGTATTGGTTTTTTTGTTTGACCTGGTAGTTTCAGATAAGTAGTTGGAGAGCTATACAAACTTCTAAGGGCGGTTAGAAAGGGGCCAGATAGACTGAGGTGTTGTAACAGAGAAAAAAGATAAGGCCAACTCAAGAGGTCAAATGCCTTTTTGGCATCCAAACTTAAAACAAGCATTTGGTTGTCCCTTTTATTAGCCAATTCAATAAGGTCTACTGTCTGTACAATATTATCTCCAGCTTGCCGACCCTGTATAAAACCCACTTGGTTGTTATGTATGATTCTAGGAAGAATTGGGGTCAGCCTATTTGGCAGTATTTTAGAAAAAATCTTTAAGTCAGAGTTGAGCAAAGCAATGGGTCTGTAGTTGGAGCAGAACCTAGAGTCCTTGCCCTCTTTGGGAATAAGATTAAGATATGATTTCAGATCGGTAGCAGGTATTGGTGTCCCCTGTAACCCCTGTAAATATTCAATAAATAAGGAAGTTAAATGTGGTACCAGGATGTGTTTAAGCAATTTATAATAACTATAGGGTAGTCCATCTGGACCTGGTGCTTTCCCATTAGGTAAATGTTTCAGAGTTTTAAGGACCTCTTCTGATGATATCTCTTGGTTAAGATGTTCTAGATATTCAGCACTAAACTGGGGAATATCCATATTAAGCAAAAAAGTCTGATAAGGCCGTTTGAAAGTCGGTCTGGTCTTGCGATGGTTGATTAACATCTAAGTTATATCATTTAGAATAGAAATTCTGAAATTGTTCTCCTATCTGATTTGGGTTGTATGTTAGTTGGCCAGAATCTGTATGTATAGAAGCAATTCGGGTTTGAATTTTCAATTCAACCCTTGATAAATCTGCCCCAAAGTATTTGTGCATATGCATGTATATCGTTATTTACAGAGTGCTACATTATATTTAGTAATGTACATTTGTACAATCCAGTGATACGAAAAATAAGGGAACAAAAATATAAATATAAACAGCAACAAAAGAAGTGACAAATGCTTAGAGGCACAGGAAGAAGAAAATCTCTGCACCCATACAACTGACAATGGAGCTTGATGGGTGCAGGAAACTATTTGATCACCATTTTAATTAGGAAGCATTTGATTATCTGCACTGCCAATGAATTGTCGTTTTTGAGGACATATAAACCCCCCACAAAAATGTAATCAGTGAACAGCTTCTTTGAAATCTGTAGCTATTTGCCACTTTTGGTTGTTAAAAGTTTAACAGTAAGGCTGCAGCATCACTTAGAATTCCTTCTCCTCCTCTAACCAACTCTACCCCCTCCCTCAGGAATTTCCTTTGGCTTTTGGCTCACAAGCATGCTCAGTTATTCTCAGCTCAGATTACTAAACACACTCTCCAGTATAACAGCCAATGATGAGATGGCATTGCTGGCTCCCATCGAAACTCTAGCTGCCTGATCCTATTTTTTTCTCCTAGCCACCTTTCCTGAGCTTAGATTAACCATTACAGTGCTCAACCCCAGCATAACTTTTTATCAAAGTATGTTGTGCCTGTGTTAACCTGCCTTCTGCATTGCATGAACTTTACAGCAAACATGTCCTGTTTGCACATGTCCGTGATACTGATGATGTGTCAGAGGGGAAATGGCTGCCAGGAGAAAGCTGCTATTTGTTTTAGGAAAAATTGATGGTGCTGGCAAGGGGGGTATATGCAGTACAAATGATGTGGATTGGGTGGGCAAGATTTGACCAATTTATAATCATGGTAGAAAAATGTAATCTTTATCTGTCCTTTAAGCTATGAAAACTTGTAGAATGCCTAGGATTATAGGCATGTATTCTTTATGTACTGTACTTGAAGACCATTAGGGTGGGAAACCAGTTAAGGGCCCATTTAAATAGGGGCACTAAACAGATGATTGAGATTTTGTTTGGTTCTGAAAAAAGTTTTCGGGAAGTGGGCAGAGTTTGGGAGGATCAGGGAGCATTTGGATATAATAATGTATGGCCAGTGTGGACTGGGAGTTGGTCTATTTAGAGGAGGACATTATCCTTTTGTTTGGTACTGAATGCCAAGTAACTATCCTCAGTGGGGCATGGATGGATTGAAAATTAGACCAAATCTTACAGAACCCCATGCTAACCCTTTGTTGATGCAGTCTTCTGTTTTCTTGTATGGAGACTCTGGCTTGCCCTATACCCCCAACAAATTGTGGTAGGATGTCCATAATCCAGGTTATCATGAGATAAGGAAGCTGTTAACTCATTTTATACTTGTGGGCCCATTCAGGGGCATATTTTTATAGACCTGTGTCAAGGACAGCAGCTTCTATAAGGCGGTCTTAAGGTGCCTGATGGATATTGATTGGGTCACTGCTTTCCATCTAGTGGTGTATTGCACATATACCAGTTGGGTAGAAGTTGTGGTGAGTTAAGTGTGAGCATGCCTAGGCCTAAAGGGAATTATCCGACATGCATTAATATATATATATATTAGTGACATTCTACTTAGGAACAGTTTTTTCTCTAAACCTGAAAAATAAATACTAAAAATAAAATAAGATACATTTTTAAAAAAAAATAATTTAAACAATTTCTGTACAATCCTGTGAAATAAGGGAGATTTTCTATATACCTAAAAAATTGAAGCCTTCAGAATGATTCCAGCTTTGCACAGCCAAAGATATTTAAATGAGAAAGCACATATTCTTTTGAATCACGGCTAATTAATTTTCACTATTTCTGCTTTTTTTCATCCATCAAAATAGTTTAGGTGGCTCGAGTTGCGATATATAATTCCTGCAGAAATACTTCAGAGTGTTTCAATTGGAAACAACTGGGCTTCTTTGATAAGCTCTAATTAAAATGCATGCATTGAATTTTAATTTGATTAACTTGCATATTTTTTTCTTGCTCTGATCTCCTGTTTAGAGATAACCTTTTTTAATTCCAGTTTTTTAAAAAGGTCAATTAAGATTTTTTTTTTTTTTTTTAAGCCAAGAGCATTTTTATAATATGTAGAAAATAAATGCTGGTTGATTGAAAGTGACATAAACAAGAGAAAAATGTAATGACATTTAAATATAGGTCACGCGCCATTTCATGCCTTGTGCAGAGTGTAGGGCAGCGCATTAAAAAATACTCTTATCATGTGCGTATCATTGTTGAAATTTACCATCTGGATCTCAGAAGCGTATGGTAATGTGGTTTTACACAGACATCTAATATGTTTAATGGAATATCATAACAGTGCATCAGCTGTGCTATCAATTTGAACCTAAGTTTTATCAAATATTATATTATATGTAATATTAATCCCAGGCTAAAAACCTAAACCTATAGTTTCAAAATACTAAGAATGTATATAATACAGTGTATTATAATTGATTAGAGATTGAGTAACTGTACACTATTTTTTACTGTGTTCAACAATATAGAAAATGTATAAAAAATTCTGCAGTATTCTAAAAAATATTTTTTATCATATTTATTAACACTTTCCCCACTGTCAAAATAATGACTACCATGTTAATGAATGGGGTGTAATGTCATAGAACTCCCTAAGTCTAAACCATTGATACCACTCTGTGGAATTGAGCTTGTTAATCTCCCTCAACTGTATATATGCTATATTGATCCATTTTAATTAAAGTCAGTAGCTGTAACCTGGATAAATAATATATTCCCATAGATGCAGGTGTTGGGGTTTCTGTCCTTAGGTTAAATTAGGGAGGAAGCACATGGCTTTTCCTCTTTGGACTCAGGAGGGGGTGGATGTGCTGGGGAGCCTGGAGCGTAAGGCCTCAAAAAGCTTTGGAAAACAAACACCTTAGTAAAGTTGGGGAAGAAAACCACTTAAAGAGGTGTAGACAGTGGATAGCAGATGCTGTGATTGCATCCTTTTAGGAATGGTGAAATAGACAGGTAAATTAGAACGACAACTTGTGCTCCACCAAGATCTAGGGGCCCATTCACTAAGTTCGAGTGAAGGAATAGAGGAAAAATAGTTCGAATTTCAAATGTTTTTTTTGGCTACATCGACCATCGAATTGGCTACTTCAACCTTCGACTACGACCTTTGACTTCGAATCGAACTATTCGAACTAAAACTATTCGATAAAAATCGTTAGAATATTCGACCATTCGATAATCAAAGTACTGTCTCTTTAAAAATTTCTTCGACCCCCTAATTCACCACCTAAAACCTAACGAGGCCAATGTTAGCCTATGGGGTTCCCCATAGGCTTGCTAACAATTTTTTGATCGAAGGATAATCCTTCAATTGATGTATTAAAATCCTTAGAATCATTTGATTCGAAGGATTTAATCATTCGATCGAACGATTTGAATATCGAGGGTTAATTAACCTCGATATTCGACCCTTGATACATCTGCCCCTTTGTGGGGAGTAGATCCTAGGTAGTATGCACCAAGGGGAAGATTTACTAATGGGTGAAGTGGGCTTTTTCCTGTGGTGAATATTCACCCTTTAGTGAATGTGCCCCCAAGTGTAGTGACTTCGGGAATCAGAGGTTCTGTGTGTAACCCCTTGGAGCAGTTGGACAATACTTGCGGTGAGAGAGAAAATCCCAAGAAAGCTCAGTGTGAATGTACTAAGAAGGTTTTGCGGTTACCTGTTTATACACTGGCTTCCTTCATTGTTTCATTATGTGTTGACTCAATCTTCCACCGATTACAACTGAGGGTAGTAAACATAACAGTGTTCTGCCTGAGAGCAGCTGGATTCTAGTAATACAGTCAAGAAAGGGTTTCCACGGGAACAATATGGACGTACAGTGTGTATATATATATATATATATATATATATATATATATATATATATATATATATATATATATATATATATATAGATAGATAGATAGATAGATATAGTTATAGATATATTTAGAGGCATTTATCAAATTTAATGTTGCTGTTATAACTACAGTTAGCAAATGTTTTGAATCATGAAGAACTACTGTTCTGAAGGTTATTTTCCCTATAGATAGTTCTGATTCAGTAAATCTTGGTTCAAGTCCTTCATGCTTTAAAGGTGTTTATAGGTGAAATAAACGGACCCCCAAAATATCCTTTGCTCACCAAAACAATTAATAGTTAGTAACATCAGCCTTGGAACCCCTTTTTTTTGCTAGATGCTGTTCCACCCCTTTTATATTGTAGAATCTAAAGTGCTATATGCTGAATTCTATATGGACCAATGTTATACAAACCCAAACCAAACTGAATGTATTTTAAACCTTTATGTTTTATTTAGCACAGATTATACTCCTAGGCAGAACACAGTTTGGAGTTATGACAAATACAGCACCATGATCATTCGCAAAGCCTCAAGTGTATTCATATAATTCTAAACTTTACCATTCTAAACTTTTATTTGTTCCCGCAAACAATGTTTTATTTATTTTGCATTCTATTTAATACACTTTCACAGTATGAAATGTTCATATGTAGATCTGTCCTATCCCCCATGTACAGGAACACTTTTTGCATTCAGCGTCTCTCTTAATATTTAAAAGACTGGATATTAGTTTTCACACTCCACTGTTCCCGATTTTTGTTTGTCGCCAGTGGAACACTCTGCGAATTCTAGAGTCTCTTGACAGCAAATGGGTTCATTAGAGCAATTCATTTCTATATATTGTATAAGTGTGTCTAAGAGGAGTTAATTATGCAGTTGCTTTTTTTTAAAAAAAAAACATAGAATTGTTTGAAAAGGCTGTCCTATTTCTGAGCAATGCTATTTTCCAAGATCATTACTCCCAATGTCATCTATTCTTCTATGCCTCCTGTTAAATGCAATTTCCATCTAGGCTTCAGTTTTTACACGGTTTAACTTTGTATATTAGTACACTACTGCACTGCTTCTGTCTTATTTCACATCCTGAATATCAAGTAACCCCGAAGGCATGAAGAATTGTAAAATTTACCACAACTTTCAAGATTACCCTTTTAATGATTACATCTTTAATTATTCCATCAGTATCTATTGTTTTTTTTTTGTTTGTTTGTAAGTAGTATCTATTGTTTTTAAATCGATTCACCATATTTACTCTTGAGTAGTTTCACAAAAAAAACTGCCTAGCATTAAGTTCAACCTCACAGTAAGATTAATAAAGAGTATTGGGCTCTGATTAGTGGTATTCCCACTAGTGTCTTTCTTTTTGAACAAAAGAACATGGTGTCTTTACTTTTTACCCATTATTTATTCACATTCCTGCATCCAAGAATTTTCATGTTTTGCACTGATTCTCTAGAACCCCCTTCCCCTGTCCCCCAGAACCCCCAGGCATTCAAAGCCACTTACTACTCACCTTTTCATTCAAGCCTATAACCTGAGCCACCAACTTGACCACCCACCTAACACCCCTACTCTTTACACTAATTAATGGTTTTCCACATCTCACTATGCACTTACTATTACTTAACAAGCAGTACCTCTAAAGCCACACTGGTCAGCCTTGCCATATTTCCCACATTGACTCCATTTAGATTGTAAGCTCTCATGAGCAGGGCCGTTCCTCTACTATTTCCTAACAATATGCACTTGTAACTTGGCATTGATTGGTAAAAATAATTATCTGTAACCTGTTATGTCTTGTTGTCACAGACAGCCTGTAGTAGCTGTCAGAGTAACCTCTGTAGCTGACAGGTAGGAACCTATGTTTTTAGTAACCCAGGGAACACATATTGCTTGCAGGATGGAAATCAGAATACTAATTAATTTGAATAATAAAATAAGAAGTAACTTGTAAGACAAGTCCATAAAAACAAGCCAGTGGTCAGGACAGGCAGCAAACAGAAACCAGCCAGTGAAATAGGCAAGAGGTCAAGGCAGTCAATACAAGTCCGTAAAATCAGGTCAGAGGTTAAAATTGAAAGATTCACAGCATTCATTCAAGGAAAAGGGACTGGAGCACAAGAAAAGGACTCAGGAACCAGGGAGGAACTCAGAATCACAAACTCGAGAACTCGGGAGCAAGAACAAGGAAAATGGCTCAATGATCCAGCAATGGGGGAGGGGTGCTAGGAAGAGTTTGGCTTAAATAGGCCCTTAATAACCTGATTACAGACACCTGGACTTAAGAAGTGGAGAATGGAGACTGTTATGACAGTGAAGATAGCAAGTGCTTATTTGGATAGACAGCACCCATTAACTCCAGGTGCAGGATACCAGGATACCAACAGACCACTGTTTGGTACCTGACATGTCCTGACACTTGTGTTTGTAATACCTTACTCTTTTATTTGCCAGGTTGACCCATCTTGCTAAAATTCTAATGTCTTCTGTTTGTTCCCTATATTGCACAACATCATTTTTTTTTCATGTTATAAATAATCACTTCTGCGCAGCCATTAATTAATATCTTTAAAACTTTCTTTACCCAATCAGGCTATCATGGCTCAACTTCCACAAGAAGAGAAAGCAAAAATTGCAGAGCAAGTGGAGATCTTCCATCAAGAGAAGAGCAAACTGGATGCTGAAGTGGCCAAATGGGATGACAGTGGGAATGACATCATTGTGTTGGCCAAACAGATGTGCATGATCATGATGGAAATGACAGATTTTACCAGGTAAGTCACACAGAAATTCCAATAATGATGTAGGCTTTAATTTAAATGTGAACCATACTAAGCCATAATGCATCAAGAGCCTTCTCCGTCCATGAAGGTTTCTGCCCAGTAGAGGAGAAGAGTCCTGGGTATATTTACCTATTTATTAAGCACAAAAAGAAGCATCCTTCTATTGTTGCTATCATTAACAAAGATTTAGGGGCAGATTTATCAAAGGTCGAATTTCAAATTTATGTAAATTTTTTTTACTCTAAAAAGTAGTGGTTGAATCATAACAGCTTCAGGCAGTAATTTTAAACTGCAAAGTGTTTATTATAGCAGTGTAGGCACACTACATGTTTCGAGCATAACCCTTTGCCAAGTGACAAAGGGTTATGCCCGAAACATGTATTGTGCCTACACTGCTATAATAAACACTTTGCAGTTTAAAATTACTGCCTGAAGCTGTTTTGATTTAACCACTACTTTTTGGATTACGCATTGAGGTGTAACACAGACACCTTTTGAATCCTACAGCTATAACTAGTGAAGAATTTTGGAAACTGAATCATACCTGTTTATATTATTTTTTTTTTTTACTCTAACAAATTTGAAGGTACTCAAAACTCGAATGTTATTTTATTTAAGAAAAGACTTGAACATCTAAAATTCGAACGAATGCCACTGACCCGAAAACCTAAATTGAACTTGAATGAAACTCGATTTGAGTTTTTCTCTGAAAAAAACTCGAATGCCAGGAAGGCTATTAACATCTTCGAATGGGTCAATGGACCTCTACCATTGACTAATAAATAAATTAGGAAGCTTTTAGGTGGTGAATATTCAAATTAATATTGTTTCCATGGTCAAGATGTGATAACTCTCACATTCGAGTTGGTGCTTTTAAAGTGGAATTTGTGAGTTTTGACACAAAAAAAAATTTACCATTCAAACCTTAATAAATCTGCCCCTATAAGTTTATATATATTTAGAGGGTAGAAATATCACCCAATTGATGGCCAATTTAGGGGGTATAATTATTATTTTTGCCCATGAGAAATTAAAGCACTGTACCAGTTGACATTATGAGACAAGACCAAGTACAGGTCAGTGTCATATTGTTGAACGTGTGATTAGGAAACAGTTGGGAGTGGAGATATTGTGTGGTGGAGGGCTAGAATGATTACTGTACATAGCTTACAGAATTTTGACTTTAACTGGCAAGGTCTTATAGGCAAATGTATTTACATCCACAGCAGAATTCATTAGTAAGTCTTTTAGCAGCATTTAACTGGAATTTGAAATATGAATGTATGGGAAGACCAGTTAAGTGAAGATTACCACTGTCTAAGTGGTATATGAAGGTGTAATCATTTATCATTGTTTCAACCAGTGATTGTATATCCTTCTTTTATGTAATGATAGTCATCCATTTATTATGCAAACTTTGGAAAAAAATAATAAAAAAAAAACAATAGAGAATTTGACTATCTTAATCAGTGGGCTCAAACAATTTGTCATCAAGTGAGACACCCTGCTGTTGTGTAAGTCACAGAATGCAGAAGATAAATAGTTTGTGCAACCACAAGCATGCCTATATTTGAAGCTGCCCAGGAGAACAGGAGAAGGTGACATTGCCCTGAAAAAAACCACTTTTTTTTCTCTTATTTTTCCCCATTATCTTGACCCCCAACCAAGAGAAACTAAAATACAATGGTGCAGATTAACTAAAGGCAGAAGTGGTTGAAGCTGGGACATCGGCAATTTACTAAAGGCGCAGGCGCCAATTCACTAGTGAAAGAGACAGTCGCTATTGTTCATGCACACTCTATCGATCTGATGGAAGGATTTAGCGCAGATAGTTCGATCGAACGATAATTCCTTCGATCGAACGATAAAATCCTTCGAATCGTTCGATTCGAAGGATTTTAAACCAACGATCGAAGGAATATCCTTCGATCAAAAAAAGTTAGCCAAGCCTATGGGACCTTCCCCATAGGCTAACATTGACTTCGGTAGCTTTTAGATGGCGAACTGGGGGGTCGAAGTTTTTTTTAAAGAGACAGTACTTCGACTATCGAATGGTCGAATGGCCGAATAGTCGAACGATTTTTAGTTTGAATCCTTCGATTCAAAGTCGTAGACGAAGGTCGAAGTAGCCCATTCGATGGTCGAAATAGCCCAAAAAACACTTCGAAATTCGACGTTTTTTTACTTCGAATCCTTCACTTGAAGTTAGTGAATCGGCCCCTTAAAGTGGGGACATGCGTAGGGCATTAACTCTATTGTCTTTACTAAGGTTCCCTCGACAAGTGTAATTTGTAAATATAACCACCAAAATTTAACATAAAGACCCCCCGTCCTATTCAAATTGACCTGAGTGCAAGATCCCTAGTAAAGTTTCGCTAGGCAGAAATGAATGCTAGCGAATCTTCACTATCAAATGCTTGCATTGCCAAAGTAACACTAGCGAAAAGTCACCAGCGTTCGGCACCCACAACGAAACTCTGCATTTTAGTGAATTGTCTGAGCACATTTGCACCTGGCGAAGTGGTCGCTGGCGACAATTCACCCTTTAGTAAATCTGCCCCATGGGTCTTGTGCAGTATTTGCTCTGGGCAACTCTATTGGGTATATTTATCAAAAAGTGAAGTTAGAGACCGCCACAGTCCTCTAGAGTGAAATTCCGCCACTCTCCATTCATTCCTATGGGATTTTTAAAAGAGTTTTTATCAATAGGTGAAAATGAAAGTTCATCCTTTGATAAATTTGCCTTTCGAAATCCCATAAAAAATGAATGGAGAGTGGCGGAATTTCACTCTAGAGGTCTGTGGCGATCTCTAACTTTTTGATAAATATACCCCTATAACTCACGTCTACTTAAGGAGCAGTCTGGTTTTTATTGACAAAATTTCATGGAAACTGCATTTTCTATACAGTTGTTACATATGTGCAAAACCTGTTAAGTGGCCAAAGAACCAGAAAATCTACAATCAATATCCCGTAATCAAGTTTCTGTGCCACATGCTTTGATTCACACTTCCCTTCTCTCAAATAAACCGGAAAATTGGATTTATCACCTTGTCTTCTGAACATTACCTGTAGAGAGCAATTTATTGTATTTCTTAGACCAATGTTGCCTAGTTCAAAAATGATTGTCCACCACATTTATATGGTCATATATAAGCTTTTCATCCTGTATTATCAGTATTTACACAGACACACATACATTGTGATGTCTTTGAAGTCACAATGCATTTTCCAGTTGCATGATATGTAATTGGTTTGTTGGGCAAGGAAGATAAGTAAACATATCCATTATATGCCTTGTCAGAAGTTATAGGTTTGATTGAGTTATAGATATGTACAGATAGGTGCATTTAGCACAGCATGGTGCAACATAACCCATCATTTTCCCATAGATGTGAAGATATTTCTCTGCCATTTGTTGTTCTGAATAAAGCTATAGTTTACCATAATAACTTGTATATTTCAAGAACCAATGATGTTGAGTTGAGAGCAGCAAACTCAAAAAGAAAATAATTAGGAGTATTGTAAAGTTTAGACCTGCCTTATACAATTTATGAGCTTTAAAAGTGATCTGCCTAAATTGCTGGCAAGGTGTTTGTATAATAAAAAAACCCTGTTTTTATATGGTAGACAGTTAAAGAGAACTAAACCCTAAAAATAAATATGGCTAAACCTAGAGGTTCAGCATCCTTATAATAGTTATCCAGGCTTTCAAAAAAATGTTTACAACAATTCCCCATCTTGCATTTAGTTAGACCATTTTGTCAGTGCCAGTGACACTGGTCTGGGACAGAAGCCCAAAAATATAATATGCACCATTTCTAGCCTAATTCTTTATTACGCTTTTGCTCTCCTTAAATAGCCAACACTATAACAAATTAGAAGCCATTTAAGCAATAGAAAAAAAACTCAAGACATTGAAAATGACAGTCATGTTAGTTCAGTCCATGTGGTTATTTCAGTAATCAAATTCATTTGCAATTAAAGGTTTGGTATTTGTTTTCTAGAGGGAAAGGTCCACTGAAGAATACATCTGATGTGATTAATGCAGCCAAGAAGATTGCAGAGGCCGGCTCGAGAATGGACAAGCTTGCCCGGGCTGTCGCTGATCAGGTAAGACAAGCTTTATTGCTGACAGCGGAAGGTTGGAAGGTTAGCCAGATAAAGAACCCCAGGCTGACTTTAAAGTTAATTTACTTTCGGATGGAAAATGCAATAAACATGTTTTATTAGGGTTTGTCTAATTATTTTCCCACAGTTATTATTGACTGGAACAAGATGGCTTTTTTTTTTTTTTTCGTTTTTACAGTAACTGGTTTGGAGGAATAGTTGTGTATTTTCCAAATAGATCTCGGCTACTACAAAAGCCAAAATAATGTTTTCCTTCCCTAGTACGATAAAATGACCCACTAAAAATCTTGGCAACATTAGTATGGTATTACTTTGTCAAAATCTGACCCATAAGTATAGTAAGTCCATATGGCTTTAAATCATTCCTCATTTCCCTAGTTGCTGGGCAGATGCCCATGAATCTAGTTACTTAATTTACTGTATATACTTTTTATTATTGGCAACTTTATTATGACAACATCCTGCCACACATTAAAATAGTGTCTGGTTTGGGGTGAGTCTTTCTCTATGGTTGCTGTCCCAGCTGTATCTGTTCCATTGAGACTCAGATCAAAACGGCCCAGTAAAGCTGATCTCCCCTAGAGGGACCTGTACCTCTAGTCAGGGAACAGGGACCCTGTAAATGAGGCCAGCCAGTGACAGGTTATATTATTTAAGAACACTCTCTAGGAAAGTAAGACACAGGGGGTCATGTAATATAAGTCACTAAGTCTGCCCAGTAGCAGTAACCCATAGCAACCAATCAGCAGGTAGGATTTACTGGTCACCTGTTTAAAAACACACATCTTATTGGTTGTTATGGGTTACTGCTACTGGGCAAACTTAGCGCCTTTAATTACATATGGGGGAAAGAGTTTAAATAGAACAAGCAGTCTGTGCTCCAACAAGGATTTGTAGTAGGGAGTAGCTCTCTCCTAGGCTCTGACTTTGCCTAAAGTGAAGAGACTGCAGGTGTATAGGAAACCAGGTTTAGATTATTCTCCATGAGCATTTTCATTGTATGAGATTCAGACCACGATGGGGCATTCCATGTGTGACCTGTTCTTTAGGCGCAAGAGTGCAGGGCACAAATAGAACCCTGGCGCTACCGCTGAGTCACGAAGTGAGTTAGTGCCACCGTTTCGGGTTTTTTTGGCATTGCTATGTACTGTGCTAGAATTAGGATTATGCATGGAAAGGCCTAACAGTCAGTGTGACCCCTAAATAATCAGGGCCAGAATGGGGTATCTGAGGCCCATCAGAGCTGCTACTCCAGAGGCCCTCAAATCCTCTCTCACCTGCTCACTACCTCAGCCCATCCTTATAATTACTTTTTCTGCAATTGGGATAGGAAGGGCAGGGATGGGGAGAGCAGGATCAGGTCTGGATTGGGGGAGAGAGGGAAGTGGGGGAGCAATGGGTGAGGGCAGGATCAGGGGAGTGAGGACAGCTGTGGAGCAACTGGGAAGGCTAGATTGGGTCTGGATCCTTAGAGCGAGGGCATTAGGGGAGTGATGAGGGAATGCAAGATCAGGTCTGGGTGAGCAGGGACAAGTGTTGAGGCCATCCACTTTTTCCGCTGGCCCAGCCTGACCCTAAAAGTAATATATCCTCAAGGCAGGAGATAATTCCTGGGCTCCCTTGTGAAAAATTTGACTTTGCTGCAATTAGCTTGTGTTATGTGTGTATAGCATTTGTATAGCTATTCACAAATGAAAGCATTTGTGAATAGCATGTCATCATAAGAGTGGGTGAAAAATAATTTACAATTCATATAATTTTGTGTGATACATTAACAGGGATGCAATTTAGTGTCCATTCTGTCACATTGTGCTCAAGCTGTGGTGCCTGTTTTTCATAGCGGGGGTGATATCACTTTCCATGTGGCAATATGTTTCGCGTTAATAATAATATTAGTATATGATTTACTTGACGCAGGTTATTTGCAGCTAGGTCCAACCTGCTGATAAAGACAGCGCACCCTTCATCAGAACAGCCCAGGCAGGTGCTAAGAAACATGTATAGATAAAAGTATATAAATACCTTTGTAATAGCATCAACTTTGCATTAATTTAAACAGTTTTCTTCTGTAAATGAGACTTCACAAGTTCTCCCCGTGATTGTGTGGGAGTTCTCTGGTTTCCACCCACATTCTGGAAATATACTGTTAATTTAGTTTAATTGGGTTCTCATTAAATTTCTAACCCTAGTTTGTGTGCGTGTGTGTGTGATAGGTAAATTAGCTTCTGAGCTTTAATAGGGTGGGGACTGACGTGAATGATATCTCTGAAAAGTGCTGCGGAATATGTCGGTGCTAAATACGTGAAGGATGATAATAAAAAATAATAGCCGTCAGGCACAAAGGCTCGTATTGCTTATCTCCCCAACAGACCTTCTCTAGTGGCAAAAAGGCTCTTAATAAGCCCCAATAAAATAAAAAGCCTGTAGTAGGGTGATACTGATATAACTTAAGCAACCAAAGGCAGGGCAAATAGAGAAAACCCCAAGGTAATTTCATGAAAACTGTAGGTAGAGACCCTGAGGGTTAGGTGTTTTACTCAGGCAGCTTCCCTTATGTTTGGACACCTAAGTGGTCCTTTACTCTACCAGGCAGCTATTGTCCTTTTTCCTGGGCCCATTTTCATTTGATCTCGTTTATGGCTTGTCCAGTAGGTGGCAGTGCTTAAACGTTTAAAAGGGAGACCACAAGGGGTCTCTGAGGGCTCTCTCTTACTGGACAGGGTTGACAGATTGGCAGTTTAACCAATTTAAAGCCCAGATGGGTTTTTAAAGTACAAACAAGCAAAGTATGGATTTGGGCTACTTTTTGGGCCTTTGGATGATTTGTACTTTGGAAACCAGCCAAAGTTTTTTCTTGCCCTAATGTACCTCGCTGGCATCTCCTAATGAATGCTGGGTAATATAGTTTTGCCAACTGCAAAGTTTAATGTAAAACTACAATACCCAGCATGCATTGGGACTGACTTGTGCAGAAGTCGGGAGTTAACATAGTAACATATGTTAAATAAAAATATGTAACAGAGTAACATATTTTGGGCTAGGTTCCCCAATCTCACATTCTTGCATTTTCCCGTGACTTTCCACAATTTCAGACAATTTTGGGGAAAAAATCTGCTGGCCACCAAAATGTCTAGAGGTTGACCTGTTTAACCAATATTTATTGAAATTGTATATGTACAGTATTAGGGCCTTATGGGGCCCCTCTAACTCATGAGTCCCCGCTGTAGTTATGCACCTGGTGACGGGCAAATCTGTCCCATTTTGCTTCATGGAAAAATATGTGAAACAGTGAACATTTGAAAAAGGTGTATTTTCACATATATTCATTTATTTTTTTATATTTTTTTTCATTGCACATGTACTATTTTTGGGCTATTTTTGAAGTTCCTCTTGGCTAGTTATGGGCTGTTTTTGTAGCTGACTTTGGCTGGTTTTGATAATTAGACTTGGCAATCCTGTTCCTGGATCCCACCTTGCTGGGTACAGGACTGAGCCTGAGCAGGTTACAGGCCCTTTTAGGGTGAGTTTATTTAGTGTCAGAAGTGCTGTAATAGTCATTATAGTTAGAGGCAGTGTAATTAGTGAGCAGCTTCTGGCTCCAACAAGAAGAGTAGTTGGGTTTAGCACCCTTGCAGTGTACAAGCCACCAGACAGGGACACAAGTGGGTGAGCTCAGGAGCAGGGAAAGTGCCAAGGAACAAGATACCCTATGGGTTTACTAGTTCTGATCTGAGTTACTATAAAGTGTACTTAGTGTGGAGGGTTTCCACTTTCTGTCTTGAATGTCTTTGAAGATTTTATTGCCGATTGTTGTGAGACATATCCACTGCCAGTTGTTCAATAAATAAATTATTGGTTTGAAGCAACCCCCTGAACTGTCGTTACTTTAATCCTGATTGATCTGATCACCAGCAGACTCAGGATTCACTTGAAAGTAAGGTGTTTTAAAGGGCACACACACTGGGAGTTGAAGGGAGTTGGCCATGAAACATGGGTATCTAGGAAGCACTGGCAGTAAGGCACATCATAATCACACTCTCTACACTCTCTCAGGCCGACCAATGGGAGAGCTACATGTATATATTTAATATTACTGCACTGCCCCGTGCTTATTTAAAGTGCATACAAATGAAATGGCAAGCATCTTTGCAGCTGTGCCTGTGTTATTAAATCCGATATTCAGTAACAGTTTTATTTAACAAGCCAGGAGCGTATAAGCATATGGCAGCAATATCAACATGTGTTTTCCCCATCTGGTTAATTACAGTATATTATGCTAGGAATTGGTTAAACGAGTTATCTGCTTTTAAAAGGCAACCAGAAAAAAGTAGCAATTCTGGTTGTTACACGGGAGCATTCCATTTGTAGTCTCATAAAACCTTACTTGGGTTCTGTACTATGGACCAAGAAAATGGCAACTCTTAGTTGTGGGCTACTGTGTTTTAATGGCCTCAACACTACTGCTCCTGGTATACAGGCGACTGGGAAAGATGGAAACCTGCAGAAGCATGACCAGTGCCCACATCTTTTTATCCAACACATATATATATAGTATAGCATATAGAAAGTCTTGCAGTGGAACCCTAGTGCAGCAGAGGCATCTCAACCTGACTGCACCCAGAGTCCAAAGCAGTAAAACACCTACCCATAGTAACTTGCCACTTTTATCCAGAACAGGTGCACCAGAAATCTTATGGTGCGCAGGGCCACCCTGCAAAGATATCTGTGGAGGTACCCGGCTCACGGTATCTCCTTCCTGGGCCTCCCTCCATCTACTCGCCGTCATGTGTCCCCCACCTATTCACGCCGTGTAAGGAAAAGAGAGGTTGGGGAGGGGGATATCTAAGACTATCTAAGACGATAGAAGAAGCAGGTGGCCCGGGCCCCCTGCAACCACATGATTTAATTCCATTATAGTTACGCCACCATGTTGGAATCCCAGTAGCCCAGACCCAACACAAACCCAATGTCTATTTGACCTGGATCCAAATGTAGTTTTAGTAGTAATTTAGACTAACATTACAATTACATTACACTCATACAAAACCAAAATCCCCCCGTCCACCGGCCAAATATCCAAATGGATAGAATGACAATAGGATGTGGAGAGTGTCAGGCTGAAGGTCCAATGAGCAGGCCCCTCTAAAGTTCATTACAGAACTCCATTACGCCACTGCCTTCAGTCTACTAAAAACACTTTAAATAAACCCAATAGGCTGGTTTTGCTTCCAATAAGGATCAATTATATCTTAGTTCGGATCAAGTAAAAGCTACTGTTTTATTATTACAGAAAAGAATTAAATAGTCTTTAAAAATTTTAATTATTTGCTTATAATGGAGTCTATAGGACACCGTCTTTTCGTTATTCAGAGCTTTCTGGATAACAGGTTTCTAGATAACGAATCCCATACCTGTATAGGATTTCAATGGCACATTGTCCACACATAAGTTCTATTTTGCCCATCATTTACCGGCCCACATGGCTTCCATAATAACACGAATGCAACTCGTGGGACATTTACAAACAGGCACAGAGCTTGAAGTCTCATTGGGGCAAATTCACTAAGATTCGAAGTTGCGCCAGGCGCAACTTCGCCGCACTTCGCCACACTTCGCCACACTTCGCCAGGCGTATTTTCGCCAGCGCTCCGCAAATTCACTGAAATCCAAAGTTGCGCACAGGGGTAGCGTAAGTTTTCGAAGTTGCGCTAGCGTTAATTTGCCAAGCGAAGCAAAGTTTCGCTAGCGATGGTTCATTTGCATACAGCGCCAAATTCAAATTTCAATGGAGGAACACGTATTAGCACTACAAATGCCTAGAAAACCTTTAAATCAGCAAATAAAAATTTTATTTTGCCCTACACATGTGCCCACTGTCTAGGTAAGTTGCCATGAGTCAGGAAATGTAGGGGGGGAGGAGGGGAGCCCCAAAAATATTTTCGATCTTTTTCAGCCTATCACCCATCATGTAGAAAACACGCCAGCGTTTTTTGGGACTTAGAAAAAAAATTGACTTTTTTTTAAACAATCCCTATCTACTCTATTGCGCTTCGCCAGGTCTGAGGTGGCGAAGGAAGTCTAGCGTAAAAGGTAGCGTTCAGTACACTGCGCAAGTTAGTGAATTTGCGTAGTTATGTAGCTAGCGAAAATTCGCCTGGCGTAAGGGTGCGAAGTAATACTAGCGAAACTACGCCAGCGTTCATTAGTGAATTTGCGCAGTAACGAAAAATGCCAAACGCTAGCGAAGTAACGCTAGCGTTCGGCACTTCGGCGCTTAGTGAATTTGCGCCATTGTGTGACCTGAGCCGAGTAGCCTGTGCTTTTATGATCCTATTGTAGAAATGAAGCCGTCAGTTAACCTGGCTTCCCATACAGACAACGTGCTTTGTTTCCAGAATGTTCTGCAATATTTGGGATCACTGCATCCAGACAGTTGACTCTTCCCAAAAGAACACTCTCCAAGCTGTGACATTAGTATTATGAATCATTTACTGCTCTCTAGCTATTTGTAAAATCTATGTTTCCTCAGGGCTGACAGGTGGGGAACCGAGGGACGTTAATGTGGCCTAACATCCCTGTGACAAAGCACATGTGGGGAATGATAATTAGATCTTTACAATTTCCAGCCTTAAAAAAATGATTAAATGCATTTCAGAAATGTTAAAATCTATAATCAACCTGTTATTCATCTTATTGTATCAGGGAAAAGTCGCATGACTTTATTTTCTCTGCTAAAATATTAGACAATTGTGCTTACACAAAATGGACAAAAATCATTGCCAGTGTTGATACCAGTAATTAAAGAAGACTAAGCCCTAAAAATGAATATGGTTAAAAATTTAATATATTATATAGTGAACTTATTGCACGAGGCTAAAGTTTCAGCTTGTCAATAGCAGCAATGATCCAGGACTTCAAACTTGTCACAGGGGGTCACCATCTTGGAAAGTGTCTGTGACACTCACATGCTCAGTGGGCTCTGATTGGCTGTTGAGAAGCTAAGCTTAGGGCTCGTCACTAATTATCCAGCAGAAAATGAGCTTCCCTGGCTGTAATATAAGCTGATGCTACAGGTTTGCTGATCATTAAATTCTGATGCTAATTGCACTGGTTTCTGTGCTGCCAAGACACAAATCTGGCCTTGTGTACCCCTAGCTGTATCTTTTTTGCATTTAGTAAATATTTCACTAAACTAAGCAAAGTGGTACCAATTTATACCTGGGCAGCAAAACTCTCACTTGTCAACCTGAACCACCATTCATGATACTCAGTCCTTGTGGACACCTTTCACCCTATTTAGTGTAACCGCTCTATAATATCCCCCATTTAAAAGATTAGCACCTTCAAGTTGTGTGGCCTTCTGCTCTTTTATATGAGCAGAACATCTCCCATTATAGCTGTAAAATGGCATGTGCAGAGATTGTGCTGCAATAAGCAGCCCGGCGTGGAGCGTTTCTATCTGTGGCTATTCCGAGTGATTACTGCTTATGATGCATATCATAAAGGCAAAGGAATTTACTGTTATTGACTTGAAAAGGAACAAACTGCACATCAATGTTAAACGGATATGGCTACTACTTAAAAGCAAGACGCTCTTCACTGTTAAACATCGCAGCCTCCCCATCACAAAATAGAATATGTAGAACATAAAGCTGATTGTACCTTGACTTCAGAAGTGCAAAAGAAATAATGTACAGTGATGTTGTCCCTTTATTACAGAAGATGCTGGGTGTAGACGTTACAATCCTGCTTCTTAACATATTACAGCGGGTGCTGTTTTCCAACCAGTGAAATTATGAGACTTCACCTGTGGGACTCGATGTGTAAGAAAATGATTTTGACAAAATGTTCATTCCATAAGACTGGAGAAGAGCACAGCTGGGCGCCTTTAATATACAAATGTTGCCATATTGTGAACACAATTTAAATACTGATGTCCCAACAGGCGGTTAATTATTATTATTATTATTATTATTATTATTATTATTATTTAGGGATGCATCGAATGCAGGATTCGGTTTGGGATTCGGCCAGGATTCTACCTTTTTCAGCAGGCTTTGGATTCGGCCAATCCTTCTGCAATTCCGAACAAAATCATAATTTGCCCACTGAGCATGTGAGTGTCACAGACACTTTCCAAGATGGTGACCCCCTGTGACAAGTTTGAAGTCCTGGATCATTGTTGCTATTGACAAGCTGAAACTTTAGGCTGGTTCAATAAGTTCACTATATAACATATGACATTTTTAGCCATATTCATTTTTAGGTTTTAGATATACTTTGTCATGGCTTCATATTTTACAGGGTTCATTTTTAATTGCAAGTGAACCGTGCAAAGTACAATTGTGGATATAAATGACCATATTTTTAAATCACAATGAAGTGTTTGCCCCACAATGCTAGGGTGAGTGGAGCCAGCGCATCATGCATTGCACATAATTGGGTCTAATATGACAAAATGAGTGAATGCGGGGATTTTGATTGGGTATTCTACTTACAGTACGCCCAAGTCTTATCACGCATTAGCACAGCCCATAAGGGGAACTCAGGCTTTTCCTCCAGCTTGAAAGTGTAGGGAGCTTCAGCATCAATAAATACACTTGCATTCTATTCAGTATAACCAGAGTAGGCTGGGTGCATACACTGGTGCCAAACACAACACCAGAAAAGTTCAAGGACATCTTTGGATGCAAGTGCTCTTAATGACTGTCATCATTGTAGGTAAGAGCATTTCCTGCTGGGACAACCAACCTATTTCTTCTTCTTCTCCTCACCACCACCAAGACGGTCACAAAGTAAGCCTGCTTAGAAATACCTGAGACATTTACCGGTATACATACCTGCAGCGCAAAGAGATTAAGTGGCGTTAAACACCATGTGTCGCACAGTAGATGTTGAGGTCAATGTCAATGAGGTCAATCGTATAGTTACACACCAGTTTAACTTGCAGTTGGATGACTATTCTGAAAGGTGGTATGGATCAATAGATTTTATAAATGTGTTTCAAGCATGATCAATGCATATCTTTTCCAAACTGGAATCCACTGTCTTGGTGAAGGAACATTAAGAAGAAGATGATGACAAACACGAAAAGCCAGGGGGGGGGGAGAAATATGTGAGATAGATAGATGTCTGTTCATATTATATAAACAGAATGCCCTACATCATTATCATCAAACTTTTTGCAAAGCTTGTAAACAAGTTTTACTTATGTTTTTGTAAATCCAATAAACCTTTTAACAGACGTACAGTATAGACAAGGATATTTCAACCACTTGCAGAAAACCTAAAGAGAGAATCATGACGCACAGCTGAAGATTTTCATTTTCCATCTAAATGTCCAATAACACTGCTCTGTATTCTTGTCCTCTGCCGGTGAAGACATTCTGCAAATTGTGATTGATGTACCCAATCTCTCATTTTATTTTATTATTTGTGCAGTGAGGAGAAATATTTCTCTTCATTAAAATTGAGTGAAACCCACAGAAGGAAGCAAATGAGAAGAGATACTGAGCAGAAACAAGATGTTACCAACATTATCTAAGCAGGTGGCAGAGTACTGTAGTTGCTATGAGTCACTGCCACCCTGCTGCTTCTATCCCTTCAGTACCGTAAGAAATTCTCATAAATGATAATCGACACTTGCATTAGGGATCTCACACAAACACCCAGACAGGGTGAGCGGATTAAAGATGGAAGCACGTTAGACACAGGGCAGAAGATCTTCTGATGTCTGGAATTTGTATGCTCAAATAGATGTAATAAACGCTGTGATCTTGGGTGTAATATGTTTAATTTGCCATGTACAGTATATGTAGCCTAGAGGCCTTACAATGCTCATTGGTATACCCTATAGTTTATTCATTTTTATAGTATCTGCATAATATTTCCATGGCAACAGAACTCACGAATCAGCTCTTTCTTTTCACAATTATCGGCATGTGCCATTATGAGCTTAATGCATGCATTTTCTTTCTCCAAACTGTATCATCTTAAACTTAATGTCATTCACTTGGCCTGCTCGTTCCTTAATTCTTGCAGTCTAAGGAATCTGGCTGGAAACATTACCTTAATGTCACTTAACATCTGTTCGGTAATGTAGCTGGCCACCCTTCCAATTTAATATCAACTCGAGATGTAATTGCTCAGAATTTACTTTGGATATGCTGCAGCCAATGTTCTCATATATTCAGATCCCCAATGAATGCAAAAGTAAACTAAAATAACAGGCTCATAAAGTTTGCTCACTGTTGGATTGCTTAGAAGAAAGTTAATGCTGTATTTCTGTAAGTGCTTTCCAAAAGCAGAGCACTCAGCCATATTTTTGGATAGGGTTGTACAAGTTGCATGTGACATTTTTAGAGCTGCCACCACACAGCCTTAAATATATATATGAATTAAGCATTAATTATAGGAGAAGTGAAAAAATAAGTAAGCTTTATCTAAAAGGTCTATAAAAATACACCAGTAAACCTTCAAAGTAATGCTTCTTTGTAAAAAGAAACACAGCATTTCTTTCCTTCTATTGTGTACACATGGAGCTCTGTATCAGACTTCCTGTTTTCATATTAAAACTCCAGGGCTAGGGCTTGAGCATGCTCAGTTTGCCCCTCTCTCCCTCTACCCCTCCCTCCTCCTCTCCCTGCTGTAATCTCAGCCCAGACCTATGAGTGAGCACGGATATTCAGGCAGGAAGTGATGTCACACCAAGCTAATATGGCAGCTGCTATCCTAAACAAACAGAGAGAGCTTCTAGAGCTGTTTACTTGGGTATGGTGAAGCATTCTGCAGAATAAAATCTATTGGCAATAAACTGCTTTGGTAGCTTTCCTTCTCCTTTAAGGCAATATTTTAAAATGTATAGAAATCGTGTTGTGGACAGAATACTTCATTTTTGTGTGTTCATATTTAGATAAAAATCCAAAAATCTCAGTTACAATAAACATGCTTAAAGCTATTCTTTGCCAAGTGGACTAGATATTTGCATGTCACGCAAAGAAACTTGGAAAACAGTAATTTCCAAAAATTTACAAAATGGTGCTTTTGTTTCATTGCCATAGATTCTATGTTGGCTTGTACATAAAGATTATGTACTGGTTTCTTATTTTCTCTCACATTAGAGGCTCACAATCGATACATAATGGGGCAGAGTTATTAAGGTTCGAATGGTAAATTCGAATTTGAATTTTCAATTTGGATTTTTGGTCAAAACCTGCAAATTCGATTTGGCAATAATCCAAACTTGAATTTGAGATTTACCATTCCTCAGCACTGGGAACAACTCAAATTAAAAATTATGCCACGTAAAACCTGGCTAGTTCATGTAGAAGTCAATGGTAGAGGTCCGTTGACCCATTTGAAGATGTTAATAGCCTTCCTGACATTCATGGGTTTTTTTTGAAGAAAAACTTGATTCGAGTTATGTTGAATTTGATTCAAATTTGAGTTTTCGGGTCGTTCCTATATGATGATACCATTTGAGTTTCAAGGTCAATCGAGGTCATTCAAAGTCATTCTAGTTCACTCAACCTTTGTTAAATATGCCCCAATGTGTACATAAAATACACTCTGTGAACAGGATCATGTGTTGTATTAAATGAGAGTTGCCTTTATATTGAGTGAGTAGAATCCCTGCTATAAAAGAAGAGGTGTTATTTTTTGTCCTAAAGATAATATAAATAGTTCTGTGAGTATAGTTCGTTATACAAGCTTTTGTAATGATCAATTGATAGCAGAACAATAGTCAGCAGCTCGATCAAGTCTAAGCCTTCATTGGAACAAGAGACCTCATCCAGCATGGTGCGCCTACTCTACTAGTGACTAGTGAAAAGACTAGTGAAACAGTGAGGTACAAGTTAGGAATTGGTAATAACGATCAGGCCAATGGTTAGGGCAGGAGGCAAGTATCATATTACAGACAGGTAAGGATTGAAAGACAGAGAAGCCAGCAGAAATACAGTTCAAGAAGAGGCTTGAGCAGTATCTGACAAAACAGAAGCCACTTGGGCAAAACTATAAGCTCAACTGGGGCAGGGACTGGTGTAAATTATTCATAGTTTCTGTAAAGCTGGCCACAGGATCCTTAAATCATAAACACAAATTTCCCTTTTAATACCTAATCTACATTGGTTCATGGGAAAGGCAGCAAAGATAAATCAAAGTCCTGAGTTGCATCCGTTTCTTGTCTGCACAAGAAATATACTGTTCTGGCCCAAACCAGGCAATCAAATTTATTTTTAGAGTAATCACTTCTAAATTATCTTAATCAAATATGACCTTGAACATTTACTCTTGATGAAACAGTGTGTGTACCTCTTTTTTTATTGAAGATAGCATTACAGTCTCTTACAATCATACATGCCAGTGTTGTGTTCCCCGTTGTAAGAATAAAATTGCCTTTTGTTGATGTTTAAATTTCCTTGCCTTGAATAAAATGACATCCTTTTATGTTCTGCATCCTGTTCCTTTGAGATTTCCTTGTACTGACCTTGAATGTATTCATGTAAAGTAACCACATCATCTTGAAGGTGCTTCTTTTACAGTGAAATCAAACTTAATTAGACAGTCCTTTTTTTTCTAAATGCAGCACCTCCAACCCTGTAATTTATTTTGAAACACTTTTTTGAACTCGGCTCAGATTGAGGAATATTTTTTCCTTGTAAATAAGTGGCTCAATTTATACTGCATCTGTTAGGGTTAAAATGAAAACATCATGATATTAGCTTTCCCAGCTGCTCCCTGATTCTGAGCAATGCTTTCATTTTATTTACTCTTTTTACAGTATGTTCCCCACCCCCACTATTTCTTTACCTTTTTCAGAATTTTTTTGAAAACAGAAAATTGGCATACAATATAATCATGATGGGGCAGATTTACCAAAGGTCGAATTTTGAAGTTATGTGAATTTTTTTTAGCTCTAATAAATTTGAGTTTACATCTCGAATAGGAGGTTATTTATGAAAAAAACTCCATCATCTAATATTTGATCGAATACGAACAACCCGAAAATTTGATCAAATTTTAATTGAATTCAAATCGAGTTTTCCTCCGGAAAAAAAACTTGAATGTCAGGAAGGAAATTAACATATTCAAATGATTCAACAGACCTCTGCCATTGACTTGTACATGAACTTGCCAGTTTTTAGGTTTTTGAAGTGTTTCCAGGGTCGAGGTGTGATAAATCTCACATTCAAATTCAAGTTGGTGTTTTAAAATTCTAATTTGTAGGTTTTGACCGAAAAAAAAATAAAAATAAAATTTTAATTCAAATTTACTATAAATCTGCCCCTTAATGTTAGTTACAATACCTTAAACTACAATCTCCATGTAAAAAAAACATAGATTGAAGTAAAAAAGCAGAGCAATACTTGGGTTTTCAACTCAGTGGGGCTCATTTATCAACACTGGGCAAATTTGCCATGGGCTGTTACCTATAGCAACCAATCAGTGATTCGCTTTTTAAAGCCAGCTGCCAGAAAAACAATGAATGCAGCAATCTGATTGGTTGCTATAGGTAACAGCCCATGGGCAAATTTGCCCAGTGTTGATAAATGAGCCCCACTTTATTGAAACTAGACACATAGATAAACTCCATGCTAAATGGCTAATTTGCAAATAGTTTTATAAGTGAATTAGCAATTACCCGTGATGATCAATAATTTCACTTGTGTCCAGTTTTTAAGGGCAATGGCACAGAGTCATCTTCGGGCTCTATAAAAAGTGGCACTTTTTTATTATATCAAACTGGCAAAACACTTTTTTCATCTTAGGATTTCTATATCTTGACATCTTAGCTTAATACTTTTATAGTTAGAATAAATTAACAACAATTTACAATATTAATGCTGTTAGTCTGTTACTACTTTCTACAAACCATTTCAGTCATATTTACACTTATATATTTTACTTGTGTACAACATGGGAATGAAATCTAACGACAACATGTTTAAATGTAAATAATTGAGAGCTCAGGTAAGTTTGTTAATTGAAAAAAAATTGGAACCTCTAGAGCTCCATAGCTGTCCAACCATTTCCACAGAGACTGCTATTTATTCACCACTTTGCATGTTTAGTGGCCCTTTGTCATCTAAATAGATAGTGATGGTCAAAATCGGTACGGGCGTCAAAATCTACGCCGGCGACAATTCCAACACCATCGACAATTCCGACGCCAGCGACAATACCGCATTAAAGTCAATGTCTTGTGCGTTTAATTGTCGCTGGCGTAAAAAAAACTTTGATGCTGCCGAATCTTAGGCGGCAAAATTTTGCAGCAAATTTGCGAATGTATTCGCCCGTGGCAAAACGTGCAAATTTGCCGCAAATCTGCGCCTGCCGAATAAATTCACCCACCACTATAGACAGATCATCTTGCTACTGAGAAGTCTGGGAGCTAGTAAAATCTCTTAGAGGTCTATATATATCTAATAGGAACTCAAAAAAAGCCATTCTTACTACTGCATTCTGTAAATTCAGCTTCCAAGAATCTCCGCTGGTGGTAATTCTCGAGCAATATTTTTAAAAAAGGTCCTAGTACAAAGAAGAGTAAATTGCCTTTGTCAGAGTGCTGAGCTAACAATAGAATACAAGGAGCAAAACATTGAAATCTCTATAATCTTTTATAGTAGACTTAAAGCAGAAAAGCACTTTCCATGTTGTCGCGCAGAGGACTTGTCTAGCACTGCTCATAATACAAAGTCATTTGAATTGTATTCTGCTAAATTGTGTTCTTGAGATATAATTATTTCTTAAATGGTGAAACAGTTGTGTGGCTGTGAGACAGGCAGCATGTTGTTTTGTTAGAGGAATTACTGAAATCAACATCACTGAGCTGTGCTTCTTTATGACAATAGAGCTATTCATTCAGACAGAGTTCTGGTCCTTTTAATACATGTTAAAAGTCTGCCTGAAGTTCATTATGTGCATAAATACCCTGAACAGTCATCCTGGACATGTTTAATGATGAGGAAATTGCTTACCAAATGCCAACGCTGTCCAGATACAATATATGTATGTTTATTAAACATTTTTAAGGTGGAGAAAAAAAAATACAGAAAAATGAAAATATTCATATTTATAGGGAAATAGCTCTTTGTGTAATTTTCATTTCATGCTTATTCACACATTATAATATAATAAGAAGGAAAAGCTTCATCTCTAAAGCTTTTGCCTTTTTTTGTTTTCCAAATCACTGTTAAGGTGTGAAAAATAAATTCTGAGGAAACTCATAAGATGACATTTATGGGAATGTTTATTTTTGAGCCTGCACTATTTTCAAGTTTATAAAATGAATATATATTTTCCTCATCAAGATTTGTTATCTAATAAGGCTTGTATGACCATAAGAAAAGTGGCAGCCAGTGCTTCATCTGTACAGGTATGGAACCTGTTATCTGGAATGCTCGGGACCTGGGGTTTTTATGTATAATTAAATAAACCCAATAGGCTGGTTTTGCTTCTAATAAGGATTGATTATATCTTAGTTTGGATCAAGTACAGGGTACTGTTCTATTATTACAGAAAGTTAATCATTTTAAAAGAAATTGGATTATTTGGATAAAATTAAGCGTATTGGAGATGGCCTTTTCGTAACTCTGGATAACAGGTTTCCGGATCCCATACCTGTAGTTAAAGAGAATCTTATAGAGGGTATATATATATATATATATATATATATATATATATATATATATAAATTCCGAAGGGATGCCAGCACTCACAAAAAACTCTACTTAGATGCCTGGGTGCACGATCAGTAAATACTTTATGTAAACCAAAAAAGATCATCAGCACTCACAGGACTTAAAAATAACAAATAACGGTTTATTGCAAAGTTATGGACTAACGTTTCGGCCCCCAAAGGACCTTTCTCAAAGTACCCAACTAACAGTGAAATTGGCTTAAATATGTGTCCTGGTGGGAAAAACAGCAGTAATGATGTGCATACATCATTATAAATCCAGTGACTCTCATCTAAACATCCCACTGAAGTTATAATACATAATCCATAAAAGTTTAAAACTTACTTATATGCACATTTAACAGGTTTGTGCCAAAATGTATCATAGTAGCAAGTAAACATAAAAACAAAGCAAAAAGTAACACTATTGTCATTGTAGATACGGGTCATTTCTTGGAATTGTTACAGGCCATGTCTAATAACATTGGAAGTGATGTCATTCTGGCAACATTAGATGTTGCCAGTTTGTATACCTCGATACCCCATAGAGAGGGCATAGAAGCATGTGAATGGCTGCTACAAAAGGATGCCAACTATTCTGTACAACAGGTTGGCTTCTATATGCAAATGCTGGATATTATTTTAAGCTGTAATTATTTCACTTTCAAGGATGATTTCTTTCTACAGTTGCGTGGGACCGCAATGAGATCCAACGTCGCCCCGTGATACGCAAATGCCTTTATGGCTAGATTGGAAGAACTGTACATCTATCGTGATGTGGACTATGCCAGTGGCTTGGCATAGATACATCGATGATATCTTCATTGTGTGGCAGTGCAATGTTGAGTCCCTCTCTAGGTTCCACACAAGACTGAACGAGTTTCATCCTTCTATTTCTTTCACTCTTTCACATGATATGCAGCAAATACAATTCCTAGATGTCATGGTAAATAAAAAACAGGAAGAGGGTGTTGATACAACACTGTATGTGAAACCAGCAGATCGTAATCAACTCCTCCATTATAAGTTATCACCCTAAACCTGTCAAGAAGTCTATCCCAGTTAGTCAACTTACTAGGGTGAATAGAATTGTGATTGATCCTGATGAAAAATTGAAACAACAAAATTCTATGTGCCAAAAATTCCGAGAAAGGGGGTGTCCAGAAACAGTTATCAGTGAAGCTAGAGGTAGAATAGATAATGTAAGAACTAGAAAGAAAGATAAGAGGAGGATTCCCTTTGTCACAGATTACAATAGACAGTACCAATTCATAAATAATACGCTACAACGTCACTGGCATATTCTGCAGCAAGTATATCCCCACATAGAGGAGTTTATTGCCCCACCCCTTGTATCTTACAGGAGAGGTTTAACAATTGGCATAACAGTGACATCTGCCCATATAAAGAAAAAAACTAGAGAGGTGGACACATTTCTAGGTAAGAGAGCAGTGGGGATGTCACTGTGCTATGGTTTTAACCAATGCCCCTATGTTCATAAAGGGAAAGATTTTATTTATCCTGAGATGGGATATGTTGCACACCCAAGGGGCCACTACACCTGTCTCCAAATATGTGGTCTATGTGTTGATCTGTCCGTGTGGTCTCATCTATATAGATGAGACCACACAGATGATCAAATCACACATTTCACAACATAGGTCTTCTATCAATCTGGGCAACATGAGTCAGCCTGTGTCCAAACACTTTATAGAGAAAGGACATAGTGCAGAGCAACTTAGATTTATGGTGTTAGAAATGGTCCCCCCGCTTAAAAACGGAGGAGATAGAGAACTCCGTTTAAAACAGAGGGAGATGTGGTGTATCCACAAACTTAGCTCCCTACAGCCTAAAGGATTAAATAAAGATTATGACCTATATCTCTTCCTATGAGTGTTTGATAACGCAATTGGGGGCCCATACATACAATAGAGTAGAAAGACCCAACATTAAGAAAGAGTAGGCCAAGTTACCAGCCACAACATCTGTAATTAGGTTCCATATTTCTTTTATTTTATTTCATAGTTTATTTTCAGGAGGGCCAAACAAATATTTGATATGGATATAATTATTTTGTTATAAAGGTTATCCATACATTAATGCATGCATTTATTTATTTGTCTTTCAGTTGTATAGATTCAGTCATTATAACAAATAAAATAATTTAAGCTATCTTGATCTATCATACCCTTATTTTATCTATGGATGCACCTTAAGAAATAGCTGCAGAGATAACTGCCTGTGACAGTTTGATGAATCACTGTGGAATAACCTAGGTTACTTTGCTAACCACATCAATCAAACAGTACTAGCCTCTGTATATATGTTTCTTTATCTTCATTGTATCTCATGCCTGCTGAAGAGTTCTAGGGGTATATTTATCAAAGAGTGAAGTTAATAGTGAAGTTCCACCACTAGAGTGAAATTCCGCCACTCTCCATTCATTTCTATGGGATTTTTATAGGCGTATTTATCAAAGGGTGAACTTTCACTTTCACCCATTGATAAATACGACTTTCTAGTGGCAGAACTTCACTCTTTGACAGATTTACCCCCTAGTTCTAGTGCATAGGTGTCTTCTCCATAGCTTCCCATTCAGCCTGCACCAATTACAACTCATGCTATTTTTCCTCTTCCCGGATTGACACCCTGCACAGCTCATTTGCAACTGCTTGTGCCTTTCTTGTTCTAGCAGACTTTGGCTCTTTTCCCATGTTCCAGCATCATCTTATTACCCCTTTCTCCTCTGGATTAGCTCCTTAAATACTGTTGCAGTAGTTGTAGGAATTCAGTCACTGATCTGATTCTATGCAAATTCTATTGTACTAATATACAAAATAACAAAATACCCTGTGGTATTTTGGGCATTTAATTTAATTGCTGCATTTAATTTAATAGCTGCAAATAGCAGTTTATGTACACATTCTAAAGGGATAATTTACAAGCAAAAAATGGACACAATGAAGAGCCCATATTGGGGCAGGTCATTAAGCTACTTGGCTCCGAACATCTCCTGCACTTTCATATGGTTGGCAATGCATTCATACTGCTTCTCCTTTTGAATAGTGCCTATCTGTGCCTAATAATTCTGAGGAACCGTGGAACTACAGCAACCATGGACATGGCAGTAGCTCTGGGGTTCAGACAATAGATGCATCAGATTTGCACTTTTTGGATCAGATGCAAAAGTCGTTTTGAGCACTTCGGAAGTGAAGATACATCTATGCTGGTGTTAAGGGGAAAATGCTGTATTATGGGTAAAAAACCATGGCTATTTACATCTGAAATTGCACTTTACATTAATCATGTGTGGGTAGACCAATTGCCAACTCGCACCCGAACCTAACCCACCGATGTGCTTCCCTTTATATACTCGTGCCCAATCTGGCCAGTCTCTGACATCACAGGAGGGTGGTACAGGCAGAAGCGGAAGCAGTGCATACTTAGGATGGGCGGCAGGAAGAGTTTCGGCTAACCCCTCCCCCAGCAGCCCAAAATCCTTATGTGTGTGAGCCTGAAACCGACCCACTGGTCCTGAGGGTATAATGCCAGCCTGCACATCGCTACTTTGCATTCTACAGTTGGTTTTTATAATTAACAATCTCTTTTTCCTTAAAATGAGCTTTAACTTTTTCTGTAAAGATCTGTCAGACTTTTTTCCACCTTATAAAATTAATTATATAGGAAAATAGGTAAGGACATGTAATGAAATATGTCACCAGATAGATATAATCAACATATCAGATCTCAGTAAAGTTATATGGCATCATCTAATCTAAAAATTGTTATTATTAGAAGTCAAAATGCAGTTCCTTGATCATGTAAAGACATGAGGCCAAGTTATACAGGTCATTTTTATTTGCATCTCAATTCCAAATCTTTCCATTAAATATACAAACAATAAATAATGGCTGATTCATTGATGCTATTTACAAGCATAATTCACTCGTATTCTCCATTTGACTCCATTAATATTATCTTGCTGAGAGGGAAAGCTGTTAAGTGAAAACATAATATTAACCTACACATTTAAATCACAGAATTGCAGCAAGTTAATTAAAGTTGTTTGCCTGCACAAGAACTACTAAAAGGTGACTAACATGCCATTTAAACAATTTGTGGAAACAAGTGATCCTGTTGTAAATAAAGCCATGGCAGCATTTGAAAGGGCTAGGGGCAAGCAATTATTTTTAGTTCTGACAGCTCGAATAATGTCTTAGAATATCTAAAACCCAGTGTTTGTTAAGGGTCTCTATATTCTTTATTATTCGTGATTTTTTTTCTAATATAAGAAATATAGAAAATGTGGATTACTATCCCTAAATGTTTTACATTTACCCTGAAGAATGTCCAAAATTCGCAGCAAGGGTTCATTCCAACGGCAAAATGCAACTAGATTGCAGAACTGCCCTTAACATAAAGAAACCTTCCTATGCTGATATTAAGTTTACTTTCATTTAAATAAAGACACCTTATAATAAGCAGTACGGTCACTGAAAACAAATGTTCTGTGATTTTAAAATTATTTGTACATGTCATTGCTATTGAAATCAATTTCAGTGATACTTCTGACTACATATATCAGTGATACAAGGCTGTAGTTATTCAGTAAAGAATTTCCAACAATACCTTACATGTTTTTATCAGAAAATAATCACAGACGTGTGCCAGACATTGTCAAAAATGGAGTATTGACTGAAGGAAGGATGATTATGAATGAGATTTTTTTTTTTCATTTGAAATAGATTCACACTAGAATTTGCCTTTGGCCTTGTTTCATATAGGAAATATTTTTTGGTGCTTGGAAAAAACACCCATTAACTCTAATGCATTTGGCTCAAGAAAAAAACATGCCAGAAATGGCCATAAAGGCACAGAAAGTAGTGGTGACAACGTTTGGGATTGCTCCTCTAGCAGGAGAAACATTATGGTGCAGCAGCCTGGGTCAGATTCAGGTTGCATGATGGTGAGTTATGGTTGGAGTGGGTCAAACATGTTTGACTTTTGTATTGCTTGCAATATCTGCCTTTAACATAATTGATCCTCCAGTCCTCTGCCAGTCGCCCCTTTGTAACCTGTAAAAGCCTGGAGAAATAAAACAGGCAGATCTTTAAATCTCTCTGTATTAAATTGGCCTGTATTGTAAAGTTAATGTATATCCAATCTAACCCTCTATTACTTATTTTTCAGTGCCCTGACTCAGCATGCAAGCAGGATTTACTGGCATATCTTCAGCGGATTGCTCTCTACTGCCATCAACTCAACATTTGCAGTAAAGTGAAAGCTGAGGTTCAGAATCTGGGAGGTGAATTAATTGTTTCAGGGGTGAGTAAAGCATGTTTAGGAAGTCAAATATATTCCAATCATTTTACAAATATTATGTATAAAATTATTATATTTTATATTATTATATTTTAATATAAGGTATTATTATTATAAGAAGCTACAGAATAGTTCTATGATCAGGTCAAATCTTGAAGCTAAAATGTATATCATGAAACCTAAAGTAACATGTTGTGTATAATCTACAAGATTGGACAGTTTACTATTCACCATCTAGGGATGGACACCCATAGACTTGTATGGCATTTTTTGATGTCCATAGATTTTAATGGGCGTCTGCGACATTTCGCCGGCGGCTAATTTTTAGCGAAACAAAACAGGTCAAATTCGCCCATCCCTAGTAGTGATGGGTGAAAAAAGTTGCGAATCTCCAGTGAAAATTCGCCGGTGAAAATTTGCGGGCCTCAATTTCCAGTTTTCACAATTGTTTTGTGAAAATGTCCAATTTTCACTATTTTTTTGTGAAATCCTTCAAATTTCAAGATTTTTGAGTGAAACATCCGATTTTCATGATTTTTTTAGTGAAAATGTTCACATTTCAAGATTTTTTCGGGAACATTCCAATTTCACAATATTTCTTGAATTTTGTTTTGCAAATTTTGCGGGAAATTCGCTAATTTTTTGGCGAAGCAAAACAGGAGAAATTCGCCCATCACTAATCCCTAGTTTTAAGATAGAAAAATACTTTCCAACAAGTTGCTATTTACATGGTATTTCTAAATCATTTCTTTGTAGAATTTCACATCCAAAAAAGTCTCATCACCTGTTTATTTTATACTTGGTCAGTCACACCAGCTCTTTCTAAACTTGATTTCCTAATTCTCTCCAACAAAACTGTTATTCTTGGTGAAGCTGATATACATTATATCTGAAAGTAAACTATAAATGAAAGCTGTAAGCCATCAATGTTGTGCATGTGTGATAGTAGAAATGTAATTACAAAATGGTCATTAAAATGCAACTTGTTTTTAAGAATAGCTTGGCCTTTAGAAGAAGACTGGGAGAATATGCATTTATGCCCCTTAAGTCTTTTAATCTTAAATACATTGCAATGACATTGTAATTATCCTAAGTAACAGACGATACAGATTTTATCTTAGTAATGATAATTCTACTTCTGACACATCACTGTTTGTATGTATACTGTATGTTGTTGAGACATTTCTAAGCTTTTATTTATTTATGTTATAAAGGGGTTCTGTTCAAACATAAGCTATATGACAGCACACAGGGGATGCAGAATTTTAAATGATGTAGTATTTATATTAAGAGAAGATACAATTTTTCAACAGGCCCTGTGGAATGAATGTGAAAACATATCAATCTATACATATTCCAGTGTTGTATGTCTACAAGCTGGCTGGAAAATAACTGGCTCTTGGTCACTACTGACCAAGAACCTTGCAGCAAATCACAGGACTTGTAATCTCTTAACATTTGCTAGTTCTTAAAATTGGTATCCTTTAAACACAGACTTAAGTGGAGGATAATGTTTAATAATACGTATAGGAACTTCTAATTTAATGTAAGGGTACATTATCCACTATATATTTTTGCTTTTGTTGATTTACTAACATGAATGCTACACTGCACAAAGAAGGTACCTATAGCAATTATTAAATCATTCATTTTCGAAAGCAACAAAATCATTGTGAATAGATTGCGATTACAGCAAGTTAGCATAGACCATAGATGATTAATAATCTCTCTAGTTTTTGCATCAGAAAATGTGGCTCATAGGTTAGGTTATTAAGTAAGATGGCTTTGATGCTGCTTTAAAAACATTTATTCATTTATTAATGATACAAAATATACAAAGGGGCTCATTTATCAATGTCTGAATCCAAAGTTTACCATAAAATGTATTTGCACTGAAAGTCATTTGTTGAATTAGGGTTTCCAAAACTGCATGTTCCATAATTATTGAAGGGATACTGTCATGGGAAAAATATTTTTTTTCAAAATGAATCAGGTAATATTGCTGATCCAGCAGAATTATGCACTGAAATCCATTTCTCAAAAGAGCAAACAGATTTTTTTATATTCGATTTTGAAATCTGACATTGGGCTAGACATATTATCAATTTCCCAGCTGCCCCATGTCATGTGACTTGTGCTCTGATAAACTTCAATCACTCTTTACTGCTGTACTGCAAGTTGGAGTGATATCATCCCCCCCCAGCAGCCAAACAAAAGAACAATGGGAAGGTAACCAGATAACAGCTCCCTAAAAGAAGATAACAGCTGCCTGGTAGATCTAAGAACAACACTCAATAGTAAAAATAGTAAATGTCCCACTGAGACACATTCAGTTACATTGAGAAGGAAAAACAGCAGCCTGCCAGAAAGCATTTCTCTCCTAAAGTGCAGGCACAAGTCACATGACCAGGGGCAGCTGGGAAATTGACAAAATGTCTAGCCCCATGTCAGATTTCAAAATTGAATATAATAAAATTTGTTTGCTCTTTTGAGAAATGAATTTCAGTGCATAATTCTGCTGGAGTAGCACTATTAACTGATGCGTTTTCAAAAAAACATGTTTTCCAATGACAGGATCCCTTTAAGTAAGAAAAAATTTAAAATCTCAATGCAAAACTAAAAGTATCTAAATGCTCGAGAGTTCACACTGAAGGAAATGGTAGTTGCCCTAGGCAAAATGTAAAAAAAAATCCTTTTTTTTTTCAATTAAAGTCATTCAAGTTTTTTTGTGTTTTTGAGAGTGTGTTAGACCCATTGCAAATAATGCGTAGAATATGAATTCAGTGCATTTAATTTTTTCCCAGTTTTATTTACTCCAATCATTCAATAAATAAGCAAACATTGGAGTTTGGGAACATTTTGAGTGTATTCGAATAAAAACAACGTCTAAAATTAACAAATTAAAATTTTGACAAATTGGCCTCACTGTCAATTCTAATGTCTCCCCATAAAATTCAAACCCCATCAACTTATTTTAAACACAGATACAGGAACCATTTCTAGATTATACTATATCCATTTAGGCTGCATTCAATAATATATATATATATATATATATATATATATATATATATATATATATATATATATATATATATATATATATATATATATATATATATATATATATATATATATAATTTTATAATAAGGGGGACCAGGAAAAAGAGGATTCAATGAAAATAAAATAACAAGCAATATGAATATTTTTTTCTTGAAATTATTTCTCAGAGGCACAATATAAAAAGGTTACAAAATCAAGGCTACCCTGACAAAAGGAGTTACATAAAACATTGCTCTTCCTTTGCAGAAAGTAGAAGTCTTTGGTTCATTGAAAGTGTAGTCAGGTAGTTCTTGTTTGGTAATTACTACTGCAAAAGTCAATAACTGTTCAATTTCTGTAGCTTATAACAATGACCTTAAAATAATACTTCTTCCCATATCACTTCCTCTAGTATGACATAAATAGTGGGTAATTAATGGCATGGTTCCTTGAAACAAAAGTAGGAGTGATTCAGATATGACCATAAAAATTAGCCACTAAAAGTCACAAAAAGATATTGCACCCTTATGACTTGTTTACTTTTTTGTTTTTCTCTCGACTTAACTTGAATGTTAATTCCTTTCATGCCAATCCATCGTTAGATACTTTCACTACATCTTATTGCTGAATTTTAACTATGTGTGGACAGACTTTTATCTATTACTTTAATGTTCACTATGGGCACGTCATCTTCTCTTTTTCAGAAAGAATGAAGGTCTTCATTCTTCGCTATATTCTTTTTTTTCTTGGGCTTCCTCTGTGGTAACAATGCAAGTTACTAAATTCTCTTTCATGAAATGGTTATCATTGCTCTCCATTGCTTTTATACCATTTTAAAGGATACCATTTCAGAAGCCCAGGGCATTGCACAATCATCTTCACACTTGTATTGAGATCTTCATACCAAACTTTTTGGTGCTATTACGTTGCTTTGGTCATTCAGTCTTGTTAAGCCACATCACCTCTTAATTCTCTGTTCTCTTTTATAAAACTTTTTGGGGGTTTTGGTTTATTAACAATAAGATACATCCACCTTATCACTTGTTATATTATTGCACTCATCTTGTCTTGTGCAGGCTTCATCTTTCTAGCCTTGATGTTCCAAGTTATTTCATTTGAACCAATCCATTCTTTGTCAGTTTTAACCTCTGCAGATTTTCTCAGAAAACTTGATATTTCAATATCAATCTTTTAACCTTCACTGCGGGTACTTAATTTTCATCTTTTCAGAAGGTCTCAATCAACTCTGTCTTTGAACTTCCTTAATGGTAATAATGCAGGTTACCAGGTTCATTTATGAACCATCTTTGCTCCCCATTGCTTCTAAAAATTCCAAAGAGCTCCATGTCAGAATCCAAGGACATCTCATAATCACCCACGTACTTGTTGATATGTTGTAACAATTCATACTATAATCTTTAAATCAATCTTTATTGCCACACATCACTTGCTTTGAGTGTTTAAGCTTGTTAAGCTGCTTTAAGTTGCTTTACCTCCTCATCTTCAATGATCTTTTACAAAAACAGAAAAGTGCATTTTACATTTGAACTCTTGACATTAATTAGTGAAGTTAATCTTGAATTTTCCTAAAATAGAATATTTTTAAGTATGTCGGGTAATGTTGCTCCCTTTAGTTATGTGTACATATAAATTACAATTGCATCAGGTGATTATTAAGCACTGCTTATTAGTAAAATATAATACATAGTTCTGAATTCAGTAAAAAAAAATTAAATGTTATTTGTGTGATTGTTTTAATCATTCTGGAATTAAAACTTTGCGGTTTATTAGTGCAGTGGGGGGCGTGTCCCTGAAAAGTTGCGCCACTGCATTAATAAACCGCAAGGCCTTGCCCTGCTATTGCAACTCCTGTGTGCCAGTGAATTTCTTCTCACCTTGGATGAGAGGTGGCTGATTCCTCTGTCACTGGCCACCAGGAAAAAGAATTTGCCAGGTTTTGTGAGGTGTGCGGCTTCTCCAAATTTGCTTTGACCATGCCAGTCTAACTAACTGCTATAACCGCCTATAGCCAATGGGAACTTTAGATCATTATTCTCAATTTTTACAAGGAAAAAGAAAAAGCAAAAAATCTTTGTGTGTAAAATGTTGTGTTAAAAACTCTTTTTTAACTCTTAGTTAACCTTTTAGTTTATTCATGTATTCTAAGATAATTTGAATTTGGTCTTAATTTTTGTGTTTTCTTTTTTTTTCTTTTATTTTTTTTGACAATACTCAGGCTTGAAATTTCTGGTTTCTATGAACTGATTACCCTAGCAAACAGGTAGCCGTTTATAAAATGGAATGAAAAATCAGTAGAAAAGGGTTTGAAATCTTAAAAATAAGCACACATTAAGGGGCCGATTCACTGAATTCGAGTGAAGGGCTCGAATTTAAAAAAATTCGAATTTCGAAGTTTTTTTGGGCTACTTCGACCATCGAATGGGCTACTTCGACCTTCGACTACGAAAATCGAACGATTCGAACTAAAAATCGGTCGACTATTCGACCATTCGATAGTCAAGTACTGTCTCTTTAAGAAAAACTTCGACCCCCTACTTCGGCAGCTAAAAGCTACCGAAGTCAATGTTAGCCTATGGGTAAGGTCCCCATAGGCTTGCCTGGGATTTTTTGATCGAAGGATTTTCCTTTGATCGTTGGATTTAAATCCTTCGAATGAAAAATCCTTCGATCGATCGATCACAGGATTTGCGCAAAATCGTTCGACTTCGATATTCGAAGTCGAACGATTTTAGTTCCTAGTCGAAAATCGAGGGTTGATTAACCCCCGATATTCGACCCTTCGTGAATCGGCCCCTAAAACTGAACATACATAGTCAATCTGTTTTTTGTTTTTTTAGAGGCAATCAGATAGCACTTTCAACTGCATGCATGAATACAGGCAAAATAGGAACAATAAATAGGAACAATAATGGTTTATTATTCAAGATAAATACTGCGAACCACCTGAAAACATGCCCTTAAATAGGTTCATTCATAACATACTAAAATTTCAAATAAAAGTGAACATCCCTTATATTAAATGTAAACAAAAGCCTCCTTCCCTTATTAATGTATATAAAAGTGTTTTTTGTAGGTTTTTACTTTGAGATGATCACCCTACAGTCTGAAATTGCTGTAGCAATACCATAATCCTTGTACAATACAAATGATGGATTAATAAAAACATTAGTCTTAACATGAATATGGATAGGCATTGTATATTTTATATACAGAACTTATTGTACCAGCCAAGTGATTTTTCAGGCTTTTTGGCTCCTAAATGTTGCTGAAGTTTTATCCATAGCAAAAGCTCATTTGTCTAAAATAATGAAAATTGCTTCAGCCCCAAACAAAGGTTAGTTAGGCAACTCACACAGGGTTTCCTTTAAAGGGGACCTGTCGTCCTAAGAAATAATTCCAAATTCTTTATTATAATGTTAGCTGAGCAAAATAAACTTTACTTACACTATGGGGCAGATTTATCAAGGGTCGAATTTCGAAGTAATGGAAGTTTTTTTTGAACTCCCATAACTTCAAAGTTCAAATTAAAAAAGACCAATCTCATTTGATCGTGTGAGTTGGACCTTTTTGGAATTAGCATTAGAAGCTATGGGTTTGCCTGGGCAGTTTACTGACAAAATTATGGCTCTTTATACTATTCCGTCCGCACAAATTAGAGTTAATGGCATCCTATCAGTGCCCTTTGCTATACGAAATGGTACACGCCAAGGCTGCCCCCTATCCCCCCTGCTCTACGTGATATGCATGGAATACCTATTAGTAGCACTTCGAAAAAATGTAGATATCTCAGGATTGCACTCCCCCCTTCAAGAACACAAAACAACAGTTTTTGCAGATGACCTTCTCCTTTTAGTATCGAACCCGATTGTTTCCCTCCCTAATATTTTGTTGGAACTTCATTCGTATGGTAGGTTGTCTAACTATAAAATCAATATGGGGAAGTCAGAAGCATTATCTATTAACCTTACATCTGCCCCCCAAAATCAGCTCCAGAGTTCCTTCCTGTTTAAATGGCAAAACACTAGTTTGAAATATCTGGGTGTCCACATCTCAGCAGATCCAAACCTACTTTTCGACTTGAATTATGCCCCACTTCTTAGCGAAACTAAACAGTCTCTTCTGAGATGGAATAAGAAAACTTTGACGTGGAAAGGAAGGATTAATAGCGTTAAAATGACTGTTTTACCTAAATTTATTTATCTTTTCTCCACGCTTCCAATAGCAATCCCTAAAATGTTTTTTGACGACTTAAATGGAGCTTTGTTTTCCTATGTTTGGCAGTCAAAGAAAGGGAGGCTGAGTAGAGCCACTTTATACAAACCCCTATTATCTGGCCTAGCCATGCCAGATTTTGAATCCTATTATCACGCAGCTATCCTTTCGGTGATACTTGAATATAGCAATCCAACTTCGCCGATTCAATGGCGTAACATGGCAAATGTCTGGACTGACAATACTTAAGCTTGCCTGCCTTGGATCAATAAGGACAACGTCACTTCGAGGTCAAAATCACATGTTTTTATTGGTAACAGCTTGAATGTATGGCATAAACTCAATAGTAAATACTTACTAGCGCCCTATCCCTCACCACTGATGCCCCTGTATGACAATGTGGAATTCCCACCTAGTCGCATGGATAGAGGTTTTACTACAGCCTTTGGGGTAGCGTTTCCATCAATTAAACGTTTCCTACATTTAATGTCTCAAGGAGAAGAAATTAGAAATGCATGGGACAGTAAAAACGTATGGAGGTGCTTTCAAGTGAATCATTTCTTACAATCACTCCAATCCACAGGCTCTCTTGCTAGGCCTTTAACTGATTTTGAAAAACTCTGCTTTGTATCGGCCCCTTTAAAACATGTGTTATCGCTTCTGTATAGAATAATTATCGATAGGAAATATCCCTCCCTCCCAACCTTCACTACGAAATGGGAATCAGATCTTGACATATCCCTAACTGCTGAAGACTGGGCCAATATTATTCATACCGTATCTAAATGTTCCATTAGTAATAAGATGCAGGAATCATCTTACAAATTACTTTCTAGATGGTATAGGACACCTGTTGTTCTTAAAAAAATGGGCCTTATGGACAATGAGTTATGTTGGAGGTGTAATAGCGATGTTGGCACATTGGAACATATATGGTTTACCAGCTCTCTAATAAGATCCTATTGGATAGATGTTATGGAAGTCTGTTCTGCAATTATTGGGGAACGAGTTCACTGGAATGCGCCAGCAATCCTATTATTTCACAAGTTTGAACCTACAGATTTTTCGAAGACAGTCTTACTGAGACACTTACTTATGGCAGCTTGATTCCGCATAGTTAATGATATTTGCCTTATGGAAGAACTGACGGCCTCTCTGAACAATAAATATGTTACTTATATGGCTATCTGGTTACCATGGCGGGAATATATTGCGAAGCCTAGATAATGTGGATTAAATATACATCTAACACCTGTCACTATCATGTTTCCCTGTATATATTATCTATGTATGCGCTCCGCTCCATAAAGTGGCTAACCACATATTGGAAAAATTTATCTTTACCTATGGTTTTGATGTTGGAAAATTGATGCAGCGACACAATGTTATTTGTTTTACAAATTACTTAAATATATGATACGTACTATTGATAGCGGTTGAGGTTTATTGTGATGTACATTATGATGTATGTGTATCTGCTATTTCTTTGCTTAATTTTTTTTTGCAATTCATGATGTCACTTGACTGACCAATGTTACGTATTGTATTGTATTTTTGCTTAATAAACAAAACTTGATTACAAAAAAAAGACCAATCTAAATTTATCATAAAAATATATTTTTTTTGGGGTGAATGGGTCCGTTGTAGATCGAATTCGAATTGTACGAATCAAAGTAACAGCGCATTCGGTCGAATTTGATTCAAAGTTTTTCCATAAAAAACAAGTCCACAATTGACTCCAAATGGGTTCTAGGAGGTCCCCCATAGGCTAAAACAGCAATTCTGTAAATTTTAGATGGCAAATGGTCGAAGTTGGATTTTTAAAGATACAGTACATGATAAATTTCGATATTCAAATTTTTTAATATCGAAATTCTTTTTTTTAATGTGACGACTTAATGCTTATAAGGTGGTCTTACAGAATCCTGTTTCCTGAAGCACATATAAAATACAATGTAAGTCGATATAAAATGATTGGACACCAGGAAACATTTTAAAAAATAATAATGTTTATTTTTAATTTTTATCCCCAATTTTCATTAAAGGGGAACTATTGTGAAGATGAAAATTTAATATAAGCTTCAGCATACTGAAATAAGAAACCTTCTAAATACAATTAAAAATGTCAGAAATAATCAAGTTTATCTGCACTATTCCTCTCTCAGCGTCTGTTTCTTCTCCTTCTGTCTTCAGTCAGGACTTGGGTGTCAGGTGAATGATCCAATATATCTTATAGGGGGGGCTCCTTTTGCCTAGAAGATGTATTAGAGCTCACTCTATTAAAATCATCAGACATCATGTCTCTCTACATGTAGGATTTGTGCAAAAGGCAGTTATTTTGTTAGATTTTGTTTGTATTGGAATCTGTTATTTGAGTGAGCTCTAATACATCTGCTAGGAAAGGAATCCTCCCCTATAAGATATATTGGATCTAACTGTCAATGACCAGTGATGGGCCATTTGTCCCATTTTGCTTTGCCACAAAATTTGAATTTAGACCTGGTGTCAAAATTGACATTGGTGACATTTGACATGCATTTAAGTCTATAGGCATCAATTGACAGAGAATTTTCACAACAATTTCACTAATTTTCATTGTGAATTCACGCCTGCCGAATAAATTCGCCCATCACTATCAATGACTATCTGTCACCCAACTACTGTATGAAGCAAGAATGAAGAGAAACAGATGCTGAGAGAGGGTTAGGGAAGATAAACTTGATTATTTCAGATATGATACAGAATATTTAATTGTTTGTATTTATAAAGTGTCTTACTTCAGTATGAGGAAGCTTATATTAAAATTGCATTTTTAGTTCCCCTTTAATTTTGTTCTAGTATCAAAAACAAACAATTTTAAAAACTGAACAAAGTAGGCGCTTATAAGCCATTCTTTGATCTATATTTTATTATGTGTTTCAGAATGATCCATTCAAACCTAAAACAAATGCTTACAGCTCTTTTTACAGTTGTTAAAATTTAATGTTGATCTATTTGTTTAGCTTAAACTGAAAAAAAATCAAATATATATTTTTATAGTTTTGTTTCTTAGTAATGTGTTTTACAGTGGAGACATTAAAGGTTGGTGTATCTCAATAATTAAGTGGTTTGACAGTTAAACTGAAAAAAAAAAAAAAACATTCATTACAGATGAAGCCACTTGGATTTGTGAGTTAAATGCGTCATGACTCAGGGGTAATTGAAGAAACTGTGTTATCTTAAGTCATCTTAACTCATTTAATGCATTTAACCTTTTCATTAGCATACCAAAGCCCCATTGTTCACAATGGTGAATGCTTTAATTAGATGGGATGTTGTGACACAGTTTTCTGTGTTAAGTGAGATAAATGGGATATCTGTGTTTAGCTATTCTGTGTCAAACAGACAAACCAAAGTGGCTGCATCTGTATCTTTGTCAGCAGGGACATGTTTCTTGTCTTTTGTTGTTCCATAATAAAGTACTTAGTACACGGATGAGATGGATGTGTTGATTGCTTTGTAGTAATTAGAGTTTCATGGGAGATAAACGCTACATGTATCATCTTTTTTATTATATTGTGTCATTATATTTATGATATTCAGCCCATCAACATGTTGTCCAAATCCCTATGAAGTGACAGAAAAATTGAACTAAATTGTTGGTAAATTGTTTATTCTTTTGTCCCCAAGAAGAGAATAAACTTACATATAGATCACTGATTTGTTACCATTGGTTCACCTATCTTGGAATTTGGGTGAGGATTTTTTGGCTTGTGCTAATTTATTATTTCATATGATAAATCATATATAGAGAAACTCATATCAAATTTAAAGAAATTATATAATGAAGATAAGCAAATAGTTTGTTTCTTTAAAGAGCCTATATATGATAGTAATGAGGAGTTATGTTGATACAAATAATAACATTAAGGGGCAGATTTGTCAAGGGTCAAAGTGAGTTTGAGGGAATTTTCAAGTAAAAAAATTCAAAATTCAAAGTAATTTTTTGGATACTTAGACCATTGAACTGGATACTACGACTTCAAATTCGATTAGAAGTAAAATAGTTTGAATATTCGACCATTCAATAATCAAATTACTTTCTCTTTAAAAAAACATTGACTGCAATACTTTGCCAAATTAAACCTGCCGATGTGCTATGTTAGCCTATGTGGACCTTCTAGAGCAGTTTTCTACGTTTTTTTTTTAAGTCGAAGAAAAAGTGTTCTATCGTTTGCTGAAATTCTTTGACTCATTTGATTCCAACGATTTAATCGTTTGACTGAACGATTTTACTTCGACCGTATTTATCATTTCGAAATTCGACCCTTGATAAGTCTGCCCACTAAGGATCTGTGAGAGGAAGATAATTATATTTTTTTAAACGGTAATCGTTTTTAGTATACACTCATAATTTATAATGTGCTCTTCTACCTTATAATCATTCTACAAACAAAGTTGTACTGTTATTTATAGTGATGGGCGAATTTATTCACCAGGTCCAAATTTGCGGCAAATTCCCATGATTCGCCACCGGCGATTAAATTCAAGAAACGGACGCCGGTGTAAAAAACTAGACGCAGGTGCCGTTTCTCAAATTTTTCGCCTTTTCGCAAATTTCGTGGGAAATTCGCAATTTTTTTGCCGAAGCAAAATGTCCCTAATTCGCCCATCACTAGTTATTTACCCTGTTGTTTAGTTTATGCTGAGACTGACAGGAGTTGCTTTTCAACGTAACTTTAAATATGAAAAATGTAATGTGATGAGATTTTAGAGGACTCAAAACAGAGTTATTTTTCCTAAAATTTTCCCAAATTAGTCATTTCAGCGTAGCTTTAAAGTCAGATTTTCAACATGTTTACATAATTTCTTGTACATTGTAATAGTCAATGATACTGCTGATAGCATAGAATGAATCATAAAATTAACATATTTTTTCTAGACATTACAGTTTATGACAGAAGTGTTTACTTTAGGATGCTAATCATACAGCCATCTCTTACATAATGTATATATACTGTTCTGAATTGGTGAAAAAATAAGATGTCTGTAAAAAATACTTTTAATAGCTATTTTAAAAACTTTAATAGGATGTCAGCTATCTCCAGAACAGGTAAAATTTATGACTGCTTTCAAAAAGTTTATTTTACTCAAATATGAATTTGATTCATGGTATTAAGTAAGCATACTTTCCAATATACCCAACTGAAGAATTTTAGCACATGCCTGGTCATGGATAAGTATTATCCTCAGATTGATCCTTTGCTAAAAAATTCTTTTTTGGGCTGGGGGTTGATCAATCCAACTTTCAGTGTAGCAGTAAAGTGTTAGTGAACAACATGCCCAGCCCCATTTCGATTTTAAAAATGAATTGCAAAAAAAATATTTGCTCTTTTGAAAAATGGATTCCAGTGCAGAAGTTTGCGGCAGCAGCACTGTTAACTGATGTGTTTTGGGTAAAGAAAACATGTTTTCCTGTGATATAATCCTTCTAAAAAAGTTTTCATATTATTAAACTGCAGTTTAAAAGGGTTGTGAATGAGCAAAATTTTTCTCCAAATTTTACTGCGAAAATTACATCCGTGAATCCTAATGGGTAAAAAAAATTGCCACACAAAAAAAAAATTGTTGCACCTCCTCACAGGTCAAACGTTTGTCCATAGATTTCAATGTTCTTTTGCAAATGTTCTCCGTTTCACAAATTGTTGGCAAAATGGGTCAGATTCGCCCATCACCAGTTGCTATTTTTTTACTATATATATCATACATCTATATACAGTACATACTTTTAACCATAACTCGGCAATTACCTATAGTTCATGTATCCGCTAAGCATAGTGTAGTGCTGTTACTTTTGAATTGCTCAGTTATTGGGCTATGTGTAAAATTATTTCTCTGTGTTGGAATACCAATTAGGCATTTTAATGATTTTCATATTTCCATTACATTATGCTCTGTTCAGAACGCTCATCTATGACAATATTCCTGTCTAACTTAAGAAAAATGTTCTTAATAAATATCTCTTCAAATTCAACAGCATTTTGGTTGCGACGTATATTGTAGTGGATTTCCTATTTTTTTCCTTTTTGCTCTGAAGCTGATTCCCCACATTTCAAAATTATTTTCTTCCTATTTTTTGCGTCATCTAAAGCAGCTTCTCTCACTTTTCATTACACACATTTTGCGTGAATTTTTTTAAGCTGGAATTATTTACATTTACATATTTACACTCATCTTTGACAAAGACATTCTTCGTCTTTTCTAAACATTGGCAAATGTTGCTGGAAAATTGAGTGTGCTGGATTTATAAAGGATGCAAAAGCTAAAGTTTATATGCATTGCACCTTTTTTGTTGGTCCACAAATATACAGTTTTCTAATTCTTGGGGCTCAGTTTTTTGTACTGTTCATCAACCAAGAAAATTTTAGACTACTGTAGTTGTTGCATTGTGCAACATACTTTTTTATATTGTGGAACACTTCAATGCTAAATGTATTTTACTAACAGAGAATTATGTCTCTGATTTACAGTCAACTGTTATGATGTCAATAATATGTTCCTATGTTTATTATCTTGCCATTCTTAGCAATAACCTTTTATTTGTAATGAGATGTGTATTAGAGGAAGTGATCTGTGAAGACTTTGGGAACAGAGCTAAGATGAGATTTTTATGTTGATCAAAATTGAATAAGTATTTAGACTGCAAATAGGAGGCTGTGATGACTTAAAGGCAATCTGATAGAAAATGTCCCATTTGTTGCTTAATGTTAGCAAAAAATATATTCCCCTGCCCTGCAAGCTTCAGTTCTATCATATATTCAAAAAATACAATTTGACAAATATTAGAATTTTTTTTATGTATTTTGGATTCTTTCTCTCGAATGAAATGTACAAGTAGAACTATGTTTAGTTATCATTTACACACAGTGACAATGAGAAACATGATAACTTAGATTCAATAATTTAAATAAAAAAGTTAATTCCTAGTTCATAGTCCTCAAATGTGTAATGATGCCAAAGAAATTATAAAAATATAGACTGAAGACAAAAGACAACATTAGGCAGACATTAAGTGGGTTATTTATCAAAGTCAAGTTTTTGAGGGTTGTGAGTTTTTTTGAATAAACTCACAACTCAAATGTTTGCTTATTTATGAAAAAAACCCAATGTAAAAAACTCAATTCAATGTAATTGGGCGGGGGGGGGGACTCAAATACTTGAATTAATCCAGTTATTGGGGAAAAACCTTGAATACCTATTTTAGAATTGATCAAGTTTTCAAGCGCAAACCACTAAAAATAAGGCTAAAAAACATCTTCAAATGGTTCAAGGGACCTCTGCCATTGACTTCTACATAGTTATATAGTTAAAGTAGGTTGGAAAAAGACAAAGTCCATCAATTTTAACCCCTCTAAATGCAAACCCAGATATTATGGCTGTCCAAGAAATCTTCCAAACCAAACTGGTAAAGGCATTAAAAGAATCAGCCATCACAACATCCCCCGGCAGTGCATTCCACAACTTCACTGTCCTCACTGTGAAGAACCACCTATGTTGCTTCAGTTGAAAGTTTTTTTCTTGTAGTCTGAAGGGGTGGCCTCTGGTATGGTGATCCACTTTATGGGTAAAATTACCTTGACAGGCTTTAGCTGGAGTATTTGTGGCTTTTTTCAGCTTTGGCGCATAATAAAGCTCGAAAACTTTATCGCAAAACATTTTAGTTTTTACTAAAACTACTCTTGAAAACCTTATTTTTCAGGAAAATACAACTTGGCCTTAAATAAATAACCCCCTAAGGGTCTGACTTACGAATGTATAGTGTGCTAAAACTCACACATTTGAATTCAAGAATTCATAGGTTCGATATTGATTAAGAATCAGTTAATAGTGCTGCTCCAGCAGAATTCTGCACTGAAATACATTTCTCAAAAGAGCAAACAGATTTTTTTTATATTCAATTTTGAAATCTGACATGGGGCTAGACATTTTGTCAATTTCCCAGCTGCCCCCAGTCATGTGACTTGTGCTCTGATAAACTTCAGTCACTCTTTACTGCTGTACTGCAAGTTGGAGTGATAACTCCCCACTCCCTTTTCCCCCCAGCAGCCAAACAAAAGAACAATGGGAAGGTAACCAGATACCAGCTCCCTAACACAAGATAACAGCTGTCTGGTAGATCTGAGAACAACACTCAATAGGAAAAACCCATGTCTCACTGAGACACATTCAGTTACATTGAGAAGGTAAAACAGCAGCCTGCCAGAAAGCATTTCACTCCTTAAGTGCAGGCACAAGTCACATGACCAGGGGCAGCTGGGAAATTGACAAAATGTCTAGCCCCATGTCAGATTTCAAAATTTAATATAAAAAAATCTGTTTGCTCTTTGAGAAATGGTTTTCAGTGCAGAATTCTGCTGGAGTAGCACTATTAACTGATGCATTTTGAAAAAAAAAACATGTTTTCCAATGACAGGATCCCTTTAAGCAAAATCTAAGTGATTTTTTTTAATTAGAATTTTTCAATTTTTTTGGAGTCCTTTGAAAATAACAAGTATTTTATAAATTCAATGTATTCAAGTTTTTTTTCACTGGTTCAGAATTTCAAGTTTATTCAAGTTGAAAAAAAATCGAAAATTTACAAATTCAAATTTTGATATAAAAGCCTCTAAGATACGCTGTGCTATTAACTAGTAGACAATTTTTTCATAAACATTCATTTTCTATATACAGTGCTAATAAAAAAATGTATCTTTAAAATCCATCTGAATGTGAGCTTTCATAGATAGTTATAGTTGATTTTTATGTGGATTATAAATGAAAATAATCTCCCCCCCCCTTCTAAACAGATATTGTGTCAGGATGGCTGCTTACAACCTTTTTATTACGACATTATTTATTCTTCCATACTTATCCTATTGTGTTTTACTCAGCCTGTATATGGAATATTCTAGAGCCAACACATATATTTATCATGCCAGGAAGGCAATCAGGACTCTGGGCAGAGATGGGGATCGGGACAGTGTGCAGAGAGGGGAGTGGGACTGTGGGCTGGGTAGGCAAACGGGACTCTGTACAGAGAAGGGACTGCAGACAGAGAGGATATTGGGACTGTGTGCAGAGTTGGAACTGGGACTGCAAGATATTTATCATGCAGTGGTTTTTATAAAGTATTAAATAATGAAAAATGAAACAAAATGTCAAAGATATCACTCCAACTCAGTACTCAATAACAAATCAGATGTGTGTTTGTCTTATTCTAATTGCATCAATTAGAAGCTAAATATGGATGCATAGTGTTTACAGATTCCAGTTTTGTTTCCCTATAGCTCTTTGGTCCACAGTATTATATTTATGAATCGGTATTCCCCAACCGAGGCTCTATAGCAGTAACTGAACTATTGGTTGTCATGGGACAGTGAGAATTGTTTTTGAAATACAGCTGCAAAGTCACAGGTTTACATGAACCTGAACTTGGTTTTTCATCCATGTTATAATGGCATTTCTTTATACAGATAGGTAAACAGAGGCACAACATCAAAAGGAAACATTTAACAAATTCATTAATTATATTACATTCAAATGAAACATATTTACATTTAGCAACTTCTGCTCATACTCATCAATCAATTAAGAAAACAAATATGTTCTTATTGATTGGTGTGTATCTACACTTGTCTGAAATAGATTCTTACTATGGATGGGTGAATGTACAGTAGCTAACTTAGTATATGGCTGTGCCCAAATATATGACATTCAAGACAACCAAAGTCATTAAAGGATAACAGAAAAAATTCTGTCCTTGAGATTTTCAAAGTAACCCAACTCATTGCAAGATACTACCATCAACAGAACCAATTCTGCTACCTCAAATTATTTAAATCCATGATTACATTTTTTATATCATTCATAAAACTTCATATAGAACATGAACTTTCTTTAATACTGTATTAAAATGAATGTACAATCCTTCACCTATCCTTATTGATGATATCATCGGCTGCCTCTAAAGTTGGTAAAAGTGCTCTACTCTTTTTTCTGGCTTCTTATATTGAGCCAGTTCATAGACTCAATAATTTTTGACAATACTGGTATATAATGTATGTGCAAACTAAAAATAAATACAATCCCCCTACAGAATTAATAAGACTTAATTTATCTGGTGTAATGCTGCATGAAATTCAAGATGTGCATGATAGTTATTTTCCAAAGAATAAAATTGTGGGATCTGCCCCAGTTTTGTTCTTCACATGGTGGAGAATATAAACAGAATGATAATAACAGCCGTAAAAGGGATTTTCAGGATAATCAATCAGTGTAGGGATATCCAACCTACAGTTCACAAGCAGTGACTGAATCCCAACTCGGCTGTTGAGGAGCCCTGAGTTATAATACAATTATATCTGGAGAGCTGCAAGTTGGACATCCCCGATTATGAAGGTTGGATTCTTTTTTAGAAACTGGAATCCTAGTGCATTTTTCTTGAATCATTTTTCTATAGGACCCTACAGTTTCCCTTCTTTCACTCTCTTACTCTTTCTCTCTTCTGTATCTCTTGGATATCAGACTGGAGTGCAGAGCACTTTCACTACATTTTATGAAGTAGCAGGTGATGTCATAGCAGGAGGCAGGGACAGTCAACTTTCCCTCGACCTGCTCCCCTCCTGTACTGAAGGATCTCTTTTCGGAAGTGGAAGCAGGGACTCTACTATGGTAAGTAATTCTAAATTTCATCTGCTAACTAAAGGTTTTGCATTCCATCTTTACAAAACAGTTTCCCTTAAGTGCTCTTTAGGTGTACTTTATAAATGCAAAACCATATATTAGTGATCATTTTAATACATTTATCAACATATCTTAATAAGGATTAAGAAGAAATGTGTGGAATATGCTGCTGCTACTTCTATATTTCTTGAATTGTTGTTTAGATTAAGTAGTTATTATAAGGGTTTAGTTGCGATAACTCATTTTTTTTTAACATAGAAAACATTTTTTGTGCCTTCTGTGCGCTTATTAAACCTGTCAAGATGTCAGCAGTATTGAACTCAAAGACAAACCAGGTTATTTGAAGGTTGTAGATGTAAAATATGTCTTGTTATACCCCTAAGAATTATTCAAGGTGCATAATTGAAGGTATAATTCAATAGCAGGTGTTTTATTGCATTTATGTCTAAGTGCTTGGAAACTGTTAGCTCTGCAGTCCATTTTTATATAAAAATGGATGAACTGCATAGCTTTGTTTTCTAGATAGATAATGGTTTCAATTATATTGTATATTGATTGGAGTGGCTTGAACAAAGTATGAATGCTAAATTGCAGAGAACTGTGAAACATTCCCTTTACTGATGTGAGAGGCATATCAAATTATATATATCAAATATAGCTTGAACAATCTGTCCTGATGAAATGTCAATATGAAAAAAATGGAGCCTCTAAATAGGGAAAATTGGAGAAGTTTAGTAAAGCTTACTTTTAGGTGAATGTATTCAACAGCTAAAGAGTTAAAAGAGTGGAATATGTCAAAGTGACTGGATGAAGAGATATTTTGTACTAAATCTCCCAACAATTTGAATGAAAAGCATTCTAGTGTCTTGATTCCCACAACTCCATTTTGTCTGCATTCATTGCAGGGAAATTATGCTTATCAGATATGACTTTAAAACTGTACATGATATATGCTTTATTCTTACTTAAAAATAGCTGATATCCTATGTTGGAAAGTGTGTTTTTTAAGATTCTGCTTTGTAGCCCTCAACAATGAATTCCCTTATTTATTCAAGATTTGCTGTAGGGCACATTTTCTTACAATCTTTACATGAGGTTCCCACATCAGATGATTCACAATTTATCCCATTGATATGTATCTACACAAATATGGAGATAAATAGGCTCCCTGTGCAGAATAACTTAAAAAATAAAAATTTGCATTAATACACATTTATTCAACAAAAACTGGGTTAGCCCTACTTAGAAAAAGGAGACATTCTGTATAATATATATGCTAATTCTAATCTTACAATATGTAATGATGCAGAAAAAAACATTATGAATGCATTTTACCTACTGAAAGCATCATTATACTGTATAGCTGCTTTCTCTTCAAAGGCCAGGCTGAAATGAGGGGTGGGAGTGTCTCCTTATTGTCCCACAGGAAATGGTCACAGAACTGACTGACAGGACTTACTCTGTGAATGCATGTTAAGCCCTTCCCAAGTTCTGGTGTGTCTGTGTCTCTCCCAAGCCTTCTTGTATATATAAATAAATAATGTGCAGAATCAGTATATCAGTGGATGCAGGGAGTTTTAGATTTATCACAGCCCATAAAAAAACTATAATGGCTTTACATTTTCATACACATGCTTTTTTTATGTTTATATAAAAAAACATTTTATTGATTAAAATATAAGCAGGGAGTGCATTGATGTGCAATTATGGCTGTTGATATAGAAGGCAGTTGAGGCTTGCAGTGGGGAGGAGGTCAGAACTGTGTGCAGAGAGGAGATCAAACTGCAGCCAGGGGAGGATCCGGGACTGTGGGTCAGGAAGGGGATCAAGACTCTGCGCAGAGAGGGGACTGGGACTGCAAGGCCAGGAGTGGATCTGGGACTATGGCCAGAGAGGGGAATGGCATTGTGGGCCAGGAAGGCAATCAGGACTCTGGGCAGAGAGGAGACTGGGGGCAGAGATAGGGATTGGGACAGTGTGCAGAGAGGGGAGTAGGACTGTGGGCTGGGTAGGCAATCAGGACTCTATACAGAGAGGGGACTGCAGACAGAGAGGCGATTGGGACTGTGTGCAGAGTTGGAACTGGGACTGCAAGGTCGGGAGGAAATCCGGGACTGTGGCGGGAGGAGATCTAAATTGTAGCCAGAGAGGGGTGCGGGACTGCAGCCTGGAAGGTGATCGTGACTCTGGGTAGAAAGGGGACTGCAGACAGAGAGGGGATCCGGGACTGTGGCAGACTGTGGTGGGAGGGGATCTTGACTATGGCTATAGAAGTGAGCGGAACTGCAGAAGGGGATCAGGACTGTGTCCAGAGAGGTACAAACACAAAAATGTCTTGTTGATTAGCATGTATTAATCCATTGTGAAATGTTATGTTACTGTATATGTCCCTTTTAAGGAATTTTGTCTATTTATTGCAATGATATTATTCATAAACCAGACCAGTCACATAATCAGATAGGTAGTATGCATATGGAATACATAACTTTATTTGTAATCTCATTGTCATTAAACATATAGTTTAAATATGAGCATGCAATCAGACCATGCAGTGAGAGTTGTGTGCATCTGTTCTACTAAGCAACTTATCATTTAATTGGCTTCATTTCTACTTTTCCAATAATTCCTTTGTTTTCAGACATTACTGGCACAAAACTGTACAAATGCAATGGTAGAATTACGATGTTATTAGAGGTGTGCAGCTAGCCATCTGTACAAATAACTTGTGATACTGGCTCAGTGTCAATTTCCACCAGTCACCTTACACCTCTCAGATGATCTCGATCTTTGTCTTGGCCACTCAAAATTTGCGTCTCTACACAATACTTTTTTCTTTCTAGTTTTGATTGCTTTAATGTAGAATTCAAGGTTATAAGGCTAAATGATATAATTTAAGTACTCATTCTAGTAAGTCTAGTTAGTTTCCAGGTTGTGATGTTGGATAGAGGAAGTCTCTAGGGACAGAACAGGGCATTTCATCCTTTTTGGCTGATAAGAGGGATAAGTGTATGATGCTAGAAAGCCTGCGACCTGCCACCTCAGAGAGGTACTAAAAAGAGGTATTAGAGAGATTAAGCAGTGATAAAATAGATTAATTGAGCTCACTGTAGATGGTGAAATTTGAGAGCTGAGCTCATACGAGGAGGGAGAGAGGGACCAGTGACCAGGCTGTACCTCCCATAGACAGGGACCCAGAGCACGAGGGACTATTGTAGGTTAGATAGGGCCTAGTCATCCTAATGCAAGGTCAACCCCAGTGCTTTAAGTCTGCTAATGTACAGCATTATTGACTGTAGGAGGAAGCAGAGAAGGTAGGCAAATAGCTAGAGCCCAGATTTTTGCTGGTTAAAATACATGGTGGGAAACTTGTGTGACAAGTATTGTGGTGGAAGCTGTACTGTGATTAATAAAATATACATAGTTACCTAATAAATTAGATTGAAAAAAGACACATGACTATCATGTCTACTCTGTACATAACCTGCCTAACTGCTAGTTGACCTAGAGGAAGGCAACAAAAAAAACGAATTTGAAGCTTCTCCAATTTGCCTCAGGGGGGGGGAAATTCCTTCCTGACTCCAAGATGGCAATTGGACTCAACCCTGGATCAACTTGTACCATGAAGTATTTCCCATAACCCTGTATTCCCTCACTTGCTAAATACCATCCAACCCCTTCTTAAAGCTATCTAATGTATCAGCCTGTACCACTGATTCAGGGATAGAATTCCACATCTTGACAGCTCTCACTGTATAAAACCCCTTCCCAATATTTCTGAATGTTTCTGAGTTCCTCTGTGAGTATTATGGAACCTCCTGTTTATTTGCTTCTAAGTGTTTACTACAAGCTCCAGTACTATGACAGTGGTGTAAGTCATTTTCAATCAAGAAATAGAGGGAGCAACTAGACACCATGTTACAAGGTGTTGCTGCGTCAGACACAGTCATGCATGCAGCAATGAAAAATTCTTGAAAAAACAAAAAACAAATGCTCATGAACACAAAACCAATGCAGATAAATATATACAGTAAACAAATAGGCATATTTTATTTGGCATATTTTATTGGCTTTATCCTGGATGAGGATCAATCAATGAACTGTCTGATAGCATGCTATTCTTGTATGATACAAATATTAAGAATGCCCCAATAAAATACTTTAGAACAAAACCTTCCCTTAAACCTAATGACAAAGCCATATTTCTAATAGTAAAACACATTTCAGAAGCTGTTAAAAATTCTTCATACATTTTGCCCCGTGTACTAACATTGTCCACTTAGTCAAATCAACTGCACCTTTTCTGTATTGTGTGGCTGAGATCCCTAGCACGGACATTGACTGGGATATCATTAGCGATTTCAGTTAACAGAGAAACAAGAAATAACTTATACTTCACTATATCAGAAAGATTAACGAGCAACGAAACAACAGATCAGCTAGCTAAAACTGGCAATTTGGTATGTTATCTCCAATCCAGTCAAATTGAGCCACAGGCAATCTGTCAATGAGAAACCCGAACACCTATAAATCTCTCACCTCATTGGCTACATTATGCACTATGTTGTAAAATCCATTGTTTTGTAAATCTCACAAACTGTATAAAAGGAAAGAACTGCTATGCCAAACAAATTACCAACATAGCCAAGTGCATCCATACCCCCACTAACATTTGAGATTTAACCCGGTTTAGACACATTTATCACATTTGCAGATACTTTGAATGCTTTGCGTCTTGATTTATAATGCTGTCACCCTAATTGTTTGCTTCCACGTGTACTTATTCACAGTCACATTTTCCAGAGTGGTTTTGTCTTGAATACATGTGCAGATTTCTGATCTGATCTTATTATTCTGGGAGTCCAGGTGCTGCATTTCATAATTTCACAGTCAGGCTCGAGCAAATTTTCTTTCAAGGTTTTGATATGCACCTTATGATTCAAAAGCTTCTTTTCTGATTCAAAGCTACTTTCTGATGCCCTCTGTCCCTCAGCAGTCATAGCAGCAACATTATTGACACAAGCTGCATTCAGTACATTACGGATCATTAATTCTGGTGATTACTGTTTCAAATACAGGCACAATGAGGTTTCCTAACAAGGGAATAAAGTGTCATTATTATGTACCCAGACACATTTATTTTAAATTCATTTAAACTGTGGTGACAAAGCTTGAAAATTAGAAAAATCTAAATAAAATTTGCCATATGATCCTTGCTTATATTTTTAAATATTTTTAATAAAATTTTGAAATATTTTTATGTTTGTTAAAATCACAGAATATTCAATCATTTAAGAATAAGCAAATTGCAGCTATATATGAGTTTATTTAGATTTAGGGGATTATTTACTAATGTCTAGTCTGGCTTGATGCTGCAAAAAGCTGAATCTGAAAATCTGCCATCTCCGATCTGCTGAGGTTGTATATAAGTCAACAGGAGAGGTTCCTATCCTATTTGGACGTTTCTGTGGTCTCCGCTGGAATTAGCCCAAACTTTTCAGACTTCTCTGGCAAAAATCCAATAAATCATACGATTTATGAAAAACCTCAGAAGAAAAGCAAACGATTCAGGGTTTTGCTCAATTTTATCAAGTTTTCCCCCTATCAAATTCAGTTCTGCTTTTTTAATCATAAATAAGGTCCAATCCTGGTTTCTAGTTTGGTCTGACTTTTTTATTTAAATAATCCAAAAAATTCTGATTTTAGTAAATAACCTTCTACATGACAACATTAATAAAAATGAATGCAATATGTATTACCTAGACACTTTTATAAAATTACATTTAAGTACTGTATGACAGAAGCTGATGCAAATCTTTTTCCTAATCTGGGCTTAAAATGAGTTTGGTGATGGCCTGATTCATGTACAGTATGAATGACCAAATGTATGTTTTTTTTATCTTATCTTGATTTTTACCAGATATTGATTTCTGAATCTTGGTGACTTAGGGGCACATTTACTAAGGGTCGGATTTCAAAGTGGTAAAACTTCGAAATTCGACCATCGAATAGAAAATCGATAGTTTAAGGGTTTTTTGAGTGAATTTAGCCTTTTCCGATCAAATTCAAATCGTTTGATTGAACATAGAAATCACTCGAACCGAACGATTTAATTGATCGAACGATTTTCAAAAAAGAAAAACTTTGACTTCTAAAAACATAGCCAAATACTGGCTATGGGTTCTAGGAGGTCCCCATAGGCTAACATAGCAATTCGGCAGGTTTAAGGTGGCGAGTGTTGAAGTCGAAGTTTTTTAAAAAGACGGTACTTCGAATTTCGAATGGTCGAATATTCAAAGTTTTTTCAATTCTGGCCTATTCGATGGTCGAAGTACCCAAAAATTACTTCGAAAATTCAAAGTTTTTGAATTCGAAAATTCACTTTTGAATTCACTTTGACCCTTAGTAAATGTGCCCCTTAATATGCATCAAGTCACTTTTCAATTTAACCAAACTCCATATTAATTATGGGGATTTATATGAATGAGAATGAAGATGCACATCATATAATGGCAATTTCCTTCATCTCACACTATAAACCCCCATGACATCAAACTATTGTTCAGTCTACAGTTCTGTACTGGAGGACCTTCTGAACTAAGAAGCCTCAGTTATGGGCTTCTTTTGATCACTGTATAAAGACTTCATATTAAGGGGGGTTATTTATTAAAGTCCAAATAGTAAAATTTCAAAAAAATTTAGCTAGAAAACTGACATTTTTGTCCTGGAAAAACTAGAATTATGAGATTTATTGTACCCCAATGCTGTAAAAAGCCCAAATCTGAAAATTCCCTGGCTCTGTCAAGGTCCTGTATAAGTCAATGGGAGAGGCACGTATCCCAAATTGAAGTTATCAAGGTTTTCAGGCAAAAACTCAAAGAAATCAAACGATTTGGGAAAAAAGACAGAAACATTTGAGCAATTCTGTTTTTCTCTCGATTTTATGGAGTTTTTCTGTGATTGGATTAATTCAGGTTATTTTATAAATAAGGTCTAATCGAGCATGGCAGTTTGGTTGTGTTTTTTTCTTTTTAATAAAATATTAGACAAATTCAGATTTTAGTAAATAACCCCCTTACTCTTGGTTTGATATCTATTCAGCTAAACGTTTCACCATAGAGTTAGCTACCATAACTAGTGATGGACGAATAAATTCGCCTGGCATGCATTTGCAGCAAATTTCTGTGTTATGCTGCAGGCGAATACATTTGCCAGCATCAAAAATGTTGGACTTGCATCTGAAAAGTTGTTCACGTCAAAACCAACGCACGTCAACACTATTCGATCGCCCCTGTACTTTAACGCCGGTGTCAAAATTTACATCAGTATCAAAATTGACACCAGCGTCAATTTTTGAGTTTCGATAATTTTTTGGGAGAAATTCGCCCATCACTAACCATATCACCTACCATATATGGAAGTAGTTTGTTTACAATTTTATGTTGTGAACCTTGCTTCGCTCTATTATCTGTCCCTAAAAATATCTTCATTTCTAAAATTAAACTATTTTTCTTCTAGGTACATATACTGTATTTTGTGTTTGAGTGGATTAAAAGTGTTAAGTTTGTCTGGTCATGGTAACTTGTTTTTTCACTCGGCTATGAAAAGTTCTGGTTTAAAATAAACCCACTTTGGCCTCTTTGTCATAATTTTTCCACCTTCCTTATATTTTTAACAGAATTACAGCTGTCTGAGTGATTACACATTTTTAGTTATAAATTCAAGTCTATTATCAGTTTGGTTTTCCTATTTCTATTTCTATTATTGACCACAAAATGCTGTAGTAAATTATTTCCATTTTAGCATAGTTCTTATTAGAAAGTGCTTTATTTATGTCCATGTTCTGTTTTGAATTTTTAGTTGTTAGTTAAAAGGCTTAGAACTTCAGCCCCAGACAATGTATAGAATTCGTTTTGGGAAGCAAATGCCCAACGTAACTTGTATTGGGACAATACATGATAACTTATAATAACAATACTTAGGGGCCAATTCACTAAATTCGAGTGAAGGATTCAAAGTAAAAAAACGTCAAATTTCGAAGGTTTTTTTGGGTTACTTCGACCATCGAATGGGCTACTTCGACCTTCGACTACAACTTCGAATTGAAGGATTCAAAGTAAAAATCGTTCGACTGTTCGACCATTCGATAGTCGAAGTACTGTCTCTTTAAAAAAAACTTAGACCCCCTAGTTTGGCAGATAAAAGCTACCAAAGTCAATGTTAGCCTATGGGGAAGGTCCCCATAGGCTTGCCTAACTTTTTTTGATCGAAGGATATTCCTTTGATCGTTGGATTAAAATCCTTTGAAACGTTCGATTCGAAGGATTTTATCGTTCGATCGAAGGAATTATCCTTCGATCGTTCGATCTAATTTTCTGCCGCTAAATCCTTCGATATTCGAAGTCGAAGGATTTCAATTCCTAGTCGAATATCGAGGGTTAATTAACCCTCGATATTCGACCCATAGTGAATCAGCCCCTAAGTAACAATACTAACAATTCTCGTAATATAGGGGCTGCAGGCAGAGCAGGGGTTAAAAAAACAACTTAAATTAGAAGATAAATCCAGGTATGGGATCTGTTATCTGGAAACCCATTAGCCAGAAAGTTCCGAATTATGGAATGAACATCTCCCTAAGTGGCAAAAATTTGCCAGCGACGGGTTCGCAGGCAGCACAACACTTCGCCAGACGAAAATTCGCTCAGACAGCGCTAATTCACTAACATGCAAAGTCGTGTCCAGGGCGCTAAATGCTGGCGAAGTTGCACTAGTGTTAATTCAGCAAACAGAGCGAAGTTGCGCTAGTGTTGGCTAATTTGCATATGGCGGAAAGTTGAAGTCGAATGGAAGTATATGTTGCAGCAAATACATTACATTACACAAGCCCAGGGAAGCTTCATAAAAGAAAATAGAGTTGTTATAATGCCCTACACATGAGCCCACTGTATAGATTATAGTCCATATGTTAGGAAATGCAGGAGGGAAGCCGGTACCCCCAAAAAATGTATGTATATTTTGCAGCCTATCACCCTGAAAAAAGGAAAAGACATCAGCGTTTTTTGGGACTTAGAAAAATTTTCAACTAAATTATGAGGAAGTCCTAACTACTCTATTGCACTTCGCCTGGTCTGAGGTGGCGAAGGCAAGTCTGGTGCAAGAGGTAACATTTAGGGGCAGATTTACATAGGGTCGACTATCGAGGGTTAATTAACCCTCGATATTCGACTGCCGAATGTAAATCCTTTGACTTCGAATATCGAAGTCAAAGGATTTACCGCAAATAGTTCGATCGAACGAAAAATCGTTTGATCGAATGATTAAATCCTTCAAATTGTTCGATTAGAAGGATTTTAATCCATCAAGCGAACAATTTTTCTTCGACCAAAAAAACATTGGACCTTCCCCATAGGCTAACATTGAACTTTGGTATTTTTTAGGTGGCAAAGTAGGGGTTTAAAGAGACAGTACTTCGACTATCAAATAGTCGAATAGTCGACCGATTTTTAGTTCGAATTGTTCGATTTGAAGTCAAATTCGTAGTCGAAGGTTGAAGTAGCCAATTCGATGGTCGAAGTAGCCAAAAAAACATTCGAAATTCGAAGTTTTTTTTTATTCTATTCCTTTACTCGAGCTAAGTAAATGGGCCCCTTAGTAAAATTTAGTAACATTTAGTAAAAAAAAATTTCGCCAGCATTAGTCACTTTGCCATTTAGTAAATTTGCCCCATAGACTCCATTATATCAAATAATCTATATTTTAAAAAAGGATTCCCTTTTTCTCTGTAAAAATAAAACAGTACCTTGTACTTGATCCAAACTAAGATATAATTAATCCTTATTGAAAGCAATACCAGCCTATTGGGTTTATTTAATATTTAAAGGATTTTCTAGTAGACTTAAGGTATAAAGATTCAAATTACGGAAAAATCCATTATCCGGAAAACCCAGGTCCCAAGCATTCTGAGTAACAGGTCCCATACCTGTATATTATAGGTGATAACCGTATTTGTTATTGCATACTGACCTTTTATAGACCTTGTCTAAAGCCTTCCAAGCATTTAAGTAAGACAAAATGACACACATACCCTCCTACAGAGAAGCATAAACACACATTTATAAAATTCTTTACAATCTATAGATGAGACCCATGGTTTAAGAGCTTAATGCTTAATTTTCTTTGTAAAGCTATGCAAAACCCTGAACGTGCGCAATATGCATGTAAGGTGCAATTAAATTGTACAAGAGATGATCAAATCGCACTTTGTCCATCCCGTGAGACGCCTGCCTCCATTTCTCATTTAGTTCTTTCTTTCATTACTCTGACAACTGAAAGACGCATAGTAATTGTTCACATGCCTGAATGATACATGAACAAGGTATTTTAATGTGAGCAGAAGCTGGAGCCTAATGAAAAAAGCAGCAGGATAAAAATGAGGCAAGATTTATATAGAAAACACGCTTCTAATGGGGTCAGATCTATAAAGATAACAAATGGGATATATTTTGCTACTGAACAATAAATCAGGCAGATATATGTAGACCCTGAAATGGCATTTTTCTATGTTTAGGAATGTGGCATAAAGATCAAATGGTAAATATTATGTGTCTAACCTTCTTCCAGTGGACACAGCTGGGTGCAGCTGAAAATTGCTTCAAACATTGGAACAAAACTGTAAATCAGAGGATATAAATATTCCAACGCTAATGACATGTATCAAATATCACAGCTTGTATACTGTATTTTACTTGGCTTTCTAGTGCTAACCATTTCAGCCGGCTACTGCTGAGACAGTCAGGCTGAAGACGATAATGAGTTCAGATCGCTAACGTTTACAATGATATAAATATTGTTTATTAAAACAAAAGTTCTACCAGCATAACCCTTATTGTGGTTATACTGTACTTGCAGGGACCTATAGGATCTATTAGGCTCCTATAGAGTTAATCCCCTATCTTCCTTAAGTTCTCTTATCCCTTGTTATTGGGCCAAGCCCTTTATACTGGTTAAGTGTAACATCTGCACCTATTGGACAAAGAGTGTAATGACACTCCCCTGCCACACTGCTATATAGTGCTGTGCAGGGAGTGGCCTCTACCTCTTTGGCTCCTGGTGTCTGTGCTGCTGGGTGTTTCCCATTGAGCTTGGGATTAGGGATGTAGCGAACTGTTCGCGCGAACTTCGACTGTTCGCGTCCGCCGCAAGTTCGCGAACGTCGCGCGACGTTCGCCAATAGGCGTTCGCGTCAAAATCATTCGACCATTCGACCGCTAAAATCGAACGATTTTCGTTCGAATCGAACGATTTTCGTTCGAATCGAACGATCGAAGCCATTGGATTGAATGAAATCATTCGATCCAATGGCTTCGATCGTTCGATTCGAACGAAAATCGTTCGATCGAACGATTAAAATCCTTCGATCGTTCGAACTGAACGATTTTCGGATGTTCAAAGTTCGCGAACTGTTCGCGAACTGTTCGCATTTTTTGCCAGTGTTCGCGAACGGCGTTCGCGAACACATTGTCGGCGGTTCGCTACATCCCTACTTGGGATCACCAAGGCCCCAGTAAGCCATTTACCCCAAAGGGACCTGTACCTTTGGTGCTGAAGTCGGGAACCAGGCACTCCCGTGAAGAGGATTAGTTATCATTAGGGCAGATTCTGTTATAGTCTCTCTAGGAGAGAGAGATAGCCAGATTTATGTAGTATGAGCAGTTGTGTGCTCCATCAAGGAGAATAGCAGGGAAAAGCCTCCCAAAGGCTTCTAAGGTTGCCTTTAGTGTAGGGAACTCAGTGATAGGGAATTCAGTTTAGCAGAGCACTGCCTGACCCCTACTTGATCGATCCTGTTTCACATTGGTCACTGGTCTTTGAGAGTGAGATACTCCTACTAATTCCTACTATTTGACTGGAGGAGTGACACCTGTACATGCTGCATTATCATCATGCTATCCTTTCTCCTCTGTGATGTGCTAACTCCTGCTACAGCTCCTGTGTGAGTAAACCTGTGGTCAATTGCCTTTGCATATTTGTGTGCCAATAAACCATCTCACTTGTTTCACTAAGAACATCTAAAAACCTCCTGGCTTCCAATTAATCTATCTTTAACACTAATTAGCCTGTGGGTTGTAGTTTTACACCATCTTAAAGGGGAAGCTTCCATTTAACGAAGGCTCCGCCCTGAGTGTAGTTTCACAGTGTAACCCATGCTCATACACTAGCTGGACACTCTTAACCCCCTAATTGGCAGAATAGGTCAATAACGCGTTACATACTTTTTTATGTGTGGTGAAGGTTGACTTAACAGCTTAATTTCCCTATATTAAAATAGCATTTAGAAGACAAAGCACTAAGTAGTGCAGTGTAGGATCTGGTGAAAGCTCCTATATGCAGAAACATCTGACTGCATGCTCTTCAACGTGAGACTACCTCCAGCAGTTTATTTGTGCTATTTAACCTAAAGTGATTGTGTCTGAATTACCTGGAATCCCATAACCTTCCAATTACCTCTGGGTGTTCTCTTGTAACCTTGTCATCTCAGGAGTAAATACATAGAATACAACATAGGGGCAAATACACTAAAGGGCGAATTTTCGCCTGCAAAGGCTTTGTCACACTTTGTGAATTAGTTACCACTACGTTAATTCACTAATATTTGAAGTTGCATCTCGCCAGCTGAAGTCGGCTGAAGGTTCACAAGCGTGAATTCATTAGAGTGAGCATTTCATAGCAAACTATCACTAATGTTTGTTTCTGTCTAGTGAAACTTCATAAGTACTCTTACACATCGATCAATTTGAATAGGGCACGTACATATAGGTCATATATATAACTTTATTAGTAGTGATGGGCGAATTTATTCGCCAGGCGCAAATTTGCGACGAATTTGCGCGATTCGCCGCCAGCGAATAAATTTGTGAAACGCCCGTGAAAATTTGCGCCAAAAATTCGCTGGCGTCAAAAACAAATTCTGAAAAAACAGACGCCGGCGTCAAAAACGAGACAAGGCGATGTTTCGCTAATTTTTCGCCGTTTTTCGGCGCAAATTTGTCCATCACTATTTATTAGAGATGTTGGTGCAAATGCTTGAAGTGGCCACTTATTATTACAAATGTCCAAGGAAGCAAAATAAAGACAAAAGAGATCCTCTAATGCCCTAGACATGAGACCACCCTAAAACAAATGTGGCATGCCCTTAAAATAGTTAAAAACATGTATTAGTTACACATTGTACACATAATCCCACTTTGAAATATGAAAAAAAGCTTTTTTTTATTTTTATGACTTTTCAGCATACAGGATATGATGTCACTGGCATAAGATTGAGCAGTACGTAGTTTCATTTTATCAGTTCACCAGGTATAACCTTGCAAAGGAAACTCTGGCGAAAGCGGTAACGTAATGGAAAATTTGCATTTTAGGGAATTTGTGGAGTACCAATAGTTCACCTGAGCAAAAATTCATCTGTCAAAAGGGTGCAAAACTTTGCTAGCAATGTACTCTTCTGCTAGCGAATTATACTCTATGCCTGTTGATGTCCTGCTGATTGGATTTCTGGTGAATTTTCACTGGTGATGGCCACTTTGCCCTTTAGTAAATCTGCCCCTTGGCGTCAAGGACTGACAAATTGAAGGACTATGAATTCATATAATCAACTTGATTGTGATAGATCAATACTTAATAAGTGCATTAAACAGTTTTTAGAAATGTACAAAAATATTGGCGTCTCCATTATGTTTCTTAAAACTCAAATTGCAGTTCTTGAATAAGAAGAGCCAAAATGTAATGTCACTGATCAATCCATCAAGATCCTTTGACTAGAAAACCATTTTTCTGCCCAATGTTAAACACATAACAGTTCGCATTGTTATTCCAAGACTTTATAGGAATAATATAAAGGACCGCAACCACATGTTCAAAGTGTAAGCTGCCATGTTTTTAACCCAAAATGCAGTATTTTTTCCCACAATAACAGAGTAATTCTAGGCATTGGGTGGTGATGCGCCTGATGTAGTTAAAGCTGATAAAATGTATGGTTTGATATAACACAAGCAGGTTATAAATGACTCCTAGGGGCAGATTTATCAAAGGTCGAATTTCGAAGTAGAAAAAGCTTAGAGGTTCGACCATCGAATAGGAATACTTCGACTTCAAATATCGAAGTTTTTTTACATAGAATTTGGCCATTTGCAGTCGAAGTAAAATCGTTTGATCGATGGATAAAAATCCTTCGAATCATTCAATTTGAAGCCCCCATAGGCTAATATAGCACTTTGGCAGGTTTAATTTTGCGAAGAATTGAAATCAAAGTTTTTTTTAAAGACACAGTACTTCGATTATCAAATGGTCGAATATTCAAACTATTTTATCATCATCATCATCATCATCATCATCATTTATTTATATAGCGCTGTCAAGATACGCAGTGCTTTACTGCAGTTATAGCAAACAGGGAATAAATGGTGGATAACAGACAAGGATTACAGAGTACAATAGGGTTAGAAGAACCTAGAGATTAGAGTTTACAAACTAAAAGGTTAGGGTACATTTGAGACATTAGGATTGTATAAACACTTCATTTTTGATACAGCAATGATTAATTAAGGTACATCGAATAGGCCTCTTTAAACAGATGGGTCTTTAAGGAGCGCTTGAAAGTTTGGAAGGAAGGAGAAAGTCTGACAGCTTGTGGCAGAGAGTTCCAGAGAAAAGCAGAAGCCCGAGAGTCTTGTAGACGAGAATGGGCAGAAGTGACCAGAGGAGAAGTGAGGCGAAGATCAGAAGCAGAGCGTAGGTTTCGTGAGGGAGTGTATTTGGAGATTAGAGATGAAATATAGGGAGGGGTTTCATTATTAAGGGCCTTGAATGCGAGTGTAAGTAATTTGAATTTGATTCTAGAAGAGATTGGGAGCCAGTGAAGGGACATACATATGGGAGCAAGCTAGATGAATGAGTCTAGCGGCCGCGTTTAGAACAGATTGAAGTTGTGAAAGGCGACTTGTTGGAATACCTGTGAGGAGTAAGTTGCAGTAATCAAGGCGGGAGATGATGAGAGACTGAATCAGTGTTTTAGTTGATTCTGAACTGAGATAGGGTCGTATTCGAGCAATGTTGCGCAGTTGAATACGGCAAGATTTTGCAAGTGTTTGAATGTGTGGTGAAAAAGACAGATGAGAGTCTAATATGACTTCTAGGCAGTGTGCCTGTGTGGTGGAATGAAAGGTGGTGTTGTTTACGGTGAGTGATATCTGAGGGACAGGGGAAGATCTTGGAGGAAATATAATGAGTTCTGTTTTAGAAAGGTTCAGTTTCAGGTGGTGCTGTGAAATCCAGGAGGAGACAGCAGAGAGACAGTCTGTGACTTGGGAAAGGAAAGAATTAGAAAGATCAGGAGTAGACAAGTAGAGTTGGGTGTCATCAGCATAAAGGTGATACTGAAGTCCAAATGACTGAATGAGTTTTCCTAGTATAGAGCGAGAACAGCAGGGGGCCAAGAACAGAGCCTTGTGGAACTCCAACAGAGTGGAAAAGTAGTAGAAGTAGAGTTAGAGAAGGAAAATTTAAAGGAATGGTCAGACAGATAAGATGTAAACCATGAAAGAGCAGTGTCCCGAATGCCACACATTTTACTTCAAATCTAATTCGAAGTCATAGTATCCTATTCGATGGTCGAAGTATCCAAAAAATTATTTTGAATTTCAATTTTTTTTTACTTAGAAAATTCCCTCGAATTCACTTTGACCCTTGATAAAACTGCCCCTAATGAGTCCAAAAATATGCTCATTTACTATTAACCAGGAAACAAATGCAAAAGCACTAAATACTAATGCACAAAGCACTTGTGTCTGGGACAACGACAATACTCTGCTTGTTTCACAATCCATTTTGAGGTGCAGAGTGCAGTACTGTCAAGTTCAAAGAAGCTCTGTACTTAACACATTCCACACGTAACACTAAGTAAGGGCTTTCCTACACTTTGTGCCCCTGGAAGTCTCCAGCCTCAATAACTAAATGAAGCACTAGATAGATTGCCCACACACCTGCCACCCACTTCTATCTTTGAATGCAGTGGTTCTTCTCATGTGATGTATGGGACAACATGCAACATTCAAAAATAGGGTGGCACACCCTACATTTTGCACTTTACAGTTATTTCTATGTCTTTTTACAAGTCTTTCACCTTATGGTCCAAATATTAACCCATTTTGTTGGTAATATGAATATAATGAATTCTCTCACATACCTGTAGGCAGTGATTGACTTAATTATACTGATAAAAACTGAACTTTATTCCTTTGTGTGTTTGAGTTAAACATTTTATTATAAAATGTATGAGACATTTTACTTTGGCCAGCATTATATTTTCCTCGGGTTATTATTTGGTCTTAAACATATTGAGGGGACCATACTGTGTTCTGTCTTATATCTGTAGTCAGATGCTTTTGTTGATGTCCTAAATGCTTGACAAGATAGTCAACTCATTCTTATTCTTATTTTAATTTCATTCATTGTTATAATTAAAGCACCTAATAACATTTTAAGTCATTAAAATGTATTCATTCTCTTTCATTTCTTTTACAGGAATTTTTTACAGGGCTTTAGCTCCTCCACAATTTTATTTTAATGTCTCTGCATATTAGAGCAGCCTAGAACCTACCAACATAGAAGAAGACTTTAATAAAAGTTACCTTTCAGATAAAAAAACACTTTATTTAGGGGCAGATTTATCAAGGGTCCAATTTCAAGTTCATGGGAGATTATAAAAACACCCATAAACTCCCACGAACACAAAATTCTAGAAAAAAAAAAGACCAATCAAAATTTTTCCAAAAAAAGAAAAAATCACATTTTTCAAATTCAGGTGAATGGGATTGATCTCCAAACTTGAATCGAATTCAAATCAAACTCAATTCAAAGATTTCAGTATTTTTCTCCAAACAACTCCAAATTGATTCCAGGAGATCCCCCATAGGCTACAATTCACCAGTTTTAACGTGGCAAATAGTGAAATTTGAATCCTTAAAGGGCTAGTACATTATAAATTTAAAAATTTTCAAAATTACACTAAAATAAAATTTGAATTCGAAATTTGAATTTTCAATTCAACCCTTGATAAATCTGCCCCTAAATATGTGCCTTTTGTATAGTTACTGAAGAATGAGGTTTAGAAGCAATTTTAGCCTTTAATTTGAAAATGTCTATATTTTACATCCTTTACATAGAAATTTCACACTGATATCCTATTTTTAGAATGGAGCAAACGAAGCATTTATGAAGTCACAACTTGACCCATGTCCTAGAACTACTGCATACCCTAGAAGTAGCAAGCTATACTGCACATGCATGTTTCCAATCAGCTGTTACTTAGTTTATATGTAATACTGTACTATAAGTCTGTGTGGAAAAGTACAGGGGAAGGGCAAAGCTGTAATATTGATCCAGTAACCAAAACATGGAGGTCACTGGCTAGCTTTGACCAACCACTGCCAGTTGGACTACACTGATTTAAGGAATTGCTAAACTTCTGTTTTGTTTTACATTAGATATTCAAATAATTATCTGCCCTCTGATTTCTCTATATCATGTTCATTACAACCACACTATTTAATTCTTTCAAAGCCTTGTATGTCATCACAATAAACATAATGGAAAGCCATTGTTTTTTCATTGATGGGATTTATGTCTTTTTATTTTATTTATTATATAACTATTTATTCCTTCAGTTACAAAAAGGTACTAATGCTTATATATACACTCTTAGAATCCAAGATTCAATTCAGGATTTGATCAAATTCCAACACAGCTACATCTTTATGGTTGTGATATAATTGAATTGAACATTAAAATTTGACATTACATTTTTTCCATGATTTCAGAAAATCGCAGCATAAACAACACAATCTCCAATTTTTTTCAAATCTGAGCTTTCCAGACTTACATTTTCCAGATTAATCAATAAAATCTTAAAAATGAGAATTATACAAAAACTCAACAACTAGAAAGTAGCAAGCTTCTATAGAAGTCTATGGGGCAGATTTACTAAAGGGTGAATTGTCACCAGCAACCACTTTTCATATTTCGAAACCACTTCGCTAGGCACAAATACATTACTACTACACTAATTCACTAAAATGCAGAGTTGCATCCTGGGCGCCGAACGCTGGCGACTTTTCTCTAGTAATACTTCTTCAGTGCACGCATGTCATAGCGAAGATTCACTAGCATTCGTTTATGCCTAGTGAAAAGTCACTAGTGATCTTATGCTTAGGTCAATTTGAATAGGGCAGGTACATTAAAGTTGTATGGACTAGTGATGGGCGAATTTATTCGGCAGGAGTGAATTTGCAGCGAATTTGCACGATTCCCCGCCAGCAAATAAATTTGCGAAACACCCGCAAAAATTTCCCAGCAAAAATCGCCGGCGTAAAAAAAAAAAATTTCGCCCAGACGCTGGGGTCAAAAATGGCCACTGGTGCTGTTTCGTGAATTTTTCACTGTTTTGCGAATTTCGCACAAAATTGCCCATCACTAGTATGGACATCTTTATTAGAGATGTTGGTGCAAATGTTTAAGTGGCCACTTTTTATTACAAATGTCCAAGGAACCTTAATAAAGACAAAAGAGATCATATAGTGCCCTAGACATGAGCCGACTGTAAAATAAATGTTCCATGGCCGTCAAATGTCTGGGGAAAAATGTTAACAAAAAAAGTTTGTTAGGACTTCTGCAGGCAATGCCGTTCAAAAAAAGGAAAAGTCTAAAGCATTTTTTGAACTTTAATGCATTTTCGGCACACAAGATATGATGTAAGTGACGTAAGATTGAGAAAGATCTAGCTTCATTTTTGCATTTGTGCGAAGTCAACTCTGGTGAAAGAGGTAACTTTCAATAAAATCCGTACTTTAGTGAATTTGTGAAGCAATGACCGTTCGCCTGAGCGAAAAGTCGCCTGGCGACAGAGTGAGAACAAATGCTAGCGACGGTCTCTTTCGCTAGCGAATTGTCATCTGCACCTGTTAGTGAATTGCCGATGTCCCTGCCAATGTGATTTCAGGGGAGAAGTCGCCCTTTACTAAATCTGCCCCAATGGGAAGTGATTTTTCACCATTGAACTATTTTCTCTTTTGAGCTTTTTAAGTTTTATTTCCATAACTTCACACAATCCAGTTTTTCTCATAAATATAGCATTCAAGACAAAAAATGTGAAATAAAAATAATTTTTCACCCTTTTAAATTTTGTATATGTCTTTGGACAACTGAATGTGACATATCTTTATCTACTGATAATGTTTTTCTTGCTCAAATCTGAATGTGAAAATATCTATTTGGTTTATTATTCTGACAAATTCTTTTTTAAAGAAGATATAGGATTTATTTGGCCTATTAAAAAAAATTATGGATTGAATAGATCGCTAGTCAATAAATTATTTTTTAATTTAAAAAATAATACAAAAATAGATATTAATCAAAATGAGAGAGAGAGACAACGTGATAACAGTATAACTTAAGTTTTAAGGTATCCAAATAATATTGTGAACAGTAGTATGTATTGTAAGAAGTGATTTCTTTTATGGATATTTTTTTAAAAGCAGAATATCGATAGTGGTGTAATTAATCTTAGGCTTTAAATATAACTAGCAGTAAAAATATTTTAGAAGTGGTCTAAAAAATAGATTTGCTGATTTTTAGCCATAAATCTGCTTTTCTGTATCAAACCTTGCCTTTTAAGTCTCGGCTGCCTGTCAGATGGAAATCAACAGGGGGTATCATTTCATCCTTTTGCAATGAAAAAAAGTAGTTATGTTTCCCAAATCATCTCTCCAGCTATGATATAACCCCAAGCATGTAGCCCTGGGTGCACCTTGACATATAAAAGACACAGAAGTGTCTCCAAGCTTCAAATATTTAATAGCTCACACTTCTAAAACAATATCCATTATTTCTTTGCTGGAAGAAAAATATTCACCCAAAATATTTTTTATTCCAACTGATCTAATAGTGTAATTACAGTATCAGCTTTTTACAGGATGACTCTGGCATTACAAAGGGTTGATAAAAATGCACAAAGAGGAAAAGATTGCTTTATTTTATTAGTTCAAAAATATAACTATACCTCACATTATATTTCCTTTGTTTATTAACTACAAGACTGTTATATGTTACACTGACTGTAACACTGTTCCACACCTCTTGCAACTAGTTGCTGAAGGGGTAACTAATAGCTGTAGTTTTAAAAGCAAACACAGTGCCTTCATTTGATACCTACAAACACCACACTCAGGGGCAGATTTATCAAGGGTCGAAGTGAATTCAAAGGAATTTTCAAAGTAAAAAAAATTGAAATTTTAAGTAATTGTTTGCATACTTCGACCATCGAATAGGATACTACGACTTAGACTGCGAATTCGATTCAAAGTAAAATATTCGACCATTCGATAATCAAAGTACTGCATATGGGGACCTTCTAGAGCAGTTTTATAAGTTTTTTGAAGTCAAAGAAAAATCATTTGATCCTTCGATTCGAAGGATTTAATCGTTTAATCGTAAAATTTTACTTCAACTGCAAATGGCCAAATTCGTAGACTTCGATATTCGAAGTAATTCAATTCGATGGTTGAAGTATTTTCAACTTCGAAATTCGACCCTTGATAATCTGCCCCTCAATCTAGTTTTTTTGCTAATAAGTAACTTGACGGTTAGCTTTTTCTTTCTTTCTTTCTTTATTTTTCTATGGTGGATTTAAAAAATGACAGATGGGAAAAAAGCAATAGATCAAAGAAAATGCCAATAAGATTAAGATCTTTCTTGCTTTTTCTTACATTGTGATGCCTGAACCCCAGATCTAATAATAGATCTGCCCCTTAATGTTGGGCCTAAAATAAATTATATCATAGTCATCACCCTGTTTAACAACCTGCCAACAATGGAGAATCTACATTTCCAGGTTCTATTATTTTCATATGCGAAAAGAATGCTGCATTACATTTTATTTTGTAATAATTAAGCAAATACTTGTAAATATTTTTTCCTATTTCTCTGTAATAATTAAACAATACCTTGTACTTGACAAGTAACTTAGCATTAATCTACGGGTATATTGGTAGTTAAAAATCCTATTGGCTTCATACAATGTATAATTTTTTAAGCAGACTTATGGCTATGTAAATTATATAAATTATATTGATCTCAAAACTTCCTGCATCCAATTTAGATTTTTCCCCATTTTGTATAATAGATTCTATACCTGTACCAGTTTAGTGTCTCAGCTTTGCACACTTTCAAGCTCTTGAATATCTTTTCCATGGATTGGCACCCAAAACTGTGCTGCATAGTCAAGGTCATGTCTCAATAGGCATCTGTAAAGAGGCAAAATTATTACTGGAGTTGGTGCTCTTTTATAGCATTAATAGACATTAACTGACACTGCCTATAGCTGCAATATCTGTTATCCACAGACCCCTTAGGCTAAACTTCAGTCCTCAAATACATGTAATTTATGCGTAAACCAAAATGAACCGAACCAAGGACAGACCAATAACAAATGAAATAACATATTTTTGAAAAGGGTTCATCTTCCCCTTAATTTTTAGCATGATATAGAGTGTAGTCAAGAATTAACTGTTTTTGATTTTATTGTATTTTTTTATTATTTAACTTGGAATTTAAACTTCTAGCTGTTTGCCACATTCCCTTAACCTAGAAAACAGGGATTTGTTTGAATAAAAAAAATAATAATAATAACCAAATCCAGCCAATCTATCCTTTTTCTGGTTGCCAGATTAACTGACCAGATTCTTATTAATTAAAATGAATTCTAAAATATAATTATAAATTAAAACATTTTTAATGCAAAATGTACTATGTCAATGATTAGCATCAAATGACAATCTAATTGGCTAACAATTAAATACTGAATTGATTATATCTTAGAATAATATTGTGAACAATAATATTTTTAACTTTAAAATTGTACATCTCTTCTTGGAAAGAACACAATGAAACAAAATGTTTTAAGACATTTCGTTTTTATTTTTTGTTCCCTTTCTTTTCTTGTTAGAATGTATTTTGTTAGAAATATTTATTAGCATAGCAGCAGATGAAGTTTTGAATGTTAAATAGCGCATTATGATTCTAATAAGTGTTTGCAATTAGTGCATTACCTAATGTTCTGTACTAGTTCTGATAATCTTAAAAAGCTTCCTTTCCACTTGAAAAGAACACGTTTCTGTTCCAATTACAGAGGCTGCAGCACTCCAACAGACCATTTGCATGGTTTTTGTATTTCTGCTAACTTACCTAATAACAAATACAAGTGTAGAAATGATTAGATGAAAAGGAGAAGTTATTATCCACTGACAATTACTCAGCAATATGAGGGAAGTTTTTTTTTACCTTCTGTTCTACCTGAAGTATTTGCCATGGAAGGCTACTTCAGCACAAAGATACAATGGGCACACTGTAAGGTTTCTTACAGTGTAAGGTTTCTGTGTGAAACAGACAATGACCTTATCAAAGGGTGAATATCTGGTTTTACATGTATAAAGAATGGTAGAAGAGAGGAAAAGCAAAATGGGAACCATAAAACTTGTTGTAGCGAAGATGAAGGATTTTTTTCTTCTTACATAAAGGATGAGAATGGGTAGAATATGAATTATTGCTGACTCAACGTGCCTCTCAGAACGTTAACAATTTCAATAACAGAGCGAGGGTTATTGGAAGGCTTGCTTGATTGGAGTATTGAAGCTTGTCCCTTTGCTTTAGGCTTCCTAAGCTTTAATATATATGGATATTTGAGTTTGGACAATTGAATATTATAGGTTTATCTTTTAAGATAACTCATCGTCATTAGCAAAAAACTATTCTAATTGTCAGAGGCATTGTTTGGGATCAATACACTGTCATGCTGTTTAATATGATCCTACAGTTAGGTCTATAAATATTTGGACTGAAATGAAGTGATTGTGTTAAAAAAAAAAAGGCTTTAGTTCCTCACATTTTGATGCAATCTTTTTGTTCAAACCACTGAATTAAAGCTGAAAGTCTGCAGTTCAACTGCATCATTTAAAATTCATTGTGGTAATGTACAGAACCAAAAATTAGAAAAAAGTTGTCTCTGTCCAAAGATTTATGGACCTAACTGTAAGTAATCATTCTCGCCACCTTCGTTGTAGTGCTACCTAATTTTACAATAATGGTGATATTATTCAAAACATGTCTCAAAAACAAAACATGGGCAATTGCTGGTAGCTAGTGATGGGTTGATTCTGTCCTGTTCCACCGAAAGATTCACGAAACTCTGAAAGAATTCGCGAAATGGAGAAAAATTTGCGAAATACATTAGAGGCATAGGGCTCAATTTATTTTGATGTGAGACAATTTTTATGTGCGTGACAATTTTATACGTATGCAACAGAAATTTTCTGTTCAAATGCATTAAAGTCAATGGTGTCAAAATTATTTTGACCTGCAACAATTTTAATGCACGCGTCTTTTTTTTGCAGCAAATGTTTCCACAGCTGAGTTTGGGCAGCTGTATCCCAAAACAATTTGCAGGTGGCGAAATGTGGAAATTTGCCGCAAATCTATGTCTGGCAAATAAATTCACCCATCACTGCTGGTAGCTGCCACTTTTCCAGTTTTGGTTATAAATGTGAAATAACCAGTGTTGTCTTTATAAAGACTGAAGGCCAGTTATCTGTCTAATGAAATATGTCTGATTTCATATGGACTAGACCAGAGTAAAGTTACATTAATATCTTCATTACTTTATTTAATATGCTAGGTATGCCATAATTGCCCATAATGGTGACTTATCATTAAAAGTCACTCATAAATTATTGAAACTTAATTTAATTATGGATATATCATTCTATTTCTGTCAAAGCCTTCCTTGTTCTGGCTTAAAAAAAATTATAAAGATAAGTAAAATAACAAATTGCCATACTATAATACCTCTTTTCACTGATGATTTTCCAGTAAAATGCATAAAGTATAATCAATGATTAGTAATGGGTGAATTTATTCGGCAGGCATGGATTTGTGGCAAATGTTTGCGTTTCTGATGCCCGTAACTGTTTTCATGAAACTGCGGCAAAAATTTGGCAGTGAAAAATTTGCCGCGACAAAAGAAATTGTCTCACGTCAAAATTGTAACACGCATAAAAATTGCCGCAAAATTATTTGGACGCCCATTGACTTTAAAGGGGATTTTCACATTCCAAACACCTTTTTTCAGTTCAATTGTTTTCAGATTGTTCCCCAGAAAGAAAGACTTTTTTCAATTACTTTCCATTATTTATTTTTTACTGTGTTTCCAGAATCTAAGTTTAAAGTTGAATGTTCCTGTCTGTGGTGTTTGAGTCTGTGTTGAGTCTGGCAGCTCAGTAATTCAGGTGCAGCATCTCTGTAGTATTAGCAGCTATTGTATCAATTCTAACAGCTGCCTTTAATGAAACCCAGAGATAAATGTATAAACTTAGGGACATATTTATCAAGGGTCGAATATCGAATTGAAAAAACTTCGAAATATAAATTCAAAAAGACCAACCGAAATTAAGTCTAAGTTATTTGGGTCTTATAGGTCAGTTTTCGATTGAATAGGTCCGTATTGAGCCAAATTTGAATCTTTCAAATCAAAAGAATAGCGTATTCGAATTTGATTTGAAGTTTTTCCCAAAAAAAAACTTTTCAAAGTCCACCAATTGACTCCAAATAGGTTCTAGGAGGTCCCCATCGGCTAAAACAGCAATTCAGCAGGATGGTCAAAATCAAATTTTTAAAGAGATAGTACATAGTACATAAATTTCAATATTTGAATTTTCGAATCTTTTACAAATTCCCTGGTCGAAGTACACAAAAATAGCTTGAAATTCTAATTTTTTAAATTTGAAAATTCACCTTGACCTTTGATAAATCTGCCCCTAACTGTATCAATTTAGAACAGTTTACAGGGTCGATGACCCCCCTCCATGAGCTGCTTAAGAAGCTGAAAAATTACACATAGAAAATAGAAAGTAATTGGAAAAAGTCATTATTTCTGGCGATCTATTGGAAACCAACTTGTTGTTTGAAGGTGAACAGCCCCTTTCAATGCATTTGGACAAAATAATCACATGTATAAAAATTGACTCTCGTGTAAAAATTGTTGTGCATCAAAATAATTTTGACTGCAATGCGTTTAGCGAATTTTTCGGCAAACCAAAATGGGACAGATTCGCTCATCACTATCAATGATTAATTACAAATATTAGAAATAAATGGTTTATTTAATATGCTTAATAGCATTTACTATTACTGTATGAAAAGTATGAAATATCAGTCAATATGTTATAATGATTTGTCCCAACAAACAATAAAAAAGTTTCCATCTTCATCTGCTAAAGCAGATCCGTTGTGTTTACAACTATTTTAACTATCACAGTCATGTCCAAATGCAAGAGTCCTCTGCACTCAACCCATTATCAATGTATTTAAGACATTGAGAAATGTTGTGCCTTATGCTACTAAAAAATGAAAAATAAAATGTCTCAATGCCTTAAATATATTGATAATGGGTTAAGTGCAAAGGACTCTTATATTTGTCTTTATGTATTTTGTATTAAAACTTAGTCCCTTTAAAAATGAAGCAATTGAATTCTTAATGAAAGTTGAGTGTAGGACTGGCCATACCTGGGATATCTTTGACGTAGTTGGTCAGCTTAAATATATTACAATATATGGACAAACAATCCCTGTTTTGTTTAAAGGGTAAGGTATTTTTTGGTAGCTTAAGGCACAAAATGTCTCAGTCTTAAATATATTGTTAATGGGTTCAGAGGACTTCTTGTATTTGTATATAATATATATATATATATATATATATATATATATATATATATATATATATATATATATACACACCAGCATGTAATTTACACTCCTTTCATCTAAGTTAATTGCCTGGGTGGCAGAAAAAAACTAAAAAGCATACAACATAATATAAAGCTCTCACAGGACTTGCAAAGTGAAAAAAGTAGTAATTTGTTGAACCAACATTTTGGTATCAGCAGAGACCTTGATATATTTATATATGCTGCAATAAAATGTAGATGTGAAAAAAGAATATCAGATAAAACATTAAGAAATAAATAATATAACAACACTATCAATTACCAACCTAGTATTTTAAAAGATACTGCATATGGAAGCTAGTTGATCTGTTGTGATCTTGTGGTTACACATTTTACTTGTCATGAACTTCTAGCAGAATTCAGATAATCTTCAATATCCAGACAAAGCAAACTGAACAGGTATTAATCTAGTCATAGTCCCTCCTTTTGGCTTAGTTTATAGCCTGACAGGTGGTGTATCTGCTTATCAGTCTGTAACTCTTGGCAATAGAGAGTTGTTTGCGAATGCTGAGTTGGATGCCAGCCCTGGGCATAAAAAGGATTGCACAGATTTTACATTCAGGTTTATTTAGCCCTAACTAACTCATTTTATCAGCAATTTGTACTCTCTTTGACCCGTTTTTTGGAAGTAAATGTTTTAATTGATCATAAAATAGTAGAATACTTGTCCGTGACCTCCTCCAAACTCTATAGCTATCCACCTCTTTCCCTGGTATAGGCCCTGCATTTCCAACATCAGCTGCTCTCTTTGTTCCATCAACAGCTTACAGCCCGAGCGTATGTGTACACTGTCATTTTCTAATTAATGGACCTCACCTAATGTAATGCAGCAATTTTCTTGTTGTCCACATGAAAGCTTCATTTCTGTGGGCAATTAACATAACTTGGTTTGTGCGTAATAGCCGGCAGTACTGACAGGTGCCTCACTTCACATTTAATAATGGCCGTTTTGCACAGGAAGCAATATTCATTTAAAAGATCAGAATTTGTTAAATAAAATGTAGCTTGCCTAGAGTTCCCAATGGTTTGCTTACTTATAATTGAAAAAATGCAAATGAGGACAATTAATCAGTGGACTGGCCAACTATGAAACGCTACCTACCTGAATGAATTAAACATTTACTAAGTATGGATGTGTACGCTGGAATCCATTGAGAAAACCAAAAGCTAATGGTTTATCCAGCAGGCTTCACGAGATGTATTAGGATACAGAAGGGGTCATTTTGTCTGGAGTTTACAGCTCTGGGTTATTTTGACACTAGGGAAGCACCAAATCCAGGATTCGGTTCGGAATTCGGCTGAATCCTTCTGCCTGGCTGAACCTAATCCTAATTTGCATATGCAAATTAAGGGTGGGGAGGGAAATTGCTTGACTGTTTGTCACAAAACAAGGAAGTAAAAAATGTTTTCCCCCTTCCCACCCCTAATTTGCATATGCAAATTAGTATTCGGATTCAGTTCGGTATTCAGCGAATATTTCGTGAAGGAATCGGGGGTTCAGCCAAATCCAAAATAGTGGATTTGGTGCATCACTATTTAACAGAAAACTATACCCCCCAAACAATGTAGGTCTCTATAAAAAGATATTGCATAAAACAGCTCATATGTAAAACGCTACTTCATGTAAACAAACCATTTTCATAATAATATACTTTTCTATTGGTATGTGCCATTGGGTAATCCTAAATAGAAAATTGGCATTTTAAAAAATGTGGGTCACCCCTGGGATCGTACGATTCACTGTGCACACAAACAAACTATACATGTTAGGTCACATGAGCCAATTAACAGACAGAATTGTGTTTTTTGCTTCCACACTTCTTCCTGTTACAGTTAGAGCTGCAGTATTTCTGGTCAGGTGATCTCTGAGGCAGCACACAGACCATCACAACATGGTGGCTCAAGGCAAGAGATGAAAAATGGCACAATTTACTTAAATATATATTCCAGTTTGATAAGATTCTTTAATATTCCACTTAATATGATATAAACTATCTGTTACTTTAGTATTCATTTTGGGGGTATAGTTTTCCCAAAGTACACTATTTGCTTTTTGCTTAATTATTTTTCATTTCCTTGTTTTCCAGCATCATAGCTCTGATTACGTCTCACGTGACCATATCTGTTTCATTTTTCGTAATGAACATAAGTACTGTCTTGCTTTGTTGCAGGTATCCAACAGATAGATATAGATGGATAGTTCTGCTGTAATAAGGATTAATTATATCTTAACTTGGATCAAGCACAAGCTACTGTTTTATTACTACACTGAAAAAGGAAACAATTTTTAAAAAATCAGAATTATTTCCTTACGATAGAGTCTATGGGAGATTGGCATACTGTAATTAAGAACTTTATGGATAACGGGTTTCCAGATAACAGATCCTATACCTGGTTATTCATTTAGTTGGTTATTTCTCAAAATCTGATATCGACAGATTTTTTTTTAAAATAAAAAAAGTCAGACCAAACTAGAATCCACAAAGCAACCCTGTTTATTTAATTTTATTTTTATTTAATTGGACCGAGGACAAACTTGATATTTTTTCAGGATGTTTCCCGAAAAGCTAAAATTTTTCAGATTTTTGCCCAGAAAATCCGAAATAGTCGGATTTTCAGGCTAATTCTAGCGCAGACCATAGAAACTTCCAAAAAGGATAGGGATCTCTCCCAGTGACTTATATACAATCTCGGCAAGTCTGATATGCCGGATTTTCGGATTCAGGCTTTTTTCATTCTTGGGGGGATAATAATTTTTTTTCCACTACATATTCAGGTTTTATAGTTAAAAAACTAGAATTTTTCAAGTTTTTGCCATTCGGACTTTAATAAATAACCCCCTTAACATTTCTATTTCAAAAATACCAATAAAACACAAATATAAAGGCATGGTGACCCTTTATTGAGACAAGTGTCAGTTTAAGAAAATACAGATTAGAGAAACACTTTATTCTCTGACTACATGTATGTTACTACAGAAGATCCCACAAAAGTTATGAATTCTTGGCTACTCTTTGGTATTCAGATAGTAGCTCTTTAAAGGGGTTTTTCACCTTTGAGTTAACTTTTACGGGCATATTTATCAAGGGTCGAATTTCGAATTGAAAAACCTGTGAAATTCGAATTGGAAAAGACCAACAGAAATTAAGTCAAAGTTTTTGTCGAAATAGATCAGTTTTCAATTGAATAGGTCCGTATTCGGCCAAATGTCGAGTTGTAAAAATCGAAGGAATAGTGCATTCGATCGAATTTGATTCAAAGTTTTTCTCCAAAAAAACCTTTGATTTTTCATAGTCCACCAATTAACTCAAAATAGGTTCTAGGAGGTCCCCCATAGACAGCAATTTGGCAGGTTTTAGAAGGTGAATGGTCGAAGTCGATTTTTTAAAGAGACAGTACATGATAAATTTTGATATTCAAATTTTTGATTTTTTTTTTCAAATTTGAATCGAATTTGGACTATTCCCTAGTCGGAATACACAAAAAATAGCTCGAAATCTGATTTTTTTTCATTCAAAAATTCACCTCGACCTTTGATAAATCTGCCCCTTAGTATGATGTAGAGAAGGATATTCTGAGACAAATTTATTATTTGTGGTTTTTGAGTTATTTAGCTTTTTATTCATCAGCTCTCCAGTTTACAATTTCTGGAATCCAGTTGCTATGGTCCAGATTACCCTAGCAACCGTGCATTGATTTGAATAAGAGACAAATATGAATAGGAGAGGGACTGAATAGAAAGATGAGTAATAAAAAGTAACAATAACAATGGATGTGTAGCCTTACAGAGCATTTGTTTCTTAGATGGAGTCAGTGACCCTTATTCCAGAAATCAGCACTCCACTCAGTGCCTATGAAGGTGGAAGTAATCTGCTCCACAACATCTTTTGCAAGGGGTCAGACTTACCTTACCTTGGACCAGATTCAGTTCAGTGAGAAAAAGGTTTATTTTGTGAAAACGCATGAATGAGATTCAATTAGAGATGCAATTCAATTCGGTGTCAAGTGAAATTTATGGGAAAAAACTGAAACTGAATTAGGAGAAGTTTTTTCACCTCAAAATGAATCTCGTCCACGAGTTTTCACGTGATAAACCGTTTTTTTTCAAACTTTTTCTCACTGAATTGAATCTGGCAAGGTAGACCTCCCTCCTCCCCCCCAGGCTAACTACCCCCCCCCCGGGGAAATGCCCCATACTCCATACTTACCCCTCGGCACGGATTCTTCCAGCAAAGTTCAGCGTTTCCATCTTCCGTGTCCTCTGGAAGCTGACTGGGAGTTCTGTATTTCTGCACATGCGAAAATGGAGCAGTTTGCCAGTATGCGGGAATTACACGGAAATTGCCGATCTCCCAGTTAGCTTACTAAGGAGCCGGAAGATGGACATGTGGAACTTCGCTGGAAGAATCTGCACCAAGGGGTAAGTATGGAGTATGGGGCATTTCCCCGGGGGGGGGGGGTAGTTAGCCTGGGGGGAGGAGGGAGGTCTATCTGGGGTAGGGTTTTTTCCCCACAGGTTGATTTCTCCATTAAATGGCTTTGGTCTTTAGAACAGGATTTAATCTAAGGGCTCTTACACATGACCGTTCCGACCTGCGCTCCCCTGCGTTCCGTTTTTTGGCGTTCAGCCGCAGGGGAGCGCAGGAATAGACGCAAGTAATTATTTGAAATGGGGCTGTACTCACTCAGGCGCGTGTAGGCGCCGAACGCAGGAAAAATACAGCATGTTGCGTCTGAACCTGCGTTCGGCGCCTACACACGCCTGAGTGAGTACAGCCCCATTTCAAATAATTACTTGCGTCTATTCCTGCGCTCCCCTGCGGCTGAACGCCAAAAAACGGAACGCAGGGGAGCGCAGGTCGGAACGGTCATGTGTAAGAGCCCTTAAGGAGCGGTTGCTTCTTGCGGGTAATTGTTTGGGAACCTGTAACGATTGTGCAAATGTGCCGATTTACATGTTGCAGAAAATAAAATAAAAGGCTGCAGCCCCACTGTGAAATGTTGTCGTTAGAATCGAACCGGCTCGTCACGTGTTGCACTAGTGACTTCAGCTGCTCAGATATTACGTCTGTTTCACGGATTGTCAAATTGTGAAGTGAACCTTGTGAGAATGGCAGTTTTAATGAATCTTCCCGGAGTGCGGTGCATAAAGCATGGAGAGCTGGAGAGAGAGAGGATCATACTTGTCTCTGTGCATTCACTTGTGTCTGAGCAGGACGTCTTATTACTTAAAGCTTGTTTTCATATCAGCTCTTTGGGATAAAAGGATAAATGCAGTCAGGGCTAATTATAATTAAAAGGGCTTACCACAACTGCAACAACAAGCAGGATTTCACCTATATCATAGCTGTATTCTTAGGTGCCGAACGCAGGTTGAGACGCAACATGCTGCATTTTTCCTGCGTTCGGCGCCTACATGCGCCTGTGTGAGTACAGCCCCATTTGAAAAAATTAAATGCGTCTATTCCTGCGCTCCCCTGCGGCTGAACGCCGAAAAACGGAACGCAGGGGAGCGCAGGTAAAAATGCTCATGAGTAAGAGCCCTTAGTGATGGGTAAATTTATTGGGCAGTTTTCCCACCAGGGAATATATTCGGGAATTTGCAGTGAAAATCCGCCGGCATCAAAGTGTAGTTCTACCCTTAAAGTCCCGTTTTTCGTGGGACAGTCCAGATTTTGACAGCTCAACCCACAGTCCCGGGTTGTGACTGAAATGTCCCAACTTTCTCTTTGATCTCCTGCACCATACAGCCAGAATAAGATACAACGTTTCTAACCTAATTGGCTTTTGGCAGAGAGTCCAGAGTATGTGGCAGGTGCACTCAGATACTTTTGTAACAATTTAAGATAAGCAAAGAAACAATTGTAACAATTTTAGATAAGCAAAGAAACAATTGTAACAATTTAAGATAAGAAAATAAACAATTGTAACAATTTAAGATAAGCAAAAAAACAATTGTAACAATTTAAGATAAGCAAAGAAACAATTGTAACAATTTAAGATAAGCATATATCTTGGGGAAACTGTGACTTGCAGCTTAAAGGGCAATTCACCTTCATTAGCAAAACTGTAATGACACATAAAAACCACAGAAATGTGTGTGTGTTTTGTAAAATGAACATGGTAATTAGGGGTCGTGACCAGCTTTCAATGGGGGTCACTGACCCCCTCTAACAAACAAATACTCTGTAAGGTTACAAATGTATTTTTATGACTCATCTTTCTATTCAGGCCTCTCCTATTCATAGCCCAGTCTCCTATACAAATTAGTGCATGGTTGCTAGCGTAATTTGAACCCTAGCAACCACATTGTGGAAACTGCTGCTGACTGAAAAGGTAAATAACTAAAAAAACTAATAATAAATGGAAACCAATTGCAAATTGTCTCAGAATATCATTCTTTAGATCATACTAAAATTTAATTTAAAGGTAAACACCTATTTTAAGGGCTCTTACACGGGCGGTTTTGCCTGCGCTCCCCTGCATTGCAATTTCCTCCGTTCAGCCGCAGGGGAGCGCAGGAGTAGATGCACTCAATTATAGTCAAGGGGGCTGTACTCGCACAGATACCGAACATAGGTAAAATGCAACATGCTACATCCCACCTGTGTTTGGCACGTACATGGCACTTACATGCGCCTGCGGCTGAACGGAGGAAATCGCAACACAGGGGAGCGCCGGCAAAACCGCCCGTGTGTAACACCCCTTAGTCTACTAAAACTTTTTTGAAACATTAAATACACCCAATAGGATTGCTTTGCCTTCAATAAGAATTAATTATGACTTAATTGGAAGCAACAAGGTCCTGTTTTATTAATACAGAGAAAAGGGAAATCTTTGAATTATTTGATTATCATGGAGTCTGTGGGAGACGGCCTTCCCGTAAATTGGAGCTTTCTGGATAATGGATCCCATACCTGTACTAATTGGGAACATTAAATAAGGTCTCAATTTGGGGATACAGGATCATTACCACCCCAATGGAATGGGATTAGTTGACATAATCGGGCAGTGGCTTTCATACAGCTAAATTGAATGCTAGAAATTAGATTTTTAATTAGTCATACAGTGTGTTCACTTTTTTTTTGTGTCCAGTCTTGTGTCCACTTCATGGACGATTTCCGCACACTCCGACACGCTGCGCAAAAATGCAGGTGTCATGCTGGATGCGACAGAAATAAGGTAAGTAATGGAAATGTTGGATGAAGTCGCAGCATTGATCCGACACGACACAACTTGGCCAAATTCGAATCGTTTCGCCAAAAATTCACGGCTGGCAAAATGTTGTGGCACAATTAAAGTCTATGGGTGTCAAAAAATGTTGGTGCTGCAATTTTTTTTTTCACAAGCGTCTTTTTTTTTTTCATTTAAGTGGCAAAACAAGGTGAAACAATTTGCCCATCCCTATTGTCAGATGCAGACGCTGGACGCTGCGTCTGCATCCGACAGTCGTGTCGCGTTGGATCAACGCTGCAACTCCACCCAACAATTCACTTACCTTATTTCCATTGCATCTGATTTGACGCCTGCGCTTTTTGCGCAGCACATCGGATCGCTCGGGAATCGTCCATGAAGTCCTACCCTTAAAGGGGGGTGGGTAGTGACCCTATCATATATGTATGGCTACATTATTGTCGATGCCAATTTTTTTGATATCTGAAAAGCACAGTAGTAAGAAATTCTATTTGTGACGAGTACAGTTAACAGTCAGTTCATGCATTTGTATTTCTATCCATCAAACACTTCAAACCATTTATTTAAACATTAAACAGCTTGTCAATTAAGACACACAAAGAAAAAAAAAAAAACACATAGTAAATTGGAGTGATGAGCCAGCCAGTACATATTTTCCCTTTCTTTGTGTACTCATTGATTGATCAATTGGTTTTAACAGTGTTTTTAATTGTCTTTTTGTGTGTCTTTTAATTGACAAGCCCATTTAAATGCCTCATTCAGCTGCAGCAATTAGCTCTAATGGAGTGAGTTGGGTACCACGAAACCTAGCAGATTCTTTTTGGTGTGCACTAGATTTTCTTTTTGAATTGGAAAAATAATGATCATTTTGTTTTTTGTTTTTTAATATTTCCTTATCAGGTGCACACTTACTTGACTTTTCAGGCTTAATGTATCCAGCACGTCAGTGAGGTTTTCATTAGTTAGAGGCTTTTTTTCTAACTCCCTGGGGTTAGTGGCTTGTCCAGTAGTCTAACTTAGTGCTGCCTATTAATATTTCTTTGTTACTGTCTCATTCCATGTGTTACTGACTGACCCTCCCCCATGTATTACTGATTGACCCCCCAATGTGTTACTAACTAACCCCCCAAATTTGTTACTAGCTGATCACCCCAATGTGTTACTGACTGACCCCCCCCAATGTGTTACTGACTGCTCCTCCCCTGTTGTACTCAATAACCCCCTATAATATTGAACAATCCCTTAGGGATTGACTTCAATGCATTTGGAGATTTTTTTGCCTTTTCGCAAATTTTTGTTGAAAAAAACAGGTCAGATTTAGTTATAGGCGAAATTCTCCCGTTTCTGTTCGCAGAAAAATTCACGAATTTTGCGAATATGGCCAAATTCTCGTGGAAATTTGCGAATTTGTTCGCCGGCAGCTGAACTCAGAAATTCATCACAAATTCATGCCAGGCAAATTTATTCGCCCATCACCAGGGATGGGCGAATTTGACCCGTTTCGTTTCGCCAAAAATTCGCCACCGGCGAAATGTCGCAGACGCCCATTAAAGTCTATGGGCGTCAAAAAAGATTTTTTTTTTTGACGCACGTCTCCATACAAGTCTATGGGCGTCATTTTTTCAGTGAAACGAGGCGAAAAAATTCGCCCATCTCTACCCATCACTAGTCAGATTCATCCATCACTATTGACCAGTCTCCCTATTCAACAAGCACTTATGTCCAGAGTAGGTTTGCCACCTCACCCGTAAATACCAGCTGCATAATGAAGCCACCGCCTGCATAGCTAATTAGTCATTCATTTACATGCAAACTGATTTATTTGCAGCGTTTATTGCTATACTCATACCTAATTGTAATGCTGCAAATACAGTACAACCCTTACATTTAGCCTGCTGGTCCTCCTCAAGAAACAGTTCAGTATAAAAATAAAAACTGGGTAAATAGATAGGCTGTGCAAAATAAAAAAATGTTTCTAATATAGTTAGTTAGCTAAAAATGTAATGTATAAAGGCTGGAGTGATTGGATGTCTAACATAATAGCCAGGACACTACTTCCTACTTTGCAGCTCTCTAACACTGTGTTAGTCAGCTGCTTAAAAGGGGATCACATGGGACATAAAGGGGGTTATTTATTTTTTTTTTATAACTTAAAATTTTTATTGGATAAAGATGCTTACATATCATATTTATATAAACAATACGCATTGAAAAAGAACACTGTATAACAGTTTAGCATATTTCAAAGAAAGAGATTACATACAGTAGCAAAAGGTGGAGTTATCCATTTTTCTTTTAGAAATAGGGAATCGTACATTAACTAGTGGGAGGTGGGGAATATAAGCTATTCCTTCATATCTTCCATTTAACCAACAGTCCACCGAAGGTTGCATGGCAAACTGTGTAAGGATGGGAGGGAACGGGGGGAGAAGCCAAAGAACAATCAAATCCGGGTATGACCATATATGCAAGTCAATGTCCAATTCCAACTGTCTGGGTTTGGGCCCTTGTTTCAGAAAGCCCGACTGTGTACACATCCCATTTTGACCACACTTTCTCCCATTTACATCGGCTACCCCTAATATTGGCTGTCATGTATTCCATCTCTCTCATATCCTTTACCCTATAGATAACATCCTCTATTTTTGGGGGGGAGGCCGATTTCCAAAGGGCCGTAATAGCCAGTCTGGTGGCAGTTAGAATAAAATTTGTAAGTCTTTGTTCTGCAGAGGTGTTATCTGGAAATGGCCTGCCCACCAATGTAGTATAAATGTCGAGATGGACGTTTTTAAAAAGAACATTCGTTAGTAGCTCCTCCACTTTGTGCCATAATGATGTTGATTTGGGGCATTCCCACATTATATGTTGCTGTGTTCCTCTAAGGCCACAACCTCTCCAACACAACGGGGAAGTGCCTGGAAAAATACGGCTAAGCTTAGCCGGAGTGTCGTACCAGAAGAACAATGATTTATAGATGCTTTCTTTCTGTCTGACACATGTTGCACTTCTGTTTGCATTTTCCCAAATTTCGGACCAGTCCTCCATAGGGAGTGGATCAGAAGTGATTTCCTCCCATTTTAACATATAGGGATGCTGAAATAGTCATAATATTATTGTATAATGTAGAGATCAAGGCTTTCCTAGGGAGACCTTTTAAGCATAACCTCTCAAATTGGGTTAGGGAGGGGGATGATGTGCCTTGAGGAAGGCCTTGGCTGATGAAATAAAGAATTTGTACCAATTCATACATCCTATTTGGTGGGATAGAGAACTTAGTCTGAAGTTCCTCAAGAGTTCGTTGCTTGAGGGTTAGGGGATTTAAGAGATCATAGGTTCTGGATAGGTCTTGTGCACCCCAGTAGTTTCTAAAGTGTATCGAAAGACCAGGAGGGAAGGCAGGATTTCCTAAGAAAGGGGTGACCAATGAGTGGGGATTGGCTAGACGATATTTCGCCTTGCATAGCTTCCATAGCCTTAGAGTAAATGACATTGGAGAGAGGAGTGGACCGAGCTTTCTATCCCTTGGGACCCAGAGAAGCGAGCTAGGATGTATTGGAGTGATCCATAGTGCCTCTATATATGCCCATTTACTCGTGTGACTATATGTGGTCCATCCAGGGACATGTCTTAGGTGGGACGCCTCATAGTAGGCCCTCAAGGATGGGACCGAGAGACCCCCTTGTGATTTACTAGTGGTCATAAGTGTGCCAGCTAATCTATGTCTCCATTTGCCCCATATAAACTTAAACAGAGATGTCTGAAGGTCTCTAAGAACTAAACGTGGAACCGCTATCGGGAGGGTCTCAAACAGGTACAAGAGCTTGGGGAGAATCGTCATCTTGATCACTGTTATTTGACCCAGCCATGATATAGTATATGAATTCCATTTAAGGAGGGATGCCTTGATCGTTTGTATCAATGGGGGAAAGTTGCTCTGGTACAATTGGCTATATGTTTTAGTTAGGTGAACGCCTAAATATTTTAATGAGTGAGTTTTCCATTTGTACGGAAACTTAGCTTCTAAGGCCTCTTTGATTGGTCTGGGTATGTTCAAGGGAAGCGCTTCTGTTTTATCTATATTTAATTTATATCCTGAAACTTGGCCGTACTGTACCAGAAGTTTATGTAGATTTGGTAAGGAGACAACTGGGTTCGTCAGGGTAAGGAGGATGTCATCTGCGAATAGGGAGATAACAAACTCCTGTTGTTGGATGACAGGCCCGGTTATATCCGTGTGATTTCTAATGGCCGAGGCCAGAGGTTCAATGCTCAGGGCATACAACAGTGGCGACAAGGGGCACCCCTGCCTAGTCCCATTGCGGATAGGGAATTGTTTATGAGATGCATCTGGTAATTTAAGTGTGGCCGCAGGAAACGAATATAGACATTGGAGAGCTTTAAGAAAGGGGCCCCCCATGCCCATGTGCTCTAGTAGGTTGAACATAAAATCCCAATTGAGGCGATCAAAAGCCTTTTCGGCATCTAGGCTAAGCAATAATGTTGGTGTTTTGGTTTTGTTCACAGCATCGATTAAATCAATTGCTCTACGAGTATTATCACCTGCTTGCCTACCATATATAAAACCAACTTGATCTGTGTTTATGAGTCCGGGCATGAGGGGTCCCAACCCGTTAGCCAAGAGTTTAGTAAAGATCTTAAGATCTGAATTCAAAAGGGCTATAGGCCTGTAGCTACCACATAGGCCAGGATCCTTACCCTCCTTGTGTAGCAGGGTGATGTATGAGGACAGCATGGACTGGGGGATGGGTTGGTCTGTCATAAAAGAGTTAAAAAGCTTGGTCAGGTGGGGGATCAATAGTTCGCAAAATTTTTTATAATAGGCATATGAGTAGCCATCGGGGCCAGGCGCCTTTGAAGAAGGGAGAGACTTAATTGTGCTCTTGACTTCCTCCTCAGTAATTGGCTTGTTAAGAGTTTCTAGCTCTATTGGCGTGAGAACTGTGTGTACGTTGTCTGCTAAAAAGGATTGTCTGAGAGCTGGAATGCTAGTGCCTAATGGAAGTTGAGCAAATGGAAGATTATAAAGTGAGGTGTAGTATTCCTCAAATGCCAAGGCAATCCCTTTTGGGGAGAACGTTCTTTCTCCATTTGATTTGCCTATGGAAACTATGGCGGAGTGTGCAATCTGTTCTCTCAGTTTTTTAGCCAATAAAGAGTGTGGTTTATCCCCTCTTTCATAATATTTTTGCTTGGTCCATTTTAACGCTTTCGAGATGTCCCCTGAGGCAAGTAAACTAAGCTCTCTTCGAACCCCAAGAATCTCCCTGCGAAGTTCAGCTGTTGGGGTACGATGAGCTTTGTGTTCTAAATGGTTCAATTTGTGTAGTAAAGATGTCCTGGTATGTGATTTAGCTTTTTTCCGAGCTGCTGCTATAGCTATAAGTTTACCCCTCAATACTGCTTTATGGGCTTCCCATAGAGTTGAGATCTTATTCACTGAGTGACCATTTTCTCTAAAATAGTCTAGGATCGATTGGGATAAATCTTTGCAGATATGAGGGTTATTCAATAGATCTTCATTTAACCTCCAATGCGCAGACTTCCGCACTGGGGAGTTCAGATGAATGTCCAGGGTAATTGCATGATGATCTGACCATGAGATAGGGATGATATCTGAGGAGGCTGGATATGCTAACAGGTCCCTGGAGGTCAAAAAAAAATCCAATCTAGAATAGAGCAAATGGCGTGCTGAATAAAAAGAAAAGGCCCTCTCATTGGGGTGATGTACCCTCCAGATATCTCTCAAATCTAGTCTATGAATTAGTTGGCGAAATCTTTGACATTGAGATTTATAGTGCTTAGAAAGAGGGGGGTGTGAGCGGTCCCTGTTTTCTGAGAGAACTAGATTGTAGTCCCCTGCAATAATAATAGGATATTGGTAGTCCCCTCTGGCTTTGGGAAGGGTGGTTTTCAAGAACCGCAGCTGGTTCCTATTGGGGGAATAAATATTGGCTAGCCTGAGAGATTTGCCTTCCAAAAGGCCATCCAATATCAAATAGCGACCTTTAGGATCTGCCTGAATGCCTTGAACCTCAAAGGGACAATTCCTATGTATTAGGATGATAAGGCCTGCTTTTTTAGAGTTAGAGGTTGCTTGATAAGCAGTGGGGTACAATTTAGTTATGAATGAGTTATTGTCAGATTTCCTAAAGTGCGATTCTTGAATCATAGCAATATCGGGTCGCAATCTGTGTAGCTCCCTTCTGAGCATATATCGTTTCATAACACTGTTCAAACCATTCACATTTAACGTTAGACATTTAACCATGGCGACTTATTTGTTTTCCCAAGGCCCGGTATAGAACTGAAGACCTACAATGGGCTTTAGCAAATGTAATAGTGAAAATAGGACATGGTAGAGAGAACAAATCCCGGTAAACCATCCCCAAAGGTAAAATAGTGAAAATAGGACATGATAGAGAAAACAAATCCCGGTAAACCATCCCCAAGGGTAAAATGTCTGTTCAAAAACCATATAAAACAAACCAGAGAAAATAGACAAAAACAAACAAAGTATACTTATATAAAAGGATCTCTGTAAGTTGTATCCCATCTGAAGGGAGCCAGCAGGAAAAGATTCAGTTAGTCGCAGCTCTACCGCCAAATCAGGCAGGTATCGGGACCACAAGATAACCATATCTGTGTTGGGGGAGTCCCAGGTGTCAATGAATAGGGCAGAACCAAGCAAGGAAATCGTCGGAGATTCGGTATCCGGAGAGATCCATACTCAGAGTCCATAATACCAAAGGAAGATGCTCAGGGTGCATCGCAAGGAGGCGTCGTTCGATGGGTGCTGGTCTTCACCTTTTCCCAGATGGGTGAGACTCGGGTGGGTTGTTGCTCCTTCCTAGCCGGTGCCGGTATTTTTGGATCCGACGCTTGCAAGCCGAGATCATGTAGGAATTTAGATCCTTGAGTATGATCCTGTAGCGTATACTGGCGGTTCCCTTTTGTCGCGATCAGCCTGAATGGGAAGCCCCACCGATAGGGGATATTATGTTCCCTTAATGCTTGAGTTGTGGGGCGAAGTTCCCTTCTTTTGTTCAGAGTAATTGGTGAGATGTCGTCGAAGATCTGCACTTTCTGACCTTGATGGTCCACATGTGTGCAGTTTCTGGTTTTAGCTATAATGCTGTCCTTGCTCTCAAAGTAGTGCAAACATACAACAATGTCTCTTGGAGTTGTTGCGTCGGGGGGTCTGGCCCCTAAGGCTCTGTGGGCCCTATCGAACCGCCATGCTTCTACCGGGAGATCCGGATTAATGGCTGAAAAGAGTGAGCGAAGAAAGGACCTAATGTCTTGAGGGGAAATGTTTTCAGAAACCCCTCTTACCCGTAGGTTTTGCCGTCTGGATCTGTTTTCCAGATCTTCCGTATGGGATTGCAGGGAGTGTAGCTCATCCCGTAGTGTGAAATTCTCCTCCTCCATTTGATTGTAGCGTGTGATAAGTTTGTCTACCTTGTTTTCAAGTTGATCAGTCCGGTCCCCAAGATTAGTTATATCCGCTTGTATATCTTTAAGAGCTAGGTGAAAACTTTCTGTAATCGAGCTTGTTAACTTCTCATGTAGATCTGTAAGCTGTTGCGCAAGTACCTGTACCGTTACCAGGTCTGGGCCTTGTGCCTGCGGAATTGCGGTAGGAGGCTGTATGGTGGACTCAGTGGTGGAGTGTCCGGGAGAGGTAGCCATTAAATCACTGTGCCCCGGAGAGCTAGGCGGCGAGATATCTGTAAGTGCGCCATTGTCAGAGTCTCCGGCGCCATCTTGGACACGCTGTTTCTGAGATGCCGACTTCTGTAAGTAAGGAGACATTGTGCCGATTGAGTCCTTAGTTCGGCGTTTCCCCAGCTCTACACGCTTTCCTTTGGTGCTCATACTTGCCGGATTAGCTGAAGTTGGCAATATAGATGCTGAGATCGGGTAATATATCTCCCGTTGGGACGGAGCTCTCTGTTCGTGCGACTGTCCTACGTCATGGCACGCATGCGCCCCCCCAAAGGGGGTTATTTATTAAACTCCAAATAGTAAAATTCTAGTTTTTTCCACCAGAAAACTAGAATTTTTAGAGGGAAAAAACTCAAATATTTCCAGATTTATTATACACTGATGCTGCAAAAAGCCAGAATCCGAAAATCCGCCATATCAGACCTGTAGAGGTCCTGTATAAGTCACTGTGAGAGGCACCTATACCAAATTGAAGTTGTCGAGGTATAGCCGAAAATATGGCTTTTGGGGGGGGTTTTGGGCAAAAAACTCGAAAATGTTATTGAGTTTTTCCTTGATCCGATTATTTTGGGTTATGTTATTAATAAATAAGGCCAAATCAAGCATGGGAGTTTGGTCATGGTTAGGCTTGGGTGAATTTGACCCATTTCATCTTGCCAAAAATTTGCCACCATCGAAACGTCACTGACGCCTATGGGTGTCCAAATGTTTTTGACACGCGGCAAATTTATGTTGACGTCATGGTTTTTTTAAAAATAAAGAATATAAGATTAATTTGGATTTTAGTAAATAACCCCCAAACTCTTTAGTGAGTTTGCGAATTGATCTTCAGATTCAAAAGCAAACAGTTATGATCCATGTTATCCCCCCTTAAGTCTCTGATTGGTTACTGCCTGGTAACCAATCAGTGGAAAGCAAGAGAGCTGAAAAGCAGGAAGTAGTGCTCTGGCTATTATGTTAGACATCCAGTCACGCCAGCCTTTATACATTACATTTTTGGCTAACTAACTATATTAGAAATATTTTTTATTTCGCACAGCCTATCTATTTACCCAGTTTTTATTTTTATACTGAAAAGTTACAGGGAGGAAAGAGGTCAGGATGAGGTGACATGCCTCCCTAAACCTGATATTCATGAATCCAGTGCTTCCAAATGAAGGTGGCACTCTATTCAGTATTTGTGCTCTACAGCGAGGGAGGAGGCAACGTGCAAAAAACATTACCCTGCTCAATTAAAAGTAAACAAACCCTTAGATATTGTATTACTTTTATGCAACTGACTGATAAGAGTTGATTGGTTATTAAGGGAATAAAATGAAACCAGACACACTAGCTCATATTTTAAAAAACAGCATAAAAGCAATTATATTTCAATGTATGGGGTATCTGCTCGCTTTCCCTTTATTGACTTGTATATTGTTTACCCCCTCTATAAAAATACATTGCTCGAATAAATTTAGAGAATATTTTTATGAGTTAATATTGTGGATGTATTTATGAATTGTATATTATTCTCGGACGCTTTCATCTTATATATTGCAGTTTTGTGTCAGTGCCATCTACTGGAAGACAAGCAAATCACAGTTTATACAGTTTCACAGTTTAGATATGGCAGGAAAAGCATTGGGTAAAGCAGTGCTGGAATTCAGCATATATTTGAAAAATAAAGAGACCTGTTATCCAGAACAGTGATGGGCAAATTTCTCCTCTTTCGTTTTGCCGAAAAAGTTTTCCAGTGAAATTCACAAAACGGCGAAAAATTTTCTAAACGCAAATTTTTACACCGGCGTCAAAAAGATTTTGATGTCGGCCACAATTCCGATGCCGGCCACAATTCTAAAGTCAATGGGCGCCTATTAATTGTTGCCGGCGTCATAATTGTCGCTATCGACAAAATATTTTTGACGGCTGTGATAAATTCGCCCATCACTAATCCAGAATGCTCAGGACCTGGAGTTGTCTGTATAATGGATCATTCTGTAATTTGGATCTTCATACCTTAAATCTACTAGAAAATCATGTAAACATTAAATAATCCCAATCGACTGGTTTTGCTTCCAATAGGGATTAATTATATCTTATTTGGGATCAAGTACAGGCTACTGTTTTATTATTACAGAGAAAAAAGGAAATCGATATTAAAAATCTGGATTATTTGATTATAATGGAGTCTATGGGAGATGGCCTTTCTGTAATTCGGAGCTTTCTGGATAATGGGTTTCCGGATGATTGATCCCATACCTGTGCCAATAAGACTATGGGGCTGATTCACTATGGGTCGAATTATCGAGGGTTAATTATAGAGATATATATATATATATATATATATATATATATAGATATATATATATATATAGATATATATATATATATCTATAGATATATAGATATATATATATACAGATATTCGAAGTCGAAGTATTTAGCGCAGATAGTTTGATCGAACGATTCGAAGGATTTTAATCCAGCGATCGAAGGAATATCCTTTGATCAAAAAAAGTTAGCCAAGCCTATGGGGACCTTCCCCATAGGCTAACATTGACTTCGGTAGCTTTTAGATGGCGAACTAGGGGGTCGAAGTTTTTTTTAAAGAGACAGTACTTCGACTATCAAATGGTCGAATAGTCGAACGATTTTTACTTCGAATCCTTCGATTCTAAGTTGTTGTCGTAGTCAAAGGTCAAACTAGCCCATTCGATGGTCGAAGTAGCCCAAAAAAAACTTCGAAATTCGAAATTTTTTTACCTTCGAATCCTTCACTCGAAGTTAGTGAATCGACCCCTATGTGTACAAATATCAACTCAATCAGTGCGTTTATGCCATTGCTTTTTCTGTCTTTTTATTTCCATGGAAGTATCAATATAACGTTTTAAAGGCTGCCCATGTCTACAGGGCCAATATGTTCCCATAATTCCCCAAAGATAATTTGGATTTAGGAATTTATAGTTGTGAGATGAGAATGGAACTTCAGTTGCAATTTCCCATACTTGAATAATGGTGTGGCCTTTAGTATACATGTGCTCACAGAAAATGTTCAATTGCAGCAGATATACAGGTATGGGACCTGTTATCCAGAATGCTCAGGACCTGGGGTTTTCCAGATAACAGATCTTTCCTTAATTTGGATCTCCACACCCTAAATCTACTAGAAAATCATGTAAACAGTAAGGCGGTTATTTACTACAATCCAAATTTATCTCATTATTTTAATAAAAAAAAGCTTGACCAAACTCCCATCCCCAATGTTGTCTTATTTAGTAATAAAATAACTTGAATAAACCTTGAATAAATCGGATTGGTAAAAAACTCGAGAAAATTGAAAAATCTTACTTTTTTCAGACTTTTCTCCCAAATTGCTAGATTTTTTTTGTTTTTTATCGGATTATAGGACTAAACCCAGTGCAGCCCACAATATTTTCGAATTGGGCTAGGGACATCTCCTATTGACTTCTATATGAACTCAACAAGTTTCAGATGGTGTATCTTTAGATTCTGGCTTTTTGCAGCATCAGGCTGCCCCAAAAAGCCCCACCAGATAAATCCGAGGTTTAGTTAATAACCCCTAAAAAAATCCAATAGGCTAGTTTTGCTTCCAATAATGACTCAAATAATTAGATAAAATACGGAGTCTACGGGAGATGGCCTTTCCATAATTCTGAGCTTTCTGGGTAACAAGTTTACAGATAATGGATTCCATACTTGTTGTCACTTTGAAGAAGCCTTAGTAAGAAATGCTTCTAGCATTTTCAAGGAGTAATTAGTGTACAATACATGTAAATGTAAACTAACAGCTACAGAAAATCGCCATGTTGAAAACTGCCGTTCTTTTTATCCACAACAAACTACTGGTACCCAGTATTCCAACAATAGTGTTCCTGCTGTAATTCAGTGCATATTTTTTGCACCAATGCCAGAGGTGCAAAGTTTTGTACTGGGTAGTTAATGGGCTAGTGATGGGTGAATAAATTCACCTGGCACAAATTCGCAGTGAATTCCCACAGAATTTAGAATTTTCGCCGGCATCAATTTCCGATTTTCAAGATTTTTCCTTGAAAACTTTCAAAATGCTATATTTTTTTGCGAAAAGGTTCGAATTGTTCGATTTTTTTAGTGAAAACATTCAAATTGCACGATTTTTTGTGAAAACTTTTGAATTTCTCTATTTTTTTGTGAAAACGTTCACATTTCACAAATTTTTCATGAAAATGTTTGAATTTCAAGATTTTATCGTGAACTTTGTGATTTCACTTTTTTTTTTCAATTTTTTCGTCGTTTCGCAAATTTTGAGGGAAATTAGCAAATTTTTCACCGAAGCAAAACGGGAGAGATTCGCCCATCACTGATAAGGGCAGCAGCTGTGTCTGTGCCTGAGCCTCTTTTTCCCAAATGATGCTCCTATATAGCAAATACTCAAATTCAAATCCTTGCTATAAAACCAAAAAACACCCATTTGTAGCCAGAAAATAGCTGTTACATTATTGTGCAGCTACAGTACATACAGAATTGTAGATGCATCTGGCGCACAATTGTCAGATGAACCCTGTTTATAAGTTTGCTCCCTTCCTTGTTCAGCTCTACACAAATACTGTAAATAGAATTTCTGGGGGGAGAGGGATTCAATTGTAGGAACCACACATTATGTAACACTTCAATACATTAATGCCACAAAATATTCCTATAATACCATGGCTTTGCTGGTAAAGCTGCTTTCAATGAACAGCATAAAATTGAGTTCATTTTCAGATAACGAAAAACCATTCATGATGATGAGTTCAATAAACCTATACGAGATTCCTACAGCATAATTATAATTTCCTAAGGAAAAATATGGGGTATATTATCTGTAGCTCTTCAAGGCTCACATACATAGAGCCATTCTGTGTTTCATTAGTGATTTGATGCTGACCAGAGGAGAAGGAGGGGGGGTGACCTTTTTAGAACCAATGTTTTATGTTTAAAATCCTGTCCAGCTCTATCCACCTGTCCACATTTATGAATGTCAGGCTATAATCACCAGCTTAGCCTTCCATGTGGACAGACATTCATCAGGGCCCCAATTAAATCTTCTCAAATGTAATTGAGTTGATCCAATTTGTCACAGTGTGGGCAGAAAAAAAGGTCATGCCCATGCAGCATACATTGGAATGGAAGTGTGAATGGGAAATGGATAGCTGTTACTTATTTTAGATGTGCTCAGCAGGGGTATGAGCTTCTGTTGAAATCAATTCCTATGTGTTTGACCAATGGACCAACTTCCGAATTCAATAGAAACAGCAATAAGATACTGTATGTGTACAAAGCATATATATTGTGTTGTATTTACTATTAAGGTTATGTAAACTACTACTTGCCAACCAATCAACAGGCAGCATTTACTGGTCACCTGTTTCAGTTAAACATCTTAGTGGTTGCCATGGGTTACTGCACGTGGGCAAAATGTAATGCTTTTTATTACATATAGGGGTATGAGGCTATACTGTGAATACTGATTCCGTCATTGATATTGATGGTTGAATACCTTCAGCTTATTGAACTTCAACTTTATAATTATTGACTTTGGAAAATCCTGCAACTGCTGTAAACTACTGATAGGGTTGCCACATATCCAGATTTCACACAGACAGCGCATTATTTGGAAGGGCTGTCCAGGTGAAACCTTCCTGTACAGATTTCCAAATTAGCCAATAATTATAAAATAATGACGTGCCGATCAGCCAAATCGTTGATCCCCACGTCATCAGTTTCACCCCTGATGTCACCAGTCCCTCCCCTGTAGCCAGCCCTGCCCCTGACCCCCTCTGATGTCATCCGCCCAACCTCCATGTCTGTTTTCCGGCCCGGCAAAGGTGGCAGCCCTAGCTACTGAACACATTTAACTTATTACCATTCATCGTTATTAGGCTTGGGCGAATTTAACCCGTTTTGTTTCTCCAAAAATTAACTGCTGGCGAAATCTCGCCGACGCCCATTAATTTTTTGACGCCTGTCATTTTTTTTATGCACAACGCCATACAAATCTATGGGCGTCATTTCCGCGGCAAACAAGGTGAAAAAATGCACCATTCCTAATCTTTATCTGTTTAATTATAAGTAACTCTTGTGACACCAGGTTCCATTGTGGTTGAACAAGTAGACTCTTGTCATCAAGTTGTTCCTCTTCAATTAAAGGGATCGTTCACCTTCCAAACACTTTATTTTAATTCAGCTGTTTTCAGACTGTTTCCCAGACTTTTTCTTAATATTACCATTTTTTCCAAAATTTAAATTAGGGGATTATTTACTAAAACTCAGATTTATCTTTTTATTTAACCAATCTCGATTAAACTCCCATCCATGATTTTAACTTATTTATTAGTAAAATAACAGTGTGGGAAAAGACTTGATAAAAAGTAATCTAAAACTCGAATTTTACACATTTTTCTTATTTAACACCCAAATTGCTTGATTTTTTTTGGGGTTATTATCGAAAACCTCAAATTTTCTGAATTATCGGACGAAACCCAGTGCAGATCATGATTGGCTGATACATTTATCAGCAACATCCTTGGGGTGGCTGCAGAATAAAGGTCAACCTGCCCTCGGCCTAAGAATATTGTTCAGAAATCATACCCCAGGCAAACCCACTGGTCCCACGGGCTCTGGGCCGGCCTTAAAATCATCATCATTTTTTTCTTTTTACCTAGCAGTAACCAAAGTCAATAAATAAGCCCCAATGAATGATGGCATGTTAAATGCTTCAATTTATTTAGAAGCTGCAGGGCCAGAACTATGGGTAAGCAGAAGAGACACATGCCTTGGGCACAATGAAAGTAGGGGCGCAAGCACATACCTCTTCTTTCACCTACCCCTGGTCTGAACCCTTGTTCCCCCACTCTTGCTCATCAGTGTGTCCCCCCCCTCCACACTTGCATCTATACAATTATAACATAGGACTCCGGAGAACCAAGATCATAGTTCAATGATTCATTTTATTCATACAGTGCACAACATGTTTCGAGCCAACAAGCTCTTCCTCAGGTGCTTATACAAGCACCTGAGGAAGAGCTTGTTGGCTCGAAACATGTCGTGCACTGTATGAATAAAATGAATCACTGAACTACGATCTTGGTTCTCCGGAGTCCTATGTTATAATTGAGTAAGTCTGCAGGTATGGCGGGGCCCTGACTCTGAAGTGGAACCAGACACAATAACAAAAGGAGTACATCATCCATAAGATTATATCCTTGCATCTATACATTGGGCACACACGCCTGGGAGGGGGCGAAGTGGCCAGCTGGGTCGCCTTGGGTGCCCGACTGCCTGGGCCTGAAAAGCTGCACCTCTATGGCAGCAGCTGTTTGAAATATATTATTTACTCATTTGCTTTCATTATGGAAGTTATACTTCTACCTCATCTCAGTATTCAATATTAATTAAGTTGAAGTTAAGACTATACTAAAGCAGCGATCTGTCAGCATGATATTAACAAGTTGGGTTTAAGGATTCAAAGGTGTTTGGCAAATAAAGTAACAGAAGTCTCTGAAAATCATTTAATTAACTAAAACAATAATCCATGTTGATATTTATGCTTTCACTGTTAATTGTTGGGCTTACAGTAACAACTGTTGTTTGCATAGCACCTAAACAGAAGCAAAATACTCTCCATTTATTCCAGTTGAGACACGCTAAGATGGGCTTCTCCACAACAAATTAATGACAGAGAAATTACTCCGATATCGAGACTATTCTTACATACGGAGAAGAAGCATATTTAGCAGAGCAGCTGTCAGACCATTATATCTGCCTTTTTAAAAGAACATTTTCTAAATGGTTTGTTTGTAGTATTTTGTGCAAAAAACGAATGTGTCCGTATACTGCCTCAATCATTTATGACAGATAGGAAGTTTAGTTTATTTATATCTCTAAACTCAATAGAGAGACACCTGTATGTATCTAATAATACAACATACAATATGAAGATCGAGAATACTGGGAGTTTTGAATACTGCATACATTTAGCTCAGTCCAATAAATTCAACTCATCATTCAAATGTATCTTTATATAGGCTTCAGCTTGTTTATATAATACTGGAAAGGGAAGGGACAAAATATTTTCTTCACATTCTTCAATTTTCACAGAAACCATAGAAACAAGTGTCATGTGTCATGCTAGACTTTTCTCTGACAGACATTTTAGTTGGATTTTTATTTGATATAAATGTGGGACCTGTTATCTAGAATACTCAGGACCTGGGGGTTTCTGGATAAGGGGCTTTTCATAATTTGGATCTCCATACCTTAAGGTACCTTATCAAAATCCGAGTTTATATAATTTTCTGAAATATACAACGAAATTCACAAAGGTTATTTCCCCTTATATGAATTTTTTTGAATTTTCTGCCAGAAAACTCAGATTTTTCTCAGATTTTTGCCAGAAAACGGCAAAATCCATGAAACCCAGCGCAGATCAGGATATCTTCGGGACTTCTCCCATTGAATTATATACAACCATTATATACAACCTCGGCAGGTCTGAGATGCCGGATTTTCGAATTCTGACATTTTCCATTCTAGGGGTATAATAAATCACTAAAAATTTTAGGTTTTTTTTCCACTAAAAATTCATATTTTATAGTTAAAAAATTATATTTTTTGGCATTCGGACTTTAATAAATAACCCCCCAAGTCTACTGAAAAAATATTTAAATATTTGGGGGGTTGAATTTTAGAGTAATGTGAATTTTTTAAAACTCTAATGAATTCAATTTAATTCACAATTGAAATGGTATGTTATTTATGGAAAAATTTTATTGAATAGTCCCCACCCAAACACTCAAATCGAATTAGAATAGAGTTTCCTCAAAAAAAAACCTTAACTTTTGCATGTCAGATTTTTTTTGACGTACAACATTTTTTTTGGTGTGCAACATTTTGTTTCTCCCATTGGAGTCTATGGGAAGCAAAATTTGCCAAAAACTTGGCTCATCACTACTATTAACATCTTCAAATAGTTCAAGGGACCTCTGCCATTGACTTCTACATAAACTCGGCAGGTTTCCGGTGGAGAATAATTGAATTAGAACTGTTTCCAGGGTCGAGATGTGATAAATCTCACATTTAAATTCGAGTTGGTGGTTTTAAATTCGTATTTGTAAGTTTTAACCAACATTTTTTTTTTAAATTTGAATTCGAATTTACCATTCAAACCTTAATAAATCTGCCCCTAAATAAACACAATCAGATTGTTCTGCCTTCAGCAAGGACTAATTTTATCTTAGTTGGGATCAAGTACAAGGAACTGTTTTAATATTACAGAGAAAAGGGAAATCTTTTTTTTTTTTTTAAATGTAATTATTTGCTTTAAAATGGAGTCTATGGGAGATGGCCTTCTTGTAATTCGGAGCTTTCTGGATAATGGGTTTCCAGATAACGGATCCCATACCTGTATTTAGCTTTTTTACTGTCTCTTACTTCCTATTCTTTTTTTTTCTTACCCATTTGTCCAGTTTCAAAACTTGAATGTGACAACAAAATGGTAATTAAACTGGATGAAGTTTATTTTGTGGTTGTTAGAATATTTATGGAATAACTAAGATTGAAAATGCTTGATTGTCAAATGCAATTTTTTTTTTTATTCGTAACATCAACATTTTGAGTTAGGGAAATGTGAATTGAAAGAAAAACATAATCATGTTTTTTTTGCAGTGGTTTTCTCTATGAGTTTCTTTCTTGCTATTGAAAAGTATAAGTGTAAAAAGTGAAATTTGTGTGGATGCACATCATACTGCCCCTATTATTGGACACCTTATACCTGTCATTAACTATTCCATACCACAAATATTGACAAACTGGAAGGCAGGGTGTAAAGTGCAAAACCTGAGTTAAGTCCACCATTATTCTGCAATTTACATACTACCATCCAGCCTTAATGAATTGCTGCAGGTCACTGAGCTGCATTTTGTAGCACAGTTTTTTTTGGTCAGATGGACAGGCTTTTGTATCCATTTCCTTCTGATTTCCGTATAGTACAATAACTTTGTTTCCTCCCTTTATAATTACAGAGTACTTCTACCTTTATAAGAGGGAAAATACTGATCATATTCAGTCCTTTTTTTAAAAAAAGACCGGAGAGAAACCAAGGATTATTATTATCAGTATTGTGAGCTTCAGGTAGCGAAACCCAAGGACCCGGCACAGTTTTCAGCACAGAGACTGGAGGCTGACACCGCCTTTATGTTTAAATGCAGCTTTGCTGACTTTTATTTGGCACAAATACAAATTGTCAGCCCACTGGCTTCACATAGAGGATAACATTTGCTTCACATAAGCATTAACAGTCCCAATTCACACCCTCACAGTGTTAACTTTAACTCACAGTTTCCTTAGCCCTCACTGGCTTTTGGTGGACCGCAAATCCCAGAATCCTCTCTGGGGCACACTCGAGACACACTTGTCTCCTGGGAGGGGTTTCTCTTTTCCTCTCCCACCCTTTATAGCTCTCTCTCTTTCTCAAACTCAGGTCAGCAGGGAATCACTCTCCTTCCCAGCTACACACAGGCACCTTCCTTCACTCAAGAAGGTCCTCACATGGCCCCTCACCCTCCTCCAGCTCCAGGAGATATCCAGGGGAAGATGCCCTGAGGTGTTGCTCCACACCTCATTTTAACTACAGCTCACCTGTGGCTTAATTATTTATCTGCCTCTAGCTTGGCAGCTGAAAACACTTACTGAAGCAAGGAATGGAATCCCACCCTGCTCTCTTCCATTCACTCACCCACTATCCAGCTTTTCCTAAGCCAGAATAGAATTAAACAGCATTACTTGCTGCAGCCACACAGACTTTTCCCCGGAGTTTATACTTTACAGCCTAATGCTGGTAAAATACGCACGATATTGGACCCTTTTGACACACATATCCTACCGTATGAATACATATGTGCAAGGATAGAAATATACCTTAAAAATGGCTCCTCTTATCTAGATTTGTTCTACCATGTGGTACAGTGAAACAGCAGGGAGAATAATATTAATAATATTTTTATAGCACTTTTCTGCTGTGGGTCATAAAGCGCTTAATACTATACGGATTGAGAGGATGTTTTTTATTGTAATCAAAAAGCCTGGGTGAACACAAAAGTCTTGAGTCTACTTTTAAAGACTTCAAAAGAAGTTACTTCTTAGACTATTATTTGTAGTGATGGGCGAATTTATTCGCCAGGCGTGAATTCTAAAAAAAAATTGATGCCGGCATGTCGTTTATGGTCTTTACATGTAGTTTATAGGAGGTGCTTCTCATATCTGCACTTGTTTACCTTTCCTACTTCACTTATTTCATTCAATACATGAAAAAGAATGAAAGTAAGTGGGTATGACCATTCAATAAGCATACAGTACCTACATGTCCATTGCCTTCACTGATTAATTTATGCAATGTAACACATTCAAAGAGAATGGAGTCACTTAACTAATAGAATATATTTGATGGGGACATGCATATCATAATGCATAAGAATGGACAATAAGAGAATGTTACCTGGGCTTTTTTTGTAATTTTATATACATGTTGATTGTGAAGCAAGAAGCCTTTTGTTAATATTTATATTTCACAAGTCTAAATCAGTTCCGCATTACTGAATGTCCTTGACAATTGTTCATAAAACATCCATTTAAGGTGAAGATAAATATTTTATTTTCTGCCAATAAGTATACTGTTTCTGTTGTATCAAGACAGTGGATAATAATGGAAAGCCATATCCCACTGCTCATAATATGTGGTTGGAAACCTAAATAGATAAAATAAACAATGGTTATTAATCAACACAGTTCAGGATATGTTGAAAGATTGGCTTGACAGGAAACCATCAATAAAACTTGAGTAATGCATTGATGACACTCTATTAAGTGCCCTTTTCACCTGAACCCTTTCTATATGTCAAAGTACCTTTAAGAATACACAATTGCCTTCCATTAGTTTAGCACAATTACAGAAGAGGAAATATAGTCTATTTATAAATAGAGATAAGTAAATTGGCTACAGTATATTCTGCAACAGTTAGTGGATCAGTTTTCTATTCACCAGTTTGGGGCATGGATCATCCATTTAAAAAAATTGTATTGACAGGCACAAATATATCCCAAAATATATGTTACAGAGCGAGGTATTCCAGCATGCTATAATTCTTTTCTCTTTAACTCATACTCATTGCTTATCTCAGCTGAAGCATTCCTAATAGACAACCATGAACAAAAACCGTTAGTGGTCATTTTCACATAATGTCCCATTACAAGGGACATTGTTTAATGATAAAACTACCAACCCAGATAACCCTGTTGCAAGGGCAACTCAGCCTTAGTTCAGAACAGGGAATGCCAGACTGTAATCATTGTGGCTAGCTTTCCATCACTTTGCTTATTAGTAGCGCTGGCTTCTAGGACCAGCAGTGCCTCTGAACCATGTTCTGGACGCTTTACAACTTACCCTTGAATACTTGAACTTGCTTTTGGGTATTGACTTGCCTGACTAGATCTACAGAAGGAGCACTTTGGAGCTCTTTCCTCACTAAAATTAATGCTGTAATATGCTTTGTCGAGGTGTACCACTATGAATCCTATGATGTCAAGAAAAAGGTCTGCCTAATTTAAGGCAACACGACTATGGTATTTTTATGCTTGCACTATAGATTTTACAGTGGTGCTTAAAAAGTTAAATGGTAAATCAATGTTTGAAATTTATGCAATGGTATTGTTTCTGTACATAAAATTGATGGGTGAATTTATTTGGATTATAATTATATTTTGCCGGCAAATTTTTGTTGGTGTCCAAAGTTTTTTTTTTTCGACGCTGGCGGCGGAATTGACTCCAGCAACAATTTAGACACCAGCATTAATTAATGGATGCCCATTGCCTTTAATTGGAGCCGGCATCAAAATCTGCATTTCACAAATTTTTCAATCTTTTCGCGAATTTCCAGCGAAATTCGTGGCGGAGCAAAATGGGACAAATTCGCCCATCACTAGTGGAGCTACAAATGCTCCTTAGATACCTGAGATACCTGACTTGGTATCATGATCGCCAGAGGAAAGGAAAATAAAAGCCACACACAAGTTGCTTTATAAAGGTGCTTCACCCATTCATCAGAACAAAGGGAGGCCTGTCCACCTAAAACATTATCTCTCTTTCACACTCTATGGCCAAATAAATGGGTGAAGCGCCTTTATAATGCAACGTATTTGTGTGGCTCCTATTTTGCTTTCTACTGTGAAACTCCAATGTTTGGAGATTTTAACAATTTTCCAGGAACATTATTTATAATAATAATAAAGAAAGGTGTGTAAATTACCCATCATCATTTGGTAAGAGACTATCTATTATTACAAACTAAAACTATACTTCTGATAGGAGAAGTACAATGTTACCTCCACTGACCATTTCAATATGATAAATAATTTGGTCACCAGTACTTCAGTCTCTTCTGTAGCTCTTTTTCTACCTGCTTATTAGTTTTTTTACAGTTTATTGATGCCCTTTGCACACAATGACTTGGAAGAACTCACAATCCAATCCCTACCCATAGATATTCTTCCTCCTCTATTTTATTTCTGAATATAAAGTCTTTAATGGAGTTACATAATGTGATATATTCTAGACTTATCTTTTTGATTGGCACACATTACCCTTAAATGGTTGCTATCCATCTTTCAGTTTTCCTATAAAAGATAAACAATTTAAGTAGCTTCAAAATCTAAAAAATAACTCGAACATATGGAGCCCATCCAAAATTCCCATTTGTAAAATCTTTCACTTTTTATGATGACATTATGCAGAATAAAATCAAACTAGTATTTACTTGATGTCATATTACTAAGCTTCTCTCGGTGCAGTGAACTTTCAAGATAGTATTTTGGGTAATGATAGTTTTGCTCTATAAATTCATTCACAGCCCCCTACACTAGATGAGAAAGAAATATCTGCAGACTAGCGCATGCAGAACTTTGGTATAGTTTATAGACAGTATAGTAAATTCTTTTGTATCAATGTAAATATTTATTTTAGCCCAATATCTAAACTTGGCTATCAACATTTCTATGGTTTTTTTAAGAAGGCTCTCTATCAAAAGAGCAAATTATTTAATTAAAAAATATACTTTCAAAGAAAGGCAATAACAACCCCAACAGAATTCAGTGTCTCAGGCTACTCCCTGGATCAAGTGCATACTGTAACTACATTATTGATGAGTCTAGTAACAATGTCACTTGACTCACAAGCAGAGAAGAATTATTAATACATGAAAGGAGTGTACAATAATGTACAGATTTATGGTGTGGTGAAGATGATTATCTACTGCCCACCTTTAAAATAAATGCCATACAAAATACTGTAATTATCATAATACTGTGTACTTTGAAGTTAGCAGATGAACCACTACCTGTGTTTTAGAACAGTCGGGTATGTAAAAAACATACATGAAGGACCAATATTATTAAAATAAATATTTAAGTGTCTGGCCATTAATAAATTCTGAACTTTCTGTAAACCAGCATACAAATAAACAATGTTCAGAGATTAGGGATCCTCTGGCAAAATTCTAAAAAGTACATGTCTAGGCAGATGACATGTCTCTATGCTCAAACGAACATAAAATCTGTATGTATAAAAATCATAAATGTATAAAACAGCAAACAATAGGTTCAATAAATGCATTTTCATATATTAGCCTTGTTTTTTTTTTTTTTCAATGTTGTAAGTATTTGCACTTTGTACAGTAATGTTTTTTTCTGCTAATATGATCTTTTCCACAGATTATTAAAAAAAAAACAGGGCAAATGTGTTCATTATTTTGGGAAGGGGATTCAGAAAGCTATTTGGAGGTTGCTGATGATGGGAGTAGATGGTAGAGTGGTAGGCATGGAGAAGATAGGGCCAATGTTGGTGAATATTTATTCGCCGGCGTCAAAATGGGCACCTGCGTCAAAGTTGACGGCGGCGCCCATTAAAGTGAATGGGCATCCGTTTATCATTGCTGGCGAATTCTTGCAGCAGATTTGCTAATTTATTCGCCGGTGGCAAAATGGGCAAATTTGCCACGAATTCGCGCCTGCTAAATAAATTCTCCCATCACTATTGTTGAAGGTTGGGAGGTTGAGAAGTTTATAGACATAGGTTTGAATGTCATTGATTCCTGCAGAATTGCTACATTAAACTCCACAATGTCAGTCAAACCTTAGTTAAGAGGTATGAGGTATGGATTAGTCTATGGCATATGTCTCCAGCCTTTTTTTTTACACATGAGACACATTCAAATTTGAAAAGAGTTGGGGAGCAACACATTCATGAGAAAAGTTCCTTGGGTGCCAAATAAGTGCTGTGATTGGCTATTTGGTAGCCCCTATGTAATAAATAACCCCCTTAATCTCTCTTTCAATAAATGGCACATTTTAAAAAATAACCATACAGTATTAAGGAACCAATGTATTAATTTCAAGGTAACTGAATTATTTCCATTAAACTTATCAGAATGGTAAGAATTCACAAGCTATGTTAGAATAAATAATTCAAAAATGAGAAGTATTGTATATGAAGTATTGAGCTGACTTTGTAAGTAACTTCATTTCTAAATATATTTTGACAAAGCTTAACACCCATAATGTTTGGAAGCACTACACCTCTGCTATCGCTCTAAACACACACACACATACATGTGTATATATACTGTATACAGTCATTTGAGACAAAAGTCATTTGTCTCAGAAATGTAAGAAAGAATGTAAAATAGTTTGATGAAATATGTGACTTAAAATAAGTCTTACATTTATCATTTTATTCCGTTTGCTTGGATTGCATTGGCAATTCCATAAATGAAACTTTCAACTACAGTGCCAAACACTGTCTGATTCAAAGCAATGTAACAAATACTGTGATATTTAAGAAATTAGGATTTGTACATATATACATTTATAATATATTATTTTAGATTTACATAAAAAGTAAAAAGTAGGAAGCTAAATATAATATATCTGTTGTAAAGCCATTTAAAATTAACAACATTTCTTTTATTTTTGTAGCTGGATAGTGCAACATCCTTGATCCAGGCAGCTAAGAATTTGATGAATGCTGTTGTCCTGACTGTTAAAGCTTCCTATGTGGCCTCTACAAAATATCAGAAGGTTTATGGCACAGCTGCAGTAAACTCTCCTGTTGTGTCATGGAAGATGAAAGCACCTGAAAAGAAACCTCTGGTGAAAAGGGAAAAGCCTGAAGAATACCAGACACGAGTAAGGAGAGGATCTCAGAAGAAGCACATCTCTCCTGTACAGGCTCTAAGTGAATTTAAAGCTATGGATTCATTCTAAGACACTAGGCTTTAATATGAGGATTTTTTAAAGTAATTTTTTTGTATGCATACCTGCCGACTTGTATGTGTCTGGCATGAAGGAAAACAAATTGTAGTGTCAATTGTGCATGCTACTTGAGGTTTTATTGGATTTAACATTCATTTGCAATAAAGCCGATCTAGAGATAACTAATATAGTATTAACCCTACATAAGGCCATCGTGGTCCCCTCGTCTTTAAAGGTCAAACAAGGATTCGAGACCTGTTCGTTTCCATTCAGATACAGAAATAAAAGTTATTTTTCAAGCTTTGACACTGAAGGATATTGTATGCCAATGAGTTTCATTGAAAACATCGGAAGGGATTTGTTTTTAAATATATTATGCATGCAGGAAACATAAGGTTGGCAGGTATCTAGGTTAACAATGGAAAAGTAACGGTAAACCATTCAGCTTGTAATGCTTTTGTTTCAGTGCACAAATATAGATAGTCATTTTACCTAAGTGTGTGGCCCAGATGACTGAGTAATAAAGTTTAACATCTTTTGTCATAGTATGTTGCTATCTAAAAGGAATGAAAAAAAAAATAGAATAATAATCCAATTTAAAAAGCCTTCCCATTATTGTGTATTTTGTTCTGTATGTTCCAATGTGTAATTTAACAACATTACCATATAACCCCAGAAAATAGCTGCTAAATTGAATCTGTATGGTGCAATGTGAAGCACAATAAAGTGACTGGCATCATATTATATTAGAATCGCTACATTACTTTATGGTGGAATGTGTGTTGGTTTGAAAACAAAATTACAATGTGGCAGCTTAAAAGCAAAATGTACAACATGAGTAGCTTGGAATCTAGGTATCTATTATGCCTTTGAATTCACTAACTCAATAAAGTCATTGGCTTATATTGTTAATTTTTGCCTCTTGTTTGGTAACTATTTATTTTGATCTATTAGGATTTTAGCAGTCAGACTTTGAACAGACGGGAAAGACTGTATTCATGCTGTCATTACTGAAAAAGGATGAAATTCCTTTGTGATATATCAAGGAATGCAGTACAAAAGCTTTTATTTACCAATTTATTACAAATAGAAGTGAAATCATTCCACTTGGAAAACGGGCATTATTCTATGGGAGAGCTAATATCTCATACTGTAAAAGAGATCAGAACTATAACCAGGCATAATTGACACATTTGTCATACCTTTTTTCCCTCATTTAAATAAATGTTGATCACTGTACTCTGTGTGCACGATATGCATCAATAATGCTGGTTCCATCAGTATAAGAATAATACAGTCATAACAGCCACCCACTGCACTCCTATGCTGTTCTACAATTTAGTTAATGGGTCCACTTTAGTATTATTGATTTAAATGGAAAATGTACACCCTTTTTGACATGGGCTCATTTCGTTGGGCTTATGTAGAAAAGATGCATAAACAATGAACTTCAAAATATTACCTCATTATATTTTGCCTTCCTTTGGATCAACTAGCAGTTAGGCAGGTTAGAATAGAGTTAAAAGGTTGGACTTGATGGACGTGTGTCTTATTTCAACCTAACTTACTATGTTGTATGTTGTACTATGTAACTTCCAGATATAATAAATGTATTATTCTTACACAGATATTCCTGATTCCGCAGACTGAAAGGAAAAGCAATGGAAAGGAAATTAATGAATCATTTCTAGCATCCTTTAGGCTCACAGGGTAATGCAACCCCTCCCTCACCTGGTTATTTTGTAAAGCATTGGATTCCAGGACATGTATAAGTTCTAGTGATGGGCGAATTTATTAATTAATTTCGCCAGGCGCGAATTCGCGAAATTCCCGTGAAAAAATGGACGCCGGCGTCAAAAACGGGCGCCGGTGTCAAAAACGGGCGCTGGTGTCGGAAAAACGGGCACCGGCGTCAAAAACGGGCGCCGGCGTCAAAAACGAGACGAGGCGCAAATTCGCCCATCACTAAATACTTGAAATTGAATTCTAATAAACAACAAAAAGTGTTTGAAAGCCAATCAATATAAAATTAATAATAAGCAAAACCACATTTAAAATAGAGACTCGTAATAGGAACAAATGTTATTTAGAAGCAAATTAGCTGGAATAACCCAGTTTCATTTTAACCTCTCAAGAAATAATACTATCAAAACTATATAAAGAGGTGACAATGAAGAATAATTTGTTTTTGTTTTTTGGCATTGAACAAGTGTTTCTTACTGAAAGTTGATGGATGTGCCTCTAGGCTCTGACCTTGAAGATGTAGTGCAGTAACATTTTCATCAAATTCAGTATTTTTAAGCCACATTAAGTACATTTTTATCTGAAAAATTACAAATTGAACTTCAAAACTCAATTCTGAGTTCATTTGTATTATGTTTACATCGTACAATGGGTTCGCTTTTTTTCCATTCTCTTGGAGCAAACGGAATGGAATGGTGTCCAGGTAAGATACATATTTAAAGGATCTCCTGATGATGTAATGATTTCTTAAGACCATGATTTTTTATAGTGTTCTGAATAGTTTCTCTTCATGATACTGAGGCAGATTTACTAAAATTAAAGTTTTTGACTCTTTAAAATAAAAATATTAAAAACACATAAGGGGGCAGATTTATCACGGTTTAAAGTGAAAATTAAAATTTTTGAATTAAAATTTAAAAAAAAATGTAAAAATCAATTTGGAGTTGTTTGCAGCCTTCCTGACATTCAAGGGTTTTTTTTAGAGAAAAAAACTCAAATCAAATTAGATTTTGACTGGAGTTTGCGGGTCGATCCTATTCACCTGAGTCTTGAAAAAGTAGATTTTTTAATTAGATTGAAATTGGTCGAATTTCGAGTTTTTTGGGAGTTTAAAATAACTCCCATGAATTCGAAATTTGACCCTTGATAAATCTGCCCCTTAACAGGCAAAAGTGATCATATTAAATCTAAAAAAAAAAACTTAGTCGTACTAAAATCACATTCTACTATTAATTTTCAATGAGTCTGTGGAGTCTCTAATTTTTTTTTCAAAAACTCAAATTTAAAAATAGCTTGACATTTGAAAATACACCTTTCATTGACTTCTACAGAAGCTCCAGAGCAGATGTAAGGTAGATGGAAACAAAAGTGTAAAATCAGATACAGCGCTAGTATAGAAATTCTCCAAATGCTATATATTTATATATTTTTATTTATATTTGACACACGAGTGCCGAATTGAAATCCTTCGACTTTGAATATCGAAGTTGAAGGAATTACCGCAAATAGTTTGATCTAACAATCGAATGAAAAATCGTTTGATCAAACGATTAAATCCTTCAAATCGTTCAATTCGAAGGATTTTAATCCATCGATCAAACGATTTTTCTTCAACCTAAAAAATTGTTTCAAAGCCTATGGGGACCTTCCCCATAGGCTAACATTGACTTCGGTAGGTTTTAGGTGGTCGAACTAGGGGGTCAAAGTTTTTTTTAAAGAGACAGTACTTTGACTATCGAATGGTCAAATAGTCGAACGATTTTTAGTTTGAATCGTTCGATTCAAAGTCGTAGTCGAAGGTCAAAGTAGCCAATTCGATGGTCGAAGTAGCAAAAAAAAAACATTCAAAATTCGAAGTTTTTTTTGTTCTATTCCTTCACTCGAACTAAGTAAATGGGCCCCTTTGATTATTATTTTAAGTGTAACCATGAAAACATCCACAAAGACCATTCTAGCATTGGTTGAAAAGCAGACTACACTGTACACTGTTCATATTTTCACTAATCTATAAAACTAAACTAAACAAAACAATAAATAATTCACTGACAGGAAAAACTAGTTTTCTTAGTTGACCATGAAATGCGTGATTGAACGTTTGATATATATTTATCACACATGCTTGATATGCTGGTGCAATAACATGACAGGCATAATGAATACACTGTAGGATTAACACAATTTATGTGGTTCTGTAAAATACATCATAGCTTTTGAGATTGACATGAAAACAATAAATGGCTGTACTAGGGAAATTAGATTACTTGTGGATCATTCCAGTTATTACCTAAACGAAGTTTTGTTAATGCTGCATTATTCAATTTTCAGACTAACTGCATATGGAGCATCTTTACAAAGCACACTTCTGAAGCAGTATGCGGAGACTGTGTCAACTGAAATCTGTACATTTTCAGTGTATAATCCTTGTATTAAAAAAAAATAATCAAGGTTTTAAAAATTATGGTACTGCAGTTATTTTCTGGACAATTTAAGATTCCAAATTTCAATGCAATGTGGATTGAATTTTTTCAAAGAAGAGAGCACTGAGGAAACTGAAGTCCATAAAACATCACTGTTTATTTGTCAATATTAAAATCATGTTTAGCTTGCCACAAAAATCATTTGGGCTGCCCGCTTTACATGTTTCGTGGCTTCCCACCACTTCCTCAGAAGCTCCCGCTGAATGTAATTAGTGGATTGAATTTTAAAAGAGACATCTCACTGAAAAATAGGACTTACATTTAACTTACATTTTGTTGGACAATAAATTATAAAGATGTAGAATAGAAAGCTCACAGTTGACTCCTTCAGGAGTAGCAGGAACCAGCTAATAATAATAATAGAGTCAAGTACTGTACCTTATTCGAGGGATACAAGGATAGGTAGTAACATAGGGGCAGATTTACTAAAGGGTGATGTGACTATCACTAGCATCAATTCGCTAGCCCGCATGGACATTGGCAATTTACTAACATGTGCAGGTGCCAATTTGTTAGCAAAAGAGACAGACGCTAGCAGTCTATCGCCAGGCGACAAGTAGCTCTGGCGAATGGACGTTACTCTGCAAATTCACTGAAATGCAGATTTTACTTAACATTTCCTCTTTCGCCACTGGAGTGCATAGATCTTCCTCAATCATCTGTCACTTACATCATATTCTGTGAGTGGAAAATGCATCAAAGTTCAAAAAAAGCTGGCGACTTTTCCTTATCTAGCTCTAATAGCGTAATATTGCCAGAATTGTCCTCCTGGAAGTGCCGCTTCTCCATCTTGACAGGCCCAGGGACAGGGCAGCGGCGCCTCCACTTCAGCATGTTTTGTCAGGGTTTCACAGGCATGTGACCGGATCCTCTCACCTCCGTGCCAGTCCCATTAAGCGAAAGAGAAATCCCATGGCCTCCATCATGGTGTTCCTTATCGCGTATTGAGCTCTGATATTGAGCTCCAGCAATATTACACTATTAGAGCTTCTTTTCCAGACATTTAAGAAAACTGGTTCTCCCCTGCACCATTACAATACCAAATGCTGTGATAAGCTGACATTTAAGAATCTATTTTGTGAGTAGATCCGATGTTTCATTAACCCCTGGAAAGAAGCACGCTACACTATATTTTGTTATCTTTTATTTAGGTACCAGCAATTAACTTTTTCAATCGTGAGCTCACCGATCTTTGATAACGTTCTGTTTCACTTATATAGGAAGTTTATAGTATAGGCTTATACAGTTTTTTTACAAGGAAAGGAAAAAGAAACCCCACCAATAGTTATGATTCTAAAGTTGACAGGAAAATTCTAATAGGTGATGCACCCTACTTATTTAATAACAATAATTTGTAAGAAAATGTACTAGAAAAGAATTTAAAGTGCTAGTGCCGTTACAATAACATTAACTTTTCCTGAATAATTTGAAATTGAAAAACCGAATTAATTCAATTCATCTGTGAGATATTACTCCTTAAATTCATCCATAGATAGACAAAAAATTCATTATTTAAATAAAGTGTGGTGCAATAATTTAAAGTATTAAACCTGAAAAATTGATTGGTTAATTAAAAAGTAGTTAAAAATGAACAAACATGGTAGTGGGTTAAAAAATGTAGTCACAATCCATAAAATTAGAAAATAGAAATTGGAAAAAATAGATGGTGGAGTTGTCCCGTAAACTAGCTACCTGATTTTTTTCTAGAGCCTGGGACACCACAAAGATGAGGCAGGACAGGGTAACCGGGGCTGTGGCCTTGGTATTTAACTTGACCTAGATGTTTTAAAGAGGCTAAGTAACCCTAAAAAGCCACAAACCGTTGGCCCCTTAGAATGGACAGACGATTATAAGAGGTTGTATAGAGTAGTAAAGGATTTGACCCAAAAATTCTTGCCCCCACTTCCGTTGCAAAAAACCAAAACCAGACTATTAAATGTAGACCGAATTTACAAATATAGAATCAATTTGAGCAGAAGAGGATTACTGAGACCGCTGACGTACGTTTCGCTAAACAGCTTTGTCAAGGCGGAAAAACTTATACAAGCTTATACAGTTTCCCAGTTTTCCTAGGTAAAATTAGGTACCTCGACTTATACTCGGGTTGGCTTATACTCGAGTATATACGGTACACACCAATATTGACCGAAACACAATAGAGTTTCAAGTAATATATGGAGTGCAGTGCAGGGATGGATACAAGAATAAAACAAACACATAAATTATGAAGGATAAAAGAATTGTTAATTCAACAATTAAATAGTACAGCATGAAAAAGGTTAATAAAATAAGGGCACTAATATTAAATCGACCACTACAACAACAATAGCTTGTCAAGCATCAGGAGAACCACAGCTAAGATATGAAACTGAACTGTACCAAATAAGTTACATAAAGTTACATAGTCAAATTGGGTTGTTTGTCAAGTTCAACCCCTCCAAATGAATTCTAGTGCACATATATGCACATAGTAATAAAGAACCATCTATATTGCCTCACACACATACATATATGCACAAAGTCAAAGTCCTGCGAGTGTTTGTTGAATTTGTGAATCTGCTTGCACATAGGCATTGTGCCTTCTTTACTATGGTGAATATACACACATAGACAAATACAAGAGGTCCTCTGCACTCAGCCCATTATCAATATATTTAAGACAGAGACCGAATCAACAGTGCATGCTGCTGGGGTGCCCTGAGGGGTTACGGACCCTGGCCCAATCGCACCCCCTGCTCCCCCAGTAGTTCCGCACTGCATACACACATATATATATTAACAGGGAAAATCTGTGTCTCCAAAGATGCCCCTGTAGCTCCCCATCTTCTTTTCTGCTGATTCACTGCACATGCTCTGTACTGCTGTCACTTACTGTCACAATATAAGGCTGCTTACTAATTAATACAGATAATAACTACATGGCAGCACAGAAACCAGTGCAATTAGCATTAGAATTTAATAATCAGCCCTGTAGCATCAGCTTATTTTACAGACCAATTTCTGCTGGATAATTAGTGACGACCCTTAAGCTTAGCTTCTCAACAGCTGCTCAGAGTCCACTGACACTTTCCAAGATGGTGATCCCCCGTGACAAGTTTGAAGTCCTGGATTATTGCTGCTATTGACAAGCTGAAACTTTAGGCTGGTACAATACGTTCATTATATAAAGTATGGCATTTTTGGCCATATTCAGTTTTAGGGTTTAGTTTTCCTTTAAATTAATTAATAGAATTTTTTTTTTTTTCCAAATGTTTTTTTATTAGTTTTCAAAAAGCATGTAAAGTAGTTTGTAACAGAATAGCAACAAACAACAAAAAAAAAAAAATGAAAAGAAAAATAATATAAGCAGACAATGCCATATACAGATTCCAATAATAAAGGCAGAGATAACTATAATGATCTAAGGTTATGCCAAGTGATTGCAAAAGAGAGAAGTGGGTAAGCAGTCCCCAAATTGTAGATATCGAAAGCTACTCACGGTTAGATAATCCGAAGACGGCAAGACAGAGCAATAGAAACTTATAACTATGGCAGAGCGGTAGTAAATAATTGGTTAAGATGATGACTCCTGGGGGGTCCCCTTGTGGTCAAAAGTTGTAAGTCACCCGCAGACCTGAACAAGTGGTCCGCCTCACAGACAAGATCGGTCCCCAGCAACAGCTCCCTTTCATACCACGTGGTGTTTCGAAAGGTTTGGATGGTGAGTGATTTCGTGAGTGGCGGAAGGGTGTTTATGTAAGACATCCAAGTGTCAAAAAACAGTTCTGTGTGCTTTTCTTTATGTGTTAGGGACTCTATCCAATCTAGGTGAAAAATGTATTGCAGTTTTTGTCGCACCAGAGATAAAGGCGGAGGAATTCGAGATAGCCAAGTGTGTAGGATGGATTTCCTGGCTGCCGCCGCCAGTCTTTCAGCCAGTGCCCGTTCCGGCTTGGAGATGGGTACGGTAGAGTGCAATTTGCTAAATATAGCCCACGCGGCAGTAACGGGTAGCTTTTTACCAGACAGGTCTTCCCAATAGCTGGTGACTTCCTTCCAGAACTGCTGTATAAGTGGGCAGGACCATAAACAGTGTATCAAATCAGCCGTGGGCGTTTCGCATTTGAGGCAGTGATCCGAGTGCGCCGTACCTATGTGAAACCTCTTTAAAGGCGTCAGGTAAGTATGGTGTAACAATTGTATGGACATTTCCTGGTAGATGCTAGCAGGCAAAATTTTCATCATGCGAGTGTGATAATGAAGGATATCCACATTTTCAGCTCGTGGAATGACAGACTTCCATTTCGTAAAAGCCGTAGTGGCATTATCGGCATCCAGAGTGGTCCTAATCTGTTTGTAAATGTGTGCAGTAGAAGTAATAGTATCACGTTTCGGCCATAGTGAATCAAGTGGGCTATTCTTGTCCCTATCCGTGAGTGTGGCCACTTTGCGTGCAACAAAACGTAAGAGCTGAATCAGTGAGAATTGATGGAGTCGCAGAAACGGGTAGTTTTGAAGCAAGGTTGAGATGGGTTGTACCGTGAAGGTAGGAGTGACTACGTCTTTAATATTTTGTAAGCCATTCGACTGCCAAGTATTAAAGATCAGACTAGTCAGGCCCGGGGGGAAGTCCCTGTTGCCAAGCCAGGTGAGGTGTATTGAATTGAAAGGGGATAAGTTCGCCTTCTTACGAATGGAATGCCAGGCTTTATATGTATGGATAAATAGGGGATGCTGCTGCATTTGCTTAGGGATTCCCTGCAGTGGCGTATGTAGTAATGAGTTAAGTGACAACCCCTCTGATAGGGCAGCGTCTAGAGATATTGTGGTGTATATGTTCCTGTGGTGGAGCCAATCACCCACATATCTGAGAAGAGCCGCATCATTATATTCCAATATATTTGGGATATTGAGTCCACCTTCATGTTTCTGTTGTTGGAGCGTAGCAAATTTTATTCGTGGTCGTTTCCTATTCCATATAAAGGCCCGTAAAATGTGTTGGAGTCTTTTGTTATCTGTCATAGAAATGCGGTAAGGTAACATTTGCAATTTATAAAGTAATTTAGGGAATATAGTCATTTTTATTAAATGGATCCTACCCGAAAACGTTAAGTTCGTGTTTATCCATTTCTGAGTGTCCCGTTCAATCTGGTCTATGGTGCATCTGATATTAGATTTATACATGTCCTTGTGGTGTTGTGTTAAGTGGATTCCCAGGAATTTGATATGGTGTCTAGCTTTTTGGAATGGAAATGGATTCGTCCAGTCAGCTGGAGTAGTGTGTCGGAGGCGTAAGGCCTCGGATTTCCCTAGGTTAATTTTAAATCCAGCTATAGCACCAAATGTATCAATCTTTTGTAGAATTACAGGTAGTTCAACAGGTGGTTTGTCTAAAAAGAGGAGAATATCATCTGCATAAGCTATCAACTTTATCCGCTGTGCGCCCACCTGAATACCCTGGAAAGTGTCACTATTAAGTAAATGTCTCAGCAAAGGATCTAGAGCTAAGTTGAAAAGTAGTGGCGAAAGAGGACAGCCTTGTCTGGTGCCTCGTCGAATCGGAAATCTGGGCGAGTTCACACCATTCGCCGTGACATGAGTGTAAGACTGTGAATATAAGGTTCTAAACAAGTTAAGCATTTGTATGCCGAAATGTTGAAATTTGATAATTAATAGAATTTGCCATCACAACATCACCTGTTAGAGCATTCTACAACTTCACTGCCCTCACCATGAACACCTACGCTGCTTCAGATGAAAGTTCTTTTCCTCTAGTATAATGGGATGGCCTCTGGTTCAGTGAATATTTCTATAGGAAAAAAGATCCTCCACTATCTGCCTATAATGCCCTCTAATATACTTGTAAAAAAATAATCACGTCCCCTTACACCTGCTTCTCTAAAGTAAACAACTCCAACATTGACAGTCTACCCTCATAGCTAATATGCATCATCCCTTTTACCAGTTGAGTAGCACATTTCTGCACTCTTCCAGCTCATTACTATTCTTCGCAAGGACTGAAACCCAAAACTGCACTGCATATTCAAGGTGAAGACTTAACAGGGTCCTTAACGAGTCAATATTATGTTTTCATCTCTCAAGTTAATACCATTTTTATATTGAAGACAGTACCTAGAGTTATACAGCTTGTTATCTACAAGAATCCCCATTAAAAATAGAATATTTGACTCTGGGACAGGGAACAGCCTTATTAGTGGTAACCTGGTTGTCTGGTCTAAACAATAGGAGTCCTCTCTAATTAACATTAACAAAGGGCCAAGGTTATTGGAGCCAGCATTGAATGGGCCCTTGTATTTATGTATATTTAGTTAGGCAGGAAGCACAATCAGGATGGAACCATGAACATGGAGACTTGAATACCCTTTACTGTAACTAACTGGTATATGGTAGTATCATTCAAATGGGCCAATTAGGAGAGACTACTAAAAACAGCTAGAAGCAAAGTCTCTCCTGTATATGTGAGTCTACAGTAGGGCAGAGTGGACACACATGGCCCAGAAGAGGAGTAACCACCTTGCCAGACCAGAGGGAACCTTGCATCTTGGACCAGACACCTAATGGAACTAAGGAGAGGTACAGTACTTAGGCTGTGTGATTCCTCTAGACTTAAAGGATTTATTGAGTGTCCATAACTTTGGGGTAAGAATTAGGTTGTTGACATATATTGTGTTTTATATAAGTGTGTCTATATAAGTTAGAATGTGTCTTTCTAGTGTGTATTTGGTGCATTACTTTTACTCGTTTACATTCTCATTGTAGTTTGGTTGTGTTAGACCTTTTATTTCTGTTATAATTTATGTCTATGTAAATATTTTCCAGTCATTATAAAAAATGTTACATTTATTGTTTGGTGATCTCTTTGCCTTATTTTCATAATCTTACATAAAGATACCCCAATACACTTTACAATTTAGTGTATAACTCAGATTTATGCTATTTCTAAAATTGCATCAATATTGAAGCTCATTTGCCAGTTTGCTGCCCAGTTTTCCGATTTTGTGAAACAACTCTGCACAGTGGTAGATCCCTGCATGGAACTTATATATATTCTAGGCTAATATTCCTTTATTTAACCAGTAAACTTGTGTGTGTTACTGTATCAAATGCTTTAGCAAAGTCTAAGTAAATCACATCCATCATTAGTCAACAGTTCTGCTTACCTTTTCATAGAAGACAAATTAATCTGACAAGATCTATTATGCATGAAACACTGGCACAAACTCATAGTATTCGGATTTTCAATGTATTCAAATATCTTATGCCTTATTACTCCTTATCATGTATGTGAAATTAACAAGCCTCTAGTTTTCAGGCTATCAATTTATTGTATATTTTCATACTGTAAAAAGTGGTCATCGGAGAACAGATAGGCCTGTTAATCTGACATCAGTGGTAGGAAAACTTTTGGAAGGAGTAATAAGGGATATGATACTTGACAGAACTGAAAATCACAGTATTATGAATTTGTGCTAACATGGTTTTATGCGTAACAGAACAAGTAATGAAATTGCAGTAGACGAGATTTGCTCCTAAAGCAGAAGGTTAATATTTAAATAAAGGAATATTGGCCTGGAACATAATATTTGTATTTGTATATAGAGAACTGGCTGAAGGATAAATTACAGAGTTGTAGTAAATGGAAAACTTTTTAATTGGACCAGTGTTGTTAGTGGAGTACCACAGGGCTATGTACTTGGTCCTTTGCTTTTCAACTTGTTTATTAATGACACAGAGGTGGACATTGAAAGTACTGTTTCTATTTTTGCAGATGATACTAAATTGTACAGAACTATAATTTCCATGCAGGATGCTGCCACTTTGCAGAGTGATTTGTCAAAATTAAAAACTGAGCAGAAAACTGGAAAATTAGGTTCAAAATTGAATGTTATGAACTTTGGTAGAAATAATAAAATGCATTTTGTACACTAAATGGCAGTGTGTTATGGTATCTTTAACTGAGAAGGATCTGGGGATTGGAATGTATATCATTGCAACACCTGCTCCTTGTTGGATCTTTTAGCACATAAAGAGAACTATTGTAAAAAACAGAACAGTTGTTGGGATGTACTTGCATAGTTCCTATTTAATGACATTTTTAATTGATCCAGAACGGTTCTGTCCAACTTCTGTGGTACTGAGGGCTGGAATTTTTCTGGTCTGCATGGTGGAGGGCCGATAATAGAAGCCAGTGTTGACTACTCCCTGTTAAACCACACCCACTTTAAACCACAAGACAATGTTCACATTAATTGTGGTAACACACCAAAAAAAAAATGATTGGTGCTTACCGCAGGAATATCACTTATCGCTAATATGTGAAAAAAGTTGTCATAGGGGCATGTTTACTAACATTGGAGATAAATATCTGGAGAGATTTTTGGAGATGTTGCCCATGGCAACCAATCAGCAATTGTTACAGCCAAGTTAGAAAACAAAAGCAAAGATCTGATTGGTTGCTATGGGCAACATCTCCAGAAATTTCTCCAGATATTTATCTCCAATGTTAGTAAACATGCCCCTAAGACATTCCCTTAAATTCATATGGCTCATCCTCCCCTGTGGATAACACAGCACTCCCCAGCACATAATTAAACACAATAGGGGCCCATAAAAACTATTTTCAACAAACCCTAAGAACAAACCCCGTCCAGGATTATTTTCCATAGGCAGAGTATGGCACATACAGGGAGCATAGAGAAGGCAAAATTTGGCACACACAGGAAGAGTATGACACACAAAAGCAAAGCATGGCACACACAGGCAGTGTATGACATGCATAGGCAGAGTATGGCACACACAGGCAGGCGTATGGCACACACAGGCAGAGTATGACACACAGGCAGTAGTATGAAACACACAAGCAGAAGTATGGCACACCCAAGGAGCATAGGGCAGACAGAGTATGGCACACAGGGTGCATGGGGCAGAGTATGGCACACACAGGGAGCATAGGTCAGGCAGAGTATGGCACACAGGGAGCATAGGGCAGACAGAGTATAGCACACACAGAAAGCATAGGGCAGACAGAGTATGACACACACAGGGAGCATCGGACAGGCAGAGTATGACACACACATGGAGCATAGGGCAGAGTATGGCACACACAAGGAGCATAGGGCAGAGTATGGCACACACAGGGAGCATAGGGCAAGCAGTGTTTGGCACACACAGGGAGCATAGGACAGGCCGAATATGACACACAGGTAGCATAGGGCAGGCAATGTATGGCACACACAGGGAGCATAGGCCAGGGCTTTAGGTTGTGAACAGGTGTGAACAAAATAGGTGTGAATAGGTGTGAAAAACACAAGGGGGCTCATTTATGAACACTAGGCAAATTTGCCCATGAGCAGTTACCTATAGCAACCAATCAGTGATGAGCTTTTGAAAGCCAGCTGCAAAAAGAACAATAAATGCAGCAATTTGGTTGCCATGGATTACTGCCCATGGGCACATTTGCCCAGTGTTGACAAATGACCCCCAAGGAGTTTATAGTCTGAATTTGAGGTGTAAACAATACAGGGGCCAGTTAATATCTGTAGTGATACCTTTTAAAGCTTACACATGGTAAGCAGACACAGCAGGCTGACTTTCATGAGGAGGGCCATACAAGGGGGGTCACAGACGAATGCAGCCCGCAGGCCGCCAGTTGGACAGCACTTATTTAGAAAGATGAAAAATACAAAATAAAAAAAAGTGAGGAAGTATGCCTCTCTATTTTACATATACACACACTGTTGTTCAAATATTGAAAGTTATTTCTGATATGAAAGTTGTTTCTGATATTATACATGGCCTTCATCTAGATTCTAAGATAAACAACTCCAAACCAAATTTTTCAATTGGGTTTTGTTTTTTTTTTTAAATAATTTGTGCCTTCCCCCAACATGATTCCAATAATTTTTGAAACACTTGCAATATCAGAACATTGAACAATCATTGAGATCAAACCTTGACATTATGAAAACGTTGAAACAACCCATGAAAATAGTGATGGTAATAGTGATTATAATGAGATAAAATAGAGCACTAAGCAGAACATTAAATTACAAGTTATGTCTGTTTTTTGTCTCAAATGTTTTTATTCAGGGTCTTTGTGATTACAATATTGTTTGCTTCAGTGCAATTTAGCATAAATGTCAAGTCAAGCAATTGAAGTTAGCATGAAATGGGTGGCAGCAAACAAAGAATATTGTATTGAATAAGGAAACAGCATTTAAAAAAAAAAAAAAAAAAAAAAAAAGATTTATAGCCTGAAGAATCCATTAGGGATGGGCAAATTTTTTCGCCTAGTTTTGCCGAAAAAATGACGCCCATAGACTTGTATGGAGTTGTGCGTCAAAATAAAAAGACGCGCAACAAAAAAATTTCGCCGCGCGACAAATTTTTTTTGACGCCCATAGACTTTAATGGGCGTCAGCGTCATTTCGCCTGCGGCGAATTTTTGGCGAAACGAAACGGGTCAAATTCGCCCATACCTAGAATCCATCAGTGAGTGAGTTTGCTACTATTACAGATATTTCCGTTAGGGGTAGATTTATTAAGGTTTGAATTGTAAATTCGACTTCTAATTTTTGAGTTGAATTTTTGGTCAAAACTCACAATTTTGAGTTGGGAATAATCCAAACTCAAAGTCAAATTCAGATTTGAATTCAAGATTTATCATACTTTGACCCTGGAAACAACTCGAATTCGACTATCCGCCACCTAAAACCTGTTGAGTTCTTGTAGAAGTCAATGTCAGAGGTCCAGTACCCCATTTGAAAATGTTAATAGGATTCCTGACATACGTTCAAGTTTTTTCTTAAATAAAATACTATTCAAGTTTTGAGGTTATTCAAGTTCATTCAAGGTAAAAAAAGAAAATTCGACCTTTGATAAGTCAACCCCTTGATGTAGATTTACAGTTAATCCATTGGTAGCCCTTGCTTACTTCCATGAATCTGCATGATATGCTGTATCTCCATTGGCTATTCTGTATCTCTATTTCTGTTTACCTAACCAAGTAAATCCACAACCTTAAAGGGAATCTGTCGTCATTTAATTTTTTTTTTTTTTTGCATTTTTATAAAAAACACACATCCATAAACACTGTCTGGCAAATAAAATGTTAATCCACAAATTGGGCTTTTTTTTAATCGTGGTGGCGGTTTTTCCAAGTCCAAACCCGCCAATGGCTAGTTTTGGGCTAGTTTTAATAGGTGCTGCGGGTTTGGACTTGGAAAAACTGCCCAATGCCCAAATAGTAGCACGCACTGCTGCACGCCGGCACCGCCAGCCAGCCGCAGGAATCGCAGGATACGTTCTTAAAAGGGGCGGAGACTTGGGAATCAGACTCAGAGGGCTCAGGGCTGGAAGAACACGCATCGAGCGTCCCCCAGGAGGAGGGCGTGACGTCATGCAGGGTGCGCAAAGTGCGGCGCGACACCCACGCCTCTCTCTCTCTGGGTCCTGGGAATTGGTTGGAGTTGGACACGACAACGACGACAGTGCTGCTTTGTGGGACTTGTGAGTAGCTGTCTGTGACTGTGCGTTTTTGTGTCTCTCTTATTTGTATGTAGGGCTGTTGGGCAGTAATGGGATCCTGTCATTGCCCGGTCCCCAATAAAACAATATTCGGTTGGGTGTGTCACAAGAGGACTCAAATGCTACTTTATGTTGTACAGGGAACAATAGATTTCTGATTGTAAGCCCACATTCAGTAAGATGTTCTGAAGCTCTTCTGTTGCTCTTCTGGATATATTATGTCTTGACTGGCACAGTTTTTATGAACACACATTTATAAGCGCTCAATGTATTCGCAGTACTGTCAGTATAGTTATGGGACCTGTTATCCAGACTGCTTGGGAGTTTTCCAGATATGGGATCTTTCTCTAATTTGGATCTCCATTCCTTAAGTCTACTAAAAAAATCATTTATTATTTAAACCCATTAGGATTGTTTTGCCTCCAATAAGGATTAATGATATTTAAGTGGAGATTGAGTACGGTTTTATTATTTCACGGAAAAAGAAAATCAAATTTAAAAATATGGATTATTTGGAAAAAAAATGGAATCTATGGGAGACAGCCTTTGTGTAATTCAGAGGTTTCTGGATAACGGATCCCATAGCTGTATCCTTTGATGACATAAACTTTTTGAGGTGTACAGGTTACCTTCCCATTGTTCTGTTGCTCATGCGAGTGGCGCTGTGGTTGTGCTCACGTAATTCATTTGGCTACGACCTCCTACTAAGGGGGTTACAGTATTAAAGGGGAATCCAACCCCCTGGCACTAACACCTCACCTCCCCCCCCACCTACCTCTCACCCCAGGCTATTGCCCCTAAGTTGCAACTTACCCCTCTGTCCCCTCAAGCGACGTTCACAGGGGCCATCTTCTCTTCCAACCGCTTCTTCTTGTATGCTGCTCTGTCGTCGGTGAATGCGCAGTAGGATGCCGGTACTACTGCGCATGCACACAAAGTTTGCGAAGTTCAATCGCCGAACTTCGTGAACTTTGTACGCATGTGCAGTAGTACCGGCATCCTACTGTGCATGCGCCACCTAGCGCCGCCGGATCCCGGAAGAAGAGGTTTGAAGAGAAGATGGCCCTGTGAACGTCGCTGGAGGGGACTTACACAGAGGGGTAAAACAGGTGAACAGTAAATGCTTTTAAACAGGTGAACAGTAAGGAGCCGATTCACTAACTTCGAGTGAATGATTCGAAGTAAAAAAACTTCAAATTTCGAAGTGTTTTTTGGGCTACTTCAACCATCGAATGGGCTACTTCGACCTTCGACTACGACTATCGAAGGATTCGAACTAAAAATCGTTCGACTATTCGACCATTCGATAGTCGAAGTACTGTCTCTTTAAAAAAAAATTCGACCCCCTAGTTCGGCAGATAAAAGCTACCGAAGTCAATGTTAGCCTATGGGGAAGGTCCCCATAGGCTTGCCTAAGTTTGTTTGATCGAAGGATATTCCTTCGATCGTTGGATTAAAATCCTTCGAATCGTTCGATTCGAAGGATTTAATCGTTCGATCAAATGAATAATCCTTCGATCTTTCAATCTAATTTTCTGCGCTAAATCTTTCGACTTCGATATTCGAAGTCGAAGGATTTCAATTCCTAGTCGAATATCGAGGGTTAATTAACCCTCGATATTCGACCCTTGGTGAATCGGCCCCTTGATGTTATCTAATTGGTTGTGTTATTGTTTCTTAGCAAACATAATGCCTTGTGTTACCCCTTTTATTTACAGTCCAAACCAGGCAGTACCCAAAAGAACCCAATATTTGCAGTACCAGTAAGCCATCAGTCTGCACTATTTTATTACGATTTTTCAATTTATGAATTGGGCTACTTTTGGGCTACTTTTAAAATGGCTTTTGGCTACTTTTTGGCTAGTTTTTTTATGGTCTTTGGCTGGTTTTGAAATGAAAACCCTGACTAGCAGCCCCTCCTCCCACAGACACTATCAAAGCTCCTGTTGTTCTGTAAGTTTGTTCTCTGCTTTCCTTTGGAGGGGGGAGCTTTCTCTCCTTGCTGCCTTCCTAGTTAGTTTTACTGGTTACTAGATGAGGTAAAGGAGCTGTGAGTTCCCTCTGCTATCCGCCTCACACACACTGCGCTCCTTTCCTGCCTGCAATACTTCTTTTTTCATTAACTACTTACTGCCTCCTTTCTCCTGAGCTATTTTAACCCTTCCTATGCTTCCTCTTAAATTTTCCTGGTTTTCAAGTATGTCCTCCTTATTTTATCCTTTTTTTCTATTCCCTGTCATCAGTCCTGGGAGTGTACTCCTGTGTTTCTGCCATTCATTTTTGTGTAAACAAATATAATAAACTATCTATATAAAATATTTTTTACAGTGTCCAAAATGAATTGTGTGTGTATGTGTATATATATATATATATATATATATATATTTTTTTTTTTTTAAACATAAGTGGGGGCAGTGATCACAGGACTATCTTATTATTTATATGTTTGTATGCAGGATTTCAATCCTTCTGAAGTGGTGTCAGTGGGAGTTTATCTTGATTCTTGCCTATTGTTCAATTGACAGGCTCAGCAGACAAGGCTCTATTTACATTACAGCAGCTTGTAGGAGGGAGGGGTAATGACATCACTCCAACTTGCAGTGCAGCAGTAAAGTGTGACTGAAGTTTATCAGAGCACAAGTCACATGACCTGAGGGCATCTGGGAAATGTCAAAATGTCTAGCCCCATAGCAAATTTTAAAATGAGATATAAAAAAATCCATTTCCTGTTTTGAAAAACAGATTTCAATGCAGGATTCTGCTGTAGTAGCACTATTAACTGATACATTTTGTAAAAAAAAACCTGTTTTTCCACGACAGTATCCCTTTAACCTTTGGAGTGATGGGCAAACATTGTTATCCATGATCTGTAGTTTGTGCCTTTAATGTCATTCCAATGTTTTGTCAACATTGGAGATAAATATCACGTTGTTGTTTTCACTAGCAACCAATCAGATCTTGGCTTTTAATGATTGGTTGCATTGGACAACAGGGTTTGTGATATTTCTCACCAATGCTACTAAACCAGCCCAAAGAAATAAATGTGCTGATTCAGTAGAGATTCACAATATGGTGAACTTGGTGGAGCCTGGGGATTTTTCTAACCAAGTGCCACATTGCCATTTTGCCAGTATTTCCCAAGGCTTCTTTGTGCCAAGCTAGATGTTTTCATGAGCAGTATAGTTAAAAAAATGTTGCTATAATTTACATGTGCAATTCTAGAAGTCTGGGGATCATTGGGAAATGCCTTCCCTGCCTGCAAATTAAAGGAGAACTATCATATTTTTTTCATTTGTTTTCTTCCATGAACAGATCCGAAGAAAAAAATTGCTTTCAGAAGCAAAAACAGTTCAATGGTAATACAATGGCAGCAACATTACAGACCTCTGCGCAGGCAACTGTGTGTGTTCAGACACATAGAAACCTGTATGTTGAGTTCACAGACACCTCTATACTGTATGTCTGTATCAGTCAGAGTTCTCCTGCAGACTGACTAACCTGACTTTAAGGCTTGTTCATTAGGCAGCTGAGATTAATCAGGCCCAGCTGGTCAGTGTGTAGCATTAACTCTGCTACAGGGAGGGATTTAAAGCTGGGGAGAGGCTGAACTGTGCCAGACAGTTGTAGGGGGCCGATAAATATATCCCCATTTACTTTGCATTCCCCTAAGGATTGCGCATAAAGGGGACCCTTATTCTAAGGAAGGGAGTAATTCCCCATTTCCTGAGTCACTCATAGTAAGACCCCTTCCTATCCTTGGTTTAGCCACTAGGTGGCGCTGTGTAATAATATATAATGAATGTGCCATGTGGTCTTGAATTTTTAGAAAATTTATTTTTCCCCAAAGCTGCTAAAAATCTGAATCTGAAAATACTTCAGCTAAAACCTGTCAAGGTCATGTAAAAGCCAATGGCCTGAAGATGTTTCCTGACATCATGACCTGCAATGTTTTTTGTCCAGTAATCTGATACATTTCAGTTGTTGCAGTGATAATTGATAAAGTTCAGTTTTCAGAGCATCCATAAAAAAACCTAATTCTATAAATGAAATGCTGGTATGCCAGTTATTAAAGAATTGATCTTCATACCTCCAAGCTGTCTAGTGTTGTAGACAAGAAACTGTGAGTGGGAGAAGAACAATGTTTTTTTGAATGGTTACAGGGCAAGTGTTTAGGTTATTTATTCATGGATAATTTCAGTATTAATATGGTTTTCTTTGTGGATGGACTTCAAGGGGGTTATTTATTAAAGTCTGAATGCCAAAAACTAGAAAAATTTGAGTTTTTTTTACTATAAAATTTTTAGTGGGAAAAAAACTTGAATTGTTCGAGATTTCTTATACCCTGAGGATGGAAAAAGTCAGAATCTCAGACCTACCAAGTTTGTATATGACTATAGGAGAGGTCCCTATCCTATTTGGAAGTTTCTGTAGTCTGCGCTAGAATTAGCCGGAAAATCCAATTATTTCAGATTAAATCTGGATTTTTTATTAATAAATGAAGTCCAATCGTGAATTCTAGTTTGATCTACTCTTGAATCATGGAATCCAAAAAATACACAATTTGCAATTGTACAACCATCAAGTGATGTAAAAGAAACAGCACTTCAATTATATTGGATTTCATACCATTTCCTTATTACCTTGTCATATCTATAAACATTTTTTACATATATTATACATTATATATATGTATTGATTTGCATATACTATATACTATGAGGCTAATAATGTATACATCGGTACAAAGGGATAACAAATAGTTCAGGAGTTCAGGAATGGGAATCTTAGTTAATTAAAGTTTGACTTTATTAAAAAAAAATATATAAATAATATTCCTGAAATTATTTAGCATCACTGAATAATATTTTTTAAACAGGAATTGCAGAGATGCTTGTTTCATTGTGAATATATTGTAATTGTCTTGTTAGCAAACACTGACAAAGTGACAATGACATACACATTGTATCTTGAAACTGACAAATATCATAATGCATTTTACTTTATTATTACTTTATATAATGTATTATTATTATTATAATACTTTATATAGCACTGACAGATATACTTTATTCACATCAGTCATAAAAATAATTTGAGATGAATTACACCCATTTCTGACAAAAGCTTTATGGCTATGGCTTACCTGGTGTTTTGATTGACACAGCGCATATGGCACATGACAGGCAGGCAGCTCCTACATCAAAATGAGTCCGATTTATCAACATTTGAATTTGAGTTTTTACCACAATTCAATTTCTTTTTGCTGCAAATTTTTTGAGACTAATTTGAAATTTGGCGGACTGATTTAAAATGATTGGTAGAATATGATTTCACCGCATTTGAGTTGTTCTTTGTCAAATTCAAATGTTTTAATAAGCATACATTTTTTGAGCAGATAAAGTAATTAAACCGCCTGTGGATAGATTTCAGTAAAGAGGGTGATGTTGTGCTTGCACTATGGATAGTGCTGTGCATTGAACATTAAAGCATGTTTTTTGTGCTCAGCTTGGATAGCTTGGGAGTCCAGTCTGATGATGTGGAGGTACTGTGGATGCCTGTACCAGCTCTGTGTGAGCCCCCAGTGAGTTCTGCCTGAGGGAGAGTATAGAAAGGCTTCAGCTTTTGTGTCCCCTGTGTGAGCACAGGTGTTGTCAGTGTGCCTGTTACATTAGAGCAACTACATCTATCCAACAGGAAAGGTATTTGGGCAGGTAGTGCTACCTGGAGAAAGTTAAGAGCTCTTAGGAAAAAGGAACTGTGACTTTCTTTATCCATCTGAAGAGGAGAGTGGGACTACCACACAGGATCCCCAGGGCAAGGGTTATTGATATATGATTGTGTTTTACTCTGCTGTTATATAAAGTTTTATCTGTTTTACTGCATGTGTGGCTAATTATTGTTTCTAAGTTGGGCCCCTGTGGGTGCATTCCAGGATGCCACTAAGTGGAGGAACTGGCATTAAAAGAAATCCCCAGTACCCTTTAATTTAGCAAAGAGCATTCAGGACCTGTGTATGGTAAGATATTAATGATGTCTATCCTATAATACAAGTGGTGGCAAATTAAGATTACAGGCTTCCTCTGTATTATGGCAACCAAAGGACAAGGTAAAATACATAGGAAACAGATTTTAAGTTCTGAATAAGTGACATTTCAGCAACATATAGAATAAAAAAAGGTAACTCCCCAAAAAAATGACAATGTGAGCACTAGCATGGGATGGCACTGCCATTTTAAGAGCCCATTAAGCCCTATCATGGAATAAAACCATAACTCCCAGCATATTTTCAATATCCAATTATGATGTGGCAACTTTCTCTTGGTCTGTAGATGTCAAATACCATTTGATATCTCCCCTTAAAGCTTTTTTCTTATTAAAAGTCATAAATTATTTGTTTTCTGTCTAATTATGCCAGTAACATTATCACTTTTTATAGGGTCCTTCTCTAGCTGGCAGTTTTTCTGCCCATTTAATTTTTTTACAAGGCCGATTGCTATTTTGCAGTATCTATTGTGATTCACGCAATTATTGAAAGTTGTTACTGTCCCTTATGCCTAGTAAACTTTAAATGCATGCTTCTATTTATCCATTTTTATCCGTATCCCTCTTTAATTTGCAATAGCAGTGATTTGTTTCTGTTATATTTGTTTCCCACAGGCATGCTGATAGCTTAACAAGTTTTTAAAGACTACATTTTTCCTTTTCTGTTTGTTCCTGACAAAACTTTCTTCTGTCCAAGGTATGCAGAGATTAACTTATGATGCTGAGTTGTTACTTTATTGGAAGCGCTTCTGAAAAGTCTATCATGGCAAAATTGCAGAGTGACTTTTCAGACGTGTGTTCAAAATTGACGCAGACGAGTTTCACAAATTGTTTGCAAATTTTTCGCCATTTTGCAGATTTCTTTGAGGAATTTGCAATTTTTTTGTTGAAACGAAAGGGGAGAAATTCACCCGTCACTCGAAATCTGTAATCCTTTGTAGGAGGAGAAATTTATGAATTGGCATATTTTATTCATCTGTTTATTTAAAGTACATTATTTATATTTCAATTTGTTTCTTGTGGTAATTCTATACTGCCCTCAGCTATCACATCTTACCTGTTGCTCAAGTGGATGAAGCTTGCCAGTATCCAACCATAATCTTCTTTAGGCAAACGTCAAAGTACACAGCATCAATTTAAAAACTTTTTTTTATTACACACTATACTATAACATTTCAGGACAACACAGTATCCCTTTCTCAAGTCACATACACATTTGAATTTGTGTTTTAATGATCAACATCAACATCACTGATTTATAACAATTACACTTATATTTAAATTAAAGATAATGAGGAGAACAATCCAGAAGCTGATGTACTGCTACAAAGTGATTTATTCCAAAATACAAAAAACATAACATGTTTTGGGCCTCACACTCCCTTTATCAAGTGTAACATAAGAAGGAAACAGTTTGACCTTTTAAGCACATCCTACTTGAGTCAAACCCCTTAATGTCTAGGTGAAAGTTCAAAACATCTTGATATACAGCATTTAGTGCATCCAAAAAATATTCAATGTGATTGTGCAGTAATACAAAAAGACAATAGATTTCACTCCCAACTATCCTTGTGTTGTGGCATATACTATAACATAATACACCAAAAGTCCCAGAGTAAATTCCCTGCATAATTTATTATATAGTTATGATATTAGTAAAATAATCCCAACTTTCCTTTAGGAAGGAGCAGAAGGCTGTTTTTCTTTAGCATATTATACAGTTCTGGTAGGGAGGAGGTGTTGGCCTAGAGGTTAGGTGATCAGCCTTTAATGTACAATTTGATATAAATCTTGGTGACAATTGACAAATGTTATGACAATAATTTGTAACAATAATTTGTAGACATAAGATAAATACATTATTAGTGTTAACCCTGAATGTTTGGCAGCTAAACCCATAGTACTAACATTAATTTAATATTAAGGACAGAATTATTTTGAAAACAGCTGAATGCAATGTGAAATGGATAAATTTGATAAGATGCAATTACTATTTTTATTTGATTTGTTGATACTTTTAGCTATTTTTTTGCTCTCCTGCTACAGTAAACTGTTTGCAGACATTTGAATCCCACCAAAATAGCTTACTTGCTTCAGAGCTCAGTTAAGCCATGGGATAAATAGTTTTGCACTCTGAAGGTGATAGACGTATTGCAGCTTAAATAAATTCAACTTTATATTTTTATATATTTTTTACATCAGTTTGAGACAAGTGAGCAGGTATTATCCCGAGGCACTGAATGTACTAGATACATGGCCAGTCAGTATGGTTTCGGTTTTCTATAAGTTTGTAGACTTTAAACAATATAATACATTCCTAAAGGAACCATTTTCTGCATATATGTGTTCCACTGTATCCCACTAAACAGAGCTCATGTAAAAAAAGCACAATTCTATTTTTTAATTACATGGTGAACTAGCAGAACAGTTCTGTTAAGTAACATTTTCATTCAACAGTCAGTCCCTCGTCTTTGTTTCTCCAGTTCATTTAATGAAAGAAGAGAAGCTACAAATAAAGCCATCCGAATTTCACATTTTGTCAAACTGTGTAATTTTATTAGTGCTAAGTCCTGCCTCTAGATGGTGCTAGAGTGCAGTAGCCTTGGTCCATTGAAAAAAATTGCACTCTATCACCATCTAGAGGTGGCACTTAGCACTAAAAAATGGTGTCTGGACATGATGATGCGATACAATGTGAAATCTGATGGTTTCATCTGTATTTAACCATATTTTCCTTCCAAGTTAAAATTGCCCTATATAAACTCATCTGTATCTATAAAATGGAGAAATAAATAACTATAAAAGTATAGCATGGTTTCAGTCATTCTTTAATCTGGCCCAGAGGGCTTACAAAGACTATAAACAAACCGTTGGAACATTAGCTCCATATATATAAAGGGGATTTTTTGAAAATATTACAATACATAAATGACCCTTTGCCTGATGGTGATACCTGGGCTGGTACACATGTTTAGAGTGCTCGATGGGTACAGTATAGACCTTCCTGTACTACACATGCATGTAATTGGAACCAGTGCAGGAAACCCTAGAACATTGATGAAGATGGTGGCAACATTGTCACCAAGTAGAAGAGCACCAGCCCAGGGTAGTTAGTTATTATAATTTACTAATAAATTGGCACATCCAATGATTTTTACCATTTATTCTCCTATAATTTGACTGGAGCACATAGAAACTACAGCTCCACCCTTTTCCAGTGGAAAGAATTAAGTGTAAGGTACATTGTGGATTCAGGTGAATCCATAAAGATTTTCTCCATCATTCATTAGTCCTACAGCATATTCAGTAACTGAACATATTAAGATAGATTAGTTGGAGAAGGGAGTCTTATTTTGTATTTCTTCTTATTATTGCACGTATGGAACCTGTCATCTAGAATGCTCGGGACCTGGAGTTTCCTCATAATGGATGTTTCTGTAATTTGGATCTTCATACCTTAAACACAATAGGCAGGTTTGTCTTCCAATAAGAATTAATTATTTGGTATCTTAGTTTGGATCAAGTACAAAGTACTGTTTTATTATAATTTTTTGACAAATTTGGATGATATGGATAAAATGGAGTCTATAGGAGACAGCCTTTCCATAATTTGGAGCTGTCTGGATAATGGGTTTTCAGATAATTGATCACATACCTGTATTATAATCTGAGTAAGAGTAGCTGTAGTGTTCTACCTGTAACACCGGCAGCGCACCAGCGCATAAACGCTGGAGCGCGTCAACTTAGGCACCGGTGCACGCCAAAATGGACGCTCCCGCCAAAAGACTATGACCTCTAAATTGGGTGCCTGGCTTCCTATTGGTCCCTGATCTGTCTGTCTTCCTCAGCCTGCTCCTGATTGGTTCCTGTCCCCTTAAATACCTTCCTCTTCCTCCTCACATTGCCCAAGCTGGCTTCTGTTTCCACAGTTCCTGCTCAAGCCCCGTTTGCCTGCTTTCCTGTTTATTCGACCCTTGGCCTGTTAATTCAACCTTGTACCTTCACTGCCCGGACTGATCACTGCTTGAACTTGACGACGCTTTTGCCTTATCCCTTGGTACTTAGCTTCTCTGCTTCCTGAAACCGACCACTGCCTGTAATTGACTACGCCTTTGCCTGATCCCTGGATACTTTGCTTTTGGCTAACACGCTTAGCTCCTTTGCTGACTCAGCCGCAGAAATTCCGGGGCCCCAAAAGGGCGTCGGTGAAGACCGGAGCTGCAGAGGAATTCCAGTTGCCATCTGTCCGCCTAGGACCAGCTGTCCTCCTCCGGGATCCCAGGTAACAGATCGTTACACTACCTTTCATGTTGTCAGGTAATAGTAGACTTGAATGGACTATAATATAAAATAAAACACCTAGCAGACATAGAAATAAACCTTGTGATAAATATAAACAAGTGATAAATATAGCTTTTCAAGTTCTTAATTTATCAAATGTGCATTCATTATTTAGTCCCTTCATTGTTTGCCCTCATTTGTTTCCTTTATGTGACTTATCCTGAATTAATGCTGAACATTCAATTTGTCCTCATTGTGTTGTGCCTGCCTCTTTTATATTGATTCCTGCACTCAACGTGAAATCCCATTCAGCATTGTTTATCTCATTTCTAGTCATGTATTTATTTACTTGTAAATTGTTTATACATGGCCTTGTGTGAAATGTTCTTCCTTTTCTGAGTCGGACTATTGATATTGATGCATAAAGCTAAATCTTTGATCTGACTATAAGGTAGAATTCCAATTCAGCATTGATTAATGCAGCATAACTTTTGACTTGAGCATTTAATATGCCCTGTTCTGTAGCTAATGCATTTATGAAAAAATGTACAGATGATGCCAATTACTTACACCTTTTAACTGGCTTGTGCCTTTAGATTTTCTTTCTGAATTGTGCATTATACAAAGGAATACCTATGCTCAGTTATGGTATTTCTTAGTAGAGGCAATATTGCTAGAGCAGCAGCATGGAGATGCTCCTGCTGTAGTGTGCTCCTCTTTATGCAAGTTTAAACCTTTCCGTTCTATGGAGATCTCCAATTACAACCTTTATGACCAGTAGCTAGTGATGGGTGAATTTGACCCTTTTTGCTTCCAACAGAATTCGCATAATTGTGAAAAATTCTCGAAATGCGAATTTTGACACCTGCGTCAATTCTGATGCTCGTGTCAATTTTGACACCAGCGTTAAAGTCAATGGGCATCCAAATAATGTTGACATGCAATGACGCAAGCAACTTTTCCGTTGCGCTTCCAAAATAGTTTGACACCAGCAATTTCCGCAGTCCAATTTTCACGGACATGTGCCGCAAATTTGTGCCTTGCGAATTTATTCACCCATCATTACCATTAGCATTAAATCATGACCCTCAGTCTACAAGGCCATGCTATGGGGTTATGAAAAAAATAGGAGAACTTGGGGAGCTTATAAGAAATATGGTGTAATATGGTAAAATCATGGACAGACACAATGCATCATATAGAGGCCAATGTATTAAAGATCGAGTTTCAGGTTTTTGAAACCACAACTAAACTCACTTTCTCTAAAACCATGAATGTCTCTACATTTATTAAAAGATACGAACATCAACATCCAAAAAAAATGAAATACCTCTAAAGCCTCTAAAAATTTGAGTTTTTCAGAACAATCGTAAAAAATCGGAAAGCCTCTAAAAGTCTAAATCGATTACAAATGGTCCAATAGCATCGGCGCAGCTCCAAATGACTTCTATAGGACCTAGAGAACTTTTACCTGGTGAAGATTTGTATTTGAGGTTTTTGTGGTTTTTACTCCCAATAAATCTCAAATTTTTTAAATTTTCAAAAATAGAAAAACACGTTTTTAGAGATTCATGGAAAAAATTAAAAACCTGATTGTTAGTAAATGGATAAAGGGAAAGAGTTAATATGAAAATATTTGTTTTAAAAACTGTTTTAACTGTGATGTAGATGTACACACAACCACACAACATTTCTTAATTGAAGCTCATTTTATCATCCATTCCTTTTTATCTTTATACATCTTTCACATACATATGATATAATATATAAGTACAAATGGGATATACTTTAATACTTAAAGTGTTTTTCCACAGATTCCACACATTAATAAATAATATGTTTTGTTACTGAATGCTAACCAACAAAAAAAAAACACCATAAATGTATAAAATATCATAAGATAATATGGAACGTGAATAGAACTACTTAAGATTAAATATTTACAGCAGGCCAAAGTAGAAGATTGCTTCTGTAAACTTCTTGCTGCATCTATTAGTAGATGGGAATAAATAATGGAAGAGAACAGAGGAACCTAAAAATGATATTTCCTACAACAAAATGCCATCTGATAAAACCAGCGGCCACTCTGGCACACTTGGAGATGTGCATTGGACGTGGCGTTAGACAATGTTGTAATGCAAAATGCTTACACAACCGCTGTAAATACAAAAGGCAATTTACTGTCAAACCAAGCTACAGGATATTTATGTGACTACATTACTACAGGAGTAGCTTGCATAAATAAAATATGAACATTACAAAAGTGTGGCTTAGATCAAGTCATATTTCTAACAACCAAGCTGTCCTGCAGTGCAATTTCTCAGCAATATGTCTTGCTTCTGAATCTTTTACTAATTCATTTAACTAAAAGGCTCATTTATAACTCAAGAATCTGTTAAAATGGGTTTAAAATTGTGCATGCTTGCTTTGATTAATTGAGTGCACGTGGATTCAAGGGGACCCTGAAGGTAAGGCTTGTCCTGAAGAGGAATTAGTTCTAAAAACCCCTTATCATGTTGAGCAAAATGCCAATTCAAAATGCTGCCACAACTGTTATAGACACAACTGACTTGCACTTAGTAAATTGCACCCCAACACCTATATTGCCATACAAATCCAGTAATCCACCACATGGTTTTTCAAATTGTTTCAGCTTAATCAAAATTCTAGATTGTTTTGCCATTCAATTTTCTTATTGCAACAAATGCAATCATGATTATTTCAAATTCAAGTTTTCCAAACTAAAATTTGAGATTTTGCAAACTTATTGACAAAGAAGAATAGTGTAATAATATTACCTGTGCGGCGGGGTTGCCCGCCGCGTGGCTCGTTGGCACCGGATCCAGCGCCATTTTTATTTCTAGGGCGTGCGCCTCTTAAAGGTACAGGCCAGCGCGCATTGGCGCAAGTTTTGGCGCGAAATTTGAAGGTATTTAAGGCCCATTCATACTCCCAGCCAGTGCCCGTGATAGAACTTGTTTCTAATGGTTCCTGAGCCTTGTGCGTTTGATCTGTTCTGTATCTAGTCTGTTTGATTACCCGTGTTTGACCCAGCCTGTTCCTGACTATTCTGCATTCTGTATCCTGACCCTTGCCTGCCTACGACAACTCTTCCTGCTTAACCCCTTGATTGACAACCCGGTTTGACCCTAGCCTGCCTGACGATTCTTGATATCTGCCTGCCTCGACCCAGCCTGTCTGACGATTCTCTTGCCTGCTCCATTTGTACTGTGACCTTCGGCCCAAAAGACTCTGCTAACAGCCGTGCCCCTTCGCCAGCCAGAACATCTCACCTTGCACCCATCGTTAAGTCCAGGTGGCACCCAAGTAAGCTGAGGGCTCCTCCCGAAGCCCAACGGTGGTCACACTACTGGTGAAGCCGAGCCGAGACCCGGGTGCTTGGCATTTGTTCTGGTATTGGGTGCCGGCCGTGACAAATAGCATGCGATTTTACTTTAATCAAGTCTATAAATAAACCAGCAACTAAGATACTCCAGGGTTTCTTTGTTTTGTTTTTTTGGGGATGTCAGAAAAAAAATTAAAAATAAATCTGCCCTAAGGAGCTGATCTTTTCAAATTTGATTATTTTTTATGATTGTGGGGAATAAGCCTGAGCTTGAGTTTGAACTTTAATTTTTGAGATTTATTAACTGGAAAAAAAAGTTGATTTTTTTTTATAATTAAATGTTTGAAGAGATCATGGGGCACATTTACTATGGGTCGAATATCGAGGGTTAACACTCAATATTCGACTATCGAAGTAAAATCCTTCAACTTCGAATATCGACCGTTTCGAAGGATTTTAATTCATCGATCAAACGATTTTCCTTCAATAAAAAAATACTTAGAAAGCTTATGGGGACCTTCCCCATAGACTAACATTGGTGCTTGGTAGATTTTAGGTGGCGAAGTAGATGTCTGAAGTTTTTTTTAAAGAGACAGTAGTTTGACTATCGAATGGTCGAAAAGTCGAACGATTTTAAGTTCGAAGTCGCAGTCGAAGGTCGAAATAGCCAATTCGATGGTCAAAATAGGCAAAAAAATACTTCAAAATTTGAATTATTTTTTATTCTAATCCTTCACTCTAGCTAAGTAAATGCGCCCCCATGTCTTTTTCTGGTGAATAAATGAGACTGACCTTTAAAGATTGATTTTTTTTTTTTTTTTTAAATAGGCAGCATTCATGTGTAAAAAAAAAACTTGATTGGGTTTATATGAATTTTTTTTGTCAAAATCAAGCTTTAGGAAAAAAATTTAATTAGAGAATTAGTACATTGCCTCTCCTTTTCATCCAAACTGATTAATGGTTCACTAGTCAGTGGGAGCCTACAGTGATACTGGAATTCTGGGACAGGAGAATAGAATAAAGTGTGAGAAGGAGGTTCAAACAATCACAGAGAAAAAATAATGATCAAGGACAAGCAAAATGTCAGGTGTATTTATAATGCACTCTAATACTCCTTACATATGAATTCATGTTATGCATTACTATCATAGAAATAAACCATTACAAAGAATTAACAGGCATGTTTATGACACATATATATTAAATTAGATTAATGCCATAAATAACACCATTGTTATACACCACTTTGACCAACTACAGTCAATGGAAACATACGTATTACAGAAATAAAAGGAAAATGTTTGTGATATTTTAAAACAACACCAGTTACTATACAACTTTTAGAAGTTTCTTAACTTTTAAAAACAATTTTTCACATTTAATTGTCTCAAAATGCCATTTATCTGTTGATCCCCTATATTACCTTATGGCTGGATCCTTATCAAGCAGATATCAAAACATGATTATACTGTCCCAAACAATGAATTTATGAACCATAATGATGAGTAAGTGGTGCAAAGGTGATAGAACACTTCTACAGAGAAAGGTTGTGTATAAAGAGTAATGTAATAAAGGCTGTTTATGGATGTAACTACAAGTGTGGCCATAATTAAATGGGTTACATTTTTGGAGTACTAGCACAATTCATTAAAGGTACTTTAATATTATAGTGGACCATGTCCTGCATTCCATGCATATACTCACAAAATTTGCAAACCTGGACCCACTGCCAGTCAGAACCTGGTGGTAATTTCACGTTTCCCACAGGACTATACATCAATAAACTTAATAGACTTGTAAGTCTGGAAGTGATATAATATTAAAGGTCATCCCATGTTTCTATTAAAGTTTGCCCAGGTATATTAACCAATGCCAGACAAGCTGCTGGCTGATTGCTATGAAATGCTAGATAATAATTAAATATAGGTGGCATGCGTAGAAAAAACCTACAAAAACAACTTTCAGGTATAACCTGGAAGCCTTTAACTGTAACAAGCAGCGGAACACAGCGTATCAAGCAATGGTGCATGAATATGCGATATAAACTCCACGGGTTATGTAAAAATGTCTTCAGAGTTTTGCAGCCATTGCCTATAAAAAGATAACATGAACATCTGCAAAGATTTAACCTATTTCTGGTAATGTAATCACAATTATTTTAATTCAAGCTTTTGCAAATCCCTATATAATGATGCCAATTATTCTCACTAATAGATATGGTAATGGTATTAATTCTTCATTCTGAATATTTCTGGAACAAGAAAAGGCTCAGAGAATGTTCTGAAAAGCTTTAAAAAGAGAAAGCGTGTGAGAATAATATTGCTCCGAGAAATATCAAAGACTTAACATATTCATTTTATGTTTGGCCCTGGAATATATGCAGATTAGGATATGGTAACTTCAAGTTGGTATGAAAAAAACAGTATTAACACAGAAGATATATACTGTATATATGTTTTATAGCTGATAAATCCTGTAGTATTCAATGGGTGTAGTTCTTAACCAGGGCAATGAACAGGAGTCAAATGTGATTCATGTCTCAGATGCACGGTGGGCAGTACATGACAATCCCCTGACTCCTGCATATCATTTAGAATGCACATACTAAGGAGCTAAAGTTAGGTGTTATGTACAGAGTTCCCTTGAACCATGTTGCTCTGTGCTTTGTGCCTAATTTTTAATCTGGTGCTGGAATCAGTTGCTCTGGAAGAGTTAGAACAACTGTGCATAAGACATCTAAAGATAACAACTATCAATGCAACATCAATTTAAAACAAAAGAGGGTGTGAGGGAAAATCATGTAAATGCTACATTCAGAAATGGGGGCATTAAATAGGTAATTCATGATCTACCAGTAGATGGTGATTAGGAGCATTTTCTAAATCTAAGTTTTAGTCTAAAGTTTTAGTCTAAAGTTTAGTCTAAAGTTTAATAACAAATTCAAGTTTACTAAATAACAGAACCCATATCTGTTCATTGTGGAAATCCCTCTTAGATCTAGTACTACATTACTACATATATCTTTCCACCACTTTCCCTGTGTAATTCTGCTGCAGATTAGGTCATAGCCAGGGCTGATTTTAGGGGGATACAGAGGGGGAGTGCAGTCAGGGGCTCTGTGACAAAGGGGAACTTGAGTGATCAAGAGGTCTGATCTAAAGAGGGCCTGGTGTTAGGGATGAGGTCAGATAGTAGGCATGTAGTGATGCATGTATTGGTGGATTATGGCATGGCCATGTGTGAAGTTGGCAATTTTTTTTTGTTTATGGCCAAATCCTACCTAATTGTTTTCACAAGGTCCTGGAAGGTGGTGCACTAACTGGTGCCACCTGGGGAGAGACCATATCATTAAGAAGTATGGAACTAATGATTTCTGATGGCGGCCCTAGTCACAGCTATAGCTGAGTTAAATATCCTTGTTGTATTTTGTCCATTCAGGTATATAATACCACATAACCATTCATTTACTCATCACAATACAGATTATATGGAGCCAGAGGTGGAAGATCTGGTTTTAACTGAATAAACTTGGTGAAACCCGTATAGTATACAGCCCATAATTTCTACAACTAATAATTATTATTATTTATGTTACATCCATATATGGACACAATTAAACATATAGTTTCATTAATTTTAAGGAGCACCCACAAACTCAAATATTAATATCAAATGAGCTGGTTTCCTGAAATAATTTTACTATGTATTTTTTAGGATCTCTGGCTTTGTTTCTTTGTGTTACATGCTCCATTTGGTGCACTTAATGTTATTTTCAGCTGAGCACAAACAAAATGATAGAAACCTAGCAACACTTTCATAAAAACACATTTACATCTACTATAACATTATTCTTTTTATTCTTTTGTTTGTCATTTTGCTTCCTGTGGTTATGCTGATAATGTTTTTTAAACTATGTATCTTAAACTTTCACAGTATCCTTTAATTCCCAACTTGGATAAACTAAATGCATAATTTCAAGAATCTGGAAATAGTTTTAAAGCCATATGTAATATATGCAAACATCCTGCCCAAGGACATATCTTAGGTGAAATATAATCTACATTGAGTATAATAGCCCTTTAGTTATCACCAGTTAGGGACTGTAGATGAACAGATGAGTATTTTGGTGACAAAATGTTTAACAGGGTTATCAGAATTCAATGGGACCTTTTACAATGTACATCATGTTTAGCATTCTTATTGCTTACAGTAAAATTCTGCTTCCTTATAATTCTACCCTTATAACATTCCACTTCTCACCCCATAAGACCAGATCAGCTGTCCCTGCATCGTCCAGTCAATTCAATACAATTGTCGAATGATTATTAGACCATGATTACATGTTATAATACTGCATGAAAAAATATTATGGATGTAGTTCTCATGGGGTCTGAATGGGGTCTGAATTTGTCAATAGAGACAGAATGGAGAATTTACTTTTTGGCTTATGAGGGCTAGTTACATCGTTGTTTGTCATCATGTGTTCTTTTTAAGCTATTCACTGTGGAATGCAACACATGAATGTAAAGTCTATTACAGCATCATAGGGTATTACCCTGGAAAAATAGTTGTGTGTTCTCAGAACATGAGCACATAAGTAATTTTACTGGTTCTACTTAACAATATTCAAGAATATAGATGAAGGATGGTTGAACACCACTTCCACAATCCAATTGATGCCTTGGGTCCATAAGGAATATAGAATGTTGCCTTTATGTTTTATTTTTGATGTGTGGCTTGCATAACATTAGTGAAGGATTATCTATACAATAAGTTAAATGAGCAAAAGTTGCCATACATTTCTTTTATATGGGTAGGAAAAATTTTATTGTTGTCTACCAAGAGGGTATGCATTAAGTCTGTATGGTAGTTAGGTCTAAATATTGTGTATTCCTCTTTCAGAAACTGAACATTGTTTACAAAAGAAGACAAACAAACACATCTTCTCCAATTTCAACCTATGGATGGTACATGTACAGTGTATAGATGTTACTAAAATTATGTAGTTTGTCAATATAAATCTTTTTTTACTAATGGACAAGTTATGAAAAAGATTTTGCGAACAAAAAATGATATATAATTCTGTTCGATCTGCTAAGAACTTAAGAAAAACAAATCATAATGATTCCCTAATTTTTTACAGTGTATCTTGAAAAAACACCACAATTTAAAAGAATCAAGTGAATCTAAATAATTGTATTATCTATAATTGTGGAGAAAACACTGAGTAAGAAAATAGGATGCGGTGAGTCTTTCTAAAGTTAAGATCTGTAATTTCTACAACAAATTATTTTAAGTATTTGTAAGATCACAGGTTAGAGTGTTCTGAATGTTTTGTGATCAAATTTTTAACGGATGGCCTTCCAACAAGGTTTCACAGTAAATTATTCATATTGACTGTATTTATAAGATTCCCCATGACAGTAACTCTTTGCTGTTGGTATTGATCTAAAATGGATAAAATGGATTGAATATGAATTATTCAATGGGAACACAGCTTCTTCTATGATTTATCTCAAAAGCACAAAGAAAGAATCGAGGGTGCTTTGTTCAAAAATGTTGACAGCACAATTTAGAAATAGGTTCAATTGTTGTTGTAGATCTGATAAAGAATTTATAGAAATTATATAAATTACTTAATATGAAGTGATATTGCTTACACCTTGCTTTGTGTTTTACCATGACTCATATAAATTAAAAAAAATCTTACATGCGAAAAAAAAACACAGTAATTTTCTCTATTGAACAACTGCATGAACTGTAGTATGATCCTTGCACCTATTGATTGGCAATACATTTGTGTCTGGAGATGATTTAAGAGCAGATATTTCATTGTAATACAGTATAGTGATAAATGCGTTACTGTAGGTGGCATTATCAGAAAAGTAAATCACTTGGAATACAGCATTCACAATGCAGTTATGCTATTGGCTAGGAAATTGATAGGGTTTTGCATTAATTTACAGTTTGCTCCATATTCCACATGCAAAGCATTCAGTGTATGTCGATGATATAATGTTATGCTATAAAACAAGGATGTTTCATTTGTTTCCCCAGCTGTTGTAAATACGAGTTACATGGTTTACCCAAACAGTCCAGATGAATGTTAACTATGAACACAACAATAACATTTTCCACACTTAGGGGCAGATTTCTTAAGGTTCAACTTTTGTTTTCCACAAAAAATACAAGTTTTGGGGGATATTTTTGTGTCAAAAAATCTATTTTTCTGGTTCAAAAAAACCTAATCTTTTTTTTCAAAAAACCTTTATCAACCTTTGATAAATAACCCCCTTAATGTTTGTGGATGACATTAACCTTCCTACACATTGTAACAAATGGGTTGTTTATTTATTTTTAATTTTTCAGTATAAACTGATTTTGCTAATATCAGTTTAATATACCATGTATTAGTGGAAAGCTTTGACAAACGATCCTGAAATCGGATTGCAATCACTGGGTCCAAATTAAAAAAAACTGATATGCTTCTTCTTGGTTACTTCTGACTTCCAGTCAACAACAGAACAATTTGCCTTTCTGGGTGAAATCCCCCATATCTAACCATTTGACCTGCAAGTTAATCATTGAATGGCTAACTATAGAGGCCCTTTTATCAAAGGTCAAATTTTAAATGGTTAAATTTTTTCTAAAACCAGAAATGTGTGAAAGTTATTAAAATATCCAAATATAAAAAGTCAGAATAAAAGCCCCACTGAACTATGCAACAAAAGATACAAATAAAAATAACAAAACCTCTAAAAATGTGAATGACTTCTTTAGGACCTGTAGTTTTTACATTTAATAAATCTCAAATTTTTGCAGTTTTAAAGAAATATAGGAAAACCACAGATTTGTGAAATACCACTTATTTGAAATGATAAATCTCATTTCATTGGTCTTGATTGTAAAAAAATTGTTCAGTAGATATCAAAGTTTGAGTCTTTAACAGCTAGTGCAGATACTACTTATAAATGTGAAAGGACTAATACACTCTTTTATATATTTGTCATGCCTTAGAGCTGTGGGATTTGTCGTGTTTTAAAATATTGATACACCATCAGATTTACTTATGGTACTTATGGTAAAAGAAAGAAGTTTATAAATGCTGGATTTATGGTACAACTGACATTTTAGCACCTTTATTATATCTTCGTTTTCTTCATTGAGGAACATAGGACAGAAGAGCTGTTCTTTATAAGATGGGATTCATTAATACAAAATATACCATGTTACTGCCCTAACTGGAAATAGTAATAGCAAAACTACAGCTATGTAGTGATGGGCAAATCTGACTGGTTTCACTTCTCTGAATATTTGTGAAATGGAAAAAAATTGCCAAAATGCATTGCAGTCTATGGGCGACAACATTTTTGTGATGTGCAAAGCTGTGCAACATTTTTTTCTCCCAATGGGTCTATGGGCGTCATTTAAGTAGAGAAACTCTGTGAAATTTTTTTCTTATCACTAAAACCTAGCATTTTTATCCATGACTTTCTAATGCTGAAAATTCTAGTAACAATCACATTACATGGCAACCAGTTAGATGTTTGCTTCTACCTGTTGATTGGTTGCTATGAGATTCATGTACACACCTGAGATTAACTCTGTAAATACAGATATGAAGGTGACAATTGATCCCATATGTTATAAGGACTGTGATTCCGATACACAAGCAGAACATTTTTGTGATAATTTTTTCCTCTTTGTTGAAAAATACTAAAATCCTCTATTGGCTGTATCTGCCAGATTTCTCCACATGTGAAGCTCCCACTTAAATAATAATGCCACTAACTATTCTTTTAGTAGGTTTGTGTTTTTCAAGATATATTTTCCAAACGTTTTACCATTTATTTAATTGAGAAGATATCTTCTCTTGAACAAATGTTTTTTTAGAAGTTTTCTTTTTTGCTGATTTTAGGTACATAATGGCCTTTAGTTTTAGCCTACAGGATGTTTTCTTTCTTCCTCTGGTTTTCTTCTAAAAACTGTTTCTTTAGCCACATTGATTTGTCATTGCTGTATAAGTACAGCATGATTAAACATGTTTCTAATTTTATTAATATAGAAGGTATTGTCCCAATCAATGTAAAATACTATTTACCAACTAAATGTGAGAACATTACTTAATTTAGATTAAGCCTATTATAGGATTTTCTGTGATGGTAATAACCAAAAGAACAAAGACGTGTTGACTTCTCCAAATTAATAAGAAGCAAGAGATGCCAATTAAGTTATGTGTTAACAGGTGCAAAAATGTCCTAAATTTCTAGCAATCTACAGCCACCATTCATCAGGCTATATTTACTGGTATATAGCAGACCTGGAGCAAACTTTGTCTAGTACTATGTGACCGATTAAGTGCCTCAACATTTCCTTAATTTTTTTTTCAACAATGTTCACAAAAAATTCATGCCTGATCTAAAAATTTAAGATTTCTAAAGTATAAAAATCACAAAATAATGTTTAAATGTTTTCTGATTTTTTTTTTGCAAAAAAAGCTAAAATCTTTAGAGTTTTTTTTCATTTGTGCTTTTTATAATCATATTTTTTAATAAATTGCATGGCATATGTGATTTTAGAGTAATAGAGTTTAATTGTTGTTTTAAAAAAAAACCTCTAAAACCAATAAAAGGAGACTTTTCAATTTAAGGGCCGCCCCACAATTGGCTTGGGGTGAAATAGACTTTTTTGTTTTGATAAAAAAAAAGGAAGAATTTTAAGAGAGGGTTTATCAGTATAATGAAGTTACTAGTTGATTTAAAAAACAGAGAATTTAGGAAGAATACGGAGGACTAGTTTATTTCGTAGTCCAGCACCAGGAACAGTATTTTATTCCATACTGGTTAGAGAAATGATGCGTTGTAACCCTTGTAGCACTTAAAATATTGCAATATCTCTGTTTTTTAAAAGCCATTCATCTAAGAGTCAAAGACAATCGAATGTACACATTGCAAGTAATCTAAAGTGAGACTAGTGAAAAGAAATTGCAAGATAAAGCGATTTAGTAAACTGGTAAGAAGGAGAATTATTAATGTCAGTTCTCATTGCGTGATTAAAATTCCTTAATGCTGGACTTAAAATCCTTTTCACGGTAATATATTTCACAGTGTCCTTAAAAAGCAAATTGTCTTTCTTCACATGTCTTCTAGAATATTGGTTAACTGCCTGATTAGAGGCATGTGTCACAAATCATCAGATATCCTATCATTTGGAATCTTCAACTACTGATTAAGATTCAACTATACAACTATACAGCGCATAACACCTCTTTCCCTACCGATTCAAGACTGATGTCATTTGAGTAAGAATCATGAAATGAGACATGCCAATTCCAAGATAAATTAGTTGGATATTTAAGTTAATGCAATGAATGCACAACAAGGTGAAAATATTGTGAGAACTCGGTCTACTATTAAAATATTATTATTTTTCTTCAAAGAACATGGAAAAGAGGAGTTGTTCTTTAGTAGGTGGGATTCCATGAATGCAATGTATATTTTACACTCCATATTCTAACTGGGAATATCAAATACAATCCACATTTATCATGCAAAGTATTTTTCTAACTTAATTGTGTGGAAGACTTCTAATTTTAATCTTTTTCATCCATGACTTTCTAATGCCCATGGTAGCAAGTCAAACATTTTCTTTCAAACTGTATTTTATTTTATCTGCTGATTGGTTGCTATGCGGTACAAGAACTGGAGCAAACTTTGCATTCACATTACATTTGCCTACCTGAAGTTGTTACTTAACAAACTGTCTTGAAAATGTTTTACCTATGTTACAAAATGCCCTTATCTCTTCCATCATTAATTCAAATCAATGGTAATTGTATAAGCAAAAATCTAGCTACTTTTCAATTAGAGTTTTTAAAATCAATCTGAAATATGGCAGGCTTATTGAAAATGTGGGGCAGAATGTGATTTTACTGCATTCAAGTTGATTTTTCTATTTTAGATGAACAAGTTTTCAATTGTTGAGTTTTTTCATAAAAATATACTGTATCTGATTCTTTCTATTTGGCTGCAACCTTAAAGTGAATTCAACTTTATTTGGATATATATATACACAGCCACTTACTATTCATTTTAGTTTTTAGTCAAAAGGGACATTGTGTGATGTTGCTCTGCTCAGAAAATTACGTTTTTAGTAGTGATGGGCGAATAAATTCGCCAGACACAATTTCCACGTTTCACAGCAAGCAAATTAATTTGTGAAACTGTGGCAACAATCTGCTAGAGAAAAATCAGCCGCATCAAAAAAAATTAGCATGCGTCAAAATTGGCACGCACATAATAAATTGTACAGCGTCAAAATTATTTGGATGGCCATTGACTTTAATGCATTTGGACAAAATAGTCCTGTGTATAAAAATTGATGCTCGCATCAAAATTGATGTGCTTCAGAATTATTTTGACCCCATTGACTTCAGTGCGTTTCACAAATTTTTCACCATTTGGTGGTAAATTCACGAATTTTTTGGAAGAAGTGAAACTGCACAGATTTGCCAATCACTATTATTTATGACATTTCTCTTGTCAGTAGTGATGAGCAAAAATTTTTACCAAGTTTCACAGTGAAAATCATAGCCATAGACGCCAATCGGTGGAAAAATTGTTGTGCGTCAAAAAAAAATTGTCACACATCAAAAAAAATTGTCGCCCATAGAATTTGGTACATTTTCACAGTTTTGCTAATTTTTTGAGAAGCTAAATTGGTCAGATTCCCCATCACTACTAGTTCTAAGCAGAGCAACACCAGACTTTCCTAACTTACTTTCATTCTTATTATTACCAATTAGGTGGCACTGTTGTTTCAAATTAAATATCTTAGCAGTGTAAAAACTGCTTGTATATTGAGAATGAGAAGAAAAAATAATTCATGTAAATGTGGAGTGCTTTATTATTTAAATTGGAGGGTTTATATTTCCTTTGACACATCAGTGAAGCCAATTAAAAATTGCATTGCAAATTTCATATACAATGTTATAATAAGGCTTATTAAACTGATGCTCTAGTCATATCAGTTATCACTAATTGGTATTTTTTTTTATTACAGGTATAGGACCCCTTTCCAGAAACCCGATATCCAGAAAGCTCCGAATTACGTAATGGCTGTCTCCCATAGACTCCATTTTATCCAATTAATCCAAATTTTTAAAAATAACTTCCTTTTTTTCTGTAATAATAAAAAAAGTAGCTTGTACTTGATCCCAACTAAGATATAATTAATCCTTATTGGAAGCAAAACCAGCCTATTAGGTTTATTTAATGTATAATAAATTTCTAGTAGACGTAAGGCATGAAGACCCAAATTACGGAAAGATCCGTTATCAGGCAAACCCCAGGTCCCGAGCATTCTGGATAACAGGTCCAATATTATGGTGTTAATACTAATTCATTTTTATAATTTAATTTGTTACATAAAGCCATCTATGGGGATTTATCCTCACTCCTCACTCCCTTACATAATAGGAAATATAGATCTTCACTTCTGTTACAGTAAATTTAAAATTTGTTTTGCACATATATTAACATTAACACAATATTCAACATTACAGGTAACTTGCTTTTAGAATATTGCAATACCTTGTTTTAAATGATCATACTGCTATATGGATGAATGCAAATGCATAAAACACTGCTGTCAGACAATAACAAAAATGGAGTTTACACTTAAAGGAAAACTATACCCCCAAAATGAACACTTAAGCAACAGATAGTTCATATCATATTAAGTGGCATATTAAAGAATCTTACCAAACTGGAATATATATTTAAGTAAATATTGCAGTTTTACATCTCTTGCCTTGAGCCACCATTTCGTGATAGTCTGTGTGCTGCCTCAGAGATCACCTGACCAGAAATACTACAACTCTAACTGTAACAGGAAGAAGCGTGGAAGCAAAAGACACAACTCTGTCTGTTAATTGGCTCATGTGACTTAACATGTATGGTTTGTTGGTATGTTTGTGAGTACAGTGAATCCTACGATCCCAGGGGGCGGCCCTTATTTTTTAAAATGGCAATTTTCTATTTATGATTACCCAATGGCACATACTACTAGAAAAGTATATTATTATGAAAATGGTTTATTTACATGAAGCAGGATTTTACATATGAGCTGTTTTATGGAATATCTTTTTATAGAGACCTACATTGTTTGGGGGGGTATAGTTTTCCTTTAACTTTAACTATAGGCAGGTTCTTTGCAGACTTAAGGTTGAACTTGATGGATGTGTGTGTCTTTTTTCAACCTAACGTACTATGTAACTATGGCTGAGAAACAATTCTTGAACATCAGTTTCAGCCATATTGATATTGAAAAGACAAGTTCTTTATCTAACTATCTAGCTGGTGCTAATTACTGCAGGATTTAAAAAAAAAAAAAAAAAATCAGAATGTGAAATCTTGATTTTTCCACCCAAATCAGGAGTACTGCATCAAACACTTCTTTCAGCCCTTAAACATTCAGAATTCACAGAAAAGATTATTAATTATTATTCAGATTGTTCTCCAGAAATAAAGATTTTGTTCCATTGCTTTCCATATTTTATTTTGTATCATTTTTAGTGATGAGCGAATTTGCGCCGTTTCGCTTCGCCGAAAAATTCGCGAATTTTGCGCGAAATCCGCGAAACGGCGAAAAATTCGCGAAACGGCGCCGGCGTCCATTTTGGCGCCAGCGTCCATTTTCCCACTAATTTTCACGGGCGTTTCGCGAATTTATTCGCTGGCGGCGAATCGCGCAAATTCGCCGCGAATTCGCGCCTGCCGAATAAATTCGCCCATCACTAATCGTTTTTATAAAATTAAAGTTTAATGTGTTTGAGTCTGGCGGCTCAGTGATTCAGGTGCAAACTCTGAACTGTTAGTTGATCCATTTCTCAGCAGCATCTGTGGAATATTAGCAACTATTGTATCAATTCTAACAGCTGCCTGTAATGAAACTCAGGGATTCTGCTCAGCAGGGACAAAGATAGGAAATGGATAAACGAAATGCATCAGAGCTGCTTCAGACATTAAAGGGTGAAAAATGAACCTTTAAAGTTCAATATTAGAAAAATAATCACAAACAGAAAATAGAAGTGTTGGAAGGTGAACAACCCCTTTAGAATTCAAAGTGGGATGAGGTCCATCTGCTAGTGAGTCAGTAGCTCTGGTTTTGATAAAATAAAAATACTTTATTAGGGCATACAAGAAGCCTAATGCGTTTCGTGCCAAATTCGGCACTTACTTATAGGCTGTAGGTCTCCCATTGGTACAATCCTTAGAAAAGTGTTATCAAATTTTCCCTCAATAAATTAAAATTTTCTCCTTTAAAAACTTGAATAGAAAATAAATTTGAGGTCTATTGAATGGGCTCCTAGGACTCTGAGATGTATTTTGCTAAGGGGATATCTGGCCATAATTGAGAGAGTATTGTAGGACACTTAAATAACAGTGTATGTAGTGCTGTCATGTCCTAATATCTGGCAACTGTCACCGAGAGCATCTTTCATTACTGCAGAGTCTTCAGAGGTCAGGGTGACACTGAAACCAAAGGCAAACTTGAGTAGTTTCATTATATTGATATTCTGATGTTACTGCAATATACACAAATGAAATCAATGACTAATGATATTAGTATTATGAGCTATGTTGCACTTCATGGCATATTTCCAAAAAAAAACTTTCTGTAAATAATATTGCTTTTGTAAGGTAAAATTATGTGATTATTAGACTATGCAAATTGAGTAAACTTGGAGAACATTATAGCACAACATATCACAACATTTTTTTACTGATTGATAGATTGATTGATTTATTCATTTATTAAATGAGTGATTTCAGCTTTAGTAAAGCTTCAGGATGCAGGTTTGTTGAATCCTCAGTATTTAGCTGAGCTTGACCCTTAACAGTTTAGAAACTCCAATGAGCTTCATTAGTAGTAAAGTATGTAAAAATGTATGTAAGGCAGCCATATTCAGTTTAAAAACAAAAAAAATGCAGCATTTCAAGTCTTTCTGTAAATAATATTGCTTTTGTAAGGTAAAATTATGTGATGATTAGACTATGCAAATTGAGTAAACTTGGAGAACATTACAACACAACATACCACAACATTAATTTACTGATTGATTGATTTATTAATTTATTAAATGAGTGATTCTGAGTGATTTCAGCTTTTCTAAAGCTTTAGGATGCAGGATTGTTGAATCCTCAGTATTTTAGCTGAGCTTGACCCTTAACAGTTTAGAAACTCCAATGAGCTTCATTGCTAGTAAAGTATATAAACATGTATGTAAGGCGGCCATATTCAGATTAAAAACAGCATTGAATCAGACATTAAACTAGTAAACAAAAATGCACACTTACAAATAACATTTTTGGCTCAAAGTTATCTGAAATAAAATAAATAAAAATGGTTGTGAACCAACTCGTCTCCATCTTCCAAGGGGTATTATTCTGAATTACTTTTTAAAGGGTATCCTTACATGCTAGATGCTAGATATATGATATACAGATGATAGATAGATGATGATAGATAGATAGATAGATAGATGATATATGATGGATAGATAGTTGATAGATAGAGTCAGGGTTGGACCGTAGCAATGGGGGCTCACCGGGATGCAACATGAAGGGTCCTCCAGGCAGTCACCAGGGGCCCCCTCCTGGCTTTCCTCTACATGCTCTCGTAAATGCCGGTGTGCTGCGCCATTGCAACCGCCAGTGCACCACATACCTTTGCGGTAGCCCAATTCGTGGGAAAATGGACTGCGGCGCCAAAAACGGGCGCCGGCGTCAAAAACGTTTCGCGAATTTTTCGCCGTTTCGCGAATTTCGCGCAAAATTCGCAAATTTTTCGGCGAAGCGAAACGGCGCAAATTCGCCCATCACTAAAAACGATACAAAATAAAATATGGAAAGCAATGGAACAAAATCTTTATTTCTGGAGAACAATCTGAATAATAATTAATAATCTTTTCTGTGAATTCTGAATGTTTAAGGGCTGAAAGAAGTGTTTGATGCAGTACTCCTGATTTGGGTGGAAAAATCAAGATTTCACATTCTGATTTTTTTTTTTTTTTTTTTAAATCCTGCAGTAATTAGCACCAGCTAGATAGTTAGATAAAGAACTTGTCTTTTCAATATCAATATGGCTGAAACTGATGTTCAAGAATTGTTTCTCAGCCATAGTTACATAGTACGTTAGGTTGAAAAAAGACACACACATCCATCAAGTTCAACCTTAAGTCTGCAAAGAACCTGCCTATAGTTAAAGTTAAAGGAAAACTATACCCCCCCAAACAATGTAGGTCTCTATAAAAAGATATTCCATAAAACAGCTCATATGTAAAATCCTGCTTCATGTAAATAAACCATTTTCATAATAATATACTTTTCTAGTAGTATGTGCCATTGGGTAATCATAAATAGAAAATTGCCATTTTAAAAAATAAGGGCCGCCCCCTGGGATCGTAGGATTCACTGTACTCACAAACATACCAACAAACCATACATGTTAGGTCACATGAGCCAATTAACAGACAGAGTTGTGTCTTTTGCTTCCACGCTTCTTCCTGTTACAGTTAGAGTTGTAGTATTTCTGGTCAGGTGATCTCTGAGGCAGCACACAGACTATCACGAAATGGTGGCTCAAGGCAAGAGATGTAAAACTGCAATATTTACTTAAATATATATTCCAGTTTGGTAAGATTCTTTAATATGCCACTTAATATGATATGAACTATCTGTTGCTTAAGTGTTCATTTTGGGGGTATAGTTTTCCTTTAAGTGTAAACTCCATTTTTGTTATTGTCTGACAGCAGTGTTTTATGCATTTGCATTCATCCATATAGCAGTATGATCATTTAAAACAAGGTATTGCAATACTCTAAAAGCAAGTTACCTGTAATGTTGAATATTGTGTTAATGTTAATATATGTGCAAAACAAATTTTAAATTTACTGTAACAGAAGTGAAGATCTATATTTCCTATTATGTAAGGGAGTGAGGAGTGAGGATAAATCCCCATAGATGGCTTTATGTAACAAATTAAATTATAAAAATTAATTAGTATTAACACCATAATATTGGACCTGTTATCCAGAATGCTCGGGACCTGGGGTTTGCCTGATAACGGATCTTTCCGTAATTTGGGTCTTCATGCCTTATGTCTACTAGAAATTTATTAAACATTAAATAAACCTAATAGGCTGGTTTTGCTTCCAATAAGGATTAATTATATCTTATTTGGGATCAAGTACAAGCTACTTTTTTTATTATTACAGAAAAAAAGGAAGTTATTTTTAAAAATTTGGATTAATTGGATAAAATGGAGTCTATGGGAGACAGCCATTACGTAATTCGGAGCTTTCTGGATATCGGGTTTCTGGAAAGGGGTCCTATACCTGTAATAAAAAAAATACCAATTAGTGATAACTGATATGACTAGAGCATCAGTTTAATAAGCCTTATTATATATTATTATATTTTTGCAATGAAGCGAAACACGACAAATTCGCCCCTCATTGCTCACCTACCAATGAACTTGATAAAGGGCCACATAGGCCTGAAACGTTGTTTATTTGAGATCCAAGCCAGAAAATGCAATAAAGGCTTTTTAAGAAAAATACGCTTTGGATGGTGCTGTGATTCCGTTTTGGCATTATTTATCCGGTTGGAGTGGACAACCCTGCACGTGCATCATCTCGATAGATTGTTTGGTTTGGGTGAGTGCTGACCAATTTTCCCTGTCACCTACCAATGTACCAAATGTACAAATATTGCCCATGTGGACACAATGTGCTAATACATAATTATACCCAGTAAACACCTTTATCAGCCTAGGGAACACTATAGAACAAATGTATTACAATATGCAATTAGATTTTTTTTCTGTTATTCAAAATGATTTAAATGAAAAAGTTCAGCAACTAAATCCTAGTAACTACTGTACAGTCAAAGTCATTGGGAAATGTATTTACAACATTCAAGCTAATTTATTTTTTGAGTTTTGCAAACTTGTAGAAATTAACAGAACAATGTGATTTTATTTGAAATTGAGACTTTTTGTCACAATTCTAAATTCTTTTTTTTTCATATTTTTCCAGTCATGTTTTTTAAATTGTAAATATGCCAGTGATCATGAAAAAAAACTTGATCAAGTTTAATTGCAGTATCAACTCATACTCAAAAATATATTAATCCAACTCAATTGGTTAAGTTTATTGAAATTTGAGATTTATTTCTTATTTTTGTAAGCTTCTATAGAAGTCAATGGGAGATGCATTTTCAGTATTTAAGCTATTTTATTATTTGAGTTTCCTGTTTTTGTAACTCTGATGGCAAAACAAAAATTATTTTTTAAATAATAAAAATTAAATAAAACTCATAAATCTGCTCAGACATTGGAAACACCTTAAAGGGGAACTCCACAAAAACATAACTTAAGCGTTTTGAAAAGTAAACATACTTTTGAACTACTTTGCAATATACATCAGTTAAAAAATATGCTGACTTTTCATGATTTTTAGTGGTTTGGAGCCTAGCCCCTTGCTCTCCTGCTGATCTGTCTGACTACTGTTACTTTGTATCAACAGCCATCTATCCTCAGCCTGCATCCTCCAAACCCCACAAAAAGGAACAGGAACATCCTGGTGCAATGCATTATGGGTTATGTAGTTCCTGCATGCTGTCTGTAATCTGCGGAGAAGTTGTTACAATTTGTCATCAGTGTTTAGTCCCTCCTTCCCTGCCAGGATTTCAAATGATGCAGAAAGAGAAGAACTGTTAAACAGCTGGATTTCAGCATAGAAAATAGCATTTATTCATACTTTTTGAAGAAACAGGTAACTGTGATTGATATATTAGAGGTTTCTGTGCTATGTGGGCCTTTTTATCAAATTTCTTATAAAATGTAATAATAAAAAAACAAATGATCATGGTAATAGGCAACAATTGATGCAAAAAACACAATGGGGATTGAGACATTTTAGACAAATATTGGTTCTTCTGGTAGTCCTGAGCATGGGCAGAAAAGCTGCTGACTTGGACTGGATGGGTCAAGTTGGTGAATTTTATTGGCCCTTGTATAGCCACTTTGGCCAGTTTTAGAAGGTGAACAACCCCTTTAGAATTCAAAGTGGGATGAGGTCCTTCTGCTAGTGAGTCAGTAGCTCTGGTTTTGATAAAATAAAAATACTTTATTAGGGCATACAAGAAGCCTAATGCGTTTCGTGCCAAATTCGGCACTTACTTATAGGCTGTAGGTCTCCCATTGGTACAATCCTTAGAAAAGTGTTATCAAATTTTCCCTCAATAAATTAAAATTTTCTCCTTTAAAAACTTGAATAGAAAATAAATTTGAGGTCTATTGAATGGGCTCCTAGGACTCTGAGATGTATTTTGCTAAGGGGATATCTGGCCATAATTGAGAGAGTATTGTAGGACACTTAAATAACAGTGTATGTAGTGCTGTCATGTCCTAATATCTGGCAACTGTCACCGAGAGCATCTTTCATTACTGCAGAGTCTTCAGAGGTCAGAGTGACACTGAAACCAAAGGCAAACTTGAGTAGTTTCATTATATTGATATTCTGATGTTACTGCAATATACACAAATGAAATCAATGACTAATGATATTAGTATTATGAGCTATGTTGCACTTCATGGCATATTTCCAAAAAAAAAAACTTTCTGTAAATAATATTGCTTTTGTAAGGTAAAATTATGTGATTATTAGACTATGCAAATTGAGTAAACTTGGAGAACATTATAGCACAACATATCACAACATTTTTTTACTGATTGATAGATTGATTGATTTATTCATTTATTCATTTATTAAATGAGTGATTTCAGCTTTAGTAAAGCTTCAGGATGCAGGATTGTTGAATCCTCAGTATTTAGCTGAGCTTGACCCTTAACAGTTTAGAAACTCCAATGAGCTTCATTAGTAGTAAAGTATGTAAAAATGTATGTAAGGCAGCCATATTCAGTTTAAAAACAAAAAAAATGCAGCATTTCAAGTCTTTCTGTAAATAATATTGCTTTTGTAAGGTAAAATTATGTGATGATTAGACTATGCAAATTGAGTAAACTTGGAGAACATTACAACACAACATACCACAACATTAATTTACTGATTGATTGATTTATTAATTTATTAAATGAGTGATTCTGAGTGATTTCAGCTTTTCTAAAGCTTTAGGATGCAGGATTGTTGAATCCTCAGTATTTTAGCTGAGCTTGACCCTTAACAGTTTAGAAACTCCAATGAGCTTCATTGCTAGTAAAGTATATAAACATGTATGTAAGGCGGCCATATTCAGATTAAAAACAGCATTGAATCAGACATTAAACTAGTAAACAAAAATGCACACTTACAAATAACATTTTTGGCTCAAAGTTATCTGAAATAAAATAAATAAAAATGGTTGTGAACCAACTCGTCTCCATCTTCCAAGGGGTATTATTCTGAATTACTTTTTAAAGGGTATCCTTACATGCTAGATGCTAGATATATGATATACAGATGATAGATAGATGATGATAGATAGATAGATAGATAGATAGATGATATATGATGGATAGATAGTTGATAGATAGAGTCAGGGTTGGACCGTAGCAATGGGGGCTCACCGGGATGCAACATGAAGGGTCCTCCAGGCAGTCACCAGGGGCCCCCTCCTGGCTTTCCTCTACATGCTCTCGTAAATGCCGGTGTGCTGCGCCATTGCAACCGCCAGTGCACCACATACCTTTGCGGTAGCCCAATTCGTGGGAAAATGGACTGCGGCGCCAAAAACGGGCGCCGGCGTCAAAAACGTTTCGCGAATTTTTCGCCGTTTCGCGAATTTCGCGCAAAATTCGCAAATTTTTCGGCGAAGCGAAACGGCGCAAATTCGCCCATCACTAAAAACGAAACAAAATAAAATATGGAAAGCAATGGAACAAAATCTTTATTTCTGGAGAACAATCTGAATAATAATTAATAATCTTTTCTGTGAATTCTGAATGTTTAAGGGCTGAAAGAAGTGTTTGATGCAGTACTCCTGATTTGGGTGGAAAAATCAAGATTTCACATTCTGATTTTTTTTTTTTTTTTTTTTAAATCCTGCAGTAATTAGCACCAGCTAGATAGTTAGATAAAGAACTTGTCTTTTCAATATCAATATGGCTGAAACTGATGTTCAAGAATTGTTTCTCAGCCATAGTTACATAGTACGTTAGGTTGAAAAAAGACACACACATCCATCAAGTTCAACCTTAAGTCTGCAAAGAACCTGCCTATAGTTAAAGTTAAAGGAAAACTATACCCCCCCAAACAATGTAGGTCTCTATAAAAAGATATTCCATAAAACAGCTCATATGTAAAATCCTGCTTCATGTAAATAAACCATTTTCATAATAATATACTTTTCTAGTAGTATGTGCCATTGGGTAATCATAAATAGAAAATTGCCATTTTAAAAAATAAGGGCCGCCCCCTGGGATCGTAGGATTCACTGTACTCACAAACATACCAACAAACCATACATGTTAGGTCACATGAGCCAATTAACAGACAGAGTTGTGTCTTTTGCTTCCACGCTTCTTCCTGTTACAGTTAGAGTTGTAGTATTTCTGGTCAGGTGATCTCTGAGGCAGCACACAGACTATCACGAAATGGTGGCTCAAGGCAAGAGATGTAAAACTGCAATATTTACTTAAATATATATTCCAGTTTGGTAAGATTCTTTAATATGCCACTTAATATGATATGAACTATCTGTTGCTTAAGTGTTCATTTTGGGGGTATAGTTTTCCTTTAAGTGTAAACTCCATTTTTGTTATTGTCTGACAGCAGTGTTTTATGCATTTGCATTCATCCATATAGCAGTATGATCATTTAAAACAAGGTATTGCAATACTCTAAAAGCAAGTTACCTGTAATGTTGAATATTGTGTTAATGTTAATATATGTGCAAAACAAATTTTAAATTTACTGTAACAGAAGTGAAGATCTATATTTCCTATTATGTAAGGGAGTGAGGAGTGAGGATAAATCCCCATAGATGGCTTTATGTAACAAATTAAATTATAAAAATTAATTAGTATTAACACCATAATATTGGACCTGTTATCCAGAATGCTCGGGACCTGGGGTTTGCCTGATAACGGATCTTTCCGTAATTTGGGTCTTCATGCCTTATGTCTACTAGAAATTTATTAAACATTAAATAAACCTAATAGGCTGGTTTTGCTTCCAATAAGGATTAATTATATCTTATTTGGGATCAAGTACAAGCTACTTTTTTTATTATTACAGAAAAAAAGGAAGTTATTTTTAAAAATTTGGATTAATTGGATAAAATGGAGTCTATGGGAGACAGCCATTACGTAATTCGGAGCTTTCTGGATATCGGGTTTCTGGAAAGGGGTCCTATACCTGTAATAAAAAAAATACCAATTAGTGATAACTGATATGACTAGAGCATCAGTTTAATAAGCCTTATTATATATTATTATATTTTTGCAATGAAGCGAAACACGACAAATTCGCCCCTCATTGCTCACCTACCAATGAACTTGATAAAGGGCCACATAGGCCTGAAACGTTGTTTATTTGAGATCCAAGCCAGAAAATGCAATAAAGGCTTTTTAAGAAAAATACGCTTTGGATGGTGCTGTGATTCCGTTTTGGCATTATTTATCCGGTTGGAGTGGACAACCCTGCACGTGCATCATCTCGATAGATTGTTTGGTTTGGGTGAGTGCTGACCAATTTTCCCTGTCACCTACCAATGTACCAAATGTACAAATATTGCCCATGTGGACACAATGTGCTAATACATAATTATACCCAGTAAACACCTTTATCAGCCTAGGGAACACTATAGAACAAATGTATTACAATATGCAATTAGATTTTTTTTCTGTTATTCAAAATGATTTAAATGAAAAAGTTCAGCAACTAAATCCTAGTAACTACTGTACAGTCAAAGTCATTGGGAAATGTATTTACAACATTCAAGCTAATTTATTTTTTGAGTTTTGCAAACTTGTAGAAATTAACAGAACAATGTGATTTTATTTGAAATTGAGACTTTTTGTCACAATTCTAAATTCTTTTTTTTTCATATTTTTCCAGTCATGTTTTTTAAATTGTAAATATGCCAGTGATCATGAAAAAAAACTTGATCAAGTTTAATTGCAGTATCAACTCATACTCAAAAATATATTAATCCAACTCAATTGGTTAAGTTTATTGAAATTTGAGATTTATTTCTTATTTTTGTAAGCTTCTATAGAAGTCAATGGGAGATGCATTTTCAGTATTTAAGCTATTTTATTATTTGAGTTTCCTGTTTTTGTAACTCTGATGGCAAAACAAAAATTATTTTTTAAATAATAAAAATTAAATAAAACTCATAAATCTGCTCAGACATTGGAAACACCTTAAAGGGGAACTCCACAAAAACATAACTTAAGCGTTTTGAAAAGTAAACATACTTTTGAACTACTTTGCAATATACATCAGTTAAAAAATATGCTGACTTTTCATGATTTTTAGTGGTTTGGAGCCTAGCCCCTTGCTCTCCTGCTGATCTGTCTGACTACTGTTACTTTGTATCAACAGCCATCTATCCTCAGCCTGCATCCTCCAAACCCCACAAAAAGGAACAGGAACATCCTGGTGCAATGCATTATGGGTTATGTAGTTCCTGCATGCTGTCTGTAATCTGCGGAGAAGTTGTTACAATTTGTCATCAGTGTTTAGTCCCTCCTTCCCTGCCAGGATTTCAAATGATGCAGAAAGAGAAGAACTGTTAAACAGCTGGATTTCAGCATAGAAAATAGCATTTATTCATACTTTTTGAAGAAACAGGTAACTGTGATTGATATATTAGAGGTTTCTGTGCTATGTGGGCCTTTTTATCAAATTTCTTATAAAATGTAATAATAAAAAAACAAATGATCATGGTAATAGGCAACAATTGATGCAAAAAACACAATGGGGATTGAGACATTTTAGACAAATATTGGTTCTTCTGGTAGTCCTGAGCATGGGCAGAAAAGCTGCTGACTTGGACTGGATGGGTCAAGTTGGTGAATTTTATTGGCCCTTGTATAGCCACTTTGGCCAGTTTTAGAAGGTGAACAACCCCTTTAGAATTCAAAGTGGGATGAGGTCCTTCTGCTAGTGAGTCAGTAGCTCTGGTTTTGATAAAATAAAAATACTTTATTAGGGCATACAAGAAGCCTAATGCGTTTCGTGCCAAATTCGGCACTTACTTATAGGCTGTAGGTCTCCCATTGGTACAATCCTTAGAAAAGTGTTATCAAATTTTCCCTCAATAAATTAAAATTTTCTCCTTTAAAAACTTGAATAGAAAATAAATTTGAGGTCTATTGAATGGGCTCCTAGGACTCTGAGATGTATTTTGCTAAGGGGATATCTGGCCATAATTGAGAGAGTATTGTAGGACACTTAAATAACAGTGTATGTAGTGCTGTCATGTCCTAATATCTGGCAACTGTCACCGAGAGCATCTTTCATTACTGCAGAGTCTTCAGAGGTCAGAGTGACACTGAAACCAAAGGCAAACTTGAGTAGTTTCATTATATTGATATTCTGATGTTACTGCAATATACACAAATGAAATCAATGACTAATGATATTAGTATTATGAGCTATGTTGCACTTCATGGCATATTTCCAAAAAAAAAAACTTTCTGTAAATAATATTGCTTTTGTAAGGTAAAATTATGTGATTATTAGACTATGCAAATTGAGTAAACTTGGAGAACATTATAGCACAACATATCACAACATTTTTTTACTGATTGATAGATTGATTGATTTATTCATTTATTCATTTATTAAATGAGTGATTTCAGCTTTAGTAAAGCTTCAGGATGCAGGATTGTTGAATCCTCAGTATTTAGCTGAGCTTGACCCTTAACAGTTTAGAAACTCCAATGAGCTTCATTAGTAGTAAAGTATGTAAAAATGTATGTAAGGCAGCCATATTCAGTTTAAAAACAAAAAAAATGCAGCATTTCAAGTCTTTCTGTAAATAATATTGCTTTTGTAAGGTAAAATTATGTGATGATTAGACTATGCAAATTGAGTAAACTTGGAGAACATTACAACACAACATACCACAACATTAATTTACTGATTGATTGATTTATTAATTTATTAAATGAGTGATTCTGAGTGATTTCAGCTTTTCTAAAGCTTTAGGATGCAGGATTGTTGAATCCTCAGTATTTTAGCTGAGCTTGACCCTTAACAGTTTAGAAACTCCAATGAGCTTCATTGCTAGTAAAGTATGTAAACATGTATGTAAGGCGGCCATATTCAGATTAAAAACAGCATTGAATCAGACATTAAACTAGTAAACAAAAATGCACACTTACAAATAACATTTTTGGCTCAAAGTTATCTGAAATAAAATAAATAAAAATGGTTGTGAACCAACTCGTCTCCATCTTCCAAGGGGTATTATTCTGAATTACTTTTTAAAGGGTATCCTTACATGCTAGATGCTAGATATATGATATACAGATGATAGATAGATGATGATAGATAGATAGATAGATAGATAGATAGATAGATAGATGATAGATAGATGATATATGATGGATAGATAGTTGATAGATAGAGTCAGGGTTGGACCGTAGCAATGGGGGCTCACCGGGATGCAACATGAAGGGTCCTCCAGGCAGTCACCAGGGGCCCCCTCCTGGCTTTCCTCTACATGCTCTCGTAAATGCCGGTGTGCTGCGCCATTGCAACCGCCAGTGCACCACGTACCTTTGCGGTAGCCCAATTGGGGAAGAAGGTCTGGGCCAGCAGGGGCCCATGAGGGCCAGAGTCCACCGGGTTTTTTCCTGGTGTCCCGCCGGCCAAGTCCGACACTGAATAGAGATAGATAGAGACAGATTTTGAAACCTATGATTATTTCATAAAGTATTAATACAATTTTGAATTTTTTTTTTTTTTAATTATTGCAGGCACTCAGTATCCTGATGTCTATGTTATAATTTTTAATCCAATTTGGGGAATATAATAGCCAGTCAATTTGGTCAAAAATCAAAACTCACTAATTCAAAAATTATTCAAAAAATCTTTGATTCAAAATTACGTATTTGAATTTTTTTTACATACAGACCCCATGATTATTCACCTACTGATTTGTACATGATTTTAACAGTACTATGCAGTTTATAAAAGATTGGAATCCCTGTCAAAGTCAATCACTCTTGAAGCCTTGTGCAAGAGAAAGGTAGAACATTGTAAACCAGAAATGACAGGGTCCATATTTTGAATTTTGAGCCCAGGTTCAATAAAGCTACCTCTCTTCTGGTAAGAACTATAAGACATTTTTAAAGGTTACGTCTCATATTGTTCATAAATAGTCTTATAGCACATGTACTATAACATCACTCAGTGATGGCAGTGGTTCGTTTTCATTATATCTTTATTACAATACCCGACATGTAGACTAGCAGGTGAATCTGTTTTTTTTAGATTACGTGAAGGAACCTGATTCCTTCTAAGATCTAGACGTTAACTTTGCTCGGCTGATAAACACTAGTTTACATTCGACAAACAAGTCATCTGTGTTTCATGTGACTGCAGGAAGGATCAAAATAATGTTATACAGTATACGGCTGCAAATTAATCTTTCTGAGCCAAACTAATGCTTAAGTTGTACTTTATCACTGAATATGTTTAAATTGATCTAAAACTGGCCAAAGTGGCTATACAAGGGCCAATAAAATTCACCAACTTGACCCATCCAGTCCAAGTCAGCAGCTTTTCTGCCCATGCTCAGGACTACCAGAAGAACCAATATTTGTCTAAAATGTCTCAATCCCCATTGTGTTTTTGCATCAATTGTTGCCTATTACCATGATCATTTGTTTTTTTATTATTACATTTTATAAGAAATTTGATAAAAAGGCCCACATAGCACAGAAACCTCTAATATATCAATCACAGTTACCTGTTTCTTCAAAAAGTATGAATAAATGCTATTTTCTATGCTGAAATCCAGCTGTTTAACAGTTCTTCTCTTTCTGCATCATTTGAAATCCTGGCAGGGAAGGAGGGACTAAACACTGATGACAAATTGTAACAACTTCTCCGCAGATTACAAACAGCATGCAGGAACTACATAACCCATAATGCATTGCACCAGGATGTTCCTGTTCCTTTTTGTGGGGTTTGGAGGATGCAGGCTGAGGATAGATGGCTGTTGATACAAAGTAACAGTAGTCAGACAGATCAGCAGGAGAGCAAGGGGCTAGGCTCCAAACCACTAAAAATCATGAAAAGTCAGCATATTTTTTAACTGATGTATATTGCAAAGTAGTTCAAAAGTATGTTTACTTTTCAAAACGCTTAAGTTATGTTTTTGTGGAGTTCCCCTTTAAGGTGTTTCCAATGTCTGAGCAGATTTATGAGTTTTATTTAATTTTTATTATTTAAAAAATAATTTTTGTTTTGCCATCAGAGTTACAAAAACAGGAAACTCAAATAATAAAATAGCTTAAATACTGAAAATGCATCTCCCATTGACTTCTATAGAAGCTTACAAAAATAAGAAATAAATCTCAAATTTCAATAAACTTAACCAATTGAGTTGGATTAATATATTTTTGAGTATGAGTTGATACTGCAATTAAACTTGATCAAGTTTTTTTTCATGATCACTGGCATATTTACAATTTAAAAAACATGACTGGAAAAATATGAAAAAAAAAGAATTTAGAATTGTGACAAAAAGTCTCAATTTCAAATAAAATCACATTGTTCTGTTAATTTCTACAAGTTTGCAAAACTCAAAAAATAAATTAGCTTGAATGTTGTAAATACATTTCCCAATGACTTTGACTGTACAGTAGTTACTAGGATTTAGTTGCTGAACTTTTTCATTTAAATCATTTTGAATAACAGAAAAAAAATCTAATTGCATATTGTAATACATTTGTTCTATAGTGTTCCCTAGGCTGATAAAGGTGTTTACTGGGTATAATTATGTATTAGCACATTGTGTCCACATGGGCAATATTTGTACATTTGGTACATTGGTAGGTGACAGGGAAAATTGGTCAGCACTCACCCAAACCAAACAATCTATCGAGATGATGCACGTGCAGGGTTGTCCACTCCAACCGGATAAATAATGCCAAAACGGAATCACAGCACCATCCAAAGCGTATTTTTCTTAAAAAGCCTTTATTGCATTTTCTGGCTTGGATCTCAAATAAACAACGTTTCAGGCCTATGTGGCCCTTTATCAAGTTCATTGGTAGGTGAGCAATGAGGGGCGAATTTGTCGTGTTTCGCTTCATTGCAAAAATGTACAAATTAACCACGAAATTCGCGAAACTGTGAAAAGCTCGCAAAAGTCATTGAGGTGTCAAAATTATTTTGACACGTGTCAATTTTGGCGCCTGCAATAAAAATTTTTATGCATGCCTATTTTGTCCAAAAACGTTAAAGTCAAAGAGCAACCGAATAAATTTGATGCAAGACAATTTTTATGCGTAAGGACTATTCGTACCTGTGCTAACATTTTTCATCTGTGGCGGAGAAAATTTATTTGCCAACGCCAAAATGCGGAAATTCACCTCGAATTTGCCTGCCAAATTTATTCACCCATCACTATGGGTGAGGTATTAATTCTATGATAAAATGATGCTTCATATACAACCCTGGCAGCATGGATCTTTTCTGTAATACGGCTCCAGGACATGCAGGCTTGTACATCAGCGCTATGCATAATGCATTTGTTTCACTGACATTTAATTGCTGCTAATCTATATTATTTAGCTTGAGCTCAGGCTTATGTCAATATTTTGATATATATACAAGAGAATAATCGAATCCTCTTTAGGTAACATTACACAAAATATAAATTGATGACACCTTTTGGCCGTGCTCAGGAATGCAGTGCTTCAGCATAATCATCTCCCTGATCAATCATATTTAACATAATCCATCACGATTAATACCCAATTAAACTTTGAGTTGAGTGGGAAGCCCCATGAAAACCAGTTTTCTTTTGTAAGCGATTGAATAGAAATGATCCTGGCATGCTCCTGTTAATGTCATGGGAATGTTTTCTTATCTCAGTGTTATAAACATCAGTGACCCTGTCAGCTCTCAACAAGAACTGAATAACATGGGAATGCCACTGGAGCCAAGTTCTAAAAATGAAATGGAAGAGGTTAATGGAGAAACTGTAAAAGAAAATGAGGTTTATTTTATGTGACAAAACTATTTGTGTGTATCATGGATAGAAACTGTCACGTGTAATTTTAAACTTTCAGGTAAAATTACACCTTCAATACTGTACATAGTGCAAATCTGAGCATATAAGATATAATGAGTAATAATAAGGACATTTTTGGACTGGAAAAAGTGTCATATTATCTTATATTCCCTTTGCATTTGTCAAATCCAAATTTAAAAAAAATATTTATAAGACGGACAGATATTTATTTATTTATACTTTGCCTGGCTTTAAATTCCAAGCAAACATTCCTGTCTATACATCAGATGTTTTTCTTTAAGTCATTTGCATGGTAGTATGTAACTTTTTTTGTATGCATAATGGTTAAATGATGTCAAACGCACATTATGGGGCAGATTTATCAAGGGTTGAATTTCAAAGTGTAAAATACTTTGAAATTCGACCATCGCATTGAAATACTTTGACTTCGAATAACGAAGTCAAAGTATTTTTCACCGAATTTGGCCATCGTATGATCAAAGTAAAATTGTTCGATAGTTTGATTAAATCGTTGAAAACGAACGATTCGAACGATTTTATCGTACAATCGAACAATTGTACTTCAATGTGTAAAGACTTAGAAAATAGCTGTAGAAGGTCCCCATAGGCTAACATAGCACTTCGGCAGGTTTAATTTGGTGAAGTATTGAAGTCGAAGTTTTTTTAAAGAGACAGTGCTTTGATTATCGAATGGTCGAATATTCGAACGATTTTTACTTTGAATCAAAGTCGAAGTAAATTCGAAGTCCTAGTAGCCTATCTTGACAGTGCTATATAAATAAATGATGATGATAAATGATGATGCAGTATCAAAAAAATTACCTAAAATTTCTTATTTTTTTACTTCGAAAATTCTTTTGAATTCACTTTGACCCTTGATAAATCTGCCCCTTGTATGAATACTTACATGCATCCAGCAAAATTACAAAGTAGTAGTAGTGTGTGGATCATTTATATTTTATGCCAGGCACTCCATCTACTCTACCAATTCATATCCTGACATAGTGTCTGCATTCCCTGGGGAGTGACCCACTCATGGAGTCTGTAAATGCTTTTACAGTTTTTAATTAAAGTGCATGTATCAACCTATTTAAGCATAAATGAGGTCACAAAGTGCTTCTATGATGCACAATAAGTTTAAAAAATCACTTTGAAAAAGCTTGCACCATTTTTGTGTGTTTACTAATATACCTTAATAGACTTATTTATCAAAAGGTTTAAGAAGTTTTTTTTTACTTTGAATATTTGAACTCACAATTGAAAGAACTGGAATGTTTGCTTATTTATTAAAAAATCCAAATATAAAAAACTTGATTGAATACAATCATGGAAAGAAACTTAAATTTGTGAGTCGACAAGCTCAAAAAACTTGAATCAGTGAGTTTACAAGCACAAAATAACTCAAAAACCTTGAATTAAAAAAAGGGCTCGAATTTTGCCTTGGACAACCCCCACTGACTTCTACATGAGCTCACAAGCTTTTAGATAGCAAAGTTTTACAGGTTTACAAAGGTTTTCATGTTTAATGAATGCAAAACATTTGAGTTTTTGAAAGTACAATTACGTTTTACAATACAAATGTTTGTACAAAAGAAAAATGAATCATGGCAAAAGTTAAAATTCAAACCTTGAAAAATCACCTCCTAAATTTAACATTGTAGAGTGAAATTATGACTCATATTGCCATTTTTTACCCACAATTAAGAAAATGTCACCTACATTCCATCATAAAAGCAAGCACCCAATGCCTCAATGTAAAGGTAAATTATCATCCATTTTGGCATACTGTATGTGGCATATTTTTTCAGTGCCCTACTAAAATGCATGAAAGTTGCATCCTTATGTATGAGCCCTACCTCAGTTAGTGGTCCCTGTGAGCTATCAGTTCTTATCAGACACACTTTTATTGAAAGTATAAAACATTTAAGTTGGAAAGCTTTTCAGCTACTTCAGCCCATCTTTATTTCTCATTAAATCCTGTTTTTTGAGTGCCTTTCATTTATTTTCTACTGACCCAGAAGTCCCTCCAAGGTCCCAATATATCCCTGATATTAAATATCTTATTCCTTGGAGTATAACACTTTCAACATAAAAAAAAAAAGGAATTGGATCTAAATTGCTATCCCCTGGTTAAATAATAGATGAATAAGATTCCATATAATTCCTACTTTAGCTCCGTTAAAAATGGTGGGGGAAGTCATGGGTGCAAATGTTAGTTCTAGCCTGTGAGTAATGTGAAGTAAAAGATATATATATATATATATATATATATATATATATATATATATATATATATATATATATATATATATATATATATATATATTATATATATATATATATATATATATATATATATATATATATATATATATATATATATATATTTATTTATATAGATAGATAGATATACAAAGATGAGATCCCAAAGCTTGTGATATTGTATGCAACTGGCATTCAATATTTTATCCTACAGCTGCAAGGACAAGTCTGTCGGATGTTGTTTCATTTTGCAACAGGGCAGGAACATTAGTATAATGCAAGAAGGTCAGCAAAATAAGAAAGCAATATCTGCTCATTATTGCTGAAGATATTGGAGTAGATGGAGTCTGCTGCCTGCATTGATATTAGCTGATAAAAGGTTGCAGTACAATTCCCTTCTGCAGACTGAGGTGCAAAATATTTTTCATCTCACGGTTTGTTGTGTATCAGATAAGTGTCCTGATATGAGGGCCCAGTGTGGTTCATGCTCCTAAAAACCTGCTCAGCATTCAAATTTGCCTGCAAAGGAGCCATTGTCATTCAACCACAAATACCAAGTTACCTAGAAAAACACTTATATAGATGATATTGTATTACTCCACCTGTTTTGCTAATTTTATATACATATACAGCAGACTTTAATGGTGAATCCAACTGTATTGTGCCACTGGAATGTGAACAACAAGCCTTTCTATTTAAGCCATTCCCTATTTCTGTCAGGAGCACCTAATGGCACTCTGCTCCTCTTCCCATAGCCGCCATGTGGACAGGTGCACCACATTGCGTCTGGCCCCAAAACTTGAAATAAAAGGACGCCGAGGTCACAGGTTCAATGCCCGATTATAAGATTTGTTCGCTGCATTCCTGGGTGTTCTATAATTCACCTTGTATTGATTCCTGGATTTTGACCTTGCCTGAACCTTGATGTTGCTACTTATCTGCCTGCCTATTGAACTATTGCCTGAATATCGACTACGACTACTCCTGAACCCAATTGTACTGCGAACTTGGACTTTTGCCTGAAGCATCCTCCATGGTATACACTCCTCCCACCAATAGGCCCCCTGACATTATAATCGGGCATGGACCCCACTGAGGAAGCTACGCCTGATGTCGGACAAGCTCTCCAAGGATTGGCGTCCAAATGGAAGAGTATGAAGTTCAGCAGATCCATATTGGGCAAGTACTTGATACTACTCTCCTGTATGCCTTCTGTTTTTCCAGTCATCGGTAATCCTCCCGCGGTCGTTCCTCCTCCTTCTGTGGCTTCATCAGTGGATGAGCACCGCATTCCTCCATCTTCTCGCTATAGTAGGGATCCGTAAGCCAGCAGAGGTTTCGCTACTCAATGTCTGATCCAGTTCAAGTTTCAACCCCCAGTACTCCAGTGAACGAGCCAAAGTAGGGTATGTGATGTCCCGTTTAAAGGGGAAACCACTAGAATGGGCAACACTACTTTGGGAGATGAATTCTTCCCTGACCTTCAATACCAAGGCTTTCCTTCAGGCCTTTGGTACTGTCTTTGAAAACCATAGTCGTGTCACTAACGCCTCTTCCCAACTTCTACAGATTTGGCAAGGCAACCGCAGTGTCAGTGAGTACACCATTGACTTCAGAACCTTGATGGCTGAAACTGCCTGGAACAAAGAGGCATATACAGCAGTGTTCTATCAAGGCTTGTCATCCAGACTCAAAGATGACTTGGTCTCCAGGAATCGTGCTGAATTATTGGAAGACCTAATTGCCCTCACCATCAAGGTAGATACATGGCTCAGGGAACATCAATCTGACAGGGATTGTGGCAAGAGACTTCAGCTAACTTTGGCTCCACGCTTCCAAAGACCCCTGTTGCCTCATTCATCTCAGCAGCCTTCTGTTCTTCCTCGGGAGGAACCTTTGCAGGTCGGAAGGGCACATCTCTCCGAGCAAAGCACGTCTCTCCAAGCCAAAGGGTTCTTTTCTTCAAGGCAAACTGGGGGGGGGCACAAGTGGGTGGCGTTACTCCAAAACTCCAAGAGAACCTCACAGTGGTGTGTGCTACTGATATTGCTGTGGCCGTTCCGCAGCACCTTCTCCAAAAACTGAAAGTTGGAACTAAGTCAGATGCAGGGCTGTTGGCACTCAAACAAATGCACAGCAATGGTGGGCCAAACTGGAAAAGGTCAGCTGACAAAGTAGTTCAACCATATTGGCCTTTGAGACACAAAATTCATATTGAAGATGGCTTATTTACAAATTCAATAAACCTAAAAGCTGCAGGCCGGATATGATTGAAAGATTGCATGCAGCACACCAAGGGATCCAGATATCAAAAGCTAGAGCTCAAATGCTCATGTACTGGCCAAATATGGGAAAATATATCAAACTAGGAGTGAGCACCTGCAACGCATGCCAAGAAATGCTGCCCAGCAATGTGAATAAACCACTACTTACCCATGATATACCTAGCATATCATGGACTAAGCTTTCTGCAGATATATTTGACCTCTATGGACATTCATATCTACTTGTGATTGATTACTTTTCAAAATACCCTGAGGCGCTCAGACTGTCAGACATATCAGCACACTCAGTTATTGCACAATTAAAGGCTATCTTTGAAAGACATGGCATACCACATGAACTAGTTTATGACCATGTACCATTTGCAAGTCATGAAATCATTACTTTTGCTAATACATGGGACTTTAAATGTACCTTTTCAAGCCCAGGCTATCCCCAGTCTAATGGCATGGCTGAACAGGCAGTTCAGACTGTTAAAAAGATTTTTGTTAAAGCTGCTCAAACTGGGCTTGATCCACACTTAGCACTACTGAGCTTTAAAAACTCTCCATTGACAGGCATGAAATATAGCCCAGCACAGTTGTTGATGGGTCGAGTGTTGTGATCCAATTTGCCAGCCTCAGCTTCGGTGTTAAAACCAAAATTTCCACAGAATGCCTACTCTCATTTACAAAGGAACCAAGCTAACCATAAGATATACTATGACTGCAGTATGAGACCTCTCACTCCTTTTCAGAGGGGAGACAGAGTAAGGATGGAAACAACACAGGGCTGGCATCCAGCAAGTGTACAAAACATGATGTAGTAACACCTCAAGGAAAACACTACAGGAGAACTAGAAGACACTTCAGGCCAGACAAAATACCCATGTTACAAGATACTGGTCCCGAGATTAGGGATTGCCGCAAAAATGCCACCCATAGACTTGTATGGCATTGTGCTTCAAAAAAAAAGATGTGTAAAGACTTTAATGGGCGTTGGCAATATTTCGCCAACGACAAATTTTTTTGTGAAACAAAATGGGTCAAATTCGCCCATCCCTACCAGAGATATATGGAAACAATGAGACCAATGACATGCAGGGAGACCAGGTCCAACAAGCTGCAACATGTCCACAGCAAGAAGCAGCAAAGGATCATTCTGAAACCAGTTCAGGAGATTCTGCTGAGCCCCATCATATTACAGTCACAAAAAGTGGTTGAATAGCAAGGACACCCAGGCACTATAAAGTCTTTGTTTAAGATTAATGTTTGCAATTATTATATTGTTCTACTTTTCTTTAAAAGATGGGAGATGTAGTCTATTTGCCTGTGAATTTACCACTAGAGTAATATAGGGGGGTGCTGTGCTGTATTTGCTGTTACTAGATGTCACATGTAAATCCATATACTGTAAGTGGTCAGGCTAGCCACAATCAGTTTAGTCTATATCTAGTTTTACTGGCACAATGAAAGAGAAATGTTTAATGTTCTTGATGACGTATTTACTCCAAAAAGTTTAAACTAATGGATAAATATGGAACAAGTTCCATTTTCATTCATCATTTCCCTTGTTCTAGGTAGGGATGTAGCGAACTGTTCGCCGGCGAACTAGTTCGCGCAAACTTCGACTGTTCGCGTCCACCGAATGTTCGCGAACGTCGCACGACGTTCGCCAATTTGAGCGCGTTCGATTCGAATAAAAATCGTTTGACCATTCGATTCCTTCGACCGCTAGAATCGAACGATTTCCATTCGTTCGAACGATTGTAAGCATTCGTTTGAATGAAAAGCATTCGATCGAATGGCTTCGATCGTTCGATTCGAACGAAAATCCTTCGATCGAACGATTAAAATCCTTCGATCGTTCGAATCGAACGATTTTGCGGGTGTTCGAAGTTCGCAAACTGTTTGCGAACTGTTCGCATTTTTGCCGGTGTTCGCGAACGGCGTTCGCGAACACCAAAACGGCAGTTCGCTACATCCCTAGTTCTAGGACAGAAACTATACAGAGTACATTCACTACACAATGTCTGTGCCATCCAGCTGTCATTATGCTAGATACATAGCTAATAAGAAAGGCATCATTTATTTTCTTGTGCTTACATAATTCATTGTTAATATGCTCTGATGTTATTTCCCGTACACATAATGTTAAGTGGCAAGTGGTTATGTTAAGTGGTATTCCTTGAGTTATTAAAGTACCATATATCTTCTTATTGATCTTCTGGTTTTGACCGTTGCCTGTCCGACTTCACTTGTATTCTGCCTGCACCGCTTTTCGTCTGTTCCTTATACTGTGACCTTCTGCCCAAAAAGACTTTGTTTAACGATTGTGCCCCTCTGCTTGTCCAGAACCCTTAGCTTGGCTACTCTTTTTTAAGACCTGGCAGCATCCAATTAGCCGAGGGCTCCTCTCGAGGTGAAAGGCGGCTGTTAAAGGCGGAAGCAAGAGCAGAGACCAGGGAGCCTAGCATAGTCAATTTCAGTGCCCTTTCCATTAGGCTAAATAGTGACAACAATGGATAATGTATCTAGTATCAGCATGTCCCCTGCAATAATGTAGACTATTTGAAAGCCATATTTCGGTAGCTGCAGTAGCATGCGCTGCAGTCTTGCAGGGGCCTTACTTAAGGGTTTTTTGACAATGGCTTCTAGAAGCTTGTGATCTGATCATACAGTACCATTGCCGAGATTCCAAATATGTATTGATGGAACTTTTTACGAGTTCCTTTTCAATTTGGGCATCATTTTGTTCAGTCTTTGTCAAGGCTCTGGATGCATAGATGACAGGTTTGCTTTTTTGCATAAGGAAATGCTCCCAGTCCATCTTTTGAGTCATCTGCCTGTAATTCAACTGGTTCTCTGTGATCAAAATCCTGTGAAGAGGCAAGATAAATCAAATTAACAAATTCAGAATGAGGTCATGCATGAATGGCATGGTGAAGCTATTGGGAGTGAAGAGGACAGAAAAGGAGAGCACCAAGAGGAAAATCAAAATATTGAACCTAAGCATTTTAAATACATCAAACATATAAAAAAGAACAGTACATCTATAGCAAAAAAACAAAGAAGAACAGGCTCTTATTTCATGGAAGAAGAGTTGTACCTTATTCAACAGAAAGAGATATTGGTATACCAGGTGATCATGTTATCAAAAGAACTGCACTGGTGAAGCCAGATATAGCATAACCCAATATTACAATACACCCAGCCTATACCAATATAGCCATTGACAAGCTGTATTTCTAGGTGTACTAAGAATACGATGACCTAGAATTCCTTTAAGAATAACAGTGATTGTATCTGGTAGCTGCAACGCATTGTAATGTCTGAGGCAATGGCTGCTTGATGTTAAAACTCTCCTTCCCCATCCATTTTTCAGCCAAGAGCCCTCTCACAACAAGGTTATATAAGAAAATATTGGCATTTCCGCTATTCAGCCATTCAGCTGTTAATGACATTGGCTGCCAACCTTGTGCCTCAACTTTGCCTTTTCAGTTAAGGTATGGAGTAGCAGGTCATTCTGGGGTAACTGTTTTGTGTGGCTTAAAAAAGAGTGGAAGAAAGCCCTACAATGGGTTTACTTGTCCTTTAAGTTACAAAAACATTGTTATTTAATTGAACAAGGTAAAGTCAGTATTGGGAATAGAGTTTATTTTAAGTTAATTAATTCCTTCTTATACTTGGCTCCATTTTTTTTCGCAAAGAATTTATAGGTTTTCACCGTTTTCCAACTTTTGATGAGCAATTTGCACGGATTTTGGCTCAGTACCAATGAACTTCTAGTGATCTAAGCAGACAATTTATTGCTATCAAAGTGCTGTAATGAGACTGAGTGAGGAGGTGAGAGAAATCTGTAGAGACGCAATATTGTACATCTGTATGAGATAATATTCTGCTCGGGGAGCAGACACAAACTAGTAATGTAAGCAGAGCAAGCTCTGTAGTTTTTGGAAACTAGCAAACAGCAGGAAGCACAAAGCTCATATTAAGCCCTGCTGAGGCTTCTGATATATGATGCTGACTGATACTGTTGCACACAACGCAAGGTGATTTTAGAGATGTACAGTCCTGCGGAATCATTTAATGTCATTTTATTGCTGGGATTTATTTAAATAGAGAGGAATTAAAGTTAAATATGAAGATACTGTACTCATTTCATGTGTAGTCCTAAAGCACTAATGAGACTATGTAGAGCACTAATGACAATTCTTTGTTATAATATCCAGAGGCACTCATACAATTAATAGACCCAACAACAGCAGCACAAGTGCATTCAACATTTTAAAAGCAAATATGAGCAATAAGCAGTGAGACAGGTTTTAAACAGAGCTGTTTTTTTAAGTAGAGCATATTACATTCATTGTAGACTCCCTGTGTAGACAGAGACCTTGAAGGCAGCTGGAACAACCAACTCTTTAATGAACAAGGAAGCCCCTCCAGGTATCGGTCTTCACCAACACCCTCTTGGGGCCCCAGAAATTTTTGCTGCTGAAACCTACAGGGAACTTGAACATTCCAGAGAGATAGTACCATGCGAAGTACAGACATAGATCAGACACAACTTTAGTCTAGACATGCCACAAGAATCGTAGTCAGGAGCGAGCAAAGGGTCAAATCCGGGCAAAGCAGGAAATACAAAAAGTCAGCTTTGGCACTGAAAACAAGGGAAAATGGGCTTTTAAACACTATGGGGCAAATTCACTAACCGTTGGAAATTCGCAAGCGCTGGCTTTGCGCACATCGCAACACTTCGCCAGGTGTAAATTTGCCTGGACAACGCTTATTCACGAAGATCTGATGTTGCGCACAGGGTACCGAATGCTGGCGAAGTTGCACCAGCGAAAATATGCTCAGCAGTTTGTAGTTACGCTAGCGTTGGCTAATTTGTATACGGTGTGCAGTTAAAGTACAATGGCCATATATGCTGCAGCAAATACATTACACTACACAAGGCCAGGGAACCCTAATAAAATTATATAGAGGTGTTATATTGCCCTACACATGTGCCCACAGTTTAGTTTAGGTGCCATATGTTATCAAATTTAGGGGGAAGGAGAGTACCCCAAAATCTTTTTCAACCTATCGCTCCTGTAAAAAGGAAAAGATGCCAGCGTCTTTTGGGACTTAGAAAAATTTTTAACTTTTTTTTGAGGAACGCCTATCTCTATTGCACTTTGCCTGGTCTAAGGTGACAAAGGCAAGCAGGGCCGCCATCAGAAATCACGGGGCCCCATACAGCAAAATTTTCTGGGGCCCCTGGCCCCGCCCACTCCACAGTAAAACGTCCACACAAACACCAGTGCTACAAACAGTACCCCTCTCACTCACAAAAAAAAATTGGTAAAAACATAAAAGTTTTAAAAAACATTGGTGGTCAGGGCCCCCCTACAAGTTAAAAGAAATCATTGGTGATGACTAGTCAGGGCCCCTCCTATAAGTTAAAAAAAAAAACATTGGCGCCAGGGCCCCCCTTAAAATTTTTTTAAAAAAATTGGTGGTCAGGGCCCCCTACAAGTTTAAAAAAATCATTAGTGGTCAGGGCCCCCTACAAGTTTAAAAAAAATCATTAGTGGTCAGGGTCCCCCTATACATTAAAAACGATTTGCACAAGGGCCCCCCATAGAAGTTTCTACTATAACAATGGTGGTCAGGGGACCCATAGAATATTTTAAAAAAAATTTGCCCAGGAGTTTAATAAAATTAAAAAAAAAATTGGTGTGGAACTTACATGCTGGGAAGAGAGGCTCCCAGTGCCAATGTTAGAGTAGCTGACTCTTCTTCACAGCTGGAGTCACAGGGTTAAAAGTTCCCCCCTCCCTCCCTCCCTGCTTCTCCACTCCCACGTCAGCCTCACCCTCGGCAGCAGCAGCACGGGAAGAACTGGAGAGAATGTAACCTTGCCTCACAGAGCTTAGCGATCCGAGAACTGAGTAGCATGAGCAGCGTTGAGCAGCAACAGCAGTTCTAAGCACGGCTTCGGGTATTTAAGTCCAGCGTCGGGTTCAGCGGCGCTGCAGCACATGAACTTCGCCACTAGGGGGGGCCGGCTTATTTGAAAAATGTAACACAGCCGGGCCCCCCTTCAGGCCCGGGGCCCGGTACAACGGTACCCCCTGTGCCCCCCTGATGGCGGCCCTGAAGGCAAGTCTGGTGAAAGAGCGTTACTATGCAAATTCACTACATTTTCGCTCTGGCAAAAGAGCATTACTACGCAAATTCACTACCTTTTTGATTTTACTGACCATGGTCAGTAAAATAAAAAAATGTAGTGAATTTGCATAGTAACGCTCTTTCGCCAGAGCGAAAATTCGCTTGGCCTTAGTGTGCGAAGTTGCACCACAGTCTATCTCTTTGGCGAAATTAAGCCAGTGACTGTTATTAAATCAGCGATGTGCCAAAATGACATCACGCTGGAGAATTTTCACCAGCGTTAGCCACTTTACCCTTTAGTAAATTTCCCCCTAATTGGAGCCAATGATTTGGCATGCAGAAATGACATTGCAACATTTGGCAGCATGACTAGAATGTCTGGCATCACGTTGCATACCACTGCAAGGGGACAGAGGGTGCACCAGCTGTGCATGTGAAAAGTTGACCGGGAACTAGTGCAATGACAGGTAAGGGAGCATGCCGTCTCCCAGGACATTTTACACACTGATTAATAGGGACCATTGGAAGGCATATTATTCAACAGATGTGTTATATTTTGAACAATATAAATTACATGGCCAAACCAGGATGCTAGGGAACCTTATAAAATCCAGTGTGCCACTCTTATAAATGGCCCAACTAGCCGAGTAACATGTGTTGGGTGGTAAATGGTCACAGTAGCAGTGGGGCACAGGGAAGATAGGTGCGGCAGTGTGGGTGGTAGTCGGCTGCAGTGCACTGGGGTGAGGAGGACTTGACTTGAGTTCTCTTGTGCGCTCAGCTACCCCAATTCGTTAATTATGCCATGAAATTAATTGTGTAGCATTTTGTGTCATGGTCCACTTAGCAAACCATGTGATGACAAACCAAATTTTGCCTATCAGAAAGGAATTACAATCTTCATGTGATTGTATTGTAATGTTGAAGGAGGCTGTGCATAAAATGCTGCACTTGTTTCAGGACATTTAGGCCCTATGACTGGTGGTAAAGACAGGACTCTGTAGCACCATGCACCCATGGGATTCCCTGACTTTCAGATGATTTATTTAGGGGTAAGTAGGAGGTGGGATTGGAGATGCCTATATGCCTCCCCCAGCCTACCTCTCAACAGATGTAATCTAAGGAAGTCAAATATCAAACTTAATAAGACAGAGGACTTAAATGCAAGTTTATAAGAGGATATTTTCCATTTTCTAGAATAAATGCAAGGAAAGCAGTCCTCAAAGACTGAAATCCTGAAATTTTTCCAAATGAAGCTGAATTATTCAATTGCCACATTATTGATGTGTATAAAAGGAATTATGGATGCACAAGTAAATTGCCATTATTGTAGTTTTTCTTCTTGACTTTAAATACCAATAAATTAATATTCCTGTGCATCAGACTGACAACATACAATAACCAGATGGTTTCCGATTCAAATACTTTTCTGCATGAGGAACGGCTCTGAAAAGAAATTATCAATGGCATCATCATTTTACATCTTAAAGCATATAGGTAAAAAATAAATCTGGAGTTTTTCTTTAGTTTTTGAATAGTTTTAAATGACAGTGTTGATTGAAAAGGTTGGTGGATATAAGGCTATAATTATGACTTGTGAAGATGGATATCTCAACTCAAAAACCTAATAAATGACTCTTTTCTTTTTTTTTTTTTTTTAAATCAAGTAACATATTTAACCATGAAGTTATGAGCTCTTTAGAAATTCTAACATTAATGGAAATCAAAAGCTACCTTCATTATGGATTCAATTCTTTCACTTATTTCCCAAGGTTTACTCAGTAGATATGTAGAAAATATAATATAAAGGTAGTGCAGGCATCTTCTTCACTAAATTTGAATTAAGTCTGGGCTCATGGGAAATTTAGGATAAGTTTTTAAATGAAAGGATATGGATGGCTGGGGGGAAATGGATATAGGCTGCAAATACGCAGACAATATAAGAGGAACATTTTCTAAATTGAAGAAAAATGTAGATGAGTGAATTGAAACTTTCATTCTTTAAGTGATTTACTTTTAAGGGGCCCATTCATTAAGTTCGAGTGAAGAACCTCGAATTTCTAAGTGTTTTTTTGGCTACTTCGACCATCGAATAGGCTACTTCGACCTTCGACTTCGAATAGAAGCATTCAAACTAAAAATCGTTCGACTATTCGACCATTCGATAGTCGAAGTACTGTCTCTTTAAGAAAAAACTTCGACCCCCTAGTTCGCCACCTAAAAGCTACCGAACTCAATGTTAGCCTATCGGGAAGGTCCCCATAGGCTTGGCTAACTTTTTTTGGTCGATCGATAAACCTTCGATAGTTGGATTAAAATCCTTCTAATCGTTCCATTCGAAGGATTTAATCGTTTAATTATTCCTTCTATCGTTCGATCAAAGTATTTGCGCAAAATCCTTCGACTTCGATATTCAAAGTCGAAGGATTTTCATTCCCCAGTCGAATATCGAGGGTTAATTAACCCCTCAATATTCGACCCTTGATGCATTTGCTCCTTAGTGTATACTGTATTTGATTGACCTTCACAAAGGACAGTGTGCCGTCCATGAAATTGTGTCATAAATAATATTCCGAATATGTTTCGTTTTCACCAACACAACCTTTGCAATGGTTTTATTTTAGTATATGATTTCAATTCCAAGTGTAGGCAAAGCATAATACAAATATATATGTAAGTGCATTTAGCATTGAATGTTCTTTCAACGTAGGAAATGAGAATTTTTAGTTGAAGTGGCTTTGGGAGTATTTGTAGATTCAAATACCTGGACAATCATTTCCTGTTGACATATGCATTGAAATGCTTTTTGAAATAAGCATCCTAATGGAAAAATATAGTTCACTAATATAAGAAGAGTTAACCTTTATAAGATATATCCAGAGTATTTTTTCTGTAATATTTAAAATGATAAGCAGTTTATGCCTTTCATGTTGCTTATGGGATGTTCAGGGTGGCAAACTATAACAAAACATAAGAAAGAATATGGGGGTTATTTGTCAAAATCTGAATTTTCAGATTTTTTAAAATAAAAAAGTCTGACCAAACTAGAATCCACGAATCAACCTTATTTATTTAAAAAAGCAGAATTTAATCGGATCTGGGAAGAACTCGATAAAAAGCAGAAAACCCAAATCATACAATTTTTTTTTTCAATTTTTTCGAGAATTTTTTAAATTTTTGCCCAAAATAGTTGGATTTTCAAGCTAATTCCAAATCAGACCACAGAAACTTCCAAATAAGATAGGGACCTCTCCCATTGACTTATACACAACCTCGGCAGGTCTAAGATGGAGGATTTTCGGATTGAGACTTTTTGCAGCCTCAGGGTATAATAAATCTCAAAAAATACAATTTTATTTTCCACAAAAAATTTGCATTTGCATTTTTTGTTTACTTTTTAACAATGGGACTTTAATATATAACCTCCTAAGTGTTGCTGATTAATGTCACAAACATGCTGTCTTAATAACGTCACTGCTACACTCTGAACTGCCACAATGGTAACAATGACATTTAACCCCTCTTTTCCAGTAAAAGATTCTTGTGTCTTTAAAAGTAGTATTTTATGTACTGAACACTATGGTGGTTATTTACTAAAACTCGAATTAATCAACCAAACTCCCATCCACAAACTGAACTCATTTATCAATAATTTTTCTCAAAAAAATAGGAGCCACAAAACGTTGCAACAATATTGATCGTCAACTCGTATTGTATGATTGACACTCTCAAAACTTGACTATATCAAATTTTCGCTGTGAAAACTCCACTTTTTCAAGAAACAACTTCAGAGACATCTGCCCTTGACTTCTACATGACCTTGATAGGTTTGAGATAGAGTATTTTTGGATTAAGATTTTTAGCAACTTTGGGGTATAATAAATCTCTAAAAAATGTCATTTGTTTTTCATGAAAAATTCTAGTTTCCCCCCTTAAAAACCTCTACCAGTTACATCTGAGGTTTAATCAATGGGCCCCTATGACACTCTTCATTTAAATATTCCATATTTTCAATAGACTTTTAATATGTAAAATTACAGATTTGTATTCTGAGAAAAATGTCTTTATTTTAACATGTCAACTTTAAAGAAAGATAAAATTCATACTATGTTAAATTTGTAAGTGTAACTGTGCCAGTTACACAGTAAGTAACAAGGTTATATGTATAAAAACATTGGGGGTAACAGTCACCCTGCTATAGTTCCAGGAGTACCCAAGTCACAAATAAACACTCAACCGAAAAACTCCCTTTAACTGACCTTCAGGCTGGGTCCCCTTAGCTCATAACAAGATTTCAGGTACAATATATAGAAATGTTGGGGTTAACAGTCACCATGCTATAGTTCCAGGGGTACCCATGACACAAATAACTACTAACCCCAAATCTCACCCTAAATGGCCTTCAGGATGGGCCCCTTTTGCTCATAACAAGGTTACTGACCGTATATGGAAACCTTACGGTTGTTATGGTTTTATGAATTTCTAGGACACCAAATATATTTTCACCTTACATTCACACCTAGTTAGTTTCATGCTAATACTAGCCATCTACATGCATGTTTTGAATGCTGTGTTTAATTCATGACATGCAAGTAAGAGCACCTGCAATTATAAAGAACACATCATTAATGGAATTTTAAATATAATTTTAATGTCAAGAAGTAGTTTTTATCCCTTTCTGAAACCACTGAAAATGTTTTATTTGTACTCTATACAGATATGGGAGCCGTTATCCAGACATCTGTTCCGAATTATGGAAAGGTCCATTTTATGGTCCATAGTCCATTTTATTCAAATAATCCAAATGTAAGATATAATTAAATCCTTAATGGAAGTAAAACCAGCCTATTGGGTTTATTTAATGTTTATTTAAGTAGACTAAGGAGGTTATTTACTAAACTCTCAATGCAAAAATCACAAAAAAATGTGATATTTTTTTTTTTATAAAATTGGAATTTTAAATAAATCTGAAATTTTTCAGAATTTATTAAACCCCGAGGTTGGAAAAGTCTTAATCTGAAAATCCTACATCTCAGACCTGTCGAGGTTGCATATAACTCAATGGGAGAAGTCCCAATGATTTTTTTATGTGTGCTGAGTTTCGTGCAATACCCTGAATTTTTCAGAGTTTTTGGGCAAAAATCTGAGTTTTCGGGTGAAAAATTCAAAAAAATCATGAAAAGCTGATGAAAAATCTGAAAAAAATCGTGAAAATCTGATTTTTTTCTCCCCCACAAAGCAAATTTTCAGGAAAATTTAATAATAGATAAGGGTAAAAAATGCAAGCGGATTTGATCGGAGTTTGTAGTAGAGAATATTGTGCCAAATTTGGACTTTGATAAATAACCCCCTAAAGGTATGAAGATCCAAAATATGGAAAGATATATTATACAGAGAGCCCAAGGTCCCGAACATGGCATCTTGTTCATTATTATGCAAAAAAAAAATTGAAATGGAATTAAAGAGGTGGTTAACTTTTAGTATGTTATAGAATATTCAAGCAATTTTTCATTCTTCTTTATTTATTATTATTATTATTATTTCCAGCTTTCAAATGGGAGTCATTGACCCCACAGGTTTTAGCTGGAGTATTTTGAGCTAAATGCCTCGTATTATCAGTCTAAAACTGCTATTATCTTTTTTCCATGTAAATAATATTTTGGGTTTGGATCACCCTTAAACACTGTGGTTGTAAGAGTTAAGTAGGTGTCTCTGCCAAGGGATATCACTGGTAGCCCTTTTTAATGCTTTACAATACTTCACTTTACAGTTGCAGAAATCCCTTACTTATACTTGTTGTTATAGTTTGTCAACTTCACTTGAGTTTTCACTCTAGTTTTAAATTGAATAGCTTCTAGAAACTACTGCATTCCTATGGTCATAGTTGGGAGATCACATTGCCCTTCAATCTGCCTCAATCCCCGGATGAACTAAAATGCATTGAATATTCTGTACAGCGTGACAAAAACAGTTTATGTCTGAAATGATCAGGGACTGAAGAACGAGGCTTGTTGGAGACATAAACAAAGGCAATATGGGTGAAAGCCTTACCACATGTTGAGTAGCAGTAGTTACACCAACATTTAGGACACACCTTAAATGATGACCAAGTCATCCTCTATGAAGTGGTGTTGACGGAATTTTAATATAACACTATTTTCCTTGGAACCACATTATAGGAATGCACAGTTCAGAACCACTCTTGTAGAGAGGACAAGAATTTTACGTCAGCAGCAGTGAATTGAATATGACATTTTGGGGGTTGTTTACTAAACTCTGAATTTATCTGGTCTGGCGTTTTGTGTTTTTTTGAGATTTATTAAAGCCCGATGCTTCAAAAAGCCTGAATCTGAAAATCTGCCATCTCAGACCTGCCTAAGTTGTATATAAGTCAGGGGCAGAGGACCCTATACTTTTTTGAAGTTTTTGCGGTCTGTGCTGGAATTAGCCCAAAAAAAAAAAACCAACATTTTGGGGAGAAAAATTTGGGCTTTTTCAAGGAAAAAACAGCATTTTTTTTTTGCGATTTCTCACAAAAACCCTTGAAAAAATCGTACTATTTGGGTTTTCACTTGATTTTATCAAGTTTTTACCCAAACCGATTAAATAAAGCTTTTTTAATAATAAATAAGGTAAAACTAGATATGGGAGTTTGCGTTTTTCTTTATTTAAAAAATGAGATACATTTGGATTTTAGTAAATAACCCTCTATGTTCTTTTTAACATTTATTACTGTCAGTGCAGCAAATGTAGGTAAATATTACCCACCATTCTCTGCTTCTTGTATGTGATAAGACTCCAGGAAGCCTCCTTTTTTTTGTATGCGTGGTCTTTAATTATTTCTCTGAGCTCTGCGTTGTATACAACTACCTCCATGCCTAGGTAACATGTGACTCTTACTTCTTCAACATAAGAATTGATGAGCAGAACAACCAGTGTCATTAATATTTCAGCATGTCACAGGAATACTGTCACTTCATTATTTTTCAACCATAGTCTTCCTTTCTTCTTTCTTCTTTTAATCATTAGTCTGCCAGTTTGGCAGTGACCTACCATGTCATATTCTGATTAAGTACGTTTCTTTCTATTTGATTCACAAGCAAAGTCTGCAAATTGAAACTGATCGTTATTAAAAAAAAAAAAATGACTGCATGTGTCGGTTCCATTCGGGCTGGAAAACACAAAACGATGAACAAAAGAATAAAAAGATTAGCAAAACTAGTAAAAAAAAATCAAGTTTAGAGAGGCCAGAAAACCTTTCAGTGAATTTAAATTCTCTTTAAATGCTAAGGAACTTGTGCAACTCTTTATGTGTGTTCTAGATGAGATTAAATGGATCGTGCACATCTAAATAGTTAAATTATTTGTAATAAGAGTGTCTTTAAAAGTGTCACAGCCTGTGACAGATCTTCCATGAATGTTTGCCACTGGGAGTTACCACTGAGAATTGAGTAATAAAAAGTTTTGCAGCTTTTTTTTTTCTGTTTTCTTCCAGTTGATCACATAATTGCTGTCACTTTGGCTAAGAGTCAATTCACATCAGGATTCATCTGTCATGGGATGCTGTGTTAATCATTTGCTTCAGGCAGTTTGGAGCACTTATTTCAAAACATTTTGCTGTCTATAAGCCCTGGGGTGCAAACAAACTGCTGTGACATTTCCTCTCAGGCAGATGTCCAGTTACAACTGCACAACTATTTGTAGTCCGTAGAATTTAGCAAAGTTGACTGCTGTTCTTGTCCGGCATAATTGAAAAGCAATAATGCTGTATACTGATACAATTAGTCATTTTTTTGGTCATTGTGAGATGACCAAAAAAAAATTTCAATTGTATTGTTTAAAAAAAATTATCTTTTTAAATAAAAGTTAAAGGGGACCTGTCAACTAGTTATTTAATAAAAGTCATTTTAAAATTAGACATGAAACCCAAATTCTTTTTTTTATTAAAACATCCATACTATGGTTTAAAACTGTCAGCTGTCAATCATTTATGGTCTGCCCCTCCTCTATGCCTTAGACAGAGGCAAGGCAGGCAATTACTTTTACTTTCCATTCTGCACTTCCTAGACATTGCTGCACTCTTTGCATTCCCCAACCTCCACGCCATATAACTGTTTAGCCAGTGCTTGGGAATGGACATTAGGGGGCAGATTTACATAGGGTCGAATATCGAGGGTTTAATTAACCCTCGATATTCAACTGGCGAATGTAAATCCTTCAACTTTGAATATTGAAGTCGAAGGATTTAGCGCTATTCCTACGATTGAAGGAATAATCGTTTGATCGAACGATTAAATCCTTCAATCAAACGATTAAATCCTTCGAAACGAACGATTCGAAGGATTTTAATCCAACAATTGAAGGATATCCCTTCAATCAGAAAATTGTTAGGAAGCCTATGGGGACCTTCCCCATAGGCTAACATTGGCTAACTAGGGGGTCGAAGTATTTTTTAAAGAGACAGTACTTCAACTATCGAATGGTCGAATACTCATACAATTTTTACTTCAAATAGTTCGGTTCGAAGTCGACGTCGTAGTCGAAGGTGAAAGTAGCCTATTCGATGGACGACGTAGCCATATTCGACCATTCAAAATTCGAAGTATTTTTTCCTCTATTCCTTCACTCGAGCTAAGTAAATGGGCCCCTAGGTGCCCATGTTGGCACATAAGATTATAACAGTGTCCTCCTGCTTGCTTGATGTGACTGTGAATTACAAAATTGAAAGAAACATGATTTAAATACTTTGTATAGTATAAGGGGCCCATTTATTAAACCTCAATTTTTTTTCTGGGTGAAAACTAACATTTTTAGAGATTTATTATACTCCAAAGCTGGTAGAAGTCAATGGCAGATGTCCCTTTTACATTTTGAAGAGGTTGTGATCTGCACTGGTTTTTTTATGATAATTTAGTGTTTTCGAGTGGCAAATCAATAAAATTTTATAAATGAGTTACATTTGTGGATGGGAGTTAGGTTGATTTTGTTTTAATAAAAAAAAAAAAAATAGATAGATTAGAGTTTTAGTAAATACCCCCCTATGGGAAGTTTATGTTGCTTCACTAACATCATAAAATTGGATTTGAAATTATTTTTAGGGTGAAAGGTCCCCTTTAAGATCCTGCTACTTCTTCTTACACAATATTGCCAAAATCTGTTCCTTTCTTTTACATGCATGTGCTTATCCTATCCCGCCTAGACTACTGTTCCTAGACCTTCTTCTAACAAGCCTCCCTAACTGCCAGATCTCCCTGTTACAGTCTGTATTGAATTCTGCATCATTCTCCTCCTATCTAAGAGATTACAGTCCCTTTCACTGCTGAAGTCCTTATCTTGGCTTCCTAAACAAAGAACAATTTATAAACGCCTCACCTTCAAAACCCTTCATGCATCTGCACTTCACTAGATCTCTTTTCTTCTACCACCATTTATTCCTGGCAGAATGATTTTTTAGTATAAAATCAGACTTTTAGATTTATCAAGGGTTGAAGTGAAAATTCAAAGTAAAAAAATTCAAGCTATTTTTTGAGTATTGAAACCTATTTGTCATCAATTGGTGGCCTTCGATTTGAATTTGTTCGAATCTGCTATTGCTTTGATTCGTACGATTCGGATGAATTTGAATGAATACGGACTATTCACCTGCAAAAAAAACTTTTTTTTTTTAAATTTCAATTAGTCGAATTTCAAATTTTTTTAAATTTGAAATTCGACCCCTTAAAAAATCATAAATTTTTTTTCAGAATTTATTATACCTCATGGATGGAAAAGTCAGAATCAGAAAATCCGGCATCTCAGACCTGTCGAGGTTGCATATAAGTCAATAGGAGAAGTCCCAATGATTTTTTGATTTGCAATGTTTTTCGTGCAATAACCTGATTTTGGAGTTTTCAGGAGAAATGCATACACAATCTGAGTTTTCAGGTGGAAAATCTAAAAAAAATCATGAAATCTAATAATAAAAAAGCGGAATAACCCGTGCGGATGTAATAAGAGTTTTTGGCAGAATATGTTGAGATAAATTCGGACTTTGATAAATAACCCCCTTAGGGGCAGATTTACTAAATTCGAGTGAAGGGTTCGAATTAAAAAACTTCGAATTTCGAAGTGTTTTTTGGGCTACTTCGACCATCGAATGGGCTACTTCGACCTTCGACTACGGCTATCGAAGATTCGAGCTAAAAATTGTTCGACTATTCGACCATTCGATAGTCGAAGTACTGTCTCTTTAAAAAAAACCTCGACCCCCTAGTTTGGCAGATAAAAGTTACCGAACACAATGTTAGCCTATGGAGAAGGTCCCCATAGGCTTGCCCAAGTTTTTTTGATCGAAGGATATTCATTCGATCGTTGGAGTAAAATCCTTCGAATCGTTCGATTCGAAGGATTTAATCGTTTGATTCGAAGGATTTAATCGTTTGATCGAATGAATAATCCTTCGATCGTTCGATCGAATTTGCTGTGCTAAATCCTTCGACTTCGATATTCGAAGTCGAAGGATTTCAATTCCTAGTCGAATATTGAGGGTTAATTAACCCTCGATATTCGACCCATAGTAAATCTGCCCCTTAGTGTCATCCGCTGTAACCTGCATCACTTAGGGGCCCATTTACTTAGCTCGAGTGAAGGAATAGAGGAAAAATAGTTCAAATTTTGAATGGTTTTTTTGGCTACTTCGACCATAGAATGGGCTACTTTGACCTTCGACTACGACTTTTGACTTCGAATTGAACGATTCGAACTAAAAAACGTTCGACTATTCGATAGTCGAAGTAGTGTCTCTTTAAAAAATTCTTCAACCCCCTAGTTCGCCACTTAAAACCTACTGAGGCCTATGTTAGCCTATGGGGAAGGTCCCCATAGGCTTCCTAACAATTTTCTGATCGAAGGAATATCCTTCGATCGATGGATTAAAATCCTTCGAATCGTTCGATTTGAAGGATTTAATCGTTCGATCTAACGATTATTACTTCGATCGTTCGATCGTAGGAATAGCAGTAAATCCTTTGACTTCGATATTCGAAGTCAAAGGATTTTACTTCGATGGTCGAATATTGATGGTTAATTAACCCTCGATATTCGACCCTAGGTAAATGTGCCCCCTAATATTCTTCTAGTTGTAAGTTACCCACCCACTTATATTGTAATTTCTATGGGGCACAGACCTCCTTCCTCTTGTCTCTTAGCATTTAAATTTTGATGTACAGTAACTGTACGGTGTATTTATTATTATATCAACCGCTGTTTGTTCTATTAATTTATTGTTTTGCAGTACAGTGCTGCGTAACTAAGTGGCCTAAGCGTAAGTGTTCTAGAAATTTAACGCATTCCCTCATGTCCAACACCCAACAATTACATTCTAAGAAAACACCCTCACAAATGTTAAACCTCTCTAGAAACAAATATAAGGGTCATCATACTTCTATTTACACTTATTCACTCATACAACCATTCCACATGGACTTTATATTTGATTGTTCTGTGCTTACTATTCTAGACTATTCTATACAGGAGGTAAACATATTGCACTGAAGACAATTTTTTAAACTAATTCAGTAACATACGTAAAGTAAACTTATTATGGTTATAGGCAAGGAAGTAATTGTCATTTTACTATGTTTAATAATAACATTAACACCATAGTATTATTATTATTTACAGTACCAGTAGGTTTCAGTGGCCATGTATATGTTTGATATGTGTATCAAACGTGGCCCCTTGTTGACTGAAAAAGTTTTCTTGATGAAATAACAAATAAAGGGGGTTATATAATTAAAGGCACTAAGTTTGCCCAGGAGCAGTAACCATTAGCAACCAATCAGCAGGAAGAATTTACTGGCCACTTGTTCAAAAGCAAACATCTTATTGGTTGCTATGGGTTACTACTCCTGGGCAAACTTAGTGCCTTTTATTACATATGGGGATAAGTCCCTAAACTAAAGCTAATCTTCATGGTAAAAATAATCATACAAATATTTAAATGGGCAAAATATTTTTTTATTTTACAACAATTTTGTTTCCGCTCAGTGAAGATGCCAAGCTGTTAATGTTGTTAAATCAATTCTTGGAATTGCTGAAATAATGCTGTCTTAAATCCATCCTGATCATGATTTACTGCAAATTGTAAAACTGTTTCAAAGTCATCATAAAATGTTAGCAAATTACTTCTTTATCTTTGTTTTGAAAAACAAGTAGGTAAGAACATGAAGCAGGTGGTAGGTGAGCGGATACTTAGCATTTATTGTACCACCTGTGTCCATTTAATTCCAGCCAGATGCAAGCAGAAATGGTTGAAAACAGGAAAGTCATAGCCAAGGAGAATGAAAACACATTTGCTTTGGCAGTAAAACTGGTTCTTGTTTTCTGGTGAACTACTGTATAAGTGCCATGTAATGTTTTTTTCAGCACAATGGCTAATATTTCTTTCTTAACTGTTTTGATCTATGTACACAAATTATATCATGTTTTGAAAGTTTTCAAGGTTATTTTTGAAGCAAAAATTAATTTTTCAGGTTGAAAAAACTTAAATTTTTCAAGATTTATTATACCCTAGACATAGCTTGAATCCAAATATACACCATCTAAAATCGTTTGAGGTCATGTAGAAGTCAATGGCAAAGGTCCCTTGAACCATTTGAAGATGTTAATACAGTAGTCGTCATGATGTTCGAGTTTTTTTCAGAGGGTTTCGCTCGAAAACCCTGTCAATTTGAGCAATTCTGTTTTTTTTACTGAAAACCTCAAATAATTCGAGTTTTGGATTGTTAACATTAAACTCGCTGATTTGAGTTTTTTCCATTCCAGTTTTTTTCTTAAATTAGAAGCCATTCAAGTTATTAGTTCATTAGAGTTAATTTGAGGTCTAAAAAAACTCACATAACTCAAAAATTTGACCTTTGGTAAATAACTGCCTTAAATTTCAGATGCCCATGTGTTAAAGGAAGCCAATGCACACATATTTTATCCATTCAGGTATTCTCCTGGTCAAAAAGATTAAATCAAAGCAAAGCCAATGTGAAGACTTTCTCAAGGTGTCAACAACACAAACAGTACCCAATAAAATCAAGTACATTTTGAAAAGTATAATACATGCATTGAGTTTTAAAAAATAGCTCAACACAAGTCATAGGTTAAGAAGAGAACTATAAAAATAAGAAAATATTCACAGAAGAAAAATAATCAAGTTCAAGTTAAAGGTATTTTCCCAGTACTCATCTTCCTTTACAGTACTTTACAAAAGAGTGCCCAAATCAGCTCTCCCTCTTATACACTACTTTATTGTAGCTGTAAAGGAACGATTGCAAAGTTTTTGATTATTAATCAACTTATAACAACTTATTTAACACATAAGTGATACACCCAATACTAATATGCTAAATTGCAGTACCATATCAGTGTATATCTATGTAATAAAATACTAAATGGCCATATCAACTGCCACTGTACATCTAGTATTTCATACTTAATTTATTTGTGATAAAAAAATACAATTGTCCATGAAATTCAACTGGGGTGAAAAAGGGCAGTCTGTTGAGTTCACCCTTTCCAAATAATTCCCAGCACATACATACTACTGTGTATACAAATCTCTTAACACACACACATATGCATTTGTGTACTGTTAAGTACATAAATATATGTGCAAGTGTTACTAAATTGTTCAAATTAAATGAAATGTAAATGGGGTTGAATGTTAATTAAAGGTTATGCACTTAAATAGAAATAACATAAATGCTAGTTATACATTAAATGACATTGTGTCATGGGCCTCCCTAACAGAGACTGATTTGGGGAGTTTTGTGGATAACAAACTGTGTAACCCTAGGCAGAGTCACTCAGTGGCTACTAAAACAAACAGAGTCATGTCTTTCATAAAAAGGGCATTAACTTGAGGGATAAAAACATAGTTTTGCATTTTCATTGACCTTTAGCAAGGTGCTTTCTTACATAAACAGTGCAGATTTGGGCCACAATCTTTAAGAAGGATTGTAATGAACCTGAAAGAGTGCACAGACAGGTAATTAAACTTAAGTTTAAGAAAAGAAACAATCCAACTATAAGGAAAGATTATCAAATTTGAGATTGTTTTCTCTGGAGAAAAGAGGCTTGTGAGGGGGACATGATTACTCTTTACAGGTAAATTAAATGGGTATTATAATCAGATAGCAGATAAAACAGAAAGCTTATTTCATAAGTAACAGCTAAAATGCTAAAACCTGCCCTTATCCTATACTGTATAGACTACTAGGATCTCCCACTAATCGGTCTTCTAGACTCCCACTCTCTACTCAGCAATCAATGTTATACACTGCTGCTAGAATCCTCCTGCTCTCCCCTAAGTGGGAAGCTGTTCATCCACTGATTAGATCCCTGTCATGTCTGCCTATCAAGCAAAGGATAACTTACACAATGTTTCTACTAACATGCAAAGCCCTTCATTCCTCTGCTGCTCATAATACTCACTCAAGCTTTTGGAAAGAAAATCAGATCCTACCCTTTGGAGCACTAGAACATATCATGTCTTGTCTAGTCCTGGAACCTAACGGTCAATGCCGAAACCTCTGTGCATACCTCCCTTCCATTTGTCTCTGTATGTTATCCATCAACTTAAATTGTAAGCTCTATGGGGCATGGCCTCCTTTCTACTATGTCTTTTGGCACACAACAATTTCTTGCATAACCATGTAGCACTTGATAAAGTTATACATAACAAATTTTTTTCCAAAGGACAGCCATCCCTTTTTGTGAGAAATGACCATGCTTTCCCTTTCAACATGCAGCAGTCCTTCGTATGGTATAATCAATTGAGCTGTGTTTAACTTGACACATTTATTATTTTCTCATTGAAGGGAACGATGCAACCATAAAGCCAACATCTAGTACCGGGCTCCTTACAGGATTAATAAAATCACATGCTGATAAACAATTATAACATGAAATTTGACCTTAATTGTGTATTAACATGATTAAAGTATTAAGAGCTTTATTCTAGTGGGGTAATCCATCTACAAAAATGCAAAAATATTGTGTATTTATAACCAGGGCAACATGATATAAGGATGTTTTCTTGTCCAGTGAATCTCCTCCTCTTCAGATACCCAAGAAGGCTGATAACAGCACCCATCTGCTTCCTTGTGGGTATGTGTGAGCTCATGCATGACCTCCCTCCATGCTATGTGTGCATGCTGGCATCATTATGTGGGTTCTTTGTTTATATTTGGGGGTTTTTCAGAGTTCCCTTTTGCCAACATTTTTTCTGTTTTTGCTGCACCCAAGCTGGCTTATGTTACACTACATTCTGCTAAAGCCCATTCTAGTGTTATTCTCTGGTTTTCACTCCTGTCCATTTTATGACCTTGACTGCCAGCCATAACCTCTTATTTGTCCTTGAATATGATTTTGGCCTCATCATAGTCTGTACATCCCCTTCTCTTCTTCTGGTTGACCTCTGTAGTGAGAAGGTTCCCTATCAGTGAAAACCGATGCTGACAAGAGTTCTCCTACTTCATAGAAGAGAAGTTTCTCCTCAAGACACATTTGGCAAGCCAAACATTCCCAATTCAGCAGGAAGATCCCCCTGGTTTACTCGTTTGCTGTCTAGAGAGATTCCATAAAACTATGCCAAAAAGGTTTTATCTTTCCAAAGCACAATGTGAAATTGTGCCTTTTTCAGGTGTTTTTTTATTTATAAATTTGTAATTAGCACTACAAATAAAACATGTACTTAAAAACCTTCTTAATTTCAATTTAACTATTTTGAAATATGAATTCCTTTACCCAATTTATTTTCAACTATGTGTTCCAGCATTGTAGGTTGAATTTAAATGAGCTGCCTAACCAGCATGTGTAATATTACATCAATGGGTTTGCATTAAAAAGCCTTGTCAAATTTGCTTGTTAAATTGTAATTTTTAGCTGTAAAGCTGTGAGGTATCTGACTGCTTTTCCTTTGGATCAAAGCTTGAAAAAGAAATGAAACCGTTTGCATTTTCCAAAAGTTTTATTGTAAAGACTCAACCTAATCTGGAGCAAACAGTGTGAAATATATTATTTACACACCCATCGCCAGCTTCCCATGATTTATGCTTGCAGTTTGTTCCTTGCTACTCCACTCCCAACAGGAATGAATTCTGTTTCCGTACCTACCTGGCTCTCTCAGGCAAAACCATCCTTACCATTCATGCATGAAGTGAAACTGAGAAACACTTACAGGGATAAAATGGCTTTGATTGCTGTACCTGAAAGAAACAAAATGTTTGGCATATATAAGAGAATATGAATGAGTATGCCAGTTGGAATATATCGAGGCAAAGAACACTTTGTACAGAAATGCTGTAAAAAAAAAATTCATAAAATTAGTTTGAGGCGAAACAAAACATTCTTAACAAGAACACTGATAGACATTCTCTAAGGTCAAATACTGTGCAGCCAATTGCCACATTTGCTTTCACTCAAAACATATCTATCATAACGTTTGAGAAATGACAATAAGTTGGATTTGTACAATGGACAAAAAAGATACCGGCAATCAAGTCTTTTAAACATACTCATAATTTACAAGTTCAAAATAGAATTTGTTGTAAATGCCGATGAAAAGAAAAGTATAGGAAGCAAACTGATTTGCCTCTCGATTCACGCAATGCTTTCTCTAGAGCCTGGTGATGTTTTGCATCCTTCAGAAAGCCATTCACATCTGGAAATTTAATAAACTGGTAATGAATAATTGAAAAGCAATTTTTACAACAAAAGGGTAAGATTCTATTAGGCGGTGCTACATTCTCAGGCTTTTTTTCCCCTAAAGAATGCTTCATTTTCTATTTTTTATAACTATGCAGGACTAAAAACAAGGGGAAATGCTGATAATGGGACCTTTTTATGTGTCAAGGGATCAGTTGCAATATTTTATTTAAAAAGTTTATGATGTTACAGTTGTCAGTGTTACTTTTCGTTATGAAATATTCTAATAACAAGGAGCAGTGGTATAACTACAGAGGAAAGAGACAATGCAGTTGCATGGAGGGCTCAGGAGGTATAGGGGGCCCCATGAGGCCCTAATTAATGAGAAATTTCAACACATATTGGTAAAACAGGACCACCAATGGATATGTTAGGAGCCCTAAAATGTGGGGCCCAGTAACATCTAGTTTCACCACTGACAAGGAGGGCATTCAAAATAACTACATTAAATAATTGCTCATCATTACTAAATACTGTTTATTCATAAGTTTAAAAAAATACATTTCATTAAGTGAATCTGGAGATGACCAATCTGATTTCTTATGGATAATCTTCACAGCTCTGTACGGAGATTACACATCATTTACATCAGTCCTTGTTCCAGTGGAACTTACATTGTAAGAAGTGATGTGTAGATCAGCTTCAGCAAGAGATTTTCGGGTCTCAGGAGGGTTCAGGTTGAGCTCTTCCTTCTGCTCTCCCTACCCCCGACCTTACACTGCAACTCCGCCTCCAGCAGCTTCTATTTATAGGCGCACTGCCCCAGCAGACCTCCTTTCATGATGTCAGAAATGGGTGAGTTGGTCATGGATCTATAAATAGTGGGCAGTTTGCCAGATAATTTTGGGTTTGAGTGTGAGGTGCAGGTTGAGCCGCACATCACTAATTCTATTGTATAACAATATTGTGCAAGTAACAAGCAGCCCTATGTTTTATAAGAATTTAGATAATAATAGCAAATTAGCTGAGATGCCCATAATGTTAACATATTACCTGAGGCTAGGGCCAATCTTTATCTTTAAAAGGAAACACATGACTATTTCATGTCAGACACTGTGGCATCCCTAATCAGATAAGAGTTTCATTAGTTTCAGGGATCTTTACACAGAACACATTATAACTGTACAAGTAGTTAAACAGTAATGGTTAAATAATTCAATTTAATTTACGTTGCTAAAAATAATTCTGCATTGGAGCAACAAGTTTGCATGGGGTTGCCTTTAAAAACTGGAGATTGGGTCATCACCAGAGACAGATAAGTAGCGATAAGAGGAAATTTTTTGCTGTGAAAATGACAGGCGTCCCCGCGCCATGTTGTCCATAGACTTTAATGCGTTTCGGAGAATAGCTGACCCTAGCGAAGTGGGTCAGATTTGCCCATCCCTACAGATAAGTTCATTTTAGAAACATTTTAGGATTATTTATCTAAAAAATTGTGAGGCGGTCACTGTTAAAAAAAAAATATGATTGTCATTGTCTAAATCTGAGAAAAGACTCCTTATGTGGGATATGATAACAAATAAATATAAAAGGGGTTCATACAATAAATTATCTGCTGCCATAATAACTAGTACATAGTAGACAAAGCAATGGCGTGAGTTTAGATGATAGTAGCATTGAGTTCAATATCATATTTTAGCTACAGTTAAAATCTGTATTAATGAGACAAAAATGTGCACAGTAATTAACTGACATCTACAGAAAATGAAATGGTTTGTATACAATGTACTATAAATTAGCCTGAGAATTAAAAATACTGCCATAATTTATATGAGATTTTAATGGCACAGAGTCTATGTGGGTAATATCTATAAAAGCTGATGTTCTCCTTCTTCTAACAAGCTTCATGCTCTATGATCATAGTTGTAATTAAAATAATATTATACGTAGATAGACATTCCTTACTGTCATAACATTTCAGAATGATCATGACTTTTATGTATGTATATTATACAAACCCTTTAAATGTCAATAAGACATTAAGAGTACTGGTCTCCTGCCCTCTGTCTAATTGTATCACCCTTAGAACCAAACTTATTGTAAGGGATAACATAGGGGGCAGCAGGAGGAAGGTGAGTATTTCAGGCAAGAGCTGGCTGAAGCCACGGGAAACAGATAAACAAAGGGCAGGAACAGGGTGACGAGGGCGGTGAATCAGACTGGAACAGGGTGGAGAGGGCGAAGATCAGGACTAGACAGGAAGAAGAGGGTGAAGGTCAGGACAGGAACAGACTGGGTGAGGACTGGATGGTGCAGGTGTAGATTAGATCAGGAGGCAGGAGCAGACTAGAAGTATAGAACAGGATGGTGCAGGCATAGATCAGGAGATAGGAACAGACTAGAGATCAGGAACAGGAGGACAGGAGCAGAAGGAGGCTGGAGCAGAAGAGAGACTGGAGCAGAAGAGAGACTGGAGCAGAATAGCAAGAGTGCTGGATAGCAGAGAGCAGGAGAGGACTGGAGCAGAGAGCAGGAGAGGACTGGAGCGGAGAGCAGGAGGGGACTGGAGTGGAGAGCAGGAGAGAATTGGAGCAGAAAGCAGGAGAGGATAAGATGCAAAGCAAGACGAGGGAAGATATAGACATGGTACAATTCAGAACAGAACAGGAAGAATGAACCAGAAAGGCAAGGTCAGGTCAAGGTCGTAACAGGTTAAGGCAAGGTAAAAGTAGGACTGGAGCAGAACTGGGAGGGAAAGACAAGGCAGGAACAGAAAAAGGAAAGATAAGGAGGAAAGTTCAAGGTAGGGCAGAACAGGCCAAGGCAAGGAGGCTAGAGCTGAAACCCTTAGCTAGGGACAATGCCACACTGCTAGTCTGGGAAACAAATGCTCAGACGAGGAGTGTTCGGAGGGCTGGCCTTAAATAGGGCAGGATGCCATAAAATGGCCTTCACAATGCTGCCCCACTCAACCCCCCTTGCTCATAAATTTAGCAGCAGATTTAGATGGGGGGAGGCTGCATAGTTATTGCAGAGACCAGTAATGGAAAAAGTAGCTCCCGGGCCCAGGTGCAGAACATGCATCTTGGGTCCCCCTCAGGACTCATTTTTTTTCTAGCGGATTTTTCACCCCTTGCACCCCCAGTAGTTCAACCCCTGGCAAATCCCTGCCCAATATTGGCACCAAAAGTGCAGAACTGAGCAGTGTATGTGGCAGCTGCCATGTTTGGTGAATGTTGCCTGGTGAAGGATTATGGCTTGCATTCCAATGCACATGTCCTGTTTAGTGATCACCACATTGAAACCTGAGGCCAAAAACATGACAAAGGCGGTTTCTTCAGAGAAAAAGATAGACTATAGTTCCCTGTAATGTCCACAGATTTGATGCCTGTCCATCCATAAAACTTCTATTGGTTGGCACTACTATCGCAAAAATAAAAAAAAAAAACAATGTAAATGCTCCTGTTTAATGATCACCACAGAATCCCAGGTCAAAAACATGGCTACCATTAAACCAACTCTGACCTTGGAGATCTGGCATGGTGGAATAAATAAATTAGGATTGTGGGGGTTGTTTCTTGAGTGAAAAAAATTGACTTTAGTTCCTGGTCCACATATCTGCTGGCTGTACTTCCATAATATTTTCATTGCCTGGCATTACTCCCCCAGTCAATGAAATAAAATGCGGAATTGCAGCTGGTGCTGAAAGGGTTTGAGGAATATTTTCATTGAAGCTGAACAAAAAAGCACAATCCTTCTAACATCACATATGGAGTGGTTAAATGCTAGACTGAATCAGTGCAGTAACCCATAACAAACAAGCAGCTGTCAGTAGTATATGTTAATTGGTTGTCTGCCCTAAACTCATAAATGTGTGCCTAACAAAGACAAGTTTAAGATAATGAAATATAATGCACACATACTTCTATGTGCAAAAAAGTAACCAGTTATGGTCTCAGTACAAGAAACCATAATGTTTCCACTACCTCTTTTGACAAACGGCCAAGTTTAGCTTTGCCTAAGTGCCAGTATTTAAATGCTGAATATATGGAAAACACATACATCTCTGCCAAGCTGTCTGATGCCATTAACAAACATAAATTACAGGGAATTCACCCAGTCAGGTGGGTCCCTAGGTTGTAACAGCTGATTTGCTTCTGAGTGTTTGTGGAAGCTCAGTCAGGTCAATTTGCATGTCATCAAACCATGGCTACACCAATTAATGTAATATAATCACAATGTTCTTTTTGTGTCAAAAATATGACAGTGGGATATTCTTCTTCATATTGTAGATATATTACTTATAGATAATAAAAGATTTAAAAAAAAACTTAAAAAGTGCTGTAAAAAGGCTAATAAAAACCCAATGGGGGAGTGGATCTGGTGCAAAGTTATTGCTCTATACCGATAAATTAAATAATGACAATGCAATGGAATAAGAACTTCTATCAGAGTTTCTGAGCTGCCTTTTTTATTTTGCCTGGAGAGACTGCTATTGATGATATCCTTACAAAAACATACTTTTCAAACCTTTTCAAAACCTTTCAAATATTTTCTTTGCTACATATGTGAGGCATCTGTGTATGTGGCTTCCTGGCAAAGAACATATCATTATTTCAGTAGTAAATTATTTAAACCGATATTGGCTCTCTTCCAACAACTGTCACCATATTTACCAAACAAAAAAGACTTACAGAGATCAAAAGCAAATATCTGGATGGATCCTTATATCCTAAAATGTATTTTCATTCTCACATGCATATAATAGACTGCAGCTAACATGCATTGGTTTCCTAACCATTTGTCATCTAATCAGGGTCCTCATGGAGTCAGTAAAGCTATGGCCTCCCCTATGTGTGCCTCCCACTGAGAACTTGAGGCCTAACAATGCAAGGTCAGTATGAGAATAGCAGAAGAGCTGGATAAACAGAGTTTTTGGAATACTTCTGTCAGTGAAACTGGAGTAGAAAGAGCCAGATAATGGGGTAGACAATAACCAAATCTGAAAATACTGGCAGGGTCAGAACATGCAGCAATCTATAAAAGAAGTCACTCAAGTTGACTTTTGGGGCAAATCTACTAGCATTCATACCTTTCTTGTATCCGTGAATCCTGTTTTAGTATTAGGAATACACTAATGATCCTAAACCAGGGTTCTTCCAGCTTTTTACCCCTGAGCTACATTCAAATGTAAAAAGAGTTGGGAGCAACACAAGAATGAGAAATGTTCCAGGGGATGCCAAACATTGGCTGTGATTGGCTATTTACTAGCCCCTATGTGGACTGGCAGCCTACTGGAAGCTTTATTTGGCAGCACAACTGTTTTTTATACAACCAAAACACCTCCAAGTCACGAATTCAAAGATAAGCACTGAGGCCACTAAGAGCAAAATCCAAGGGGTTGTAAGCAACATGTTGCTCATAAGCCACTGACTGGGAACCACTGACCTAAACCATGAAAAAATGATAATTTATTAAAATAAAAAAGCACTGGGGGGCGTGGCTTCATGGCGCACTGAGCGGTCGCAGGGAAATAGCTCTCCCGACCTCAACCGGCTGAAGCGATACCAGAAGCCTTACCTAACCGCCGCAAACATGGGCAAACATGACAAACGACCCGAGCATACGCCTCAGCGATCATCTCAGGGTGCTCAGGGCACAATGTCGCCCTTTTTGGGCAAAAAAACGGGGAGACGCACGGAAGCCCGCGAACCCAAAATGGCGGCGTCTGAAGCCAGAAGCCCTAGTCCCGCCGGATCCACGGCCTCCAGCTATAGTACAGCTTCGGCCCCTCCGGACATCCATGCTCTCCTAGCTGCTCTTCCAACGAAAAAAGACCTGAAGGCAATGGCTAGAACCCTGCAGGAGTCCCATAAGGCAGACTTAGCCGAAATAAAAGAGGAGCTACGCAGCATCTGTCAGGCCCAAAGCCAGTTGGACACGAGGCTAGAAAAAGTTGAAACGGCACACAACCAACTTACCGACCGTGTGAATGACCATCACAAGTATGTCTATTTGCTTCGCAGACACATGGAGGACTTGGACAACAGAGGAAGGCGCAACAACCTCAGAATCAGAGGTATCCCTGACTCTGTTCCTCCTGCGGAACTTCGGAACACAGTGAGTGCCATCTTTAATTCTATTTTGGGGAAAGAGCCCACTACTCCCTTAGAGCTGGATAGGGTCCACCGCACCTTGGGAACCCCAAGATTCCGCTCTGGCGGCCCTAGAGATGTGATTTGCTGCGTGCACAAATTTAACATTAAAGAAGGCATACTGCGTGCTCTACGCAACACTGAAAAATACCTGTACCAGGACTTTGAAGTTACTATATACCAAGACCTGTCCTGGCTAACAATACAGCAACGCCGAGCCCTCAGGCCTCTTACCACTATTCTCCGGTCTAAAGACATCCCTTACAGGTGGGGTTTCCCTTTTGCGCTCACCACCACTAAAGATGGTAAACAGCACAGTTTGAGGGAACCTGACGACATAGAGGCTTTTTGTCATCATTTGGGCCTGGACGTGCCCGACCTTAAAGATTGGCGAGACCTGGCTTACAACGGGGACATGTTAACTCCTCTTGATGCCGGCCTGTGGCAGCGTAAATTCAGAGCTTAAAACTTGGGCTAAGCAACTTTTCACAGTTCCTGTGGTTACCCCTTGGTCATAATTCCACAGGATTATGTGCGGCTCCCACTTGAGGCCCATTCCGCACTTCTCCCTCTAGGCTTCCACGGATAGAGCGACATTCATGGTTGACCCCTACTTTCATCGCATCATACAACCACGGACTCCCAGACTTTCAACAGCCTCTATTCACCAAGGAGCCCACTGGATCTACATTGTAGTCTATTGGCACAACGACATCCTAACCTTAGACTTGCTAATCTCCCCCTCCGTATTCCACACCACCAATCAAGACCACTGCAGGCCCCAGGGATTCCATATTCTCAATGCCACGACCTGCACTTCGCATCCTGAGACTGTTGGTCTTATCTCTACTGTCGGCTGGGCTCTAACACTGGTGCCCCATTATTCCTTTTCCATCCTATTAGCCCCAGTTTGCGCAAGACAACGGAACAGTTCTCAGCTACATAAGGACTATTTTGTTATTTTATTACTTGCATGCGGGGGGGAGAAGATACTTTATATTTGTATAAGGGAAATGGGCCAATTACTAACAAAAAAAAAAAAAAAAAAAAAAAAAAAAAAAAAGGGGAAATTTAGAATTGGGTTGTACATTGAAATTCCAAAGGGGGAGAACAGAGGATCATGGGAAATCACAACTGTTACAGGGTTTTTTAATGTATCCCTACTTCTAGTTCAGGTTTAGCCTATTCCGTTTGACGACAGGTTTGGCCTACCACAGGCAAGTTTCTGTTAAGATGCTTTATCCAAATTGAAATCCCAACTTAGCTCCTTAGCTAAAAAATGTTCTGACTGACGCTTTAAACGTATACTCCGGTTCGGTTGGGAGAGCACTACCTCCCCACTACAAGAGCGTCATATTCACTACCCCCCCACCCTCCGACCACTGGGTTTACAAAAGATGCGACGAGGGTTAGAACTCGCATCCTATGTTTGGTCACCTTTGTCCCCCATAATGTTTTCAAAATGTTACATTTCTTTACATGTTGAATTTATGTTTTCTCTCCCCTCCTCCTCCTTCTTCAGGGACCCTGACCGGGACTCCAATACGTTCTGCAATCCTATTGCCTGGCGTGATCGGGGGCGCGGCACTTCACGCGGCGTCACTTCTCACTGCAGTAATGATGGCTGACTTACGAATAGGCTCGTTCAATGCCAAGGGGCTGAACTCCCCCATCAAAAGGTATAGTCTTACACGGGACATACAAAGGCTTAAGCTAGACATTATTTTGGTACAAGAGACCCACTTTAAGAAAAATCAAACACCTCTCCTTAAGTTCAAAGGTTTCTCCACCATCGCTCACAGCACTCCCCTTTCCACTAAAACCAGAGGAGTTATGATTTTGGTTTCAGATTCAATTGGCTTTACTACTTTGGATGTGAAATCAGATAGCGCAGGTAGATTCATTATGCTCAAGGGAATTATGAATGGACTCAAGCATACTCTGGTGTCGGTTTACCTCCCCCCCACTGAGCAGCAGCCGGCTTTAACGCAAACGCTACAAGTTTTAGCAGAATTTGAAGAAGGCATGCTGATCATTGGGGGGGACCTGAATACGGCACTAGAACCCGTCTTAGACACCTCTTCTGGTAAGACCAACACTGCCCATAAAAGGCTAGAATCCTTCCGGAGACAATTACGGGATCTCACCTTAATAGATACTTGGCGTCTTTCCAACCCTTCCACGCGTGACTATACCTTTTATTCCCATCCCCACAAAACATATAGTAGACTAGACTACATTTTCATACGACACTCTGACATACCCCTTCTTAGAGGCGCTACTATAGACTCCATCACCTGGTCCGACCACGCGCCTATCACCTGCACTCTTAAACGGAAAACTCCTTCCAATAGAAATTCCATTTGGAGATTGAATGATTCTCTTCTGCGGAACAACGCAGATAAACAAGATTTAATAGTTAAGCTTCAAAACTACTTTCGGGAAAACAAGGGAGTAAACACAGACCCCTGGACACTTTGGTTGGCGCATAAATGCGTAATCAGAGGAGAATTAATCCAACTGGGCACTAGGAAACAACGAGAACGCAAGGCTAAGCTGCAACAACTTTTAACCGAAATCCGCACACTCGAAGGCCAACATAAACAATCAAAATTTGCACACATCCTGGAGGCCCTGACACAGGCTAGAAAAGAGCTACGAGACACATACTCCTCATATATGAACAGAGCCATTGATATACATAAAAAATTATATTTTGACCATGGCAACAAATGCGGCCGTTTATTAGCTGCAGCTCTCAGGAAAAAACAATTGAGAAACCATATCTCTAAAATAAGATTGACCAGAGACACACTATCACACACTACCTCCGACATAGCAGAAGTGTTTCGACAGTACTACTCACGCCTATACCAACTCCCCACCCAGGCTTCTGGACTTAGTAGGCCGACAGTTCCAGAAAGTAACGGCGCAGCCTACATACAACAATCAAAGCTTTCCAAGCTTACAGATGACGTGAAACACGCTTTGGATTCTCCTTTAACAAAAGAAGAATTCATGCAGGCAATTAAAACAACCAAAACCGGCAAAGCCCCAGGACCTGACGGCTTCTCCATAAGCTATTTTAAGGAACTAGGTAATTTGGTCATCCCTTATCTAGTGGACGCCACGAATTCCATAACTCCACAAAAAGAAATCCCACCAGAAACTTTAGAAGCACATATAACTCTAATACATAAGAAAGGTAAGGACCCCCTGGATCCAGGCAGCTACAGACCCATCTCTCTTCTAAACGCAGACACTAAACTTTACGCCAAAGTTCTGGCCACTAGACTCAATCAAGTCCTAGCCTCTTTAATCCATCCAGAACAGGTAGGCTTCGTCCCTCATAGGGAAGCTCGTGATAATACAAACAAGTTATTCAGCATTCTCCAATACTGTAAATCCAAGACCATCCCACTCCTGCTGTTGTCTACGGACGCCGAGAAGGCGTTCGACAGGGTCGACTGGTCCTTTTTAAACAATACCTTAAAACACATCAACCTAGGCCCCAAGATGCAAACCTGGATTTCCACTCTTTACACTTCACCCACAGCGAAACTTCGCGTCAATGGAGAGTTCTCAAAATCTTTCAATATCTTCAATGGGACACGACAGGGCAGCCCTCTCTCCCCCCTCTTATTCATTCTCTCGGTTGAGAGCTTTCTGAACACGCTGAGGAATAACCCCAATATTAGCGGACTTAAAATAGGCCCCAAGGAGCATAAAATAGCGGCCTATGCCGATGACCTCTTATTTTTTGTAACTAATCCGAGAATCTCACTCCCCAACCTACTGAAAGAATTAGATGACTTTAATCGGGTTAGTAACTTTAAAATTAATCTTACTAAGTCTGTAGCCCTGAATATATCGATTCCGCATGAGGAATTCACGGATATTATGCGTTCCTTCCCAATCAAAAAGTCAAGTTCCTTTTTGACTTACCTGGGCTTGAAGATTTTCCCTGACACACAACTGACGATCCGCAGAAATTATAATGACTTTTTAAAGGCGATGCAAACGGACTTAGGAGACTGGACCTCCAAGACACTCTCATGGACAGGACGCATCAACACATTGAAGATGAACGTCCTCCCTCGCTTTTTGTACTTATCACAGACTATCCCATACTCCCCTCCCAAAGGCCTCTTCCAAACTATGCACACACTTACGAAGAGATATATTTGGGCAGGCAAAACTTCTCGAATCGCCAGGACTACCCTAAATGCCACTAAATCAAGGGGAGGCCTCGGTCTACCGGACTGGAGGTGTTACCATCAAGCCACCATGATATCGAGATGCCTGGATTGGTCCTTCCATAGTCAGACTAAACTTTGGATACACATTGAACAGGAATCACTTGCTACTCCGCTCCATGCAGCTCCCTGGTTAAACCCGCAGAGTAGGGTTTTCTCAGATAAAACTGATTCCAAACTTAGGCACACCTTAGATACATGGGATTCTCTATCAAAATCGGGGAAATGGATTAACTCCCCTACTCCCCTGCTTCCCATATTTGGGAACCCTGCGTTCCCCCCAGGCCAGGATCTCAGAAACTATAAAAACTGGGACCTTAGATTGCACGCTGGCGCCACTTCATTCTATGACCATCACAGACTAAAGGACATTGAAACTCTGATGGGTGATGGTGTCCCCTCAGACCTAGACAGATTCAGGCACCGACAGATAAGGCATTTTATTCATTCAGTATTTCCTCCTCAACGCGACAGACCAACCCTCACTCCTATTGAAGTTATCTGGGCACAGAACAACCCCCCGCGCAGAGCTATCTCCTTAATTTACGCTCAAATAATGGACCTCAAACCTAACCCATTGCCTTCCTTCAAAGAGAGATGGCAAAAAGAAACAGGTTCGGTCATCACGCACGAACAATGGTCCAAAATCACACACCTGTCCCACCACTCTTCCCACAGCGCCAAAATCCAAGAGCTTAATTACAAACTTCTTACTAAATGGTACAGATATCCCACCAAATTAAACAAAATATACAGTGGTGTCTCCCCACTATGCTGGCGGTGCGGAAAGCACCCAGGCACCCTAACCCACATATTTTACCACTGCCCTGTCATTGCCCCATTTTGGCACACAGTACGCCAAGTAATTCAACAAGTTACAGAGATAGACATAGAGGACAACCCACTGACTGCTCTCTTACATGACACTCCCATCTCAGTTAAGGCTTATAAGAAATCACTAATCCCAGTTTTGCTGGACATGGCCAAAGCACTTATCCCAATAAAGTGGAGACAAACCTCTAGCCCAACTGTGAGCGATTGGTTTCAGAAAATCAAGGAGATTCAGAGATTTGAGGAGTTGAGGATGGACTCTGCCTTAGATTACCAGAATTACACAAAAAGGTGGTTCCATTGGATTGAGTTCCATAGTTCAGAACTTTATAAACTTTTATGTCCCGTGTAACTATATGTGCCTTTCTGCAACTATGAGTAGCCATAAGTCGATACTGTCGGCGCATATCTCTTCCAATCACACCCCCCACCTAACATGGTGTGGATGCTGGGACGCCGTGGGGAGACTGCAGCCCACGAGAGCGCAAGACTACACGAAGGTGTGCCCTCTGCCATGTTGACTACTAGTTCCCCCACATCTGACAACAGCGTCAGGAGTTTTTCCCGGTCAGGAATACCAACCCCTTCTTTCCTCTTGTCCTCCTAACCCCCCACATCATTTAACGTGATGTGATCTCTCCTCCTTTCTCGTTAACTACCTTGCCCCCCCCCTTCTTTTTTTCTCTCTCCCTTTTCCAAATTGCTTCTCTCTTCTATATCTTAATGTTCATGGCACACAGACCATTACGGTACGAGCTCCCTTCACTGAGTAGTTGGTAAGCATCAGCGAGCTCCCCCTGCTACTTCGCGGATCAATCAACAGATGTAAAACCTTTAAAGTGGCATGCCCACCCCCAAGTGGGACCGTAGATGCATACTACACTACTATTGATTTACGATATTTGTTTTGATGCTATCATGAATACTCTGTTATGATCGATCTCATTGCCATGCACAACCTCTGTCTGTTTTTATGAAACCTTTGAAAAATCAATAAAAATATTATTCTAAAAAAAAAAAAATAAAAAAGCACTAATAGAAAACTTCAGCATCTAAAAGCTGGCAGGGTCATGTAGAAGTCAGTGGGAGCCATCATTTTTTCAATTGGAAAAATCTTTTTTTACAAAATCTTTCTTTGCTTCGCAATTTTAGTGGTTTTCAGGTTCTTCTATACTTTATTGTACTTAAATTTTGATTCTTTTCTCATTTTTTCTTTCTTGCATTGTATGAGGCTGTTTTAATAAATTACTTGGCATTCATGGGGGCAAATTCACTAAGATGCGAAGTTGTGCCAGGCGCAACTTCGCCGCACTTCGCCGCACTTCGACCGGCCGTATTTTCGCCAGCGCTCCGCAAATTCACTAAAATTCAAAGTTGCGCACAGGGGTAGCATAAGTTTTCAAAGTTGCGCTAGCATTAATTCGCCAAGCGAAGCGAAGTTTCGCTAGCGATGGTTCATTTGCATACGGCGCGAAATTCAAATTTCAATGGAGGAACACGTATCACCACTTCAAATGCCTAGAAAACCTTCAAATCACAAATATACATTTTATTTTGCCCTACACATGTGCCCACTGTCTAGGTAAGTTGCCATGAGTCAGGAAATGTAGGGGAGAAGGAGGGGAGCCCCTAAAAAATTTTCGATCTTTTTCAGCCTATCACCCATCATGTAGAAAACACGCCAGCGTTTTTTGGGACTTAGAAAAAAATTGACTTTTTTGGAAACAATCCCTATCTACTCTATTGCGCTTTGCCAGGTCTGAGGTGGCGAAGGAAGTCTAGCGTAAAAGGTAGCGTTCAGTACACTGTGCAAGTTAGTGAATTTACGTAGTTACATCGCTAGCGAAAATTCGCCTGGCGTAAGTGTGCGAAGTAACACTAGCGAATTTACGCCAGCGTTTGTTAGTGAATTTGTGAAGTACCGAAAATGCCAAACGCTAGTGAATTGACGCTAGCGTTCAGCGCTTCGGCGCTTAGTGAATTTGCCCCATGGTTTTAGTGAAAAGTTGTGACTTTGGGGTTTCAAAAACCTCTAAAGAATCCTGATAAGTCTACCTCTCAGTGTAAATCAAAGAATGATAACCTTGCAAGGAACAGAGGCCTTTAAGTATGTGCCAAAGCATATGTGTCATTGTGCAGAATGGGTTGGGGTGGTCTTCGTTAACATTCAGCCTCACATTTTCTATTTTAGCTGACTTGTTGCAATTGGGTTAGTGCTGTGTGTTAAAAACCAGTTCCACATGTATGTACAGTATCTTCTTATCTATATGATAAACAATACTGGCAGTGATTTTTACACAAAGGAATAAATGGAGAAATGCAATTACACTTTAAATAACCCCTGTTCACAAGTATTTGAATATAGTTACATAGTTAAATAAACTTAGCACAGGATATTATGTCATTTTCAAGATGTCATCTAAGCCCAATTTATGGATATTAAAGGAATCTGCCAACACATCATCACCTGGCAGAGTATTCCACAGCCTCATTGCACTCATCAGGAAAAACCATTTGCACTGCTTCATGAAAAAATTCTGTTTCTCAAGTCTGAATGTTATTTTTCTATGAAAAAAATGCTATCTGTTTATAAGGACTTTAAACATATTTACAAAGTGTAATCATATCCTCTTGCAAAAACCCTCAACCAATCATAAGGATTGGGACCACAGACAACACTACATAACCAAGGCGATGCCTTATAAGAGATCTATAAAGAGGCAAAATTAAGTTTTCATCTTCAAGTCAATGAGTGATACTGTCTAGAATTGCACAGCTTGTTATCCACAAAACCCCCAAGTCAATTTAGCAGGCCCTAACACAATTCTTGTTTGGGTATAACTTGCATCAATGTTATATTTGTCCAATTGTAAATATACATGCTCTTAAACATTTGTTGCATTCTCATTTGATTGCAGTTATGAAAAAGGTTCCAAATTATGGAAAAGACATCTCCTATTGAGTCATTTTTAAGATAATAATTCCTTGCTTATGAATAACCTTATCTCAGTAAACCTCAGCCCCCTCCCCCAAGCTTTTACTAACTCATCTGCAGTTCCATTGTTATTATCTCTTAATATGGCTGGCTTCAACTTCACTTTTTTATTATGATCTGCTAACAAGAAGCAAAAAAGTGATTTTTAAGGGGTAAGTAAATGTAAATTGATCTTTTTATAGTAGGGGAAACTTCACTTTTTTTTTCTTTCTTTTAGCAGCTTTGACAGAAAGATACCATAGATTTATTCTAGCATCCAGCAAGAACAGTCTCCTAATTTAACTTTTAGCTTATACAGACAACATCCAAAAACAATGCCAGAATTTCCATGTATTTACATTTTTGCCAACAAACTATAAAATCCTATAAAAAATCCTATAAAAAAGCTTAGTTCCTTCCACCATATGCAATATGGTTACTTACAAAAACTCTGACTAGATTTTCGTTTTCAAAGTCCATAAACAATGTCTCAATAAGTGCACATTTTTATGAGCAAAATATAAAAAATACCTTAAAACTAAGCACTTAAAATTATTGCATTTCTTATCAAGGCAATGCCACAATTTGGCTTTAAAAAAATATCAAATAAAATTCAGTCACATTGTGGTTTTATTAAGGGTATAAAAATATCCTGCTCCTTTCCAACTGTAAAAGATTGCTGCAGAAATAAAGTTCTAGTTAACAGAAAATGGCAGATCATTTAAAATTTTGCAGTGGTGCAAAAGGCCAATTTCTGGATATTGTTTCTCCGACTAATACTCCGAATGACTAAGCATCATTAGGCTGTCCAAGCCAGCAATGTTCCACAATACATCACACTGTGCTCTATTGGAGGCAACGGATAAAACATTGCTATAGTTCTCTCTGCAGATGCACAGTGCACACGTCTCACAGAAGCTTTTTTATTCAAGGAGAACTATGGCAAGAAATTAAGTTTCACAACAGAAACAAACTTTACTGAGATATCTCTGCTAACCGTGGTGCAACATTAATTTCATTGGGTGTTGTTGAATGTCCCAATTGCTTTAATTACCCGGCTTCATCTGTAGAACTTTTAAAATTGATAGCAGGTTATCACGGTTTACATGGATGAGAACATCACGATGTGCAATTATTCAAGGGTTTTAAAGGATTTATTATGTGTTATTTGTACAGGTATGGGATCTATTATCCAGAAACCCATTATCCAGAAAGCTCAGGATTACAGAAAGCTCATCTCCCACAGACTACATTATATTCAAGTACAGTAATGCAAATTTTTAAAATTGATTTCCTTTAACTATATGGCAATAAAACAATACCTGGTACTTAACCCCATCTAAGATATAATCAATCCATATTGGAAGCAAAACCAGTTTATTGGGGTTATTTAATGTTTACATGATTTTCTATTAAGGTATCAAGATCCAAATTACAGAAAGATCCATTATCCAGAAAACCCCATGTCCCGAGCATTCTGTATAAAATTTTGCTTTGTACAATTTTATTTGAGCATGTATGCCCATCTTTAGACTGAGGCATAAAAGCCTGTAGCTGCCTGTACCTCTAACTGTTGACTAGAATGTCTACCACCTATCACCACTTGTACAGATCCCCTCCAAAAAAAGTTCAAGTACAAGTTCAACTTCAAGTGCACATTTTCTGATTAAAATCAATTTGGAAATTACACCAAAATTCATGCATATTTTTAAAGTTCAGGTTGTCCTGAAAAAAAAACAATATTTTGTTTTCCTGGGTAAACTAAAAGACCACCCCAGGAAAGGTCCTTAAAGTGCAAAATATCTAAAAACTGCTTAGCAGTAGATGTTCGCATCTAGACAAAACGGCTGGCAGGGAAAGGGTTAAGTCAATGTCAGATGGCATGGGTATTGGCAGAAGTTTCTATTACGATGAACATACTCCATCAGCGAAAAACATTTGTGACATTTGTCTTACTAGCACAAATTGCATTACATCAGTTGTTCCCTTGAAGGCAAGTTGGAATGAGTCAGTAACCTATCTCTGTATATCTGTTTATCTAGGTACTTACACATAAACCTTCCCTGTATTGTAAAATGTTAGGATATAGACACAAGAGTAGAGACAGCAGGGTCAGATCAGTCCTACAGAAAACAAAAAAAACAATTATTCAAATTAGGACAACAACACACAGACTAAGTCAAGGGATCCTGAAATAATCACTTAAATTATACCAGATGCTATCTGCCTAACAACAAACATTCACATTGGCATTGTGTGAAAATGCTGGACAATAGGGGGCAGATTTACATAGGGTTGAATATCGAGGGTTAATTAACTATCGAAGTTAAATCCTTTGACTTCGAATATCGAAGTTGAAGGATCTAGCGGTATTCATTCGATCAAATGAAAAACCGCTTGATCGTTCGATTCAAAGGATTTTAATCCATCAATCAAACGATTTTTCTTCGACCTAAAACAGCTAGCAAAGCCTATGCGGACCTTCCTCATAGGCTAACATTGACTTCGGTAGGTTTTAGGTGGCGAACTAGGGGGTCAACGTTTTTTTTTAAAGAGACAGTACTTTGACTATCGAATGGTCGAATAGTCAAACGATTTTGAGTTCGAATCGTTCGATTCAAAGTCGAAGTCGTAGTCGAAGGTCGAAGCAGCCCATTCGATGGTCGAAGAAGTCAAAAAAAACATTTCGAAATTCAAAGGTTTTTTTTATCCATTCCTTCACTTGGGCCCCTAGATACAGTATCTGTGAGGAAAAGCAACATTACCAACATTGATGCAACATTAATGCTCGAGCCTTCAGGCTTGAGCGTTTGCTTTCTAAAAGCACTCGTGAGTTCAAAAGTCATGCATGGTTTCTGCATCTGAATACCTTGGGTTGTTGCTGATCGGTTTTTTTTTCCCCTGACCGAAAAAAAGCTTGGCAGGTTTTAGGTGTTTAGTTTTTTATCTATTTATTTAAAAACCTGCTTGAGGGAAGGAAAAAAAAGGGCAGCAAGAAAAGGTATTTTAATGAAGAAACCGCACATAAATTTAGGAACTCATGTGGTTTAAGAAACTGAACCTGAAGACTTGAGTATTAATAAATATGGTCCTAAGTATTCAAAAGAACCATCAAAATCAGGATATAGGTAAGTAATAGGGTTCATTTACAACCACACCCCCTGACCAGACGGTCGCTCCAGAGTTCCCCAGAACCCTGCATCTATCTCTGTAGTACAGTTGCACCAAAAGAATAGTACAGTATGCTTATGTTACTTGCACTGGGAAGACCAGAAATTATGCCACACAGATATAGAAAACATTTGGTGTGGCTAACCAATTGTCTATAAATGGAATTGCGTCCATCTTGTAAAATAATGTGCAATTACATTGGGTGCATTGCAATTGCTGTAAGATTCAATGTCCTGTTTTGCCTGCAATTCAGGGGGAAAAAAAGCTGCAATGTGGGGAAAACACAGCAATGTATATTAAAATTTACATTCATAAAGGGTTGAAATTCTGGATAAATTCTGACTGAACAATGGCCAATTCAGTTGACCAACAACAATCCATTCACTTAGGGGCATATTTATCAAGGGTCGAATTTCAAATTGAAAAAACATCGAAATTCAAATTCAAAAAGACCAACCAAAATTAAGTCAAAGTTTTTTTTGGGTCGAATAGGTCAGTTTTTGACCGAATATGTCTGTATTCGGCCTAATACGAATTCGATTGAAAGTTTTCCGCCAAAAAAACTTTTGGCTAAAACAGCAACTCGGCAGGTTTTAGATGGTGAATGGTCAAAATTGAATTTTTTAAGAGACAGTACATGATAAATTTCAATATTCGGATTTTTTAATTTTTATAGTCAAAGTACACAAAAAATTGCTTAAAATTAGAATTTTTTTCATTTGAAAATTCACCTCGACCTTTGATAAATCTGCCCCTTAGAATAGCTGCTGACATTTGAATTGACATTACATGACAAAGATTTTTTTTTTATTGATAAATCTCAAATATTTGAATTCAGAAAATTCAGTCTTTAAAAATGTGAAATGAAGTTACTTTACCTTGATTTTTCTCAAACCGCGAGGGAAAAAAAATGAACCTAAATTAATTTTTTTTTTATTTCTTTTGGTGATAAAAAACTTTTGTTAGAAGTCTTGTTTAATGATCATATTGTTAACAATACTTTTTATTGTACTTAGAAATTGTTTGTTTACATGTTTCTATAAATATTTTGGTTAGTCCAGTCATTAAAATGTCCAAAAAGGTTTCATATTTCTCCTTTTATAACATGTTGTCTGGATGGCAATGAATTCAAACTCACTTGCTAACTTTCTAAGATTATTTTTCATTCCAATCACATGTGTATATTGCCTCCCTCTGGGTTGCTTACAAGTCAGGCACTGCAAAACTGATATTTTCCAAAGCAGCGTTCTTTTCTTTCTTTTGGACATCTTTCTTCTGACATTTTATAAACTGTCCTTCAAAAATAAATAAATAAGAATCCAGTCATTCCTCCAGCAATCATGTTGCTTGCATTAACAGCAGAATCACTTACAGTATTTGATGAGCAATAGCAAGCGCTGATTGCTGCTCTTTCAATGAATGTAATAAGTTTTCTTCCTTCAACTTTTCTAAGCATTTATCATATTTATTACTCTGGTTTGCTTCACAGATTTTTCCTAATGTCTTTTTTTCATGTATAGCCACCTGCTGCTTACAAATCAAGTACATATGAATTTATTTCATGTCTGCAAAAAAACTACAGAACTCTTAAAGCAGCTGGGTGTGCTCTTAAAATGTTTGGTTTTTGCTAAGCATAGTAAGTAATGGGGTAAGTAAATTCAGACAATTCTATGTTTTGTATTTCAATGCTTACACAACATTATACAAGTAGTACATTTACTAATTTCTATGAATAGGTGTATATAGGTATTAAGAGTAAAGCTGGCCATAGATGAAAAGATCTGATTGTACGAATCGAGGATTCGTACGATTTTCGGACTGTGTGTGGAGAGTCCCGACATTTTTTATCCGGCGGAGAACGGTTGTTTGGTCGATCAGACAGGTTAAAAGATTTCTGTTGGCTGCCGATAATATCTCTGCGTGTATTGCCAATCATAGTGATTTTCAGTGGGAGACTGTCACCAGCTTTGTCGGACATATATATCGTATGATTGCTGTCAGGGGCAGAACATTGGCTGATCTGTTCTTTAACTACTTTATTTGATCTGACTGGTAAGACTTTGATCTAAATGGTTAGTGGCAAGTCGGGAGATGGGGATGTACGATGATTCATACGATCGGATCTTTGCATCTATGGCCATCTTAACAGGTATTAAGATTGCATAACATGGCAAAATTTCATGTGATAAACCTTTTTTCCTCACTGAATTTAATCTGGCCCAATATTTGCCAATGTAACATTAACTCGCCAACAGTTTACATTCAAGTTGTTCGGGGTTTTTTTGCGCTTAAAGGAGAAGGAAAAGTGTTTTTACTTAGGGGAACAAAAAAATAGGCACCCCCAATTAATTGTATCTACTTACCTGACACCCCAGGCTGGTGCTCCTATCAGGAGATAGATAGGAGCACCGGCTTGCACAGTAGAAAGAAATAGTGGTCTTTTTTCATTAAAGTTCGGCTTTTCACTCTACTGCACAAGCACAGCCACTAGAAGAGAAAAGAAGCCAGAAAATAGGATCGTTCTGTGGTGCTCACTGGAATAACTCCGGGCCGGTGCAGTTTTCTGCAGATAGGAGCACTGGCCTGGGGTGTCAGGTAAGTAAACAGAATCACTTGGAGGTGCCTAACTTTTGACACCCCCAAGTAGAAAATGCATTTCCTTCTACTTTAATAAATACCAAACATGCCAGTATTTAAAAATATAACTTGAATTTGTGATGGTATGTATAAGAAAAATGTAAATCCTGGTACAATTTTAAATTTGAATGTTAATAAATCACCACCCAAGTCCGGAGCATTCTGGATTACATGTCCCATACCTGTAATCCATTCCAATGTGCCAATTGTACTGTGCTGTGGAATATATTGATATAAACAAATACCATTCATAACTTCCAAAGCCTTATTGATTTTTTTACTTTTTCACTTGTGGCGCTCATGTGCCTTTTTCATCTTTTTGAATATGATACAATGCTCAATCAACAACTGCAATCACCCATTACCTACAAAAGAAAACTCTAACACAAATCCACTTTTCATTATCTTTTTTTGATTATTATTTGATTTTTCTAATAAAACTACTGGAAGCAGTGTGCACTAGACTACAGATGACTTGTTTGATGATCACCATTCATGACAATATCTGGACAAAAACAGTAAATGGCACCGGCGTTTATAGCATAAACACTACAGAATGCAAGGGTAGGTTCCAACGTAGATTATGGAGTAATTGCCTGTGTGTCTGATGATTATCTGTGACACAAAAAGGTAATTATAGTAGATTGGCTTTTTTACCCAGAATTCCACTCAGTCAATTCTCGCATATGTTTCCTCACAGGAGTACGCTCGGCTAAAACGTTCTGGCTTACAGCTATAGAATTTATGTAAACTCATTAATGGAATTGACAATTACAGACTGCCCAAAGCCTCCGCTTGAAGAACACGAGAAAATAATACGTGGCTTTCACCAGCAGCTCTGTAATGAGGATCTCATTGCTCTGGCTCTTGCATCTGACTTGCCCAATTAATAGACTGCAGTTTATTTCTTTCCATTTTTTTTAAAGGTGTATTTTTACATGTATATGCTTTACTGTTGTTAGTGTGCAATCCAAATCACCCTGATCACGGAATCTAAAAGATTAAAGAAATCCCCTTGTTACAAAATGTTCAGTTTTTTGATATGACAGGAGGCACACAACCCATTTTTTAAGATAGGCTCACTAAGGATGTTGTTTATCAATGTTTGTATTTTTGTTTCTGCTTTTTGTGTGTAGTGATGGGCGAATATGGGGCGTTTTGCTTCGCCAAGCTAAATTCGTGAAATGGCAAAAAATTCGAGAAATGGCGCCGGTGTCTCATTTTTGATGCATACATTTTTCTGATGCTGGCATCGCTTTGGCGAAATTGCACCAGTGCCCAAAAAAATGGATGCCGGTGTCCATTTTGTTTTTAACGCTGGCCGAATTGCGGGAATTCACCGCGAATTTGCGCCTGCCAAATAAATTCACCCATCACTTTTATCACTTTTTATTTGTGAGCTAAAAATCATGAACGTGAATAATGGTTTGCATGCAAATTCAAATGTAAAACTTTGGTATCTAAAAGCTTGCAATGTAATGTCAATGGGAGCTGTCCAAGCCAAAGATTAAACTATTTATTAAAATTTGAGTTTTGGGAGCATTTTCTTTCAGGCAAATGACATTAACTGGACATTATTCCATTGAAACTGAAATGTTAACTGGTTACTAATCTCAGCTACTTCTTGTATTCAATACAAGGCCAGATCTCAGTCTTTTTCAGAATATGAAAAAAGACACACTCATATTTAAAATTTACTTAGTTCCAAAATGATCGCATTCCAGGCCTGTTTTTATCCAAATGTAATGGAAATTTCATTTGATCTCAGCAGAAGTGACACCAAGGGATGGTGAAAATTGAAGGGTCAAATTGAAAATTAGATTTTTTTAATTTGAATCTTGAGTTTATTTTAGTGTAATCCGACTAGGGAATAGTCCAAATTCAATTTGAATTTTGAAATTTATCATGTACTGTCAATTTAAGAATTCAAATATGACTATTTGCCATCTAAAACCTGCCGAATCGGTGTTTTAGGCTATGGGGGACCTCCTACAATCAATTTGAAGTTGTTTGGTGGACTTTTTTTAAATCATGTATAAGGGTCAAATTTCGAGTTTATGGGAGTTTTTAATAACTCCCATCAACTCTTATAAACTGGAAATTCAAAAAAAAGGACCAATCAAAATTTATTAATACAATTTAAAAAAAACAAAAAATGGGTGAATAGGATCGAGCTGCAAATTCAAATTGAATTCAAATTGAATTTGATCTAATTCAATTCAAATTTTTCACCATTTTTTTTATTTAATTTTCAAAAGTGAACCAAATGACTCCAAATTGATTGTAGGAGGTCCCCCAAAGGCTAAAACACCAATATGGCAGGTTTAGTTGGCGAATAGTTGATTTTCAATTCTTAAATGGACAGTACATACATTTCAAAATTCTAATTTTGATGTTTTTTTTTAATTCAACACAAATTTGGAATATTCCCTATTTGAATTATAATATTATTACTATAATTACTAAAATAAACTCAAAATTCGAATTTAAAAATTAAAATTTTCTATTTGACCCTTGATAAATCTGCCCCAAGTTGTGTATTCTAAATACTTTAAATGCTTAGATCAAACAATGTGACATGATTATATGGTTATATATTTGACTGTCTCCACTCATAATGTAAAGTGCCCCACATACAGAAATGATAGAAGTCTGCTTTACCATAAGATAGAAAGCTTTATCTTGTAGTTATATATTCCCCTTCCCTTTTATGCTTTAATATTACAACAAGAAAAAAGGAAGTACTTTATAGTAACTATAATGCTGTAGTGGACAGACAAGCAATCCCTAGTTTTCTCTTATTTTTGGTTGTGAACTCACTGTGTGCATGGGTACCTGCCCAGTTATTGGACAGTTACTATTAGACCCAGTAGGAAAATTCTGAGCGTCTAGTGATTTATATCAGAACATTGTTTGAAGTACTAGAAGTTCTGCAATTGTGATAGTTGTAGCTTAAAACAATTGAGTCTGCTTGTCAGTTATTTCCTTTGAAAAATGTATAGTTAAATGGGACTCTTAGAGGCTGATTTACTAAAACTCGAATTTATCTCAGTTTTTTTCTGAAAACAAAGTTGATCGAACTCCCTTCCACAATTTTAACTCATTTATCAATAATTTTTCTCAGAAAAATCCGAGCGACAAAACATCACAATAAAGTCGAGCCTCAGTTCGTATCGTAGAATCGGCGCACTGAAAACTCGATTTTATCGAGTTTACCCTGAGCAAAATCAGCATTTTGGGATTATTGGAGGAAAACCCCAAATTTTCCAAATTATCTTCTTAAACCACGGAATTTTTCAGATTATCCAGCACAGATCACAATCTCAAGAAACAACTTCAGGGACATCTGCCATTTACCTCTACATAGCTTAGACAGGTTTAAGATTTTTAGCAGCTTTGGCGTATAATAAATCTCTAAAATTTCTAGGTTTTTTTTCCACCAAAAATTTAATTTTTACCCCTAAAAATTGCGACCAGAAAAATTGAGGTTTAATAAACGGGCCCCTTAAATGGTTTTTGTTTTATTTTTGAGGGATTTTGCCTTCTGTGGTGCCTTCAATATTTCTATTTACCTACATATGGTAAATATGGTCCAAGTTCATTTCCAGGGTTGATTTGATTTAGAGGGTTTCCTACATAAGAGCTGTTTAGAGATCAATCCTTTGCATGTGGCTTAAACAAGTGCTGCTTATAGTATTAAGTACTAAGTATTAAGTACTAAGTATTAAGTACTAAGTTGGAAATTGTGAATGTATGGTGTAGCTGCAAATATTTATAGAACTGTGGAGTATCCAATATTAGGTTAGTAATTCTGAAAAGGTTCTAAAAGTACCAACTCACCATAATTGCCCTAAACACGAAACTTGCATCTTTTTTCACTTTCCAGTATTCTTTTAATTGCATTTTGTAGACTTTGGTAGTTGTTTGTTACAGCACTGTTATACCATATGAATTTATAGTATTCCACTATATCTAAATTGGCAAGATCTACCATCTGTAATTGTCATATCTGACATTCAGGCAAATGATTAGTTGCTAAGGTAGTTACTAGTGATGCGCAAATTGTCCCGTTTTGTGTCACCAAAAAAAATTGTGAATTTCCTGTGAAATTCACAAAATGGCCAAAAATTTGCGAATTTTGACACTCACATCAATTTTTTTTTACGCCGGCTAGTTTTTGCGGCAGTTTTGTGTATTTATTTGCCCGCAGCTAAACGTTTAAATTCGCTGCAAATTTGCATCTGATGAATTTATTCGCCCATCACTAGTAGTTACCACCCAGCCAGTTCAGATTTTTGAAGAGATGCAATACTATAATACAAAAATGAATCTTAGAAATTATGAAAAATCGTCTGCTTAATTGAATTGTTGCTTAGTTAATTAAGTCAAACATCAGACATCCATCAGTTTTTTTGTCACTCACATCTCTTCATACAACAAGACAGAAAGAAATCAAATGAAGACAACAAGGAAATAATTGACATTGCCATTCATATTTTTCCAAGGCTATTTTATCAATAGGTTTTGCAAATAATTTCAAGCAGAAAGATATATGTTTCATTTTGATGATCACGTCTCTATAACATCTTTGCTCATGGGGTTAGGGTTTCTTTTACAACCACTGAATCTCATAAACAGGCTTCATGGCTGTTGTTGATGGTGTTTGATGTTCAGTATAATGATGCGGTTTAAAACATTTCCTTTAACTGAAAGTACTTAAAGTTTCTCCTTTGAGAACAATGAGTCATTTTTCCTCTTTATTAATGCAAAATAATAGTGGATCAATGTTGAATAAATGAATAATAGTATGCCTTGATATGGACAGGAAAATAATTGTTTCAATTCTCTTAAGTCTAGATGTATTCAGCCACTTTATTTTTGATTTATAAAGCCATAAAGCCCATTCATCATATCTCCCCTGATTCTGCATTTTTTTCCCCTCTACGTGATTGACCAGTCTCCGTGTTCCTTCCTTACATGACCCTGCTGAGCTTTGACCACATCTACTTTAGCAAATAGTATACTGTAAATCCAGGTTCTAAGAGATATTTCCTTTTCATAATGATTACCAAGATTTCTTCCTGGAAAAACGATTCATGAATATTCACGTTTCATATCTAAATATAGAAAATTTGTACAAAACTTGAGAAATGAAGATTTGTAAATAAAATAAAGCATACACTATTTTTTAGAAAGATGTCATAGAGCTGGACCCTTTTCAAAATGATTATATTTGAAGTACCACTAAAGACCACTTGACTCATTCATTGGTGTACTCAGTTGTGCTGTTGTTCAATAAAATGCCTCTATGGTTAAGAACCATTGGTGCCTAAGTTTCCTTTTATGAAGAAACAATTTTAGTGTTGTAGTTCAGCTTGTTAAACCCCCAACACATCTGCAAGGGGTCTGCTGAGAAAGTGATTTGCACTGCAATGGTGCTTTACTATCGACTAGCTGGTAGTGATGGGCGAATAAATTCAGCAGACGAGAATTTCCACGTTTGGCCGCTGTTGAATAAATTCACAAAACTCCCGTGAAATTTTGTCGGCGTCAAAAAAAATTTGACGCACAGCGGAAAAGTTGCTTGTGCCAAAACCATTGTGCATCAACACTTTTCGGATGCCCATTGACTTTAACGCTGGTGGTAACATTTACACGAGCATTAGAATTGACGCGGGCACCAAAATTGACGAGGGCATCAAAATTTGAGTTTTGCTAATTTTTTGCTGATTCACAAGTTTCGAGGGAAATCAGCTAATTTTTCGGTCAAACAGGAGAAATCAGCCCATCACTAGTAGCTAGGATAAGAATGGGTTTAATGTGGCAGCCCCCTTCTCTGAGGTTACATAAGTACAGGGGGGATTTACTGAACAATGGAAATGCTCTCTTCAAATGAAAAATATAAATTGTGTATGATACCTACATTACAACATAAAAGCAGATGTATTCCCCTTGACAGATTACAGGATGAAGTTAAAGTGTTTCTGTTTATAGGCTTCTTTGGGGGAAAGGTAGGGGGTGATATCACCCCAACATGCTGTGCAGCAGTAAAGAGTAACTGAAGTTTATCAGAGCCACATGGCCGCAGAGAAAGACCGGCAGCTGCTAACTGAGGTGGTACAACAACTGACAGCCAGGGTCTCTGGGGATGTTGCCCTGTCCCCCAGAGTGCCCCACTCCATCCCACGCACCAACCTCCTGTGGAGAGTGACTAAACAAGATGATGTGGAGGCCTTCCTCTGTACCTTTGAGAGAACAGCAGAGCAGCAAGCCTGGCCAAAGTAGCAGTGGGCAATGATTGTTGCACCACTACTAGTGGGGGTTGCACAGAAAGAGATTTATGACCTGTCCTCCGAGGAAGCAATGGACTATGACAATCTAAAATCTGAAATCCTGCGGAGACTGGGGGTTACCACCTCTGTGAGGGCCCAGCGGGTCCACAATGGGGACTTTAAGGTTAAGGGATCACCCCGCTCTCAGATGTATTATCTCATTAACCTAGTGGAATGATGGCTGCAGCCGGACTTGCTTTCTGGGCCTCAGATGGTGGATATCGTCATGATGGACGATGCCTGAGAGCCCTTTTGCCAGAATTACAGTGGTGGGTAAGCTAAGCTTAACAAAATACAGCAGACCAGTTGGTGGAACTGGTGGAGTGTTACCTCACCGCTGAGGACTACTCTGTCCAGGCTGTACCCACCCCAAGGAGGCCTTCTGCAGTGGTCCAACACAAGAAGTTGAGAGAGACTGGCCCAGAGTCACCAAGAGGAAGATCCCAAGGAGACAGCCCATGCTGGAGGTACAGAGAGTGGGGACATATTGCTGCAAACTGCCCAGCTGATCCAGAACCCATGGAGTGTGGAACAGTGAGGAAGTTGTCTCTGTTCACTCGACCAGGTCTCGTTGCGGACCCTGAGGTACCGACTTGTGTCATCCAGATTAGTAAGCGCATTGTGAATGCATTATTAGACACAGGTAGCTTAGTCACACTGGTACACACATACCTCCAAAAGGACTGTCCTCTAACCCAACATCAAGTAGGAGTGGTGTGTGTTCATGGGGGCTGCAAAAAAATAGCCCATGGTCCTAGTGACTTTTTGTGAATGTGTGTCATGAAGCGGTAGTGTCTCCACTACTCCAGCACAGTGTAATTTTGGGCAGAGACTTTCCCCTCTTTCAAGAACTGTGCCAGGGGCAGGCTCCAGAGACTTAAAACAGTTTTGAGCAAGGGGCAATGAGACCCCACCCTATTGAACTGGATACCTCTGCAGGGGCTGATAATAACAGTAGAGTGTCTGGGGGAGAGAAAATGGGACCGCCTGTTTTAGGTGTTATTGTAAGTGGTAGCAAAGATGGGTCGGAAGATAGTGAGTTGTTCCCCTTAGCTGTATTAGCTGGTGAATCTAAAGTAACTGTGGAGACTATTGAGGAACCTAGCATGCCTGAGCTAGAGGTCTCCCGCGATAACTTCAAAACCGCCCAGCTAAGGGACCCTACCGTCACTAAAGCTTGGGAATATGTCACAATTAATAATCCCATTTGAGGGTATTGCAATGGACTTGTTAGGGCCACTAATAAAATCTGCTAGGGGGCATCAGTATATTTTGGTAGTCATAGACTACGCCACTTGGTATCCAGAGGCTGTCCCCTTAAGAAACACATCTTCAAAGTAGGGATGCACCAAATCCACTATTTTGGATTCGGCCAAACCCCCGAATCCTTTGCTAAAGATTCGGCTGAATACCGAACCGAACCCCAATTTGCATATGCAAATTAGGGGTGGGAAGGGGAAAACTGTTTTTACTTCCTTGTTTTCTGAGTCACGCGATTTCCCTCACTGCCCCTAATTTGCATATGCAAATTATGATTTGGATTCGGTTCGGCTGGGCTGAAGGATTTGGCCGAATCCTGCTGAAAAAGGCCGAATCCTGGCCAAATCCCGAACCGAATCCAAGATTCGGTGCATCCCTACTTCAAAGACCATAGCTTGAGAGCTGTTCCATACAGATGCAGCCACTTTCTTTTGTACATTTAGCGTGCTGTGACGCTAGCTAATCAGCAGCAAGTGCGATAACTAAAGTTGTCTCGTCGCATTTAACGCAGTTGTTTTTAAATTGACTGCAATACCAGCTACCAGCCACTAGATGTCCAAGCGCTATGTATTGCTTCAGATAGGAATCTACGTGAACTGCAGTGAGAGGCGAGAGGAGACAGATCGTTCCAGCCACAATCTCCTTAAAAACTGAAGAGCTGGACTAACGATCTCTTTGTATTCTGATAGAAGATTAAGGCAGTGTGATTTAAATAAAAGTGTGGAGACATGTTTCTGATGGAGAGGAACACTAATTTTAAATTGTATTTGTGGATGACTTTGCATTGGGCTATGATAGGGGATCTGAGCTCAGAACTGTAAAACAAATCCATGATCTGCCCTTATGTTTTTTTGAACAATGCTGCAGTTTTTTTTAAGTATTAGATTGCAATACATTTGAACAGAAAAATAATAATTATTTATAACGTATTGTGTGCATTTATTTAAGGTTCAGGCTGTATAGCCAAGTGGGCTTGGTACAGGATTAAGAAGCTGAAGGTCATGAGTTCAATTCTGAGAAGTTTTTTTTACATATTTTGTTTTTCCCCAGTTTTATTTTTTATTTTTAACTATTTATTATTTTGAACTATTTTTTGTCACCTCTCTATAATGCCATTGATTTTTCAAGATTATTTCCAATCCATAGAGAATTGCACCTAAATATCTAAATACTGTATATCATCATTTTGGTAATACATTTGTCATTAGTGTAAGGACCAGAACAAGCATAAAGCTGGCCATAGATGTAAAGATTTTTAAAAGATCTTTTCATTATCGTGAGACCACAATTATCTCAAAATGATCATTTTAATGTACGAATTGACCATCAACTAAAAAGACCAATTTGGCAGGAAAACAAAGGGGAGCTGCCTGCTTGGCCCTGCAAACATAGATAGATTGCACTGGGACCGACAAAGATTTTTTGACCTGGCCGATCAATTTCCTGACAGATGTCGGCCGAAAAATCCTAAAATGCACGTTCGTTCGAATCCCACTAACTTCACGATAATTTGACGGATTGGTCGATTTCGCTTAAATCGGTCATTCACCAAAGTAAATTCTTTGCGTCTATGGGGACCTTAAGTGTGCATTTGGTGCATCTACAATCTAACCATCTGAATCTCCAAAGGAACCAAAGTATTGATTCTGTTGGCTGGGCTGCTAACCTCTAAAGTTGTTTGTATATATCTCTTGTACATAAACACTGGAAAGTAAGTAAGTAAGTTTAGAAGGCATTTTTACTTGTCTGTTCCAATGTAAATTGTCCCACATTTTAAATCCCCAAAAAAGCACAATATTTTCAGGGAATTCCACGGAAGTCTTAGCAAGTCTATCCTGTGTATCCACCTGCCCCCCACAAAGTCAGGCTGCTGTGACTGATTACCATGTATAAGGTTTAAGGCCGAAACTCCACAGACGTCTTCAACGCGATCTAACGCAATTCGATGATTTGCATGCATCACTTCAGATGCGCTGAATCCAAGGTAAGTAAATAGCAGTAAATGTGTCTTATCGCCCGTGGAGTTTTGCCCTTAAAGGAATCAGTACTGCGATTAGCTGGCTTCTGCATTGTTTACATCTCATATTCAGGCTGTAAAAGCCCTCTATTGTTGCTCAAACCTAGAGTTGCCACCCGGCCAGTATTTTACCGGCCTAGCCGGTAAAACACCTGCCAAGGCCGGGGCCGGTATTGCAAATTTACCAGCAATGCAATTGCCGGTAATTTGAAATACCCTTTAAAAAAAGCCCCTGGCCTGCCCCCAATTCGAAAATAACTTACCTTTTTTCCAGCTCTGTGCCCTGTTGCTCCGCCTCTTTTAGCTGCACACCATGTAGCTCCACCTCTTTTAGCATCACACCACATAGCCCCGCCCCCTTTGGGTGCCTGTCCCCCACTGGCCGGTAAAATTTTTTAATAAAGGTGGCAACCCTACTCAATGCCTTACACTCAGATTGTACAGTAAATGCCCACATTGTTTACCTGTTCAACAGCTCTGGACAATCTGTGGGTTCTGGCAAATGCTAGAGGGGCTGCTGTAAGGTGCCATAGACAGTCACTATTTGTTGGGCTGGTGGAGAGATGTTTGGGCCTCTGTGTACTTGAAATGCCAGGGTCTATTTTGACTCCCAGTCCAGACCTAGTTTACACCTTACTGTATGTAGGGTTGCCACCTTTTATAAAAAATTTTACCGGCTGCTGGGGGGGGCACAAATGGGTGGGGTGTGACATCAAAAGGGGCGGGACGTGACATTAAAAGGGATGGGGCAACGTGACGGAGACCTGTGGCGCTAGAAGAGGCAAAAAAAAGGTAAGTTGCAGGGGATTGGGGGCAGGCCGAGGGCTCCTTTTGATTGTATTACAAATTTACCGGCAGCTACAGTGCCGGTAAATTTGTAATACCGGCCCCGGCCTTGGCAGGTATTTTACCGGCTAGGCCGGTAAAATACTGGCCGGGTGGCAACCCTAACTGTATGTACTACAGATAGGTTTGCCACCTGGCCAGGAAAAAGATAAATATATAGGAAAGCCAGTATTTTTTTTCCAGAAAAGGTGGCAACCCTAAGCACAGGGCATATTATTTACCTTTGGGGTGATCTTTATTTCTACTCTGTGCAGCTAAAAGCACGTGGAAGCTGTGATTTGTCACCCAATAGTATGTGGGAGATGCTGAAAAGTGGAAGCTATGAGGGGATTTTTTGAAATGTAACAAAATTCACAAACTATAGGAAAGCTGTCCCTAATTTAAAAGTCCCCCTGAACTGAAATAGCACCAAACTGGAATTAAATGTATCACAAGTGACTAAATCATCTAGCAATGAAAGGGTTAAACAATGGACTACCAGTAGGCTTGGTTGCCAAGCTTCCCCCCAGCTCATTTACTGTACATTTAAATTTTTGTGTTCAAGAACTCACGCGTAAGACTTTAGTTGGGGAAAGGGTTTTTAACACCTCCCTGGCACCACTTATTTCTAACTTGAAAGCAAAGGATATTGTGAATATTAATGCAGTTAAAATACAATATTCAATACAGAAGTGTTTCCAATTTCAATGTATCCCTTCCTTTTGTCCTTCATACATTCCACATGCTGCCATGTCTGGGTACTGCAATGCACCGTGAGTATTTTTGACCCTCAAATGGTTAGGATTTTGGGCTCGGGTTCTTTATGTTACTGACTGAAATTTTTTCAATTTACCTATAATTCATTGATATTTAAAAGCATAATGTACATTTTACAACATATTAAATAAACATGTTTTTGTTACTGTATATTGAGTCTATGAGTATTTTTATATTTTTATATATATATATATATATATATATATATATATATATATATATATATATATATATATATATATATATATATATATATATATCGGGAGCCCCTAGGCCCAATGCCATTTGTACCCACTGCAGCACATTGCGCGCCTCTCAGATACAGCCCCAGCTCAGAGCCATGAATGCGGTGGAGGGTGCGGATGAAGGAGGGGGCTAGGAAGTAGGGAGAGAGGAGAAGTAGCAGAAAGCAAAGCAGCGCAGAGAGCAGCTGCATCGTTCATGCTGGAAGCGCCGCTGCACACGGAAGCAGCGGCGCTTCTGTGTTACTGGTCCTTTAAGTATAGATGGGGGTTTCTCTCCCTACACAAAATCTCACATTACCATCTCCCACAACCTCTTACTAAGCACATGGAATACTACAGCAGACAACCCCCACCAACCCCACCACCCTTTGTTGTCTGTACCTTAATCACCTTTAATGTGTATTGCTGTGCACTTTAGCTAATTTGCATTTGAAAGCACAAGAGTTTGCTCATGTGAACAGTCTCACAAGCAGGGCAGGACTGCTGCTTCCAATGGGGATCAGGATAGGATAGGATATAGTTTCTGAATGCACCCACTAATAATGACCCATGAGGGGTTGACACCATGCACTATACTACTATATCCATTACCATTCCCTGACTGCTGGTGAGACACTAAAGTATAACCGCCCCATATAACTGTACAATCGCTCAGATGTAATTAGTTGCGGTACTGTTTGTTAATGGAGACTGTGCAGGAGTGAAGCAATTCTTTCTAATTTTGAGATGCTAAAATGGCAGGATGACTTTTCACCAGCTTAACAGGAATGTACCTTATGTCTCCCTATTAACACACTACAACCAACTACACTAGGACCTTTGAAGCTGCAAATCCATTATTAGAGTATTTACTGCAAATCCTCAAAGGCCATTGTGAGCCATTGGGTCTGTTTCCTATAGTGTTTCCAATCCAAATTAACCTGCTTCTATAAGCACCACTGCTCACTTTGCCACTTGTGTCTCACTACAGATGTGCACATACTGTATATGGATAACACATATCCACTGTACTATTACTAATGTTCTAACTTACCTGGTTACCACATAGTAGGTATATACTGTAAAATGCTGTGGCCAGGGATGGGCAATTTTTTCCCCATATTTCGCAGAGGAAATGGCAGTTGTAGTATGGCGTTGTGCGTCATGAAAAAAAAAAAAACGCGTCAAAAAAATGTTGCGTGCGTCAAAACATTTTTGATGCCCATAGACTTTAATGGGTGTCGGCAACTTTTTGCCTCAGGCGAATTTTTGCCGTAACAAAATGGGTCAAATTCGCCCATCCCTAGCTGTGACAAACTGCCATGAAGTTCGGTAGCTTTTGTATAATGTTAATATTGAACCACTGTCACATGAAAATGAACTGCCAAGTTAAAGCTATTTTTATTTTTTTTTAAAAATGACAAACACACGTAGTATTTTTTTTATCTTCAAAACGTAATTTATGACATATTATATTGAATAAGCACTTTTAAATAATTAATAGGAAAAGTGATGAAAAACTGTCAGCAACTAGATTCAAACCTGCAACCTTCTGTACCCAAGTGCAGCAGCTAGACCACTTGGCTGTTGATACTTCAGTTGTTAGAACCTGACTAAAACGTTTACTTATGCTACATATCTTATGGCTTATATCCAAAGCATTTTATAATAGTTCCAGACCAGCATAATGAATTTCCCACTGCCATGCTCAGAATAATTAATATGTGTTTTAACAAAAAATTAACACAGCCAAGACAAAACTGGGATGTAGATCTACATCCATTTCTACAGCAGCAACTGAGCCACTTTCTGTCCCGGGTGAATCTGGGCAGAAGACGGCTAAGGAGGGAACGGTAGTTCAGGCGCCACCTAGTGATCAATAATGGAATCGCGACTATTTTTTTTCAACTCCGATACTTTTTAAATGTCAGGACAGCGTGTTTCCCTGCACTAAACGCAACCAGCGCGTTTATCCTGATCTGTTACAGTGCGCCAGAAGTACAATCCAGTCTGGCTTCATCTGTTTGTTTAACAGCACAGGAATTCCAAAGGAGATCCTTACAGATCAGGGGACTCCCTTCATGTCTAGGGTGATGAAGGAATTGTGCAAGTTTCTCTAAATCAAACGGTTATGGACATCTGTTTATCATCCCCAAACTGATGGGTTGGTAGAAAGGTTCAACAAGACCATCAAGGGGATGTTAAAAAAAGTGGTGGACAGAGATGGGAGAAATTGAGATTCTTTACTTCCCTATCTCATGTTTGCCATTAGAGAAGTCCCACAGGCCTCTACAGGGTTTTTGCCCTTCGAGATGCTCTATGGGTGTCACACACAAGGGCTGTTGGACAAAGGTGGCAAAGGAGACATGGGAATCCACCCATGCAAAAGTGTGGTAGAACATGTTGCAGACATGCAGGACCATCTTGCAATGGTGATGTCCCTTGTGAGAGAGCATATGCTTCAGGCCCAGGAAACTCAAAGCCACATATATATATTGTCCTATATATTGTCCGAACTTTCCATCCTGGGAACAGGGTGTTAGTCCTGGTTCCTATGGTGGAAAGTAAGTTCCTGGCCAAATGGCAAGGCTCCTTATAGAGTACATCTAAACCTAATTAAGCCCTGGAAAGATAGGTAAGTGCTGCCCACCCATCATGCAGCTGTAGAGGTAGACATCCCACAGGTGTCTGAGGTAAACATGGCTGAGACCCTCACTGAACAGCCACAAGCAGGAAATTTTTCTGGTCCAGAATAGACAAATATTCTCAGACCAGCCTGGGCTTACTGATATTATTAAACATTGTAGATTAGACATTGTAACTGGACCTGAGGTTAAAGTCAATGTCAAACCTTATCGGATACCCGAGGCACGACACCAGGCAGTGGCAGAGGAGATTAGAAGGATGTTGGAGCTGGACGTAATTGAGGAGTCCCATAATGAATGGTCCAGCCCTATTGTCCTTGTCCCAAAAACAGATGGTAGCATCCGATTTTGCAACAACTTCAGGAAGCTCAATAAGGTCAGCAAATTTGATGTGTATCCTATGCCCCGGGTAGATGAATTGATAGAAAGGCTAGGACAGGCCCAGTACATCACCACCCTAGATCTTGGCAGGTACCCCTCACCGAAGGGGCCAAAGAGAAGACCGCCTTTTCCACTCCTGAGGGGCAGTGGAAATATAAACATTTACCGTTTGGCTTACATGGGGACCCAGTTACCTTCCAGAAGATGATGGATCGCATTCTCAAACCACACAGAGGGTACAATTTGGCTTACCTAGATGTTGTGGTTATTTTTAGCCCAAACTGGGAAAGTCATCTGCCCCGGGTACAAGCAGCCCTTGACTGTATCTGGAAGGCTGGTCTGACAGCAAACCCCAAAAAGTGTGCAATGGGGTTAGAAGTGGACCAATATTTGGAGTATGTTATTGGAAGAGGGGTAGTCAAGCCACAGGTGTCCAAGATTGATGGGCATTCAGGAATGGGCCAGCTCAATTCCAAGAAGCAAGTGAGGGCCTTTCTTGGGACAGTGGGATATTGCAGGAGATTTGTCCCCAACTTTACTACCCTAGCAGCCCTGCTTACTGACCTCACAAAACAGGGTAACACTGGAGTGATTACATGGACCACAGAGGCAGAGGAAGCCTTTCTTAACCTGAAGGCATCCCTGTGCAGGTACCCTGTGTTAATAGCTCCCAATTTCAAGAAAGAGTTTCTTGTATAGACCAATGCCTCTGAGGTTGGGTTAGGGGCTGTTCTGTCACAAGTAGTGAATGGAGAAGAACACCCAATAGCATACCTAAGCAGGTAACTAACTCCTGCTGAACGCAGGTATGCCATTGTAGAGAGAGAGTGCCTGGCCATCAAGTGGGCACTGGAGTGCCTGAGATATTATCTTTTAGGGAGGCAATTCAAACTTGTCACTGACCATGCCCCACTTAAATGGGTGGCCCAAAATAGGGAAAAGAACACCAGGGTCATCAGATGGTTTTTGTCACTTCATAATTTCAAGTTCTCAGTGGAACATAGACCTGGAAAGATGCAAGGGAATGCAGATGCTCTCTGCAGGGTACATGCATTGGTAGCATACTGTGCTCAGCCCTACGGGCTTGAGCGGGGGGGGGTATGTGGTATGGTGACAAAGTGATTGATAGCGTGTATGTTGGTCCACAAATTCTCAGGCATTTTTACTGAGGTGAGATCAGTAGTGTTGTTAGCAGAGAAAACACTTTGTCTCTTTGTTTTTGTAATTGATGATCTAGGGCTGGTCTTCCTGGGAATCCTCAAGAATAGGGTGGGACAGATTCCCAAATCCGTAGGCCAAGTTTTCAAGAGGCCCTAGGCCTATTTAGTACACCTGACTCTGAGCAGCAGGGAAGAGTATGTGTGTGAGAAAACTGCTGGAGCTCTCAGTGTCAATATAAAAGAAAAACATTTATTTTGTGTTAGCCAGGAGGCTGGATTTCTCTGTTGAACTGCTTCTTCGGTTACATTTACCCTGCAAGGGAAATTCTGCAGCCGCTGGAAAGTAAACACAGGCAAAAAGCCCTTATACCGATCCTGGTGTGTGAAGTTGCCTCATTTGCAGCCTACCAGTGAGTGAACCCCCACAATATATATATATATATATATATATATATATATATATATATATATATATATATATATATATATATATATATATACTGTACCAAATTATATGTTACTTTCTGGGTAGGCTGGCAAGGTGTGGGTTTCTTTAACAGCCTGGCGCAAAGTAAACATGACACACGCTGTATTTATAATGAGAGTGAATACAGAACTCTCTGTTTTACTGCAACATGTAAATAAGAACCATGAACAAGCAAGTGCAAAGAACGTCAGTAAAGAACAAAGTAATGCTTTTATTAACCATTTATTAAATCCTGTGGTGAACCACTTATAACTGAGAGTTCAGGCTGCATGTTGTGTACACTTTACGTTGGTGCACAATTATCTGTAATCCCTGGTGTTGCATCCATGAAATTCAATACATTTGTAATCCATTAATGTTTATCCATGTACTGTCCCAACAGATTGCAGTGTTCAGTAGCGATGGGCAATTTTGACGCCGGCGTTAAAGTCAATAAGCATTTAAATAGGGTTTACACATGAAGGTTTTGATGTGATCAACTTTTCTGAGGCGCTTCAATTTTTTTGACGCCGGCAAAACGTGGGAATTCACTGCAAATCCGTGCCTGTCTAATTTATTCGCCCATCACTAGTGTTCAGTAGTTCGTTCTGGCTCTTCTTTTAGGTAGAACAGGCCCACTAAGCCATGGTGACTGACCCTAAGGGGGGCTTGAACCTGGGGCTCTAATCTACTCTGCCCAGAGAAGAGGCCTGACTAATGAACCCTCTAATTCTTTTGAGACAATTCCCTGCATCCCTAACTGGGCCCTAGATCTGCAACAGCTACAGCACAGTGAAGGTCTATTGGAACAGGAATCTGAGGGGCCCAACATTGCAAATAGAATGAAGTCCTTCCCTGATGGACACTCACCACTTTACCAACTTGTTAACAATATTAAAAGGTTAACCATGTGTGTTTCATTATAGTGATGATGTCATATCCTATTGGCGATTTACTGTTTTGTACTTTAAAAGGGTTGTACTGCTTTGTATCACATTGTTGCTACTAAACCCATGTGCTTGACAAAGGAGTCTGAATACTTTGAATTGTTGTGCTGTTTGGGTCAAGAATCCATTTTTAAAACTTTCCAGTTTTGCATTAACAGGAAGTGAGTGTTGTGTCAAACATTTTTTTGTTTTTTCAATACATATAAATATTAGGGATGCACCGAATCCAGGATTCGGTTCGGGATTCGGCCAGGATTCTGCCTTTTTCAGCAGGATTCGGATTCGGCCGAATCCTTCTGCCCAGCTGAACCGAATCCGAATCCTAATTTGCATATGCAAATTAGGGGCGGGAGGGAAAACGAGCGACTTTTTGTCAGAAAACAAGGAAGTAAAAAATGTTTTCCCCTTCCCACCCCTAATTAACATATGCAAATTAGGGTTCAGATTCAGTTCGGTATTTGGCCGAATCTTTCACGAAGGATTCGGGGGTTCGGCCGAATCCAAAATAGTAGATTCGGTGCATCCCTAATAAATATATATACAGTGAGTGGCATGTAAAGGGTTAAAGTCCTCCACATAAATAAAAATTAACTAAGAATTCAATTACATCTTGAAGTTGAACACACTACTAGTCTAAATGCCAGTTCACTAATGATGCCCTATTGGTACTGCAGCCAAGTGGAAAATGCATCCAGTCATACGGCCCAGGGAGTCATTTATGTGATATTTATATCCTGTAATCATTGCCCCATATTTAGAGAGTGGAGATCAGGAAATGATATTAATAACAGGAAGTCATTCTTTTTGAATGTTTTTAATGCACATACTGAATAGCAAGAATAAAAGCCAAACAACCACAATGCCCAGAGCAAGAGAACTAAAGGATTACGTATTGATACTGAATAGCTGAGGTCATTAAAGAACATACATGCTAAATTCAACTCATAAAGACAAGAATTCTACAAGGGTAAATGTGCTTTCAGGATGACATTTCAGCTGAACTGCTGTTATGTCGTGTCACAAAAGATTAAGGTCACAAAAAAGCCCCGCGTTTTGTATGTTTGTATAGACTTCTCAGTTCTGGGGAAAGATATCCTGCTGAGTTTTCTGTTGATTGTTGAATATAATACAGAATATTATACAGCAACATTGTTTCCTTTCTCTTCTGCCTTGCATCGGTCATGGGTTTATATGTGTTTATTTTTAATACTGATTAGAAATACTTGATTTCTTGCTTGATGTCTTTTGTAAAACACTGGATATTGTATAGATCTTTTAACAGATTAAATGTCTGCCTTGCAAAATGCTTGTATTCTGTCTGAGCAAATATAACATTCTTCCCGGCTGAACTGAGTTCTGAACCTTTTAGGGATGGGGCTTGCTGATTTCTGACTGCGGCTGTGGCTAGTATACCTTGGCATATTAGCCATGTCCTGCATTGCCTAGAGCAGGGTGTCAGGAGTGCCCGATGACTCTCCAGTCTCCGGCGGTCTAGCATCCAAGATGGTGGTGCCCATGACCCACATGGGCTGAAGGTTGCGCCATGACATGACGTGGCCGGCGCAAAAGAAAATAAAAGGACATCCAGTTCACGGGTTCACAGGTTCAATGCCCGATTATAGGAATTGCTTACATGTTTCCTGGATTCCTGACCCTCTGCTAAGACCCTTATTCTGATCCTTGCTGCCTGCCTTATTGAAATTTTGCCTGAACTTGACTAAACTTAAGCCTGACCCCTTTGGATTCCACGAACTTGGACTTAACCCCTAAGATTCCTCTTTGAAAGCCTATAGGCCCCTGACACAGGGGTCTCAAACCTTACATTCAAATGTAAAAGAGTTGGGTGCATCACAAGCATGAAAAAGTCTCTAGGGATGCCAAATAGGGGTTGCCATTGGCTATTTGCCCCTTTGTATACGGACAACCTACAGGAAGTTCTGTTTTACAGTACAACTGTTTTTTATGTAACCAAAACTTGTTCCCAAGCCTGGAATTCAAAAATAAGCAACTGTTTCTAGGCCACTGAGAGCAAAATCCAAGGGGTTGGTGAGTAAAATGTTGCTCATGAGCCACTGGTTGGGCATTCATGGCCTGGAGCCTGGAACCATAAATGACTGGTGTAGTTTCTGATTCAGCCACATTAAGCTCTGTAGGCCCAGTTTTGCAAACAATATGGATATGGTTTTCTAGTACAGCCTCCACCTCCACTATATTCACTTGTAATTATGTTTATAGCAGCTGGAGGTAATCTTACAGTCATGGGCCTATATAAGCCTTGGTCATTAAGTTTTTCTTTGGTATCTAGCATGTTCTTATATTCTTGTGTTTCCTTGGTTCTAAATGTGGCCTGTTTAGATGGTTTTACTTATTTTTTTCCACCTGCCATAACATCTAGCCTCATTAGTGGAGTCTTCTATTGTCTACTGCCTGCCAGTACCTGTAATTAGCCTGGCCTGCTACGCACCCTTGTCTCTATCTTGTAAATCCCTGGAATATTTGCCATATGCAACAGACCAGTATAATATGCGAGCCTGGATTTGTGGCAAGGCCCAAAGGCCCGGTCCTAGGGTGGCAAAATATTTCAGGAGAGCACTGGGGATGCATAAATCCCCAGTGTTCAGGCACAGCCTATGGGCACTGGCCCAGGAAATCCAGCCCTGATAATCTGGTGACAGCCTATAACTAAACAAATGGACTCCAAATTGTGTGCTTTCAAGCTGTAGTCCCTGACAATGTATTGAATTACGTCATATATATAATAGTTGTATTAATATAATATTAAAGAGAACAATGTAAAAAATAGTGATATTGAAAGGCACACAATATTAAAGAATATGATTAAACAGGGGCAAGATCTCTCCATTGCTTGAACTCAACCTGGCCATCCTGCAGTCACCTTTGACTGATATAGTACAGATAGAACATTAAATCAAACATCCAATTGTTTTTATTGCATTTTAAAATACTGATAACCTGGAGATGATCTGTTTTTGTTTGCTTAGATAAAAGACTATCCATCCATTATAGAGAGCGCAAGCTTAGATTCCTGAAAATGTGCCCTGGTTCCTTACTTGTTGCTAAGCCTGCATGACCTCAAAGGCCTTTACTGGTGATAATGAGCACACATCAATCCAAGATAAACAAGTTAATCTACGGGTGGAAGGTCTCTAAAAATACATTATGTTTATAAACAGACTACAAAGAAACACATCAGTAGGAGTCAGTAGTAAGTCACCTTGTGGAAAAGAGAGCAGAAAAATGAAACTATTTATACAAACAAAGAAAGGTGGAAAAACAACTGGGATTTGTTGCATGTACAGTGGCTACCCAGAAGCTAGCCAATTGAGCAATAGACAGATTATAGAGTTTGGGCAATTGTGGATGAATGTCCAGCCTAATTTGCCCACTATGGTGTTCACATTTCGTATCAACCTCAGACCCAAACAATGGGGCAGATGCTAAAAAGACAATCCACATCACCAATTTACTAACAGGTGTAGAGGACAATTTAGTAGCCAAAGAGCTCAGTGCTTATGAAGTTTTGTGCCCTTTCATCAGGAGAATTTTCGCTCAGGAGAACAATCGTTACTCCACAAATTCATCAAAGTGCAAATTTTCCACTATGTTACCCTTTTCACTAGAATCTGCTTTGCCTGGCGAAACTGATAAAATGAAGCTACATCCTCAACAATCTTATGTCAGTCACATCATATCCTGTATGCCAAAAAAGTAATTAAAAAGAAGTCAAAGTGGGATTATTTTTAAAAGTTTCTACTGTTAAATATATTTTGTTTAAAATTGTTTTTAACCATTTGAAGGTCATGCCGCATTTGTTTTAGGGTCGGTTCATGTCTAGGACATTAGAGGATCTCTTTTGTCTTTATTTTGTTGCCTTGGACATTTTTAATAATATGTGGCCACTTTATGCAATTTCACCTACATTACTAATAAAGATATATATGACCTATTTGTACCCGCCCTATTTAAATTGACGTAAGTGTTTTCGCTAGGTAGAAAGTTAGACTATCGAAGGTTCAATTAGAAATGCTCGCTCTGACAAATTTTTGCTGGCGAAATTGCCCGGTGTTCGTCTGCGAGACGTAACTTCGCATTTAGATGAATAATCGTATGCGCTGCAAAGCCTTCTGAGGCGAAAATAGCCCTTTAGTAGATTTCCCCTTTTGGGTCAGGTTTGGGGAAATTCCCATCCCATAAAATAGATCTGTCCTATTTTACATAGCTGTAATAAAAACTCACCCTGGTGGTCTAGTGGGCCGGTGAGGACGCCCGCCGCTTTGCTCTTCTCCTTGTGTAATACTGGTTCATTAGGCGTGCGCGGCACGCATCTTCTTTATTTATAGGAGCACTGGCGCTGGCGTGATGACATCAGCGAGCAGTGGCACCAAATTCAAAAGTATTTAAAGGGACTTTTTCATCTCCAAGAGTTCCTGGGTGTTATTCCTAACTGTATCTTGTACCTGATTCCTGTTTTGACCCTTGCCTGCCTGACTAATCTGACTTCCATGTTCCTGACCTCTGCCTGGTAAACCGACTATTCTGCTATCCGTATTCTGACCGGTGGCTGTCCTGACTCTCCTTGATTGATCTCCTGGCTTTGACCCCTGCCTGTTTGACTCCATTTGTATTCTGCCTGCACCAACCCGGCCTGGTTTTGACTACGCTTTCTGTCTGCTACCTGAACTGTGACCTTCTGCCCAAAAGACTTTGCAAAACGATCGTGCCCCTCTGCTTGTCCAGAACCCTTAGCTTGGCTCCTCTCTTTATAAGACCTGGAAGCATCCAATTAGCTGAGTGCTCCTCCCGAGGTGAAAGGTGGCTGTTAAAGGAGGAAGCAAGAGCTGAGACCAGGAAGCTTAGCATTGGTTCTGGATTCTGGGTGCTGATCATGACAATAGCTTTTTAAAAAGACCCCTGTTCCCTTTTTCTGTGTGTGATACTGTAGCACTTTATAATTAAAAAGAAGGATGTCACATAGTAGTGAAGCATTAAGTGCAGCCCATTTTTTCCGTTGTGTTTTTTTTTTTTAGCACTTTTAACAGTTTATCATAGAACTTAACCTTGTCTAAGGCAGGATTTATCTCACACCTTTCCTTACTTGCTAAAAGTTTGACCTGAATATCTTTCATGACTGATTCTATATTACTCTTAATGGTTGTGTATTCAGCCCTTTCTCTGTGAAGCAATTACTCATAACCTTCAATTCTTCTGAAAAGTCAATGTAATTACTATAACATATTCATATTCTTATAAATTCACTATAAGGGATACGTTTTTTAAGCCCGGTATTATAAGGTGCAGCTTTTACATTTGTTCTCTTCATAAAATGTATTTTTATCATCGTAACTGATATAACCTTATAGATAAAATGAAAAACACATTCAAAATGTCCTGTTGCCTTTTAAAAGGGGAACTGTTACTGCTGCAAAAGGGAACACTACTGAACTATAGAAACATTTATATAGATATTGAAAGAAAGAGATGTCCAGTATATGGAATGATACAGAGGAAGACTATGAAAAGAAGAAGGGGTTATGAAAGAGTAATTAGCTGGGTCACCAAAGATCACTAAAGAGATCTTTAAAGGTGGCCATGCATGGGTGGATAAAAATGTTCTTCTCAGTCCCACCAAACCGTATTTTGGCAAAGTATTGGCATATGTGTAGGTGAGACTTTCACATTTTGCTGCACCATGTCCATACACCATTTTTAGTGCTAAATTCTACCTCTAGATAGATATGCATAGAGAGATAGAGAGTGCATTTTTTTCAGTACATTGCTTTTGATGGGCGAAAGCAATTGCACTTTAGCACCATCTAGAGGCAGAATTTAGCACTAAAAATGACAGAATGAGAAATCCTGATGACTTCAGCTGTATGTGGCCCATAGTGTAATGGAATCCGACTTACCTGGCGTCCAAGATGGCGACTTGGAGGACGTCCCTCTGCTCCACCATGCTGTTCCTGCTGACCTTGGTTTGACTGCGTCAAAAACGAGTTGCCCTCGGATTGGACGCCGGCGTCAGGATGGACGCCGGCGTCAGAATGGACGCCGGCGTCAGAAATGTGCGTCAACGTCATGACGTCAGCGCGTCAAGTTTCGGCGCCAAAGGCTGGACTATTTAAACCCCATTTTCCTTTGTGTCCTTGCCCAATTATAGGTTCCATTTCCTTGTGTTCCTGGGTGTGTTATATATATATTATCTGATTTCTCTGTGTACCGATTCCTGCCTGTTTTCCCGACTCCGTTTGATTGCTGCCTGTACCGACATTGCCTGTACCCTGACTATTCTTCCGGATAAACCTCTTGTACCTTGAACCTGGTTGGTCTCCTCTTTGGTCCTTACTACTACTGTGCCTTCGGGCCCGTTACACATAGTCTGACTGATATCTGGCCACAAAACTGGGCATATATCAATTGGTCAGATTATAAAAGCCTAATGTATGAGGAGCAAATCAGCGCAATGTGATCCTCATCAGTCGGGCCTCCTTTGGCCATACCTTCCAACATTTGAAAATTGGAAAGAAGGACAAAAAGTTCTGCCATGCATAGGGTTTTTACCATGCCCATTTTACAAAAGTTGGCAGGTCATGGAAAGTCTCAACACATTTCTGGGAGTTTTAAGGTCATGTTTTACAAGCATTAAAAACAAAAGTGCATTGGGCCCCTGACTCGTCGCAACCCTCCTCTCCTTGCTGAATGGTTGCGTGGCTGATCAAGCGCAATTTAAAGAATAACAGTAGGAGGGAGGGGGTATTTTAATGCTATAGAGGAAACGGTTTGGGAATGTAAGGACTGCAGTGACATACAGGAAGTGCTGAATGGAAAGTGGAAGAAATTGCCTGCCCCACCTCTATGCCTAAGGCATAGAGGGACAGGAAATATATGATTGACAGCTGAGACTTTAAAAAAAGTTTATATCAAGAATGGGTGTTTTAATAAAAAAAAGAATTTGGGTTTCCAGTGTAATTTCAAAAGGACTTTTATTATACATATTTCTATATATATGGGTGACAGGTCTCCTTTAATTAAGTTTTAGAAACGTTGTATCTTTTTATTATGGCATCAGTGCAGGAGATCAAAAAAACTCCAGACATTTCAATAAGAAAGCAGGACTGAGCTGAGATGTCAAAATCAGGACTGTCCCACAAAAAACAGAACAGTTGGGAGGTATGCCCTAGGCCCAAGTGTATGATCCAATCTTTGGCCCAGAAATTAGCCTGATTTATCCTTGGGCTTTCAGGGATAAATTTGGCCCAGATCTACTTGTTTGGTGACATTATGGTCATAACACACTAAACATTTGGACCTCTATTGTGCTCATACAGAAAACAATAACAATAAACATGTCCCTATCTGTATTGTCACCTACTGTAGAAAAAGCCTTCTACAACCACTTATGCTTGTCCAAGTACGCATTTATAAGTATGAAGGGTCGGACCTGGCCGTCTGGGGCCCACCAGGATTGCGACTAAGGATCCATCTTCCCAGCAGCCAGGGGTCCTGTTGGGGGAGAGGCTACATAATGGGCCATGGAGCGGGCTGATTGCTGGGGCCCATAAAGGGTGTTCCACCAGGTTTTTCCCAGTGTCCTGTCAGCCTTTTACGGCTAAGGGGCTGATTCACTATGGGTCGAATATCGAGGGTTAATTAACCCTCGATATTCGACTAGGAATTGAAATCCTTCGACTTTGATCAACGAAGTCTAAGGATTTAGCGCAGAAAATTCGATCGAACGATCGAAGGATCAAAGGATTATTCCTTCGATCGAACGATTAAATTCTTCGAATCGAACGATTCGAAGGATTTTAATCCAACGATCGAAGGAATAACTTAGGCAAGCCTATGGGGACCTTCCCCATAGGCTAACATTGACTTTGTTAGCTTTTATCTGCCGACCTAGGGGGTCGAAGTTTTTTTTTAAAGAGACAGTACTTCGTTTATCGAATGGTCGAATAGTCTAACGATTTTTACTTCGAATCCTTCGATTCAAAGTCGTAGTCGTAGTCGAAGGTCGAAGTAGCCCATTCGATGGTCGAAGTAGCCCAAAAAAACCATAGAAATTCGAAGTTTTTTTACTTCGAATCCTTCACTCGAATTTAGTGAATCAGCCCCTAAGTGTGGTCCTACTGTTGCCACCAGGTCTGCCATAATTAGTGTGTTTTCCATATATCTTTATAGAAATGGTGACAAGGTGCAATGCTTTTCTACAATAGTGGAGCAGTGGTCAAAATGCCCTGTGTGCTATAGTCCTTATGTGTGATTGGAAGGATTATGGCAACTGAATTTATTTTATAAAAGGGGTGAAGTGGCAGTCTAAGTGGAAATACAGTTAGAGTGTAGCATGAGGCTGTGAATTAGCAGAAAGTATTCACTTTAAGGCAAAAGGAAGGGAACATGCAAGATGGTTTGACATTAATGCTGATGTGACTAGAGGAGAAATGGAAAAGTCAAAACTTGCCCCAAGGCAGGCAGGGTTATGTGCATGACAATAAATGACCTTAACTTTCGCACAAACCCCTACTGCCCTTCAGAGAACACAATTTGTTAAACTAATTGGTGAGAAGTGATTAATTATAACTAAATACAAAGAAGGCAGATTACTCTCTTTATGTCCATAATAACATGTTTAATGGATAAACAGCTCTATATTGGATTCAAATCCACATTTTTGCATTTGACACAGCTTTTCAAAAGCAACAAAGAATTGGTAATCTCTGCGGGTTAAGCATCAAAACACTTATCTTAATTACTGTTCCTGGAGCTGACAGCTTTCTGCCGCCTTCCTGTTAACTGAGAGCAAGAACTAGCTTGGCTTGGGGCAAAATACATTCTGTACTGCTTTGTATAAATTATAACCCAAAACCCAATGTTTTATACTTAAACTGGTTTCTAATGATTTAATTTGCTTGTAGGAAAATAAATATTTTGCTCATATAACAATCATTTGTTCCAAAGTTATTTTCACTTTGCATCAACAATTATATAGTAATATATAGCATATACAGAATTAATTTAAGGGAGTATTTTTACCGACATAAACCAACCTCAGGTTCTCTATGAATGACAAACTTTGATAAGTTACAGACAAAACTTTGATTAATGACAAGAAACTAAAATGACACACTTTTAAAAATTGATGCTACATTTACATTGTCCTCCTCTCAAGGGCAAGAATATTAAGAGCTGCAAAAACATTGGGGCTTTATTTATTAAATGAGTGGTTAATTTAACTATGGTTGCTGTGATATCTCTATGAATAAAATATTTGCCATACTTGATCATTTAAATTTAAACAATGATTTTCTCATAGGGAAAACTGGGTTTTTCTCAAGAAGAAAGGCCTTTGGTGTCTTAGTCCTACACTGATCCTGAGTTTTTTGTGTTTTCAGAAAATATGCATATTTTTTTGTGCCTATGTTTTTTCACCAAGTTTTCTTGAACCTTAAAAAAACTAACTAACTTGATTTTTGGTAAATCTGCAGTTATATAGAGTGCAGCTTTGGTGGGAACAAGGAAGCCTTGTCCCTACTTTCTGCCTTAGTATCTGTATCCACTAGTTTTTGTTTAAGGTTTGGTTCACTTTTACATTCACTTTTAGGGGCAGATGTATCAAGGGTCGAATTTCGAGGGGTTAAATCCCTCGAAATTCGACTGGGGAATAGAATCGAATAGGGAATTTGGGTGAAATTACGTGATGGCGAATAGTCGAATGGGCGAATATTTTCCCGGCGAATAGTCGCACGATCGAATATTCGATCTAAGGATTTTCATTCGATCGAATGATCGATCAAATGCCTTTTTATTCGATCAAAAACATAGAAAACCAGCCTATGGGACTTTCCCATAGGCTTTTAAAGCAATTCGGTAGGTTTAATCTGGCAAAGTAGGCAGTCAAAGTATTTTTAAAAGAGACAGTACTTCGACTATCGAATGGGCGAATAGTTTTTTTCGCTCGATCTATTCTAATCATTCTACTCAGGCGAATTTACTCCAATTCGATAGTCGAGGAGCACAAAAAACTACTCGAAATTCGAGGTTTTTTTCCCTCTATTCATTCACCCGAGCTTGGTGAATGTGCCCCTATGTGTGTTATTGAATGTATAATTCTAAGCAACTTTATTAAAGCTCTATGCAGCAAAAAGCTTGAATCCGAAAATCCGGCCATCTCAGACTTGCCGAGGTTGTGTATGAGTCAATGACATCGGCCCCTTTCCTATTTGAAGTTTCTGTTGTCTGCACTGGAATCCAAAAAATGTGGGCTTTTCGGAAAAGAGCCCTAAAAAAAACTGAGCGATTTGGAAAAAAAACTTGATTTTTACCCAAACTGATTAAATAACCTCCTTGTAGTCATTGTTACTTTGTATTACTCATCTTTCTATTTTGGGCCTCTCCTATTCATATTCCCATCCCTCATTCAAATTTGAGTTAACTCAAACTGGGAAAACTTGATTTTGGAAATTCACACAAAGAATACTCAACCACCACTAATATCACAATATTTTGTTCATTTTTAAAAATTCATTAAAAAAAACATGAAAAACAAAACCAATAAATAAAGTCATAATTAAAAAAAAGTTTAAATGTTGAATATATACCTCTCATTGACACAGTAGTTGCCAGGTTTTTAGTTGTTAGATTATTTAATTATATTTTTTACTATCATTTCATACTCAAATTCGAATTTTAAGTAAATCAGCCTCAAAATTCAGGCATATGGTTACTGGTTATAATTATCCTTATACTACTAATACTACAATATATATTTACCTGTCGCTTTACAGAGATTGTACATTTTTCACACCAGTCCCTGCCATAGTGGAGCTTACTAATGTCACAAGTGGTGTTACAAGTGTCTATCAAAATTCATACAACACACACACAAACATTATTACAGTTTTATCAGTACCTAATTAACATGAACTAGGTTTACAGCAAAAACATTAATTTTTGAGACTAAAGACATGTAGATTTACCTTCATTACCTACGTATCATCTCCCAACCTGCCACTAACCATTCCGATCAAATAAAGTAGTAAAAGAACAGATCAGAGGATGTTCTGCCCCTGACAGCAATCGTACGAAAGTTACGTCTGACAATAGCCGTTAATTGTCGCCCACTGAAATAGTCAGATCAGCAATACATGTATTATCAGTAGCCAACAGAAATTTTCGAACCTGTCCCATCAACTGAAGGACCAATCACCATCTCACAAAAAAATAACGAGACACTCCATACACACGATAAAATCTTTGCGTCTATGGCCATCTTAAAACTGAATTTAATATTCTGGATGAAACCTCACAGTGTAAAAAAATTACCCTTTTTTGAACATTTATGGGCAAATTCATCAAGGGTCGAATTTCGAGGGGTTAAATCCCTCGAAATTTGACTGGGGAATAGAATTGAATAGAATCAAATAGGCAATTCGGGCGAATATTCGCCAGGCGAATAGGGGCTCAATCGAATATTCGCTCGAAGGATTTTCATTCGATCGAATGCCTTTTTATTTGATCAAAAACTTGGAAAACAAGCCTATGGGACTTTCCCATAGGCTTTTAAAGCAATTCGGTAGGTTTTAGGTGGCGAAGTAGGCAGTCAAAGTATTTTTAAAAGAGACAGTACTTCGACTATCGAATGGGCGAATAGTCGCATCGTTTTTGCTCTCGATCTATTTGAATAATTCTACTCAGGCGAATTTACGCCAATTCGATAGTCGAGGAGCACAAAAATTCAACGTTTTTTTACTTCAAATCCTTCACTCGAAGTTAGTGAATCGGCCCCATATTGTTGGACAATTTCTTTACTTTTTTTTGACTTGGTTCGTTAAGTACCTACACATTTTTTTCTAGTACATAACCATATATTTATAGGCACTGAAATTAATTTATCATTAGGATGCCTAGGTCGGCAAAGTTTGTCCAGCTTCATCTGTAATGATGATACAATACAATCAAGCTGGAATAATTTAATTGGCCAAATTTACTGCTGTCTCTAAGTTGAGTGTATAGCTAACACAATGGATGTACAGACTTTAAGGAGAAGATTTATTAAGGTTGAATGGTAAATTTGAACTCTAATTTTCAAGTTGATTTTTTTTGGTCAAATTTGAGTTGAGAAAAATCATACCTTGACCCTGGGAACAACTCAAATTCGATCGTATGCCATCTAAATCCAGCAAAGTTCATGTACAAGTGAATGGCAGAGGTCTGTTGACCCATTTTAAGATGTTAATAGCCTTTCTGACATTCAAGTTTTTTTAAGGAGAAAAACTCAATTCGAATTCAGTTCAAATTCGATTCTAGTTTTCGGGTCAGTAACATTAGATCAAATTTTAGACTTTTGAGTTTTTTCGTAAATAAGCTACCATTCGAGTTTCAAGGTCATTAGAGTTCCATTGAGGTAAAAAAACCTTATCGCTCGATCTTTGATAAATACGAAATGCATTTTTTATTATTTTTTTGTATATTGAAATTAAATTCTATTTTTCACATAACCCTAGCATTGTCCTATGTACAACAATTCCAGCTATGAGATAAAGTTTGTGAGTCTTGTGTGCGAGCTATATCTCCCTAAAATACCTAGACCACATTCTATAATGATTATGCGAGTTCCAGTTATTACACACCATACCAGCATTTAAAAGACCAGTGACATAAAAAAAAATGTTTTAAAAAAAACTACCAAGACAAATTAAACTTTAAATTTGCAAAGTGAATTTAAAGTTAAAGACGTCTTGGTGATTTTTTTTTTCCGTTAAGTACAAACAAATTAAAAAAAAAAAAAAAACTTATGTTAATGGTCCTTTAAGCAAATGACTTGGGGCATGGGGACCTGGGTCATATCATGAGAAGCGTTTTTATGATGTTGGTTGAACGATCAGTTTTATGTAAGCCCTGCTATTGCTATTCTGTTAAGGATCATCCGAGTCAGATTTAAAGAACCTAACAATACTAAAATGACTAATTACCATAAATCCCACATATTTAATTGCTGAAGGTGCCCTACACATTGGCAAACATGGTATTAAAATTCATATAACAACCATAGAGTTATCCATATTTAGATAACATTATTGCTGCAAATCATTCTAATAGACAGTGTGACTGCAAAAACAAAATGCATATTTTAAAGATTTCTTGTAAAATCTAGGTCAAATATCTGAAATTCAGTTAAAATTAACATTGCCAATTTTGTTCTTTTACAGTGGGTTACAAATAACTGCAAAGATGATCAAATTGAAGGTCTGTTATGTAAGTGCTGAGTTCTAATTAATCTTCACTTTTTTCTATTCTATTTAAAGCATAGTTTCAGCAGAAAAACTTGGATCTGCTGGGAAGTAAAAGATAGTTAATGCTACAGTTTAGACAATTTATGCCCATCAGATAATAATTATCCACAATAAGATTCTGATTCCCAAATTTTTGATGATTAATAATCATTATGTTGTGAAAAGCTTGAGGGGTAATTAACAATCTCAATTGCAGCATGCAATGTGTAATGATGGGTGAATTTGTCCCGCGAAACGCATTAAAGTCAATGGGCGTCGAAATTATTTTAACACAGGTGACAAATTTTTATACGTGTGTCTATTTTGTCCAAATGCATTAAAGTTAATGGGCGTCTGAATAATTTTGAAGCAAGATCATTTTTATGCTCACGACTATTCTGACGCGCGTCCAAATTTTTTTGATGTGGCAGATTTTTTCCTGAATTCTTCATGAAAGATTCGGTCGAATACCAAACCGAATCCAAATCCTAATTTGCATATGCAAATTAGTTACGGGAAGGGGAAAAGTGGAAAAAAACATTTTACTTCCTTGTTTTCTGACCAAAAGTTACATAATTTGCCTTCATATGCAAATTAGGATTTGGATTCAGTTGGCCAGGCACAAGGATTCGGCTGAATCCTCTGTTTTTGTAAATACATGCACTTGCATAGATACTAGAGACAGGGGACCAGAGAATGTGCATTGATCAATCCCCCGTGTTTTTTGTCTCCTTATATTGTATGCCGTAATTCATGTCAGCACCTTCCCTTTAATCCCCTTCTTAATTGTCTAGAGTAGAGGGAGAGCCAAAGGTTAAAATAAACTTTTCCAATTGACTGACTGTTAGTTAATCAGTTTTTGTTTGTAAACTTTGTTTTGTAGTTGTAAACAAGAGTAAATCCACTTTTATTCAAAGTTTCCATTCAACTGAAATGTCTAAACACAATTAGTGATGGGCGAATTTCTCCCGAAAAATTAGCGAAACTCGAAAATTGACACCCGCGTCAATTTTGGACGCTCGTCCGAAAAGTCGCTTGTGTCAATTTTGACACTTCTGATCTGTGTTTGACCTTGGCCTGTGACCCCGACTACACTTTCGGTACAGTATTATCTGTTTGGTTTGACCCGACATGTCCCTTGACAATCCTCCATCCTTTCTGTATACGTTACTGCCCCTTGTCTGCCCAGAGTTTCACCATTAGTCCCCTCTAGTGAAAGGCAAATAAATTCGCCAGACACTAATTTGCGCCTATTTCCATGTTTCGCCACAAGCAAAGAAATTTGTGAAACTGCAGCGACAATTTGTCTGCGGATCTGCTGCATCAAAAAAAAGAATTGATGAGCATCAAAATTGGCACTCATAAAAATTGTTGAGCGTCAGAATTATTTGGATGCCCATTGATTTTAATGCATTTGGACCAAATAGTCATGCACATACAAATTGTCGGGTGTTAAATTATTTTGATGCCCATTGTCTTCAATGTGTGTCGTGAATTTTTTGCAGTTTCGCAAAAAAACCCACATATTCGCCCATCACTAGTCCTCTAATGTTAAGCTCCTCCCGATACCGGGACCTTGGAGTTTGCTCTGGGTTTTGGGATACCAGATGTGACATTATAATGATCTGCGAGACTATACTGTTACTATATGTTGGTATTAGACCCTTACAATATGAGTGGAAAAAATATTGGGCTCAGCAGCAGGCTTCAGGAGTGAAATATGGCACAAGACGAAGTGCCAAGAGTTGTCACCCACCTTCACACAAAATTCACAAAACAAGATTCATTGTACTCCAGAGCTATAACCCATAGCAACCACCAATTCGTTTTTAACTGCATAGAAACTAAGAAAAACAGAATTGAAATTGGTTGCTGCTTCTCCCCTCTGGGCTTTAAAGGGGTTGTTCACCTTTACGTTAAACTTTTAGTATGATGTAGAGAGGGATATTCTGAGACAATTTGCATTTGTTTTTTTAATTTTTGTGTTTTTTTACTGATTTAGCTTTTTATTCAGCTGCTGTTTGCAGTTTCAGCCATCTGGTTCCTAGGGTCTAAATTACCCTGACAGCAATGCACTGATTTGAATAAGAATAAGAGAGGACTGAATAGAAATATAAGTAATAAAAAGTAACAATAAGGAGTTATACTAATTTTATCTAATTTTTTTAGTTAAAACAAAGTCGACTAAACTCCCATCCACGAACTGAATTCATTTATCAATATTTTTTCTCAAAAAAGTCAGAGCGACAAATTGACAAAAACTTCACAAACTGTGACAAATTTCCACATCAATTTGAATCGTATGAGTGACGCCACAAAAACGTTATTGAATAGTCACATCAAAAACTCGACTTTATTGGACTGAAAAAATGGGAAAAATTTTTTCCTCTACTGGCCCTAATTTGCATATGCAAATTAGGATTCTGATTTGGTTCGGTATTCAACCGAATCCCGAATAGTGGATTCGGTGCATCCCTATTAAAAAATACATGTTCTTATTTGCGAAAAGAAGCGACACTCACAGGATGTTTTCAATGTAGGTAAATTGTGTATTTATTCCACTCAACGTTTCGATCCCCCACAGGGATCTTCGTCAGGAGATTACAAATCTCCTGACGAAGATCCCTGTGGGGGATATACGGATACGGATTTCGTATATATATATATATATATATATATATATATATATATATATATATATATATATATATATATATATATATATATCTGCCTGGGGAGCAGTGCCCCCTACAGAAGTCAAACAATATCTCAAAGCTATGTATAGGATTTCCACCCCTGTTTTAATCTGATTAAATAGTCAATTTTAATTTCCTTTTGTATTTATCAAACATTGTCTAAACCCCCTATGGGGTTTTTGTTTTGTGCATGGTGAGCAACGGGAGATGCTTTGCAGTTTGGGATTAAAATCTTAATGAAATTTCTTTATTACAAGTATGAAAAGGTCACCATCGATTACACACTAAACACATATCCTGAAATAAGTATAACTGCCGTGTAGGAAATTTAGTCGACCGGTATATATACATATTTTTTCCCTGCTACTCTGTTACTTAACTGGGTTCCTGTGTTGGGTTCATGACAAATGTGTATTCATATATATTTCACTAAGGCAATTAAATTACCTATGCACAGGCATACGGGTCATAGTGAGACTGTTAATAACATAGGAATGATCTATAACCTAGTATCATTAAAATTCATACATCATAACGCAGAGCCTTTCGCCAATTAAACTGGTAACTTATTTTAACCCCTTCCCTGGGCATCATATAACTTCAACATTAATGATGTGGTGTTTTGGCCAAGTGCTGTTGATACATGTATGTCTGTACCCTAATGATGAACGACTCTCTCGCTCTTCCTAAAATATCAATACAAATAAAATGAAGCTCAGTTATGTATTAACCACAATACAGATTATATTATAAAATATTAAATATGTACATTTGTTTTACAAATTGCAATGAATTAATTGGGCCACACAGTTCCAATGAAATTTAAGGGATTTATTGTACACCATATACTCTGTGCATAAAATGCTTTATCAGCCCCATTATTACAACTTTGTTGTTCTTTATTACCTGGGATAGAAAATACGGACTGTCATTGAAGCTGCTTGGACAATGGTTAAACTATAAGGTGGCGTCCACTAGCTCTATATTCCCTCCCCAGCTGCTTGTCTACTGTAGGGGTCTGGTTAATTGGCCATCCTTAATCATATTGGCAGGCAAATCCCCAGTGTTATAGATGCCTAAATGGGTCCTAACGGGGGACCTATTTCATTATTCTGCCTTAAACTATGCCCCTTGGTGTTCTCAAGTGACCAGTAGATGGCACTGTGCTATAGTATAAAGATCTGGGTAATCATTTGTTTGAAGTCCATTGCTTTAGCCCTTACCAAGCAGGCAAGTAGGGAATGGGAAGTGGAACCTAGGTGCATTAGGCCTAGTAAAGGATAAACTGTACTCTTTAATAGGTCACTCTAGGAGTGACAGACATGTTATTTAGTTGAGCAACCTAAGGCTACGATGAGATTAAGATCCCGGGTACTGAATTTCGGGTGAAGGATTAGAATAAAAAAAAAATCTAATTTCGAAGTATTTTTTGGGTACTTTGACCATCGAATTGGTTAAATTCAATCGAATTCGAACGATTTGAACGATTAGAAGTAAAAATCGTTCGACTATTCGACCATTCGATAGTCGAAGTACTGTCCCTTTAAAAAAAACTTCGACCCCCTACTTCGGCAGCTAAAAGCTACCGAAGTCAATGTTAGCCTATGGGGAAGGTCCCCATAGGCTTGCCTGTGATTTTTTGATCGAAGGATTTTCGTTCGATCGTTGGATTAAAATCCTTCGAATCGTTCAATTCGAAGGATTTAATCGTTCGATCGAACGAAAAATCCTTTGATCGATCGATCGCAGGATTTGCGCAAAATCGTTCGACTTCAATATTCGAAGTTGTACGATTTTAATTCCCAGTCGAATATCGAGGGTTAATTAACCCTCGATATTCGACCCTTCGTGAATCGGCCCCCAAGTGTACAGACTTAGGGATGTAGAGATCCCCTGGGTTCCAATTAGGGAAAAGGCTGAAAGCTAGGTGTACATTCATTTGCTGCTGTGTATGTTCCCTTGCCTGCAGGGACTGAGCTGATCATTGGTGCTTCTGAGTATATGCTATCCTCTGTTGCTCTATGTTCCTATTGATTTCTATGAACTCCTATGTGGATGAAGCTGTTGAATAAACTATGTTCTGTGGTTAAGCATAAAGAACCACCGGCACCCAATTAATGTGCATAGCACTTTATTACAGTTCCACTACATCCAGCCTCCACAGTTGCAAGGGCTTCGCCCCTGACAGAAAGGTCTCATCCGGAGCACAAATATATATTAGGGTAAGCTCTTAGTAGAGAAGGTGTCACTCAATATACTATATCACCATATTACCTTTAATGATGGGCAGGCAGTAGGCGGGAAGGGTTTTTTTGGAACGTAGTCCAAGTGCAGTTTATTATTCTAGCCATTTGGACTAATCTAAAGTCAATTAATTTGGTGCATTTTGGTGCATTTATGGAGGAATTTAATATTAATCGCTAACAGAAAAATAATTTGCAATTAATTTGCAGTGTGAATAAATGGTTGCACAATGTCACACTTTTCCCCTCGTGCGACAGTAGGTTTGCGATTGCAAATGTTATAGTTTGTGCAGTGTATGTATTTCTACTTCAGTTGTTCTTAATTACCTGGTATGGCCATGTTTTTAGAAAACACATTTGTCTGCCATAAAAATGTACAGGAAAGTATGTATTTATGGGGCATGTATGGTGCATGGGCTACAGTTTTAATATTCCCTGCCATTTAGATAATTAGGTGGTATCTGAGAGTGGAGCCACTTACAGATGTAAAAAGGGTGTGCTCCAATACTTTGGGTTCTGGCTATTCCCAGTTTGTGATAGGAACCCTGAGAGAGGACCAAGGGGCCTGTGGAGCCTGAGACAAAGAGGCAGAGTACCTGAGCCTGCAAGAGAAAGAAAGTGTCAAGGGGCCTGTGACTGTTTTGGAAGCAGGTTTTGTTCTAACCTTGTGGTTATCCAGAGTTGGACTAGGCCAACGAGACACTGGGAAAAAACCCGGTTGGCCCCACCAAACCAGACCCAATTGCTACTTGCCCTCCATCATCGCTGTCTGTTGACCTCCATTGTTGCTCCCACTGCCCTGATCGTGTCAAGTAAGTGTAAGATGCGCATGGGTGGAGGAAGAAGCTGGCAGTAGAGGTTGGAGCCCCAGAGGGGGTGTGAGGGTCCCTGGGGTAGCAGCCCTGGTGGGCCTTGCACACCCCAGTCTGACCCTGGGAAGACCACCATCTTATGTCCAACTTTCCTGCAATTGTTATGCCCCTGTCTCTTCTCTGCACAAGAAACCCACTTGCCTACAATTTAAAAAGATAATCTTCCCACACAGAGTATAGAGCTCCATAAGTCAGTAAATAAAGACTATACTAGTGGATATACAAACAAAGGGACACCGTTTTCTGGTATACAAAGTGTTAAACACAGATGTATTTCCTTTTTTTACCATAATTTAATATTTGGCTTTGCATAGACATAAGTTCATTATGCAACTGTTTAAATATACTGGACTTGCCATGGTGAATCCTGGTTCCTTTTTTTACCCAACTTGGTAAAGATTTTTTAAAGGAAATATAGTAATGGATGTCCTTTTCATCATTAACCTACAGAAGATAGAGGATGGGGTATTGCAAGTTAAACGCAAGTACTGTTGTTTATATGATCCATGCTAATTGATCTACAGTATATGCCTTCATGAAACAAAAGAGTGAGCAATGTCAGCCCCATGGTCACTCTGTGTCTTACCCACAATCCATTTTGTGATTGTCAGAGGTTAATGTTTTTTTTAAAAAAAACTTTATTTTTCAGTACTGTTAAATGCATTAAAACAGGTTTCTTTTTAATAATATTTTATTGCAGATGCTTTTTAGTAGAGTGAAAATGTTGACCTACAATTTACTGGAGAGAATGACATGGATTTGACAGCAAACCACAATTTCATCACTTGGTCAAAAAAAAAGAAAAAAAAGGAGGAAAAATATTAGCTGAGGATGACTCAAGACTGGAATTTTAAATCCACTTAGGGCAAGTACACAGTAACCTTTCCTGCACAAAACATTTGTAGTCTCATGATGGCTTTGACACTTTTATTTTGTGAGACGCTAAGTGACATATACTGCATGAGAGGGGAATTGAAAAATCGAGAGAGGTTTGCTAAGAAACTTCTCAAAAACAAGTGACTGAGAGAAAGTAACTGAGAGTGATACATTCTGTAAGTTGAGAAGGATATTTTATTTTATATACCTTTATTTAATGTTCAGAGTATTTTTAGTCTTCATCATCATATTCTTGGGCAACTCTACTAAATTGCATAGGGGATAGTGTTTTTTCCTGGTACTCTGGGACCCTGCACTGCACTGTTTATTGCACCTTAAGATATATATTTACTTGTGTAGGGGACTGGTAAATATATCTCTGTTAACGTTGAATTCCCGCACGAATTGCGCCCAAAAGGAAATTAGTAATACCCCATTTCCTGAGTCACAGTATCACCCCTAGCTATCCCAATTTTGCCAGCTCTGTGGTGCTGTGTTATAATATAAATGAGCCATGTGGGTTCAGGAGTGAGTTTTGCAGAGAATTCTGCCTTAGGCTTTGGCCTGAACCTCTCCTAAGTGCATTTGAGCCTGCTGTGGTGTTATCATTAGTCAGGACTGGTAAGTAATAGCTAGACCCTCTAATAGTCTCTCTAAGAGAGAGCCACATAGGTTAAGGCTTTTTATATTGAGCAGCTTTGGCTCCACCAAGAAGTGTTAGAAGGGATTAGATCCCAAGGGAATTGTTGCTTAGTCAGGGAACCAGGGGATAAATTCCCCCTGGGTTTCCATCAGAGGTGTCTCCAGATGAAACAGGAGAAACTCTGGGTAGACTGATATCTCCCTCTCTACAATATTAGAGGGAAAATTCTACGCATTGTGAGTATGTATTACACCCCGGCTGCATTCTGTATTGTTGTGCCATTCTCTCTGTGCTAATTCATCAGTTCAGTTATTGTTTAAGAACCAGTGGCACCAAATTATTGTGTGCTGCATACAATTACATTTGTGCAACTCCCTGCCTCCACACCAGTGCTAGGGTTCAACCCCTAGGAGTTAAGGTCTCATCTGGAGCACATTATTGGCGTACATTTCGTAGCAACGGTGCCACTCAATTTACTATAGGCTAACACATGTTTTAAAAAAAGACCTTCAGGTTCAACCTTCACTCAAACAGTTTCTAAAAAAACAAAAAGGCAAAAACTACACTGAAGTATTTTTAAGGAGAGAGTCTTCCATACTCAGCAATGTGCTGCTAATGCCTGGATAAACTGTATAGTATATATACTAGTGATGTGAGGGCCAGCATGGTACCCGCAGGACCCACAAGTCAGGAGGGTTTGGGTCAACTTCCACACACATCATCGGTGAGTTCATGTTGAGCTCTCCCCACTTGCGACCTTATTCGGCCGGCTTTTGGCTCTGACAGCCCCCATTTATAGACGCACACCTTCCCCACCCATTTTTCGTGACATCACAGATGGGTGAGTAGGTGCGGGTCTATAAATTGATGTTCACCCACACAACACATATATATGGTTCCGGTATTCTTTTTCTTGTATTCTTATATGATTGATCTTACAAAGACGTAAAGGGCATTAAAGGTATCTGCTATATATATATATATATAATTACACTGTGTTTAGTGTGGTCGATACTTTGTTGTTTATGTAATGATAGAGAGGTTTGAAAAGATAGTGATCTGTTCAAGAGTTAATTCTGATACATTGCAATTATGTTATAACAACCTTGATGTGTTGTGTTGATGGGTGTGTCCCCCACTTCCCTCCCCCATTAATTAAGGGATTGTGACTATATAATGCATTCTAAGATGTGAATCTGGATCTTGAAAACGGTCTTAGATCAAGTCCGAAACGTTGATCCTCACGTTTCTAACTTTTGGATAAATAAAGAAATTACTGTTTTTTAAATATTCCGATGTGCGCTGCCTACAAAACTGAATTGATACATGTGAAGCATTGCTGCAGCACCCGGTTATTCATGTGTGTGTGTGTGTATATATATATATATATACACATACATAAATATATATAAATGTAATTAGGAGCACTCACGGGTATCATGAAACAGAGGTTCAGAGAGAACCGAAACGCGTTGATGTGGGGTAGTTCGTAAAACTCCAATAAAACTTCTATTTCGTGATACCCGTGAGTGCTCCTAAGTACATTTATATATGCTCTTCCAGTGTTTCAGTGGGAGAAATACCAAGTTTTGATGTTCCCACTGCTTAAAGGGATCCTGTCATCGGAAAAGATGTTTTTTTCAAAACACATCAGTTAATAGTGCTACTCCAGCAGAATTCTGCACTGGAATCCATTTCTCAAAAGAGCAAACAGATTTTTTTATATTCATTTTTGAAATCTGACATGGGGCTAGACATTTTGTCAATTTCCCAGCTGCCCCTGGTCATGTGACTTGTGCCTGCACTTTAGGAGAGAAATGCTTTCTGGCAGGCTGCAGTTTTTCCTTCTCAATGTAACTGAATGTGTCTCAGTGGGACATGGGTTTTTACTATTGCGTGCTGTTCTTAGATCTACCAGGCAGCTGTTATCTTGTGTTAGGGAGCTGCTATCTGGTTACCTTCCCATTGTTCTTTTGTTTGGCTGCTGGGGGGGGAAAGGGAGGGGGTGATATCACTCCAACTTGCAGTACAGCAGTAAAGAGTGATTGAAGTTTATCAGAGCACAAGTCACATGACTTGGGGCAGCTGGGAAATTGACAATATGTCTAGCCCCATGTCAGATTTCAAAACTGAAAATAAAAAAATCTGTTTGCTCTTTTGAGAAATGGATTTCAGTGCAGAAGTCTGCTGGAGCAGCGCTATTAACTGATTCATTTTGAAAACATTTTTTTTCCTGTGACAGTATCCCTTTAAATATGTCTTTCGTTTAAATCCCTTTCATCTTAACCTTTTGTTATTCAGTTAGATAACCCTTATCATGTGAAAAAAGAGGTCCTGGTATGGGACCTATCATCCAGAATGCCCAGGGCCTGGGATTTTCTGGATAATGGATCTTTCCATAATTTGGATCTTCATGCCTTAAGTCTCCTAAAAAATCATTTAAATATTAAACCCAATGGGCTGGCTTTGCTTCCAATAAGGATTAATTATGTCTTAGTTTGGCTCAAGTATAAGCTACTGTTTTATTATTATAGATAATTTAGATAAAGTGGAGTCTATGGGAGATGGCCAACCCGTAATTCAGAGCTTTCTGGATAATGGGTTTGCAGATAACGGAATCTATACCTGTACACTTACAAAGCATAGTCAACAAAACTCTTTATCTGGCATTACAAATAACTCCACACTTTGTATCCAAATCCATGCATTATTTATGTTTTATGCTCATTTTTATTTTTTATTCATGTAAAAGCATATTTCTCACACAGTTTAAGCATCCATTTGCACTACTGTTCAGATAAATGTGATTACAGTGTCATGGTGTCGTCTCTCAAGGGTTATTTTAAAAAATGTAATTCAATGCCAACATTTCATGGAATAGCACACGTCAAGCACGATGATGAGGAATTTCTCTGTGAAATGGTTTCGATTGGGATTTTCCTCTACAGGGAAATAAGTGACCAACCAACCTGTTATTTGTTAATTTAGTAAATATAATACAGAATGTCACTTTTCTATTACACATAAAATATGAAACCGTCCCCAGGTACAATGTTCCAGTTACAGCAATTGTCCTACAACTAAAGAAACTGTTGTAATATATGAGAAATATCAATGTTCCACTTAAGTGTCCTACAGCCAAGGAAACTGTTATAATACAGAAATATCAATGTACATACACACCTTAAGCCAAGCAAAGTAAATAAGAAACAATGAGGCAGCAATAACACGAAAGGACAGTTAGAAGGTAACTGTGATAATACCCGGGCGTCCAGCTGACTCCTCCTCTCTTGTGCGTTGCTTCCTAGACTGACGCACACTGCTTGCTCACATCAATATTTAAAAGAGCCGCACACAATTTTGCACTTCCCAATGTAATGTCACATTCGGTATCCCAAAATCCGGAACAAACCTAAAGGTTCTGGTCACGACTTATGCTTATGCTAATAACAGCCGGCTTTCGCGTTGGGAGGAGCCCTTTGCTACTCGGATGCTGCCAGGTCTTAAAGTGAGAGAACCAAGGAAAGGGTTCTGGGCAGGCAATGGAACCGGAATGTGTGACGGGAGGAACAAGGAAAGAGTAAACATAGTCATGGAACAGACCGGGGTCAAAACCAATCAGTCAGCTGGGTACAGAATCAGGATCCAGATGTGTAGTCAAATGTTTGACAGGTATGGTTCTGCAGTAAAATTCTGCATTTTGTTATCGGCAGATATTATACTCAGCAAAATGTGGCTACCCAAATTGGCTACCCGAATGCACTGTATTTCACGCGAAAAAAGTAACTGTGAAAAAACACTGATAGACTTCAATGTGTTCTTCATGGGAAATAAAGTCTCAAAAAAATCCAATTGACTCAAACGTATTTGCACAGAAAAAGTTGCTGTGAAAAAGTCACAGTGAAAAAACAGCCATTGACTTGCATTTTGGTAATTTTCCCATGGTTTCTCAAATTTTTTGGTGCAGTGAAATTGGACAGATTTGCTTATCAGAAGTCATAGCAGTATGAGCAGACAAACAAACATCAACTACATGAAATTTCTGCTTTGAATTTTGTCACTTCACCTTTTTTTTTTGTTGTCGTCACAATGTGTCCGCTGGGATCATGAAGGCATTCCAAACTTCTGTCAGAGAACAGTTTGTTGATATGTTGCTAGCTCTTTGAGAATCTTCTGCAAGTCATTGTAATTCTATTGAAATAATGGGATTTCAGTAACATATCGGAGCTTTGAAAATAGGTCTCTAGCACACAGATTTTTGCAAATTCTCCATGTGCTCCTCTATCATATTTTATTTTGACTACCCATTAAAAACATACAGATAGACCATAGTGGGAAAGGAACATTTATAAAGTTCACGCAAATGGTTGTATGGTCCATGCTTATTCCTGAACGCTGCAATATTGCACTGCTGTGCCCGTCTTTCCAGTTTTGGGAATTTGCATTGCACACAAATATTCACAAATAGCTTGCAAATGAGATAGGTGTTTGAGTGCGACCACAATATCGGTGACAGTATGGGGCCCATTCACTAAGTTCGAGTGAAGGAATAGAGGGAAATATACTCGGATTTCGAGTCGTTTTTCGTGCTCCTCGGCTATCGAATTGGCATAAATTTGCCTGAGTAGAATGATTCGAATAGATCGAGTGCAAAAACGCTGCGACTATTCGCCCATTCGATAGTCGAAGTACTGTCTCTTTTAAAAATACTTAGATTGCCTACTTCGCCACCTAAAACCTACCGAATTGCTTTAAAAGCCTATGGGAAAGTCCCATAGGCTTGTTTTCTAAGTTTTTGATTGAATAAAAAGGCATTAGATCGATCATTCGATCGAATGAAAATCTTTCGATCGAATATTCGCCCATTCGACTGTTCGCCGGTGCCTAAATTTGCCCGAATTGCCTATTCGATTCTATTCCCCAGTCGAATTTCGAGGGATTTAACCCCTTGAAATTCGACCCTTGATACATCTGCCCTTAAATAAAATTCCCAATTTCTCCCAATCTGTTTTTCAAATATCTTCTCTGCCACTAAAGTTGTGGTGTAACTCAAAAGCATAAATATTCCCAATATGTGATTATGCCATATTTAAAAACCTCTTATGGACATTCGCAGAGTGAATAAAAATTTGCTATTCTGTTTGCACATAAATACAACACTCTCATTAAGCTTTATAAATATAACCATGTGCAGGGCAAATATGTTCACTGCCCTATTGTGTTTAGATTGTGCTAAAACACTGCTATCAAAACTCATACACACAAACCCAAATCCACTCCACAGCATCAGACAACCCAAGGGGCAGTTGGAGAAGTATGGAAACCACTTGTAAACCTACAATAAAAGGTAACAGATTGTGATGGGCGACTAAATTAGCCAGACGCAAATTTGCGGCAAATTTCCGAGTTTCGCCACCGGTGAAAAAAATTTGCCGGCACAAAAATCCGCTGCGTCATTTGGGTGCACGTTAGAAAAGTCGTGCATATAAAAATTGTTGTGTGTCAAAATAATTTTGACGCTCATTGACTTTAATGCGTTTCGCAAATTTCGCTGGAAATTTTTCGGTAAAACTAAACGGGACAAATTCGCCCATCACAAGTAACAGAATTTTGAGTGTGGTAAGGTACTGTATGTTTCTATAAAACATGCTGCACGCTGGACATTATCAGAAGATAAATGGGCAGAAGATAAGCAGCTCTACTTTATACTGTATAAATATTGGACCCCTGCGAGATCTGTTTTGCACCTGACTCCACTACAAATATAAAGGGCCATGGATACAGGAACCCAAAAGCAGCAAAGGACTCCAGGAAGCACAGAAGATCTAGAAGAACATGACCTTGATGGCTACTATAAGACCATATAAAGAGCCACATCTGCATCTTGCTATATAGTTATTCCATAGAAATAAAAATAGATATTATTATGTCAAAGCAAATTGCAAGTTTTTAAAAAAAACAGGCACAGAGTGACCCCAGTTTTTTGCACTTTGCTCTTGCAGATAGGATCATCTCTTGCAAAATATAGTGCAACGAGTTTCACCGGACTTGAGTACAGTGCCGACAGTTCTGCAGGACTGCATATAACATAGATAGGAGGTGGGTGGCATGTAGATATCAACTTGCATGCTGCCTGTGCATCATTCAGGGGGTACATATTTAGTACAAGGCCTAATACTGGGGCACAGTGTCTTCAGCCCCACACCTGACACAACTCCAGACCCATTGAAAACTGAAAAAGAGTCACTGAGCAACAAGGAGGGATAGAAGGAAAAATGTGCAAAATGAAATTGTGGGTTAGCATAGGGTATCATTAATGTCAATGTCATATGTTTCACTAGAGACTCTTTAAACATTATCCCACATCCATAAACTTTCTCAGTCTAAATCAGTATTGTCATCAGTAAATGAGTTTAATGAATGCCCCATTGGGACACTATTTGTTCATAAAATAAATGAAAGTTACTTTTGCAAAAGAAAAACATTATAAAGAGACGGAGCTAACTGAAAAATTGGACCCGCAAGAGGTGAGGAGCAGAAAAAGCGGGAACAAAAGCAGACTAGCAACTGGCTAGCACTCGAGAAATTCATACTGATTAAGAAGCAATTAAGTAGATTGACACGAGCCGAGAGGTGCCCTACAGCCCTGGAAGGTAGAAACAGTAACGTGTTATGATTCTTCTTGCTGATATTGTATTGCAATTTGATTTATACTGTTGTGAAGAAAGCTGGAGACTGAAGTTATGATTTAAACTCCAAGAAAGTTGTCAAGATAATGGTTTTATTCATTATTTCCAGATACTCGATGTGACTAATATACAAAAATAGGTGCTAAATTACACCTGTGCAGATGCTTTCAGCAACCAATTAAATCTTTACTTTGCAGTAGTGGGTCAATCAAAACTCATTGCTGGTTTTTAGAAGCAATGGCACTGGTGCAAATTAGCGCCTATCTTAGTAAATGAGATCTTACCTAGATATAGAGAACATATTTCTGATTTTAGACTGTACTAAAATAAGAGTTTTTCTGTTTTTCAGCTACTGTATGTGAACCAAAGAAGAATCTGGATTAAAAAAAACTTTCAAAATATTAGGGATGCACTGAATCCAGGATTCGGTTTGGGATTCAGCCAGAATTAGTTTTCAGCAGTATTCAGAATTGGGCAAATCCTTGTGCCTGGCTGAATCAAATATTAATCCTAATTTGTATATTTAAATTAGATGCAGGAAGGGAAATCACGTGACTTTTCATCACAAAACAAGGAGGATAAAAAAATTCGACTTTTTCCTTTTCAGGTTTCGGATTCGGTTCAGTATTCGGTAAAATCTTTCACAAAGGATTCGGGGATTCGTCTGAATCCCAAACAGTGGATTCAGTGCAATCCCTCAAAATATAAATTATACTCTTAGGGGCCCATTTATAATGCTGTGTAAAATTATTTAATCCAGAAAAATAGTGTAAAATACATTGTTAAATAAACAGTGAACAAAAATGTGCAATGAAGACAAATAGATTACCAAAAAAAATGCTTTTTGACATATAATCAAGAGCTATAATTCGAACTTAAGTAAAAGGTTCTAAAAAATGTGCAATATCCAACTTTAAGTTCCTAATATATTTCTTTCAGGAGCACAAAAGCAATGCTAAATACACACAAGACAAAATTATTCATATATGTAAAGGTATGACAGATGTTTGGGCCAAATTCAGTTGAATTTGAACTGCAAGGGACAAGAGGGTGATGGTGTATTTCTCTTTTACTTTGAATATTACAGGTAAGAGATCCATTGTCCGAAAACACATTATCTAGAAAGCACTGAATAACAGAAAGACTGTCTTCCCATACACTCCATTAAATGCAACTAATTATAATTTTTATAAATGATTCCCCTTTTTCCGTATAATAATAAAACAGTACCTTGTACAGTACTTGATCCAAACTAAGATATAATGAATCCTTATTGGAGGCAAAACAATTCTATTGGGTTTATTTAATGTTTAAATACTTTTCTGGACTTAAGGCATGGAGATCCAAATTATGGAAAGATCTCTTATCTGGAGAACTCCAGGTCCTGAACATTGTGGATAACATGTCACGTAGCTGTTCCAGCATAGTGCCTGTGTTGGCATTATATTCCTGCTATTTACTACTGTATATCTCTTCTGTGCATATGCTTTAACCATCCCATAGAGTTAAAGCTACAATATAGTTGAAGGTTACTCCATCTTTAAAGGAGAATTAAATTATAAAACGTAAAATTGATATGCTCCAGGCTAACGATTGAGCATGTCTATAACATTAATGATCCAGGTCTACAAATTTGTGCAGAGGAGCTCCCCATCTTGGTTTCTGTTAGGAGTGTCAGTGACATTGCACATGCTCAGTGTGCTCTGGGCAGTTAAGCTTGGGGGTTGTTGCAAAACATTCAGCATTCATTTTTTTATTGAGCTTTAGTTCTCATTTAAGTTATATATTATATATATCATATATATATATGTCATATCATTGGCAACTTCTTTTTTAGTTTTCATGGTTTTGTTTTTCCAAGGATTTATTTTTTAAATATCACTTTCAAGAAACACCAACACTGGCTTCCCCTACCACTAGAGTAAAGTGTCATGTTTTCTGAAATGAATTGCTTTATTTTCCCTACCCATGTGTATTTTATTTTCCATGGTTGGGCTTTTGTAAAAAATAGAAAGCTCGGGACGCTGTATTGTATTTGAGCCACACAGATCTGTTGATAAAACAAGTATTTTATTTGGTATTCATGGCATTGCCTTATGCCTTTCTTATCTCTATAGACACTTAATTACAGGCTACTGTGTGGAGGATTGGTCCTTGAGTGCCTGCCCAACTACAATACGGTTTGGATCTGCTCCTCTAGCTGAAGGTTCAGGGCAGTGCACCTGAACCTCCTCTTATACTTGGTGAATACTTAATTTTTTGTTTGAATACATATAAGGATCATGTGTGTTCATTTGTAAGGGGTGACATAGAGTTGACGTAGGCTGTCAATTATTTTGCCTCTTGATTGACCTAATATCGAGTTTAGTTGCAAATCAGATTGAATGTGATTAGCTGATCATAGCTGATCTTTAATTCAGCAGTTGTGCGCAGATGAAAGCTGCAGGAAGAAGCATGGCAAGTAGCAATCAAGCAAAGCAGTGTGATTCTTGTAACAACATGGACCAGCGAACAGGCTGCAAAGCAGAAGAACAGGTGCTGATATCAAGCAGTTTCCTGACACAATCAGGCAGTCTACCCCTGACAACCAGGCAAGAAGATAACATTCTTAACTCATTTAAATACAGAGTGGGGAAGGTACTGGGAAATCAATTCTAACCACACAGGGTAATATCCATTAAAAAACAGTGCATTCGGATAAAAATGTGAACAGAATATACTACTGTGCTCAGGCTAAGAATACTGCTTATATATGGAAGATACCGCCTGCCCAAATTCCACCTATATGGTAGAATATTGATTTTATTAAATGATGAATACACTAAATAAATACAATACCAAGAACATGCAAACTGTTTTTTATATGGAATCTTTCTTGTTACATGCCAAAATAAAAGGAAAATATTGGGATGACCATAGCCCTACAACCCTTCATCAGCTTAGCTATTTCAAAATAATATTCCATAAATTTATAGTTTGGAATGTGTATTTTAGAAAATATTTTTTGAGCAGCTTGGGGACCTGAGTAAATGCTCTCTCACGGCCCTAAAACAGACCCTAGGTGCTTATTTAAGATGGCTCGTGCTTTTGGACACAGTCTTTAAGGAAACCCTGCATGAGTTTCATAACTTACATTGAGTTTTGGGTCACAAAAACCTCAGCAAACCTTGGCCATTATGCCTAAACAGACTTTTGGAACCAGGATTGGACTGGAGCATTGGGGTCCCACCGGGGCTGCAAAATGAAGGGCTCTCCTGGCAGTCCCTGGGCCCTAAACCCTGACCCCCACCGTGCATCTGCACGCCGTACAACTGCTTTCCTTTTTGGGGCACCTAGGGGAGCAGGTCTGGGCCAGCTCAGTCCGACCCTGTTTGGAACAAAGAAAAACGTTGGCAGCTTTTAGGTGCTGAAATGCATTAGAAATATTAAATATTATACATTTATACATGTAAGCTGATCTACATGAGGTACATGAGGTACATTTTGGTCATCGAAATTCCATTTTATGGCTTATTTCAAGCATCAGGGTTTATACTTTTGAAAGAGCCATAAAATCAATAATTAAGTCCAACAATTTTGGGGAAATAATTCTTGCAGCAACAGCCAAAGATAAAACAAGACAAAGATAAAACAAGAACCGGAAACACCTATAATCACAGTCTGCTCTCATGATACACTACCACAGTGCCATAACTATTGATGGTGGAAAGGTTTTAGTAAAATAATGGAATTGGTAGGATCAGACTGAAATAATTGTAGCAACTCTGAGCAGAGGTGAATCTCCTCCTCTTTTCCTAACTTCTTCTTCACCCTAATGACATACCTTTCTGGTTTTGATGAAGTTGATCATGTATTAGGAAAAGTTGGTTTAGGTTATGAATGTTGGGATAAGTTGGCAGCAAGATGGTGTTATTATTACCTCTGCATCTGAACCATGTTTTCTTTCTAGCCACGGCAGAGAGTTTCCACCGGAGTTATTAAAACTAAGCTGGATCACTTATTAGTTCCTGTGGCCCTGGCTTAAGATGCTTTAAATTTTGCACATACTGGTGGAAACATGCCAACATAAGATTTAATGGAAATAAAAAAGAGGGCAGTGCAGTTTGTATAAAATTCCAACTACTGTATTAAAGAGAACGCTCACCTTTAAATTGACTTTTAGTATGATGTAGCAAGTGATATTTTGAGGCAATTTGCATTTGGTTTTGTTTTTTTATTATTTGTGTTTTTTGAGTTATTTAGCTTTTTATTCAGCAGCTCTCCAGTTTGCAATTATAGCCATCTAGTTGCAAGGGCCCAAATTGATTTGAACAAGAGACTGGAGTATAAATAGGCGATATGAGTAATAAAAAGCAGAAACACAACAATTTTTAGATGGGCTCAGTGACCCCTATTTAAAAGCTGGGAAGAAGTGAGAAGAAGAAGGAAAATAATTTAAGAACTACAAAAAACAAATAATGAAGGCCAATTGAAAGGTTGCTTATAATTAGCCATTCAATAGCATGCTTAAAGTTAACTGCTGCCTGAGTGACCTCTTCTATCAATGATCAATAATCATTACTATGTATTGTGGATACTGTCAACACTGGCATGGAGTACTCATATGGAGAGCACCTATATTTTTTTGCTGTCCTGGAAAAAAATACACTTTTCATATTGTTTAGTACAAATGTAGATGTATGTTACGGCTAAGCATATTTTGTGCAACATTGGTTGGTATGTATATCAAGATACAGCACTCACATGACACAAAACAGAGCAATCTGGTCAGTAGTGATGGGTGAATTTGCCTAGTTTTGCTTTACGGAAAAATTCACAGTGAAATTCGCGAAACGGTGAAAAATTTAAGTCAATGGGCGTCAAATAATTTTGATGTGCATCAATTTTGAAGCACAAGACAATTTTTATACGCGCGCCTATTTTGTCTAAATGCAATAAGTCAATGGGCGTCTGAATAATTTTGATGCGCGACAAAACGTGGAGATTTGCAGAGAAATTTACACCTGCCCAATTTATTTGCCTGTCACTACTGGTCAATATTATTTCACCCTTAATGTAAAATTGGTGGTTGCCCTGCCAGGGGATTGGTTTGCCTTTTTCTGCCTTAATTTCAGGTTATAATAACTTGGTGTTCAACATTTTCCCCTTAAATTGAGAAGCATTTGATTTCTGCATTTGAGATCATTCTCAGCTGCAGCATTTTAGAAAGATTCCTGACATTTTATTATGTGCTATCCCGAGGTGCCAATTGTCTCCTATCAAATGACACATTCTCATATCTCTTCAAGATATTGCTAAGGAAATGGAAAGCACATTATTCCTGCTTCATGATTGCTGACCTCCCACGGAATAGCACAAATAACACGAACTGTACATTTTATAAACAAACTATGTTTAAACAATTGTGTGAGAACTTTCTGCCGCCCGCTGCCAATCTGATTAATAAAGAGATGGGTATAAAGATATTTATATACAGATGTGACTCACTATTTCAAAGCAATTACTGGATATTTTTCTTTTTGTCACTTTCTTTTTGTCAGACAAAATTAAAGAAAAGAAAAATTCCCATTAGATATAAACCAGGGTGATCCCAACATAAGCTGGGTATTTAATGAGGACTGTAGGACTTATAATATAAAACTGGAATATCAAATATACATTTTTTTAAAAAATAACATCATTTATAGGGCTCCGTGTTGCACAATGTGCTTATTAACAGTGTTATTTACTGTATGAAATGTGAAGAATCATTAAGGGACCGATTTACAAAATTTGAGTTTCTAAAATAATTTGAGCTTTTAAAAAAGTTCTCTAAAACTCTAAGGGGCATATTTATCAAGGGTCGAATTTCGAATTTGAAAAACTTCGAAATTCGATTCAAATAGACCAACCAAAATCAAGTCGAAGTTTTTTTTTTGGCCGAATAGGTCAGTTTTCGATCGAATAGGTTGTACGAATCGAAGAAATATCACATTCGATCGAATTCGATTCAAAGTTTTTCCGCAAAAAAACTTTGTTTTTTCAAACTCCACCAATTAAAATTTTTGTTTCAAATCGAATTTGGACTATTCCCTAGTCGAAGTACACAAAAATAGCTCGAATTTAGAATTTTCTGAATTCTAACATTCACCTCAAAGTTTGATAAATATGCCCCTAAATATTTGAGATTTATCAAGTGTAAAAACCACAAAAAAACTTTAAGGGGGAATTTACTAAAACTACAATGTTCCTCATTTTTATTTTTAAGAAACTACGAATAAACTTTCACGAATTACATCATTTATGAAAATATCCAAACTGAAAAGGCACGAATGGGAAAAAGTTGCGGAAATCACACCTCTTTTGCATGATAACTGCAACTTTTTTATATTTTTGCACAAAAGCCAGTGTCAAAAACATCCGAAAACCTCAAAAACCATGAAGCAGAAATATCTTCCATTTGTTAAGGGACATCTACCATTAACTTCTACATGATTTTCAGAGGTTGGAGTATTTTTGGATTTGGAATTGTTTTTGGTGACAAAAAGCCTGACCCGAAAAAGTCATAGTTTAGTAAAGACCCTCTCTACACAAAACTTTGCCAAGTAAAAGTAGTTGAGGTCCCATTGAAGTGTCAAGGATTGGGTAGGGGGTGCTGTGGAGGCAGAGGATGTAGGTTTAGTCCTTAAGACAGAGGCTGTAAGGCTGGATAAGGAGAGGATGGACAGGATCAGGTTGAAGAAGGTGATGAACAGGAGCAGACTGGACAGGATGAAGAGGGCGATGAAACGGAACAGACTGGACAGGATGAAGGGGGCGTAGAGCGGGAGCAGACTGTACAGGACAGGATGGAGAGTGTATAGAGCAGGAACAGGACAAAGCACAAGAAAGAGTTAGATACAGACTAGGCAGGGAAGACAAGGAAGGCAAGGAAGAACAAGACAAGGATCAAGGGAAAATGCTTGAGCAGGAACCCAGCTAGGGGCAATGCCACAGTTCTTAGGAAGAGCAATGTTCCGGTATTGGTGGTGAGGAGGGCTGACCTCATAAAAGGCGGGGTTAGCCCTGATTGGCTGACTGCAATCCACCACTTTGGATGCTGGGTTGATATAGCAAATCCAGAGACCCAGCTGAAGTATAAATAACAACTTGCTGGCTGCTCTCCTGGTATAGTGGTTAGGGTGAGCAGCCACTAATCAGGAGGTCTCAAGATCAAACCCTCGCAAAGCCTAACAAGAAGTCAATGGGAGCTGTTGGACTTTTTTTTAAACCATTCAGACTTTTATAGCTTTTTGGATTTTAATTTTTGCTAGTAAGTGTCTAGTAAGAGGTTTTAGAGGTATTAGTATTTTAAGTGCATTGTTCAGTGATTTTTACCATTCCTACGTATTATATTTAGATATTTTAATAATTTTTATGGCATCCATGTTTTCAGAGAAAATACATTTGAAAAGCTCTAATACTTCTGAAATTTACTTTTAATAAATTGCCCACATTAAATAGTATACTGATTAGCTGTTTATTCAACCTGAATGTATCTAAGGTCCAATTATTGCATGAATCTGGTTGAAAAGGCAGTCAGGATGAATGACCAGATCACAGGGTGGCTCATGCTACCAAGTTCATTTAATTTATCGACTGTACCTACTGGTCATCCTTCATAATTACTTGGGCCCATCCAGTCTGTCTAATGACAACAATGGCAGTATGTAAAGGCATCTTACAATACTCTGTTACTGCATTGACCTGCAGTTGACATGTTCTACAATTACTATGCAATCACTTTATATTTTAAATACTTTAACATACCGATGCAATTAAATAGGCAGTAATTAATTTGCATGTATATAAATATATATATTAACGTATAATTCTATCAGGCATATAATTTAACCGATCAACAATGATTTTAATGACCGTCAAAAAGAACCCTATAAACAATCAAAGGTATGCATCTTCTCTGACATGACCCTTAATCACTGAAAATAAAAAGCTGCTGCCCTTGATTAACATTGTGCTGCTGAATTTAATGTTCGACAAATGCCATTGATCATATATTGCATCAAATCAGCAAACTACTACTTTTTTTTTTATCTTCTCTCGTTTGTCTGTTGCAAGAACACTAATGATATATATCAAGAAAAGAGTTTGAAAATTGGCATATATCTGTTATTTTTTTTTTATTCTTGAGACAATAACCCTTTCATGCATTTTTTCGTGGTGACTTTATAAATTGCACCTGGGATATACATTTTATTTGTGTTGCAATGGAGAAGTCTATGGTGCAGTATCACTGTAATGTTCATTCAGTGACTGTGAAGGGGGTATATTTATCAAAGGGTGAAATTAGAGCAGACTCTATATGATAAATATTCCCTTAACATATCCTATACAAGTTAATAGAACTGTGGTGAATTCTGTTGACCTCTATTTTTAGTCTTTGATAAATATGCCCCATGGGGGATCAGTTATGAATTGAGCGTGGGGCACTTGGTTTATTTTTCTGGCACAGGACACAAAATATTTCCCTGGGGAGGCTGGTGGGGATAAACCCACTGCACCAATAATAAATCATAACCATGTAAAATAGAAAGCACAAGTTACTAAGAAGAGTTTGATGGGAAGCAAACTAAAAGTTGGCACACAAAGCAACTAAAGAACTATCTTACATTTACTTAAATTGTTTTGAGCTTATGAATTTGAATTAGGATTTCCAATACTCTAATGTTCAATATTTATTAAGTGCAAAATATAAAAAAAAACTGCAATGTAAAACTTTGGCATCTTAAATCTGTTAGTTCATGTAGAAGTCAACATGAAGGGGCCGATTCACCAAGGGTCGAATATCGAGGGTTAATTAACCCTCAATATTCGACTGGGAATTAAAATCCTTCGACTTCGAATATCGAAGGATTTAGCACAGATAGTACGATCGAAGGATTATTCCTTCGATCGAACGATTAAATCCTTCGAATCGTTCGATTCGAAGGATTTTAATCCAACGATCGAAGGAATATCCTTCAATCAAAAAAACTTAGGAAAGCCTATGGGGACCTTCCCCATAGGCTAACATTGAGTTTGGTAGGTTTTAGATGGCGAACTAGGGGGTCGAAGTTTTTTTTTAAAGCGACAGTACTTCGATTATTGAATGGTCGAATAGTCGATCGATTTTTAGTTCGAATCCCTCGATTTGAAGTCGTAGTCGAAGGTCGAAGAAGCCCATTCGATGGTCGAAGTAGCCCAAATAACACTTTGAAATTCAAAGTTTTTTTACTTTGAATCCTTCACTCGAAGTTAGTTGTTGTGAATTGTGATTTACACCTTGATAAGTGAAACAATTACTTCTATCTTGAAAGTGCAATTTTATTTATGGAATGAAAAAGTTATTGTGGTTGCCACTGAATGATGAAAGTACATAAACTTTATAACGACAACATTTTACAGAAAATAACACAACATGATAATGTAATAATGGAAAAGTTCCTGTCAAGTAATGAATAGTATTACTTAAAAAAATAATTACAATTAAGAACTAAAATTATTCCTTTTAAGGGCTATTTAAACATCTAAAATTCAATATTTAATATGTAAACGTGTCTTTATAAATCTGTAATAATATATTGAATTTCATTGCAGTTTATATACAACCCATTCCAAAAGTTGATCAAAACGGTGATAGTTCATTAATTTAATTTTGTTAATATTTCTTGTGGTTGAATTAAGCTGGAAATGTTTCTAGTGTGGGCAAGAAAGGCAGAAATATTGGCCAGACATCTTTAAGAAAACACACGTCAAGACAGTAGTGTGCCTTCTGAAATAGTGTTAATAAGCTTCACTGCAGACAAGTACGGCTACACGAGCCAGCTGTTGTTTCCTGTTCCTAATTGTGATTCAGCCCCAATTAAAATACAAATTACTTTGTTGAGGATATGATGATGATAATTATGAACTTTGTTTTGTGGATGATGAACAGCACTGTCTGGTGATTAATACTTATCATCCTGTTCCCAGACACCATGTGAGGTATTTACAGATGCAGCCATGTTTTTCTTAAGTGATGACTGAATATGTTTCCAAATGCATGATATCTTAAGCTACGGCACCACCTAAAATGAACAGTTTTCCCACATTGTGGATTTATATTTGTAAATTGACCATCAACGTTACATTTGTGGCCACACTCATGCAAACTTCCATCTCATTTGCAAACCAGCTATGAATAATTGCTGCTACTCGCAAAAATAGGAAAGTTGGCACAGCAGTGCAATATTTAAGGATTTAACAAAAACACTTATATGCAAATAAAAATGCACAGTGCAAAATTTATAAGTGACCACTACTGTGATTCTATAAGCACCCCCTGTCATTTTGATACCTTTTTATATTATATTCAACACCAAATATTTAGTCAGCTAACTAGTGTTCAGATTTGTAAAATTAAATATGGACATTAAAGGATTAGTTCACCTTTAAAACAAGTGACTGAAAAAATAATGAGGGTGCTATTCTAAGCACTTTTCATTCAGTATTTATTTTGCTTTAATTCCTTGACTACTCAGTGGTCAGACTGGTTGGAAACCGACCTGCAGGTGGCGCTGTTGTAACAAAATTCATTGATATTAACAATACATGAATCCCTTAATATCTTGGAATTAAAGCAAAATATATAACGAATGTAAATTACAGATCTGCTTAGAATAGCACCCTCATCAATTTTACATTCACTTATTTTAAAAGTTTACGTATCCTTTAAGGGGGTTATTTATCAAAATCCGAATTCTTCTAATAATTTTATTTACAGATGTAAGAGCAAACTAGAATCCAAGATTTTACTTTATTTAGTATAAAAAAAAGTTTGATTTTATCAGGGAAAAACTCGATAAAATTGTGTGAAAATCTAATTCGTACAGTTATTTCTGTTTGTATTCCCGAATTGCTAGATTTTTTGGATTTTTGACCTAAAAGCACAAATTAGTTGGATTTTCTGGCTAATTCCAGCACAGACCACAGGAACTTCCAAATAGGATAGGGACCTCTCCCATTGACTTGTATACAGTATAAGATCTGCAGGTCTGAGATTATTTATGAGGATTTTTGGATTCTGACTTTTTCCATCCTCAGGGTATAATACATTTATAAATTATATAATCATTTTTTTCCCACATTTTCTAGTAAAAAAAAACTAGAATTTTTTGAGATTTTAGCATATGGACTTTAATAAATAACTCCTTAAATATCGACTTTAATCTCTTAGTCAGTAAAAGGGGACCCATCACCCAAAAAAAAAACATGCCAAATCCTATTTTATCACATTAGTCAAGCAAAATGAACTTTAATTACACTATATGAATTATTTGAATCTTGTTTCCTTCAGTCTGGGGATTCATAATTATAACAAGCAGGCAGCAGCCATTTTGTGGACACTGTTATTAAGGCAAGTCTTGTATCATCTCAGAATCTTGTTTGTGCACCAGAATGGGGGACCTGATGTCCATTTCCTTGCCCTGGTTACACAATTAAATGGTAAAGAGAACGGGGGAATGTGTGGAGAGCAGTGACATCTAGGAAGTGCTGAATGTAAAGTGAAAGTAATTGTCTGCCCCGCCTCTATGCCACTGGCAGGGCACCTACAGGCAGAGTATGGCACACACAAGCAGAGTTTGGCACACACAGGCAGAGTATGGCACACACAGGGAGCATAGGGAAGGCAGAACAGAGCAGGAAACAGTTTCCACTGATAAGGACCACTCTAAAATGTATATTCTCAAGGATGGAGGAAGCAGAGGTGCAGAACTTTGCTGCAATTTCCTTTATTAGTCAATTTCCTTTATTAGGCTAATAAAGGAAATTGCAGCAAAGTTCTGCGCCTCTGCTTCCTCCATCCTTGAGAATATATGGATTTTGTAGTGCCTGGGCAGGAGCACAGGAGGTAAGTGAGTAGAGGACTATTAATTTGCATACCCTGCTACAACTGTATATATTTATTGGATTAGCACTGTAATATGTACTACATACAATGACACAGTACTGGTGCCCCAGTAGCATTTTCAATAAGGTGTGAACAGGTGAACAATGTGGTCAGTTTCAGTCTGGGTCTCAGGTAGAACAGTACAGGCTTTAGGGTGTGAACAATAGAGGTGTCACAAGTGTGTACAATACAGGGGCAATTACATGTATGAACAATACAGGTGATTAGTCTAAATTTGATTAAACAATGCAGGGGGCCAGTAGTAATACCTTTTAAATCTTACAATTGGTAAACAGAAGACAGACTTTCAATGGGGGGCCATAAAAAGGGGGGTCACAGGCCACCAGTTGTACAGCCCTGGTTTAGAATATTTAGCAAAACAGCTTCTGTATTGACTCTTTTTTTTTTTTTTTTTGCTTTTTAAACGTTATATATACTATATTGTACTTATATATACATTTGGGTTGAAAAAAGACCAGAGTCCATTAAGTTCAGCCCGTCCAAAAAAAGAAAAATACTGCACATACATACACATACTCTTTTGAATTTGCTCGTCGTGAGTGACCCGTGCATCAGGAGTATTTATAAAATTGGCTTTATTAAAAAGGAAACTGTCATTGACGGTTCCTTAGTTGTATAGACAGATGAAATATAACAGCTCAGAATCTCAGCTTCTTCCCTACTTTCATTGACCAACTGTCCCCCCTTCCTGCTTCAATTTTTTACTATTTACAAAATAATTTGGTATTCATTTTACTTCTCACTGCAATACAGTTTTCCATCTGTATGTTAGCTTGTCTGATAGCTTTTATTGAATGCATTAATGGCCTTCTTGTACCTGATGAAACTTTCAGCTGTCCCAGCTAACTTGAATGCCAACCTCAACACCAACACTACCCACTGCCCACAATAGCTTTCTAACAATTACCCCGTTGACTGCTCATCATCTTGCTTTTGTTCTCCTCCCTCCCTCCATAGAACAAAGCAGACCCCCCCCCCAGTCATGGCACACCTAACCTCACCAAACATTCCCAGTTCAGCAGCCCCCCAGTCAGAGCAGACACACATTACCCCACTCAGAGAACTGTTATAACAGTCACAATGTCATGTCATTGTTTATCTTTAAATTCAGAACCAGATCAGATGCGCTGAAAAAAGTACCCCTCCTACTACCTCACTTCCGAATTTTCCCCGTGTTGCAATACCTGCCATGCTGACAGCCAACAGCCAGCTTTAAGTAATAAAAAAAGTATTTTTTTTTTTACACAAGCCACATTAGCACACCATTTCTTGCCACTTATCCACTGCTGTCAGACTGAATGAAGCAAGCACATGCGCCAACAAGGTAGCATTGAATAAGGTACACAACAGGAGTGGGAAGATGCACCATACACACAGAAGCAAAGTTAATAATCACATTGTGCACCAGAGGGAGTTGGGCAGGTGACTGGCTCTCACAATATAAATACTATTAAATAAACCACTAGTGATTTAAAAAATACATTTCCCCCTCAGAATTGCGCCCCTCTGTTACTGTGCGCCCAAGGCAGATGCAGACTCTGCCTACCCCTAGTTCTGGCCCTGCTCTGTACCAGTAACTCCACTTACAGATCACCCACTGAAGAGCACTTACTTAAAGGGATACTGTCATGGGAATTACTTTCTGGCAGGCTGTTATTTCTCCTACTTAAAGGGATCCTGTCATCGGAAAACATGTTTTTTTCAAAACACATCAGTTACTAGTGCTGCTCCAGCAGAATTCTGCACTGAAATCCATTTCTCAAAAGAGCAAACTGATTTTTTATATTCAATTTTGAAATCTGACATGGGGCTAGACATTTTGACAATTTCCCAGCTGCCCCTGGTCATGTGACTTGTGCCTGCAATTCAGGAGAGAAATGCTTTCTGGCAGGCTGCTGTTTTTCCTTCTCAATGTAACTGAATGTGTCTCAGTGGGACATGGGTTTTTACTATTGAGTGCTGTTCTTAGATCTACCAGGCAGCTGTTATCTTGTGTTAGGGAGCTGTTATCTGGTTACCTTCCCATTGTTCTTTTGTTTGGCTGCTGGGGGGGGGGGAAAGGGAGGGGGTGATATCACTCCAACTTGCAGTACAGCAGTAAAGAGTGATTGAAGTTTATCAGAGCACAAGTCACATGACTTGGGGCAGCTGGGAAATTGACAATATGTCTAGCCCCATGTCAGATTTCAAAATTGAATATAAAAAAATATATTTACTCTTTTGAGAAATGGATTTCAGTGCAGAATTCTGCTTGAGCAGCACTATTAACTGATTCATTTTGAATTTTTTTTTTCCCATGACAGTATCCCTTTAAAGAGTAGGTATCCACTATTGCGAGCTCCACTGGAGTCACTATAGTCTCTTCAGGTCCCACAGACCTCAAACTAAGGGAAATCTAGACTAGATTTAGATTTCTTTCTTTAATATATATAACAGTTAGAAAATACTTATCACTTTCTGATCCTTTTCATCATGGAACAAGTAATTTAATTGCAATAAAGCCTTTTATTAAAAAGTTTTTGAGAAAATGAACAATTGTCATCAATGTCCTGGCTTAATGCAATGCAAGAGAGATAGTGTAATGTATTCTCTTCAGATACTTTCTCTTATGAGCACACTCAGCACCCTCACAGGATGCTCAGACACCAGTAGAGGTAGAAAAATACGCTATGTGTTTTTTTTTTTATTATTATTATTCTACATTTTATCGTTTAGTCCCAAAAAAATCAGGCATCGACCCATCACAATAACCATATTCATCTTTGAAAGCATAGGAATCAACGCAGTCAATTTCAGATTATTGTTGTGTCTAGTCAACTACAATATTTATGCATAGAAATTGTTCTTTAATGCATGTTTGCTTTTCATTACTGAGTAAATCATATTAAAATGCTGGAGTGGAAAGAAGACTGAAATGTTTAATATACTTTTAAAGAACAATATGGTTGTTTAACTTATTTGTTTTTCAACTGAGGAAATTAATTTATTACTGTTCCAAAGATGAGCAAATCATTGACTAAATCAGGTTCATAAACAACTGCCAAATTATTTGAACACCGTAAAGCTGGTATTCCTCTTTCTCTCTGTGTTATACTGACTTTTTATTGTAATTCAATTTTTTTGCTGCAGGATTCAAGAATTCAAGTTTCTAAAACTTGAATTGTGGATATATATTTAGTGTAGAAAATGTAAAACTATTCAAATGCTGCAAGTTCATTTATGTCAATTGGAGTAATTTTAAATATAAAGCTATTTTTCAATTCAAGGTTTTGAGACCAATTTGAAATGTGGCAGACTCTTTGGTTGCCATTGTTTCTTAAACAATAAGTAAAAATAATACACAATGGTATAAGAATAATACAAAACAGTCCCTTTTTCTTAGGGGCAGATTTATCAAGGGTCGAAGTGAATTCGAGGGAATTTTCAAAGTAAAAAAATTTGAAATTCGAAGTAATTTTTTGAATACTTTGACCATTGAATATGATACTACGACTTCAAATTTACTTTAACTTCGATTCAAAGTAAAAATTGTTCGAATATTCGACAATTCGATAATTGAAGTACTGCCTCTTTAAAAAAAACGTTGACTTCAATACTTGGCCAAATTAAACCTGCCGAAGTGCTATGTTAGCCTATGGGGACCTTCTACAACCATTTTCTAAGTCTTTAGAGGTCGAAGGAAAATCTTTCGATCGATCGCAAAAATCGATTTAATCGTTCATTTTTATCACATTTGTTGAAAAAACTTTGAATTCAATATTCGAATTCGAAGTTTTCTAATTCGATGGTCGAATTTCAAAGTTTTTTGTACTTTGAAATTTCGACCCTTGATAAATCTGCCAGTTAATGTACAATGATGTAAGTGCCTCTCAAAAGGCTGCATGTACTGTGTCAGCTTCCAATACTTGCAAATAGGTAAAAGATTTACCCGGAGACCCCCAAATCTGTTATCTTTTCAACATAGTATTTTTATTTGTGGAAACATCATTTGAACGTCATGTTTTGGCTTACCTGCCTTCCTCAGGTGCATACATAAGTGACAAAAGCAAATCAACATGTAAACCCTTACCTACACCAACATGTTTTACTTGCTCCATAGTGTAGCCTGGTACATAAATTATCAAATAGCCAAAAGTGTAATGACATCTAGTGGTCTACTCCATAACCTTACCTTATATACAAGTTTATATGAAAATAAGTAACTCATATGAAATTAGTAATAATAGATCTGTGGAAGACCATAATGAGTACTACTAAATTAGTGTCAGTGTCAGGTATACTATTGGGACTTCAGGTAAAACAGTGGGTCTGCTAGTGGATGAACCTGAGCAAATAACTATCTGTGGATAGAGGATGTGAATGCTTACCCCCAAAAAAGAAACCTAATTCAAGACTTTGATAAAGCCCTTAATACAAAATGTTATATTTCCTATCCTTAACCTAGTTACTGTGCATCTGTGCTGAGGTAATATGTGGTAGAATATATAAAATTAAAAGCAGTTTTTCTCTTGGAAGTGAGGCAGCTACATCATCTTTCCATTGATATTTGTACATGACAATCTACACATTGAGTGAACCTGGTGGTACTCCAGGATCGACTATGCATAAACCTTGAGAAAAGTTCTGTAATGTGACCTGCTTTCATTTCTCCATTTAAACTGGAAACTAGTGATGGGTGAATGTGCCCATGTTTTCTTGAATCACTGAAAAATTTGCAAAACACATTGAAGACAATGGGCGTCAAAATTATTTTGACGAGTTACAATTTTTATACACGTGACTATTTTTCCGTGCGACAATTTTTTTTTGTGGCAAATTTTTGCTGCAGTTTCACGAAAACATTCGCAGGCGGTGGAACATGAACATTTTCCGCAAGTCCATGCCTGTCGAATGAATTCACCTATCACTACTAGAAACTGCTACAGTGAACCATGCTCAACATCTGGCTGCTCAAATTTCGGAAAGGCCTACCAGGAGAAAAGAGATATTTTAAGATTAGTAGGTGCAGTGATATGCAAAAACTGTAAGAGGTATGACATGACTTCATCAGATGCTTGATAAACAAGAAATGTAAAAAAGTGATTATTGCATAGATATAACAGGAATAAATTATTTATTTATCTGTAGCCTCTACAAAGAGATGCTAAAGAATGGAAAATATCAAGAAACCTTCCACAACATTTATCACTCACAACAATGTCTAAAATTTGAAGAAATCTCTATTTAATGTTTGCTATAGCCCATGTGATATCCTAAGTGGCTTCTACATGTTCTTTACTGTCATTGGTTTTATGTTTAATATTTGGCGACAAGAGATATAGTTATTTTTTTTAAAATGTCCCTTGCCATCTGAATGCATTCAATCTCTGTGATTATAATAAATCCAGAAGTAAGAGCGTTTAGTCTCTGCTCTACATCTCAGAGGAACAAGAAAATCAACTTCTAATATTCATTAGATCTATCTTTACTCCTGGGTGTTGCAGCATCGGACTTGACATATATTTCTTACACAAAGATGTCAGTTCTAAAGCCTTTCAGCTGTTGTTTATCTGCAACTCCCAGCATCTTCAGGGAAACCTTTCCATTTGTAGTTCCTGAATATTATAGCTGAACAGCTGGAGAGATTCACAAATGTGTTTTCTACACCTTTCTTACATATAAGTTAACTTTTTGTATTTTGTAGTGAAAATTGGAATTTCGAGCTAATTTTTGTGTACTAGGGAATAGGGACTTGGGAATAGTCCAAATTCGATTTGAATTTGGAAAAAAAAAAACTAAAATAGCATTTCTAAATTTATCATGTACTGTCTCTTTAAAAATTCTACTTCGACCATTCACCATCTAAAACCTGCCAAATTGCTGTTTTAGCATATGGGGATGCTAACATCCATCTTTAATGAGTCTTTGGCTCAATCTATGGCCCCTTATTGTTTTAAAATCTATTATTGTCCCAAAAGCAAAGAATAATAATCCTTTCCGCTTGAATGATTACCGGCCTGTTGCATTAACATTAGTGGTTATGAAAGTATTTGAAAGTCTTATTGAGAATGTTATTACATCTGTCATCCCTAGTTGACTCACTACAATTGGCTTATTGCTTAAATACAGTAGTTCAACAGAAAGTGCTATTTCTTATGTTTTGCATTTTACGCTCAACCATGTGAACAAAAAAACTTGAAAATTATGTGAGGCTACTATTTATTGATTATATTTCAGCCATTAACACAATAGTTCCATATAAATTGTTCACTAAGTAAGATCTGGGACTAAATAGTTTCTTTTGAGCCTGGGTAGTTGGTAGTTGTATTTCTAATACTATCATACTATTTGTGCGATTCGCCGCCGGAGAAACGGGCGAGAAAATTAGCTTGCGAAAATTCACCAGTGTAAAAAATGGCATAAAAAACGAGACAACGGCGCAGTTTCGTGAAATTTTCGCAGCTTTCGCTGGAAATTCGGTGAAGCAAAACGGCGCAAATTCGGCCATCACTAGTCCTTTGCTCTATAGCCTCTATACCCATGATTGTATGGCCATATCCAACTCAAAAACCCCTTATTTGTCCATCTTTTTTCCATTATTCAAAAGACCTGCTAAACTACCGTGTGTCCTAAAAAGCTATGCCCAGACAGAGTGTAAAAACAAAAATGAATTGCATAATTCTTCCCTCATGGCATCCACTGACAAAGTCAAAATAAAACAAGAAACATAAAAGCAACATATAAAGGTCTGCAGAAAATGTTTTTGGTATTGTCCTTTTAAACACATTAAAGAAGGCAAAACAAAAATATTGAACTTTACATTATTTCTGAATTTAAAAATGGTTAAATAGAATGCTACTGTCTTCACACCTTTATGACCAGGATACAAGTTTTACTCTAATGTTAAAGAATCTCTGAGCTACCAAACTATGAAGCTATGTGTATGCCAGCACCCGGTGCACAAATATTTAATTAGTTTCAGAATATTTTATTAGAAAACGCCTGTATCTTGCAAACAAAAGCAAGTCAGCAAGAAGACAGCATACACTTCTTTAATGTTAAAACCAGTTGTATTTGAACATTATTAATTTGCTTGGGAAGATCAGAATGGACATTGGAACAAATATTATTACTTAATCAAACAATGTTGGATTCACAGATAAAATGCACTCCAGCTCACAAGCTGATTGAAACTCAAGGAAAGGAAAAAATGTGTCTTTTTATAACCATCTGTCTTCTAAGTTTTGCTTCACTTTCTCATTAGTGGTTATTCTTAAAGGAACTGTGAAAAAATAAAGTATGTTTTATTTTGCACAGCCTATCTATTTACCCAGTTTTATTTTTACACAGAACGGTTTCTTTAAAGACAGAGAATGAAGGACACCAAAGGAGGAGTAGCGAAGGTGCCTGGGACTGGGAGGAGGGTTGGCCAAATGAGAGCTTGAATTTCTGGGAAGGGTAGTCCAGAATGGGGGTTGGTGGGCATCGGAAAGGGAGGGCAGGTATAAAGTCAAGAAGTGCTTTACCCTATTCCCTTCTGGATCCTGGAGCAGGGTCAGAGTTCCATGTAGGTGTAGGGGATCAGACAAATCCTTCCCCTGTTTTTCTGTCTGTGACATCATCCAGCCCAGTTACAGGCTGGAGAGCCATCCGATCGGATGGGTGCCCCAGTGCATCCTTGGGAAAGAGGGTGTGCCTGACTTTGGAGCCAAATGTACAGGGTCTTCAACAGACCTTGAGTTTATGGGTGACTGTCCAAGAGTCAGAGAAGCTGTTGCATCTCTTGAAGTACAGAGAGAGACCGTCCTGTTCCCTGCCAAGCTGCTAGAGACTCAGGAGGAGAAAAGTGCCACTGGTGAGATTGATCCTGCTGCAGAGCTGCCTGTAATCTCCAGCGTGACTGCCTCTGAGAGCACTCCAGTGAGTAAGCCACTCAAGGGAGGATACTGGCAAGGATACAAACATGGAGCAGCAGTTTGAGGACAGGTCTTGTGCATTTACCTGCTACATGGGAGTGGCTGCTAAGTTCCAAAGGAATAGGTACTTTTGGGAAAGGTAGCGCTACCTGTGGTATAAGAGCTCTTGGGAAGGGACATTTCAATTGAACTGAACTGTGTGGTCATTAACCCCTTCCAGAGGATTGGGATTTTTATAATAAAAAAGGACTGTGTTGAAGAAACTAATTAGGTGCCTAATAGTGAGATAGGTAAGTCCCATGTGTCCCCAGTGCAGGAGTGCATTGCGTATTGGATTGCCCAAGTTCTTTCACTACTGTTTTATATAAAGTTTATATCTGTTTCATTTGCAAACTGTGTGTTTTATTTTTCCTATTAGAAATCCCCCCAGGTGTGCTCCTCAGTGTTCCCTAGGTGGAGGCACTGCGCTGTAAATCCCAGTTCCATGTACTTTTCATATGCAAAAGGGACTCAGGGTCTCTGGATTGTCAAGGGTTAATTGCTACTTTAAGAGACAGTAACCAAATTAGGGTTATATTTGGAGGCACTGCTGAGATGTCGACTGGGAAGCTGGATATGTTTGATGAAAATATGTCTGCCTTTGAAACTTCACAAAGTGTTCACCAGTGGTGTACTGCATTGTGACTTAACCCCCGAAAGGTTGCCGCTGTGGGGCCCATGGTGCCCAGAGTGAAAGAAGAATTTAATTACCAAATTGAAGATGGTGAACAGATTTTTACCACATCCTTTTTGTAACTACTTACATCTATCTCAAAAACTGTAAAAAAAAAAAATAAATATAGAAAAAATTTACTTTATTCTTGAGTTGTTCAATGTTCCCATGGGCTTCATTTTAAGCATCTACCTATGCAATTAGATTTTTTTTTTTTTTTGAAAGGGTTCTGCTACTGCTTTCAAAAGTTTGAAAGTTTATCACCATTCATGAGCTATTTAGGTAACAACGTTGTGGAGAAAAAATCATGGACACCTCCACCTAGTTTAAAAAATTTGCACTTTAGGGTTTAAAGTTCAATTTTCTGGAGCTTTAGTGGCTTCAGTCATTGGTCCTGTTTTGTGTCTATTGTGTCATGAGGTTTTTTGAACTATAATTACATTTTGCAGCATTTGCTATCCCTTGTATACAGAGTTTCTCCATTTTTCAACTCCTTGCTGTATATTCAGTGGTAAACAAAATATGGTGCAAAATGGTTGTAGCAGTAAGTGGCTTTAAATCATTTCTTTTTAGGAATTTACATTTAAGTATTTATAAAACTCCCTTACTCCCTACAGAATCCATGGCCACAAACCAGAACAGAATTCATTTTCTCCATGGCAGTTTGGAGATGCCTCCAGCTGATTTAATAATGAGTGTACAGCTAATTGTACACAGTGCCAGCAATATTATGTTTTTCCCACTAAAGTGAATGGGACAGAAGCTTATAGCGCTATAGTACACCTAGCACATTTCCTCTTTATCTCAATGGGAAACTGAGATAGGAAACTCCAAGGACACATAGCAAGGGCATTTACCCAAAAATGTAGCAACGTTTTATTATAAAGAAAGAAAAAATACCCATTATGGTGATGTTCTAGTTTACAAAAAAGGCATTCTAAGAATAGAGTGTATTGCCCATTAATTGATTATTTATCGTCCAGCGATAACTTGCTGCTGATAGATCTGCATTGAGTGAATTAATATATGTCATCAGGGCAGTTGTCTACTGTCTTCATTTTGTAATGCTTCCAAGCCAGCACAATGACCCATCATTTACCATTTAAATTATATTAATTAAGGGTTCTTGATCATGACATACCCATTTTTAAGTTCCTCAAGCAAGCATAAGGAAAGAGAAACCCTCAAAATACTGTGCCATGTTGGAGATTACTTAATAACTTTGGGATTTGCTTGAATGGGAACTGTCATATGCATGGTATGTATGATTAATAAACTCCATGTCAATATTATAATAATAATTATAAAGCTCTACCTTCTATGTAGTTTTGTCGAACAATGTGAAGTGAAGCTGAAAGAAATGCAACAAAACTTTCACTTGTAAAAAAAAAAAAAATGAAAAGAAAAAATATATAGTACAATTCAATCCTGGAGAAAAAGAGATATTTATTTTTATACTTAATCATTACATTGATTTATTATGAACCAAAGGAAAGAATACATATCCTTCTCAGTTAGAGACATTTTTCATATTTGTTTTATATATCACCTTAGTCGGTGCAATATTTGACTAATTCTAAAATGTAGACTCTGGCATTGCAAATGTATGAATTATAAATAAATCTTTATTTATATTACATTATTCATCAGAACAGTACGTTATAAAAGAAGAAAATAAAACATTAAGATGATAAGTGCATTAGGCCCTAAAAGGAAACGGCTGTATCAAGAGCCTATCACACTCTAGGCTATTAATTATATCAAGAGAGATGGGATGTTATGTGCTTATGTGTAAATGGTGGGTTTGTAGTATAGATTTCCATAGGTTTAACTCATAAATATTAAAAGATGCATTAAAACAACAGACTTGCCAATGAAAAATACAGAGCAGCAGCTCCTGTTTAAAAGAATATATAATCCTTTTTTGCACCATTTCCAGAACTAGGATTATAACCATCAATTCTACAGTAGCGTGCTGGGTATGTGTCAAGAATAAGGGGAATAACTCAATTTTAAACAGGCCACAATGAAGGACAAATATACATTGAGAAGGTAACAAAAACTAGTGGTGGGAAGTAAGGGAGAGAAAGATGAAGAATTACAACATTATACACAGTGATATGCAAAATCCGTCCATTTTTATCCAATTCATGCACAAGGGGAGTATATAAAAGTGTTTCACAAATTAGTAAAGAAGGATAAATCCAAAATAAAAAATAATAGGGGTAATAACGACATAACATCAGAAGAAAGTAAGGCACTGAAGAACCTGCAAGTAGTTATAAAACAGGCCGTTAAGGTAGGGGAAGTGTGCATAATAGATAGAACCAAATACATAAAGGAAACTGAAAGGTCAGTAGGTGATGGAGAAATATATGAAGCACTGAGAGGGGATACTACAAAAAAATTTGTGGAGGAATTGAAAGGATTATTAGGAAAAGCAAAGGATCAAGGGTATATTAATAAAAAAGAATGGGAATATTTGGTACAAGGGTACCCTAAGATCCCGATCTTGTACCATTTGCCAAAGATCCATTAAAATATAAAGAATCCCCCGGGGAGACTGATAATATCAGGAATAGACTCCCTAACCTTTCGAAATATGTGGATATATTCTTGCAACCACTTGTAAAAGAACTTCCATCATATTTGAAGGACACAATACATATTTTACAGACTATAGAGGAAATACAATGGCAGGCTGATTGGTGGTGGGTAACGTTATGTGACAGCATTGTACACTAATATACCACAGGTGGAAGCAGTGAAATATTTTTTGGAAAAAGAAGGTGTACTACCAATAGGACAAATGAGGTTTATCATGGAGGCTATTGAATTTATATTAAGTCATAATTACTTTAAAGTGGGGGCACAATTTTATCCCAAAGAGTTGGGACAGCGATGGGTTCACCATTTGCTCCATGGTTTGCAAATTTATTTATGTATAAAAGATACATCAATGATTTGATATATTTATCTGGCAGGGCTCTGTGTATGAAATAAATGAATTTGTAAGGGAGATTAATCAAAATGATTAGAATTTAAATTTTACTATGAATTATGATAAAAAAAACCTTAATTATTTGGATGTGAGAATGAAAATAATAATGAAATGATGGAGAGAAATAGTAGAAAAGAAGTGGATTCTAATGGGTATTTACACGCAACATCACATCATAAGAAAAGATGATTGAAAAATATACCATATGGTGAGTTAAGAAGGGTACGGAGGAACTGTAAAAATGATAAAGATTTTGAGGAGGAAGCAGATGTTGTGATACAGAAATTACTGGAGAAAGGGCACCCTAGAAATTAATTAGATCTGGCATTACAAAAAATAAAAGAAATTCCAAAGGAAACTTCCAGTGATAGGGGACATGATAGGAGAGAGACCGGAAATTGTGTATAGAAAAGCGAGAACAATTAAAAATATGATTGCACCAGGTGACATAATGAAAAAAGTACGAAAGCCACAGAAAGGACTATGGGAAAATAAGATACCTATTGGGATGAACAAATGTGATAAGAAATCATGTACTACATTGTGGATATCTAGGGGGAAGAAAAACAATAGAGTTTCAATCTAATGTAACTAAACAGGAATTTGTGATTAAGGGAAAAATAAATTGTAACAGCACATTTGTAATATATTTGGTACAATGTCTGTGTGGTTTGCAATATGTAGGGAGAACTATTAGGAAACTGAAAACGAGGTTCTTAGAACATTTAAGAAACATAAAAAAGAGCTAAAAACCCACTCATTGTCAAATCACTTCAGGAAATGTCACAACGGAAGTACAGAGGGGGCTAAGAGCAATGGGTATAGAAAAAATAGAGGAAGATGAGAGAGGTGGTGATAGGGTTAATAGGTTGAGAATACGGGAAACCCATTGGATCTATAAGTTAAATACCGAATGGTCTGAATGTGGATATAGATCTAGCAGCATTTATGGTCTATTAATTGATTATCGTTATGAATTTTGATATATGTTTTTTTAGAAGGTTTTATGAAATGTAATGTTGTATTTAATGGGTTTTAATTAATTTATTATGGGGTTAAGAGGTTTAATATTAATAAAGTAAAATAAATTTTAAGATGGGATGGGTTAATGATGATGAGAATAAGAAGGAAGGAAGTGATGTATGAGACAAGAAGTCCTTGAGAAAGCTAAACGCTTTGGATAAGAGTGAGGAGTCTGGATGTCTGAGACAGCTCCAAGAACAAACGTGAATACAGAGAGCTCGAAATCTGGACCATAGAGTGCGACAGAGAGTGAAACATAGAGACAGATGAGAAACTTATATGTGATTACTATTTTTTTATCCTGTTAGTGTAACTTTGTACGCAGGGACATGTTGAACTATAACTAAATACAGCATCCCTTGTCTCTTTGGGCTTTTATTTTTTTACTACAAAATTCTATATATTTGGAGTGGAAGTATTCCATTACTAAAAGCTGCAGAGCGGGGAAGTGAATATTTTGGAAACAAGCAGTGATCCCTATTAACCTCATCTTCAAGAGCGCTGCAGGTGTTAAATTGGTGTTTTCAAAATTAAACTCTACTCTATTTCACTAAAACCACAAATGCCATGAAAGTTATTAAAAGATCCAAATATAAAAAGTGTGAATAAAAAGTAAATTCTGAATATCTGAAAACAAAATACAAATGTCTCTAAAACCTTTAAAAATTCTACTTATTTTGACAATCACTAGAAAAAAAAATCTGAACACCTCAGAATGGTTAAAAAAAAGGATCAGCGCAACTCCCATTGATTTCTATAGAACCTAAACTGCTTTTTCCTGATTTTGTATTACAGGTTGTCATGGTTTTACACTTAACAAATCTTTTACAGTTTTAGAGAAATTAAAAAAGAAAATTTAAAGAAAATATATGATCCGTGAAAAAAAGGAAATCTGAATTTTAGTAACTCAGCCACTTAGGGGAAGATTTATCAAGATTCGAATTTCGAGTTCATGGGAGTTATTTAAAACTCCCATGAACTCCCATGAAGTCGAAATTTGAACAAATGCAATTTATTAAATATATCTAATTTAAGAAACTCTGGTGAATAGGATCGACCCACAAACTTGAATAGAAGCATCACACTGGTGTTCCAAAGGGATTTACCTGCATGTCGTTCCTTGCACTCTGTTCAGTAGGTGCAAGAGAAGAGGCTTTGTGCACAACATGATATAGTCCTGTACTGTATTAAATTGAGTGCTACTCTTTGCAATGTTGTGCTCATGGATGCCCCTAGCACTTGAGTCATTTATGAGACATTTACTTTCATATTTATGTTTTGTCCTTGTGACTTTTCATATAAACTTACACATTATTACAATTTCCAAAGCCATGTGCATCTGGCAATTTGCTAATTCATTTCATGTGAGCAGTGAATGGGAAACCAAAGAATTTTGCTAATCAGAACTGAACATGAATTTAATTTCTTTTTAGGATCTTCTTCTGCATTTTCTCTAGCTCTGTCCTAACAAAAAAAAAATCTTCATTTGCTCTTCATCCCTTGGGCAAATACAAGTATATTTACATTAATCCATAGAACCAATACAGTTTCCATTTTATGGTTCAGAATACATTTCCTTTCACAACCCACCCCAGGGATTGAAAGATATTTGCTATATTGAGTGAGTGAAAGAAAAAAAAAAGAAAGAAACGAACCTACAGTTTGCCATTTTCAGATTAAATTTGAGTTTTCAAGATTGCATAATATATTTCAGAACATCTTTTTATGCTTATTTGTTAGAATATTTAGCTCCTGGTTTAGTCTTGCATGATGTCCTGGAATACAGAAATGTTATCATTTGTGTTACCTGAATCCTAGGTGGGTAACAAGGGTTAGGCCAGAGATAATGTTTGTGCAGGGGTCCCTGAGATCAACAGGGCAAAAGTGTCTGTAAATATATAAAGGATACATTGTATTGACTAACAGTATAATTAGTGATGGGCGAATTTCCTGTGAAATTCGCGAAACAGCGAAAAATTCACAACACATCGCCGGTGTCTCGTTTTTTTGGTTGCCGGCTCACATTTTGTGGTGGATTCGTGAATTTATTCGACAGCGACCAATCACGGGAATTCGCTGCGAATTCTTTCTCCACCACCATCGAATTCTTTCTCCACCACCATATTTGAGCTTGCGGAAAAATAATTGATACTCACCCTACCCTAGAGCACTCCTGCTATGAATGAAAAACTAGGATTTTTTTTATTAACATTTAATTCAGTTTAGTTTTCTCTAGTAATTTTTTGAAAAACTTCTTAGATATTTTAGAGGCATTCATTTTTTTTTTGTTGGATGGTCCAATGTTATTTTGCTTTCATTCATTTATTTTTTTATTCTGATTTTTTAATAAATGTCATGACATTCATGGTTTTAGAGAAAGTGAGTTTAGTTGTGGTTCAAACATCTAAAACCACTAAAATTCAATAAATAGGCCTCATGGAGGTCGAATTTTAGTGGAGGCCTATTTATTAAAGGTCACTTTTTTTGTGGGTTTAAAGGTTTTTGAAACCACATCTAAACTAATTTTCTCTAAAACCACAAATGCCATGGAAATTATTAAAGCACTGAATTAAAAAAAAGTATGAATAAAATATAACGCTGAAAAACCGCTAAAAATGTAAGTTTTTCAGACAATTCCTAGGAAAAAAATATCTGAAAACCTTTGAAAGTCTGAATTTATTTTAAACTGTCCAATAGGATCAACACAGCTCCCATTGACTTCTATAGTACTTCGACAACTTATACCTGGCGAAGTTTTGTGTTCGAGGTTTTCAGCCCCTTAGTCTAAGACATGGTGAATATAAACTATAACAAGCTGGCTGACTGTACTTGTTTTTTGGGGGGAAATTAGCTATGGCAGGCAGGTAAGCAAAGGATTAGGAGCATGAAGACAGGGACACTGTGTTGTCAGGCAAAAACACAGGTTTATTTCAACAAAATCTTCCCAACATAAAGGTGACAGGAACACATTTCATTAGTATTTTAACAAAACACATTCAAGACTTTTCTTGATAACCTTACTGACATTTCCACGAGAATTAAAAACCTTTCCACAGGACAGCCTTACTTTGGAAAGTGAGCTCCAACATGCAAACTGGACCACTGGAATGTATTGTCTGGCTTGCCTGTTCCTTCTAGAACACTATAGCTTCCAGGGCCAGACAGCAAAATCCTTTACACAGAGAAAGCATTTATCTTTTTCCACGTTTTCTTTGTCATTCTACCACAAAACCCATACATATACTGTATTTATATTTATATATATATATATATATATATATATATATATATATATATATATATATATATATATATATATATATAGAGAGAGAGAGAGAGAGAGAGAGAGAGAGAGAGAGAGAAGTGAAGAAGCTCGCACTCACAGGACTTATCAAAATCAAAAATGGTGTTTATTTCAATATAAGTAACTTATATTGAAATAAACACCATTTTTGATTTTGATAAGTCCTGCGAGTGCGAGCTTCTTCACTTCTCTACTTAATTTTTGGGCGTATTGCACCCAGGCAGCGATGACTTTTTGACGTGCTGTGCCGGCTTCTTGATTATGTTATATATATATATATATATATATCTATATATATATAGATATATATATTCATGCGGGAGATACCAGCAGTCTCTAATAGCCTGGGTGCAGTAGCCAAAATTGTAGTATAGCCAGAAGAGAGGGTCCGCACACTCAGGACTTATGAAAAAATATTTGAACATTTTTTCATTATTCCTGAGTGTGCGGACCCTCTCTTCTGGCTATATATATATATCAAAAATCTTTTGACCAGCACTCCCTTTCAGAGCTTAATCATTTTATTGTCATTCTGTAATATCTGACGTTTCGGTCCACATTTGGACCTTTTCCGAAACGTCGGATATTACAGAATGACAATAAAATTATTAAGCTTTTAAAGGGAGTGCTGGTCAGAAGAATTTTGATACATAAATAATTACCGTGCACCCCGCCATTGATAACAGCTTTGGAGTGCGGATAAACATATATATATATATATATATATATATATATATATATATATATATATATATATATATATATATATATATATATATATAGTATTTTTTTTTTTAAACAAATTACAAGCAACAATATAATTTCCATTTTCCCATCAAGCGAAGGCGGTTGAAGGGTTGCAGCCAATCACTACACACATTATGCTAGTAAATGTGAGGTCCCTGCATTCTAAGCAGCTGAACATTTTCTTTTCTATAGGACTTACATGTCCATTACATTTCTTAGAGTTTTTCTATTTTAATGCAAATACAAACCCTTCATACTTGTGTCTACTTAGATAGTGAGGTTTCTCAATACACAGGCCCCCCTAATTGCTTATATTTCCCAGACACCATACGATTCATGCATATTTATTGGCCATACTATTTGTGTGCCTCTTTATCGCAATGGATTCACAAAACTGATTTGTGTCTTTATTTGATAAAACACACACAAGAAGCTGGTTTGGAGAAAAATGGAAATGAATAAAAAATCAGCCGCTAGATAGTAGAGAGGATAACTCATCCATAATGTCTAAGTATTTATGAGTTATCTGTTAAATCCAGACTGGGAACAAAATGTTAAAGCGTCTGCCCTGGCTCTGGATTTTACACACTTCTACAGAGCGATTCAGCACATTGTTCCCAAAGTGCTTGTCATATATTTTACCTTTTGCCCTTCACTGTCATTTCTTTTTTCCCTTCCTTAGCTGATAGGTTTAATGTTTTTTTTTTTTTTTCAGATACGTTTATTACGAGTATTTACAGATAATTACAGCTTGTGCAGTTCAGCAGATGACAAGGTACTGTACACATATCATCTTCATTATACAGAGACAATAATATGAATTATCAATTACAGAGTCTCACACAATGGCATGCATTTACCATCATTAACACCATTGGTGGGGAACCTATAACTTGAGAGGGTATTTTCTAAGCAAAGGTCCCCATGTTTGGTTAAAATGCTGCCTGTTCTACATTGCACATAGTATAAATTGCTTTAGCTCATTGAGTTAGAGGGAGGTTGGATTTGCAGTTCATTATGATTTATTTTCATGACTGGAACAGGCCTTTGGTGAGGAAATATTTCCCCTCAGAACTAAGGTCTACTTGGTATCCTACATAGATAGGTCTACTTGGTATCCTACATGGATAGGTCTACTTGGTATACTACATAGATAGGTCTACTTGGTATCCTACATAGATAGGTCTACTTGGTATCCTACATAGATAGGTCTGCTTGGTATCATACATGGATAGGTCTACTTGGTAATCTACATAGATAGGTCTACTTGGTATCCTACATGGATAGGTCTACTTGGTATACTACATAGATAGGTCTACTTGGTATCCTTCATGGATACCAAGTAGACAGACCTTTGGTCCTGTGGTAATAATAAGACTCCGTAATTGCGAATTTATTGTTAATGTCTATGTATAATGAAGATTTGAAGAAAAGCAGTCATCATGACACATAAGCTGTTGCTTGAAAAAAGGGCACATAAAGATAGATAGATAGATAGATAGATAGATAGATAGATAGATGATAGACAGATCGATAGTGTGCATACGGAATGGATTGGAAGATTGGAAGCTCCCCTGACGCAGGGCCTGACGTGAATGGTGAACATCTCGATAGAAGTGCATAACATGAGGACACTGTACTGCATAAATAAAAAATGATTATGATGATAATAACAGAAATTCTGATTGATTCTAGGAAATGGGCTACTTAAATAATGCACTTACTTGTCATCATGCCTGATCTCTTCGGAGAATGTTTTTTTCCAGGAATAAATCAATGGAGTTACCAAGTAAATGAACACTCTGCAAACATTTTAATTTTTCTTAGCTAATTACAGTGCCTCATATTCTTTTCCCTGACTGGCTAAGGAAGAATAAGGTCAGGTATTTGTTTTTTACTGATGTCATTAAGTTAGGTGTTGATTGTATCAGCAAGATTGTATGTGGCAGACAACAGATGTTACACAACCTCCCCCCCTCTAATGTTGGGCAAACAAATTCGCCAGGCATGTATTCATGTTGAATTTCTGCATTTTGTCACCCATTAATATCTTTTTTTGCAAAACTGCATCAAAAAAAAAATGGCGTGCGTCAAAATTGCTGGCTTCAATTCTATTAAAAATTTTATATCAAAATTTTTTAAATGCCCATTGACTTTAATGCATTTGGACAAAATAGTTGCCCTCAATTAGGCAATTGTCTACACCGAAAGCATCTGCAGCTGAGAGCAGGCAAAAGGGAAGTAATACATTATCACAACATAAAAGACATAGCATCAGTGGTATTACTACCCTGTGCGTGGGGGCGGGGCTGCGATATGGTGGGTGACATGGCAGGATGAGATTTTTCATGGTGTGCCTGCAGCTCACCTATGTGTGATTTGTCAGGGGGGGGCAGTAACTGCACACAGGTGGACTGCTGACTAGTTAGACCACTATAGAGCCCATAGCACCTTCTGTGGCTCATCCAGGAAGAGCAGTAACCAGTAAACCTTGTTCTAAACCAGACAGTTCCCAAGAGATATTCTCTAATGCCAATACATGAGCCCACCCTAAACCAAATGTGGCATGCCCCTCAAATTGGATATATATATATATTTTTTTTAATTGAAGATATTATAAATTTTCGACACACAGGATGTCATGTCACTGACATAAGATTAAGGAGGATGAAGTTTATTCTTATCAGGTCACCAGGAATAACCTGGCAAAGGAAACTCTGGCGAGAGTGGTAATGCAAAGGAAAATTCACGCTTTAGTGAATTTGTGGAGTAACGATCGTTCGCCTGCGCGAAAATTCACCTGGCGAAGGGGATCAAAACTTTGTTAGCGATGAACTCTTTCGCTAGCAAATTGAATTGAATTAGCGGTGTCCCTGCAGATGGAATTCCTGGCAAATTTTCACTAGCGACGGCCACTTCACCCTTGTCCCTAGTGAATTTTCCCCCTTGTCTTTTTATTTACACGTTAGTGATTTCTCCTTCATTCTTTCATTCCTTTTTCTGCCATTCTTATCTGTATTCAGTCCGCTCTTTGCTTTCCTTTACATGCTGTACCTCTAGTCATTTCTGGTTGGCTGTCATTCTGTTTTTTTTTTTAATCTTTTTTTATTGTAAGTTTTCCTTACCTCAAACAGCAAATACATTGACATGTGCATTATATAGTTTTAATACAGATGTTTGCACACACCATTGTACCTGTCCAGCCATGTGTGTTTATCCGTTGCATGGAGAACCCACATTGCACTGTTTTGTACAGATTCAGTGATGGATAAATTCCTTTATTTTCAGCAAGTCAACCTCAATATGCTGCTCATTAAGGCTACTTTGAGTCGGGGATTAAAATGTGAGAAACACTTTCCCTTCTATGTGTCCGTAACTATTTTAAATTGGCTCACATTGTACCTACAACGGCCCCTGATGGGAGCACCATTGCTAATTAATCTATGAACGCTGCAGAGGGAACGTAAAAATCAAAGGACACTTGTTAGTGCCCAATAAACATATCCTATACAGCTTGCAGTATCATTGATTGCTGCAATCCTTAGAAGACAAAAAACAATGGAAGATTAATGATACAGGGCACGAGCGTGTCTACCTCTAAAGCTGTTTATTTTAGGTTTAATAAGAGCTGAGTGGTTTAGAAACATGATCTATTTTGCTGTCCTTTTAAAAGTGCAGAAATGGTCTGATCTGGGAGTGTTTATATATTTCCTTTAGCGGTAGATGAAACCCATAGGGACATCATGCACACAACTGGTATCTATCAGCTGTAAAATTCAGCTTTCACTGTCATTTTTGATGCTTGATGCTATTTAATTACCGGAGATATTCCTTAAACCAAACCAAAGTGGTATTAATATGAAAGTGCCTTGAATGTGGGGCCATTAAGCTACCTACAGGGGGATGTCTATGTTTGTTATTACAATTAACAGATATTTTTTTGATTGCTTTTTTTGACTTCTTAGGTGTTTCTTTGATCTTTTGAGAAGTGTACAGACGTCTGTATTAGTTGATACTTATACAGTCTACACATATATATATATATATATATATATATATATATATATATATATATATATATATATATATATATATAAACCCATACCTGTATATTCAGTAATAATACTGGTATAGACTCTATTATCCATAATGCTTGGACCTGGGGTTTTCCAGATATGGGATCTTTCTATGATTTGGATCACCTTACCTTACCACTGCTAAAAATCATTTAAAAATTAAATAAACTCAATAGGACTGTTTTGACACCAGTATTTATGCAGCTTAGTTTCCATTAAGTACAAGGGGTTGTTTACATTTTTAAAGGGGTGGTTTACCTTTAAGTTATCTTTTAGTATGTTATAGAATGGACAATTCTAAAAAACTTTTTTTGGTCTTCACTTTTTCTTTTTTACAGTTTTTGAATTATTTGACTCTTTCCAGCTTTCAAATGTTGGTCACTGACCCATTTAAAAACAAATGCTCTGTGAGGCTACAAATGTATTAAATTTGCAACATGTTTTAATCATCATCATTCTAGTCAGAGCCTCTCCTATTCATATTCCAGTCTTTCATTCAAATCAATGCATGGTTGTTTTAGTAATTTACAACCACACTACTGAAATTGCAAACTGGAGAACTGCTGGATATAAAGCTAAATAACTCAAAAACCAAAAATAATGAAAAATGAAAACTACTTGCAACTGTTCTCAGAATATCTAGTGTACCCCATACTAAAAGTTAATTTAAAGGTGACCAAGCACTTTAAGAGAAAAAGAAAATAGTTTTTTAAAAATTAGAATTATTTGCTTACAATGGACTTTGCGGAAGATGGTCTTCCTGCAATTTGGTGCTTTTTGATTAATGCATTTCAAGGTAAAGAATCCCATTCCTGTACATCGCTACTCTTGCATGTTGGGCCTATGGGGTCTGGTGCCCTGCAGCCGTACTCTCGTACCCCTCCTTCCGCACACGTGCACATGCATTGGATCGCTGGGTATTACAGAAGTACGCATCCCCAGCGTTCTGTAGGTTGCGGCTGGATGGCATGCCACCCCTAAAATCTTGCTGCCCTAGGACCGGGACTTTGTGGCTTCACTAGTAATGGGCGAATCTCTGCAGTTTCGCATCACTGTCAAATTAGCAAATTTACCCGGAAATTAGCGAAACAGTGAAAAATTTGCAAAACGCATTGGAATCAATAGGAATCAAAATAACTTTGATGGCGTCAATTTTGATTTGGTCTAAATGCATTAAAGTCAATGGGCGTCCAAATAATTTTGACTTGGGCCAACTTTTATGCGGGCGCCAATTCTAAAGCGCATCCATTTTCTTTTGACGCTGCAGATTTTTCGTAAAAAAATTGTTGCCGCAGTTTCACAAATTGATTTGCTTGCGGTGAAATTGTGAAATCCCCCATGAAGTAGTGTCTGGCAAATTTATTTGCCCATCACTACTCACCACAAATTAATGGGCCTGTAGGTCCATTTGTTTAATGGCACGAGATTGAAAGGCCTGTAAGTGTATATGTATGTACTGCCCACTTGTCGCCTCTTTCCTTGTTTACTTTAGTTTCTCCAAGTTGCACTCAACACACACACACAGGTTTTTGCATTTGGAAATCCCTGGTGCTCAATTCAAGATGAGACCTTATGATTTCCATGTCTGCTTTTCCCACCTGTGTGTCTGGAGAGCCTTATAACTGCAGTTTCAACTTAAAATGCTTCTTTGAATCACAATAGTGTTATACAGTATATATAATAAGAAAAAGATGCATTGGAACAGCTATACACCGACAATGTGAAAAACCACTTTTTTTCTCCCACATTTTCAATAGCGGCCTTTGTTGAAGTGTGTTATTTGCTAAAATACAATTATTGTATGTAAATGCAACCTTCAAAAGAAATTCCTGATGCAACGGAGGGCAGTACTATGAATCCTTTTGTTTCCAGAGTTCACGCTTTCTGGACATTTTCATTCAAGCCGAGGGGAGTGGAAGTGATACGGCATTTTAAGAGCCTATGACTTATTAAACATAAAACTTATGGAGGCAGAAGAGGGGGTTTATGAAGCAGGCGTTGTTCAGCAACTTCAAAAGGACATAAATAAATTAGAGGTTATACAAGATAGAATTATAAATATGATCTATAACCTACATGCTGTAAGCACTTTGCAGAGGATTTTATATACACCTTCATGCGGCACTGGCCAGATCAGCACTTTTATTTGCACTTTGCAGCAATTCCAATACATTTGCCAGACACTGGAGGGACACATGTGCTGTGCACGTTCAGCACAAAAACACACATTCTTTAGTGCCTCTATATTTATGCATCATGCATATGCTTGCTTATTCATGGGGGCACCGAGGCAGGTAATTCCCCTAAAAATATTCTCTGATGCTGAAGAAATAATTTGTGGCATAGCTGTTAATTTATTTTAAACTTTCAGAAACTCCTTCTCATTTAAGCAATCAAATGTTACTTTCCCCTGAGAGAATTTCAGAGAAATCTTGAACTTAAACCTTCCAAAGGAAGAGGCAATGACAAAGAGAAATTAATTAAAAGTCAGGCAATTATTTATCAGAGTTTCCCCAATAACAGTTACGCTCTTTCAGTTTAATTTAATTAAAGGTAAAATGTTTGCCCAGATTTAGGAACTCATAGATATTTCTTTTGGAACAGCTAACCATTAAATGCTAACTGACAACTTGGCGCTATTGTGTGGCGTCTTTGTGTAGAGTCTAAACACATAGTGGCAAATTCACTAAAAGGCGAATTTTTACCTGCAAAGGCTTCACCTCGCCAGGTGCAAATTCTCTTCCACTACATTAAAGGAGAAGGAAACCCAGTCGGTGCAAAAACGCTCCCCCTTCCCGTGTGTTGCCCACCCTCCATCCTCCCCCCTGGCCTACCTGTGCCGAGCAATCTTCTTCCTGCTTTGACAGGCATTTTGGCGCATGCATAGTAGGAGCATTTTACCGGTACGGATCTACTGCGCATACGCCAAAAGTCAAGAAGTTTTCCGATTACACTTTGTGACTTTTGCCGCATGCGCAGTAGATTGTACCAGCGAAATGCTCCTACTGCGCATGCGCCGGTCAAAGCAGGAAGAAGATTGCGTGGAAGAAGATGGCATTGGTGAACTCCGTAGACTGGACCTGCTTAGAAGGGTAAGTAACTAGGGATGTAGCTAACCGCCGACAATGTGTTCGCGAACGCCGTTCGCGAACACCGGCAAAAAATGCGAACAGTTCGCGAACTTCGAACATCCGAAAATCGTTCGATTCGAACGATCGAACGATTTTAATCGTTCGATCGAACGATTTTCGTTCGAATCGAACGATCGAAGCCATTGGATCGAATGATTTCATTCAATCCAATGGCTTCGATCGTTCGATTCGAACGAAAATCGTTCGATTTTAGCGATCGAATGGTCGAATGATTTTGACGCGAACGCCTATTGGCGAACGTCGCGCAACGTTTGCGAACTTGCGGCGGACGCGTACAGTCGAAGTTCGCGCGAACTAGTTCGCCGGCGAACAGTTCGCTACATCCCTATAAGTAACAAGTTAGGGGCATTTGCCCAGCGGGACGGGCAGGCCAGGGGGGAGGAGGGAGGGTGGGCAACACACAGGAGGGGGGAAGGGTTTTTGCGCCGACTAGGTTTCCTTCTCCTTTAAATAGTTGCGTCTCAGCAGCCGAATGCTGGCTAAGTTTCACTAGCGTTAGTTCATCACCATAAGCATTTCTGCCAATGAAACTTTTTTAGTACTCTTACGCTTAGGTCAATTTGAATAGGGCGGGTACATATAGGTCATAAATTAGAGATGTTGGTGCAAATGCTTGAAGTAGCCACTTATTATTACAAATGTCCAAGGAAGCTAAATAAAGACATAAGAGATTCGCTAATGTCCTAGACATGAGACCACCCTAAAACAAATGTGGCATGCTCCTCAAATGGTTAAAAAAGGGCTAAAATAAATATTATTAATAGTTATAACTTTTAAAGACAAACCCTCTTTAAAATATGTCACATTGAAAAGTCAAAAAGCTGTCAGCTGTCTGATCAGCACTGTGGATAGGTGACTACAAAGTAAGGAGGTTTAAAAGATGCATTTGGCACACCTAATCATGTATCTATATGTACAATGCAACTTTAATTCCCTGAAACCTCATATGCTAGGATATGTAGTATAACAATCTCCAGATGAAAGAAAGAAGTCTCAAACAACTGAAAACTGTTGCTTTCTTCTCGTCATTGTTGTGAAGATCCATTATTTTCTCAAAAAAATAAATTGTACTCTTGTCTCATTCCTATTCTGGAAACTTTCTTCTAGTTGGACGTGCAGAGTTCCAGCTCCCCCCTTCTTCTGGCATAGCTCGCTATCTCTTTCCAATTGTGGCTCCATAAGTTCCTGAATATGTCCTCCCAAGGCAATTATCATCTATTTACAGTATATATCATGTATATATTTAAAAAGCACTTTTCAGGGATTATCCATCATATAGTTTGGTCCCAGTCTAAATTCCCTATCAAATTCACTAGGTTTCATTTCCTCCTGTATATCTGTGGAAAATAGAAGAAATCCAGATGACCTGGAGGTATTATGTTCTACTAAAGTTGTACAAACACCTACACTTATTTTACATGATATTGGAAGTCAACTATTAGAGCTAATCTTTGTATGTGTGTCCTCTTCTCCTTCCTTTCTTTTTTTCTAATATAATGTATTGTGTTGTAGAATTATCTTTAGGTCATCAAGTTGTACATTTCTCATTGTTGCTAACCGGTTTGAAGGTGTTCTGTAATTTGAATTAATTAATGTTAAATACACTACATTTTTCATAATCATATTTATCTTTATGCCTCTGGAAGTCCCTGAATAATTTATTCAATAATAGTTTAACCTATATTTCTGCTGAAATATGTCCCATTTTACACTAATGTTGATGAAAAGACTGCTGCAATATTTTTTTAATTGTTTGTGTTTACTGAATTGACACATTTATGTGATGAATATTTCAAATTATCAACAGCTTAGATCAGTTGAACACCATACTTTTTTGTGGGGCGTTAGAACTCAGCAGTAGCACTGAACTCTAAGACACCTCATAATAGTTCCAAGCTTTTTCCATGCATGACTTTTCAGTCCACTGTCAGAAGATCTTGTCTGTCAATACTTTTCAATTGGCCCGTGGGGAAAAATGACTTTGACCTATTTGAGTAAAGGCCAATGTACTACAACCATGCTACCATCTAAATAGCTTGCAATATCACTGATTGCTAGCAATATCAGTGATTTTGCCTTGACAAAGCCAGCAGGCAAAACACGTGTTGGCACACTGGGAAGCGCTTTTTGTGAAGTCTCCTGGGCGCTTTCCTTATTTTTACTATTGCAAAATAATTTTCTATTGATTTTAAACTTTTGCGACTGCATTGATTCTTCTTTTAAAATCTTACCTGTTATCCAATGGCACTGTGGGATTTGTAGTTTTATAGGGAAGATTAGCTCTCCGAATTATAAGATAGCAAGGTAAAATCGAGACTACAGTCCCCAGTGACCTACTTTCTCCTCCGTGTGGGGTCCCAGACTTAGAAAAATACAGGCAGCTAGAACTTGGGACTTCTCCACCTCTAACAATTTTCCTATTCCTCCTTTCTCTTTCAATGCTGGTCTCCTTTGAATAATTTCATGCAAACGTTTTTTAACACCCTATAACTTTAACGGGGGTGTATGGATTAATTATTACTCACCAGTTTTTATGCAGTTCTCAAAGATTACCTTAATTGATTTGCAGCAATTTTAATGAATTTAGTAAAGTTTACTTTTTAACAGTTAATCAGCTATTTACAATCTTCTATAATGAATGGATTTTAATGTGTGATATATAATAATGAATTAACTTTAATCTCACCTGGGTCAATTTAATCCTGGTTATTTAAGTCAACTTCTTAATCTCATTTGAAGCACTAGCACTTTATAGCACAATATTAATTAATCCTGTTACATGGTTTTTAATTGCTGATGAATTATTAGCACCTAGCACATAACACTTTATTGGGTAACCTAGCAATGGCTGCCCAATAATTGAAGCAACACTGGGTTAGTAACCTTTAACCAATCAATTGAAACTGTTAATAAACTCCGACACTGCTGCACTGATACTTGAATTTTCTTTAATTGGTGGTCAATTGAATAGAGAGGGGTTTTACTTCTTTTCATTTCTATAACACATTATTTTGGTAATCACACCTCTTTCGTTCGGAAAACGTATTGCTTTTTTAGGAAGGTACACAGAACAATTCTTTCTTTATAGCTATTTTTATTACTCATAATTCTATTCAGGCCTCTCCTGTTCATATTCCAGTCTCTTATTTAAATCAATACATGATCGCTAATGTAACTTGGACCATAGCAACCCAATTGCAATACTGCAAAGCCAAGAGCTGCTGGTGCTGAATAAAAAGCTTAAAAATAAAAAAACACACAAAAAAACTAAAATTTGTAAAGATTTATTATACCCTGATGCTGCAAAATGCCCATATCCGAAAATCTGTAATCTCAGACCTGTCGAGGTCCTGTATAAGTCAATGGGAGAGGCACCTATCTCAATTTGAAGTTTTCTTGGTCTGCACTGGGTTAAGCCTGAAAATATGACTTTTTCAGGGTTTTAGGGCAAAAAAAAAAATCAAAAATATCGAGCGATTTCAGAAAAAAAGCCTGGAAAATGTTAGTGATTCGTTTTTTTTCTCAATTTTATTGTTTTTCCACAATCTGATTCATTTTGGTTATTTTATTAATGTATAAAGTAAAATCGAGCTTGGTTGAGATTTTTTTAATACATTATGCAATAAATAACCCTCCAAAAATCAACTCAAAGATGAACACCCCCTTTAAGTAACATTGACTTTAATTTCCAAGTGTGACAAGTTTATCTTGGAACCAAAACGGAGATGTCATGTGTTTTTTAATGTAATATAAGTCATTCTAAAGCAAAATGTGCAATTTACTTATTAGAAAGAAATAACACTCTCCTCATCCATTTTATCAGATTTATTAAAATACAAATATATGGGTTTAAACTCAAATAAACTTTTTTTTTAAGAAAATGGTTTTATAAAGTTGTATTTCTGTTTTTGAACATTGAGGTCATGTCAGAAAAGGACAAAATATAAAAACTAGAATCTATCACCAATTTATACATTTCCTAGGATGTTGGCTATAAATAAATGCTATGTTTTCTCCTGTCAAGTACTGTGACATTTCAGAGTTATACTTTTTAGGTTTCTCTGGGTTATATGAGTGTAAAATTTTTTTAAAAATACACTATTTAACATTAATGTCCCAAGGACATTTAAATATTAAAATTACTATTAAGATGCAGAAGATTTAGAGAAATCCAGTTGCTTCAATGAGGTTAAAGGATATAGAATAGAATATTTTCTTACTTTTTCTTATATTATGAGGGGGGTAGTATGGCTAGAACTTCAAAAAATATATATGAAAAGTAGATGATATGTAACTTTGGGAAGCAGAATCACGGGGACTTCAAACCATTCATTCATCTCTACCAATAGGTACTCAACAGGAAATGTAGAACATATGGTGCAATTGTGTAGGATGTACATCTCCATAACTGCTTTGTCTAAGTACAGCATATTTTTTTAATGATATGAATAATGTAATAAAAGTTGTACTAGTCATAGGTCTTGAAACCCATAGACACCAATGATATGTTACTAAACACTGCTGATGGATTGCACCAACTTTGCAACTTTTAGGGGCACATTTACTTAGGGTCGAATATCGAGGGTTAATTAACCCTCGATATTTGACCGTGGAAGTAAAATCCTACGATTTTGAATATCGAAGTCGAAGGATTTACCGCATTTCCTACGATCGAACGATTGAAGGAAAAAATGTTTGATCGAACGATTAAATCCTTCGAATTGAACGATTCGAAGGATTTTAACCAATTGATCGAACGATTTTCCTTCGATCAGAAAATTGTTAGGAAGCCTATGGGGACCTTCCCCATAGGCTAACATTGCACTTCGGTAGGTTTTAGGTGGCGAAGTAGGAGGTTGAAGTTTTTTTTAAAGAGACAGTACTTCGACTATCAAATGGTCGAATAGTCGAATGATTTTTACGTCGAATCGTTCGATTTGAAGTCGTAGTCGAAGGTCGAAGTAGCCAAAAAAATCATTCGAAATTCTACGTTTTTTTTATTCTATTTCTTCACTCGAGCTAAGTAAATGTGCCCCTTAATATATTACCACATTGAATGAATGATATTTTCTATGGGGTGGAGGGGCAACTAGTAGAGTTCCTTTTATATCATAATGCACTATGAGAACAGAATATTTGCAGATGTTTAACAACAAGCTGGTGTCGTTTACCTGTGGTGTTAATTTGTCTTCTTTGGAAATTTAATTGTGCTTTGCTTTTCATTAAGTGCTTATAATATAGTTGTGTTGTGCAAGGTTAGGTTCCCATTTTATGCTTTTCTCTACTCCTGTGAATTTACCCAGAGGTGTTATTTCTTGAAACGTGATCATACAAATTAAGATAATTAACTGTAATGGTTACATGATAGTTAGAACTATTGTATCCTTTGAGAGCAATAAAATCAGTCTGTTTAGGAGAATATACGTGAGACTTCCTATTCCTTTTGTATTTTGAATAAATATTGTTTTGGCTATTTTAAAGGATTCCTGCTAAACATCTAAGAATTAAGGCACTGCTTGCCAATTTGAAAAACCTCAGAAGAAGACAAAGCATAAGTATAGGAGGACATTTGCCCATTCCATCACCATAGGCACACAGTAAAGAAGGGATTTCAGTATATCCCCCACAGATATCCATTCAGCCCTCAAGCTTTTGCTGTAACATAACCTCTGGCAGTTACATGGTTGTGTAAGCTGTAGTTTAACAACCACTAAAGGGCCATGTGCATCTTCCAGGACCCCTTCTGTCTTAATTGCCATATAGATATGACTGCCATTCAATACAAGATAACAGGCTTTATTCTGATGGATTAGAGATAGAGTACTTGGATCAATTGCCTGTCAGACTAGGTCACCCTACCCACTGTGTCAAGGTTTTATGAGTTTTTGAACCACTATATTAGTTCAGTACTTTAACTCAATACAGAAAAAGCTAAACTGAATCGATACAGGCAAAAACTATTTAGGCATTTTTTTGCTCCAGATTTTTATTTTATCAGCAGAGCAGTAGGAAGGTAACCATATATCAACTCCCAGCACAAGATAGCTCCCTGGTAGAAAACTATACCACAAATATAATGACAGAATCCTTTTGAGTAAATTCCACCTGGCAGAGCAGAGTTGTTTAAATACAACAACAAAAACACATACCTATAATTTATTACACTTGTTAAATCATTAGCAAATATTATTTTCTGTGTTTAGCCATTTAATTGATCTTGTGAATTCAATGGCAAGAGTTACTACCCATTCAGAAATAATCACCTTTTAAGTGCTACACACTTGGCAGAGAGGATTGGAAACCTAAACCATACTAGGGGGCACATTTACTAAGGGTCGAAGTGAATTTGAAGTGAAGTTTCAAATTCAAAAAGTTCGAATTTTGAAGTAATCTTTGGGTACTTCGACCATCGAATATACCAAAATTTGATTTGAATTGAAAAAACTTTGAATAATCGAAAATTAAAGTACTGTCTCTTTAAAAAAACTTCGACTTCCACACTTCGCCACCTTAAAGGACCAGTAACATGAATTTTTTTTTCAAGATTCAATTCAAGTACACAACGAAAAAATAACACCAAGAAAATTAAACTTTAAAATTTGTTTTTTGATGTTACTGGTCCTTTAAAGCTGCTGAATTGCTATGTTTTTATAAAAAAAAAAAATTGTTTGATCGATCGATTAAATCGTTTCAATCATTCGATTCGAACGATTTCTACGTTCGATCAAACGATTTCAATTCGATCGAAAAACTGCTAAATTTAATTAAAAAAAAATGTTGGCTATCAAATTTTTACAATTCGATGGTCGAATTTCAAAGTTTTATCACTTCGAAATTCAACCCTTAGTAAATGTGCCCCTAGGTGTATTCAATATAATAATAACAACCACCAATAATGAAAAGACTAAACCCCCATATGGTTATATTATCAGATAACACAGTGAACAGTTCACATGATCCTATATAGTCAAAATGCTATTGGTTAAATAGGCATCTAAAACCACTAGAATCAAACCATAACCCACAAAAATCAAGGCAGTGTGGATAAAAGGAGCCTCTCCAGTATAGTAAAGTACATGTTTCAATAATAAGTGAATCTAATGCACATGGACATATGCTGATAATAAAATGTCTTGGCACCACCTTATTAAAACATTGCCTAATGGGGAAAAGGCTTATTACTGTTCATGAAGCCACGGGGCAGATTTACTAAAGGGTGAAGTGAGTAACACCGGCGACGATTCGCCTTCGCTCAGGCTAATTTGCATACGGCAGGAAATTATAAAGTTAAATGGACATATAGGTTGCAGTAAATACATTACATTACACAAGTCCAGGGAACATTAATAAAGAATATAGAGTTGTTATAATGCCCTACACATGAGCCCACTGTATAGTTGATGTTCCATATGTTAGAAAGGTACTTTTGAAGGCAGCATTTTTTGGGACTTAGAATTTTTTTCCACTAAAAAATATGATGTAGTAACAGATGATTGAGGAAGATCTATACACTCCAGTGCACTTCGCCTGGTCTGAGGTGGCGAAGGCAAGTCTGACGAAAGAGGTAACGTTCAGTAGATTCCGCATCTTAGTGAATTTGTGGAGTAACGTCCATTCGCCAGACCAAAAATTTGCCTGGTGATAAAGTGCGAATGACTGCTAGTGTCTGTCTCTTTCACTAGTGAAGTTACACTTGTGCCCATTAATAAGTCGGCGAAGTGCCTGAAAGTTGTAACGCTGGCGAATTGTCGCCAACCATACTTCCCCCTTTAGTAAATCTGCCCCATTGTCTCTTGACTGAGAACAAATATAAATCCAATCTATGGACCGAAGATCAAATGCTTTACAAAAATCAGCTAGACGAAAGGGCCCCTTTTATTCATTTTGTCTTGATTATCCAGAAAGCACCAAATATGGCAGTAGCAATTTTCATACAATCCTATTCATGTAATACTTCATGTTTGACTCTAAAGGCATTATTTATTAGCTGATGTTAACGACCAGTAGAAACGTCTTACTTATTGGTTGTTATAGCTTAATAGAAATGCTTCATGACTTTTATTACGTTATCCCCTGAGTTTTTGAAGCCTTAATGTATGATGCTCCGACATTCTGCAATGACCTGTTATCTGGAAAAGTATAGGTCTATAATCTTTCCTGATTATGGGCCAGATTCAATTCAGTGAGAAAATGGTTTATCACGTGAAAAGATTACATTTCAAATGCAATTCAGGAAAAAGAAAGCAAGAACAAACAAAGTTGTGGAAAAAATTAGCAAAGTGTATTAAAATGTCATAAAATATCACAAGGAGGAACAGTATATCACATCACATTGTGGAATGAGGGTACAAGGTGACATTACCAAATATGCATTCCTGTTTTAGTATTATTTTATTTGTTTTTTTATCCCAGTTGTAGATTTATGTTTTAAGAATAACATTTAATACTTTTTTTCATTTAGTTTGTATTTAACATTTGTTATAAAAAGGGATACATTGTTTTTTTGAGATTCCTACGGGGAATTCTTTAAATTAAGCCTACGGTGAACAAGACTGACATTATTTTGTCAAGCATCATTTTTTAATAAAACATTGTCTTTCCTAGTCATAAAATCATGGTATTTTCTTGTATGAGTAAAATTATTTTACATCCAAATACACATTCTATGATCAAACTGCATAATAAAATAAATTAACATATCCTTAGAGAGTGAAATTCCAGATCAGAAAGAAAAAATGCTGAATGCTAATTTCTCCGAGGGGAATTCTTAGCTTCCCTGGAAAGCTCAGAGCTTGTCCTAGATATTATAATAACAGGAGTGTCTGCCTATATTCCATAGGGAATAACACATTCTTTTTGAAATAATTCCTACTGAAGGTAACCTTTATAGTAACACATTTAGGTCTTTGATATTACTATGTTTGTGTTATGATCCAGTTAAATGATATATTCTTTTCATTCAGCTTCAGGCTAAGGTTCCCTGTAACTTGACTTTATATCTTGTAACTGATGTGCAGTCTTCTACAGTTTCATTGCGCTACATCATCACATAGATGTTGAACTACATACAAAAAGAAATTGGGTTTTGGGGACATTAAACGCTTAGATGTTCTCTATTAGGAAATATATATCGTTGTAACATGGTAGCCAAGCTTGGAAAATAGACTTGTCTATCAAATTGAACCAGTTAGCTTCTAGTTGGAAATAGAGGACAAAAAAGCTGTCTCTAATTTGTCACCAACAGGGACAATCCTTTCCTGACTCCAAAATGAAGACCATTACTTAAAACAACATTTTACAATTTGAATTCGTGCCATTAACTTTGCACAGTGATCTTGCTCATCATAGCCATATGAAGTCTTTTGACATTTAGGGGCCGATTCACTATTGGTCGAATATCGAGGGTTAATTAACCCTTGATATTCGACTGGGAATTAAAATCGTTCGATTTCGAATATCGAAATCGAACGATTTAGCGCTAATAATTCGATCGAATTATTATTCGATTCGATCGAACGATTTTTATTCGATCGAACGATTAAATCCTTCGAATCGAACGATTCGAAGGATTTTAATCAAACGATCGAATGAAAATCCTTCGATCAAAAAAAACTTAGCAAGCCTATGGGGACCTTCCCCATAGGCTAACATTGACTTCGGTAGGTTTTATCTGCCGAAGTAGGGGGTCGAATTTTTTTTTAAAGGGAAAGTACTTCGACTATCGAATGGTCGAATAGTCGAACGATTTTTACTTCGAATCGTTCGATTTCGTTCGATTTCGATCGAATTCGAACGAATTTAACCAATTCGATGGTCGAAGTACCCAAAAAAAACTTCGAAATTCGAAGTTTTTTTCATTCGAATCCTTCATTCGAAGTTAGTGAATCTGCCCCATAAAGTTGCATAAAATTATATCAATTTTGTTAAATTGCATGCTTTTTATGAGGCACAGATTATAAAGCAAGAACACTGTGTATTTATATCTGCCACTACAACCATATCAGAGAGTAAATTTTACATGGACTTGCAGTCTAAAAAAATCTCCATTAAAATAATGTTTTTATATAAAATAAAAACTTTTACTGGGTTTATAATATATGCAACTTTTTCCAGTATCAAGCTATTTCTCAAGTACTCAGTGAAATCCATCTGGTTCTCTAAAAACCTACAAATGATACATGGCCTTTGTGTATCTACTAAATGGTGTAATTAGTGATTTAGCTAATCTGACATATTTTGCTTTGCCAATAATTAGCAAAACAGCAAAACATTTGCCCAACGCATTGAAGTCAATGGCTGTTTTTCAAATTTTTTTTAAAAACCACGCAATATTTTTTTTACTATACAGTAAAGTCAATGGGCATTTTTTTGTAGAGAAATGCGAAAAAATATTTAGCTCATTCCTAGTGGAGATGTCAAAATGGTTCCAAAATAGAGTAAGAGCCAATGTTGTTATTGCCTAAAAAACAGAACTGAAGAGGACAGTCTAGTTAAACATATACTAATTTACACAGCTTGTTGAAATGTCATTCTTCAGGGTTCAATGCATAAGAAGTTTAAAAGATTCATATTATCATTAGTATGTTTATGGTAGCCCATTGATCTTGACTGAAATCCATGGACTCTGGATCAGTTAAAGAATCAGACTGTTTTAGACATTTAAGCTGTTGATGCACCATGTTGGCTAGTTCATGGTGCTTCATGGTGCTTCAGTTGAAAATAAACTGAAGAGGTGGAGCAACTCTTATGTTTGTAATGCTATATTCTTAGAAACCTATTTATTAAAGGTAGCATTTTAGTGATGTCACGCTATAGTAAACTAGAGTGGCAACGTCTCTACTATGAGCTTCATATATTTCTGTGCACCGGATAAAACTTTTTCTCCCAAAGAGTAAGCCCTGCAATGGTGTGGAGGCAGGGTGTAGTGCAACTGTAACAAAGTGTTATGCACAAGAATTGGGTGCCAGTGGTTCTTTAAGCTTAACCAGAGAACTTAGTTTATTTAACCGAACAATCCACATAGAAGTTTATAGCAATCAACAGAACAAATAGGATAGAATATACGCACAGCACCAGAGAACAGCTTGGTCCCTGCAGGCAAGGGAACACATAGTGAAGCAGCAGTGGAGCAGCAGTAGAAGGTACACCCAGCTTTCATCCTTTTCCTTAATTGGAACCCAGGGGAATCTCTACATCCCTAAGTCTATGCACTTAGTCCCTACTTCTGGGCAATTAGTACCTGGGAATTCAATCCTTCTGACTCTCCTCATCGAAGCCTTGAGCTGCTTAACTAAATAACCAAATAACTCCTAGAGTGACCTTATTGAGTAGAGCTTATCCTTTACTAGGCCAAATGTACCTAGGTTCCACTACCCATTCCCTTCCTGCCTGCTTTGTAAGGGCTAAAGCAATGGACCCAGAGCACATGGTTACCTAGACCTTTATATTAGAGCACAGTGCCATCTACAGTACACTACACTTAAGACAGAGCATTGACACAAGTCCCCATTAGGACTCCTTTAGGCGTCTAACACATTAAGGGGAATATTAACCAAGGGTCAGATTTTGAATTTGAAAAACTTTGAATTCAAAAAGACCAACCGAAATTAAGACAAAAGGTTTTTTTTAGTCGAATATGTCCATTTTTAATCGAATAGGTCTGTATTCGGCTGAATTCCAATCGTTTGAATTGAATTAATATTGCATTTGATCGAATTTGATTTGAAGTTTTTCCCCAAAAAAACTTTGAATTTTAAAAGTCCACCAATTGACTCCAAATAGGTTCTAGGAGGCCCCCCATAGGCTAAAACAGCAATTCAGCAGGTTATATCTGGTGAAGTTGAATTTTTAAAGAGTTAATTCATGATTAGTGATGGGCGAAAAAAATTCAAAAGAAAATGGGAATTTCTGCATTTCACCACCAGCAAATAAATTCGCGAAACTCCCGTGAAAATTCACCTGCGTCAAAAAATTTTTTACGCGCGTCTGAAAACTCGCATCTACACTATTTGGATGCCCATTGACTGGCATCAAAATTGACAAGAGCGACTTATGTGCGAACGCGTATCCAAAATTGTCACGGGCGTCAATTTTCGACTTTCACAAATTTTTCATTAATTTTTTGCCGTTTCTCGAATTTCACAGGAAATTCGTGATGTTTTTGCCAAAGTGAAACGGGAGAAATTCATCCATCACTATACATTATAAATTTTGATATTTGAATTTTTGAACTTATTTCAAATTTGAATCGAATTTAAACTATTCCCTAGTGGAAGTACACAATAAATACAGGCATAATGAACACAGGGAAAGTTTTAAAGAGGCATTGTAAGAAATGTGACACATCATCATTAACATAATGGGGATAGATCAAGTTCTGTTTTTCCACAAAGGGATAGATAGGGATGTTTTAATACCAAAGAAGGAGCGAATCTCAGAACAATTCACATTATAGGTCATTTTATCATTTTGCCACTACAGTCCCTCGGGTCTCAGCTATGTCTGACATTCTCAATTTCTGTGTAAATATCCATGTGTGTTGGCTTTGAGGTAATCTATTTTACTCTATACTGGTATGTTTTAGGTGTATTTTTCCTGTTTGTTTAAAATAAATTTCAAAAAATATTTGGTAATATTGTATTTACTGTACTTTTTTTCACAGAATTCCCATAAACAAATGTATTTTTTAATTGAATATATTGGCACAGGATATGTTTATGGAGTTCCACTTTTTTTGTACCCATTTTGGATTTAAGAATGTTGCCATTGTAATAACAAAATGTATTTATAAGCAATTTGTTTTCGTTTGAGCATCTGTGTTTTGCCATTTTGTTGATTCAATTGTTTACAAACTCTTATGTTAACAGCTGGGTAAATTGGTCGTTACACTGTTTTGATATAGGATGGCCCTTAACAAGTTATTCTAATGTAGCTAATGATAATGTAAAGCACCAATGCTTTCATAGCTACAATGAAAGGGTAACATAGTAAGTGAGGTTGAAAAAAGATGCATGTCCATCGAGTTCAACCTTTTTTTTTTTCTTTTTATTAACTACCTATCTGCCAGTTAATGCAGAGGAAGGCAAACAAAAACCCATCTGAAGCCTCTCCAATTTGTCTCAGAGGTGGTAAAATTCCTTCCTGACTCCAAAATGGCAATCGGACTAGTCCCTGGATCAACTTGTACTATGAGCTATTTCCCATAACCCTGTATTCCCTCACTTACTAAAAAGCTATCCAACCCCTTCTTAAAGCTATCTAATGTATCAGCCTGTACCACTGATTCAGGAAGAGAATTCCACATCTTCACAGCTCTCACTGTAAAAAAAACCCTCCCGAATATTTAGGCGGAATCTTTTCTTCTAATTGGAATGGGTGACCTCATGACATCACACACCCATTCATTCAATGCATAAAAAGGTGAATGAAGTTTGCCTGAACCAGCGTCAATACACACAGCAGAGCTGCACGTAAAAATCATAAGCAGACGTCAAAAAAATTTCACTGCAATTGAGTCTGATTCACACAAAATGCAAGCAAAGTTGTGTCCTTTAGTTTTGTTCCTCCTTTTCTCCTGATGCTGTTAGGGACAGTGGTTTAAAATATATATGTGCTGTTTGTACCCTGTGAAATCTATTAACTCCAAACACACAATGAGCTAAAACAAATTACTCTTTAGTTGACAGCGTATCATTTACAACCCTTGTTCTTTTCCTTTGTTGTGTGAACAGATGGCTAAAAGTACCATATCTGGGACAGTAGCAATCAGTTCTGTCTGTCCATTTACTTTTTCTCATGGATAAATGCATCAGTTTCCTCTGGGGAAAGGGATAAATAAATGTTATAGTGCTACAGTATTTTATCCATGGAACAGGTGATATAAATGCACCTGCTAATTCATAGCAGTGTCCCAGATATAAGCTATGCAGAAAGGCTATGGGGCAGATTTATCAAGGGTTGAATTTCAAAGTAATGGGGTTTTTTTGAACTACCATTACTTCAACATTTGAATTAAAAAAGAGCAATCAATTTATCAAAAAATCTGAATAGGTCAGTTTTCGATCAAATAGGTCAGTTTTTGATCTAATTTGATTAGAAGTTTTCCCCAAAAAAAACTTAAATTTTTCAGGTCCAGTCCACGGAGCAGATTTATCAATGGCCAAATTTTCAATTTGAAAAACTTCAAAATTCTAATTCAAAAAGACCAACTGAAATTAAATTAAAGGTTTTTTTTGGCCGAATAGGTCAGTTTTTGATTGAATATGTCAGTTTTCAAGTGAATATGAATTCAAAGTAATAGCACATTCGATTGAATTCCATTCGAAGTTTTTCCAAAAAAAGCCTTTGATTTTTCAAAGTCTATAATTGACTCTAAATGGGTTCTAGGAGGTCCCCCATAGGCTAAAAACAGCAATTTGGCAGGTTTTAAATGGAAAATGGTCAGAGACGGTACATGATAAATTTTGATATTCAAATTTTTGATTTTTTTTCAAATTTAAATCAAATATGGACTATTCCCTAGTTGAAGTACACAAAAAATAGCTCGAAATTCAAATTTTTTAATCCAAATTTTCATATCGACCTTTGATAAATCTGTCCCTATGTGTTTATGTTATAAAAAGTTTAATATTCTGAATAATGCATAATATGAATGTAGCAAGACATTGCATCCAAATAAACATAAGGAAAAGCAGCTTTTGTGTTTTGGTAATGGTTTCTAGAACTTGAGCATTTTTATCTGCTATTTGTACCCCTTTCTGTAAATTATAAGGGCATGAGAAGCTACTGAGGTCAATGAACTCTGAGTATCACTCATGTATTTTAAGGGATAATGTAAATTATAAGGATATTAGAAGTCACTGAGGGGTTGTTCTGTGACCATATAAAGGCACAAGACTGCTGGCTGAGTTATACAGAGAACTCTGAGTATCACTCATGTATTATAAGGGATAATGGACCTCCATACTGTAAATTATAAGGATATGAGAATTCACTGATGACTTTGTGGCCATATAAAGGTAAGAGGCCACTGAAACCTTAAAATGCACCATAGCAAAATTGTTTAGGGGGAGTAGCCAGCCTCTCTGGGATACACCTCATTATGGCTGCCTGAGTTCCCTCCCAGTGTGGGTGGTATATTGCTCACTGTCCAAATTTCTCCTATTATTCCAATACACCCTGAGTGTAGCTAGTCATCATCTAAAAATATTGTGGTTCATGGATAAAGACTTTCAAACATGGTGGGGTAGATTTACTAAGGTAAATGAAAGGTAAATTCAAATTTGAATATTTTCGAGTTGGTTTTTAGGTCAAAACTCACAATTAGAGTTTATAAACCACCAACTTGAATTAAAAATTTTAATTTGAGATTTATCATCCCCTACCCTGTAAGTTACTCTCTGGGATACACCTCATTATGGCTGCCTGGGTTCCCTCCCAGTGTGGGCGGTATATAGCTAGTCATCATCTAAAAATATTGTGGTTCATGGATAAAGACTTTCAAACATGGTGGGGTAGATTTACTAAGGTAAATGAAAGGTAAATTCAAATTTGAATATTTTTGAGTTGGTTTTTAGGTCAAAACTCACAATTAGAGTTTATAAACCACCAACTTGAATTAAAAATTTTAATTTGAGATTTATCATCCCCTACTCTGTAAATTACTCAAATCCAATAGGTCACCACCTAAAAAGTTCATATAGAAGTTAATGGCAGAGGTCCGCTGACCTATTTGAAGAAGTTAATAGACTTTCTGACATTCAAGATTTTTTCCGTAGAAAAACTTGATTCAAATTGTGTTTGAATTAGATTTTGGGTCGTTAGCTTTCATTCAAATTTTAGACGTTTGAGTCATTTCTTAAATAATATACCAAGTTTCAAGGTCATTCGGGGTAAAAAAAACTGTCACTCAACATTTGATAAATAATCGCAGGTGTGCATGGACTATGTATCATCCCATAATGCACTCTGAGACGTTTGCACACATGAAGGCAGATTTATGCATTGTTACAGTCACAGTTTTACACAGTTTTGCAGTCTTTCATTGGTGACAGAAAGACTTTTAAAAAAGAAAGACTATAATGCATTTCACCAACTGGAGGATATAAGTTCTATTTATAACAGAGATTTGGCACTTCTTCCACTGTTCATCATGGTTTCCCTCACATATTGGTCATGTCTAAATGATTAGAAATTTCTTAATTTACTGCTAGGTCTCCACTCACATGTTACCGTAGCATGGGCATATACAGGACAATTGCAAATCATGTTGCACTATAGGACCTTCATTCATAGCAAAGCCATTGTGGACATTGGAATTGCAGCAAAATGAAAGGCTGTAGGGTACCAATGGGCACCTTTAAGTGACAAATGAACCTTGAAATATTATATAGTAATGTAATAATATGTAAAAAGTGAAAAAGCTTTGCTTGGCAAACACTGCACAGAACATTGTATGAGTATATACCTTCTCACATCTGGTTTAAAGGACTTTCCTCCTGATTTTCTGTTACACTGTTTGGCTTATTATGTCTATTAAAACAGAGAAGGTAATTAGGGTTGACATTACCTTGCTCATTTACAATTTTATGCATTGCAGTTACATTTCCTTTAACAGTCTATGCTATTTAAAGTTAGTTTTTAACTCAACTTTGCAGCGCTGGGATTTGCTTTGATGTGTTTTATGCTCAGCAATCTCCTTTAATAGGAATATGTTCATTAAAAACAAATTGTGAAATTGTAGCATAAAGATCATGGTACTAGTATGACAATAAATGTAATGTGCTTTAATGAACAAGAAATATTTCCCTGTGATTTACCGAGCGCCAAAGAACGTACTAGATCTTACGTTAATTGGCAAGGTTATTGGTAAGAAAGAATAGCTCTAACAGCCATTGTTCACTTTGTGATATGTACAAATAATCTAGAACAATGTTCCTGCACGTAATGAGTGTATGAAGTATACGGAGAAGAAAAGGATTATTGAATGCTTTTGTGTTTGCTGTTAGATAAATGGACTAATCGGAAACAAAAGATCTTTGAACATCAAAGTTCAGGAGAAGCGTGGGGTTTAAGAGAGAAAATAAAAATGGGAACAAGGGCTCTTGAAAAAATATTTTGATGACCGTATATATCTTGTTCTCTTTCTGAAGACAATGTTGATGACTTTTTAATAAAATGATAATAGTATGCACTATTATTATTGATAAATGCATTTTGTCTTATTTTGCTTTTTATCTAAAAGTGTATATTTCACTTAAATATATAATACCACTAGTAAAGAACAAACTGCACATTTCACTTTGTCGTATAGTTTTCAAAACGGCAGAAAATCTGCAAAAAAGGCAAGATTTAGCAAAATGCATTGGGGTCAATGGTTATTATTTTTCTTGCGCCAAATGCATTTTTCCTAGCCAAACAAACGCATTGCAAAATTTCTAGCACAGATTTGCAAAAAATTTATTCTCTTGAAGACCATAGATCTATATCAAGTGAAAAGATTTGCTTATCCCTGAAAAGGCTCTTTCATGTTATATATCTTAAAATACAAGACCGTAAAGGATTTTTCAGTGTAAAAATAAAACCTGGGTAAATAGGCTGTGCACAATAAAAAATGTTTGCAGTACAGTACTGAGCCAAAAATGTAATGTATAAAGGCTGGAGTGAGCAAACGTCTAACATAATAGCCAGAAACAAACTTCCTGCTTTGCAGCTCTCTGATTGGTTACCAGAAAGTAACCAATAAGTGTCTTAAGGGGAGGCCACATCGGTCATAACTGTTGCTTTTGAATCTGACCTGTATGCTCAGGATCAATTGCAAACTCACTGAATTTATGTCCCACGTGGTCCCTCCTTTCAAGTTCTTGCTATGTTACACATCCAGTCACTCCAGCCTTTATATATTACATATTTGGCTAAATAACTATGTTAGAAACATTTTGCACAGCCTTTCTATTTATCCAGGTTTTATTTTTACACTCAATTGTTACATGTGAAGTAACACAACTGACATTACCAAGCACTAACATCAACCATTTACATCATAATGCATCATTGATAAGGATATTGAGTATTTTACTAATTTATCAGTTTGCTCATTATAAGGAATTTATGTATTGATATAGGGAATAATGTACCCATATTGAACTCTGAGATTAATTCTAATATACTGATATTTTACAATAGATTTTACAATATTTTTTAGAATGCACCCTACTAAGGTACTGATTATACATTACCTAGGACATCATTAAGCACTGGTTATAAAAATGTGATGTACAGGATGTTCACAATTGTTGTGTATTTTGTGTATTTTGTGTATTATATAGATATTAATGGAGCCCCTTTTGTAAAATATAAGGTTATTTGAAATTAGCAAGGAGTTCCATGACCCTTACCATGGAGGCACATGACCAGAATAAAGTCATTAAAATTCTGAAGTGAATTCTAATATCCTCTAATATTTTACAACGGGGTACATTATTTTTTTTTATAACACACACATTTTACTAAGTGATATGGCACACCAAGTACCAATGTATAACTGACAACATCAACATGCACCACTTACAAGGATATAATTGATATTCATGGTATGATTTTCTGCCTCTTCCTTTCAGTTCAGTTTATTATACACAGTTGATTGTAATAAATCATCGTATCTGCCAGGACCACTTTGGTGCCACACACCGGCATAGAGAAATGCTCTAATATTACAGGCAATGAGCTAATGATTCAAACCAGATCACAGAAGTCTGGCAAGTGCAACTCCAGAGAGTCCAGTAACTCAACACATGGACTGAATCAGATCACCAGTCAATGAATTTGTTTTATGCTACAGCTATGATGAAGCAGATCCAGAGATTCCTCTGCCAGGTCTATATGCCACAGATGAATATAAAGGTCAGTTGAGAATCAAAAATTAGTTAAAGGAATTGTTCAGTGTAAAAATAAAAACTGGGTAAATGGATAGGCTGTGCAACATAAAAATGTTTCTAATATAGTTAGTTAGCCAAAAATGTAATGTATTAAGGCTGGAGTGATTTGATGTATAACTTGTCAGTCAGACACTATTTCCTGCTTTTCAGCTATCTTGGTTTACACTGACTGGTTGCCCTGGCTACCAGACAGTAACCAATCAGAGACTTGAGGGGGGGCCACATGGATCATATCTATTGCTTTTGAATCTGAGCTGAATGCTGAGGATCAATTACAAACTCACTGAACAGAAATGTACCATGTGGCCCCCCTTCAAGTCGCTGACTAACTCAGAGTTATAGAGCTGAAAAGCAGGAAGTTGGATTCTGGCTGTTTTATTAGACATCTGTTCACTCCAGCCTTTATATATTACATTTTTGGCTAACTAACTATATTAGAAACATTTTCTATTTTGCACAGCCTATGTATTTATCCAGTTTTTCTTTTCACACTGAACTATTCCTTTAAAGGGCAGTCCGTGAGTCATTGCTGCTTTATTCACCTTTAATACTGGAAGAATTATCATCCACCAATTGCTTAAACAGTGCTCTTAATGGAAAAGGAAAGCTCCAAGACAGTTTACTGTTTGTTTAGCCATAATAGTGCAAGTTAAAACGCTATATTTATTCTGCAGAATGCTTTACCATACCTAAGTAAACAGATCTAGACACTGTCTCTGTTTGTTTAGGATAGCAGCTGCCATATAAGCTTGGTGTGACATCACTTCCTGCCTCACTTACAGCTCTGAGCTCAGATTACAGCAGGGAGGGGAGGAGGAAGGGGGAGAGGAGCAAACTGAGCATGCTCAAGCCCAAGCCCTGGAGGTTTAAGCTGAAAACAGGAAGTCTGATACAGAAGCCCATGAGTACACAATAAAAGGAAAGAAATGCTGTTTTTCTTTTGACAGAGGACTCCGAGCAGCATTACTTTGAGGGTTTACTGGTGTATTTATTTAGACCTTTCTGATACAGCTTACTTAATTTTAGCCTTTCCTTCTCCTTTAAACTATATTAGAATTGTTACCAACCCATGAACTTCATAATGGACCTTAACTCGGCACATTCCTCTCTTACTCTTTCCATTAATCTTCTTTTATTTGGTTTGCAGAGATTAAAAACCTTTCTGATTCACAGTGATCAATAACCCTCACTGTTAGTGGTGAGAACACATAAAAAGAAACTCAACTCGTGTTGACTTTTCTGTCTCTTAACAGTAACGGGATGTTTTGTGTTCGATATGTTTATTCATGTTTCACACTTAATTTCATGCCGATATTTAATCGGAATTTGAGTTTATAAAAATTAATCCTTTTCAGATTTATTTCCCAGAAATATGGATTTTCCAGGTACTGCATTTCCCAGATACCATTAATCTCCGAGTAGCATATATTAATCTGTTGATGATGTGAAATATCTAGCTGTGAATTTCCAGGCAGTATGCAATCTTGCAGATGAATGAATAGACAATGCATATTATGTTGATTTTCACATCAGGAGCCAAACCAGAGAGAATGGGATCATCAAGTCTTGTCCAGGGTAACTAGCAATATAATGGCTTCATTTGTATTGTATAAAATCTTAACTCATGATGAGTCAAACACTCAGCAGATATTGAAGTGTTCACTGACACAGCATTTGAGTATTTCATAAGCCTCACTCATGACTGACACATAATAAATGCAAAAGAGAAACTTTTAATCGATATACTATGTCTCAGCAAAACAATGAAATTTGTATAACCTAATAATACACATATGTAGTGATGGGCGAATTTATTCGCCAGGCGCGAATTCGCTGCGAATTTGCGCGATTCGCCGTCAGCGAAACGCCCGTGAAAATTTGCGGAAAAAATTCGCCGGCGTCAAATTTTTTTTTCGAAAAACGGACGCCGGCGCAAAAAACGGGCGCCGGCGTCAAAAAAACGGGCGCCGGCGTCAAAAACGAGACGCCGGCGCGGTTTCGCAAATTTTTCGCGAAGCAAAACTGCACAAATTCGCCCATCACTACACATATGCCTTGGAAACTAAACCTAATGTCAATGTACAAGATACCAAATTCACATGAAAGGTTGAGTTCTTTTTTCCATGAAAAATAAAACTCGGTCAATTTGAGTTTTAGGGTTGTTAACCCCAAATTCACTGATTCAAGTTTTTTACATTCCAGTTTTTTCTTAAATTAGAAACCATTCAAGTTGTGAGTTCATATGAGGTCTAATAAAACTCACATAGCTCTAAAATTCAACCTTTGAAAAATAGCCCACTTAAAGGATAAGTACACCTTTAAAATAAGTGAATGTCAAATTTATGAGGGTGCTATTCTAAGCAGTTTTGTAATTTACATTCATTATTTATTTTGCTTTAATTCCAAGATATTAAGGGATACATGTACTGTTAATATGAATGAATTTAGTTACAACAGCACCACCTGCTGGTCAGTTTCCCACCAGTCTGACCACCAAGTAGTCAAGGAAGTTTTCAGGAGAAAGAAAGAGGCTGCTCTGGGTGTTTGCACTTCAAAGTTAGGAAAAGTGGGTGGAGCCACCAACAACCAATCAAATGTCATTCATTGATTTTCAATAGAAAAACATAAAATTGCTGCCATTTTCACATGTTAAATGTCATGATTCCGAAAACTTAAAGTGTTAGTCACTTGGTGACTCTGGTTCAGAATTAGGAAAAAAAGGGGGCAGGGCAACAACAGCCAATCAGATTTCAGCCATTGACCTTAATGAAAAATGCCAAATTGCTCCTATTATTACGGCGTACATGCCAAGTGTCCCAAACTCAGCACAATTACTCACTGGGTGACTGTGGTCAAAATTTAGGAAAAGTGGGTGGAGCCAATAACAGCCAACCAGATTTTACCTATTGACTTCAATGTAAAAGTTTCAAATACTGCCATTCTCACAGTTTTAAAGCCAGAGGCCCCAAACTTGGTACAGACCATGACTGGGTGGAGCTTAAAACAGCCAATCAAATGTTACCTATTGCTAATCAATGTCAATTTTTAAGTTGCTGCCATTCTTTCACAGTTAATGGCAGGGACATTAAACTTGGCACAGTCGGTCACAGGGGTACTGGGATTGAAATTTTAAAAGTGGGTGGAGCCAAAAACAGCCAATCAGGTTTTTTGATTGATTTTAATGGTACAATTTGATCTGCTTCAATTTTCACCGTTTTAAACCACATTCTACCAACTTTGTGTACTCTCTATGCACCAGGGGCGACTGGCCCCAACACCTCTTGCGTTTCAAAGCCAACATCTTGTGGTTTCTTCAGAAATGACACCATCTAGTTCTTCTTATTATTCTTCTTCTTATTATTATTAGCGCCCCCCCATTTTCTAAACGCTACTCCTCCTACAGTTTTAGTGGTACAAGCGCCAAACTTTCCACACCTATTCGCCTTATAGCAAAGTACGTTTCTTGTGCTTTAGTAAGCGATCAAACCCACTGCGCCCGTGCAGCGGACCACTGAAGACGCCTTTTTTCGTATTGACTTTGACAGGGAAAATTTTCAAATCGCTGCCGCTCGTACAGTTTTGAAGCTACACTTCCCAAACTCGGACCACATATTGTTGGTTGTTAGGAAAAAAAGGGGGTGGGGCAACAACAGCCAATCGGATTTCAGCCATTGACCTTAATGAAAAACGCTAAATTGCTGCTATTATTACGGCATACATGCCGAGTGTCCCAAACTCAGCACAATTACTCACTGGGTGACTGTGGTCAAAATTTAGGAAAAGTGGGCGGAGCCAATAACAGCCAATCAGATTTTAACCTATTGACTTCAATGTAAAAGTTTCAAATACTGCCATTCTTTTAGAGGCCCCAAACTTGGTACAGACCATGACTGGGTGACTGGGGTTAAAATTCAGAAAACTGGGTGGAGCTTAAAACAGCCAATCAAATGTTACCTATTGCTAATCAATGTCAATATATAAGTTGCTGCCATTCTTTCACAGTTAATGGCAGGGACATCAAACTTGGCACACTCGGTCACAGGGGGACTGGGATTCAAATTTTAAAAGTGGGTGGAGCCAAAAACAGCCAATCAGGTTTTTGATTGATTTAAATGGTACAATTTGATCTGCTTCAATTTTCACAGTTTTAAACCAGATTCTACCAACTTTGAGTACTCTCTATGCACCAGGGGTGACTTATTTTGCAACAGCAATTTTTTTTCATCAGTTTCTAGCATATTTCCTGAGATTTAAAAATACTTGAAAAATAATATTGTTTAAAACGCACCTCCTATTGACTTCTATAGAAAGTCACATGTGCTGCCACATTTTTTTTTCTTTTTTTTGAGACTTTTAGATACATTCATACTGTAATTCTATAAATATATCATCCTTAGGAGGAGATAACATATATATATTAATATTACTTTACTTGCTTCTGTTAGATTAAGAGCTAGCTACCTGACCTTCTATAATTAGGGACAGGCAAATTCGACCCATTTCGCCACCTTTGAAATGTCGCAGATGCCCAATAAAGTCTATGGGCGTAAAAAAATGTTGACGCACGCCGCCATACAAGTCTATGGGCGACATTTGTTCGGCAAAACGAGGCGAAAAAATTCGCCCATCCCTATTTATAATAGCTTCTGATTTAGTACATGAATATTAATTTAAGGAGTTTAGAAATCTTCATTACATAAAAAATGTTAGTTCCATTTTTTTCTGCTATTGCCAACTGCCATTATTACACGTCCTCTAAATTGACATAAATGGTATTTTTCATAGTGAAATTTCCAACCCCAACAAAGCAGTTTCCTTAGATGTTACATCTCATTCATTATTGCCCTAGAAACAAGGGCAAGAGAACTAAGGGGCAAAAAATAAAGTGCACATACTCATTTGCGGCAATGGCTGTGCTCTGCAGTTAGCATCAGATAAAAAATCCAGAGAAGGGTGTATTGAAGAATACTTGAGACAAAATAATTGCCAATACCTGTGAGTCAAAAGTGAGGTGTTACCAGATTTATTGAAGTGCTCATGACACAGGGGTTATGATCAGATGTTTCGGGACAATGACTGCCCTTCTTCAAGTGATAACCCACCATAGATTCTGCCATTGCTTATACTGTATACCCACGTTTATGGTGCCACCTTTTGACTCACAGGTATTGCCAATTATTTTTTCTCAAGTATATGTGTAACTGGCAGTGGAGGAGGCCAGTACCAATAACATATTTTTTGCATAGGTAATGAAGAATATAGCAATGTTCAACAAAAGGGAGCCTTCTACTTAATGCCTGCCATAGACAGATGGTAAATCCCGGAATGTCCTGCATTTCACTTCCACATTCCCTAATCTAATGCTCATAAATAGGTGGTTCGGGTTACTGATGCAGGCATAACCTATAGGATACCGATTTGGTGAGTGCTCATTAGTGTGCAACATGATTATGGCATTGGAACAAATTGTAAAATGCAATAAAATAAATTGGCTCATTTGCCAGATGTTTCTTTGAATGCCTCACAACATTGAATGGACCCCATTAATTTTTAGTATAATGCAGACTGTGGTATGCTAAGACAATTAGATATCGGACTTCATATTTTATTATTTATATTTCAAGTGTGTCTGATTAATTTAAATAATTTATCTTTGTGGTCTGCAGCTCTGCAGGTCACATCTTCCCCAGCAGCCAAACTATTCTCTGAGTGGCAGAGGAAGATGAACAGAAAGGATCAGTACACAACACCTAGGAAAACCTATTCAGTTGTTTGGACTTCATTATCACCTTTGGGCTTCATTATCACCTTTGTCAACTCCTGACCTTTTTCCTTCTGTCTTTTTCCAAGTTACAGATCTCTCTGCTGTCTCCTCCTGGATGTCACAGTGCCATCTGAAACTGAATCTTTCAAAAACAGAACTCATTATATTTTCCCAAAGATCTTCCCCTGTCCCTCAGATATCACTCACAGTAAACACCACCACCTTTCATTCCACCACACAGGCACGCTGCCTAGGAGTTATCGTAGACTTGCATCTGTCTTTTTCACCACACATTCAAACACTTGCAAAAGCTTTTTTGTATTCAGCTGTGCAACATTGCCCGAATACGAACAAAACATGTATCCAGTCTCTTATTATGTCCCGCCTTGATTACTGCAACCTCCACCTCGCAGGTATTCCAACAAGTCACCTTTCACAACTCCATTCTGTTCTTAATGCTGCTGCTAGACTCATTCATCTATCTCACCGCTCAACATCAGCTGCTCCCATATCCAAATTGCTTCACTGGCTCCCAATCTCCTCTAGAATCAAATTCAAACTACTCACACTGACATTCAAGGCCCTTCACAGTGAAGCCCCTCCCTATATTTCATCTCTGATCTCAAAATAAACTCCATACAACTTTCACCTCAATTCTCCTCACTTTGACCACCATTTCAGCCCATTTTTGTCTAAAAGACTTCTCTCGGGCCTTTGCTTTTCTCTGGAACTCTGCCTCAAGCTGTCAGATTTTCTCCTTCTTTCCAAATGTTCAAACACTTCTTAAAGACCCACCTTTTTTGGGAAGCTTATTTAATGTACCTTAATCCATCATTGCTGTATCATAAATTACAAATTTGTTTTTAAAATTCTAATGTCTATATTGTACCCTAACCTTTAGTTTTAAATTCTCGCTAGTAGGGCCCTCTAATCCTATTGTACTCTGTAAACTCTTGTTTGTTATTCACCATTTGTTCTCCATTTCTTATAAATTAAGCCAAAGCACTGCATAACTTGTCAGCTGATGATGATGATGAAGAGAAGGTGTCAGAGAGGACAGTATGGGTGATGAGAGAGGTAGTCTGGCCAACAGATGGAGCTGTATTTAACAATACTTTTCTGTTTAAAAGATACAACATAACTTGTAATTGATGGTGTTCCTATTCATATCTTCATAATTAATGTTTATATTAATGTTTATGGCCATATTTTGTCATGAACCACTAAAATTAATATCAGTTTAGAAACTGTGTCAAATGTAACCTGTGAGCTTCTATAGAAGTCAACGGAAAATGAATTTTCAACATTCAAGTTATTTTATATTTTTTTTAATTTTGTAAACAATTTGTAAAAAAAATAAATCAATGAAAATACATGCTTTTCATTGCAATCAGGTTTATGCAACGTGATACAACTGTTTTTCTGTTTTGTATATGGAAATATGCTAGTGATCAAGAAAAAAGGATCATAAAGGATGAACTTTGATTTTCACCACTGAATTTTGAAAACTGACAACTTATAAAATAAATATTTAAAACAAACAGTCTTACATGATTACAGCCTGTGAAATATGTATTAGAACATAGATGGAAAATATGCCATCTCAGACCTGCCAAGGTTGACCTGCAGAGGTTTCTGTGCTCTGCACCGGAATTAGCCTGAAAATCCGACCATTGAGGACTTGATTGATTTTGGAAAAAACACAGAAAAAAATTATACGATTTGGCTTTTAGCTTGATTTTATCAGTTTTTTACAAAAAACAATTGCATCGAGATTTTTTAATAATAAATAAGGTAAAATCAGGTATGGGAGTTTGGTTGTGTTTTTTTATTTAAATAATAGGATAAATTCAGATTTTAGTAAATAACCATCTGGAAATAAAAAAACACACATTTTTAGACAAAAAATATGATTTCTGGAAAAAAATTCCAAATGTTAGTAAATAGGCCCCTGTAGTACTGAATTTTGGATATTCAACAGTAAGCCCCATACACGCAATGGGTTAACAGATATCTGCCTTTCCATCAATGGCAACTGTGAAGGTGCAAGCCTGGACAGAAAGCCATCCTGCCATAAAACAATCCTTGCAGCTACAGTAATGTCCATATCAAAGAGATGCAAATAACTGGACACACTGGTGTGGGTGCAGGGATAGCAAGAGTTCCCAAGGGAATGACACTCTACTGGATCAACAAAGGGATATCTGGAGCATTGGATTATGGGATTTCTTTCACAGTGCATCCTAACTTCTAAGAAGAGATAAACCAACTTCAAGAACAGCTAACATCGACCTGATTGGCTGGGACTGTCTTTTGGGTGTGGCTATCCTGGGAAAAGTGTAGTATGCTTGTTTGAATGGTCTTCCTTATGTGTATATAAAGAGCACTGTAAATACCTTGTTAGTTAGTCACTTTCCACTCCCTTCCATTGCATCCTTCCCTATCCCTTTCTACCTCCCTCCATGTTAGTTAGTTCCCTTTTTATGTTATACCTTTTAGTTCCTTTGTAAATAAATACCACTTATTTAAAGATCAGTCTGCCTCAAGTCATTAGCCTGGCACCCCAAAATAGAGCAGATCCAACAGCCCCTAAGCTTTTTACCACAAATTAATATTTAAAGGCATTCCTCTGTAGGTTCTATTTGTGCCTGCCAGTAACAACTCCACTTAGACTGTAAGCTCCTAAAGACTTCCTTTCTGTTTGGTCTCTTACCACATGAAAAATGCATAGTGTACTGTATGTACATACAGCAATACAGATTTAATGTCAGTTCCATGCTAGAATTAAGTATCCACTTTTATACCATACAATATACTTCTGAATATTAGATCTTGTCCAAGACCCTGAAATATTTTTCTTTGGGGCCATGAATTTTTGAATAATTTATTTTGCACTGAGCCAGTGGTAGTTCTTACATTGAAGTGATTTCATATGTGATTATGAAGAATATTAACTTTGCCATGACTAAGGATTATAGTTGTTAGCAAAGTGTACATATTACTAAAAACTATGAGAACATTTCCAAAGACATTAAAGTGACTCCCACAGCTAAAACGTGGTACACATATTAACAAAATGACTATGTTCTGATACTTTTATTACTACTGGTGCACTAAAATATTTGTTGAGTGTGTTTGTGCCTGTGCATTCAATAAATAAAATGTTTTGTTAGGATTAGACAAATTTCTAGATAAAATTTGCTATGAGCTAGGAAAATCACAAGATGGACTTATAAATACTAAGAATACAATTGATGTTGTACTTGGAGGAATAGTTTGCTATTTTGTAATATTTGGAGGGAAATTGAATCTTTAAAATTCAGATAACTAAAGGAAATGTGGAATTTGATTAAACTGCCGCTTACACTGTCAGTTGATATTTGTCAATCAATTCAGATTTTCAAGTTGTTACCAACAAGTTGTACCAATAGTATGCCTTTTAAGGCCATAATATATTCTGTTTAAAATGTGGAAGTCATAACAACCGTGACTAGGCCTGCACTGGAAACAAAATTGATATAAATGTGATACTTTTCTTGGCTGACTGAGTTGTATACTTCAGTAAGCTTTCATGTGTATGTGATACAACACAGGTGTAGTATATCTATAGTTAACATTACCTTACCATGTGATGAAGAAGTACTGTATATATGGATAAACATTTATGAAAAATCACATTTAAGTGGTTTTAGAGGTTTTTGAAACACTAATAAACGTATAAACATTAATTAAAAAACTCATAGGGGCCCATTTACTTAGCTCGAGTGAAGGAATAGAAGAAAAAAAACTTTGAATTTCGAATGTTTTTTTGGCTACTTCGACCATCGAATGGGCTACTTCAACCTTCGACTACGACTTCGAATCGAACGATTCAAACTAAAATTGGTTAGACTATTCGATAGTCAAAGTTTGTCTCTTTAAAAAAAAAAACTTCGACCCCCTAGTTCGCCACCTAAAACCTACCGAAGTCAATGTTAGCCTATGGGGAAGGTCCCCAGGATTTCATCGTTTGATTTTTCGTTCGATCGAACAAATTGCTGTAAATCCTTCGACTTTGATATTCGAATTCGTAGGATTTCCATTCGGCAGTTGAATATCGAGGGTTAATTAACCCTCGATATTCGACCATAAGTAAATTTGCCCCATAACCACAAAATGATGTGCTAAAATTTATGAAAACCTCTAAAATGCCAAGTTTTTTCTACAATTACTAGCAAAAAAATCCAAACCCCTCTAAAATTCAGAATAAAAAAAAAAAAAAACAAATGGTCCAATAGGCTTAGTGCAGTTCCCATTCACTTCCAACTTTTATGTGGCAAATTTTTGTATTAGAGTTTTTTCATGTTTTTTACACTTAATAAATATTTATAGTTTAGATATTAAAAAACACAAGTTTTAGAGAAAAAATAAAATCTTTGAAAAAAAAATTGAAATTCAAAAGAAATACATTTGCATCTACACCACCCTTAGCACACACAATTGCACAACCACTTGTAAGGCCAAAAGGCCTCAGGAGTAGTGAGGACCAACGGAGGAAAATAATGTCCAAGTTCGCAGTACAGTAGAGGATGAGACAGAAGAATGGTCAAAAACAGGCAACAAGATCAGTCCAGGCAGAAGAGGTTCAAGGTCAAGAATTCCAGACAAGGGTCGGTACACAATAGACAAGAAGTTCGTAATGAATCACACCCAGGAGTAGTAAACTAAACCTATAATTGGGCACTGATGACTGTCCGGAGTTCCCTTATAAAGGCCCAGGTTTGGCGCCAATTTTGGACGCATCGGCGTCATGACGTATGCGCGGACGCGCTGACGTGTGCGACGGACGCCGACGCCCATTCCGTCGCCGGCGACCAATCAGAGTGTGGGAAGAGGTCGACATCATCCGTCTGCGTCCGTGAGGAACCAGGGAGCCACCATCTTGGACGCCATCTTGTTTATCCAGCTCCGATTCCATTACACCACTTCAATGAAGACAATACAATAATGAGCTATTTTCATAGATTTATATGATAGGACGTGGTAAGCCATACATAAAGTTTCATCTGTATTTAATACAGAGACCCTCAAGGCATGTTTCAAACATAAAATGCTCTGACTCGGTGTTCTACTTATTCACCAGACTTTGCCAAATACAATTTTGCAAACAAACAGTTGGGGAAAAAAAATATGTATAGAATTATAGAATGATATATATGTATCAACCAGGTATTGTGGTAATTATTAAAATATAATATATATAAGAAATATCTATATTGACATTAATGTGGTTGGAGTGAAAAAAAGTCACCCATAAACTATATTTTGCTACAAAATGTTGCCAAGACAAAAAAAGTCACTCATTGATTCTAATATATTTTGCTACAAAAAAAGTTGCTCCAACAAAAAGTCACCCATTGATTTTAATGCATTTCGCAAATCTTTCACGTTTCACAAATTTTTAGGCTAATCAAACAGGGCAGATTCGCTCATCACTAATTATAACTTTATAAAGTCAATACCAGACATATCTTTCCAATTTCTTAGCACATCTGTTGAGGAACCTGGTAATTTTGACTATTCAAACAGTATACAAAAGGGTAAAAATATCTACCTGTTATATTTACTACTGGTTTATAAATGCTGCTTTTTAAAGACTTCTAGATGATAATAATACTACAATTATTATCACATAATAAAGATACGGTGAAGTCATAAAAAGCAAATGTATTATATTGAGCATCATGAAATCTAGACAAAAAAGTCTTTATAATTTACTGGAAAATTGCAATAATTTTATTGTATGAGACTCCATAGTCTTTCTCTGTTGGCTGTTTCAGCTGAAGCTTTCATTATTCTTTCTGTAATGAATCGCTTTTGCCCTAGTGAGTTTTATGACTCAATTATTAATAAAGCAGCATATTATTTCATTCCAGCAGACTGTTGACCTTTAGGTCAAGAAAAGTACAGGTTAGTTTGAAGGGACCACATTTATTGAAAACTTTTGAATCGTTTCATTTCTTATTCTTTTATAATGTGTACTGCACAATAGGTAAGTGGAGCAGAGAATGACCTGAAGCAAGGCTGACCTAATTTACACATGAATTCAAAGTTACCTTTTGTTCAAAATCTTGAGGGAGCCTTCGGGTAGAATTGATCATATTGATAATGCACAGAATGCACAGAATGATCAAAAGGAGAAACCTTTATATAGTACAACAAAGTTTTTTTTAAAAATGCTTCAAAAAAAAAAAAGAGGTTTATTAACCCCTGCATATTAATTTTTTAAGCAATTTCTCTTCCAATAAAAGGAAAAAACACATTCAATCTTTTATATCTATATAATTATCCCATACAAGGAGAAATAAATCTTGAGTAATAATTAAGGGGGTTATTTACAAGTCCGGTCTGGCTTTTTGGTGCAAAACTCAAATTTTTTGAGTCGGATGCTGCAAAAAGTTAGAATCTGAATATCCATCTCTGACCTGCCAAAGTTGGAGAAGTACTATTGTTAGGAGTTTGTTAGGATTTTTAGGATTTAGAAATCCTATACAGGTATGAGATCCATTATCTGAAAACCTGTTATCCATAAAGATCCAAATTATGGAATGCCCATCTCCCATAGACTCAATTTTATCCAAATAATCCAGATTTTTAAAAATGATTTCCTTTTTCTCTGTAGTAATAATAAAACATTGTACTTGATCCAAACAAAGATATTATTCATCATTATTGGAAGAAAACCTAGTCTATTGGGTTTATTTAATGTTTACATGACTTTCTAGTAGACAAAGTATAAAGATTCAAATTATGGAAAGATCTGTTATCAGGAAACCCCCAGGTCCCAAAAATTCCGGATAACAGGTCCCATGTAATAACACTGTAAGCAGTTGGAAGAGACTTGACCAGGTTATGAAGCCGAGAGGATGCCAGATTTAAGGACAACGCCATTATGGAGGAAAGGTGGGTCAGTTGCTTTCACGGAGCAGCATTTCTTAAACCGACTGACCCACTTTGAAATTCTGCATGTCAGAGATAATTGTGGAATGATGGTTGAATGCTTACTTAAAATAGCAGTTAGCCAGTTATGGACTTCTCTATAAGTCTTCACCTTGGGAGATATGCCATTTTGGTTGCTTGCTGTACATGCCCCCATTCAATGTGGCTGCCATGTCAGGTGATACTGCACAGATATGCCACTGATGCACTCGGGCCCATTTATTAAACCTCAAATTTATCTATTAGGGGAAACAATTTTTTTGTGGAAAAAAGAACTCAGATTATTAGAGTTTTATTGTACCCCAAAGCTGCTAAAAATCTGAAAATATTCAATCTCAAACCTGTTGATGTTATGTAGAAGTCAATGGCAGATGAAGATGTAAAGACCTTTTTGAGAAAAATTATTGATAAATGAGTTCAATTTGTGAAAGGAAGTTTGGTCTACTTTGTTTTAATAAAAAAATTAGATTCATTTGAGTTTTAGTAAATAACTAAGGACTTCTTTCAATACAAGCTCTCAGGCTCGAATTTGCAATTTGAGAATAAATTCATGACACAGCCGCGAAAATTCGCAGGCAGCAAAAAAAATTTTGCCAGTGGACAGGACGAGACGCCAGTGCCGTTTGCAATTTTTTTTTCAGTTTTGCGAATTCTGCGCGAAATTCCAGAATTTTTAGGCGACTCGAAATGCCCCAAATTCGTCCATCGCTACTGATTAACTTGTTTTAAAGTTCTACAAATTAAGCATATTTATCTGTGGTACAAAAGAAGTTAACAGAAGTTAACCACCCCATTTTGGTTCCACCACGAAAAAAGGCACATGGCAAAATCTCGCAGGGTCAAGACAATTTGCCAAACTAATCAGAAATGTCAGTTCAATCCCAAGCTACTGTAATTCAAGCCCTGACCACAATTTTTGGTGTGCAGTGATATCTTGTCTTCAACTCTGCAGTACTTTAGAAAGTTAGTAGTATGTTCAGGGCCTCCTTAATTAAGACATTTTTGGGGATTTTTGTGGATAACAAACTATGTTACTTTAGACAGTATTAGGCAGTGGCTACTAAAGCAAATAAAGTACTGTCTTGAAATAAAAAAAAGTGCATTGACTCCTGGAATGAAAGCATAATGTTGCCATATAGGTCCCTGGTAAGGCCTGGAGTATGTGGTGCAGTTTTGGGCCCTAGTCCTTAAGAACGATATTAATGAGCTGAAAAGTGTGCAAAACATGCAACTAAACTGGTAAAAGAAATCAAACAAATAAACCGGTGAAACATATAAGCTTGGCTTGTCCTCACTAGGGTAATTTGAAAGGGTTGAACTTGAGGGACGATTTTATTTTTTTAATCCAAATTAATTACAGTATGTAACTATATGTAATAACATTACTAACATTCTAGGGCATGCGCGGCGCGCCTGTGCGCCTCTTAAAGGTACAGGCGTGATGGCATAATTACGCAAGCACGCATTGGCGCACGTTTCTAGAACTTGTTTCTAGTGGTTTCCTGAGCCTTGTGCATCTGATCTGAATCTCGTCTGTCTGATTTTCCGTGTTTGACCCTGCCTGTATCCTGACCCTTGCCTGCCTACGACAACTCTTCCTGCTTAACCCCTTGATTGACAACCCGGTTTGACCCTTGCCTGCTTGATGATTCTGATATCCGCCTGCCTCGACTCTGCCTGTCTGACGATTCTCTTGCCTGCTCCATTTGTACCATGACCTTCTGTGATACAAATGTGACATGGCAGGCCATGTATGAATGTGAGTGTGATCAAGTTCATTCAATATGGCTCCTTAGTTGTAAAATGGATGTACTGATATTAGCAGAAGAACAGGGAATAGTAGGAGTTAAGGTGATAGACTCTCATATCTTATTCACATAGTTATAATCAATATACACAGCAATTATACACAGCAATTATTTTCATTCACATGGTTATTTCCATTTTCATGGTCATTCTCATGGCCATGTACTGGGCATGTAGCCATTATTATTATTTTATATGTCTATGTGTAATGATCTATTACTTTGTTATTGTATCATTATAAAAAGGAGCTCAGCTGGGGGGGCTTTGGGACTTCATCTACAAGCAGACGTGTTGTGTAGAATAATTGGTCTGGTAAGGACCATTGGCCGATTGATGTGCTCTGGGAGTCGCTGTATTTGATTTGGGCCCGGGGTCCCCCAGCTGATGTTCCTCTCAGAAGTCTGCCAAGGGAAGCTCGGCTAGACGTTGCGTTGTCTTCAATCGGTATTGTATTACTTTTCTTACAATATATTATTCTTCTCTAATGATGATCAATGTGTGTGTTTTATTTCCACCCCTATATTTGATAAGTCTGCTGGGGGAAGTGCTCAGTTAGACATTTAGTTTGTGATAAGTCTGCCAAGGGAACTTGTAGCAAGACACCTTCAGCCCAAAAGACTCTGCTAACAGCCGTGCCCCTTCGCCAGCCAGAACATCTCGCCTTGCACCCCTCGTTAAGTCCAGGTGGCACCCAAGTAAGCTGAGGGCTCCTCCCGAAGCCCAACGGTGGTCATACTACTGGTGAAGCCGAGCCGAGACCAGGGTGCTTGGCATTTGTTCTGGTATCGGGTGCCGGTCGTGTCACTATAGCATTTGACTTTGCTCAAGAAGCATGCATCATTTAAGAATGAGACAATTCTTTTTGAAGTGCAAAGCTTTTAAAGTCATTCAAGACATATCTTGTCTTTGAGATAAACTATTTTTCCATTTAAGGAACCATTAAAACAAAGAACTTGAATAAACAAGTAATTTTGAACTGATGTTTATGAAAATACGACATCAAAAATGATCAACACCGTCGAAAGCCTGAACATTCCGATAGGTATGACGTATATAACTTAATGAGGAAAAGGTAACATGAAGATCAAACTTTTACACTGCCCCTGTCTATTAAGATATTGATTAGGTAGTATAAAAAAAATATCATCACAAACTTGGAGAGGAAAAAGTGAAATATCTGATTTTTACTTCAAAGAAGAAAAATGTTTTCATTGATTCATATAATTTTGTGTGGAATTGTAGCAAAGTGCCAGACACATTTGTGAAAGTATACTCTGTATTACCCAAGATTACCTGCTTTGAGCATGAAATCCATAATTTTACTGACCTTTCCATTTCTGAATGGAAAATCTCCTTTTCTCTTATTTCAGTAGATAACCATACAGTATGTTACTTTTCTGTAGGCTGAAATGTTAAATTTCCTTTACAAGACTGTTCAGCTTGTCTTACAGTCTTGCTGACAAAGAATCTGGTCCTTTTGTTTTTAATTGACCCACAGCCAATGATGGGCGGATCTAACTTGTATCACTTTACCATAAATTTGTGAAACATTAAAAAATTAGCAAAACGCATTAAAATCAATGGACGACCTTTTTCAAATTGTGCCACAATTATTTTTTACTATACATTATGTCTATGGGTGTACTTTCTCTGCAATAAGTGCAAAAATATTTTGCTCATCCCTACCCACAGCCACAATTAGGCCAATCCAATGCGATCAAAATAAATTAGAATCATTTTAAAATTCCCTTTGCACTCTCAGCAGCAGCTTGGGCCACTTGAGGTGAGGTCACCAAATGAGCGGATCTTTCCCCGATTTGTCCACCAACGGCAGGATATCAAGTTAATGCAAACTTTCGAACTTGGGACAGAATGAATGATCGGATTAAAACTAACAGAATGGGTGCCAACACGATGAGGACCGAATCAACTAGCCAATGCGGTCAAGCCAGAGAAATCAAACCTCCGCAATCGATATCTTGACCAGATTTGATCAGGGAGACCGGCCAAGAACAGCTCCAGTTTCTCTCTCAGAGCAACACAGAAAACCTACTTTTAGACCACATCTTTTAATTATATGTGAGGCACCTATGTGGAGGATATACATTCTCTTTATACAGTTCCCAACGTAGACAGATACAATTTACCTCTTTGTGAAACCAAGGAAAAGCGGTGGGAGAACACTTGGTTCCTATTTGAACTGACTTTGATTTTTAAGGCTGAAGTCCTGCACTGCATTAAAGGGTTAATGGCAGGGAGTCATGCATAATGATGGTCCGTCATGCGGATGTAAAACTACCAGAAAGCAAAAATGCATAAAACTGTTATGGGGTTATTTAATAAAAGACACAGAGTTTGCCCAGGAGCAGTAACCCATAACAACCAATCAGCAGACGGAATTTACTGGTCACCTGTTTAAAAGCAAACATTTTATTAGTTGCTATGGGTAACTGCTCCTGGGCAAACTTAGTGCCTTTTATTACATATAGGGGTTAAACTTCTACCTGAATCATAGTATTTCTCAAGTCTTTGTCATATGACCCACAGTCAACCCCAAGAGATACACTATATAAATAATCATCATGCAGGAGTCTTGGTGGGTTGATAATGAATGTGACATTTGTATGTACTCCCTCAATTCATAAAAGGAATTTTAATGGACATATTATTTATAATGCAAACTTCAAAATGAAACAGTGAAAAATGAGAAATTGCTAATACCATATGCAGGCTAAACCTGTATGTACTAGATATTCCATAGTTGTGTAGTTTCCCCTTGATTTGATTCATAGTTTAAGTGGATGTTTAAGTGGATATTATCATTATGATTAACCTCCCACCAGCACAAAATGCATCTCACGGCATGCGGATATTTAATGGATTTATTTCACATCTATTTATTGATTGTTGAACCTCTAGGCCAGCATTTTACCAGGTTTAAACCAGAATCAAACTCTTAGGGGCAGATGCTTCAAGGGTCGAATATCGAGGGTTAATTAACCCTCAATATTCGACTGGGAACGAAAATCCTTCGACTTTGAATATCGAAGTCGAAGAATTTTGCGCAAATACTTCGATCGAACGATCGAAGGAATAATCGTTCGATTGAACGATTAAATCCTTTGAATCGAACGATTCAAAGGATTTTAATCCAACGATTGAAGGATTATCCTTCGACCAAAAAAATTTAGCCAAGCCTATGGGGACCTTCCCCATAGGCTAACATTGGGTTCGGTAGCTTTTAGGTGGTGAACTAGGGGGTCGAAGTTTTTTCTTAAAGAGACAATACTACGACTATCGAATGGTCGAATAGTCGAACGATTTTTAGTTTGAATCCTTAGATTCAAAGTCGTAGTCGAAGGTCGAAGTAGCCCATTCGTTGGTCGAAGTAGCCAAAAAAACACTTTGAAATTCGAAGTTTTTTTTTCTTCTATTCCTTCACTCGAAATTAATGAATTGGCCCCTTGAAGTGGTAGTAAACCCTGCTGCTCTTCACTGCTCAACCAAACTTTAGTCAGTTGTTGCTGGACTACAAATCCTAGAATAATGTAACATATAATGAAGGTTAAAGGACCAGTAACAACATAAATTTGTTAGTATACAACAAAAAAAAAACACAACGGCAAATCAAACGTTGAAGTCTTTATTAAGAAATAACTTACCAAAACTCTGCTTCTGCTCCTCTTCAGAAATAAAGACTTAGCGATTTAAAAGTTTAATTTCTGTTTTTTTTAATTTTTTTTTTAAAAATTGATGTTACATGCTGGGAGCTGTAGTTCAGCAACCTCAGGTCTGTATTCTTACAGCAATATTACACAATAAAACTTTTCCTCAAATTTCCACAGCCAGTGAAGAATCCCAGCTGATCTGCGTCAGTCTGGCTCCATGTTCATTGTTCCTGCAACTGGAGTTGGAAGCTTTAAGCCCAGTTTCCCAGCACATCTGCCTGCATTTCTCTCAGGCCCAGTGCACATCTGGAAAAGGAGGAAGACGCTACTGCAGAGAGCATAATTGCACCCTCTGCACTAGAAGAGCCAAATTTCCGGTTTGAAAACCAGAAATTTGGCTCTTAAAGTACCAGGAGCTGCAGTTTTGAAGCACCTGGTACCTAGTGGGGCGCTGCCGTCTGCGGCAAGTTGCTCGAATTGGTGGAGCGCCCCTGCCTGGAGTCATCATGTTCCCTGTCAAGCTGAAGGACACCCACGAGATAACTAGAGCTACTGTGCAGAATATTAGCACTGAAAAGCTGCCTGTGAATGCAGGATCAGACTGGGCTGGTGGGCCGCAGCCCAGACCTGCTCCCCTATTTGGCATTGAGCTACCGTGGCATGGCGTCTTTCACACATGCACAAGGAACTATTTTTTTTCGTGGCACAAGTTTAGAGGTTGGGAGGGGGCAACTTTTTCGCTGTTTCGTGAATTTCACAAAATATACAAAATTATTTTACCTGCCCTGTAGCATTTGCCTCTCTTTCTTGAGTAAAATATGACCAAAAAAAAGAATGTTTTGCTTATACAGGTATAGGATCGATTATCCAGAAACCTGTTATGCACAAAGAACCAAATTATGGAATGTCTGTCTCCCATAGACTCCATTTTAAAAAAATAATCCAACTTTCTAAAAATAATAAGTACTACTATAGTTTATATAGTTTATATAAACAAGCTGCTTTGTAGCCATGGGGGCAGCCATTCAAGCACAGGATACACAGTAGATAACAGATAAGTACTACTATAGTTTATATAAACAAGCTGCTGTGTAACCATGGGGCAGGCATTCAAGCACAGGATACACAGTAGATAACAGATAAGTACTACTATAGTTTATATAAACAAGCTGCTGTGTAGCCATGGGGGCAGCCATTCAAGCACAAGATACACAGTAGATAACAGATAAGTACTACTATAGTTTGTATAAACAAGCTGCTGTGTAGCCATGGGGGCAGCCATTCAAGCACAGGATACACAGTAGATAACAGATAAGTACTACTATAGTTTATATAAACAAGCTGCTGTGTAGCCATGGGGGCAGCCATTCAAGCACAAGATACACAGTAGATAACAGATAAGTACTACTATAGTTTGTATAAACAAGCTGCTGTGTAGCCATGGGGGCAGCCATTCAAGCACAAGATACACAGTAGATAACAGATACGTACTACTATAGTTTGTATAAACAAGCTGCTGTGTAGCAATGAGGGCAGCCATTCAAGCACAGGATACACAGTAGATAACAGATAAGTATTACTACAGTTTATATAAACATGCTGCTGTGTAGCCATGGAGGCAGCCATTTAAGCTGAAAAAGGACAAAAGGCACAGGTTACTGAAAAGATAACTGATAAGCTCTGCAATACAATGCAATGGGATTCTACAGAGTGTATCGGTTATCTGCTATGCAACCTTAGCCTTGAATGACTGCCCCCATGGCTACACAGCCCCTTGTTTATATAAACTATAATAGTCTTTCTGAAGCAAACACACCAGTTGTACCAGTGCAGTGAACGGTGCATTTTATTTTAATTACTTTGGAACACTTTCATTTTTCGGTTACTGTTCATTTAAGGTATGAAGATTCAATTAACAGAAAGATCTGTTATATGGAAAAAATTAGGTCCCGAGAATTCTGGATAATAGGTCCCATACCTGTCTATTATATTTGTATTCACATATTCACATTCTAAGTACGATTACATCATAAAATGTTGACAGCATTAGGTAAAAGCTGGTGTGCCAAGATCATTCTTAATTCTGTGCTTTCAGTCTTTAAGTGTAAGTAACGGCGTCGATTTATTTTGTTTAGGATATGAATGAAAACAACAAAGTGAAGCATAAAGATGGGTTAGCAGAGAAATGTAGGCAGCTCTGTGCACCACAAAGTGGCCAGCCTTGAATCATCTACAAGTGCCTTTCCCTCTCTGATAACTGCTGACAGCACTTGCCATATTTCTCCTTTTCTGCAGTGCAGCCGAGGCCAGAAAATCTATTTTGGGCTTTAAATGCTTCTGCTCAGTGCTGGGATTTGCAGTTTAGACAGCTGCATATTATTGCTGTTTTTTTTTTGTTTTGGAGTCTGTTAACTGAGAAGTTTCAATGGCTTTATGACTGTACATTGGCTTTGCGTCAAATACATTTTCATTCCTTTTGTCTCAGCCTAAAATTTTCTTGATTAGGAATTCTTTGTGTGTTCCAGCACTGCAAGCATTTCAGTTAATCGGTAAGGTCAATCTGTGCTTTAACTTTTGAATTACTTATCTGGCTACTAAAATGAAGCCTGTACAAAATTCCTTCTGTTCTCTAAAACTAGTTGGATTCATATCATTCGTAATTTAAGTCCATCAAGTAATTTTTTTTTCCTTCAGTGTTTGGAACATATTGCACAGCCTACTGGCTTGTTGAAAAGAACGATTGGTATCCATAAAATTCATGCTGCGCAATATGTTGTAGGGCTTCTCTTTTGCTTTATGGCAAGGCATTCCACAGCACGACACCAAACTGATTTTTCTCACCCTGTTTCTTGCACTACACAGAAAACTGTATTGAATACAGCAATCCCTCTTAGTTTGTCTAACTTGTGAATTATTAAGTAAAGGAAGGTTACAATAAGGAATTTTGCTTTAGATCAAGAGGTTACTGGGAAATGGAGTAAAGGAGGCAACTAGGATCCTAAATGATGTTTAACTTTATCATGTTTGTGCAAAATATATCACCTTCGGGAGATCCAGAATGATAAAACAAAAAAGATGAAGGAAGCCTTAAAGCAGAACTTTGCTGCAATTAAATGTATTGAGTTGTGTCTCTACATGTTTCAGGCCACAATCCCTTTCTCAAGGGCTTGTAAGAAGGACTTTAGAGAAGGACTTGTTGCCCAAAACATGTAGTGACACATCTCAAGCATGAATAATTCCACCGGCACACAGGTCTTTAGTTGCAAGCAGGGATAACCCTTGCTAAATTTTTATTTGCATGATGCAACGTATCGGGTTGATCCCCTTTGTCAAGCATCATGCTTGACAAAGGGGATCTCCCCCCGAAACGTTGCATCACGCAAATAAAAATTTAGCAAGGGTTATCCCTGCTTGCAACTAAAGACCTGTGTGCCGGTGGAATTATTCGTGCTGGAAGTTTGTGGGTTTCCGAAGCCCTCTCGGCCGGGCAATACACGTTTTGGAGAGCCAGGGTGTGCAAGCTGGTAACTATATTTGTGTCTGTGACACACCTCAATACATTTAATTGCAACAAAGTTCTGCTTTAAGGCTTCCTTCATCTTTTTTGTTTTACTTGTTACAAGAACAAGAGCACATGGTGGAGCCAGCATAAGATTTATCAGCCAAATTGGAACACTAGATTTGTAAGGATGCAGAGTGGTATCGCCCCCTGAAATTTCTAGTTATGCCCACTGGCTTGAATATTCATTCTTACTTTAATGGTGGATACTATTAAATTTGTCATAGAAGGTCAAATTAACTACATTCAAAAGGTAATGTAATAAGAAACACAAAGCTCTTCCAGGTGATGAGATTATATGGGACTGAACATATAATTACCCTTTATGTTAGGCGGTCACCTAAAATTTTAGACAGCTCAGTGTGGTTCTAATTTACAGCAATTTCCCAATCCTGGGTTAAAGTATTCTCCTGGAAGTTGAGTAACTGGCCAAAAGGTATCATAGTTCTAGTCTTAAAAAAGTTTATCCAACATGTGCTCAATCTCCACCTGTGAAAATGGAGGATGAAAGTCAGAACCTCAGCCCAGGTAGGCCCAGTAGGTGTAGATAATTTGAGGTTTGTTTTGTACTAGCTCATTCCAGGAGGAGGGATTAGAGAGGCTACTGAGCTGTAACAAGGAGATTAGCACTCCTGGATGTACCACCCACAGGGTAACTTCCTCCTAGGTTCCACTTGGACAGCCTGTACTTGGAGTTGAACATTCCTGAGTAGACTCAATCCACACATTGATCATTTACCCCTGATATTTGTACCTGAGTAAATGCTGAATAATTATACATCATCAACTGTATCTGTGACTATCCTCCTGGACGTTACATGTGAAAACCATTCCTGTTACCAGTAAAGCTAATGCTACACGATTATGACTATCTAGACATCCAGGGAGCAAGAGGACGATAATAGGGATGGGCGAATTTGACCCGTTTCGTTTCGCCAAAAATTCACTGCCGGCGAAATGTCGCAGACGCCCATTAAAGTCTATGGGCGTCAAACAAATTTTGTCGCGCGGCGAAATTATTTTGTCGCGTGTTTTTTTGACGTACGTCTCCATACAAGTCTATGGGCGTCATTTTTTCGGCGAAACGAGGCGAAAAAATTCGCCCATCCCTAGACGATAACTCAACTTTTAAATAAATGGAGTACCATTGGTCCTTAAAAATTGCCTCTAAACTGGAGTTTGGTCAGCTTTTGGAAAATGGGCACCTACTACCACTCATCAAGCAATTGCCACCTGTATTGAGGTTAGTACTTGGATTTTACACATGGTTTAAGTTAGGCTACACAGTATTAATCTATCATTAACCATTAGCTCTGGGAGAAAAAGCAAGAAAATTATTTGTTAACATATGTTGTAATAAGTAGAGGATATATAATGTAGAGCAGGGATCCTCAACCTTTTTTACCCGTGAACCACATTCAAATGTAAAAAAGTTAAAGAGCAACACAAGCATGCAAGAAGTTCCTGGGGGTACCAATGATTGACTACTGGTAGCCCATATGTGAACTGGTAGCCTACAGGAGACTCTGTTTGGCAGTACACTTCAAATTTACTAAAGGGCGACCGATTTACGGTCGCTGACGTAACTTTGCTAGCAAAGGAGATAGACTCTAGCAGTACTTCGCTCCCTAACGCCTGGCGAATTTGTGCTCTGGCGAATGGACATAACTACACAAATTCAGTAAGATGCAGATTTTACTGACCGTTAACTCTTGTGCCAGACTTGCCATACACCTCAGTCCAGGAGAAGTGCAATAGAGTAGATAGAAGTTCCTCTAAAGATAGTTGAAAAATAGCGTAAATTTTTTTGGGGGTAACCAGCTTCCCCCTACATTTCCTAACATATGGCACATAAACTATACACTGGGCTCATGTGTAGGGCAATATAACAACTTTATTTTATTAAGGTTTCATGGGCTTGTGTAGTGTAATGTATTTGCTGCAACATATGTGTCCATTGAACTTTAACTTCCCGAAATATGCAAAATAGGCAACGCTATCGCAACTTCGCGCAGTAAAGCTAGCGCAACTTCGGATTTTAGTGAATTAGCGTTGTCCTGGAAAATCTACGCCTGCGTAGTGTTGCGCTGTGAGTGAAGCCGTCGCTGGTGAATTTTTGGAGGTTAGTGAATTTTCTCCTTGGTTTTTTTTGCAGCCACAACTTGCCTAAAAGCCAAGAATTCAAAAATAAGCATCTGCTTTGAGGCCACTGGGAGCAACATGGCTCGCTAGCCACTGGTTGGAGACCACTGATGTAGACAATGGAGCATTGTATTACAGAGCTAAGCATCTCATATATCTGTTACTGCACTTGCACAACACAATGAGAGCTTTCTTCGAGTGGATTCAAAAAGAATGCATAGAGAATCTGCTAAGAAATCTTCTGAATGTATAGAATGTATAGAATGTATACAGTAGATGGCCTTCCTTGACTTTCTCTTAACGTCATTAGCACAATTTGTTTTATTGTATATACCGACTGGGATCACGCTACTGCATCGCTCACAATTCTATGATTGTAACAATGTGAATGCTTTAGTGAATACAAGCAAACAATCGGGTATCTCCAAGTAGTTATATTCAACATCAATATAAATAACTGTTTGTTGATGTTTTTGTCTTGTGAAAAAGTAATCTGGCTCCCAGCTTGAAAAAGAAATGTTCTTTGAACGCAAAATCAGAATGATCATAAAGTATATTTTATATTTTTATCCCTTGAGCAAGAGGAGGGTGCTCATGGGAATGTTTAAACTTGATGATAACCTGAAATAATACAATATAACCTGTTATCCATCCATTAACATCAGTGGTCTATATTCATTTATGATCGGAATCATTTTCAGAACTATGCAACTACAGGAGATGGCTCTGTCCAAAACAGGCCTTCAAATAAAAATAAAAAATCAACATACATAGGGCTGAAATGATTACAGCAATGCACTTGGTTTTTTCACAAAGACCTGAGAATTCTCTTTGAATACAGTGCTGCCTTCACATGGGCATGGTTGGTAATTTCAGGGTAAAATTATAGATCAGGGCCACAGGTTATGTAAAAAACAAACAAAAAAAAAAACAGACTCTAGTGCAATATTGTTAATATTCAGTGACGTCATCAAAGTGTTGCAACACAAATCTCTACCATATCTGTGTCGGAACAAAAGTATTTGATTGGTTGCTATGGGCAATAGTACTATATAAAAAAGTTCATGTTTTCCATTACTTTCACTTATGTACATGACTTCCTTCATAATCAAATACTTTATTTTCTACAATAATGCAAGCGACCCAACTCCAGCAAACCATCATTTATATGAATATATTCCAGTTATTATCTGTATATTAATACCTTTCGCAAGAACCTGCAAACGATTTGCAAATTGTATGTATGTTTACAAAGCATCGTAGAAAATGGAATCATTTATACTTGTCTGTTGCATTAGGACAAATGTAATAACAACTGAATCATTTGCAAAAAAAAAAAACAACTGTGAAACTGTACAGCATTTCTTTAATTTGTTTAGGATATGAGCCGTGGAGAAATATAATCTGACACTTAACACATTTTCCTATCAAGGAAAAGCAGTAGTATAAACAGGAAGATTGCTGGAAGGGATCATTTAGCTTAGCTATGCTTCTGCGATGTCCAAAGACATCATGTTATACCAGTTTATTCTAGGAAGACAATATATAATAGGCATTTAGAATATAACAATTTCAAAGAGTTGGGTTTAAAAGATTATTACAGATATTACAGACATTCCAGCATCTACAGAGAAGGCTGACATTTCAAAATTAATGGAACAGAAGCCCTGTACAAACACTACATACACACACTATAGTGGTTATTTATACACGCAGCAGCAAGTCCAGAAGCTCCAAAACTGATGCTATCGAGGCCATATAGTATATTAGATATAAATGCGTGGATCCTAATGCACTCCTGCCTCTTTTCAAGAATGTTGCACCTACTGATACTTGGGGAACCCTGGACCAACTGTCACCCTGGACCTGGCAGTAGCTGTGGGGTTCTCCCAGCTATAACATGACACCCAGTGAATAAAATGACACATTGAACATGCACTCCAGAATTGACAACATTTGAGTTTGCATCGGATTTGTGTCAAAATAGAAGAACAAGTCCACTATAATGCTTTGAGAGCAATTAGAGCAGACACAACTCAGAGGGTGGTGGCTACACTAGAATTGTGGGGAAAATGTTGCATTATGAGTAAAACATTGTGATTTGCCTCTGAAATTGCATAAAATACCTCATACCCTGTTGTTTTTGTCTTGAGGTAGGATCTAGTTTGCACACTCTCCACATTTATATGATGGTGGAAATTCACTGGGCCTGTAATAATCCCTATAAAGCTCTGGACACAAATGATGACTGAACTGAAAGGGCTTTTTCAATAATCAAGTGCCCAGAGAAGTTGCTACCAATTGCTTCATGAGTGAGTAGATCACTATTCTTGGTTTGGATAACTTGGGTCGGGAAGTTTGACCTAACCTTACATACTCTAAATGTCATGCTGGGCTATAGGTGGATGGCTGGCAAGAACAATAGGAGCCTAGATGCTGGGTAACCCAGATTAACTGCATGCTTAACAGCAAAAGCCATTGTAAAGTGAAGGAGGTTTAATGCTTAGAATGAAAACAACAATAAAAAAATAACAAAACAGAAGTGCAAACTGAAAAAGCAGATACAGGCCTGGGTAGAGACAGAAGACTGAATGAAATCCAGTAACACGGGCTGAAAAGGTCAGGAATGGTGGAAGACTAGCCAATTATGAATGGCAGGCAGGGTCAGTGGAAGGCAGCGTTCAAGCAGGGTTGAGTAACAGGCCAAAGGTCAAACCACGGAATCCACAGAAGACGGGTATCGGGAACCAGGTGGGAACAGGAGGACAGGCGCAAGGGAAACAAGCAGTGGACATGGAACCAGGCAAGGGAAACAGGAACCAGGAGTCGGAGGTCAACTGAAATCCATAGAGCTTGAACATCATTATAAAGTGATGAAATAAGGTCAAAGTTCTAAAGATGTTGAGTCAAAATTAAGCATTTCTTTTGAAAAGTTTTCTTAATAGGTAATACTGGAAATTTTGATGAAATCTGCTAACTTTAAACAGTGTTACTACCTGCACTTTATAATTAGGATCCTTAATAGTGATGAGTGAATCTGTCTTGTTTCGCTTCGCAGAAAAATTCACATAACACATTAAAGTCAACGGGCACCATAAATGTTTTACGCAAGACAATTTTTTCTCACTTCAAATGTATTAAAGTCAATGGCTGTTAAAAAAATTTCTTACCAACAATTTTGTCTTTTGTCCAAATGCATTAAAGTTAATGGCCATTTTTTACAAGCAACTATTTTTCCATGCGCAAATTTTTTGTCACAGCAAATTTTTCCATGCTGAATTTTTACTGTAGATTTAAGAAATTTGTTTTTGCAGGTGGCGAAGTACAGAAGTTCACTAAGAATCCATGCCTGGCAAATACGTTTGCTCATCGCTAATGCTTAATAATATCCATTAAGGGAGTGGTTGCTAGAGTTGCCAATCTTGCCTGTTGTCCAACCTTGACCTAAAAAAGTTAAATTAATCAGAAGAGAAAGACAATTTTTTTTTTTATTAACCCATGTTATGACTTGAAATTATATATATTACTGACAACAAGGGGTAGATTTACTAAAGTTCGAGTGAATTTTCGAAGTACAAAAAGTTTGAATTTCAAAGTAATTTTTTGGATACTTCGACCGTCGAATAGGATACTATGACTTCGAATTTACTTCCACTTCTGTTCCGAAGTAAAAATTGTTCGAATATTCGACCATTCGATAATCGAAGTACTTTCTCTTTAAAAAAAACTTCGACATCAATACTTCGTCAAATTAAACCTGCCGAATTGCTTTGTTAGCCTATGGGGACCTTCTACAAACTTTTTCTAAGTCTTTAAACATCTAATAAAAATCCTTCAATCATACGATAAAATCGTTCGAATGATTTAATCGTTCGATCAAACAATTTTTATTCAATCGTAGGATTGCCGAAATCGGTGTAAAAACGTTGAATTCAAATTCAAACTTTTTCAATTCGATGGTCGAATTTCACTACTTCACTTCACTGTACTTCGAAATTCTAACCTTAATAAATCTGCCCCCAAGTGATAGTGAGATGAAATTTCAACCCCCAAAATAAAACTAAATTTGTTCATCTTCTACTGTAGATAGGCCACTTACACTTGTTGCTGTTAATGTTATTTCTAAAGGTCTCCGGCTGAATTTTCCAATTATAGCATCACTTTTCAGAATGTGCCAGTTTTTCATTATGATTTTTCTAATACGCTGACACAAGAATTACATCTCTGCATGAACATCAGCCATTCTGTTTGATGTTTCTATTTTCTCCCGGCTTTAAGTAGTAGACTTCTGTCACTTCTGAACAAAGTTTCCAGTGCATTCTCTTCTTCTATTCTAGTTCCTCCCCCCCTCCTTTGTTAAATATGAAGGATAGTTATTAAAAAATCCACAGAATGAACAAATATCTAAGTTGGAAGTGACACCCTAGATCTAGGTTTTACATTCTGGGTAGTATTTCAATTTCTTCTACACTTTTTTGTATTATTCTGTATGAATAATATATCACTTTTTGATTAAATGCATAACCCTATCAGTGCTGATCTTCTTGTATCTCTCTGCTGAGCTTATTTTGACAGTTCGTTACTGCTGACTATAAAACCCAGAGTTCATTTCAAATACAGTTCTTTGATTTACAAACAAACAAAAAGGAAGGCTGTTGATCATATCAAAATCAACAGTATTTGTTTAAAATGAACGGTTTTGCATTTTGTCTGAAAAGAAGACATTTGGAGAAGGTTCCAAATTTTGGATTTTTGAATTAGAATGAATGTTCTCTATGTTTTCTCTGAATTCACCTAATGGAACAATCACAATTAAAATAACAATTTGTGCTCTAGGTGCACTGCAATATACATGAGGTTATAATGTTTCCACCAAAAAGCTCAATCACAACCATAAGAACGAGAATTCAACATTTATATGAGACCAATGTACAACTTAATAAGCTTCCTGAGAGAAAGATGTCTACTCTGACATGGCAAAGATTGGAATATGGCCATTAGATGCACGGGATCCCCAAAGGAATTCTAAGGGTGACATCAGTGACCCTGTTTGGTGTGAAATTTAACCTTAAAAGCAGTGATGGACAAATAAATTCACCAGACATGGATTCATGGCGAATTTACATTTTCGCAAAACTGCAAAAATCTGAAATTCGCCGGCAAAAAAAAAAACAACTGCTGCGGCAAAAAACATTGTTGCACGTCAAAATTCTTGCACTCATAAAAATTATTCGGACCCCCATTGACTTTATGCATTTGGACAAAACAGCTGCGTATATAAAAATTGTTGCTTGCATCAAAAATTGTCATGCTTTAAAATTATTTTTATGCCTTTTGACTTCAATGCATTTCGCAAATTTTTGCTGTTTCACTAATTGTTTCGCTGTTTCTCTAATTATTTGGCAAAGCGAAACGGGATAGATTCACCCATCACTACTTAAAAGCCATTGATGCCAATGGGACTTTGACAGCTAATTAGGTCCTCCTGTTATCGGTCACTCTACCCATGGAAGGGTCTTGTCTCTATTTTTCCTGATCCTGTCTGCCCTGTATTATCTGGACATTAGATTTGTACCCTGGAAACCCCCCAGGTCAGCTTCCTTGTAGGTCTCCACTCAAAACACTAGAACCAGTGACCCCGAGTCTCCACATCGACCCCACTGGTCATGACACACCCAAAACTTTTGGAAGATATCGGATTTAGATGTAGTTGGAGCTATGTATACTCCAACTAACTGTAACATTGTACTCCAGCTAGAATTAAAAAGTTCATCGCAATCTGAAAGTCTTCAGCTGTGTACTCTTTATAAGCGGTCAACATTCTTACACTCATGCCTCAAATTACAATTATTGATTTAGTTGCAGTCATACTGGTAACTGAACAATTTCAAAAACTGATTCACATGCAAGACAGATAAAAAGAAAAAAATAATACATAAATAATGTATACAAGATTTACACAAAGAATTAACGTTGCCATTGTTCTTATTGTGTCTCTAAATTGCTAGAAAAAAAAAAATCACCCATGATAGCATTGGATTCATAAAATACCACACAGAGCATTTTCTTGTAAAAACAGCAAAGCATTATGGAAAATACCAATTTTGTTCATTCAATGATTCAACATTTCTTCTTTGCATTGATGTAATACTGAAATATAATCATAAAATGTATTTTATTGGATTCATATACCCTGTTAATAAAAGTTATAAAAAGCAGCATGCCTACTTATATAAAAAGATTATAAAATATTTGAACACATGAAGATTTATTTTCTACCCATATCAATGTTTGTGGTTTGTGGTGTATACTTTTACAGGCTTTATTGGAAAGTAAAGCAGACAGCTAAATTCTCAAGGGAAATACTGTTCTTCAACCTTCATTTCAAGCTATTCAGTGTTTGTACACACTGCACACATCACATAGGTTAAAACATTAGGTGACATGATTTTTTTCACTTCAGTAAAGGATAGATACAGAGATAGATGTCAATTCTAACAAACTTTGTCATTTCTTTTCCTATACTGGACAGATGACATTAGTACTTCAGACCCAGAGTCCCAATGGAAAAACCTGAAGATGAAAGCAGCTCCACAGGTGTAGAATAAAATATCATACTAGCAATAAAAGAGATATTGTGTGTTTCTATTATTTCATAAAAACAACAAGATGAGGTGCAATAATGTATCACTGTAATTTTATCCTCGGGCACTGAGCTTTGAGTAAAGTTTTCATTAGAACCTAAATTATATTTTTGTTGAAGGAAAGTTAAAATCGTGTCTAAAGTACTCTTTGCTCAAAATAAAATCAAAAACTCCCACCCACCCCTAGTCACTAGACCATCCTATATAACACCAAGAATGAACAAGAGAAACAATGATGGATCACACCTTGCTTTAGTATATTTAGGGACTTATTTATCAATGTCCGATGACATTTTTATGATTATTTTAATTAAAAAAGTCTGAACAAACTAGAATCCACGATTGGACTTTATTTGTTGATAAAAAAAAATCATAATTTAATCGGATCAGGGACAAACATGAAAAAAATATCAAAAATCATAATCTTGCGATTTTTAGGAGTTTTTTTCCCCAAAATTATAATATAATGTATAGTATATAGAATTTTCAAGTTTTTGGCATTCTGACTTTAATAAATAATCCCTTTACAGTACAATGTTGTACACGTCTCTCTCTCTCTCTCTCTCTCTCTCTCTCTCTCTCTCTCTCTCTCTCTCTCTCTCTCTCTCTCTCTCTCTCTCTCTCTCTCTCTCTCGAGAGAGAGAGAGAGAGAGAGAGAGAGAGAGAGAGAGAGAGAGAGAGAGAGAGAGAGAGAGACGTCTGAACAAACTAGAATCCACGATTGGACTTTATTCATTAATAAAAAAAATCATAATTTAATCGGATCAGGGACAAACACGAAAAAAAAATATCAAAAATCAGAATCTTGCGATTTTTAGGAGTTTTTTTTCCCAAAAATAATAATATAATGTATAGTATATAGAATTTTCAAGTTTTTGGCATTCTGACTTTAATAAATAATCCCTTTACAGTACAATGTTGTACACGTCTCTCTCTCTCTCTCTCGCTGCTTAAGGCAATTAGTCACTAATGATATTGATGTTTAGTGTCACCCATATCAAGTACCAAGATGAGGAAACACATCTCCTGCACCTCCCAAAATGGAACAGTATCGGAGGTTGGAGGAGTGGCAGAAGTGCTGTAGTAGAAGAAGCGCACTTCAGTAATGGGGTATCCAAGCTTCAGGCAGAATCAGAGTCAGGGGCAGGCAGAAGGTCAGAGGCAGGCATCAGGCATACAAAGTCAAGGTCAGGATCAGGACAAAAGTTAAAGGCAGCAGTGGACAGGCAGAGTAAAGAACAGGCAGGAAAAGTGCAGAAAAAAGTAAGTCTTCGTAGAAAATTTGACTCGAAAGAAGACCCACTAAAATCAATTCAGTTCACAAATTTTTGTGTTTCCCAAATTGTTTGCTAAAGTGAAATGGGACAGATCAACCATGATTATTCATTTATAAACTTCTTGCGAAAGAAGACCCACTAACATCAATTCAGTTCACAAATTTTTGTGTTTCCCAAATTGTTTGCTAAAGTGAAATGGGACAGATCAACCATCATTATTCATTTATAAACTTCTTGCAGTGCAGAATGATTCTGTGAACACTTCAGCCTTGTGGTATTTATATTTATAAAGTTGGACAAGATTGGAATATTTAGGGGCAGATGTACTAAGTTCAAGTGAGGGTTCGAATTTAAAAAAGTTCAAATTTTGAAGTAAATTTTTGGGTACTTCGACCATCGAATAGGCTATATTCGACCATTCAACTTTGATTTGAACGATTCAAAGTAAAAATTGTTCGACTATTCAACCATTCGATAATCGAAGTACTGTCTCTAAACTTCGACTTCATACTTCGCCAAATTAAAGCTAACGACGTGTAATGTTAGCCTATGGGGACCTTCCACAGCACTTTTCTAAGTTATTTTTTTTGGTCAAATAAAAATCCTTTGATTGATCGCTAAAAATTGTTCAAATCGATCGAACGATTTTTATTTGACCGCAGGATTGCCAAATTTATTGAAAAAACTCAATATTTTATTTAGTTTTTTGTACTTCGAAATTCGGCCCTTAGTAAATCTGCCCCTTAATGTGCAAACAAAATTTTTATTTGTGCTGCCATTATCCTTTTTAAATATGGCATAATCACAATTCTCCCATTAAGGGGCAGATTAATCAAAAGTCTGAATTGAAAAAAAAAAATTTGAATTCCTAGCTAATTTTTGTGTACACTCTCTTTGCCACTAAGATTCAGCGTCTCTTTGCCACTAAAATTAAACCTTTAATAAATGACCCTCCAGGTGTGTATGAAAAGTATCAACAAAACTTCCTCTAAACTTCCTCTAAATCAATCCCCTTGTATTTTTTTAAATAAAACTCTGACTCCCCTTTAAGACACTATGGGGAGGATTTAGCAACAGCTCTCAAACTTTGTTCACCAAGGTCCCACAATTATGTTCAACTCAAATGCCTTAGTCATATCAAGCATCACTCCTGAAATTATAATTTTGGTTGTAATTATATACAAAGATATGTGTTATATACTGTTTAATTTGTTATCACAGGGGATAGAAATAGCCAATGCCAATAGCCAATGAAATGTTTAATTTTAAACAAAGGAAGATCTAACCTTCCAAAAGTAAAAAGAAAAACCTTGAGTCTAGAGTAATTTTCAGTAGAAGAACTAATTTACACTTTAGGTTCGGTTTATTTGTTTTGGGAACAAAGAGTCCAATCAAATTAATCAAGAATTAAGTGAGACTTGTTTCACAGTTCATAAACAGGTTTAAACATAACCTTGCCACAGTTTTTTACCCATAACCATAAGCTATTATATATTATTAATTTGTATTCTGTACTGATTTCATTTTATATGAACAGGTATGTACAACATTGTTTTTTGAATATAAAATAGAAACTGTAAGATGGGAAAGTACTTGAGCTATTCCATTACAAAACTGCATATTAAATATAAGGGGCACATTTACCTAGGGTCGAATATCGAGGGTTAATTAACCCTCGATATTCGACCGTCAAAGTAAAACCCTTCGACTTCGAATATCGAAGTCGAAGGATTTTGCGCTATTCCTATGAATGGTCATATAGTCAAACGATTTTTAGTTCGAATCGTTCGGTTCGAAGTCGAAGGTCGCAGTCGAAGTAGCCCATACGATGGTCGAAGTAGCCATATTCGACCATTCGAAATTCGAACTTTTTTTCCTTTATTCCTTCACTCGAACTAAGTAAATGGGCCCCGAAATGTCAGGTATGTTTATACAAAAAAACACTCTCTTCAGGGGGTATTTATTAAATTCTGAATGCTATAAAATCCAAATTTTTAGTGGAAAAAAAACTCGAATGTTTTGAGATTTATTATACCCCGAGACTGCAAAAAGTCAGAATCTGAAAATACTCCATCTTCAACCTATCGAGGTCCTGTGGAAGTCAATGGCAGAGGTCCTATTTAAAATTTGAAGATATTATTGTCTGCCCTGGGTTTCATACAATAAACATTTCTGGCAATTTAACAAAAAAATCTGACTTTTCGAGCATCAAATCCAAAAAAAATCTGATTTTTCTTGCAACAATCTGAAAAAAAAATCTTGTTTTTTGTACGACAATCCAAAAAAAGTAGCATTTTTTTTTTCAATTCAATTTTTTTCATGTTTTTTTATTGATAAATAAGGGGAAATTGTGGATTCTAGTTTGGTCTGACTTTTTTTTTTATTTGATAAATAACCCCTTTAGTCACACAATATCACTAGGATTATTAAAGTATGCTTTCTCTTAAGCAAATCCTTGGTAAATGCAGTTGCATTGACTGAATATTCCGTTGTATAAATGTTTTATAAATGTAAAAAAAAATGGACGCCGGCGTTTTTCGAAAAACGTATGCTGGGTCAAAAACGAGATGCCGTTTCATCCATCTTTTTTCAAAGTTTTGCAAATTTTTCGGCGAAGTGAAACGGTGCAAATTCTCCCATCACTAGTGCTATTGTTTCATGTGCACCTAAGGAAAATCTGACTTGAATAGTTAGGATGCTCAGGCCAGCCTTGTCCTTACCAGCTGCCATAGTAAAGGGCAATAAGGACAGGGGTCTGCAACTTATCCCTGTGGTTTTCAATAAACAAGCTTGAAGAAACGTAATCCTTATCATTGCAATACACTACACACATGTGTAGCCTTTTGTCAAGTATTTCAGATATTAAAAGAGCAGGATGCTGCGTTTGTCTACTTTGCCTATCAAGCACAATGGAGTTGAATTGATTATATAAGTTGCGTACTGAGATGGAATACTGAAAAGGTTGTAGAGAGACTGTTATCAGGTCAATCTGCTATGGTTGGGAATGGAGGGATTTTTGTTAGCTAAAACTACTGAATTTCAAAAGCAGTTGGCTTTGCATCTGTAGGGATGTGAAAATCTTAGACACCCTTACACATTACAGACAGGAACATCCCTAGTAATATGGACACCTCAGTGGTTCCTTATGGGGACCTTGTGCTTATGTAACCCCTGCAGTTCACACAGTGTACACCAGATGGCACTGTGCCAGAGTATAAAAGGTTTAGGAACCATGAGGTCTGGGTCCATTGCTTTAGCCCAACCAAGCAGGCTGGAAGGGAATGGGTAGTGTCGACCCTAGGCGCCTTGGCTCTAGTAATTAGACAGTTATACTCAATTATAGATCACTCTAGGATCTATCCTAGGATCTATCCTAGGACTCTAGGAGTGCTAGAGAGGTTACTTAGTTGAGCAGCTCAAGGCGGAGATTAGAGGGATTAAGATCCCAGGATATTACTGACCCAGAGTAAGGACTAAAGTGTTGAGATAGGGAGTTAGGAGTTCCCCTAGTCTGCCACTGGAAGATATCCTGAAAACTGGGCAATACCCCTCACACGCTGCCAACTTACTCTCTGCTGTATATTCCCTAGCCTGTGGGGATTCAGCCTATATGTGCCATGAGTATATGCTTCCTTTATGCTGCTGTGTATATTCTATGCTCCATTGTGGATCGATGTGTTCAATTCTCTATATGCTATTGTTCAATAAATACAGTTCTATGTTCAACCGTTAAAGAACTACTGGTGCCCATCATTGTGCTATTGCACCTAGTTACAGTTACACTACACCCTGCCTCCAGTGCGTTGCGAAGGCTTGCCCCTGAGAAAGAGAGCTCATCTGTGGTATAAGCCCACAAAGGAAAGTAGCTATAACTGCTAAATACAAAGCAGTTTACTATAGCGCTGCAGTTTAGCATAATTCCTAAATGACTAAAATGAAAAGTGTTTCCTCGACAAATATGTATTTTTCTGTGATTCCTATTCAGAACCCATACTCAACGCAACAAGGTTTCAGTCATTTATTTTTCAGCTATATCCTCATCTGACATTTATTATAATAAAATGATTGGTCCAGTTGATAACAGTATCTTGGTGATAGGATACCTTGTAAAAACAGGGCACAGGTGTTGGCACTACATTGCACACACACACTGTTACTTCTACACAGATATCATAACCAGAAGAATTTCTGATTTCTGAGATAAAGCTCAGTCTCTCTACCCACCAGCCCCACCAAGGTCATGTGATCATGTGCAGAAGAGAGATGGAGCAAGAAGCTATGTACTCTGAAAAATGAAATAAACATTTATGTTTAATCTTTATTGCTGACATGGATATGTATCGTACCCCATACTCACACATACAAAAATCTGGCTCCTGATTCTCTCCATGGGCTATTACTGAATCCGTATGTCAAAACGCCACCCCTTACGGTGTTTGTGTATTGCATTGCTGCAAAAGAGAGAAAGAGAGAGATTAGATAGAAAGATTAGATAGATGATAGATAGATGATAGATAGATGATAGATAGATGATAGATAGATGATAGATAGATGATAGATAGATGATAGATAGATGATAGATAGATAGATAGATAGATAGATAGATAGATAGATAGATAGATAGATAGATAGATAGATAGATGTATTTGTATGAAGGTGAACCACCCCTTTAAAAGGCATGTTGAATAACTTGTTAACTTTTAAAGGGGAACTTTCATGAAAATGAATAGATAGATAGATAGATAGATAGATAGATAGATAGATAGATAGATAGATAGATAGATAGATAGATAGATGGTTAATAGATTAATAAATAGATTAATATCTATTGTGTATCTATCTATCCATCTATTAAGCTATTAATAGATAGATAGATTAATATCTTTATATCATGTATTTATCAATTAATCTATTAATAGATTAATAGATAGATAGATACATATGAGAGAGAGAGAGAGAGAGAGAGAGAGAGAGAGAGAGAGAGAGAGAGAGAGAGAGAGAGATGATAGATACATGATAGATACATGATAGATAAATTGATAGATAGATTGTTTCTGAAATAATCAAGTTTATGTTCACTATCCCTCTCTCAGCATCTGTTTCTCTTCATTATGTCTTCATGCAGCAGTTGGGTGTCAGATATTCATTGACAGTTAGACCCAAAATATCTAATTGGAGGGCTTCCTTTCCAAGCAGATTTATTAGAGCTCACTCAAAAAACTGATTCCAATATAAACAAAATCTAATAAAATAACTGCATTTTGCATAAATTCTGCATGTAGAGAGACATGATGTCTGGTGAGTTTAATAGAGTGAGCTCTAATACATCTTCCAGGCAAAAGGAGCCCCCCTATAAGATATATTGGATCTAAAGGTGGCCATACACGGGCAGATAAAGCTGCCGATATCGGACGTTTGGACCGATTTAACAGCTTATCTGCCCATGTATGGGGGCTTCCGACGGGTCTTCCCGATCGATATCTGGCCACGATATCGATCAGGAAGGTATTATTTTTTAACCGACCGACCCGTCGGAGCACCTTGGCACATCGTAATTCGATCGTTCGGCCATACAGCCGAATGTTCGAATTACCCCCGATATAGCCATGCCGTTAGTGGCATATCGGGGAAAGATCCGCTCGTTTGGCGACATCTTTGAGTCTATGGCCACCTTAAATGTCAATGAATATCTAACACCCAACTGCTGCATATAGAGAGAATGAAGAGAAACAGATGCTGAGAGAGGTATAGCGAAAATAAACGTGTAACCAACCATTTAGCTGCTTGCAAGTTGGAGTTTAAATAAATACAGTAGTTTTAGGCTTAGAAACCCTTTGACTTTGTCTCAGACATTTCATATCTATGTGCTTTTAAGATGGGAGTTCTGCTGTAAACTAATCATTAGATTGAAACAATCCTTATCAAGGTCCATGGCGTGCCATTATGCTACATTTTACATTTTTAAGGTTGTTTGGGTTAAACGGATTCAATCTGAAATAAAATGTCCTTGCCAGTTGCTAATGAAGAAAACGTTAATATAACTGTATCTTACATTGAACTAACTTTGTTGTGACTTAAGGAATGGCTTTCAGAATCATACTAAGCATCATTGTCCAATACAATTTGTTTAATTGCCTGATCAAATGAAATAAGTGGTGCTCAACAATGTCAAAGCCCTTTCCATAAAATAAATGCTATATGAGGCATTAATTCTGGAAGGAAATTAAACGACGCATGCAGGGTTTATAGCCATTATTTATTTTGTGAAACAAAGACCGAGCTTTGCTTTTGCCACAGATTATCAAGTAAACAAATTAAGAGAATGAAACAGACCTTTTATAAAAGGTTTATTGCCAGCTAATACAGGGCTATGGCACATGGGGCACTGTTTTTAGTGGTGATTAAAAGCCTTATAGTTTCACTGGATCACTTCCTATCCGTATAAATGTCAAATGTCAAAAGTCATTGGGAACAAGCAATTCACTTTTAAAGATCTACCAATGCGTATTTACAATTGTTTACTGTGTGTGCTGGGTATTTATTATGCATATAGGGGCATGCAGATTTCTCTTCAGAGTATTTGGACAAATTAGTCAGAATTAAAGGACATGTAAAGCCTAGATTTTCCTACCATGTTTATGAGTTGGGCATATCTTCCCACCCAAGCCACATCATTTGTACTGCATATACCCCCTCCATTTGCCAGCCCAACACATTTTTCTAAAACAAATAGCAGTTGTCACCAGGACATGTATGCTGTAAAGTTCATGCAGAATGCAGGTTTAAACAGGCACAACATACTTTGATAAAAAGTTCTCCTGGGGTTGAGCACTGTAATGGGTAAGCTGAGTTTAGGAGAGGTGGTTAGGTGAAAAAAATAAGAGCAGACAGCGAGAGTTTTTTATGGGAACCAGCAATGATATCTCTTCATTTGCTGTTATACTGGTGGGTGTGTTTAGTATTCTGAGCTGAGAACAACTGAGCATGTTCATGAGTCAACAGCCAAAGTAAATTCCTGAGGGAGAGCAGAGTAGGTTAGAGGAGGAGGAGGAGGAATTCTAAGTGATTAAGTGGATGCTGTCACCTTACTGTTAACCTTTTAAATGGAACTATAGCGAAAATGAAAATTTAATATAAGCTTCATCATACTAAAATAAGAAACTTTCTAAACACAATGAAATATTCTGCAATGTTTCTGAAATAATCAAGTTTATCTTCACTATCCCTCTTCATGCAGCAGTTGGGTGTCAGATATTAATTGACAGTTAGGTCCAATATATCTTATAGGGGAGATTCCTTTCCTAACAGATGCATTAGAGCTCATTCAAATAACTGAGTCCAGTACAAACAAAACAAACAAAATAACTTCCTTTAGCATAAATCCTGCATGTAGAGAGACATGATGTCTGGTGATTTTAATAGAGTGACCTCTAATACATCTTCTAGGCAAAAGGAATCCCCTATAAGATATATTGGATCTAACTGTCAATGAATATCTGACACCCAACTGCTGCATGAAGACAGAATGAAGAGAAACAGATGCTGAGAGAGGGATAGTGAACATAAATAAGAGAGAAAGATTATCAGTGTGGCAGTTATGTACAATTTCAAAGAGGCTGTTCACTGATTGTTTGTGTGTATGGGGGGGTTAACGTGTCTTTTAAATAGCTAAAATAAATACTTGTAGTGATGCGTTATTTTTTTTTTTGCCTTTTGCATAAACTTTTGTGATGATTAGTGGGCCCATTTACTAACAATCATATTTCGTTATTTGTTTTTTTTCCACAAATCTCTAAAAATGTGTGGTTTTCCTATTTTAAAACCACTAATACAAAACTTTGCCAGGTAAAAGTTGTTGAGGTCCTATAGTAGTCAATGGGAGCTGCACCCATTTTTAGCAATTCAGACTCTTAGAGGTTTTCAGATTTTTATTTTACTAGGAATTGCCCTAAAAACTATTTTTTTTTTTTGGATTGTTCAGCGTTATTTTCTGTACATACTTTTTTATTCTGATTTTTTAATAAATGTCATGACATTTGTGGTAGAGGAACTACAACAATTCAACCTTCAATAAACAGGCCTCCAAGTGTCCATGGGACACAAAACGCGTCGGGCGGATGAAGATGTTGATTTTTTAAACAGCTTTGACTAAATATTTTTACTTTTATATTTTTTGTGACCCTCTTCGGAATCCTTTGGAGTGCCCAGTTGTCCATGCTGCTATTGTTTACAATTTGCAGTTCCCTATGCTAAGGGGTTTGGGGCAGGTGCACCCGGACAACATTTTCTACTGAGTGAGTTCTTCTACATTTTGGTCCTCAGTGAGCTTTTTCTCTCTTCATTTGGCCTTTAGGAGTTGTTCACCTTCGAGTTAACTTTTAGTATGATGTTGAGAGTGATTTTCTAAGATAATCTGCAATTGGTTTTCATTTTTTATTATTTGTGGTCATTTGACATTTCATTGCAATTTCAGCAATCTGGTTGCTAAGATCAAAATTACCCTAGCAACCATGCATTGATTTGAATAACAGACCAGAATATAAATAGGAGAGGCCTGAATAGAAAGATTATTAATAAAAAGTAACAATAAATATACATTTGTAGCCTTACAGAGCATTTGTTTTAACTGGAGAAAATTAGAAGAAGAAGGCAAATAATTAAAAAAACTATAAAAAATAAATAATGAAGATCAATCAATATCATACTATTCTATAACATACTAAGAGTTAACTCTAAGGTTAACTACCCTTTTAAATATTTTGACAACCAAAAAATATGACTGTTGATGCCCAACAGCAGGAGTCACAATCTTGTCAGATGAGTAAGAAAAAAGTTCCCCAAACTTTCCAGAAATTAGTCTTGGAGGCAAGCTATGAAATTTGCGGGCCTTAGTATACATGAGCAAAGTACTGGTTTCCAGGACAATAACTGGGTTTCGATTGTAAGGTCTAATAAGCAGGACCCCTTTTACTTTATCAGCCACAATTAGTGGGTTATTTATTAATTATTAAAGTCTGAATGCCAAATTTAGTGGAATAAAAAAAATAAAATTTTGGGGAATTTATTAAACTCTGAGGGTGGTAAAAGTCTGAATAAAAAAATACTCCAACTCAGACCTGCTGAGTTTAAGTAGAAGTCAACGGGAGAAGACCCAGAGATATACTGATCTGCGTTGGGTTTCATGCAATAATCTGCAAATTATTTCTGTTTTCTGTTGGAAAATCTGAACATTTATACGATCCAAGTTTTTTCCCACACAAGACATTATCAGAAAAATGTATTGATAACTAAGGGGGAAATAAACCCATGTGAATTTGGTTGGAGTAGTAATCAAAAAATATAAAAAGATTAAAAAAAATATTTTCAGATTTTGATAAATAACCCCCTTAGTATTTGATTTGTATATGTGACGTGTACACCCTTCTGTTGTGCAAGGGTGTAGCACTATATCCAGATGTGTTATTATTAGAAACATCATACAGTATATGCCCTCAATATGATTAAGATTGTAGTTATTGTTTCTATTTGATGTAACAACCTGCAATGTATTCATTAAACAAGACTGACCATATTGTTCCCTAGTTCATAGGCATGTCTTGCAATGTACGCTCTATAAAGCACATGATGCAGTGTATTGTGTTTCCTGCATATCCACAGAACACAAGGAAGAAAGGTTTTCCTTGGTCAAATCTGACACTTTCCAGTTCAATTCTAACATGCTATTTGGCAAAATGTTTATGTTCTCAGAAAGAAATAAAATAAAGGCTAGCGGGAAATAAGTTCTGCTCCGAATTCAGCTGATGGAGGCAAAGAAGAAAAACAAAATAAGAGTAACAAAAATATAACTGTCAAATAGATAAAAACAAGTTTACTTGCAGGAAAGAAAATGCTGAGGGCTGACAAAAAAACCCACATGAATTACTTTTAAAAGTAATAAAATCGTGAAAGAAGTAGACTTGTTATTATAAACACATGTAGTACAAGGCAAACAGCAAGTAATAAACATTCAAATCCTACGAATGGTCATGAAGAGCATGCACAAGCTGAGGCAGTTGGAATGCTCTAGGCTAAACTGTCTATTTTATTGATCCAGTATATACTTGTGGCTTCGGTGCTCTTTAATAGTATCTAGAGAAGAACACCATTTAAAGGGAAACTAGATGCCTATACATTGCAAATGTATTATACAAAATATAACACATATAGGAAGACAATCACTCCATGGTGCTCCCTGGAATAACCCCAGGCCGGTGCATTTTTCAGCTGATAGGAGTACCGGCCCCAGATGTCAGGTAAATAGATACAATCGCTTGGAGGTGCTTAACTTGTGGCACCCCCAAGTAGAAACATCTTTCCTTCTCCTTTAAAAGCTGAATGATACACACTATAGGCTTGCATCCCTTTTTACTTACATTTCAATAGATGACTGGAGAATGAGCCCTTTCTCAAGGAGGCTGCATGCAAATGTGAGCGTGGGATGGACAACTTTTCTCTGGACTGTTTCACGATTTAGACTGTATTTAAAGGCTATCCTTTTTTGCATCATTATTAGAGGGTTATTGGCTGGTTTTAGAATTTGCTCTATTTTTTTTATAATATTGTAACGCTATTTTAGTTATATAAGGTCAATAAAGCTTAATTTCCAGCTATAGGGTAAGTGTTACACTTGGCTCTAACAATTAAGGCAGGGCCTTTGCTAAGTGGAAGTTTTGAAGGCAATGTGTAGCTTAACTATAACTCACGTAGGCTATGGTGTAAAAATAAAGTAATAGGACGCCAGGAGGTTCTTGCAGCAATCAAACAAAATAACTTTTATTGTCCAAGACAATAGATCAGGGATCCCCAACCCTTTTTCACCTGTGAACCACATTCAAATGTAAACAAGAGTTGGGGAGCAACACTAGCATGCAAATAGTTCTAGGTGGTGCCAAATAAGGGCTGTGATTGGCTATTGGTAGCCCCTATGTGGATTGGCAGTACACCTGTTTTTTATGTAACTAAAACTTGTCTCCAAACCAGGAATTCAAAAATAAGCACCTGCTTTGAGGCCACTGGGAACAACATCCAAGGGGTTGGGAAGCGGCATGATGCTCACGGGCCACTAGTTGAGGACCACTGATATAGATCCACAGGGTTATACTAACAATCCACAGAGGTAATTGCAGCACTAGATGTTAAAATGCCAGGACAGTAAAGCAGAGACAGCACAATGTGACACAACGTGGAAGCAGTTTGGGTAGTTTAAGGTGCACCTCTAGGTTGGAATGTCCCATTTTGGTCCAGATTCCATACAGAGGAATGTTCAGGGAGAATAAATCTAAGCCTGATTCCCGATCCAACTATTGTTCCTTAACGTTAAGCAGACTCAGAGCCTAGGGGAAAGCTACTCCCTACTACAAATCCTTGTTGGAGCACAGGCTGCTTGTTCTAATTAACCTCTCTATATAGCTCTTCTAGATAGTGCTAAGAAAGAGTTAAAATGTTACTGGCTGGCCTTATTTACGGGGTACTTACTTCAGACTTTCACTAGAGGTACAGGTCCCTTTACGGCAGAACAGCTTTACTTAGCATGTTGATCCCAGCCTCCCTGAAGCACATACAGCTGGGTCAATGAGGGCCAAAAAGAAAGATCAACCTCCAACCAGTCATTATGTTAAAGAGCCCCCCTCCGAGTCCTCCGTCTCCGGGTTTCTCCACCGTGCCCCCCCATGCCACACATGCCCGTGCACCTTATATTTGCCACAACCCGCGGCAAGAAGACAATCGTAGGGAACAGGACTGGCCCGGAGGGGCCCACAAGAGCCGGCCAAGTCTGACCCGGAGTACAAATATGTAAATGAAATAACTAGATACGTGGGCACATGCCCAGCAACTAGGGAGGTAAGGAAATGTAGGGTTTTAAAGACATAGGGACATACTAAACTTATGGTTCCCTACACTATATATTTTTTTCTTATCCTTATGTCCGTTTGTTGAATGTCAGGTTACTGGATTCTTCTGCACCCCCTTGTGTTTGTCTTCTTATTCACTATATCATTTCAAGACACGTTTCCAGTGTCTAGCCTCCACCTAGTGGGATTTGGGAATACACCTAAGGGTGGCCTCACTAGGAAACAATTATTAACCACACACTTGCAGTAAAACTAATTCAAACTTTATAAACTTTTTTTAATGGAAAAGTGCAGAGTAAAACACAATTACAAATAAATAACCTGTGCCCTGGGGAGCCCATGTGGTCATCCAACCCTGACACAGTCCTTATCAGGCAAAGTCCCATGCTCCACCCTAGGAGGATAAAGACAGTCACAGTCCATTTTCCCCATGAGCCCTTAACATTTCCCAGGTACTGCCAATTGTACAAATACATCTCCTGTTGGACAGAGGTAGTTGCTTCCACATAGCAGGCACATGGACCACACGTCCTCACACATGGGACACACGATGGAGCCTTTCAATAACCCACAGGCTGGACTCACTGGGGCTCACACAGAGCTGGTACAGGCATCTACATGGTCTCAACATCCTTAGGCTGGGCTTCCTAAGCTATCCAAGCTGAACAAACAAAACCTGCTTTGTTCTTCAGGGCACAGCTCCCAGCACATCTGAAGTGAAAGCACAGCAAAGCTCCTTTTACTGAAAACCTTCCACAGGCAGCTCCGGTCACAATCTTTCTGCTGCTTCCAAGCTCTAGACACTCAATGTCGAGCTTCCAATGCTTGGAGACCAATACCCCAAGCCCTCCAAGAGCAACACCATCCCTTGGGCTTACATCTTTGGGTTCCAACATTTGTTAGTGAGAAAAACTTAACAATCTGTTATCTGTAAATCCATTATTAATTTTACTAAAAGAATTTACATTTTTTATAATTATTTTCTTTTTTCTTAGTAATAATAAAACTGTTACTTGTAATTGATCCCAACTAAAATATAATTAATCCTTATTGGTGGCAAAACAGTCCTCTTTGGTTTATTTCATGTTTAAATGATTTTTTAGCAGACTATGGGACCCATTTACCAAATTTTGATTTTTTTTCCATAAATATCAAAAAAAAAAATGTAAAAGCTCTAAATATTTCAGATTTATTAAGTGTAAAAACCACAAAACCCTCTAAGTTTGTCCTCCTAGACAAACTTAGTGCCTTTTATAACATATAGGGGAAAATGTCTTACTCTCCTGAAAATATTGATAATGGTTTGACAGCAGGGTTAGACAGGGCTGGCAGGACACCAGGAAAACACCTGGTGGGCCACGCTAATCCAGACCAGCATCCTGGCCTCTCCCACTGACATGATCGAGCTATGTATTGAAGAAAAAATGTATGTGAAAGGATGTGGGCTTTGTCTGGGGTGGGGGGCTGTGGGTATGTGGGGGCACCTGATGCAGCTACCCCGGTGGGCCCTGGACCCCCAGTCCAATGCTGTTTGAGTACAGAGGACCTTTTGTCTATATGAATTTTGTGGTCTCAATGCACCCTGCCTAATGAGTTAAAAATGTAGTGTTTAGTATAGCTTTCCTTTTTTTGACTTCTGTAGGAAACCCATACCACTTTGGTAACAATACAAATGAGACATCAAGTAGATAAATATGTTTTAGATCTTTCTTTACTTCTCCTGCAAAGTCAACTCTGGATTCAGGTATACTGAGGGTATAAATTATCTTGAGTTATGTTTTAGTACAACATATATATATTTTATGTATGTTTTTCATAATTATTATTATTTTGCCAGTTGTTTTTGATTAATATACCTTTCAAAATACAATTTTTAAAAGAAATACATTTGGTTGAACGTTTTGATTTGTAATATAAGGAACCTTTGATATTTTCAATGTAATAACCTTGACATTTTACTTTCTAATGCGATACAGGAGCCTCACAGCATTTGCAGTCTGGACATAAGTTTGTAGATTCTCTTCTGAGTAAAGATTTGTTTTAGTCATCACACTAGGGTAATGTGGCTTATGTGGAAGATCAAATGTGCATTAATGTAAAGCTATTGTTATCATGCAAGAGATGACACTTTACAATGCTTATGTTAATACTGTCAAGCACCAGGGATTGTGTATCGGTAATGATAGTAAACCTATTGAAAAGTGGCTACGTGTTTCTAGTATGAAAGAAAGGTTAATAAGTATGGTTTAAAAATGGCACATTCACAGTTTTGTGGAGTTTCATAATGAAGTGTTAAATACATGGCTGTTGAATTCTTTGACAGCTATAAAACTGTAAAATGTATACAATCCAGATGGGAAACCTGAATGAATAATATATAAGAGAAAGTATTGTAACAGCAAGAATAGCCAGAGGGCCTTTATTTTAGCTTATCAAGTGAATTCATGACATGCAAACCGCAGGACTGATTTATTAACATCATTATTATTTTATTTACTGATTGAAAACCATTTGGTAAAAAATAAACTGATATTTTTAGATTTGCAAAGTTCTTTTCTTGGTTTAAAAACATATTACATTTTTTAGGACTTTGGTTAGGGGTTAGAGCTCAGTGCTGCTGCTGAACTCTAACACCCCAATGCATGGAATGGATACTTACTATGCAGTTGTAATTTGATCAGGATAGCAGTCAAAAAAGTGTAATTCATTCTTTCAAATTACATAATAATCTCCCATCCTATCCCTTTTAAGAGGCTACAGTAGATTCAGGTTTTGGGCTTTCATGTATAAATTTGGAGCAACAGTAGTATGCTATAGTGCTATAGTTAATCACTTAATTGAGCAGCATTTAAGCATAGCTGAACTTCTTCACTTCTTTTGAAGTTCAGCATTATATTTATATTTCACAAACTGTACCTACAGAAATGATAATTTAATAAAATGTAATGTCATAATGCTCATGCATAAATTAAACTAGTCAGTTATGGATTCTGAAAACAATTCAGTAGGGTGTTCCAGCTCTCACTTCAATCAGTGTTGTCATGTCAGGACCCATTGGATACTAGGTCATACCCCTTGTTGACTCTTTTTTATTGGATAATAACACAAACTGGGTAATTTCTAAACAAAAATACAATTGTACTTTATTGGCCGCAGTCAGTTGTGCAATCTCATTCAATAAAGGTTCAGTACCTGCAACAATAAGGCTGTGACTACAAAATTCAAGTAGACAAATACAAGAGGTACTCTGCACTCATACCATTACCAGTATAATAAGGAGAATGAGATATTTATGGGTGAATGCAATAAAAGTCAGTAACGGAAAAAGTATATGCAATGCGAAAAGTTATGCCTTTAATATAGCTTTTGTGAACCCGGAAACTGTTTAGTGACCACTTCCGAAGAAGGTTTCCGAATGTTATAGTTTGCGCCAGTCCGCAGTGAATGTAATAAAATTTCTAATGAAAAACTTGTTATGTTTGCTCCAAAAGATTACAACACCTTCAAGCATTGTGAATAGTTTTTCCGTTACCGACTTTTATTAGATTCCCCCGCTTGCCTTTATAATAAAACAGGGATTGTCCTACACTTAATTTTCATCTGATCTATTAAGAATTCTATTGCTTCATTATACATTTTACAAAGGGACTAAGTTTTACCTGGAACTTACTTGCTGCTTTCAAGGTTAAAAATCCCAAACATGGTTCCCGTTTTATTGTCCATTATTGGGATCACCTGACTAAAGGTGGCCATACACGGGCCGATAAAAGCTGCCGACAGACCGTGTCGGCAGCTTATTGGCCCGTGTATGGGGGCCCCCGACGGGCTTCCCCGATCGAGATCTGGCCGAAAGTCGGCCAGATCTCGATCGGATGGGGTTAAAAATCCCGTCGGATCGCGGCCGCATCTGTTCGTTGATGCGGTCCCGCGATCCGACCGCCCGTTTGTGAGCGCTGGATCCGATCGTTGGGCCCTAGGGCCCACGATCGGATCTGCCCGATATTGCCTACCTTGAAGGTGGGCATATCGGAGGGAGATCCGCTCGTTTGGCGACATCGCCAAACGAGCGGATCTATCCGTGTATGGCCACCTTAAGGCTGGAAAGGGTGGGAGCTACAACATGGAGCTTGTTACTGCTCCAGAAAAAAACTATAATAAAAAAGCTTAAGGCACAAAATGTCGCAATGTCCTTAATATAAAGGATTGAGTGCATAGTACTTGCAACAACATATAGTCCTTGCACATCTTTATAGTTGTGCTTTTCTCCTCTACCTCCCTCCTGGCTTGGATGAAACATGCCTTTGGAATATCACTTGGTGCAAAGTATATTTTGGATACACAGATTTAATTTTAGCACTCGGTGGGTAAAATGTTGTATTCTAAACCACAGACTAATATAAAAAAACATGATTGACAAGACTTTTATGTCCGCAGATGCAATGGGCAACTTGAGCTTTTCCCCACCATAAGTTACATCTAAAAACCACATTAATTAAAAGGTACTTAAGTCCAAATGCAACTTTCACACTTCCATATGCATTGCACTTGCTGTCAATCAGTCCTTCCTGCCTTCTTTTCCAAATTGAGTGATGGTGCATCTATTGACGCACAGCACTATGTGAACCCTACAGCTATTATTACCTCCTGGTAGTAGCTTCAGGGTTCTCTTAGTGCCCTGCATTAATAGACTCAGCACACTTGTGCTTAAAGAATCTGATGCAGACAACATTCTCCATCGAAACACAAGAACTGAAACCAAACAAATATTTGGAGCAACTGTGTCCGATTTATGTTGAAGTCTGCATGCAGTTGTGTCCATTTTGACTAATTGCCAACTTTGTCTGATTCACAATTTGCACCTCCAATAATTCTAGGGAAAATTGTGCATTTTGCTCAAAATTGCACTTTACCCACCGCAAAATCCTCAGTAACTCTTTCATAGACACAATGGAAATAAAGCAATAACTATACACTCCTTACAGGGATACTGTCATGGAAAAACATGTTTTTTACAAAACACATCAGTTAATAGTGCTGCTCTGCACTGAAATCCATTTCTCAAAATAGCAAACAGATTTTTTTTATATTCAATTTTGAAATCTGACATGGGGCTAGACAGTTTGTCAGTTTCCCAGCTACCCCAGTCATGTGACATGTGCCTGCAATTTAGGATGGAATTACTTTCTGGCAGGCTGTTATTTCTCCTACTTAATGTAAATGAATGTGTCTCAGTGGGACTTGGCTTTTTCTATTAAGTGTTGTGTTAGGGAGCTCTGCTATCTGTTTAGTTTCCCATTGTTCTGTTGTTAGGCTGCTGGGGGGGAGGGGTGATATCACTCCAACTTGCAGTACAGCAGTAAAGAGTGCTTGAAGTTTATCAGAGCACAAGTCACATGCCTGGGGCAGCGGGGAATTTGACAATATGTCTAGCCCCATGTCAGAACTCAAAACTGAATATAACAAAATCTGTTTGCTCTTTTGAAAAATGGATTTCAGTGCAGAATTCTGCTGGAGCAGCACTATTAACTGATGTGTTTTGAAAAAACATGTTTTCCCATGACAGTATCCCTTTAATATTTTCACCAGAAAGAGGGAAACCCAAAATAAAGGGGTATTGCACCTTTAAAAACACTCAAACCACAGTTTTCTCTAAAACTGTGAATATTGCTGTTTCCCGTGTTTACAAGAAAACATCAGATATGTTTGTGAATCCAATTATGAGTAGCTAATTACCTTACTAAGCTGTAACTGCATTAGTTGCTTTGCCTTTGGGTACTCATAAAAGAAATAAAGTGAACCAGTAGATACATTTCCAAGGTTAAACTAGACTTCGACAATATAAAACATAGGTGCTGCAGAGAAAGTAGCAAGGGTACCTCATTAATTCCAAGAAGTAATATTAGTTCATGTTACCCAAAGCTATGCAGTTTATGTTTAACAGAACCAAAACAGCAATTAATTGTTTTGACAATTTGCAAACAAAGGTCAAGATTATTATTAGCTAGAAGGGAGAAGAGACTATATTATTATGTTATTGCTCCTCTAATTTATTTTTTCTTTTATTTATCTTATCCCATCTATTTAAGGATTATAAAGAATTTACAGAAGTTAAAATATTGCTGTAACTCTAAGAAAACATAGTTTTTCTCCGCAGATCAACATTTCTGTTCATTTTTCATGCAAATGTTTTAATATGGAAGATTTCAAAGGAGTTCAAAGCTGACAAAATCTATTCAAGACAATGGGCACATCAGCATTTGTGTAAATGGAAATTACCTCACTTGCTCCAGAACTTTCAAGAATTTTATAGATGCCTTACCATAAATTCTGGGAACATTTTGGGACATTTTTATCCTCAAGAAATGAAAAAAGACAAATGAAAAAATACCTGAGAAAGATAAGAGACACAAAACATTCTGCAACATTTCTCAGACTCCAGATGTGCTGAGAAAAAATAAAGAAGATTTTTTTCATTTTAACAGACTGAACTATTAGAAATATTCTTGTTTCTACACAGTTAAAATTCACTTTACTTTTATTTTTTAAAACATAGAAAAATAGCAAACATGCCCACTTATGTGCTTTATAAAAAGGACCTAAATTTTTGTCTTAAATTCCTGCATTCAGGCAGATTGTAAGGAGAAAGTTGTATTCAGTGTATACCAAAATATAAGAAAAGTTAAAATGGAAAAAAAACAATATTAGTACATAAAAAAAATGACTGGGGGTCATTTATAAAGTTTGCGCAGCGCATATTTATCAGCCAATGGTTGTATTGCCCATGTTTTTTCCTGAACACTAAGGGGCACATTTACAATTGGTCGAATATCGATGGTTAATTAACCCTCGATATTCGACCATCGAAGTAAAATCCTTCGACTTCGAATATCGAAGTCGAAGGATTTACCGCATTTCCTTTGTTCGAACAATTGAAGGAAAAATCGTTCGATCGAACGATTAAATCCTTAGAAACGAACGATTAGAAGGATTTTAAACCATCGATCGAACGATTTTCCTTCGATCAAAAAAAAGCTAAGACAACCTATGGGGACCTTCCCCATAGGCTAACATTGGTGCTCGGTAGGTTTTAGGTGGTGAAGTAGGTGGTCGAAGTTTTTTTTAAAGAGACAGTACTTTGACTATCGAATGGTCGAATGGTCGAATAGTCTAACGTTTTTTAGTTCAAATCATTGGTTTCGAAGTCGAAGTAGCCAATTCGATGTTAGAAGTAGCCAAAAAAATACTTCGAAATTCAAAGTATTTTTTATTCTAATCCTTCACTCAAGATAAGTAAATGTGCCCCTAAAATATTGCACTGTTGTGCCCGTCTTTCAGTTTTTTGCAAATTCGCATTGAGAATAAATTTTCGCAAATGGCTCGCAAATGAGTGTTTGCGTGAGTGCGCCCACTGTGCGAGGTTGTTGTGAATGTAAATAGCGTTGACAGTAACTTAAATTCGCAATTAAGAAAACTCTTTTGGAAATATTTTCTCTGCCACCAAAGTTGGGACATAATTCAAATGTGGAGTGTACACATAGGGGCAGATTTACTAAGCTCGAGTGAATGGTTAGCTTTTTTTGGTCGTTTGATTGGAAGGATTTAATCGTTCGATCGAACGATTATTGCTTCGATCGTTCGACCGCAGTTTTTGCACAAAATCCTTCAACTTCGATATTCAAAGTCGAAGGATTTTCATACCCAGTCGAATATGGAGGGTTAATTAACCCTCCATATTCGACCCCTGATGCATCTGCCCCTAAGTTGTAGGAAAGTGAAATTGCATAGGTACATGTGCTTGCAGATATACACTTATAACTAAAGAATGCAATAACAGAAGTGTTCATTGTTACAATTATTTCCATGTTTTGATGGCTCAGTGGGAATTCATTCTCCACATGGAATAGTTTTCTATTTCATTTGTTCCTTCTCTGATAAAACAATACCCAAGAGCTGTACTTGCTAACTTTTGTAGGCCATGTCTCCCCAGTAGCATTTTATAAACTAAAAGCCTGAGATAATAATAATGGGTTGACCCAATTACTTTTCTTGTGTTTCTGTCTGTTTGGAATTCTGAAACTGTACCTGACATGCACCCGCCACCCAGTAATAATAAGCATGAGGCAAGAATTCCAATAGTCTACTGCTTATGTTTCCTATAATTTCAGTTAATTAAAGCTGCTTATACTTTAGTGCACCAAATAGTCATTTATCTGCTGAATTACTGATACATGACACATTAGAAAAAATAACAGACACACAGGAAAAAAGTACTAAATAAAACAAACCAACAACAATGGCTAGTATTAGGCTCAATACCTTAATATAGAACCATAATATACAAATACATTTGTATTCACTGTTTATATTATATTGACTATAATTTGTATCTAATGCATATGGGATTTTAAATAGTGATCATCTTAAAACTGGTTCATTTTAATTTGTGAAACCATGGAAATTTAAAAAAAAAAATTAAGGCAAATTTTTTTTACTGAAATGTTGGCAAATGCATTGGAGTAATTTTCTCTGCAATAATAAAACAGTACCTTGTACTTTATCTCTTCATATAATTAGAAGCAAAATGTGTCCATGAATTTTTAGTAGACTAGATCCAAATTCCAGAAAAAACTGTTTTCTGGAAAATCCCAGGTCCTGAGCATAACAGGTCCCATACATGTAACAGGTTGAAGTCATACTCCTCCACAAATTTAATCAGCTTTCCTCCAGTCAGTTGGTACCATACCAGATGGAATGAGTCTGAGAAAACCAGAAAAAAATATACACAATGGTGCACTCCAATAGGCACCTGGACCTTGCTCACATTAACATTGCTTAAACATATAAGTACCATATCCTCTATTAACTGAGGAAAAGAACCAGTTAAGAAGACTGGATTTTTCATAATCTATTGTAACCAAAACATTTACATATTTTAAAGGTACAGGTATAGGATCCCTTATCCGGCAACCCAATATACAGAAAGCTCTGAATTACGGAATGGCTGTATCCCATAGACTCCATATTATCCAAAGAATCCAAATTTTTAAAAAGGATTTCCTTTTTCTCTGTAATAATAAAACAGTCGCTTATACTTGATCCCAACTAAGAAAATTAATCCTTATTGGAAGCAAATCCAGCCTATTGGGTTTATTTAGGGGCCAATTCATTAACTTCGACTACGGCTTCGAACTAAAAATTGTTCGACTATTCGACCATTCGATAGTCGAAGTACTGTCTCTTCGACCCCCTAGTTCGCCACCTAAAAGCTACCGAACCCAATGTTAGCCTATGGGGAAGGTCCCCATAGGCTTGGCTAAGTTTTTTTTGGTCGAAGGATAATCCTTCTATCGTTGGATTAAAATCCTTCGAATCGTTCGATTTGAAGGATTTAATCGTTCGATAGAACGATTATTCCTTCGATCGAGCGGTCAAACTATTTGCGCAAAATCCTTCGACTTCGATATTCGAAGTCAAAGGATTTTCATTCCCAGTCAAATATCGAGGGTTAATTAACCCTCGATATTCGACCCTTGATGAATTTGCCCCTTAATGTTTACATGAATTTCTAGTAGACTTAAGGCATGAAGACCCAAATTACGGAAAGATCCGTTATCCAGAAAACCCCAGGTCCTGACCATTCTGGATAACAGGTCCCATACCTGTACCAAACTTTCAACCTGTATCTTTTAACTGTTGATATACTTAAAAGAGTTTGTTGGACAAAGTGATCAATAATTCATTTTCTAATTTTGGCTTATTTATTACGGTTATAGAACATTGTCCAAAATAAGCTTCTGTTCCCATGTTCCCTTTGACTTGTAGCTTTTTAAATGCTTTCCTCTCTATTCCCATTAGCTTATTTAGACCTAAGTTATATCAGATAGAATGGTCCCTAACCATATGTTTGTTTTTTGAAAGAAACATGACATTCTAAAATTTAATGGTCACTACCTCTAATACAATACAATACAGTAGCATTCTAGTTAGGTGATGTGATATTGTAATATTCCTAATGTCTAAACTTTCTTTAAGTGTCCCAGCAGTATTGGTTTAAATTCCCTATTATTCAGGGGATTATTTATTTAGGATCAAGTTGTGCTTTCCATGAAAATTCGAATTTTTGAGTTGATTTTTTTGGTCAAAACTCGCAATTTTTCCTGATTTATTATAGCCCGACCCTGAAATTAGCCTGAATCCGTCAAAACCTCCATAAGACTGACAGATTTGGCAATTTTCGATGCGTGCGCAGCTGTTTTGGACCGCCAGACTGCTCCAACTGCGTATGCATCGATACAGCACTTACCATTATTTAAAAGATTACCGAAAAGAAGAAGATGGCTGCCATGAACTCCAATGCCCTGAATCTGCACCAAGGGGTAAGGAAAAAGTTAGGGGCATTTACCCAGGGTAGCAGCTAGGCTGGGGGGGAGGGAGGGGGTAGAGATCTTATTAATAAGGGGTTGAATTCTACTTTAATTGGATGGGACTTCCCAAAACGTTATCTTCTGTTGTACTCTCTGTGGACAAATAAAGGTGCGAAGCACCCATAAAATGTGAATGTGGTTTCTATTTTGCATTACATGTATGGGACCTGTTATCCAGAAAAACCTATGGTTTTCTGGATAATGGATCTTTCTGTAATTTGGATCCTCATACCTTAATTCTACTAGAAAATCAACTTAAACATTAAATAAACCCCATAGGATGGGTTTGCTTCCAAAAAAAGGATTTATTATATATCTTAGTTTTAAGTTTTTTTATCACAGAGAAAAAGGAAATCATTTTTAAAATTTGGATTATTTGTATAAAATGGAGGTTATGGGAGCCTTTTTGTAATTTGGAGCTTTCTGAATAATGGTTTTCTGGATAATGGATCCCATGCCTGTACTTTATTACTGCCAGACTCTGCAGTCTTAAATTGATTTGCCTGGCTTGGGACTACATCCTTGAGACAACTAAGTGCTAATAAAGTGGGAATGAATGATGATGGAATGTAAATTGTAGAGCTGGAAGAATTAAGAAATATATTGTGAATGTGTCAAAGGAAAACATTTTTTTATATTTGGGACTAAATTGTTTTTTTTTGTATAATATGAAAACTGTCCAAAAGTATTCAGTAGGTCAAACCTACATCCCCCCTAAACCTTGCTTACTACCTGTGTCAGCCTAATGCTTTGTATTTGGGATGTAAAGAAGTATCAGGTCTATATCTTTATGCACCTATACTATAGGTCTTTTGATGATGAGAACCTATGTGCTATTCTGTATGTAACTATTATCTATAACGTTGTTCTCTGGAAGAGCTCTATTAATGAGAAAGCTGTTACTTTGTAGTTTTTCTAATAGTCTGATGACAGGATCTTGAACAAAAGGCAAGATGTAAAACCAGCATTCACAAAGTCAGTGTCACATGATGTACCTTCATGCAAAACATTAATTTCCTTAATATTGTATTTGTGCTATTCATGATTCAGTGTCAAGGTCATTTTATATGATTTTTCTATTCACATTTTTTTTACATTTTTATTCTTTCAGGTGATTTTCCTGTCAGAGTATTAATTTGCTTTTTACTTAATATGTATTGTTAATATGCTTAAATCAAATTAAATTGAAGATATAAAAGAAACAGATGTGTATTACTCATAACACTCTAGTGCTCCAATTATAGACCCTCAGGAAAGCTTCCAAGAAGATGGTGGGAAGACAATAATTATATTGATTATAACCATCCATTTTATCTGTTAAACAGTACAATCTCTTGGGCTGACATAAACAAACATGACACAATACCGGGGTACCTAATTCACCTGTAATTTCTAAATAAATGCACTGCAAGTTAGAAACTGAGGATGCAAGATGAACGAGGCCGAACCCCACAATCAGTCTAGCCTTTTATCAACCATAGGAAAAAATATTTCCATGTTCCATTTTGTCTTATAGGCAACATGTGGTACAGAAAGATTAAATAGATACTGAAAAATTTAAAAATCTTTTAAATTCTTAAAAAAAAAAAATCTATTGTATGCTGCAGAAATGTGCTACTAATTATAATACACAGTGCAATGAAACAAGAAACTTGCTTGTTTGAAGAATTCATGTGTATCTCAAGAGTAGTGATGGGCAAATTTGCACCGTTTCGCCGAAAAATTAGTGAATTTCCAGCGAAATTCACGAAACAGCTCAAAATTCGCGAAACGGCTCCAACGTCTCGTTTTGACGCCGGTGTCCATTTTTTTTTATGCTGACGCCCGTTTTTTGATGCCGACGCCCGTTTTTAACAATGGCGTCCATTTTTTTGGACGCCGGCGACAATTTTTCACGGCCGTTTCGCAAATTTATTCGCCGGCGCGAATCGTGCAAATTCGCAGCGAATTTGCGCCTGGCGAATAAATTCGCCCATCACTACTCAAGAGCTTGTTAAGGAGTGTTCTCTTCTTTTCACAATACAACTCCTTACAGGACAAAGAAAATATGCTGACTAGGACATGGTGACCTCTACTTGATTATTTATTTGTATTCACATTATTAGCTAACTAATTTATAAACAATTTTTCTCTAAAATATGAATGCATGTTATTTATTTAAATATCTAAACATAAAAAGCACAAACTGAAAATAAATCTGAACCTTGAGCTAAAAAAATATTGTGAGTTTTTCAGACAAACTCACAAACTCTAAAGGGGGAATTTACAAAAACTCAAATTTATCCCATTTTCTTATTAAAACAAAGTTGACCTAACACCCATCCATGAATTTATTAAATAATCAGTGCAAAAAAGTTGGCTCAGATCAGATCACAGTGTCAAAAAACATCTTCAAAATTGTAAAAGGGACATCTGCCATTGACTTCTACATGGCCTCGACAGGTTTTAGCTGAAATATTTTTGGATTTGGATTTTTAGAAGATTTGGTGTGTAATAAATCTCTTAAAATTCCCTCTAAAAATTGTAGTTTTCCCCCCAAAAAATTAGGCTCCATAAATAGGCCCATTACTAGCGAAACAAATCCATACATCTCTAAATATCTGAATGGCTAAAAAAAATGTTCAAAAAGAGTGAGCGTATCCCCATGACTTCTATCGGACATTGACTGCTTTTACTTGGCAAAGTTTTGTATTAGAGGGTTTTTGTGTTTTTTACACATAATAGATCCATTTTTTTAGAGCTTTAGAGAAATAAACCCTCTGAGGGGCCGATTCACCAAGGGTCGAATATCGAGGGTTTATTAACCCTCGATATTCAACTGGGAATTAAAATCCTTCGACTTCGAATATCAAAATCGAAGGATTTAGCGCAGATAGTACGATCGAACGATCGAAGGATTATTTCTTCGATCGAACGATTAAATCCTCGAATCGTTCGATTCGAAGGATTTTAATCCACCAATCAAAGGAATATCCTTCGATCAAAAAACTAAGGAAAGCCTATGGGGACCTTCCCCATAGGCTAACATTGAGTTCGGTAGGTTTTAGATGGCGAGCTAGGGGGTCGAAGTTTTTTTTAAAGAGACAGTAATTCAATTATCGAATGGTTGAATAGTCGAACGATTTTTAGTTCGAATCCTTCAATTCAAAGTCGTAGTCAAAGGTCGAAGTAGCCCATTCGATGGTCGAAGTAGCCCAAAACCACTTTTTTTACTTCGAATCCTTCACTCTAAGTTAGTGAATCGGCCCCTGAATGTCTCTACATTTTTAAAGAAAAGATATGATTCATGAAAAAACAATCCAAATGCTAGTAAATAGGCCCCTGAATACTGAACCATAATGTACTGCTTGCACCAAAGTGGCCCAAAAACCTCTACTGTAAAGTGAAACGTCTTTCAGGATAGTCTCTGTAATAGCATCTAATATATATATATGACAGATTCAACAAATTAATCACCATTTTATAATCCACCAGCTCAATCAAATAAGCTCTGAAATCATATTTAAATGAAAGGTTTGCAGCATCAGACTCATGTTGTGATGGTTCTACACTGCATCTGTTGTGTCCCATCTCCTCTCGAGTACCACCTGGATTCTTTGTTTACATAAATTAACTTGATCTAATGGAAATCATCACAAAAAGAGGGCCAGATCAGCAGGCTATTACCATATTTCCAATACTATGCTGTGCACCACAAAGGGCTGAAACAACATTCTAGTAATAAATACAGTGAAACTGGAAACAATACCTAGACACCATGCCGTTTCTATGCAATTGTATATTTTGGAAGGCTTGCCTTCTTCTTTTAAGGAAACAAATACTGGTATTTTCTTTATGCATTATGATCCAAACTATACTGTAAATATTCCATATTCAAGTTATATAGGTTATGTCTAATTACTCATATTACACATGTAATTATAAATTATAGAGATTACTAGATTATGGTGATGCATAAAAATAACGGCTTCATGTATTCAACATATGTACGTTTGAAGGCCCTTCATCTGGTGCTGGACAATAACTCCCAGTATTCCAAAGAGCAATGAATGTGGTTGAGATGCTGGGAACCATGGTTTACTCTGCATGTGGAGAGTCACAGTTTAGAGATCAAGAAGAAAATATTAGAACAAAATGTTCATATGGCATTAAATATGGTGTGAGTTGAAGCTGCTGAACTTATTTCTGAATATTAGCTTGAATCTGTGTGATCAAGGTGCCCCAACATCTGTATAAGATAACTTAAAAAGTGTTCCTACTAAACCATGATCCACCTGCTATAACCCTTAGATGAAGATAGCAACAAAATTCTACTGGATTCATTTAAATGATACCACTTTGTTTAATTGTACTGTATTTATTACAAATACAGGCACTTCGCAGGCGTAACTTCGCTAGCCAAAGAGACAGGTGCTAACGGTCATTCACAATCTATTGCCAGGTGAATTCTTGTTCTGGTGAATTTACTCCGCAAATTCATTAAAATGCGTATTTTACTTAAATTAAGATGCGTTACCTCTTTCACCAGACTTGCCTCCGTCAGCTCAGACCAGCCGAAGTGCATTGGAGATCTTCCTCAATCTTCTGTTACTTACATCATATTTTTAGTGGAAAAAGTTTCTAAGTCCCAAAAAATGCTGGCTTCTTTTCCTTTTTTCAGAATTATAGCCTGCAAAAGTCCTTACATTTTTTTTTTTGGGTAAACCGGGTTGCCCCATACATATTCTAACATATGGAACATTAACTATACACTGGGCTCATGTGTAGGACATAACAACTCTATTTTCTTTATTAAGCTTCCCTGGACTTGTGTAATGTAATGTATTTGCTGCAACATATACGTCCATTCAACTTTATAATTGTCTGCCAAATTAGCCTGATCGAAGACCTCTAACGAAGTTGCGCTACGCATAATTGAACGCTAGCGTATCTTCACTTTGATTGCCGAACTAACACTAGTGAAAATTCTCCAGCATTCAGCGCCTTGGACGCAACTTCGCATTTTAGGTAATTAGCAATGTCTGAGCGAATTGTCACCTGGCGAAGTGTTGCGATGGCTGCGAAGCTGTCGCTGGTAAATTTACCCCTAAGACTTTTCAGTACAAATGATTAAAGTCTATTTTTGGAAGAAAATATGATCTGAATGGCTGCTGTTAACCTGCAAATCCCACATTTTTCACCCACCGCTACCCATGTGAAAAGACATGATGATATTTCTCACAAACTCTCAAAAGTCTCACAAAATATTTAAATTGATGCCATCTAAATGTAAAAATGTTACTCATTACACAAATGAGCACATTTATATACATTTGCTTTGCCCACTCTGCCCTCCTCATCTCTTTCCATTTATATTTTCTTCCGCCTTTATATAGGCAAATCTTTAGACTTTAGCAGAAGCATTATACATTTCCCCAGGAAGTTCTGTATTATGCGAACGTGCATTTTAGCCCTTTTATATAATTAGCTTTGGGGATTTTGATTTCTATTCTTCTTATCCTTAATCTTTCTTGTTTGCTCCTTTACCACTTAAAACAACTAATCAAAGCCATACAAGTAATTTTGAAGCATAAGCTGGATAAGGCTCAATCGCTTTGTCAAATCTCATGGTAATATTTGGATTAAAGGCAAGAAAATTAAAAAGATTGAAATGGTTAAGAAAGTCTGCCAGCTATAAAAACTGGGACTAGTATTGCTAATCAAGTGAATAAGTTAATTGGTTTTTGTGAAGAGTGAGATGAAAATGTCTTAAGTCCAAGCTTAATCACTGAAACATGTATGTTGTTCTATTTAGCTGTGATGATAGCCTATGCTAATATATTACTGATTATAATATATAAGTTTCAGTCATGTGACAGAAATTACATCACCAAGAACTGATTATAACTGATGACATCACTAAGCACTAAGGATATAATTTACAGGAGATGCATGGCTCGTTTTTAATATACATATGCTGTATGACATAAATAATATTGTATTAGTGAGAGGAAATACTATTAACGACCTTGAAAATACAATATAAAGGCTAAATAGCACCATAGTGACAGTTAGTTAGGTTAAAAAAAAAAAAAAAAGACACAAGTCCATCAAGTTCAACCTTTTAAGTCTAAATATAACCTGCCTAACTGCTAGTTGATCCAGAGGAAGGCAAAAAACCTCAACAACTTTACTTGGCGAAGTTTTGTATTAGAGGTTTTTATGGTTTTTACACTTCAAAAATTTTGAATTTTTAGAGCTTTTTAAATAAAATTAGAAAAACACAAAATATTACAGATTCATGGGAAAAAATGTAAATTATATTGCTAGTAAATGACCCCCTAAGTGTAATTTTGCACAATCAAAGTGCAAATATCCCAAGCCAAAATTAAACTAAAATTTATAGATTTTTTTTAAAATGAAAAAAATAAAAAACATATAAAATATATATATATGTTTTATATATATATATATATATATATATATATATATATATATATATATATATATATATATATATATATATATATATATATATATATATATATATATATATATATACACACATATATATATATATATATATATATATATATATATATATATATATATATACACACATATACACACACACTCACATATATCAAATATTTGAAGGAACAATCATTTTGTACAGCTACGTTGTCTTGTGTTCATGTACAATTTTTCAGCTAATATTTAATTTGTGTTTGTATTGTCTGAAATCAACAGCTGACAGGCTAAATGCTATTCTATGGCTGGAGTCTGATGTTTAGTTACAGTAGATTTAGTTATTCTTCAGAAATAGAGCCTTTGTCAGCAGAGATTGAAAATACTTATTTACAAAGCATATCTGGGGCAAAGACCCAATGTCCCATGCTGGTAGGGAAAATATGATGCAAAGACAGTCAATATTAAAGAAATCAGACAGCATGAGATCATTTCAGATTGTATTCTCTGTATCTTACATCACTGTGTTCTGCTAGAACATTTGGCATCCAACCAGGTGATGAAATTAGTGTATCAAAACTTTACTTGTTAGACAGCAGTTTGACTTATAGATAAATAACCTTTATCCAGGTCTGAAAAGTCAAAGTGCATTTAAAATAACTGTCCTTACTTTTTTTTCAAGTGCAACTAAAAATGTATTTCACTTTTTGGATGATGGGCTTATCATATAAGGAATATAATGGATTATAATACACAAAAGCCGTGAATATCTTGTAAATTATATCCTTATAAACGGTGAGTAGTGATGTCATCAGTTATAAACGGTGAGTAGTGATGTAATTTCTGTCACATGACTCACTAAAATTTGTGTATTATAATTAATAAAGTACCCCCATTTGTAAAATATGAGGATATTATAAGTTACCTCGGAGTTCCATGACCTGTATAAAAACACTCGGCCTTTGGCCTCGTGTTTTTATATGGTCATGAAACTCCTTGGTAACTTATAATATCCTTATATTTTACAAAAGGGGGTACTTTATTCACTATATATATATATATATATATATATATATATATATATATATATATATATATATATATATATATATATATATATATATATATATATATATATATATATATATATATATATATATATATATATTTTTTTTTTTTTTTTTTTTTTTTTTTGATTGAATATAGGAATGCACACTGGGATTTAAATAAAATCTTCTTTATTTATTCCAACATTTAAAAGAAACAGGTCAACGTTTCGGTCCCCTGCTTGGACCTTTATCAAGTCCAAGCAGGGGACCGAAACGTTGACCTGTTTCTTTTAAATGTTGGAATAAATAAAGAAGATTTTATTTAAATCCCAGTGTGCATTCCTATATTCAATCAAATCTATACAACTGGCGAGGAATAGCACCTGGGTCTGATGGATAATCGCATGGGAGTGCTTAAACCTAATGGATTTGTATATATATATATATATATATATATATATATATATATATATATATATATATATATATATATATATATATATATATATATATATATATATATATATATATATATATATATATAACAAACAAACAAACAAACAAGGGAAAGTTGTGCTCACCACTATTTTTTAAAACCATTAGGCGGGGGTGCAATGAGGGTGTGACCACAAAATACTGGTGACCAGCTCCATGTTGTAGCTCCCACCCTTCCCAGCTATAGTCAGGTGATCCCACTGGTGTCTAATAAAAGGGCAGCCAAGTATGGGGGTTTACTTTGAAAGCAGCAAGTAAGTTGCAGGTAAAACCTAGTCCCTTTGTAAAATGTATAATGAAGCAATAGAATTCTTAATGAATCAGATAAAATTGAGCATAGGACTGGCCAGATATGGGATGACTTTGACGTAGTTGGCCAGCTTATATATATTGCAATATATGGACAAACAATCCCTGTTTTGTTTAAAGGGTAAGGCATTTTTTAGTAGCAGTATGCACAAAATGTCGCTGTCTTAAATATATTGATAATGGGTTGAGTGCAGAGGACCTCTTGTAGTTGACTATATGTATTTTGTGGTCACACCCTCATTGCACCCCCGCCTAATGGTTTTAAAAAATAGTGGTGAGCACAACTTTCCCTTGTTTGTTATAGATATAGATATATATATATATATATATATATATATATATATATATATATATATATATATATATATTTATTCATATTGTTGAACCGGCACTCACCATCAATTAATCAAATCCCGGGTGCTTCTTCAAGAAAGAGCATATAGATATAGTTAAGAGCAATATATATATATATATATATATATATATATATATATATATATATATATATATATATATATATATATATATATATATATATATACATACACACACACACACACATATATACATATACATATGACTATGAAGATTTTCATTCATCCAGGTCATAGTATATCTAGTATAGGTCAATCTAAAAACAACTGGACTTGCTGAGTAATCAATGAAGACATTTCACTACTCATCCGAGCAGCTTCTTCAGTTCAACTGACTGGTGTGGGAATTTCTCGGCATATAAACTCTTCCACTAATCCATTTACAATGGCACATTGTAACTCTGCAAAGAGGTGACATCTGAAGAAACTCACAGAGGTGTTGATTCTGTGTAGTTGTGATAGGATTATCCAATGTGTCATGCAACTCCTAGATACAGGTGTTACTTGTGAGAGTTGCATATACACATACTTTACTACTTGTGAAACAAAACATCAACTGTCACAGCATAGACATATGTTAATTTACCACATACTATAAGTGAAGGGCGAATCTGACCGGTTTTGCCAAAAATTAGCAAAACTTCAAAAATTCTCCAAAATACAGTCTATGGGCATCAATTTTTTTGTTGTGACAATTTTTTTCACCCATTGGAGTCTATGGGCATCATTTTTGCAGCAAAATTCAGCAAAACATATTGCTCATCACTACATACCACCTTTGAAACATGGGGGGGGGGCAGGGACTTGTCACTTCTGCAATTTAAAAACAAATGGATCTTGACATTGTAACTCCAAGGGGTAAAACCTAAAACAGTGCCTTGCACAGGAAGTAGAGGTGCTGTTGGGCTTTCTTGACTAAGTAGCTGGTGTTGTGGGACCAGGTTAGGTTCTCCGCCAGGTGGACACCAAGGAATTTGGTGCTTTTGATGATCTCCACATTAGAGCCGTCGATGTACAATGGCAGGTGGTCACTCCTAGTCTTCCTAAAGTCAACAACCATCTCCTTTGTTTTGTCTACATTAAGAGACAGGGTGTTGGCTCTGCACCAGTCTGTTAACCGCTGCACCTCCTCTCTGTATGGTGACTCGTCATTATTGCTGATGAGACTCACCACAGTTGTGTCATCAGTGAACTATAATGTGATTTGTGCAGTGATTGGCTGCACAGTCATGCATCAGCAGAGTGAACTGTAGAGGACTAAGCACACAGCCTTGAGGGGCTCCGGTGCTCAGTGTGGTGGTTCTGGAGATGATGTTTCCAATCCTGACTGACTGAGGTCTGTCGGTCAGAAAGTCCAGAACCCAACTGCAGAGGGAGGTGTTCAGTCCAAGCAGGCTCAGATTTCTGAGATGCTGAGGAACGATATTGTTGCATGCTGAACTGAAGTCTATGAACAGCATTCGAATGTAGATGTCTTTTTTGTCCAGATGAGAGAGGGCCAGATGGAGGGTGGTGGCTATTGCATAGTCTGTTGAGCGATTTTGACAGTAGGCAAACTGTAGGGGGTCCAGTGCTGGTGGCAGCAGGGTTTGATGTGTTTCTTGACAAGCTTCTCAAAACACTTCATGATGATGGGGGTGAGTGCCACAGGACGGTAATCATTGAGGCAGGACACTGATGATTTCTTCGGCATGGGAACAATGGTGGTGGTTTTGAAGCACTTCAGGACAGTGTAGGTGTTCAGGGAGATGTTAAAGATGTCAGTGAAAACATCTGCCAACTGATCTGCACAATCTCTTAGCACTCTGCCAGGGATATTGTCTGGTTCTGCAGCCTTCCATGGGTTTACTCTTTCCAGAGTCATCCTCTCGTCAGCCGCAGTGCCTGGTCACTAGGCAGAGTGCTGTCTTCCTCATTCCTGTGTTGTTCTGTGCTTCAAACCGTGCATATAAGTTGTTCAGTGCATCTGCAATGGAGGTATCACTGTCACAGGCAGATGGTGTTGACCTATAGTTTGTGATAGCCTGGATGCCTTCCCACATGCGCCATGTGTCGCCATTCTCCTGGAAGAAGCTATGTATTCTCTGAGTGTATGCGCGCTTAGCTATTCTGATGGAACGGGAAAATTTGTCTCTCGCTGTTCTCAGGGCGACTTTGTCACCTTCCCTGGGCCCTCAGTAACACATGTACCTCTCCAGTGAACCACGGCTTCTGGTTGAGGCGTGTAGTGATGCACTTGGAGACAGTGACATCATCAATGCACTTTGTGATGTGGCTGATTACAGATGACATACTCATCCAAGTTGATGTAATTGCTGTAGGTTGCAGCCTCCCTAAACATGTTCCAGTCAGTGCACTCAAAACAGTCCTGAAGAGCAGTCATGGCTCCTGCTGGCCATGTTTTCACCTGCTTCAGAACCAGTTTAGAGTGCCTGATGAGTGGTCTGTATTCTGGAATAAGCATAACAGAGATGTGATCTGAGTATCCGAAGTGTGGGCGGGGCTCTGCTCGGTACACACTGGAAAAGTTTGTGTAAACCTGATCCAGCGTGTTTGGCCCACTCGTAGCAAATTCCACATGCTGATGGGATTTCGGGAGCACTGGCCTGAGATTCACATGGTTAAAATCTCCAGCGATGATAATCAGTCCATCTGGGTGAGTGTTTTGTATGTCCGTGATATCGCTAAACAGCTCCCAAAGCACATCTTTGGTGTTCACGCTGGGAGGAATGTAAACTCCAATAATATGAATGGAGGCAATCTCAGGGGGTAAATAAAAGGGTCTGCACTTCACAACAACAAACTCCACAAGCTGGTGAGCAGTGGCTGGACACAAGCACCATTTCGTGTTGATGTAAACACACAGACCACCACCGCGATTCTTACCGCGATTAGTTCTTAGCCTAACACAGACTCCTGCTCGCTTTTCCGAGTGCTTCTCTTCCCGCCATTGGCCCCAGGCGAGACCGCGGTCAGAAGATCCGAAGTAGGCCGAGATCCCATAGTGGGTGCAATAAGCCATCCTTTATTGTAAGATATGCATGATTGCTGTACCGAAGGAGTGTCTGGCGATTATAGACCTGGACCTTAGTTGTTCCGACATCCATAGCTTCACAAAAAACAAAGTAAAAAAAGCACAAAAACCACAAAAAAAGAAAAGAAAAGAAAGCAACTTGTGATCTGGAGGGGCAGCTGCAATCTACTGTTGTGTTGCCATCTTGTCCGCCACTAGGCCCACAGTGTCCCCTGTGGTGCCCCATGTCACCAGGCCAGCAGTCTGCCCTGCATTTCAGGCCCCAGCTCAGTCCCGGATACCTCTACTACGCGAGTCCCCGTCTTCTGTCAATGAGGTAGGTCCCATTTTGTTCTCCAGCTCTGTGTGCTAGAGAGCCAGTTTTTCCTTCTTTAGGCATTGGATGTCCCTTTTAGGCTGTTGGTGTGTGAGATGTTGGCAGAAGTGGACTTGTAAAGCATGGATGGGTGCAGATTTTAACAGTGCCCTGGGAGCCCTTGCAGATGTGTCTTCCCTGGGGGAGGGTTGGACATTTGGTGCTTATAACGGACAATGGAATCATTTCCTTCTACGTTTTGCATTATGACATTGAACTCTGAAGTAGAGGATATTTATCACGCTAAGGCCCAATACACAAAAGTATTGTTGACTTGCTTGTGCATTATGCTGATAAGGATTTATATTATGTTCCAATTTTTCTATAAATTCCTTTATTTTGTTTTCACATTGCCTTACACCTATATTTTTGGTTACACACTCTCTTATCTTTAGTTGGTTCCACCCACCATAAGAAATATTCCAGGGTGTATACTATATTTGCTCCCCTCGGATACTACATTTGAGTTTTGGGGAAATTATAATGTGTACTATCTTAACGTAGGTACCACTCCACCTTCCTAACCATTGACCCTCTGAGATATATGCCATTGGCATGACCTTGAACCCAAATTAGAACATTCACAATGAGTCTGTGTACGGCGATAATACCCTGTTTCAATATAGCACTAGCAATAGCAACATTTATGGTGTGTTATTAGAGAACCTGATGTGTGTTCTGTATGTATGTATTAAGACATAATCGGGGGAATGTAATAAAAATCGCTAACGGAAAAACTATTCGCAATGCGAAAAGTTATGCCTTTGCGCGAACAAATTTTGCTTTGTGCGAATTTAATATAGCTTTTGCGAGCCCGGAAACTGTTTAGCGACCACTTCCGACAGTGAAAGACCGTTTGTGAATTTCAATGTAATTAAACTTCTTACTGAAAAAGTCGTTATGTTTGCTCCAAAAGATTACGACACCTTCAAGCACTTCTTATGAGTGTGCAATTAAAATTCGCAATGCGCAATTAAAATTCGCAATGCAATAACAATTTAAGGAACAATATTACATTGCGAGATGTGGATTTTTAGTCTTATTGGTGCAAATTGTTTTGCGCTTTGCAACTTTTATTACATTCCCCTGGTGGAGTGCTGTTCTTTTTCTTTATATCTTTATATCATTATCAGCACCCACCCAGGCAGATGGGATCCATTATCAAGAAACTCAATATCCAAAAAGCTCCAAATTACGGGAAGACTCATAATAATCATTGGAATCAATGAATTCGAATTTTCTAAAAATAATTTCCTTTCTTTCTCTGTAATAATAAAACAGTACCTTGTATTTGATCCCAACTAAGATATAATTAATCCTTATTGGATGTAAAACAATCCTATTAGGTTTAAATATTAGTAGACTGAAGGTATAGAGATCCAAATTATGCAAAGACCATATATATATATATATATATATATATATATATATATATATATATATATATATATATATATTTATATTTATAAAACAAAACTTGTCCAGAAAGCTTTGGGAATCTTAAGTCTCCTAAAAATAATTTAAACATTAAATAAGTCCAGCTGGATCTTAGATATTTGTTTCTTGAAATAGAATCTATGGGAGATGGCCTTCCCATAATTAAGAGCTTTCTGGGTAATGTGTTTCCTGATAAGGGATCCCATACCTATTCAGTATGTGTCTTTGTGTGTATATGTATGTAAATATTTTGTGGTGGGCTAGGGACCACCAGGTTTTTTTCCTGGTTTCCCTCCAGTCCAGTTTGAAAATTTAATGGGCTGAGTTCTTAGGACACAGCTCTGGGACAAGTGATTATAACAGTCCTTAGGTGTTTCCACAGAATAAATATAATTTCTTAATTGAATCAATAATAAATCCATAACCATGTGTCTATATTAAACCTATGCAAGTTTTCTTTCCTTTATGTTTCCATGTGCTGTCATATTAATAGACTAAAAGCCTCAAAATTATACCTTAAGAACATATTCCATGTAAAGCATTCAGTGCTGCTGATGGCTTGTTCACATTTATGGATGGACTGTCAATTGCCTATCCATGCGAGTGATTAATGCTAATAACCGGATGATGCTCATGGATAACTAATATGTCTTGTTGATTGCAGAAATTTTCCTTATAGCTTGGAATGTATTTGATAAAATAGGTATACTTTCAGGTTCTTATTTAAATTGTGCAGAAAACTTTACAGCACAAGCACAAAATGGCAGAAAATTAATTATTAGGTTTTGTTCCAATGTTTCATTTGTTTTAGTGTTTTATTGTTCATTTAAAAAAAAGCAGGCTTCACTGATTCATTTGGTGGACATATAGCTTTACTTGCAGCAAAAAAAGGTTCTGAATGTTGTCACATGCATTTATAACAGCCACTGCAATTTAAAATATGAGTCTGTATTGCTTTTTAACATAGCTGAAATTGAACAACAAAGAAAGCACCATTTGGAAGTATGCCATATGCATTTCATAGAAGTTGGACACATATTTTTACCTCCTGCTGGTTGGTCACAATGTAAGGCTTCTAAAGCAGTATTTGTACTGATAAAATACAGGTATGGAATCTGTTATCCAGCATATTTGAGATATGGGGCTTTATGGATAAGGGCTCTTTCCATAATTTGGATTTCCATATCTTAAAGTAGACCTGTCACTTAGACACAAAAAGCTGTATAATAAAAGTCCTTTTCAAATTAAACAGAAATCCAATTTCTATTTTTTATTGAAGCATTCATAGCTGTTAGCTCATTTAAAAATCTCAGCTGTCAGTCAAATATTGTCTGCCCCTCCTCTATGCCTTAGGCATAGAGGTGGGGCAAGCAATTACTTTCACTTTCCATTCAGCACTTCCTAGATGTAACTGCTCTCCACACATTCCCCTGTTCTCAGGGCATGGGGAAGGATATCAGGTCCCACATTCTGGTGCACAAACAAGATTCTGAGATGATGCAAGACTTAATAACAGTGTCCAAAAAATGGCTCCTGCCTTCTTGTTATAATTATGAATTCCCAGAATGAAGGAAACAAGATTCAAATAATTTATATAGTGTAATTGAAGTTCATTTTGCTTGACTAATGTGATAAAATAGGATTTTGAATAACTTATTTTTGGTCCCCTTTAAGTCTAGTAAAAAATCATTCAAACATGAATCAATTTCAATAGGTTTGTTTTGCCTCTAATAAGAATTAATTATATAGTTGGCATCAAGCACAAGGCACTCTCATTTTTACAGATAAAAGGGAAATTTTAAAAAATTTTAATTATTTGAATAAAATGGAGACTATAAGAGATAGTCTACCCATAATTCAGAATTTTCAAAATTACAGAATTATTTCAGAATTACTGAACATAATCACTTAAAAATCCGGTACTGTTTCTGAAATAATCAAGTTTATCCTCACTTCCTCTCTCGGCATCTGTTTCTGTTCATTCTGTATTCTTGCAGGAGTTGTCAGATTTTCAATGGCATATCCAATATATGTTTGGGGGGGCTTGCTTTCCTAGCAGCTTTATTAGAGATCACTCAAATAATCGACTCCTACACAAACAAAATAACCAACTTTTGCTTAAACTTTGCATGTGCGGAAATATGATTTCTGATGAATTTTAAAGAGTGAGCTCTAATACTAATGGCTGTATGAGACTTAAATGTCATTCAAAATCAGACTCAGAAACAAATGCTGAGTAGGAGAGTAGACCGTAACTTGATTATTTTAGAAATGGGTCAGAATTTTTAACTGATTTCAGTATATTTAGAATTTTTTTTATTTGCAGTATGATGAAGCTTTTGTGCTTCATGTTAATAATTGTTAATTTGCATTAATGAAGAGTGAATATTCTTTGTGTGCTTATTAATAAATGGAAAAGGGACATGAGACACGAGGAGGCCTATTTGTTGTTTGTTTGGTGAAAAAATGAACACCAAAACTGAGACAAACTCATGCAACTTTCTTCTCAAACACTAGCAGAAAAAAGCAACAGAATATTCCTGAGCGCATTTTTCTCTGAAAAACAGTTGCATGCCAGTGTGAATAAAATAAATATATAATTAAAGCTGACAATTCCCATTGAGTCCAATTGAACTCGCTAGCTTTTACTTGCCAATTTTTTTCTGGCAACATTTCTTTGTTTTTTTCTTTAAAAAATACGGAATATTTGAGCTGTTTGTGTTTTTTCACACTTTTTTACCTTGTGAATTGTGAAAAGCTGCAAACTCGAATATTGATAAATTGGCCCCAAGGTGTAGGCTGTACCTTTTGTTTTTCAAAATCCTGTGAGTGCTGGATCCCCTGCCTTATGCTCATATATTGCTTGATAGTCTTGCTGTATATTGTTGTGAAAACACTTTATATTAGGTTAGATAAAAATATATGCAATACAAAATGAGGACCTCCCATACTTGATACATTTCTGTAAGACAATCTGTATGATTCTTTTTGTTTGTCTTGAGAATCTTTGCAATGAAGTGTAACCCAACTTCTGTCACACCAACCTGCTCCACACACTCTCTCTCTCTCAACATATACAAGTAGCTGCAAATGAATGCACTTATAATGGTATAAGCAGACTATTTCTGGTCATCCATTATTATGGTGGAATGCTCTTGGCTGGAGCCTTGTAAAACTGTAGGAAACCCTGCGACTGTAAAATGTTTTAGAATGCCAGCGCCACATTTTTTTTTGGCCAATAGGAAAACTGCACTCTTCCATGGGGCATGGGGCATACTTTCTATGCAAACAAGGGAAAGTTGTGCTCACCACTAATTTTTAAAACCATTAAGCAGGGGTGCAATGAGGCTGTGACCACAAAATACATATAGACAAATACAAGATTCCTCTGCACTCAACCCATTATCAATATATTTAAGACAGAGACTTTTTGTGCATACTGCTACTGAAAAATGCCTTACCCTTTAAACAAAACAGGGATTGTTTGTCCATATATTGCAATATATTTAAGCTGAACAACTACATCAAAGTCATCCCATATCTGGCCAGTCCTATGCTTAATTTTCATACTTTTTACGCAATTTCCCACATAGGAGAATTCATGACATACCTACAGTAACATGTTTTTAACTTCACTATACGAGAACCTTTTTTCCAGAGAAAACAAACTAAGCTTTGGGACTTTTGACCCTTATAATGTATTTGTTCCATTCCTTTTATTAGTTAAATTGCACCTCTTTACTTTATACAACAAAATAATATCTTTATGTAAACTGGCAATCAAAACAGGAACGTCTTTTTACAAATGCTTAGTGACAATATTAGAAATTTGTCAATGCCTCTTTGAATACATCAGGTGTTCTTAACCTATGGGCTGTAGTGATGGGGTAGCATTCTGCTTACCCCTACTCCAAAATGACAAAACAATTGGTATTTATAGAATTATAAAATTAATGTGTGTTGTTCTCCATCAGCTCTGCAAAGTAAGCACATTTTGTGCTTAAACAATAATATATTATATATTGTATCAGTGAGAATCAGCCCTACCAACTCTACTTGGAGGCCTATTCATTAAAGTTAATTTTTTGTGATTGTAATAAATGTAATAAATGTAATAAAATTAGTAAAGAGCAATACTTTGTTAATAAAAAAATCACATGTCACAATGTAGGCTTTATTGCATTGCAAATCTTAATTGTGCATAGTGAACCTTTAACACCTGCTCTGGAGTTTCCTTAAATATTTTGTTGCAAAAAAGTTTGTGATTGCAAAATGTTATCACATACATAAAAGCAAATTTGAGTAGTTGAGGTCTTTAATCAATCAAAAATGGTGCAAACATGGCCACTAAAGTTCACAATCGTCTTTGTGAAAAGAAATGGTGCTAATGAAGCATAATACATTCCCTCCAAACCATATATGCCATTTATTAAAAGATCTGAATATAAAAAATATGAATGGACAAAAACGATGAACGATGTGCAAAAAAAAATATGAAAACCTCTAAAACATCTATGCTCCCTGTGTGTGCCATACTCTGTCCTATGCTCCCTGTGTATGCTATACTCTGCCTTCCCTATGTTTCCTGTGTGTGCCATACTCTTCCTGCCCTATGCTCACTGTTTGTGTCATACTCTGTCTGCCCTATGCTCCCTGTTTGAGCCTTACTCTGCCTGCCCTATGCTTTTGTGTGTTCCATTCTCTGCTTGCCCTATGCTCCCTGTGTGTTCCATTCTCTGCTTGTCCTATGCTTCCTGTGTGTTCTGTTCTCTGCTTACCCTATGCTCCCTGTGTGTGCCATACTCTGCCTGCCCTATGCTCCCTGTGTGTGCCATACTCTGCCTTCCCTATGCTCCCTGTGTGTGCCACACTCTGCCTTCCCTATGCTCCCTGTGTGTGCCATACTCTGCCTTCCCTATGCTCCCTGTGTGTGCCATACTCTGCCTTCCCTATGCTCCCTGTGTGTGCCATACTCTGCCTTCCCTATGCTCCGTGTGTGTGCAATACTCTGCCTGGGTGTGCACTGCTCTGTCTGTGCATCATAAGCCTAATAGGGGTTTGTTCTGTGGGTTTGTTAGCATTTTAAAATTGTTGTTAGGGGCCCCTAAGGTTTTTAATCATGTGTTTGGGAGAGGTGCTGTGTTATCCACAGGGGAGGATGAGGCATTTTTTAAGGGTATGTCCTAATATGACTTAACTTTTTCCACATATGAGTGATAAGTGATATTCATGCAGTGAGCACCATCCATTTGCTTTTTTCGCGAAACCGTTGCCACAAAAATTCAATTTTTCTGGACGCCGACGCATTTTCGCCAGCGAATTTGTCCGGCATAAAAAAAATCTACGCTGGCATAAAGAAAAACGGATGGCAGCGTAAAAAACGAGACCCCAGTGACGTTTAGCGAATTTTTCGCCATTTCGCGAATTTCACAGGAAGCAAAACAAAACCCCCAAATTCGCCCTTCGCTAACTGTATGTTTACACAAATGACACCAGTTCATATTAGTTTGTTTCCCTTTTGAGCAGCCACAAAATGCAAGATTCTTAAAGACGGCACTCAGAATGGCACAGTCGTTGCAAATACTGAAATTGTTTACTGTTGGAAGCACATGACGAATTTATATAGAAAACATGGAATACATTTGGGCTTTTATTCTCCTTTGAACAATTAGCTACAGATTTTTTTCCCCCCAAGTTTAGTAAAGACAGGCAGTAAGGTCAATTTTACTTTCTGGGATAAAGGAGAGAAACTCATTAAAGGCACTTCAATACCTCAAAATATATATAATGACTGACATTTTGACAGATTCAAAATTACTTTAGAAGCTGTCAGAAAAAAAAAATACCCTTTCTTAGTGAAGCAAAACGAAGACTGACAAGAGCTGAATAGTGAGCTGCTCCATTGTATGCAGTAGTGCTGCCCGCATTCGACAGGGCTTCTATGAAAATAAGAGCACTATATTAAATAGAGAGACATTACAGCCTGGTATTGTGAATTACTGAGTCAGAAAGGTAATTGATAAAATGGTTATAATTCATATAAGTAGGAATAATGTGGTGATGCATTAACCTAGTTGAAGGTTGCGTACATTATTACTTTATTGATACCTGTGGAACATGCAGTATTTATTATAATAAAAACAGAAGAGATATTCCCTCACGCAAAACCTATATTTTCTTTGATGGATTGTTAAATACTGGCTAAGGTGTAGAGAAGTTATTACAAGAAGAACGGTGTCTTTTATTTTTATAACTTGTCATACCCATAGGGGCAGAGGTAGGGGAGAAATTTTGGGGGGAAAAAACACAAAGCTGGGGGGACAAAACTTTACAAAAGTCATGTAATTTTTTCTGTGATCATGTTTTTATTCCACCAAAAAAGTCGCATATTGTTGAAGAAAAAAAGAACACAAATGAAAACTCATTTGTTCTATTCATTTTAAAGGAAAGGATGAAAATCTCAACCGTTTTAATAAACAAGGAAAAAATAACTAAATAAAATTGCTTGTAATCTTCAGAAACATACAGTAACAGGGGCAAATTCACTAAACGCCGAAGCACCTAACGCTAACGTGAATTCGCCAGCGTAGGGCATTTTTGTTAATTCGCAGATTCACTAATGGACGCTGGCGTCAATTCGCTAGTGTTACTTCGCACCCTTACGCCTGGCGAATTTGCGCAAAGGACGTAACTACGCAAATTCACTGACGCGTGAATTATTCTGAACGCTACCTTTTACGCCAGACTTCATTCGCCACCTCAGACCAGGCAAATGCAATAGAGTAGATAGGGATTGCTTCAAAAAAAAAAGTAAAAAGAATTTCTAAGTCCCAAAAAACGCTGGCGTTTTTTATGGGTGATAGGCTGAAAACGATCGAAAAATTTTTTGAGGCTACCCTCCTTCCCCCCTACATTTCCTTACTCATGGCAACTTAACTATATACAGTGGGCACATGTGTAGGGCAAAATATTTGCTGTTTTGAAGGTTTCCCAGGCTTGTGTAGTGCAATTGTAACTTCAATTTGGCGCCGTATGCAAATTAACCATCGCTAGCGTAACTTTGCTTTGCTTGGCGAATAAACGCTAGTGCAGCTTTGCAACCTTATGCTTCCCCTGAGCTTCGGATTTTCTGTGAATTTGCGTAGCGCTGGCGAAAATACGCCTTGCGAAGTGCGGCGAATCGCGGCGAAGCGGTCGCTGGCGCAACAACGAATCTTATTGAATGTCTCACATAGTAAGTTAAGTTGAAAAAAGACACGTCCATCAAGTTCAACCTTGGCCTACAGCCGAGTTTTTATCTACAAGGACTTCTTGGTCCTTTTCCATTAGGGATTTGCATAGTGCAGTCCCATTAAGGGACCTAAATTTCTTTATAGAAACTTCACTTCCAGAATTTTTAAATCATAAATTAAAACCAAACATATTCTTGACTGTATTCATGTATTTCTCCAATTTTTTTTCTCGAATTGCAAAAAACTCAATTTTACATTTTGGTAAACCTTGCCCGTTTATCAATGCAAGCACAACACGGGCTCTCGCACATTTACAAACAGAATACATACATATATAGAGGCACATTTATCAAGGGTCGAAAACTTCCATAAATTTGAAATTCTACCAATCAACATTTATTATTAGAATCAAATTTTTTAAAGTTGGATGAATTGAATTGACCTGAAAACTTGAATCTAATTTGAACTTGAGTTTTTTTCTCCAAAAAAAGGCTATAAGAAGGCTGTAAACAGCACCAAATTGATCCCTGGACCTCTCCCATTGTCTTACACAGTAATTTGGCAGGTTTTAGGTGGCGAATAGTCAAATTTGAGTTCTTAAAGGGCCAAAGTATGATATATCTCAAAATTTGAATATGAATTAAAACTTGAATCGAGTTTGGATAATTCGCAAATTTGAGGGTTATGACCAAAAAAAAAAACCCTAATTTGAATTTTCACTTCGACCCTTAATAAATCTGCCCCATAATATATTAACAAAATGCTATCTGCTGTATAAGTTTCAGTTTACAAATAATGACCCATAAGGAGTGGTTGTCTGGTAGTGCTGTGAGTGGAGAGACTAGTGGAGAGCACTGAGACACTGGGAGGAGAGTCACATCGGAGGTGAAGAAACAAGCTACTAATCTGTGCATGAAGGAGAGTGGTATTGCTGGTAATTTATACAAACTGGGATTTTTCCCATACTCAAAGGACTACAGATTTGGGACTTGTTACCCAGAATGCTCGGGACCTTAGCTTTTCTGAATAAGGGATCTTTCCATAATTTGGATCTTCATATCTTAAGTCTACTAGAAAGTCACGTAAACATTAAATAAATCCAATAGGTTTTGCTTCCGGTGTCATGCAATTCACACATCCATATGAAACATGGAAAGTCCAAAACATATTTCAGCAGCTCTCCGGTTCAGTGAAAAGATAATTTATTTGTGCAACAAGTGAAGCAACGCCGGCATAACCAGCCCTTTATCAAGCCATGAAGCATGGAAGAAATGCATCCTTTGTATTGAGATTTTATAGATCTACACACAGAGGCCCATTTACTAAGGGTCGAATATCGAGGGTTAATTAACCCTCGATATTCAACCATCAAAGTAAAATCCTTCGACTTCGAATATCGAAGTTGAAGGATTTACCGCAATTACTTTGATCGAACGATCGAAGGAAAAATCGTTCGATCGAAGGATTTTAATCCATTGATCAAACGATTTTCCTTTGATCAAAAAAAGCTTAGAAAGCTTATGGGGAAGGTCCCCATAGGCTAACATTGGTGCTCGGTAGGTATAAAGTGGCGAAGTAGGTAGTCGAATTTTTTTTTAAAGAGACAGTACTTCGACTATCAAATGGTCGAATAGTCGAACGATCTTTAGTTCGAATTGTTCAATTCGAAGTTGAAGTTGTAGTCGAAGGTTGAAGTAGCCTATTCAATGGATGGTCGAAGTACCCAAAAAAAAAACTTAGAAATTTGAAGTTTTTTTACTTTGAATCCTTCACTCGAGCTTAGTAAATGTGCCCCATACAGTGTGACCTGATATTGTTTTCTTGTGCTCTGCTGAATGCTGAAATTTTAGGATGTGGAATCTAACATCTACAGCAGTGCTGTCCAACTTGCAGTCTGTGGTTGTGGCTTTAAAAAGGGTGTGGTCAAAACAGGCTTCCAGCCCTTCACCACTTAGGCCAGAAAAATTTCCCGCCCTCGGTTACATAGAACTTGGACAGCGCTGATCTACAGTATTTGGAAAAAGCAAAAGCCTGAGGCGTTTCAAATCAAACATTCAGACTATTTGGCACTATAAGTTCAACCCCAGTCTTCTCTTAGAGACCACATATAGAACTAAGCAATATCTGTCTACAAATCAAGCGAATTAAAAAAAGGAACACGAGGCTCTAGGCACATCACTGATTAAGCATGTTCCTGCATATTCTGTATGAAAATCTCTTACATTTAATGATGGCTTTAATAGCAATCAGTCATGTAATTCTGCAGCAACTAGCAATAAGGGAATCAGCTGCAAATGGAATAGTGAATTAGCCATGATAATTAGTCTTCAAATCAGCTAGAAACAATTGTTGAATTGATTGGAATGTCATGAATTCCAATGATTTGTTCAAAAATCTAAAATTTATGAGAAAGAGAAAATAATGTCTCAGGAAGAAAGAAGAGAGATTTGGAACCCTTTCCGGTTATTTACATTATAAAAGCGACAGTATTTTGCATTAGAGATATCATTGAACTACAGCAAGTATTTTCACCGTACACAGACAGTTCGCAGTGTTTTTTTTTAGATGGGCAGTAGATTTCTATCCTATAATTCAGGATTTCAAAGTGACGCCGGTAGTTTTTTAAAGTTTGCCTGCCATTTGTTTACTTGACAGTACAGAAAGGCTCAGATCCTTCCGTCTTCTCTTTGATACAGACATCAATGATTGAATGGAGGAGATATCTGACTCAAACGACTACTGAAGCCAACTTTAATGCAGAGAGGACAGTGATGCTGCAGGAGTCACTTTGTTACGGCATTTGAAATGGTACGTGGGATACAATGTGCCTAAAAAATACCAGTTGCACAAGTTGTTGGATCTGCTTCTGTTTGAAACAGGTATTTTTTTTCCTTGTAATTGCTATAAAGCTATTCATGTGGTGTTTCAATTAAAAACATAACACTGAGGAAAAACATTTGTCGTCCCTTTCTCTAGGTTCACATGGCACCACTTATGGTGCTTTATATTTATACAGTATATATATTACCATCTATAGTCTGGTCATTTCCCTATGGGACCAGAATGTAAATTATATCCTTATAAACGGTGAGTTCTGACGTCAGAACGCGCCGTTTATATAACAGGGGTCCCCGTCCACCGAATTTGATGCCGCCACATTCAAATTAAATGCTGGCATGCCCAAATTGGATGCCGGCGACCAGAATTGGACGACAACCCCCTCCCGACATTTCACACAAAATGTAGATTATAATGCATAATGTACCCCCTATTGAAATTTATAAAGATATTAGAAGTCACCTTGGAGTTATGTGACCTGTATAAAAGCACTCGGCCTTCTGCCTCGTGCATTTATATGGTCACATACAGTAACTCCTCTGTGACATAATATCTTTATAAATTACAAGTATACATTATCCACTATATACAGTACTAACAGGAAAACAAAGTTGCAAGAAAAAGCAAGCAAGTCATTATCCAAAAGCTTCTTTTTCTGTTGTGTATAACCGTATCTAGTGCACTGCATCTGTTAGAGGTATGTGTAAGAGCAGGTGTTTCTTCTTCATACTTTGCTTGTTCTGTGGATTGTGAACTTTAAGTTGTGCCTATGCTCTAGCTGCTAGTGAAAAAAGCAGGGGTAACTGTATTCATCCTGGTGGGTTATGCAATCTAGGATAGGATAGAGCTGACAATCTGCAGGCTCTGCTGCAAAAATTACTTAGTTAACTGTGTAAAGCTGTTAACCGGTAAAGTGCCCAATACCTGAGTGCGCATGCGCAAAGAAAATACGAGTGCGCATGCGCACTTCCGTTTTTTCGCGCAAGCGCGCATACGCCGGCCAAAACAGGGACCGGACTAACAGGATAGCAGAGGCAGAGAAGGTGCGTGCCTGGCCCAATACCCGAGTGTGCATGCGCGAAGAAAATACGAGTCCGCATGTGCGAAAAAATACGAGTACGCATGCGCACTTCCGGTTTTTCACGCAAACACGCATACGCCGGCCAGAACAGGGACCGGACTAAGGGGATAGCAGAGGCAGAGAAGGTGCATGCCTGGTGCCCCTCCAGCTTTGCGCCCTAGGCATGTGCCTTCTCTGCCTACACCTAGTTCCGGCCCTGGCTCACATGGAGACACATTCCTATGTGTAGTACATATTTTGGAGTAAGAGCTAGCATAAGGCTTAGGTTACTTATGGTGCAAGTTACTGGACCAGTCAGAGGCTCCACCAACTAGAGCAAATGTGTTAGTGCCCCAGGTATAACACAGCAACATAGGGACTTGAGGATAGGCTCATGGTAGAAAGACTTTGTTGGTAGCACCCTTGTGAGGGCTTCATACTCACATAAGTACTACTCTACACCATCTACACCTGGGTTTTTATGACTTAAATGTAAATTCAATATAAGACGTCTAACTGTAACCTTCCAACCATGTCCAGGGAGAAATTAGTAGATTTTTTGCTGACTAATCTTCTCAACAGTTCACAAATTTATTCGCTGGCGGCAAAATGTGGAAATTATTCGCCCATCACTAGTAATTAGCAATACATTTGTGTATTTTTGCAAGTATTTGTGTATAATTTGTAAGTATTTGGTATTCTTTTACAAAATTGTGATAAACATAAATAGTAAAAAAAAAATACAATATAATATTGTAACACAGTAAGTTAGGCTGTAAAAAGACACACGTCCTTCAAGTTCAACCTTTTAAGTCTATATATTACCTGCCCAACTGACAGTTGATCCAGAGGAAGGCAAAAACCCCATTTGAAGCCTCTCCAATTTGCCTCAGAGAGGGAAAAAAATTCCTTCCTGACTCCAAGATGACAATCTGACCAGTCACTGAATAAACTGGTTCTATGAGCTATCTTCCACAACCCTGTGTTTCCTCTTTTGCTCAAAAGCCATCCAACACCTTGGATGTATTAGTCAGTACAACTGATTCAGAGAGAGTATTCCTGAAGTATCTTCACAGCTCTCACTATAAAAAATCCCTTCTGAATATTTTTCCTGAACCTCGGATCCCATTTTTCCAGCTCTCCCATTTTACCAGTCAGACTCCTTGCATTTGCAAACATACATTTACTACTGGAACCAGAGTGAAAATGCTGTAAATACAACATGTGGCCCTCCCTGTCCTTAACTGTACCCCCAACCAAATCTCCTCTCCCATTTTCCCTTCCTTTGCCCACTACCTCATCTAACCCATATTCCACAGAATCCTTTACTCCACCTTCCTCCCAGATTTAATAACATACAGCTATTATAATATATTATCCACTACATTGTTTCTCCTGCAATGTCACTACTTCAGATCCTTTAGACTTTGTAATTCACTAGTCTAAAATAGACTTTTTTTTTATATTCTGTTGGCATACTCTTTCACCTCGATTTATGCCTTAGAGCAAGGATCCCCAACCTTTTGAACCCTTGAGCAACATTCAGAAGAAAAAGGAGTTGGGGAGCAACACAAGCATGAAAAATGTTCTTGGGGTGCCAAATAAGTGCTGTGATTGGCCATTTGGTAGCCCCTATGTGGATTGTCAACCTACATTGAGGCTCTGTTTGGCAGTGCACCTGGTTTTTATACAACCAAAACTTGCCTCCAAGCCTGGAATTCAAAAATAAACACCTGCTTTGAGGCCACTGGGAGCAACATCCAAGGGGCTGGAGAGCAACATGTTGTTCACGAGCTACTGGTTGAGGACCACTGCCTTAGAGCTTGACCTATCTTCCTAACATATACTTTATCCTACTGAAACTGCTAATGTAAAAGGTCGAAAATAGATATTTTTGTTCTTAACAGATTTATGTTCTTGCATTTAATAATACACATAATTCCATGTGAATCACATTTCATTATAACAAAACATGTGACCATAGTATCTTGTCTATCAATAGCACAATTTGTCTATTATTGTCAATTTAAATGATCTCCATTTTTTACTTGTTAAAGTACTATTGGTGTATTTTTCCCCCATCTCCAAAATTCAATCACTGACCTCTAGAAGGGTCTGTATAGATTTCAATGGTAGTATAATGTATTCCTATTGTAAAAATTGATGAAAAGTAATACCATACAAGAACAGCTAAAGGGTTCCAAGCAATTTATTTCACAAGATCTTATTTGCACAGAAGTACATAAAACTGTCACCCTAGACAGATAGACTCATTGACTTGAAAAATACCACTTCACTGCTCAAAGTTGGAAGAGTTTCAGAGTGGCATGGCTATGAATGGAAGGCATACTGCTCTGGACATTAAATGAGTGTGTCTGGCAAGTCATCTTAATCTTATCACTAAAATGGTGCTGGTTTGCAAAAACTCAATATTAAAGAGTTTTAAGTAAATGTTTGGACAATTCTGAAAGAATTCATTTAGTAGCACAAACCAAAACCTAATATTTAATGAATAATAGTTGCCAGTTTCACTCAATATCATCTATTTGAACTGCTTTCGTAATACTGTATATATTATCATTATTTTAGTTAAGAAGAGCCAATATCACTACCGCTTGCTCTCCATGGATGTTTTAAAATAGTATGACCCACATAAAAAACCGAACGACGGGAACGTCTGCAAACGTATCCAAAAAGTTGTACGGAATATATTGATGGGTACACGGTGCTTGATTGCGGCCCACTGGAAGGTGCAAAAGGCTCCAACTACGTTAGCTTTAGTGAACAAAATACAGCAAATCAGGAGAATGGAATATTTAACCGCCCTGTTACACGATAACTCAATGTCCTTTATGGAGGACTGGTATCTTTGGGATTCATATCATGACCAAATTCCACGGTAAACCATGGACTCTCATGAGGGGTGTGTAGTGTCACTCTGAAAATATGGTGCGAGTTTCTTTTATATACTCGATTACTGGGTAAAAGAGTAGTTTACATATATATATTATTCTTGATTGTCTCGCATATCTTGGGTTGTACTTGATGTGCGTGGGAATATGATGCTCCCCTCCTCTAGTGGCATCCATTTATGGAGATGTAACAGATGCACAGTGTACCTTTTGTTATTTCTCATAGATTGTAACATTGGGGTTCATTTTTGTATCCTTCGCATTATTTCCTTGAGATATGTTTTGTCATTGAGATTTAAAACCAATAAAAAAAATATGGTTAAAAAAAAATGAACGACAAATAGTCACAATTCAAAATCTGGCTTGTAAGTAGAATGACAGTATTCCTCAGTATCGTTGTTTTCAGTTGGGTTTCCACTGGGTATCATATATCACGTTGGTGCATCCTAAAATGAGAACCGATGCGCATTTCATTGTTTGATGACAATTAGCACTGAAAGGACTTCCAGTCCATTTTTAACAATGCAGATATCACTCTGCTGAAACTTTTTAGGGAGCTGGAGTAGATAGGGGCAGGGGATTATACTGGGGATATGGGGAAGAGTAAACATAGGGATTTAAAGGGATACTGTCATGGAAATTTTTTTTTTTTTCGAAATGAATCAGTTAATAGTGCTGCTCCAGCAGAATTCTGCACTGAAATCCATTTCTCAAAAGAGCAAACAGATTTTTTTATATTCAATTTTGAAATCTGACATGGGGCTAGACATATTGTCAATTTCCCAGCTGCCCCAAGTCATGTGACTTGTGCTCTGATAAACTTCAATCACTCTTTACTGCTGTACTGCAAGTTGGAGTGATATCAAACCCCCTCACTCCCCCCCCCCCCAGCAGCCAAACAAAAGAGCAATGGGAAGGTAACCAGATAGCAGCTCTATGGTAGATCTAAGAACAGCACTCAATAGTAAAAACCCATGTCCCACTGAGACACATTCAGTTGCATTGAGAAGGAAAAACAGCAGCCTGCCAGAAAGCATTTCTCTCCTAAAGTGCAAGGCACAAGTCACATGACCAGAGGCAGCTGGGAAATTTACAAAATGTGTAGACCCATGCAGGTCCGGACTGAGAATTAAAATAGGCCCTGACATTTCAAGTACACAGAGGCCCAATCAGCCCATATAGAGGCCCAAATAGCCCCCACCAGCCCACTAAATACTGACTTTCTATGGCACCTTCTAGCAGCCCCTCTGGCATTTGCCAGAACCCACAGATTGCCAGTCCGGGCCTGGACCCATGTCAGATTTCAAAATTGAATATAAAAAAATCTGTTTGCTCTTTTGAGAAATGGATTTCAGTGCAGAATTCTGCTGGAGTAGCATTCATTTTGAAAAAAAATAAATAAATTTCCCATGACAGTATCCCGTTAACTTAATTTAAGATTATCTTTATTAATTTATCTACTGTTTGCTACAAACCTCTCAGTACAAGTAAGGAAATGTTATATTTACAAATAGAAAAAGCTTCATAACTAGATCAGGTTGTAATTATGGAGGTCTTTAGTTATCCAGACTGGAGTAATTGCATATCCATGTCAGTAAAAAAACGATTAGCAAAAATCCTAAATGATAACTTTTTGTTTTAGATTTTAAGGAAAAGGGGAAGATGCACTTTTGAATCTTGTAATAACAAATAAGGCCAAAAGTATCACCAACACTACAATGGGTGGGCATTTATAATATAGTAATCATACATGGTCTCCTTTGAGGTTACATGGCAGAACAAACATTGAAAACTTGCTAGTATAAGGGTAACTCTGCAACATATAAAAGCAGAATGTGTATTTCCCTTGTACCGTAAGTTGTGAAAGCTTGCGTTTAAGTCTTTTGAGCCAGCTGGTGTGGGGAATAGCTCAAAGCAGCCGGTAGGGCTCAGGTAAAATAGTTCTTACAGAGGAGACAGGAGGCTTAGGTTTGCAACAAAAGTGAAACAGGCTCCTGCTTGGGGTTTTATTGTTCAAACCGGACAACTTAAACAGGCACAATTTCCGTGCTAAACAGTCAAATAATAATGAAAACCTCACCGGTTTGCAGTGTTACAGTCCATAGGAAAGTTCCTTGCCGTGGTAACAAAATTTGCTATTTTGAGTTGCAGTCAAACACACAGTTTGTTCATAAAAACACTTCACAGCGTTTGTTCAGAGGTTCTCTTTGACTCCCAGTACAACACACTCCCACTCCCCGCCAGGCTCCCTTAAACAGCCCCACCTGTGGACTAATTGGGCAGTATACCGAATTATCCTTGATCCAGGGTCCTAACCTGTCTTACCCTGGAGATTGAAAGGATCCAATACCTCAGGCTGGGTGCTATATACCTCCCATCATATAAAGGCAGCCTATTGGGACATAGCTCTTTGTCACACTGGTTTAACGCAAACCTTTTATTAGGTGGCCAACAAAGCATGTAAAAAAATAATCAGGCAAGCTAAAATATTTAATGAAATTGGAATTACTGAAAAAAGTAAAACAATTTCCAAATTATTATTATTTAAATACATAAATTGTTTAAAAAATGGACCAATTTGGGGGGGGCGATCATTGGGTTTAGAGTGAGGTCAACTGGTTGATGAGAGCAGAGAAAAGGAAGAGAATTTAAACAGTAATGTTTCTTCATTTTGCTGTTATGGGAAGGATAATGACTGATAGAATTCCAATGGAGGAAGGCACTGAGAAACAGCTGAGCTGTGTATAGTTTAGACAGTGACGTACTGCCAGTGTGTAGAGTAAGGCAGATGGAGAGTTCGGATGGAGAGAGTAGAGTTCAGAAAGAGCGGTAGGCTCTAGCTGCTCTTGGATAATTGACTCACTATGAGTAGCGCTGGTCAGCAGGAAGGTATGCCTGTGTGCAGTGTAATTCTTCCGAACCTGCTTAGTACACAGTGTTTCCTGCAGGCAAGACAGCGGTAACTAAACTCATTTGAACGGAGCACCAGAGATGCTTTAAAACCAGTCTTTTATTTAAGCCATGCAAAACAACGCTTTTACAGGCATATCCCCATACCACACGCTTGAAGGGTTTGGTAGCTACCAGCCACTTTTTCAAAAGCTAAAATTACAGCGCTAACTGTCTGAAAGATACGGCATGGGTAAGAGCTGAGCTGCTGGGGAAATGACAGTCGGGCTGAACTACCAGGGATGAGGTACCAAACTGGGATTAATCAGGAACATAACCTGAGACAGGCTGGGTCATTAACGGTCAGTATTTCACTAGAGGGAAAGGAGCTTCCTACAACGCAAATAGCACTACAGTATCTGAAAACCAATAGGCTGAGCAATAAAAACTGTCACATTAACCCCGCATTAACTCCTGCTATGCCAATCCATCCAAAATCCCAACATTCACACAGGCAAGAAACCATTAAATCAAAACTTTTTTGCAATTTGCATAATCTAAGTATTGATGACTTGCGGTTGTAATATTGTTAATGTTGTGCCATTATTCAAAAAGGGGCCCAGTTCGCAGCCTGGAAATTATTTGGCCATTATTTTGATGTATGTCTTAGTAAAGGTTTTCTAGAGATTAATAAATGATAAGGTACTAGAATACATTACAATTTACAATTCCAGACTATCGCATATATGTTTTATTATTATATTTAATGTTATACTGGATATGTCTTTAAAGCTTGCTTTACAGAATAATACAGTATATGGTGAAATTACCAGAACACAAAGTTTTACTATAAAATGTTTACATTAAAAAAAGCAAATTGAGGGGTATAGGTTGGTTTGTTTTTAAAAGGGAACTATTGAGAAAATAAAAATTTCATATACAGAATACTGAAATAAGAAGTTTTCTAAATATAATAAATTAAAAATGCTTTACCATTTCTGAAATAATCTTGTTTATTTCTCTCTCTCAGCATCTGTTTCTCTTCATTCTATCTTCATGCAGGAGTTGAGTGTCTATTGACAGTTAGATCCAATATATCTTATAGGGGGGCTCCTTTTGCCTAGAAAATGCATTAAAGCTCACTCTATTAAAATCAACAGACATCATGTCTCTCTACATGCAGAATTTGTACAAAAGGCAGTTTTTTTTGTTAGATTTTGTTTGTACTGGAATCAGTTATTTGAGTGAGCATTTCCAAATGCTAGGAAAGGAAGCCCCCTATAAGTTATATTGGATCTAACTATCAATGAATATTTGACACCCAACTGCTGCATGAAGACAGAATGAAGAGAAACAGATGCTGAGAGAGGAATAGTGAAGATAAACTTGATTATTTCAGAAACAATGCAGAATATTCATTTTATTGTATTTAGAAAGTTTCTCATTTCAGTGTGATGAAGCTTATAATAAACTTTCACAATGGTTCCCCTTTAAGAAAAAAATACAAGTAGTGATGGGTGAATTTGTGTCGAAAAATTTGCGAAACACGTTGAAGTCAATGAGCGTCAAAATAATTTTGATGTGTGACCATTTTTATACAAAGGACTATTTGGTCAAATTGCATTTGGTCAATGGGCATTTAAATAATTTTTATGCGTGCGCCAATTTTGACACACACCAAATTTTCTTTTTGAGATGGTGGATTTTTTCGTGTCTGCTGAATTTATTCACCCATCACTAAATATGAGAGCTCATGTACATAGGAATTATGTCCCATGCCCTCTTTTACACAGTGTAATGTACATTCTCCTAATGTACACTCTACTTGTTGCTCCTGTGCAGTTTGCTCCACTGATTTTCTTAAAGGAGACATTTTATATAACCTTCATATTCAGATATATTACTCATCCTTTCTCAATACATGCAATGATGCAGAAAGAAAAACTTTTGAAAGCATCTCACCTCGTTATATCAGAGCTGCATAGCAATCTTTACAGGTCAGAAGCCAGGCTGAAATGAGGAGTAGGAGTGTCTCTTCAATCTCCCACAGGAAGTGGTCACAGCACTGACTGACAGGCTGAACTCGGCAGCTATAGCAGCCAAACTCCTCCCCTCCAACCCTCTGTCCTTTGTGTTCCCAGCATGCAACATAGCTGTCTTATGCTACTGCCTGATCATTCACTAATAACAATATACCTTAAATGCTCAACATAAAGCAATAGATGTGAAGTTTACTACAAACAGTGTACATTAGTATTTACTGTTATGATATTCCAGAACAGTAGCTGTAGGTTTTTTTTCCTGCATATTGATATATGATCAGGTGCAGGGAGTTGCACCATAATAAATGCAGCAGTTCTGGAACCATTAATGTTCAGGTGCAAGGAGTTGCTAGGGAATAAATTCAGCAGTTCTGGGACAATTTATGTTTAATTTCAGGGAGTTGCAAAGTAATAAATGCAGATATTCTGGAATGATTTATGACCAGGTGCCAGGAGTTGCAAGGGAAAATGCAACTGTTGTTGTGGAACAGTTTATGGTCAGGTGCCCGGAGTTGCAAGGGAATAAATGCAGCTGTTATGAAACAATTTATGATCAGGTGCAGGGAGTTGCAAGGTAAAATGCAGCTTTTCTGGAACAATTTATGTTTAGGTGCAGGGAGTTGCAATGGAATAAATGCAGCTGTTCTGAAACAATTTATGATCAGGTGCAGGGAGGTGCAGGGAGCTGTACGAAAATGCAGCTGATGTTCTGGAATTGTATAACATATAATAACAGATGCGGGGAGTTACAAAGGAAAACCCAAAATATGTTGATTGCTTTTTGTATACAACATAATACTGTGTAGAAAATTACTATGGAAATGACACTAACTGCTAATACACATTGCCCCCAGAAAATAATAAAATACTTAGTAGCAGAAGTTTTATTTATACAGCAGTTTGCTTTTCTTTTTTTCCCAGTCATAGCATGGCAAGAAGAAGAACAAGTAGCGAAGACAGGGGGGAGGATGAATGACAACAAACTTGGCAGAGAAGGGGTTAAATAAACAGGGCAGGGAGGGACAGAAATGAACACTGCAGGGAAGGGGTTAAATGACCAGAGCAGAGAGGAAGAGAAACAAACACTGCATGGAGGGGGTTAAATGAACAGGGCGGAGAGGGAGAGAAAAAAATAGTGCAGGGAGGGGAGGGGGAAAGGAAGAGGACAGAGAGGGACAGAAAAGAACAGTTCAGGGAAAGGAAAGGGGGATCTGATGTCTGACTGAGTGTAACATCACAAACACGCCCACTCCACCCTCATTGGCTGCTGCTCGATAACGTACAGAGCCTCATTCTGGAAACTCCTGAACGGGAAGCTTGCAAATAGGGAGGGCTGAGCACAGTTTTCATGCTAATACAGATGTTTTTGACCCAAAGTGTATTAAAATAAAAATATTCTTCTATTTTACATTATTTTACATGGTTTGACACATTGTGAAAATTCATGCTATATGTCCCCTTCAATGTCTGATAATATTAAAGGTGACATTCTGCATCTGTTTTTGCGCTTTGCACTTTGTTGCCTCTTCAGTAAATGAGATGGTATCTTCTTTATACTAGTCCAGCCAATTATATTTTTGTAAATATCTAATTCTTATGTTTGCATTCTACATGTAAAAGGGATTATCATGTCTTCACTTGCACTGCAATTACTTTTCCATCTGAATAAAGTTCCAGTGCTTTCCTTTTATTATTATTGGACAGTGATATAAAGCTAAGAATTGATAAGTGTGGGTTTATGAAACAAGTATGCCAATCATTTTTTTTATGCCCATAGACTTCAATGCATTTCAGGAAATTTTTGCTTTTCTGTGAATTTTCTGCAAAACGTGTCAGATTCACTTATCACTATTATTGTGACATTCAATGTTGTTGAATCAGGCATGAAAATAATTCTTATAAGAATTGTAGTGATTCCTTAATGTTATTCAGATTTAGTAAAAATACACATTTCTACCTGGGGTGATTGTGTCCTTGAGGTTACCAACATCTTGATATTTGGATTTTTCTGGCACTAGTCAAGGGGATGCAAATTATTTACATAACGTTATTCATGATCCATTTTGTCAAGTTCTCCATGTAGTCTCCATTGAGTCCGTATTAGAGCATTCATGATTCATAAATCACCTCTAATATGTCAAAAGATTAAATACTAAGGATGGGCGAATATGACCCGTTTAATTTCGCCAAATATTTGGCGCCGGGCGAAATGTTCCCAATGTCCATTAAAGTCTATGGGCGTCAAAAAAATGTTGTCGCGCGGCGACATTTTCTTGACGCTCGTCTTTTTTTTTTTTTTGACGCACAACGCCATACAAGTCTATGGGCGTCATTTTTGCAGCAAAATAAGGCAAAACAATTCGCCCATCCCTATTAAATACTTTTTTTTTCTTAAATTTGGGATTTGGAAAAGACATTTAAATCTGCTGTGTTGCCTATTTTCAACTCTGACCATAGGATACACTGTATAGATAGTCTGTACCATGAAACCTCTTTGTGTTTGCATGTGTTCAATGATGCCTAATCAAGTTCCATCACCAATAAAATCTGAAATTTGCTAAGAGTTTGAAAATAAAATACATGCAAATTATAGGAAAATGTAATGTATTGCTGAGCAGGCTTATCTTTCCATTAACTAGATAATGTAGTTTGATGATGGATTTATTGTACAAAATCTGCAACTATTCATGTAAAAGCACTTATGTGTCCAAGTATGAGAATCTGATTTGCTATTCTTTGACTATTAAATCTATCCCCCAATGCATTTGTGCTGTAAATATTTAATTATAACCTACCAAGTATAATCACAGGGCTTCAACACATGCAGCCAACCCACTTGTTTCCTAAAGTGAACAATAAAAAGTGATTGAAAATTGTGATATACAACTATCACCATGTAAAAAACAATACAATATGCTCCTATTAATGTTGCAGTTAATGTTAGTAAATTCAAACTTTCTGTCTGCTAAACTTGCTGTGCCACAGGTCACACAGAAGGGTCCTTCATGGATGTAAGCATACTGGCCAAGTGTAGCATTATTTCCTATAACTTAATCAGAATTTTGCCTGAATCTTCAAAAAAAATACAGTTGTGTTTTGAGGCAAATCAGGTACAAGTTTCATTTAACATTTCATGGTGGGAGTTGTGTCACTTCAGAGCCCTCTTCAAAATGACATTCGCATCCAATTCACTGGTGAAATTCTGGTACAACTATTAACACAATCCACTGTGGGAAATATGGAGCTACTTCCAGGTCCAAGGTGGTAATAGCACCATGGTTCCCCAACACCATTCTTCAGAAGAGGCAGGATGGAAGCAACCATGTGGAAGTGAAGGTGTGTGTTTGGATACATGGACCTGAATGAGTTCAGTCAATACTTTCTCTTACATTTGCACTTCGTAATAGATGCCTAAAATGTTTCAGATCAAAGCACAATGTGGTAAGGTAGAATCTACAATATGTCCTTAGCAGTAAGGTTCTTGACTTCCTTCACTGGAGATTCTATGGAAGCTCGGCAATAACAGTTGATATTTGATTATTTAGTATTTAAGTTTAAAGTCTATGTTACTATTTAAAGGTTGTGTAACTTATATTTTAATGAGATTATATGTCTTACGTACTACCCATGGGGCAGGATGCATGTTATTCCTACAGATGCAGCCACTTTGGTTTGTCTGTTTGACACAGAATAACTAAACACAGATATCCCATTTATCTCATTTAACACAGAAAACTGCGTCACAACATCCCATCTAATTAAAGCATTCACCATTGTGAACAATGGAGCTTTGGTATGCTAATGAATAGGTTAAATGCATTAAATGAGTTAAGATGACTTAAGATAACACAGTTTCTTCAATTACCCCTGAGTCATGACGCATTTAACTCACAAATCCAAGTGGCTTCATCTGTACTTTGTCCCCTATCAGGTAGTATTCGCGCAAATACTGTACATCGGTCCTTGCTTTACAAATCTAAGTACAGCCATTCCTGCATGGGTTTGGCAGTGCTGTGTTCAAGAGGGGTGGGGGGTACATCAGAGGATTTTTAATCTGGTGCAAGGTACAGCACGCAAATTTGCTCCCCTTTGTGCTCTATAACCTTCACTTGAAATCTTCATAATGAACCCCTATATACTGTATCTATAAAATGAAAACTCACTCTGGTTTCGTTATTAACATATATTTATATAGTCCAAGGCATTGGTTGTTTTCAATAAATGCTTTATGGAAATGAAGTTACGTTTAATAGGCAGAAGAGGCAACTGCCTAGGGCGCAATAATAGAGGGGCACTGGGCAGCTACCTCTAAAATTATCTTCTGTCTACCTCTGTCGCTCATCACTCCCTTCATCACTCACGCATGCACACACACAAGCGCATGGGGGGGCGGGAGCTTGCCGGCCGGGTTGCCTAGGGCGTCCGGCCAACCTGACCCGACCCTGGTTGTTACTGCTTGCAATCAGTCACTGCCAGTCATGTTAAGATATTGGAATCAAGTTTAATTGCTTGGTGCGTCAAAGCCCTGTAATTAGTATTGCCAGTATGGGTTTTATTTGTTATCTGTGCAATAGAACCAGACACTACAACAAACAAGGGAAAGTTGTGCTCACCACTATTTTTTAAAACCATTAGGCGGGGGTGCAATGAGGGTGTGACCAGAAAATACATATAGTCAACTACAAGAGGTCCTCTGCACTCAACCCATTATCAATATATTTACGACAGCGACATTTTGTGCATACTGCTACTGAAAAATGCCTTACCCTTTAAACAAAACAGGGATTGTTTGTCCATATATTGCAATATATTTAAGCTGGCCAACTACGTCAAAGTCATCCCATATCTGGCCAGTCCTACACTTAATGTCGCTGTCTTAAATATATTGATAATGGGTTGAGTGCAGAGGACCTCTTGTAGTTGACTATATGTATTTTGTGGTCACACCCTCATTGCACCCCCGCCTAATGGTTTTAAAAAATAGTGGTGAGCACAACTTTCCCTTGTTTGTTATAGTTATACAGGAGCAGTGACCAGCTCCATGTTGTAGCTCCCACCCTTCCCAGCTATAGTCAGGTGATCCCACTGGTGTCTAATAAAAGGGCAGCCAAATTTGGGAGTTTTACTTTGAAAGCAGCTAGTAAGTTGCAGGTAAAACTTAGTCCCTTTGTAAAATGTATAATTAACCAATTGAATTCTTAATGAATCAGATGAAAATTAAGCGTAGGACTGGCCAGATATGGGATGACTTTGACGTAGTTGGCCAGCTTAAACATATTGCAAGATATGGACAAACAATCCCTGTGTTGTTTAAAGTGTAAGGCATTTTTTAGTAGCAGTATGCACAAAATGTCGCTGTCTTGAATATATTGATAATGGGTTGAATGCAGAGGACCTCTTGTAGTTGACTATAGCACTAGACACCCCATTGCATTTACCAGGTTTCCCAAATTAAATGCAAATAGTTGCTTGCTTCTAATTTAAAGAACAGGTAACACTATATAAATAAATAGACAAATAAACAATAATAATTTAAATGGAAATATGTTGCATTCATTTTCATCCAGTACAAGAAAAATATATTCTCTAATATAATTGCTTCAGTCTGCTTGCTTATCGACATATACAGGTATGGGATTGATTACCAAGAATGCTTGGGGTTTTCCTGGATAAAGGAATACTATGCCTTAAGGCTACTAAGAAACCATTTAAACTGAAGCCCAATAGTATTATTTTGCCAACAACATGGATTCATGACTAGCTGAGTTATCATCAAGTCCAATAGACTATGGAGAAGCCGCACACCACACACTCCCAAAGGTTCTTATCCTGGTGCCCAGTGATAGAGGAATCGGCAGCCTCACAACAAGGGTAAGAAGAATTTCACCGGCACACAGGAATTGTAGTAGCAGGGCAAGCCCTTGCAATTTTATTATGCAGTAGTGCAACGTTTCGGGGAGGCTTGACAAAGGGGCGTGACCCCGAAACGTTGCACTACTGCATAATAAAATTGCAAGAGTTATCATCAAGCACAAAGTACCGTCTAGTTAATATAAAGAAAAATCAAATCTGTAATGGTTAAATAGCAGAATATTTTGTTAAAATAATTGACAAACACCATTCCCAAATTTCAGCGTTTTCTAAAAATGTTTCCAGGTAAAGGTCCCGTACATTTGTTTAAACTGTTGCTTGTACAGCCAAACACCATTTTAGTCTGTGATTTATTGTTTGCAAGAGAGGCAATTCACCTTCATTGCTTGGAAATGAACCCCTGCTAGACTGTCTATTTATTTCTAATAAAAATATGTACACTTGTAAATAGTATTTGTAAATGCAGGGCCCATTATGTGGGGCATACCCAAACATTAATCTTGGATTAGGAGACCAAGGAAGAAAACAGATGTTTTCCTCTATGGACAAGCTTTATGTATTGAATGTTTTTGCCCTTGGTTAATCTCTAGACAATAATGTAATTTGAGTGAGGATAAAGAAATCTTTGTAGGGACCAGATTGAGTGATTCAGGGTATTTTAATTAAATTGTGTATGAAAACGCATTCTCTTTCATGGCAAAATCTATTACAAAGGAGGCAATGGAAGGTAAAAAAACTGTTGTGTTTAAACTGAAACCATCTTTGTATACTGTATATATATATATATATATATATATATATATATATATATATATATATATATATATAGCTTCGTAACAAGTGTTATACTTGTGTTATTAGTTAGGCAAATGCGTGTATATCATAAAACTTAAAAACATGGAATTATCTTTAAAGGAGAATTCAACCCTTAACTAAAAAAAACCTTACCACCCTACCCTACGTAGACCCCCCTCCCACCTCCCTCCCAGCCTATCTTTCCCCTGAGGAAATGCCCCTAACTTTTTAATTACCCCTCGGTGCAGATTCAGGGGATTGCAGTTCATAGCAGCCATCTTCCGGGTCTTCGGTAATCTGAGACTGAGATTGGGCCAGAATGGACGGAAATTGCTGAATCGTTGGAAGAAGACACGAAGACCCCGAAGATGGCTGCTGTGAACTACGATCCCTAAATCTGCAAAGAGGGGTAAATAAAATGTTAGGGGTAGGGTTTTTTTAAGTAAAGGGTTAATTCTCCTTTAAGCAGAATCATTTTGGAATAGTATATGCTATTAATACTTTATGATGAAACATTCCACTTTAGTTCAGACTTCTCGGTATTTCACATACAGTTAACAATTTAGCCAATGTTTTTACCCTTACATTCCAGTTTGAAACATTTCAAAGACTATGGGAATAAACAAAGGACAATCAACATTTTTACCTGAACACTTCTGAAAACTAAAGTAGCCAGTTTTGCTAAGATTTGTGTCTAGTAATATCTGGAGCTTCTATTTCTAAACCTGACCAGAAGAGCTTGACATTAGCAAGAACTGTGAAGCTAATTGGCCAAACAGTATTGATAGTTTATTATTATTCATGCTGGAGTTGTTTCAGGCTCAGCAATCAATAACTTCAATTAAGAAAAGATAAGCTGGCATGGCCTTTTTCTTCAGGTTGTCGGGCCAATAAGACATTACAAAACATCAGTTGATTAAGCAGATCCTAAGAGGTATGTCCTGTATGAAAGATCAAAAGCATTCTAGAAGACCTGTCCTAGTAGCAGTCTTAGGTAAGCTAATAGAATTGTTATAATGGTGTTTGTTATCTATAACAAAAAAGAAAAAGTTGTACTCACCACTACATTTTAAACCATTAAGTGGGAGTGCAATGAGGCTATGCCCACTAAAAATTCGTACTCTGCACTCAACCCAATATCAATATATTAAGGACATTGAGACCTGTATTGCTGATATCATGTTCTACACACAATAATATGGCGCAGGTATTGTGCTGAGTGCAATGTACACTGGAAGTGTTCTGGGTGCCTTAGATATGCCAGATCATACATTTTATGCTATTATGAATATATATATATATATATTTATATATATTTATTTATTTTCACTTTGAGGGGAGGTGCCACTGATTTCTCCACCCCATGTGTTTTTGGGCTGAATCACCTTTGCGACACACCGCGGCTAAAAGATATTTGTTTTATTTTCATGTGTACTGGACACCATGTTAACCATAGTTACAGACTAAATCTAGAACAACTCCTTCAAGAATAAAGAGTTGTTTGATTTGGTTCTCTTTTATCATAAGATTTAAGTTACACATGAGGGCTTACTTCACAGGACTTGATTATGGTATGGTCTCCAATCAGTGGTGTTTTTGTTGAAGGGCAACAGTAAAGGTTAAACTGTGCATGGGCATCCACAAATAGGGGCAGGGGGGGGGGTTGTTCCTCCTGGTATTTTGCCATCAAACAGGGCCAGCTGCCCTACTGTGTGGGTGTATTAAGGGGATATAACCTAATTTGGTTACTGTCTCTTTAAATAGCAATTAACCCTTGGCAACCCAGGGCCCTAAGTCCTTTTTGCATATGAAAACTACTGGGAACTTGGCTTTACAGTGTAGTACCTCTACCTAGGGAACACTGAGAGCAAATCTCAGGGGATTTCCACTATGAAAAATAAAACACACACAGTTTGCAATAAAACAAATATAACCTTTTTTTGTAAACTGTATTTAGTAACTGTAAATGCAAATCAGAGAATTTGTCTGATCCCCTACAGTAATTCAGAAAAGTGACGCTTGCACTGTCTGTGCTAATAATGGGGGTGAGAATGCTGATTGCAGAGAGTGCACAATAACATCACTGGGTGGGAAGTATGTTAAGTTCACCAAGCACTGTCCTCTTTCAAATAACTGTTGTGTTGTGATGCCTTAGACTGCTTGTTGATAACTGCATTTTTGCTTAATTCACTTTCCTTCCCTTTGCGTAATTCAGAAATCTCACCTTCTTATGATTTACTGTTGCTGTCTGTCATCTATTGTTATCAGAAGCTCTCTCTCTGGGGTGGGGGGTGGGATAATCGGCCGCCATTAGGGGAGACCAGACACGCTGCCAGCCTGCACAGCGCTCCAGTTGCCTGTGACGTCACAAGAGGAGGAGAGTAAGCAGCTTCCCCTTTTTAAAACAGTCCTCCCTTAGGGCCATCAACCAATCCTTCCACCCCATGTAGTCAGTCCCAGGGTTCCCTCTGCTCCCAGTACCTCCCCGCAGTCCTGGGCACCCTTCGTTACCCACTTTGGTGCCTTGCAGAAAGTCTAAACTTCAGTTTATTTGTGATATATTTCAGCTTTGGCGAGATTTAACTATGTTGATGGATTTTGGGGAGATACTGCAGAAACATACGTCTGCCATGATTTGGCCCATGATTTACAACCAGTGAAAACATATATGCAATGAACTTAAAGGGGAACAGGAAACTTTTAAGTTGCGATGGGGTTAATTTAAAGTGCAATGCATATTCTTTTTTTTTTGGGTCCAAAAATCTGCATTCAACTATAACAAATAGCACTCGTTGCTGTGATTCTTCTAATTCTTCAAATTACCACAAAAGCACATTAACATACAACCACTTTGTAATTGTAATATTTGGAGTGATTTTATTAACTGTACATGATCTTTACTGGGTTATGCTGCCTTATTGCAATATTCATTTCCAATTCATTTGCAAATATTTACTGGCATATTTAGGGTGAATGTGTTGGTCAGAATAATTTTGTCCATGACCTTATGGTTATGTTTGGGGTTGGTGCAATGCTCATTAACTATTTTGTACAATAATTTTGCTGTTATGGTCAGTGGCGGAACTACCGGGGGTGCAGAAGGTGCAGTGGCACCAGGGTACCGTGCCCCTGCATCCACGATGGGGCCCGCATCCCTGAAGATAAACCATAAGATTAGCCAGCTTTTGCAAGTGTACGTCACACTAAATAATGGGAAAGGCCGCAGGCACTGAAGAGAGCAGCTACTTAGCGACTGTGTGCACGCCGCACCTGCCCTGCAGCCCAACAGGAAGGAGGTAGAGCAGAGGGAACATAGAAGGAACATAGCAGGGCTGCTGGTGGCGGCGGGAATGTTGCCAGCAAAGCAGAATGGGGCTGAGTATTGACAATGGTGCACCGGTCCTCTTTGCCAGAGCGTGGCGCACGCCAGCGTCTGCTTGCGTGTATGACATATCCTGAGTGTGTGTTATATAATAGTTGCTGTCCAGTCTTGGATAGATCCTCTGCTTCTACTCAAATATTTTTACAATCGATTTGTACCTATTATTGTGTTCTGTATAGTGCAGCACATTATTTATACTCTCTACTTAAACTGCCCCCTAGTTAAGCAAGTATTTAAGTTGTACAACAGTATGTGACACCTAGTTGTTTGTATTGCGGCGTAGTCAAGCAATACAGGTTGTTTTTTGGCTGATGACTTTTCCCCACTCTGGAAAATTTTCTACGGACGACCATGGTTGGGTGGCATTTGGCCTCATTTGTATATTCAGCACATGGGAGTAGCTGTTCTCTTCGTTTATAATCACTGATAATCACTGAGCTCTTATACATGAATACACGGCTGTACCCCCTTATGAGACATGCCACACTGTATAACTGAGGTCCCTAAGAGATAGCCTGTCTAAGTGCTTTGGATAGGTGTCCACCCCTCCAAAAACATTTGAATAGACAAATCACTTCTCCTCTTCAAAGGGCACATACAATTCCGGCAATACATCCCAAGCAAATGTGCCCTCTATGGGATCAAGTTTTATAAACCTGTGAAAGCAACTTGGGATACACCAGCAATGTCATGATACAGTACATCTGCAAAATGGGTGAGCTATGGAGAGATCACTTGTAGGAAAAAAAAAAAAAGTTCCATGCTCACAGTGGGGTATAACAAGCTTTTTAGGGATAAAAACCTATTTTACCTTTTCATAGGCTAAAGTGTAATCCTTTGCTTTTGAAAAGAATAAAAGAGATTATTACTTTAAGAATAGAACCATAATAGACATCACTGATAGAGTACAGTTTCTAGTGTTTCCCTTTTAGTTGTTAGAGTAGAGCAAGATTGTGTTCAGCTTAAATTAGGTAATTAACATTTAAACATTCAATTAATTTAAAAGAAGTGGTCGATAATTTGATGTATAAATTTCTTCCCATCTCTTGTTTTCTGACTTCTAATTAACCTTCTTACACTTTAGACTCATGCCTATGTGTCTCAGAAGTAGAATATTATAGTAAGTATTCTTATACCTAAGAACATGTACCTAAGTTATAAATTCTTAGAATGTTAAAGTCTCTCACTCCTCTAACAGTCAATACATTCTCATTATTCTAGTCCCTGGTTGAAGTTAATCTCAAGTAAAGAAGATGTCCATGCCTTTATATCTGGAATTTTATATATGAAATTAGAAACCCCTACTTCCTTTTACAAATATAAGGACTGTCATTAGAGTATTTGGATCACTATAAAAACAGCACAATGGAGTAGAGGACAATTTTAAGAAAACATTTGTACAGATATTAGTGCAAAGTTAGTTAACAAACCACACTTTTGTGAATCAGTAAATAATAAAATGATACACAAAGAAATGTATGGTGTCCTTGTGAAGACTGTGGGTCACATATATATCTTGAAAAGGTACATGCCTTCAGCTGAGAAGCTCTGCACAATGTAAAAATTGTACTGTATATCTACAGTATATATTAGGGATGAACCAAATGCACTATTTTGGATTCGGCGGAACCCCCAAATCCTCCACGAAAGATTTGGCCAAATACCAAACTGACTCTGAATCCTAATTTACATATGCAAATTAGGGGTGGGAAGGGGAAAACATTTTTAACTTCCTTGTTTTGTGACAAAAAGTAATGTGATTACCATCCCACCCCTAATTTTCAAATGCAAAGTAGGATTCAGATACAGTTCAGCCGGGCAGAAGGCATTTTATCACCCATAAAAAAGCGACTCAGAATATTAACCTGCTCACAACCCCACTGGAGCTACAGAGTGGACAAACTAGTTTACCCCAGGGGGTGTAGCAAAATTCTTCCCTCTACCGAATCAAAGTTCTGATGGTCTAGGGGAGAGGGGGTTGTTGCAGCTGGAGGCATATAAGCTGCACATACAATTCCTGGCTAGAATAATTTTCTCCAGAGATCTTGTAAGTGCACTCAGGCTATGGCACAACAACCCTTCCTCAGCACTTCACTGGAGTCTACCATCTGCAAAAGGGAAATCTCTCTCCAAAAGCTGATTGGATTGCCTTCTCAAGAGGAATTGCCTGTGTCTACAAGGTAGATTGCTCAAAGATGGGTTTCTGCCTTGCTGACATGGAGATGGAATATACAAGGATTATACAAGGATGACATGGACTATACAAGGATGCTAACTCACTGGGGGACTCTGTACTGTGTACTACTGCATTTCTTTATGGGGCTGGGCTGTTCAGTTTAAAGATTGCATGTGCTTGCTTTTCCTAAAACCTGTCTACCCTATAGTAGAATAAATTCCTATAGAAAACAATAAAAAAAGAGAAGAAGGGTTGAATAAGAGCTATAATTTGCACCAAACCACACCTAGAGGAGGCAAGGACACCTACAATAGCTGTTATTGGCTCTGGGTTGACATCAGCAGAATGGTTAGAAGAATGGGGACAAACACTTGCCTACTCTTTGTTGAAGTTTTACCTCCAGCCTCTTAGGAGAGCCACAGAATCTCCAGCCGCCAACTCATGAAATGTTGGGATTCCCTACATTTGATGAATCAAAGCACTGCATAGACAGCTACCTTCAAGCCTTTGAACATTTGTGTGAGGGCCACCAGTGCCCTAGAATAAGTGTGTGCTCATTTTCACCTGTAAGCTTAAATGCAAAACTAGTGAAGTCTACCAGGAAGGGTTCTGCTTCATTGTGGGATGTGCAGGAGCAGGGGTGCTTTGCCAATGAGGCGAGTTGAGGCTGTCACCTCAGGCGGCAGCACCCCACTAGGTACCAGGGGCAGCAAAAATGCTGCTCCTGGTACTTTAAGAGCAAATTTCCGGGGGAGGGGGGCAGCAGCAACTGCTGCTGCCTCAGGTGGCGGAGGGGCCAGGATCGCCCCTGTGCAGGAGAGGCTTTTCTTCATCTATAGGTTCCAGCTAAAAGTGAGTACTGTGACAGCGCAGTAAATGCTACTAGCCATCTACTCTATCACTCATACAGGAGGACCTTTTACACCCTGCATAAAGCTCCTCAGGGCACTTTACTGACATTTGATATTGGCTTATAAAATACACCTGATGATTTATTCCATCATTTGAAAAATGCTCCCCTCAGACTCCAATGTCAACAAAACTTTAGATCTCCTGCCCCATATCACAGACACCCAAAGTCACCCATTCTCTACATTGCAAAATTTACACTGGAGGCCTTGGCAAGCATGGCAGTATGACTGTGTTAGCACAGGGTTATTATGGCCCTTTGCATAGAATGTGGATTGCAAGGAACCCTTTGGGCATTGGTCTGAAGACCACAAAAATGCTAGGACATTTGTCAATGGTAAGTTAAGGTAGCATTTTTACACAGAAAAACTATGGTTTCCACTACAAAGCAGATATTAACTGGGAGAAATATAATCATACCTCCCAACATTTTGGAAATAGAAAGAGGGACAAAAAGAAGCCCCACTCAGAGCACAACAACATTTCTGGCCATGCCCATTTTTGTGGACACACCCCCCTAATTACCATGTTTATTTTACAAAATTTGGCAGGTTATGAAAGTTTGAACACATTTCTGTGTTTTTTTTTGTATTATTACAGTTTTTTGCAAATGAATGCAAATTGCCCTTTAAGCTGCAAGGCAGTTTCTCCAAGAGACCTGTTTATCTTAAATTGTTACAATAGTACTGTAACTATTCTGGACTCTCTGCCAAAAGCCAATTAAGTAAGAAACTGCGTATCTTTTTCTGGCTGTTCAGTGTTGGAGATCAAAGAGATAGTCGGGACATTTCAGTAACAATCAGTTTGAGCTGTCAAAATCAGGACTGTCCTGTGAAAAAAGGTACAGTTGGGAAGTATAATATATATATATATACATTAACCCAGGATTTCACTGATCGCTATTATTTCTTTCATATTATAGTAACCAACACATAAAACAGAATCTGTCAGCTACTTACTGTTGTCAATACACTACACCAAATAACTTTGATAACGTTTGGCTTTGTTGAAATAAGGGAAACTGGGGGATCTGATTTAAAGGGGACCCGTCGCCCAAAAAAATTATTCAAAATCCTATTTTATCACATTAGTCAAGCAAAATTAACTTTAATTACACTGTTAAAATTATTTGAATTTTGTTTCCTTCAGTCTGGGAATTCAAAATTATAACAAGCAGACAGGAGCCATTTTGTGGACACTGTTATTAAGACAAGCCTTGCATCATCTCAGAATCTTGTTTGTGCACCAGAATGGGGGACCTGATGTCCATCCCCATGCCCTGGCTACACAATTCAATTTTAAAGAGAACGGGGGAATGTGGGGAGAGCAGTGATATCTAGGAAGCGTTGAATGGAAAGTGAAAGTAATTGTCTGCCCCGACTCTATGCCAATGGCATAGAGGAGGGGCAGACAACATTTGATTGACATCTGAGATTTTTAAATGAGCTTATAGCAGCTATGAATGCTTTAATAAAAAATAGAAATTGGATTTCATGTTTAATTTGAAAAGGACTTTTATTATCCAGATTTTTGTATCTGGGTGACAGGTCCACTTTAAAGGTTTAACACCAATGTTTCTAGTATTGCGGTTCATAGTATACTAGGTGCTGTAACTGTAAATCTTTTTAGCACTCTACATTGCTTACCCACTGCATTTGTTTTGTTTTTTTAATGTTAATTGCAAAACATAAAAAGGATTATAAATAGTGATGGGCGAATAAATTTGCCAGACACTAATTTGCGGGGAATTTTAGTGTTTTGCAGCCGAAAAAACGCTTCATTAAAAAAAATTGTTGTGTGTCAAAATTATTTGGACGTCCCTTTGACTAATGCATTTGGTCCAAATAATCGTACGTATAAAAATTGTATGTTGACTTCAATGGGTTTTGCCATTTTTTCAGCACATAGTCACCCATCACTAATTATAAAACCTCTTTTGCCCTTCATCTTTAAAATGAATCTTTAAAATATCAATTGCAGACTCTTGAAAATAAAACCTAATTTTAGAAAAAATAAAATGGTACCCTTTTTCTCTTTTCCTTGCATTGTAATCTCTACTTCCACAGATACTGCAATGAAACCTTCTTACAAAGTCTGAGAAAATATGTTTCTTTTCTTGCATTGAACTTTTTCTATCAGTGTGCACTTTTCAAACGAATCAATTCCCCTTTAGCTAATAGATGAATCCAATGTGATCCCTGGAAATAGCTTGTCGGTTTAAGGACTTAAAATTCTGTGATGTTGTATAGACATAATCTGTGTAAGAACAGGTTTCTCTTTCCTGCATTGATTAGATGTTTTTGATCAGTCTTTGCTAATCCCACCCGATTTGTGTCCTTTTGGATGTTCGATACATCAAGTGGCTTTAGGAACTTAGATAACAACTCAGCTCTCTCATGAATACAAGTTCAAACCACGAAAATGATCCATTAATGCGTGCACACAGATGCAAAGGTACTTGCATGCATACACCCCCCTTAGCAATTTGCTGCAAGCTCCAGTGTGCCTTTTCAGCTTTCTCTGATAAAGTGCACACATTTGCACCTATGGGCGAAAGGGGGTCCTGGAACTATTGGCAGTCTGAATCTGGAGGTAATTTCAGGGTCCCATTAAAGGGCTGCATGCATAGCTATAGTATATTGACTTACACTAAGAAGCCTATTTATCAACAGTCTAATTTTCGTGGTTTTTGAAACCACGACTAAACTCACTTTCTCTAAAACCATGTCATGAAATTTATTAAAAAAATCTGAATGAAAAAAGTATGAGCAGGGAAAATCACAGAAAAGTTGCAAAAACCACAACTTTTTTGAGTTGTCACACATTAACTATGAATATTTTTCTATTGTTGCACAAAAGCCAGTATCAAAAAATCCCAAAAATCTCTAAAACCACAAATTAAAGAAAGTTCTTCCAGTTGTAAAAGGGACATCTGTCTGATTTATACATATTTTAAGCACTGCGTATCTTGACAGCGCTATATAAATAAATTATGATGATGATATTTTTGAAAAGGTTTTAGCTGGAGTATTTTTGGATTCGGTTTTGTCTCATAATACTGTAAATCCTGAAAATCCTGCTTTGGGTTTTTATTCCTCAACTTTTTCGGACTATTGGTATCAAAAAGGTGTGGCTTAATAAATCAGCCCCTAAATGTGAGATTATTGTTGTTATTTTTGCATTGAATGTGAGGTGACACTACTCAAACTCAGTAAGAAAAATGTGCCACAACTTGCCAAAACAGATGCTAAATTGTTTCCATATCATCTGCCATTACTTATCAGAAGCCTGATATTAGCTGAAATCAAAAGAAAGGTCTTCCAGTTGTAAAAGCGATGGCTGCCATTGACTTCTACATATTTTTGAAAGGTTTTAGCTGGAGTATTTTGGATTTGGTTTTGTCTCATAATGAATTCCTAAAAAGTAGTGATGGGCAAATTTGTCCTCGAAACTAGAATTTTGATGCCCGCGACAATTTTGACGCCTACAACAATTTGACACGCGCCTACTTTGTACAAATGCATTAAAGTCAATGGGCATTCGAATAATTTTGATGTGTGACAGTTTTTATGCGTGCAACTATTTTGATGCACGTCCGATTGTTTTTTTTACGCTGGCAAATTTTTGCAGCAGTTTTGCGAATTTGCACGTGGGAATTTATTCGCCCATCACTACTAAAAAGCCGTGGTTTTGTTTTCCACAACTTTTTTTGACTTTTTAAATCAAAAATCCTGATCTTAAAAAGTTGCAGCTTAATAAATAGGCCCCTAAATGTGAATGAGAGATTATTGATGTTATTTATTCATTGAATGTGAAGCAACGCTACTTGAACTCAAATGCAGTAAGAAAACGGTGCCACAACTTGCCAAAACAGATGCTAAATTGTTTCCATATTACATGCATATGGCAGCAATTTGGGGGGGTCCAAATTCTTAATTAGAAAAAATGCAATTTGTATATTGCACTATATTGCAGTATGTCCATACCTTTTACTGCTTTGTGACTGTCACGTTCGGCACCCTTCTATCCAGAACCCAAGCTAGGCTCCCTGCACTCGGCTCTCACTTCTGCCTTTAACCGCCGCCTTTCACCTCGGGAGGAGCCCTTGGCTAATCGGATGCCGCCAGGTCTTATTTGAGAGAGGAGCAAAGCTAACTGTTCTGGACGAGCAAAGGGGCACGATCGGATACTGGAAGGAAATACACCACCAGGAACAGGCAGGCCGGGCCAGCACAAGCAGGTTAGAATAGTCAGACAGCCCAGAATCAGGATTAGAGAGTGTAAAATAAGAATAGGACAGGCAAAGGTCAAATTGGAGAGTTCAGAATAGTCACAGACAGGCAGGATCAGGATTGGAGAGATCAGAATAGTCAGGCAAAGCAAGGGTCAATACACAAAGGATCAATCAGGATTCAATAGGAATAGCAGTAAGCAGAAGGCAATAACACCAGGAACAAGCTAAGTTGAACCTAACAACTGGCAATCATTTCCACACTGAAATCCCCTTTTCTACTTTTTGAATTTCATGCCATAGACGTGACGTCATCACGTCGGCGCATAAACCTGGCCATAGAGGACGGCACTTGATCGGCAGTGGACCCCGCTGCCCACTAGACCACCAGGGTAAGTCCTGACAGTGACTAAATTTGATTATCTGCTTGGCTTCTGATTATCATGAAATGTAAATTATTCAATCTATTTAGGCACACAAAATATTGTACCTCTGTAGGCCATGTTGTCTAGATTCAAGGAAGCAGACGGCACTTCTGAAAATAGGGTTTATTGGAGTTCCTGCTGGTAACACCTAACGCGTTTCGGGAATTATCCCTTAGTCACCCTATGACTAAGGGATAACTCCCGAAACGCGTTAGGTGTTACCAGCAGGAACTCCAATAAACCCCATTTTCAGAAGTGCCGTCTGCTTCCTTGAATCTTTGCTGTATTCACAGTGGGGACACTGTGAGACTGAGCACCTGAACCGGAGGGAAAAACGGTGAGCTTGTGTGGTCCCTACTCTGCTTTCTCATGTTGTCTAGATGCCAGAACAGTCTAAAATGTAGATTTCATTGGGGAAGTGACTGGCCAAGGAACATGATATAATAAGACTAGAAGCATGGCAAGTTAACAGAAAGCAAAGCAACAACTAACAGCATTCCTTTACCCTAATTTTCTCAAATACTATATAATGAGAAAGAATTCAGCAACTGCTGCAACCTTTTGTATGTTTAACTGTACTATTTGGACCAAGTAAAGAAAAACATTGACAACATCTGTCAGGAGAATAGAAGATGCAAACTCTTGCTTAGGTTCCCCATACCAACCAATTAGGAAACATTTGATTTATGGTGTTGTAAAAGCTCATATCTGATTGGTTGCTACTAGACCAGGACTAAACATCTCTCACATCCTCTAGACAAAGAACCTCGCCAGCAAGAGTCAAATAACCATTACACATTTTGTTTTACGTCTAGTTAAATATTGCTATGCCTTCATTGCTAACATCATAAAGCTTGCTTTCCATTTTAAATAAATTAAGAAAATATAGTATTGAGTGTTTCAAAACTCAATTGCCAGGATGGTAAGCTTATGTCAACTGCAGAGATGGAGACATAAATATTCCTTTGCAACATTATGCATAAGTTAATTGAGTGGAAGAAAATCATATTGATTTTCACTGCAAATAATCTTCCGTGTTTTCAATTGTAATTCACAAGTCATACTTTTGTTCCACTCTCATGCATCAATATTAGAAACAGCCAAGATACACACCATTTAATCTGATTGTTATTCTCTGTCTCAGTTAAAAATTAACTGCTTGTATTCACTTGTACAAAAATAATTAAGCATAAATGTCATTGCTGACTTTGCAGATAGTTTTGTCTTTGTCGTGAGATTTTTTTCTTTGCATATAAGGTAGGGTTGGAATTATCAGATAAAGTTACAAAGTTGGGTTGAGATAGGAGAAAAGAACATCAATTTCAGCCCCCCAGTGCATATAGATAGTGATGGGCAAATTTGGGGCGTTTCGCTTTGCCGAAAAATGTGCAAATTTTCTACGAAATCACTACATTTTTTTTTGCAAAACTGTGCCGGCGTCTTGTTTTTGACCCCGCCGTCCTTTTTTTTTTGACAAATCGCTGGAATTCACTGCTAATTCGCGCCTGGTGAATAGATTCGTCCATCAATACAGGGCACATTTACTATGGGTCGAATATCGAGGGTTAATTAACCCTCGATTGACCATCGAAGTTAAATCCTTCAACTAAGTTGAAGGATTTACCACAATTAGTTCCATCAAATGATCGAAGGAAAAATCGTTCGAACGAACGATTAAATCCTTCGAATCGAACGATTTTCCTTAGATCAGAAATTGCTAGGAAAGCCTATGGGGACCTTCCCCGTAGGCTAACATTGGTGCTAGGTAGGTTTTAGGTGGCAAAGTAGGTGGTCGAAATTTTTTTTAAAGAGACAGTACTTCGACTATCGAATAGTTGAACTATTTTTAGTTTGAATCGTTCGATTCGAAGTCGAAGTCGAAGGTTGAAGTAGCCAATTCGATAGTCGAAGTAGCCAAAAATTTGAAGTAAATGTGCCCCTACATGTAGACACAGATCTACACTGTACATTCACATATATAACAATATATATACATATATAATTATAACTATATAAATATAAATATCTACAGTATATATATAACTATGATATCAGGGCATACTGTTAAGATAGTGTTTTTTTCTTTGGAGAACTGACACTTGTGAGGGGACATAATTTCTCTTTACAAGTACATTAGAGGGTATTATAGACAGATAGTGGGGGAACTTGTCTCAATTACAGAAGATCTAAGAAAAAGAACCCCACCCCCAACCCCTTTAGACTTGACCAAATAAACTTTCATTTGAAGCAGCATAGGTAGTTCTTTACAGTAAGGACAATTAAGTTGTTGAATGCCCTACTGGGTGATGTTGTGAGTAATGCCTGGCTTGGATGATTTCCTGAACAATTTATGAAAAGTCGAAAATTCACCACAATGCATTGAAGTCTATGGGCGACAACATTTTTTTGACATGTGAGGCATTGCAACAAATTTTTTTTTTCAACATTCGACACCATTGGGTGTCATTTTTGTTGCGAAACGTGACAAAAAATTTTGCTTATCACTATTGAACAAGCATAATATCCAAGGCTACAGTGATCTTAGTATCTACGGTTAGTATAAATATAGTTAGTATGAATATAATCAGTATAAATATATAGGCTATACCTTGGCGCCTACTTACTGTACTAACATTTGGATTGCCTTTTTTCACAAATAGTATTTTTTTCTAAAAAATTTGTGGTCTTTTTTATTTCTCTGAAACTCTAAAAATTTTAAATTGATTAAGTATAAAAGTAAAAGCAGTCGAGGTCATAGAAGTCAATGGGAGCTGCATCGATCCTACTGAACCTGTTTTTAAACCATTCAGGCTTTTAGAGGTTTCCAGATATTTTTTTTCTTGTCATTTTTAGAGGATTTACAGTTTTTATCTATTAGTATATTTTAATAACTTTCCTGGCATTCGCGGTTTTACAGAATGAGAGTTTAACCAAAAAACTCTAATTCCACCTTCCCATACTATAGTTTATATATGTAAGTGCATAGATCTGTCTGTATGTGCATAATACATGTGCTCTGGGTTTCATTAAGAAGGGTTGACTTTGATGGAGTTTTGTTCTTTTTCAACCCAAATTAGCTATGCAACAATCACAGCAAAATTGGATATTATGCATTCCACAACTTCACTGCCATCACTGTGAAGAACCACCTTCACTGTTTCAAATGAAACTTCTAAATGGGGGCTTTTACACTCTTGCTTTCTCACTGTCTATAATGGCCTCTAATGTACATGGTAAGGGTAACCATGCACCCTAACAAGTGCATTTTCACTAGAAAAAATAACCCCAGCATTCCTTCCTCATATTCTAATTCCATTGCAAAACAGAACACAGAGACCCACAGCATGTAACAACCAGAGACCTGGGGGCAAATTCACTATGAGCAGAAGCGCCTAACGCTAGCGTCAGTTCACTAGCGTTGGTCATTTTCGTTACTTCGCAAATTCACTAACGAATGCTGGCGTAAATTCGCTAGTGTTACTTCGCACCCTTACGCCTGGTGAATTTGCGCAATGGACGTAACTACGCAAATTCACTAACGCACGCATTGTACTGAACGCTACCTTTTACGCTAGACTTCCTTCACCACCTCAGACCAGGCGAAGCGCAATAGAGTAGATAGGGATTGCTACAAAAAAAGATCACATTTTTTCTAAGTCCCAAAAAACGCTGGCGTGTTTTCTACATGATGGGTGATAGGCTGAAAAAGATCGAAACATTTTTTGGGGCTCCCCTCCTTCCCCCCTACATTTCCTAACTCATGGCAACTTAACTATACAGTGGGCACATGTGTAGGGCAAAAAAAAAAAAAAATATTTGATGTTTTGAAGGTTTCCCAGGCATTTGTAATGATTGTACGTATTCCTCCATTGAAATTTGAATTTGGCGCTGTATGCAAATTAACCATCGCTAGCGTAACTTCGCTTCGCTTAGCGAATCAATGCTAGCGCAACTTCCCACCCTTACGCTACCCGTGAGTGCAACTTCGGATTTTAGTGAATTTGCGGAGCGCTGGCGAAACATACGCCTGGCGAAGTGTGGCGAAGTGTGGTAAAGTTACGCCTGGTGCAACTACGAATCTTAGTGAATTTACCCCCTGGTGTTTCTGTGCTTTCTGCATTACCGCTGCACTATGTGAACAGACAGCTAAGACCCTGGTTCCCTCCAGGACCTTGTGGTTTGTTTTGGCTTCTGGTATACCATACGTTACACAGCACTTCATTTAGGCAGAAGGACAGGGGTCAAATTGCAAAAAAATGGCTGATTGCGCTAATATTTTGGACTCCTAGCTTATTGGTTGTAAATGAGTCCTATTTTCAAAGTATGCTTGATCAACATTGAACCTTGGTGGTGAACTACTTACATCTGACGTTCGAATAGAACACACATCTTTAATACCTGCTCTCTGCACATTTAGGGGCCGATTCACGAAATTCGGGTGAAGGGTTCGAATAAAAAAAATTTCGAATTTCGAAGTATTTTTTGGGTACTTCGACCATCGAATTGGTTAAATTCGATCGAATTCGATCGAATTCAAATGATTCGAACGATTAGAATTAAAAATCGTTCGACTATTCGACCATTCGATAGTCGAAGTACTGTCCCTTTAAGAAAAACTTCGACCCCCTACTTCGGCAGCTAAAAGCTACCGAAGTCAATGTTAGCCTATGGGGAAGGTCCCCATAGGCTTGCCTGTGATTTTTTGATCGGAGGATTTTCCTTCGATCGGTGAATTAAAATCCTTCGAATCGTTCGATTCGAAGGATTTAATCGTTCGATCGAACGAAAAATCCTTCGAACGATCGATCGCAGGATTTGCGCAAAATCGTTCGACTTCGATATTCGAAGTCGAACGATTTTAGTTCCCAGTCGAATATCGAGGGTTAATTAACCCTCGATATTTGACCCTTCGTGAATCGGCCCCTAATTGTCAAAATATAATACTTTACCTGAACATTTTTATTTCATAACATGTTTTTGCAATTTGTTGAAAGCTTTTGCAAAATGTAGTGCACCAAATCTATCATAAAAACATTGTCCAGGTACTGCCACTTTCTTTAAAATAATGAAATTTTGACAAACTCTGTGTCTCATAAAGACATGATTAAGATTGCTCATGATGTTTTCCTTTTCTGTTCATGAACCATTACAAACCTTGAATTATCTCCTTCAATGTATATTTCAAACTTGCAGGTTTAGTGCTTCTAGGCTGGGCCATATGCTGGTTTTGTATATTGGATTTACATTTTAATCTTGTAAAATGCTGGAAGAGATAGATCATCCGAGAAGATTAAAAACAAAGTCCTACCTAAAACTTTATTTTATTTTATGTAAATGGTTTTGGATTGTGTTTTGTGTCAACCAAGTTCCATTAAGACAAGTAGCTGAAAAGTCTTAATTATTTAGAACTTGTCACATGAGCTTCATTTTATGATGCAGATAACCATAGATGTGTCCTTTACTTCTAAGACATGTGCATGTGTAAGAACTTGCTATACCAAAAGGATTTGCCTTTATAATTTATGATTAAAAAGCTATTTTTTATGCATCAAGTATACATTGAAGATGTACATGCTAGTATGTAATCTGCTGAACAGGCATCAAACAGAGATGGAGCTATAGGATGGATATGGAGCTGCAATATTGTTGCTGGATATTTGTTCAAATTATTTGACGCATGTTGTTTTATACTGGTTCCTCTTTATCTTTGGTTATAAAACCAATTTGTTTAATTGTACCAAATCAGTTTTGCATTCAGTCATATGGTGCTTTGCATTAGGAATCCTAACACTTTCCAGTTGAAATAATTAAATTGGGCATTAACTAGTGTTGAAGTATGGTTGTTTTTTCAAGACATAATTAATATAATTACATCACAAACCAACCCTGTCAATACAAAAACAACTCAACGTGTTGCATTTAAACCCCCTCCTCCCTGTGCCTGATTAGATGGAGTGGGAAATTCTGAGAAAACATAAATTTTGAAAGTAAGACCCCCATTAGAGTCAAGAGTCAAGAGTGAGTTTATTTTCATTTCATCCATATCCGTTTGTACAGTACACAGTGCAATGAAACAACGTTCCTCTAGGACCATGGTGCTACACAACACAACACAGATGTACCAGGACAACAGGCAAAAAGTGCAAGTGCAAAAATATGCAACTCCTGCAAGACAGGTCAGCATAGTGCAGGGACAGGACAAGACAGTGCACACTCAGCAGATGTAATATGTTAAGTAAATAATGCTAAACGTCAGACATGATGGGTGTATCATTGTGACATGACAGTAGCAAGAACATGATAAAGAACATGACAAAGTGCAGATGTGCTCATAGGGAACAACTGTATCCAATGGCTATTCATCCATACAATGGCATACAGTGGCTGTGTAATGTTGTGGTATATAGGTCAGATGGAGTGTGTGTGTGTGAGATCTGTCTGGTCCCTGAGTATTCAGGAGCTTTATGGCTTGGGGGAAGAAACTGTTACACAATCTGGTAGTGAGGGCCCTAATGCTTTGGTACCTTTCTCCAGATGGCAGGAGTGTGAACAGTGAGTGTGAGGGGTGTGTTGGACCAGCCACAATGCTGGTGGCTTTACAGATGCAGCTAGTGGTGTAAATGTCTGTGATGGAAGGAAGAGAGACACCTATGATCTTCTCTGCTGTCTTCACTATCCTCTATAGGGTCTTGCGCTCCATGACAGTGCAGTTCCCAGCCCAGACAGTGATACAGCTGCTCAGGATGCTCTCGATAGTCCCTCTATAGAAGGTTTTGAGTATGGATGGTGGGAGATGGGATTTCCTCAGCTTGTGCAGGAAGTAGAGGCACTGTTGGGCTTTCTTGGCTAAGTAGCTGGTGTTGTGGGTAGGGTTGCCACCTGGCCGGTATTTTACCGGCCTAGCCGGTAAAACACCTCCCAAGGCCAGGGCCAGTATTACAAATTTACCAGCAATGTAGCTGCTGGTAAATTTGTAAAAAAAGACCCCTCGGCCTGCCCCCAATCCCCAGTAAACTTAGCTTTTCTGAATTTGTCCTCCATCTGAAAATCTTGGTATTGTAGCCACGCCCCTTTTGCATCATGGTCCTGCCCCTTTGATGTCACTATACTCCCCTTTTTGTCCCGCCCCCCACCGGCCAGTTAAACATTTCGGAAAAGGTGGCAACCCTAGTTGTGGTACCAGGTGAGGTTCTCCGCCAGGTGGACACCAAGGAATTTGGTGCTTTTGACGATCTCCACATTAGAGCCATCGATATACAGTGGCAGATGGTCACTCCTAGTCTTCCTAAAGTCAACAACCATCTCCTTTGTTTTGTCTACATTGAGAGACAGGTTGTTGGCTCTGCACCAGTCTGTTAACTGCTGCACCTCCTCTCTGTATGGTGACTGGTCATTATTGCTGATGAGACCCACCACGGTTGTGTCATCAGCAAACTTTATGGTGTGATTTGTGCGGTGCGTGGCTGAACAGTCATGCGTCAGCAGAGTGAAATGTAGAGGACTAAGCACACAGCTTTGAGGGGCTCCGGTGCTCAGTGTGGTGGTTCTGGAGATGATGTTTCCAATCCTGACTGAGGTCTGTCAGTTAGGAAGTCCAGAACCCAACTGCAGAGGGAGGTGTTCAGTCCTAGCAGGCTCAGCTTTTCTATCAGATGCTGAGGAATGATAGTGTTGAATGCTGAACTGGAGTTTATAATATTAAACTGGGAGGTATGGTGGTAGACTTCTGCAACCGTAGTAAACTGGGGGTTGTGTTGGTAGACCTATCCCATAGAGATGCAGGATGGCAAGTGTCTTAATTAATGGTAAATACATAACAAGGACAAAATAAAAGGTTTGCATTATTTTGATATGCCTCAATATACTTGTAGAAGTCATTGCCTGGTAGATTATTTGGATGTACAGTATTGTTCTAGAGCTCCCAAATAAACCCCTATGTTGTGAAGCTATAAGGGTTAGAATAAACAAACCAAGGGGCCTATTTGTCAATCTGTAAAAAGAATTTGAAAAACCGGCATGCGAATACTGCTACCTAATCAATAGACATTGTCATGGAAAATAACGGCATATTTAACAAGCATTAAGTTCAGTGTAAATTTGAAATGATGATTTTGTTTTTTACACTCCTTGTTTTACCTGCTGCCTAAATTGAAATGGGAAATGGGGCTGCATTAAATATCAGTATTAAATTCAATGATGAGTTAGAGTAAAAGAAAGTATACTCTGCACACACTTTTACTTTCAGCTTTTGTACAGTGTCTTTTTCCAGCATACATAATTCTTCACAAAATAGGTCCGCAAGTGTTTGTCTGGATCTTTCTTGGAGGTAGAGGGCAGGATTACTATTCCCAAACCATGTCCCTTTAAAACCTACACTTTAAATACAGCACTTTGTAGCAATGGTTTTTCTTCAATCACATTTTATGTAAACAAAGTTTCAAATTGTAACTCTGGAAATGAAATTAAGGATTCTCCAAAGTAATTATTTAATTTGCAAGTCAAATGCTTTACCTATGGAGAACAATTAGGAAGCTCCCAATCCTCAGATTAACAATGTCAGACATTAAAGATTAATGCCTGCTCAGCTAAGACTCACTTCAGACAAAAAAAGTTTACAAACAATTGGGGGTTTTTTTGCAGTCGGTTGTAACTATTGCTACGGATGAGTGAATTTTTTCGTCGAGTTTCGCAGTGGAAATGACGCCCATAGACTCCAATGGGGGAAAAAAAGTTCTGTGTCTGAAAAAATAACGCATATCAAAAAAAATTGTCGCTCATAGACTTTATGGGGTATATTTATGAAAGAGTGAAGTTAATAGTGAAGTTCCGCCACTAGAGTGAAATGCCACCACTCCCTATTCATTTCTATGGGATTTTTAAAGGCATATTTATCAAAGGGCGAACTTTCACTTACACCCATTGATAAATACGCCTTTCAAAATCCCATAGAAATGAATTGAGAGGTGCGGAATTTCACTCTAGTGGCGGAACTTCACTCTTTGATAAATTTAAATTTACCCCTATGGCATTTCAGCAAGTTTTCACCGGCAGTGAATTTATGGCAAAGCAAAACGGGTCAAATTCGCCCATCCCTAACTATTGCCATATGTGTAACACATTCCACTCTAGAAATACTCAAACACCAATAATTGTAGTAGTTTGTAGACCCATTGGAAATGATGAGAAAAATTTAAATTTGTTACATTCAAGTTTTTCACATTTTTATTCAACTAGGTTAGATCGAAATGATAGGGGCTCATTCTAAAAGCCAGTACAAGAGCACAAAGAGCACCCCTTAGTGGTTATTCTAAGAGCATTTGTGCTCAGGGGTATGCTGTGCTTTGCAGGGAGCATAGGATTAAAAATCAGATGCTCTGTGCAAACACCCCACCCCTGTCCTCACTGGCCTGCATCTCCAGCAGTTACATGAATGATGTGCAAAGTACAGAGGAGTGGGGGGACTGGAGGGTGGGAAATCCCATTAACACAATGTCAACTGTTGTAGTAGGTCAATTAAAGAGTCTTTAACCATTTGCACTGACAACATATAATTACATTTACAATTACATGTTTTCCTTTATGCCTTAATTCATATTAAATACAAAATAACTGGTAACCCCTCAGCAAAATGAGAATGAATTAATTTTTTTAAAAATGACAAAGGACTTTTGAGTCATTAAGGGGCAGATTCACTAAGGGTCGAATTTCGAAGTTAAAAATACTTCGAAATTCGACCCTCGAATTGAAATCCTTCGACTTCGAATATCGAAGTCGAAGGATTTAGCGCTAAACGTTCGATCGAACGATCGAAGGATTTTTCGTTCGATCGAACGATTAAATCCTTCGAATCGAACGATTCGAAGGATTTTAATCAAACGATCAAAGGAAAATCCTTCGATCAAAAAAAGCTTAGCAAGCCTATGGGGACCTTCCCCATAGGCTAACATTGAGTTCGGTAGGTTTTATCTGCCGAAGTAGGGGGTCGAAGTTTTTTTTAAAGGGTAAGTACTTCGACTATCGAATGGTCGAATAGTCGAACGATTTTTACTTCGAATCGTTCGATTTCGTTTGATTTCGATCGAATTCGAACAAATTTAACCAATTCGATGGTCGAAGTACCCAAAAAAAACTTCGAAATTCGAAGTTTTTTTCATTCAAATCCTTCACTCGAAGTTAGTGAATCTGCCCCTTAGAGTGTCTGATGAACTGACTAAAGGTATTCTCCATTGTAAATAGGTTTTTAAATGGACTAGTGAATCCTCTAAGTAGAAATGTACACACATGGTTATTTTTGGACATATTTGTAAAAATGTAAGATTAGAGCTGACCACAGAAAAATTCACACACTTTTTGTATGGTAGTGTTTAAAGTGTATTAATCAAATGGCGAACTCTAACTTTCACCCATTGATAAAATGGTTTTAAAAAACCCATAAATAGAAAGTGGGTGATTTTTTGCTGTAAACTCTAATCTGCCCCCAAGAATCTATTTAGTGTTGAACGAGACCCTCCTTTAAACTGTAGCATAGTCCTGCACAACACTGGCTGAAATAAGGTTCCACAAATAAACCTAATTAAAGTCACATAGACTGGTATAATTACCCTTCTTGTATATTTCTGGTCTCCGAACCCTTGTTTCCATCCAAAACAAAATAATCAGTCAATCCAGGTAGATGGGTAAAGAAACCAATCAGCGCAGGTGTACTGCAGCAAGGTGCTTTTATTGAATACACGACATGTTTCGAGCTTAAAAGCTCTTTATCAAAGATTGATAAAGAGCTTTTAAGCTCGAAACATGTTGTGTATTCAATAAAAGCACCTTGCTGCAGTACACCTGCGCTGATTGGTTTCTTGATAAAGAGTTTTTAAGCTCGAAACATGTTGTGTATTCAATAAAAGCACCTTGCAGCAGTACACCTGCGCTGATTGGTTTCTTTACCCATCTACCTGGATTGACAAATAAACCTAATTGTAACTGCCTAGGTACAAAATATCTATGGCTACATACAGAGACTCGTGATGGTGCAAGAATCAATCAGGGATCTGATCAACTCAGCAACTGCTTCAAAACACAATGCATGAGCATAGTTATTAGTCATCTGCTTGATAATCTGGTTAAGACCATCAACATTATGATGAAAATATTAGTGAAGCTTCCTCAAAACTTTTCATTTCATAAAATACCATTTTTGGCTAAATCTTAGCCATTCAAAACTATTTCCTAATTTCTGTTTGAATAAACTAGTAAATGAGATGGGCTAAAGGAGTCAGAGTAAGATGATACATTAGATCCCTTCCATTATGGCTTTGTTGAAGAACTCATTGGTTTCTATTATGTTTTAAACTAAACAAAGCAAACAGAGAAACTGAAACTGCTCCGAGGTTTGGTCCATGCCAGGTAGATCATTGTATTGCCAGTATAGCAGAGCCCATTATGCAGGGGTATTATCTGTGCTGGTAATATAATGATCTACAATTCTACATTATCTCACAAGGACCAAAGATGGATTAGGTTCCAGTTCCTTGCTTGCTCCATTCTGCTCAAGAAATAACATTTTGTAATTAAAACAATACACAATAAATATGTTCAGCATGAGTACTATTTATTAAATTCATTTTGAAAAGTGGATATACTGCCTATATAAAAGAGAGAGATAGTAATCCTTACTTCTGCAACTGTTATATAGGCATGTAACAAGTCTAGAATCATTTATTTTATAACAGTTACTACCATAAATGTTAAATCATATAATGACAGTTGTAGCTCTGTTTCAATGCTCTGCTCATAACTGTAGATAACATTAGGTCCTATTGTACCATTACTTTTCTAATATATATATATATATATATATATATATATATATATATATATATATATATATATATATATATATATATATATATATATTGCAGAAACTTATTATGGTCTACTGATTGTGTGATATCATATTCTCAGCAATTACAGGATACATTGAATACACTTTATGATAGCACTATTTTGCTATAAATGGAGATAACACTAACATATTGCTGATGCAAACTGAAGATTATAGTTATAGAAAATTAATAAAATATCATTTATGGGTATGCAAAATCTAAGATAGATTGTTTGGAAAATATCATTGCAGCTACTATTATAACTAAACATAATGATAATTCATTTAATGCTTATGTCTACATTGAAGAGAAATAGCATGGCTGGTGTGCTTTTCAACTTTTATAAAGATTATTTTTAAGAAATTACCAATTTATTTAAAAAAAAAAGTTGACCCTGACATTCCTTCAAATTCATTTTAGTCTGCAGGGAACATACTGTAGATAACAGAAATAATATTTTTTTTTTTCATGACCTCTTGAAAATAAAATGTAAAACTCTTGGTGAGGGATTTACAACTGCGAAATGTGAAAAAACAGACAATCTATGAAATATTGAGACCTGTTTTTTTAAGATATGTTGGGATATTAGAACATTTAAATGATTTGAAATAAATCACAGTAGTTGAATAATATAATTAACTGACTATGCTATTAGTTAAAATATTGTATTAAATTACATGTATTAAACTTCTCTTTATAGCGGCATGGTATCTATTATGTGAAATGCTTAGGGCATATGGGGTTTCTTGATATTGCACATTTGCAAATGAGCATGCAAAGTGAAAAAAAAAGGGCACAATGGGGCATTTCAGTTGCGCACAAAAAGCCGCAGGTCTTGGCTCCTCTTACTGCTTAGTCTTGCATTTAGGCCCCCTTCTCTTGGTCATTACATATTCCCTGCAAGACTTCTAGATCCTGTGTTCCAAATTCCTGATTCCAGTGTTCCTGTGTCCTGACCCTGAGTCCTGATCCCTACCTTTGTGGACTTCCCGAAATTAACTTTGGCTTGTTCTGATTATGATTCCTGCTTGCCATTTCTTGTCACTCCTGACCCATGTTACTTCCAACTGCTGCAGATTCCCTGTTTCTGACCTTGGCCTGTTTCTAACTATGAATACTGAATGCTGTTTTCCCCATCACTGCTTGCATTTTTGTTGCACATGTTGTGTAAGTTTAAACCCAGGCTTCCCACCTTACCTATTGCCTCCTGAATACCTTTCTGCATGGTCAGAGCATTACAATTCCCTCTGCAGGCTGTTTCAATAAGTGCAGAATTGTGCACATTCACTTATGAGAAATCTGTATCACTTGATAAAGGTCCTCTTGGTTCAAAGCATGTTGAATTGCAACTAGTTCCTGCTTAACACCAGTTCTTACACATGTTCTATGCTTTTTGGACACTGGTATTGGATTATTGGAAATACATGTATTCTGCTAACAGAGCAATCTGATTTGCCAGGGAACAGGACATCCACCCAAAGGACTCAAAGTAAGGAAAGATAAGCAAATCTCTACATAGAGAGGTACCACCTTAAGACCCATGACAGCCAAGGTAGTTTAAGGACACCTTTGAGAGAAGTAGAAAGCATGGTGGCCTAATGAGCTCAAACAGAAGAAGAACACTGCTGCTGCCCCTCTATTTATAGACCCACACCCGCCCCACAGTGATGTTACAAAAGGGGTGGGGCGGGCATACGTAAGTCTATAAATTTCGGCACCAGAAGCCGGAAGTGCTAGGTCGTGTGCGGGGAGAGCAGGAATAGATTTTGTGCAGGAGTCGGCCCGAACCTGCACATCACTACTTCAGTTTTCTTCTCGAGGCCAGCGACACACCGAGCTTTTTGTAGCATGCTCAGTTGGTCATATATTAGCAACAACTGCTTGTAAATTACTGAAGAGAAATATGACGATCCAAAGATACAGAAGATGGCTCTCATGAGCTCTGCTACTCTGCATGGATAGGTGAGTGTTTCTTCCAGGGACGCTTTTTCAAGTAAACAACTATGCAGGAAGGGGGCAGTGGCAGGTTGGATGGGGATTTTCTCTTTGGGGGGTTCCTTTAATATTTTGACTAGATATTGTTTCCAGTGATATGCTGTTGTGCTTGCTAGCTGATGGTAGCAAAGGAACAAAGACTCTGTATAGCTTTTGGCTATTTCCTCACAGTGCTAAAATAAAATAACTTTGGTCTATTTTCCAAAGCTTTGAGTCCTAATCTGTCAATATTAATTTTATGAAATGCATATTATATCCTTTAATGCTTGTGGGAAGATTAGCAGGTGGCATATACTATACATGGAAGTTGGTGAATTTATTTTGGGCATGGCTCTGCTGATTTTGTTAAATTTGCTTAGTTGGATGTGGCGAGAATTTGCAGACCTGAGAATTGTGTTGCAAATCTCTTGCTCTGTTTCACCGGAGCCTGCTACTTTCAACTAATTAAAGCAGTGAAGGGTGAAGGGATAGAATTAATGACATACTTACTACAGTATTTTTTATCAATTTTGCTGGTTTGCCTATCACATCAGATTCCAAGGTTTCTGTTGGTCCAGACATTAGCATTATTAACAATAACGTATTGCTGGCCTACTCTGTTTGTTGCAACACTTACATTGTGGTTTTTCACTTTTGCAATGAACATTAACAGAACTCATTTCTCATTCGAGACCAGAAAACATCCTTACACTATTAAACAGCAACACATCCTTTCCCTAAAGATCCCTAAATGTCTATATAGGTTTTACAAATTGGGATGCATAGTTTTACAGTTAGAGGAATGATACTCTTCAGTGCAATTATAATAATTCCTTTTCAAGAGTTATTAGCCCATTGGTGGTCCCTGGCCATATGGGTATTTATTCTGCCTTCATTATGGGAAATTCAACATGATCTCTAGTGCCGTAATGGGTTTTTACATACTGTTTTGGGATTTTCTTCATCCCCAGCAGTGCATTCAGAGTTACTCTGCAAAACATTGAAGGAGAAAAAATGTAGTATGCAGGTTTTCTTGCACTTGATTTATAAATACTGATGCTTGGTACATTTGGGCATGGGTAAAAAAAAAAGAAAAAACATCTCATGAATATAAAGAAAACCATTAATGTCTAAACGTCCATCATTTTGTTCAATTGAAGACGTTATTTATTCATAGATGAAATGCACAATTGCGGCTATTACCAGATGGAGTTTTTTTTTTTAGAGATTTCATTTCTCTGATTGTATGCCTGCAAGATCACTTGCTGAGGCCTATTTTCTAAAGTGGTTTCTGTTTAATATTGCTAAAAGTTGGAAGAATTCTGAGCTTTGCACTTTACTGAACGTGAAGTGTATGAGATTCATTTCCACCAGTTTAGCACTTATTTGTCAGGAGGGAATGTTGACAAGAATTTCTATTCTAGGGACAGCAAACACATGAGTTTGTGGGGTTTTTTTTCAAATGACTTTCTTCTTTTTCAAGCTCTTTCCAGTTTATTTTTTTATAACAACAGCCAAGTTCTTGGTTCTTGCGATGTTATAAGACAAGGATTGGTATTGTGCAGTATCAATGTGTAAATTCACATAAAATGCATAATTAGGGGTTGGAGGCTGGATAAACTTCTACCTAAAACCATAATGATAATACCCCATTTACCTGATATTGTTCTGGAGAAACAGTACATGACCCGGGCAGCATCATGTCTTGTACCCTCTTTCCCAAAGCCACCTCTCCCCTTTACTAAACACTCAGCCAGACATTTCTTTAGTGGATTGAAATGGTGCTGATCTCTTACCGCTCAGCCCTCTTCACTCCCTCCTAAGCCCTCTAGCCAATCTCCTACTAAACTTAATTCACCATCACCCCTGGCTCCCTAAAACTTCTGGATCCAATTCCCTAGCCCTGTAATGGCCTTCTCCCTCCATTACCTTACAGTTCTTAAGGGTCTACTATCCTTTGAGAACCACACAGTGTGAATCAGGAGGACCATCTAAGCAAGAACTTTCTAAAGTAACATTGAAAGGAAGGTTATGTTCACTACATATGATTATTATTATTATCATTGTTATTAATCTGGAAAATGCCAAAACTGGAAGAGCAACAAGAACAATTATGGAGTATATAGAAACAACAGTAAGGGGCCGATTCACGAAATTCAGGTGAAGGGTTCGAATAAAAAAAAATTCGAATTTCGAAGTATTTTTTGGGTACTTCGACCATCGAATTGGTTAAATTTGATCGAATTCGATTGAATTCGAATGATTCGAACGATTAGAATTAAAAATCATTCGACTATTCGACCATTCGATAGTCGAAGTACTGTCCCTTTAAGAAAAACTTCGACCCCCTACTTCGGCAGCTAAAAGCTACCGAAGTCAATGTTAGCCTATGGGGAAGGTCCCCATAGGCTTGCCTGTGATTTTTTGATCGAAGGATTTTCCTTCGATCGTTGAATTAAAATCCTTCGAATCGTTTGATTCGAAGGATTTTATCGTTCGATCGATCGCAGGATTTGCGCAAAATCGTTCGACTTCGATATTCGAAGTTGAACGATTTTAGTTCCCAGTCGAATATCGAAGGTTAATTAACCCTCGATATTCGACCCTTCGTGAATCGGCCCCTAAGTCTTTGCAGAGCAGCATGGCCCCTATAAAGATGATTTCTGACAAAACTTTGAGGCCCATTTTTTTAAAGGTTGAATTTTAATGGTTTAGTGGATTAAAATCATTTTCTCTAAAACCATGAATTATTATAAGATCCAAATATAAAATGTATGAGCAAACAAAAGCTCTAAAACCTCTAAGATTCAAGTATTTTTGTACAATTAGTAGCAAAAAATCAAAAACCTCTAAAAATCACAAAGGCAAAAAAAAAAGTCCAGCTCAGCTCCCACTGACTTGTATGGGAACTGGACTACATTTACTTGGAGAAGTTTTTGTGATTTTTACACTTAATAAATTTTAGAGAATTTAAAAAAAAAAAAAAAAACAGCAACTTGTGTTTATGATGTGAATCCAATTTGAGAAAAAATCTAAATCCAAGGGGCAGATGTGAGAATACCTGGTGGTCTAGTGGGGCAGCGGGTATGCCCGCCACTCTCCCTGCGGGGACAGTTGTTGCCTACTTTTCTACACACAGATGCATACTGCTTCCAGGTTTGACAAACGCACACATGCACGCATCCCTTTATTTTCAGCACACAGCGGGTGATGTCATTGTTGGTGCAAAATGTAATTATTTAAAGGGGCCTCAGCCTACTACTCATTGCCCAACATAGTTCTGTTTCTTGATAGTTCCTAGGTGTTTCAAATCTAATATCTGTGCTTTGACTCCTGCCTATCCCTAACTACTGCTTGTTTGCTGCCTGTACCAACTTTTGCCTGTTCCTGACCATTCTCTCGGATCCTGACTTTGTACTGTATAACTGTTTGGTTTTGACCCTGGCATGTGTCCTGTCTACGCTCCTACTTCCCAATTCTATACTTCACTCTCTGATTGGTATCAACCTTGGCTTGACCTTTGACTACACTCTCCGTTCCCTTTCTTTCCTGTATATATTGCATTTCCTTTGTCTGTCCAGAACTCTCCCCTTGCTCCTCTCACTTTAAGACCTGGCACCATCTGAGTAGTGGAAGGCTCCTCACGGAGCGCAAGGCAGTTGTTTTAGTGTGAGCCAACACAGGGACCTTGGGGTTTGTTCTGGATTTTGGGATACCATACGTTACAGCAAATTTATCAAAATGTGAGATTTGAGTTTCCCACAGGAAAATTCACTCACTTTTTATTCATTCCTAAGGGATTTTTAGAAATGTACAGTATTTATGAAATGGTGAACTCAGACTTTCACTCATTAATTAAATTAATCCCATAGGAATGAATAGGAAGTGGTGGATTTATCTCATATTTTGATAAATCTACCCCCAAGTGTTAGTAAATCACTCCTTTGTATGGGTCAAGCAGCAGCCAGAGGGAAAACTAAAAGGGTTAATTCAGCAGGTGGTATGGGAATTTATTTCTGGGGAAGATGGTATAATAGGTCCCATATATCATATACGCACAGTGTAAAATAGGGTGAAAAGCAAAGACAGTTTGTTCCTGCCAACTTACATTCATTAGAGGTAATTTATGATGTCCCCTGGCAGAAGTTCAATAGCACCAAGGAACACAAGAGCGCTCATTCACACAGTACCTCTGCCTGGGAAATGGTTGCATTCAGCTTTCATGCAAAAAAGATGCAACACGTAAAGTTTAAAAGGTGGATTGCGCTGCTTTTCCAGTAGTTAATTAACGTATCTGGCTACAGGTTGAATTGCTTCTTACATCAACTACTATTTTTATTTTCTAGGTACTCAGATTATAATAATTCTGACAGAATTTTTGTTAAAATAATCACTATTTTTAATTACCGGAATCAAACTTTTTATCGCTTAAAATCGTGTATTAAACTAAGTACTGTAAACCACAAAATATTCCATATTTAGTGTAAAAACCACAAAACAGGAATACAAAACTTCTCCATTTAAAAGCTAAGAAGGTCATGTATAAGTCAATGGGAACTGTCCTTTGCATCTTTCTTTGCTTTGAACTTTTAGAGGTTCTGGGGGGGGTTCCATTTGTTATTTTAAGAAAAAAAGGATTTTGAGATTTTTGTAATTGGATTTGTTCCATATTTTTATTCTTTGTGCTTTTTATATCCTGATCTTTTAATAAATAAGTTAACTGTGTTTTTTTTTTAAATGATTTTTTAAATGAATTTAGTTGAAAAAACCCTCTAAAACCCAAACTCAAATTTTGATAAATAGGCCTCTGCGGGGAAAATGTAACAAAATTCACAAAGAAAATAAATTTGCTCACAAATAAGAATACAAATATGAATGTAGCAATGTAAGTGTTCATTAGACTTAATTAGTCTTAATTTTGCATTTTAAGAAGTGCTTGAAGGTGGGGTAAACTTTTGGAGCAAACAAAACAACTTTTTATTACATACACTGCACACAATTGCAAAGTTTTTTCCGATCACTATCCTACTGTCGCTTTAGGGGCAAGGAGTTCACAAAATGTTGGTTACCTTTGCACAAAATTGTTCTTAATGTGAATATTTATTCACAGTGCAAAAATGTTTCCTTTAGTGACCTATATTACATTCCCCCATATATGTCTTTGCACTTTTTACCATATGTATTCAGTCAATTGATCTTGCTGTCTATCTATCTATGGGGCAAAATCACTAACCTCTGGAAATTCGCCAGCGATGGCTTCGGTCACATCGCCACAATTTGCCAGGCGAAAAATTTGCTAGGACAATGCTAATTAACGCTAATTCACTAAAATTCGAAGTTGCGTCCAGGGCGCCAAACGATGCTGAAGTTTTGCTAGTGTTAATTCAGCAAGGAAAGTGAAGTTGCGTTAGCGTTGGCTAATTTGCATACAGCGGGAAGTTAAATTTTAATGGACGTATATGTTGCAGCAAATACATTATATTACACAAGCCCAGGGAACCTTGATAAAATAAAATAGAGTTGTTATATTGCCCTACACATGAGCCCAGTGTATAGTTTATGTGCCATATGTAAGTAAATGTAGGGGGGAAGCCAGGTACTCTAAAAAAAATTACGATCTTTTGCAGCCTATCAACCTGAAAAACTGAAAAGTCGCCAGTGTTTTTTTGGACTTCTGAATTTTTTTTTCCGAGGAAGCCCTATCTACTCTATTGCACTTTGCCTGGTCTGAGGTGGCGAAGGCAAGTCTGGCGATAGAGGTAACGTTCAGTAAAATCCGCATCTTAGTGAATTTGTGCAGATACGTCCATACGTCAGCGCCCGTTGGTAAATCGGAATTTTCGCCAGCGCTAGTCACTTCGCCCTTTAATAAATTTGCCCCTATGTATCTATCTATGAATGAAATGGCTATAAATGCCCTATTTTAATCAAGCCAAAAACATGTACAGCACAACCTATGTTTTTGTTAAGCTTGAGTTCTCCTTTAAATATCATTGATATTTCATGCACATGATTGGACAAAGTACAGACATTGACTGTGAATATGAAAGGCTGCTAAAAATCCTCACTTCAGGGCTTGTGTGAATGGAGGACAAAAAGGACTGCTGGGTATGGGTTGTATATCTACAGAGGATTCCTAAAGGTACGCTGATGACATTCTAAGGTTGGCTAAATGTAAGACACATATGGAATAGAGCAATGATCAACATGTTGCTCTCTGACCCCTTGAATGTCGCTCCCAGTGGCCTCAATCAGCTGCTTATTTTTTAATTATTGGCATGGAGAAACTTTGCGCAAGGCAGATAGGTTCGCAAAGTGAATATATTTGTCCTGCGCATGGTAATATTTATACAGCTAAATTAGTGTGGTGCAAACAGAATTGCAATTTTTTTTTCACAGTGCAAATATTTATGAGCACACTCTGCGACTGAATTTCTGAACATTGGTGGCGGAGAAACTATTCACAAAACAGTTAAAACAAAAAAGTGCTAATTTAAGTTACTGTCAACCGTAATTTCATGCACAACAACCTCCCAAATTGGATGCACTCGCACAAACTCCCGTCTCATTTGTGAGCCATTTGTGAATATTTATTCACAATGCGAATTCGAAAAAACTGAGAAGATGGACACAGCAATGCAATATTTTAGTGTTTCAGAAATACCATGGGCAATGAACCATTTGAGAATAAATATGCGCTGCATGACCCCCAAGGTGTACTGCCAAACAGAGCCTCCTGAAGGCTGCAAATCCACATATGGGCTACCAATAGTCAATCACAGTCCACATTTGGCACCACCAGGATCTATTTAAATGCTTGTGTTGCTCTCCAACTTTTTTACATTTGAATGTGGCTCATGGGTAAAAAAGATTGGGGACCCTTGGCCTTGAGTATGCAGTATAAACACAACCAGAACCTTACAGAATAAATTGTCCTTTACTCTAGTCTCCAGAAAAAGAAAAAGGGAAACCTAGACTTTTCTTTTTCTGACCTATTGTATCATGGTTCAAGTTATCACTCTGTCAAGCTCACTGTATGTAGGGACCCATACGGTTAAATGTGCCCCTATGGCTTTAATTCCTTTCACTTCCTCATTCCCTAGTTGCTGGGCAGATTCCCATGTAGCTAGAGATATTTGCATAGTTATATTATTGGTCAGGAGGCGCTGTGACCACATCCTGTCACACTCTGGTGTAGTGAGTGAAAAGGGTTGGATCTTCCTCTTTGGCTGCTGCAAGCTGATCCAGCTGGGTGTGCCCAGGGGAGCCTGGGTACAGCAAGGCCCAGAAAAGCCATGTGCCTAGAGGGACCCAAGTGTCTAAGTCGGGGGGCAGAGGCCACATGAATGAGGCTAGTGGCTCCAACTAGGAGGGATAGCAAGGAGGTAGCTCTCCTCTCAGGCAAAACTGGCCTGTAGATAGGGACACAGCCTAATAGGGATAAGTTCTAGTGAGTTCCCTGATCCCCTGTGTGAAGATCCAGGTCCAGGCACTGAGATCATGAGGGTTTATCTATCCAGGGGGATGCTATCGCCTCACTGTGCTGTCTCTGGAGGAAATTCCCCAACATCTACCTTGGAAGCTCTGTGTGAGCAGGTGTGCCTATATATGCTGCCAAATGCCTCTGTACCACTGTGAGTAAACCTGTGGATCATTTGACAAATAAAATTTGTTCTGTTATACTGCGAGAACCCCTTGTTGCACAGTAGCCCGAGAGTTGTAGTTTCACTACACCATTCCTGAAATCTTCCATTTAGCGAAGGCCCTAACCTGGGGTGTTTGAGTCACATGTAACCCATGCTCTAAGCACTATCTGGACATTAACCCCTTTTTGCTTAGCCAAGTTAGACATGTATATAAACCACATACCCAATATGTGAATGCAAGGGCAATTTATCATTCTATGCTCTAACTGTGTGAGTATTTTCTCAACCAAAATGAAATAAGATGTGAAATCATAATCTTTGGCATGATAAAATGCTCGAATCATTAGGAAATTTGCAGTACCCCCTGCCATTGCTGTAGAAGCAGAAATCCAATAATATTTTTCTTTTTTTGGCTGGGACTCATAAATCATGTAATAAAAACTAGGATATCTCCTAAAACCGGCAAAAATGGGGGGGAAAAAATGTAAGAAAGAAGCCTGCTGGCTGATAAAGTACTGGAAGGAAAATGAGTTAGAAAAATGTCTTTTCAATGATTACCCACTCTTGAGATAAGTAGCTCCCTCATTCATACTGATTAATAGCTCTTTGCTTTCATTAATATATCTCCTTCTCTGCGAGATACGTGATCGATGCACACTCGCTGCTCCAGTTCTGCTAAATACATCTATTTGATTTTAAGACAGAACATGGCTAATTGGCAGCATTTCATGTATTGTACAATACTGCATCCGCTGGACTTTTATATCACAAAATCTATCACTATCATTTGAATTATTCTATTGCGACGATCAACAAAATTTAATGTGGGCTGAGAGCTGTTCGCAATAGGAATCCCTTTGTACGGCACTACATTAATTCTACAACTATAATAGGCATTCATATACACGGAGCAAGGGACAGTAAAATATATGTGCTAATATGTACAATGTGGAAGCTCAGGCATTAATGTTTAGAGAAGATATTTCACAGCCGGGAAGCCATTGCACAGATATTATCGGAGCGCAGAAAAGAGGCATAAAAAATGGATAATAAAGGAAAGCAAGTTTAGTAGAGGAAATTGGCTTCATGGAAAAGCTGATACTGATTGGATACCAAGTTAATGGCTTTATTTGCTGGGCATAATAATGCACACAATCATTGGCTTTCACATACATATTTCCATGGGGGGGGAGTCTTCAGCTCAACTGTACCTACAGATACATACCCCTTACAGACAGACTGACAGACACATAGGTAATTATTACAGACAGACAGATATGTGCCCATTACAGACAGACAGAAAAGTTCATAATACACAATTCTAACCCACAAATCCTTAACCCACACCATGACCCAGAAAATGTTGCCATTGTAGGACCCGCATCTGACCTGTACCCAACTTGTACCCGTGTCATCTCACTACTTCTGTGTGTGACTCTAGTTCCAAGACAGAGAATCTTTGGGAGCTGTATAAGAGTGTACGTCCCCAGCCCTTGTGGGTTGACCACTGGTTGGGTGGGTTTGGGTTTAAATTTGGCAAACCATTGTGGTATGTCCAAATGAAATAGATGTTGTGGAACTTTGGTGCTAAAATCAGACTTCCCCTGCCTCTTCCTTCTTAACCAGATGTACCCTTCACACACAATCCCTGTTTCACAGCCAATCAGATTGTTAGTGCTGCCTGTGAAGCCCAGTGTGTCTGCCCATATGAGCACCCTGGTAAGTAAATTACCACCAAGGATACTGGTAACGGTGTTGTGGCCCCTGTGTAAGGCAAGCCTAGTGTGTTTGCCTGCTATATGGGAATGTTGTCTTTTCCAAGGATAGTTAATAGGATAGCTCTACCAATGGCAAAAGAGCTATTGAGAAGGGACATAATGAATGAAATTGAACCTTGCAATTATTAAACACATCTGTAGTAAAACTGTGGGATAGTGATGGGCGAATTTGCGCCGTTTTGCTTCGCCGAAAAATTCACGAATTTCGCGCGAAATTCGCAAAACGGCGAAAAATTCGCGAAACGGCGCCGGCGTCTCGTTTTCGACGCCGGCGCCCGTTTTTGATGCCGGCGCCCGTTTTTGACGCCGGCGGCGTTTTTTTCGAAAAAAAATCTTTTGACGCCAGCGAATTTTTGACGCGAATTTTCGCGGGAGTTTCGCGAATTTATTCGCTGGCGGCGAATCGCGCAAATTCGCCGCGAATTCACGCCTGGAGAATAGATTCGCCCATCACTACTGTGGGACTGTTATATTCAAAGGACTAGTTAGTTAGTCTGTGTTTTATCTGCTAGATAGACACCCGTGTACCCCCATTGCAGAAGTTTTTCATTCTATTAGATGCCAATTACATGTTTTTCTTTCTGTATAAAGAAAGACACACACACACAGAAGAACTGGGTTATTTAACAAGATGAAAAGCTGACAGTTGTGCTCCACATGGCTCTTCTCCAATGGCCATATTTCCTATAAGGGCTACTGTTAAACACTACAATTCATATTAAATAAATCCAAAATGAGGCTTTAGAGTGAAATGGAGACAGTTGCCCTTTATGAGAAGAGTGTTGAATTAATTGAATGTTTAAATTATTGTTACTTTACAAGGGTGGGTATACCCCCAAAATGTTGATTCATTGTTGCCATTTGGCAAAATTAAATATATATATATTTATATTGTTTGTGTGATTTCCTCTACTTAACAAAAGACACAAAACATAACTTAGCAATAGTGATGGGCGAATAAATTTGGCTGGCATGAATTTGCGTTGAATTTTTGCATTTTTGCGAAACTTCAGTGACAATTCGTCTGCAAAAAATCAACTGTGACATAAAAAAGTTGTCAAATTGTTGTGTGCATAAAAATTGACACACGTCAAAATTATTCGGGCGCACATTGACTTTTATGCATTTGGACAAAAAATTGTTGCTTCGTGAATTATTTGACAAAGAGAAATGGCCCAGATTCACCCATCACTACTTATTAATTATAATACCCAATAGCTCACACCATAGTCCATAACCCAATAACATTTCCCATAGGAGAAGACTGTATAGCCATTAGTATGTATCCCCCCTGGAAACACCTCCTTGGCATTGGAAACTGCAGAAAACTGAATTATGTAATCATATGAAAATGCCTTTTTTATGCAATTTGCACAATGATACTTGTATTTTTTAAATGCTATAATTCCCTCAGTTCTAAATGGTACAGTACATGAGTGTTTTTTCCAGTGGGAAACAAAGCGCCCCATGTTCCATTACACAAATTCAACTAAATTTACTGTGTTTAACTTCTCTGCTTGTGTATAAAACTCATTAACTCATCTGTTCTTTATTATTAAAAAGGAATAATAAGAGGACATCCCCCTTCATTTGTCAATATTCTTTTAAATAGCTGTAACCTGTGTGAAGCTAATATATTTTATTAAATGTGATTTAGTCTATTATTAGATCTCTAAGGTCTGTTCTTACTTATCATTAACAAGCACAGAGTCTTACCTTGTTTGTGAGATTGTCTGCATGCTAAATAGGTTTGCTTTTCTATTTCCTTAAAATGTTTTTCAGCGGTTGTTAATGTTGTCATGAAGCTTTTGAGTATTTGCATGGCCCTGCATTTCATTTAGGAAAAAATGTGTCTGCTCGGTGAAGGGCTCTTATATCAAGGCTATTGATTCCGATTAGGCACACAACAACAAAATGTAATGGCCATACTTCTTAACTTTTGCTATCGCCTGAATATGTATGCATCTTAGCAAATTGGGTATTTATTAAATGGAAAAATAATTCTTCCAGTCATTAAAATGAATAACGCTGTTTATAAAAAAAAAAAGCTGTTTGAAACATCAGATTTGTGGTCATAAGCATAATCAAATTTTTCATTTTATTTAATGTACAATTTCAATATAAAATATTAAAAATATTATTTCAAGCACTGGTCACTTCAAAATATTTATTTAAAGTGAAAGTCAAGGCCCTTTTCAATATTTCTAGATAGCATAAAAGCATCTGACACGGTAAGGGGGCTATTTATTGAAATCTGAATTTTTCTGATCTTTTAAATAAAAAAAGCCTGAACAAACTTTACCTGTTTGTCTCAATGAAAAAAAAAACAAAAAAACCCGTATCAACTAAAAACGCAACCTTTTTTCAGATCGTTGCACGAAAATCGAGATTTTTTTTTATTTGACTCCTGAAAAGTCAGAATTTTTGGTGAAATCGGTGGAAAAGCCTGAAATGTTCAGATTATCATACAAATTATTATTATTATTATTATTATTAACATGTATTTATATAGCGCCAACATATTGCGTAGCACTGTAAAGTAAATGTGATTATACAACTACATCACACAAATTACATATATAGAATATATGGAGTAACAAACGTCACAATCAATACAGGTACAAAAGGTGAGGAAGGCCCTATGCGTAGGCATACAGTCTAAAGGGGAGGGAGTAATACATAAGGTGTGGGAGTGGGCAAGATCGAAGTAAGTGGGTGAGAAATGTGGTACTGTATGTGGTGTTGCGTTTGGTAGTTAAGCAGAGTGAGGGTAGGCTTCTCGAAAGAAGTGCGTTTTCAGAGATTTTTTGAAAGTAGAAAGGTTGGGAGAAAGTCTGACAGACCGTGGGAGAGCGTTCCAGAGGAGGGGTGCAGCCCTTGCAAAGTCTTGAATGCGAGCATGTGAGGAGGTAATGAGAGAAGAGTTGAGTAGGAGGTCAGTAGAGGAGCGTAGTAAGCGAGTGGGTGAGTATATAGAGATGAGTTCAGAGATGTAGGGTGGAGCAGAGTTGTGAAGTGCTTTGAAAGTCAGTGTCATTAATTTGAATTTGATTCTGAAAGGTAGCGGAAGCCAGTGCAGGGATTGACAGAATGGCGAGGCAGAGGAGGAGCGGTTGCTGAGGTGTATGAGCCTCGCAGCAGTGTTCATTATGGACTGGAGAGGTGACAGTCTCTGTAGGGGGAGGCCAATTAAAAGCGAGTTACAGTAGTCTAGACGCGATATGATGAGAGAGTGAATAAGAATTTTGGCAGCGTCTTGGGTGATAAATGATCGTATTTTGGATATGTTCTTTAGGTGGAAGTGACATGATTTGATAAGTGACTGGATATGAGGAGTGAATGACAGGGCAGAATCTAGGATAACCCCAAGGCACCAGGCCTGGGGAGAGGGGGTGATAGTGGAATTGTTAACTATGATGGATACTTCGGGGATGCTACTGGTGTTATTTGGAGGAAAGAGAACCATTTCAGTTTTAGAGAGGTTTAATTTAAGGTAGCGTTGCGACATCCAGGTAGAGATAGCGGACAGGCAGGAGGAGACGCGAGTTAGAAGTTCTGGGTTGAGATCAGGAGATGAGAGAGAGATCTGAGTATCGTCAGCATAGAGGTGGTAGTGGAAACCGTACGAATTTATTAATTTGCCAAGGGAGGAAGTGTAGAGGGAGAATAGTAATGGTCCTAGGACAAAGCCTTGAGGAACTCCAACAGAAAGAGGTAGGGGAGAAGATGATACTCCATTGTAGGAGACACTGAAGGAACGATTGATGATGTAAGAAGAGAACCAGGACAGGGCTGTGTCACGAAGGCCAAGCGACTGGAGGGACTGGAGGAGGAGAGGGTGATCTACAGTGTCAAATGCGGCTGAGAGATCAAGCAGTATTAGTAGTGAGAAATGATTGTTGGCTTTTGCGGTTAAAAGGTCATTAGTTAGTCGAGTCAGAGCAGTTTCCGTGGAGTGTTGTGGCTTAAAACCAGATTGTAGGGGGTCTAGCAGGTTATTGTCAGAGAGGAATGAGGTAAGTCGGTTGTAGACTAGGCGCTCAAGTAGTTTAGAGATGAAAGGTAGCAGAGAGATAGGTCGGAGGTTGTCAAGATTGGAGGGATCAAGAGAGGGTTTTTTTCAGAATGGGGGTGACAAGAGCATGTTTTAGTTGAGAAGGAAACAGTCCAGTTGAGAGCGAAAGATTAAATAGGTGAGTTAAGGCTTTGATTAGACCAGGATTGGTATTGCGGAGAAGTTTTGAGGGAATTGGATCAAGCAGGCAGGTGGTAAGGTGAGAAGAGGCCAGAAGCTTTGAGACTTCCTCATCAGTGACAGGGGTGAAGGAGCACAGGAGAGACTGGGGAGTGTGGAGGGAGGGTGGTGGAAGTCTGGGGGGGTTGAGTAGTGTAATGTCCCTTCTGATAGTGTCAATTTTGTTTTTGAAGTGCTCAGCAATATCTTGAGCAGAGACAGATGTGCATGGAGGGGGTGGAGAAGGGGAAAGGAGAGTGTTAAAGGTGGAGAAAAGTTGTGCTGGTTTTTTAGAAAGGGAGTTAATGAGTGAAGTAAAGTATGTTTGTTTGGCTTGGAAGAGGCTGGTGTTAAAGGAGCGCAGGGCAGATTTGTAGCTCCAAAAGTCTGATTCTGAACGGGATTTGCGCCAGCGACGCTCAAGTGCACGTGAGTGTCTTTGGAGCGCTTTTGTATGAGCAATATGCCAAGGTTGAAGTGGTTTGGGTCTAGAACATTTAGTTTTTATAGGAGCAAGCTCATTAAGGGCAGTGGTGAGAGTACTATTGTAGACAGAGGTAGCCACATTAGGACATGAGATGGCTGAGATATTAGAGTGAAGAGAGTCAAAGGAAGAAGAGAGATGTAACACGTCTACAGCTTGCAAGTCACAGTAAGTACGTGTTTGAGGAATAGCAGGGGGTGAGGAGGGATTTAGTGAGAGTTGAAATGTGAGCATATTGTGATCAGAGAGGGGAAATGGTGAGTTAGTAAAATTGGTGGTTGAACAGAGTCTGGTAAATGAGATCCAGAGCATTACCACTGGAGTGAGAGGGGGAGTCTGAGCACAAAGATAAGCCTAGGGAGGAGGTTAGTGAAAGAAGTTTAGAGACAGAAGAGTTGTTAATGTTGTTAACGGGTATATTAAAGTCACCTAATATGATGGATGGGATGTTAGATGAAAGAAAGTAAGGAAGCCAGGCAGCAAAGTTGTCCAGAAATTGTGCAGTTGGTCCTGGTGGTCGATATATAACAGCAATGCAGAGTGAAACAGGAGAAAAGAGAGGGTTTTTTTCAGAATGGGGGTGACAAGAGCCTAATGCAGTGAGCCTCAAATGAGGAGAATGATAAAGAGGGAACAGGTGGAAGAACTTTAAAAGTACAGCGGGGAGAGAGAAGCAAACCTACCCCACCTCCAGGTCTGTTACCAGGTCTGGGAGTATGAGTAAGGTGTAGGCCCCCATAGGACAGGCAGCAGGTGAGGCAGTGTCAGTAGGAGAAAGCCAGGTTTCAGTAAGTGCGAGTAGGTTAAAGGAATTTGCAATGAAATGGTCGTGTATAGCGGTGAGCTTGTTGCAAACAGATCTGGCATTCCAGAGAGCACATGAAAGATTCACTGGGTTTTTGGGTATAGGAGTAAGTGTTCTATACTGTTTGAATTTGCTCCGGAGAGAAGGAGCTCGTGGCCGTGTTATAACTGGGATGGGGTAAGGGCCAGGGTTTGGGGAAATGTCCCCAGCTGCCAGCAATAGAAAGGAAAGAAAGACTAAGTGAGAGAGGGATTTATAAGTCCTTGGTTTGTATGAAAAAGAGGAGTTTTGTGGCATAGCTAAACAGATTACTTTATATACTTCATGTGTGGAGAGGGAAGGAGAGGAGAGAAGAGAGGCTGAGATTTGTATAGAAGTGGGATTTGTCGGAGGAGGTAGTGAAAAATGCTTTATGAAGCATGAGAATGAAAGAAGGAGAAATGCAGGATAAATGCAGGGGCAGACAATAATATCTTCAAATAGGACCTCTGCCATTGACTTTACAGACCTCGACAGGTTGAAAATGGAATATTTTCAGAGTCTGACTTTTTGCAGCCACGGGGTATAATAAATCTCGAAAAATCTACATTTTTTTACACTAATAAATTAGATTCTATAGTAAAAAATGACTACAGTATTTTTTAGTATTCAGACTTTAATAAATAATCCCCTGTTCGGGACTTGGAGTGCTCCGGATAACGAATCTTTCCATAATTTGGCTCTCCATACCTTAGATCTACTACAAATCATGTAAATATTAAATAAACCCAAAAGGCTGGTTTTGCTTCCAATAAGGATTAACTATATCTTAGTTGGGATCAAGTACATGCTAATGTTTTATTATTACAGAGAAAAAGGAAATAATTTTTAAAAATTTGGATTATTTGGATAAAATTGAGTCTATGGCCTTTGACGGCCTTTGTGTAATTCAAAGCTTTCTGTATAATGGGTTTCCAGATAATGGATCCCATTTCTGTAGCTGGATGTAATCTCTGATGCTGCTAATGGATCTCACACATAAAGTCAGTTCTACACACAATAGACTTCTTGGTTTCCCTGCTGCTACTTGAGAAAGGGAACTCCAGGGCCCAAAACATGTTGTGGTGAATAAACAGTTGTTTGTAGTAAAGAAATGTGGTGGCTGTTGGTCATTCCACTTCACTGGAATGAGATTTTACATTAAGTCAGGTCTTGTCCTCTTGAACACTGGTACCACAAGCCCAGCAGCACATGTTTTCAGGGTTTTTGAACAGCAAATACGCTGAACTGTGCCCTTGTCTCTGAATACTAATAACAATGTGGTTTACTTGGGGGTATAAAACTGGATTTGCCAGACCAGGCGCACAGTCTAGATGTAACTCTAGATAGTGATCTCTCCTTCAAACATCAGCTGTCAGCTTAGAAACACTGCAAGAATAAAACATCTGATTCCAGTGGGAGGCATGCCAAAATTAATCCAAGCTTTTGTATCCTAAAGACTGGATTCATGCCATGCCTTGTATTTTGGTCTTCCAGAGAAAAAACTGTGCCAATTACAGTTGGTACAAAATGCAGTAGCCAGGCTACTTACCCATCAACACCACCAATGCAACATAACACCAATCCTACTCTCCCTACATTGACTTCCAATTCACTGGAGGGTTGTCTTCAAAATTGACCTTCTTACCTTGAAATCTCTTAATAATCACATCCCTGTTAACTGTAAGAGCTTCTCATTCCTCGTGTACTTGGCGTCCCCTTCACTCTTCAGATTTAGGAATACTCAAGGTTCTTTCTATCACACAGCACACTCAGTATAGAACTCTTTGCCAATAACAGTCCAAGAGGCAATTTATTTTGATGTTTTTAAAAGCCAACTCAAGGCTTTTTTATTCACTCAGGCTTTTTGAATAAAATAAGTAGCATAATCTCAATCTGTAATATATTAAGCATTGTGAATCCTGCTGGAGAAAAGAGCTATAAAAGGTTGTTATTATTATTATTATTACTGCTGATGTGATGGATGGTATTGTATAATAAATGTCCTGCTGGCTGCTCTTTCTGATGCTGCTCCTGCAGGGTTAGTCTGGTTCTAGACTTGTATTGTCTATCTTTTATAATGAAGTTAGGGCTCTTCAAGGGCAAGCACTTAGGTCACCAAAACTAACAGAAGTCTTTGTTCCCAGTGGCCATTGCAGTTATGTACCCTTGCTAACAGGTCGTACAGAATACCAGTACCAGAAACAACATACCAAAACTTACTACATTGTTTACTTTTAATTCCGCCAAAGATTATCACAACCACAATTCATAGTAGATGTAGTGTTAAATGTTATGCTATGTCCCCAACCTTTTTACTCTTGAGCCACATTTAAATGTAAAAAGACTTGGAGAGCAACACAAGCATGAAAAAGTCCATGCGGTTTCCAAAAAAGGGCTATGATTGGCTGTTTGGAAGCCCCAATATGGACTGGTAGCCTGCAGGAGGCTCTGTTTGACAGTGCACCTGTTTTTTATACAACCAAAATCAAAGCCAGGAATTCAAAAATAAGCAACTGCTTTGAGGCCACTGGAAGCAAAATCCAAGGGGTTGGTGAGCAACATATTGCTGGCGAGCTGCTAGTTGGGGACCACTGTCTTAGAGCGTGGCAGAGCAGAAACTTTTAGGTTGTATAGGTTAATCAAGTATTGATAAAAGCAGAGAAATGAGTAATGGTTTTACACAGAGTTATGCTACATTGTCTAAAGCTCTGATTAATGTTATGTCATTTTCATTTTGACCTTGTGCTTAATTTCCATAACTATGTTTCCCCTAAACAGTTGCTTTCCATTAGCCAACAAATCCACTCAAAGCTTTAGGACAATTACTGTATTTGGTCAGTTTCAATTACAAGAGGCACATGAGTGATTTAAATCTGTAGAAAAGGATATGACACAAGGGAAGACAACTGCTTCATTAACTTATGGAAATAGTGCATTAGAACAGCTAGAACCATTATTCCCATAGTTCATGTGCCGTGTCATTATGTTTAATTCTTGTTTTTAAATCAGTTTATGTGCAAACACTGTCCACGGATGTAACGTTGGCGCAGTAAATATGATATGTTGTTTCTGAGTAAAAAGCACATCATATAACAGTTAATTAATTGAATAGCATGCAAAAATTAGCTTCAGAGACAAAAAAAAATCCAAACAAACCCTTTTTAAAGAAAAATACTTTAAAGTAAAACAAATCTTGTTTAAACATTTTGTTTAAATCTTGTTTATTCAAAAAGTAAAATATTATTTTAAAAATGTTTTACTGCAGCAAAGGAGGGCCTTACTTACTTTCCAGGGAACTACACCGAGTCACTGGTTCAGGTATGTGAATGACAGTTGGGTTAAAATCAGATCCAATGAAGTGGTGGCCTTTACAGAACACATTAACTCAGTGGACAATAACATCAAGTTCACAAGCGAAGATGTCCCCAAGAACAAACTTGCCTTTTTGGACTGTTTGATATGCATCCAAGAGGGGGTAACTTGAAGACGGAAGTATACAGGAAACCCACTCATATTGATCAATAGCTGTTGTTTGATTCCCACCATCTGCTGGAACACAAACTGGGTGTCATTAGAACTCTGCACCACAGGGTGGAATGTGTGGCAACTGATACAGAGTCCAAAGACAAAGAGCAAAAACATCTTAGAGGCGCTTTGAAAGTGTGTGGCTACCAAGACTGGGCCTTTGTCAAACCAAGCCCAACAGGAACACCAATAGAAATAACCGCCCAGAAGACACATAGTAGGCGAAACATAGTCATCCCATATGTAGCTGGAGTGTCTGAGAAACTCAGGAAGATTTTTAACAAACACCACATCCCTGTGTTTTTCAAACCTAGCAACACACTGAGACAAAAACTGGTACACCCAAAGGATCCAACCCCTAAAGAAAAACAAAGCAATGTGGTATACCTCCGTATACTCCAGTGTAGCGAGGAGTGCACAGATCTATACATTGAGTAGACAAAACAACTGCTCTCCAAGCGAATGGCTCAGCATAGGAGGGCGAACTTTACAGGGCAAAACTCAGCTGTTTTTCTACACCTAAAAGACAAGGGACACTCCTTTGAAGATAGCAAGGTCCAAATATTGGATAAAGAAGACCGCTGGTTTGAACGAGGCGTGAAAGAGGCGATTCATGTCAAGGTGGAGAAACCATCGCTGAACAGAGGCGGGGGCCTTCGACACCACCTGTCTGCTACATACAATGCTGTTCTAACATCTGACAGTTTCAGAACACTTCACACGTCAATTCATGCAACTCTCACAAGTAACACCTGTATCTAGGAGTTGCATGACACATTGGATAATCCTATCACAACTACACAGAATCAACACCTCTGTGAATTTCTTCAGATGTCACCTCTTTGAAGAGTTACAATGTGCCATTGTGATTGGATTAGTGGAATTGGATTATTCCCACAGTTGAACTGAAGAAGTTGCTCGGATGAGTAGTGATTCATTGATTACTCAGCAAGTACATTTGTTTTTTTTTTTTAGATTTACCTATACTAGATTTAAGGCAGCAAGTTACTAGAGAACAGAATGGAGAATTTATTTTTGGAAATATCATTAATATTCAACATTTTGAGATATAGATAGATAGATAGATAGATAGATAGATAGATAGATAGATATTTAGATAGATAGATATTTAGATATATATATATATATATATATATATATATAGATTTATAGATATATATAGACAGAATTAGACAAATACAAGAATCCTCAGCACTCAACCCATTATCAATATATTTAAGACAGAGACATTTTGTGCATACTGCTACTGAAAAATGCCTTACCCTTTAAACAATTAAATGAATCTGTAGGTGCAGCACCAAGGAATCCAGGAAGTAGAAAAATTAAAAATATAAACCTTTATTCCAGCATTTTAAAATGGTAGCTCCTGAGGAAGTGGCGAGAGCCATGAAACGCGTTGAGTGAACAGCCCAATATGCAGTGTGGGGCATGCTTTTTCTACTACCATTTTAAAATGCTGGAATAAAGGTTTATATTTTTAATTTTTCTACTTCCTGGATTCCTTGGTGCTGCACCTACAGATTCATTTAACTCATTGAAAGCAACCGTTGGGATCTCCGGTTTTGTGACATGCACAAGTGAATCCTTAGTACCTGGTAAGTGCTCCCACTATTTTTGCAAGTTTGTATCCTTTAAACAATTAGAATTTGAAAATGTTTACTTTGAACCTTGATAAACCCACTCAAAACTCAAATTAGATTTATGAAACTTGAATTTTCATGATTTATTAAGCACAAAGAAACTCTAGTGTAAACATTCAGAATTTAAAAGCTGGTGAGCACTTCAAATCAATGAGAGTTGCCTTGGGCAAAATGTAAGTATTTATTTTTTTGTTGAAAATGTTTTTATTGTTTTCCACGTTAAGCATTTATTTTCTACATGAAAATGAAGAGTAGAATGTGATTTTGCTGTGGTTGAGGTTTTTTTTTTTACCTTTGGGTGGGGTTTAAAGTTTTTTATTATTAAAAAATATCCTTAGTTGGAGCACAAGACTGCTCTTTATAGCCATGTCTTACTTGACTGGTCAATAAGAAAGCTATCCCAGTTAGGTAGCTTAGATACAGTACCCACGCAGCTTGGGAATTTCCAACTTATAGAGGATTTCTAGAAAACGTAACTGTTAACCCTACGAGTTCCTACATCAGTGTCATACCATCAAACAGAGTATGTGGACTGCAGTATACCTGCCTTATAATGTGCTGCCTAAGAGCCCTCACATAGTCCATCTTCAATCTGTGTTAGAATTGCTTGTCATTTTCTGTACAATGTGCAACCGTATATGTTGGCAAAGTATTGCTTTACCTACAGAGACTCGGCATAGACGGCACTTCTGGACAAGATTTATTGTAGCAGGTTGCTGGACAAAAAAAGCCTAACGCGTTTCAGGATAAAACCCCCTAATCATATGCTTAAGTGCACATATACAGTATGATATCTATAATAATAATAATTAAACAGAACTACTTACTTACTTATTTTTTTTATGGGGAGTGCCTTATGGCTATGATCTTTTTCTAATGAATAACCCACCACCACACCCTGGCCTCTTCTTTTAGTGAAGATGAAATGAAGCCAAAGGGTTAAGTGGTGGGGACATGACTGGGGGACAAATAGGGTCGGTGTTGCATTATGGGGATTGTAGTTTTGAGCCAGGGTAATGGAAGGAGGAGTGACAGAGTATATAATAGGTGGGACTAAAGAAAAAGGAACAGACATTTTACCTGAAGGCTGGAGACAGCTCCCTCCCACACACCCAGGGTTTCCAGGGAACAAAGGGATGGTTTGGATAGTGATGGTTATGTAGTCCCAGCAATATGGGGGCATTGTGGGCGGCACTATGTGCATCCAAAAAAGGGAAAAAGAAAATGGAAGGAGGTAGTTCAAGTCTGAGATAGGCCTTGGTGGGCTAGGTCCGATTAGGTGCCACGATTTGTGGGTGTTTTGGGAACAAGCCCAAGGTTCGAAATTAAGGCAGGATGTTACATTTTATGTGGTTATATGCATGCAGCAATGGTTTATGCATGTGTTGATGTATTGGTTAAGGATATTATTATGGGTGGTTAATAATTTGTATGTTTAAGGGATTTTTATTCACAGTAAATGTACAGTATAATAAACAAAGCTGCATCCTTTCCACCCAGATTTATTGGTATTGGTGTCAGTTATTGGGGAAGAAGAAAAGGGCCCGTCATTGAGGATCCACAAGTCATGGTCTGGTGCAGAGTAGAAAGGAAACGACATCCTCCGATATAGAGCAAAGCAAAATTACTGGCACACAGGACACAATGCAAGAGGGAGACCCTTGCATATTTATTAAAGTGTAACGTTTCGGGAGCATGCCCTTGACAAATATGCAGGGGTCTCCCCGCTTTGCATCGGGTCCTTTGCTTTGCTATGATCTTTATCTCACATAACAAGCCTTGTTTTTTTACAATGAACAACATTAAAGCATTTTCTTGCTATTTGACTTAAAGAATCAATCAATTATTTCATTCCTTTTTTAACCTTTTAAATGACAGCAGTTTAACCTATACATAATTGTAGTACTGGAAATGTAGATACTACTGTTGAGGATTTGCTTTTGATCTAGGTACGCTAGCTTTGCATTTACTGTTTACTGACAAAGCAATTCATGGCAAGATCAAAATATGCTGGCAGTGAAAGGGTTAACTATGCCACAGCAATTATCAGAATATTATCTTGAGCTGTAGCATGGTGAGTCACTATGGAGTACTTCTCAGTGAACTAGACATTGATATTCAATTTGCTTCCAAGTTGCAGACCTCTAATTTGAATGAGGAGGAAAGGTCTAGTAGCTAAATGCAATAACCACTATTAGTGGAGGGAGTGTGCACCATATTTCAAGTCACAAATACTATAACTGAGGTTTCAGCACTGAGATAGGGTCCTGTTTGACTTGAAACATGACATGTCAAGAAAAGTGGCATATGCTCCTTCCACTACTTGCAATGAGTGATGGTAAAGTAAAGTGATTCAGGTGTATGGTAATTACTTCCATGGAAAGGTCAAAAGTCAAATTGCTGATGGCAATTGATACTACACATTGATATCCTAATGGGAATTTATACTACAGGTATGGGTACAAAGAAACACATTTCAGTAAAAGAAAAGGTAAAAAATAATATGCCATAACATTCATTTTTTTTTTATTTCCCCTGCTTGTGTTTCTATAAGTTCTGAATATCAGACGGCGGAACTTTTTCAAAGTGCAAATACAGCTACATCGCCTTAAACATTTTGCATGAAACACAGCGCCGTGAAAAGCAGCAGGCCATGTAAATCAAAGTAATTTATAGCAGTCTGGAAATAAAACACGGAGCCAGGGGATTATCTCTACTCTCAACACTCACAAAACAAGCTATTTGACTTAATTATTATGCTCCCACATCAGTGGGAATTAGTGATTACAGGCCCAACGAATATAAGTTCTTGTTCCTCATCCCTCAGTGGGATTATGTTCGACACATGACCATTTCTGCGTAGTTTGAGAGATTTCTTGTTAAGCACATATAATGTAAATGTTTATGACCCTACATAGTAAAAAAAGTAAGACCAATTAAAGTGCCTTCGTTCGCTTACCATAATAGGCCCACAACTTGTAAGAGCTTGTTAAAAATTTAGACTTTTTAGTAAGTAAAAGTTGACTTCTGAATAGTAGATGAGCAGAACATCATTAAAAGTACAAGAAGTTATAAGGTATATAAGTAAAAAGGGTAACCTAGTCAATTCATTTGGGGTCATGGATTTAAAATAGAACATTAGAAGTTTAAATACTTAAAGGGATACTGTCATGGGGAAAAAAATGTTTTTCAAAATGAATCAGTTAATAGTGCTGCTCCAGCAGAATTCTGCACTGAAATTCATTTCTCAAAAGAGCAAACAGATTTTTTTTATATTCAATTTTGAAATCTGACATGGGGCTTGAGATATTGTCCATTTCCCAGCTGGCCCAAGTCATGTGACTTGTGCCTGCACTTTAGGAGAGAAATGCTTTCTGGCAGGCTGCTGTTTATCCTTCTCAATGTAACTGAATGTGTCTCAGTGGGACATGGGTTTTTACTATTGAGTGATGTTCTTAGATCTACCAGGCAGCTGTTATCTTGTGTTAGGGAGCTGTTATCTGGTTACCTCCCATTGTTCTTTTGTTTGACTGCTGGGGGGAAAAGGGAGGGGGGTGATCAGTCCAACTTGCAGTACAGCAGTAAAGAGTGATTGAAGTTTATCAGAGCACAAGTCACATGACTAGTGGCAGCTGGGAAATTGACAATATGTCTATCCCCATGTCAGATTTCAATATTGAATATAAAAAATCTGTTTGCTCTTTTGAGAAATGGATTTCAGTGCAGAATTCTGCTGGAGCAGCACTATTAACTGATTCATTTTGAAAACATTTTTTTCCCATGACAGTATCCCTTTAAAAAAAACAACACAACTGATGCTGGTCTACCTTTAGGGTCGGACTGGGCTGGTTGGACACCGCAAAAAAAACTCGGTGGGCTCTGGCCCTCATGGGCCCCTGCTGGCCCAGACCAGTTCCCCTGATCTGCCCCCCCCAATTCTCACCTGTTTTTCTCAAGAACTTTCTCACACTTTCTTGTGCAGTTGGTGCCATGTGTGCAATAAATGTAGATTATCATGAAGTCGATATTCTACTCGAAGGATCCCAAATGTGGAATTATATTAACTTATATTAACAACGAGCTTAGTAGCTCGTTGGCTGGTGACTGGCAGTATGTATGTCTGTTACACCTCTGGACCCATCAGTCATCAGCCAATTGACAGTAATGCAGGCAGAAATGTAGTTAAAGGCAAAAGAATCCTTTTGGTAATATTTATATTTCATAAGACTCATTGTGATTCTCGACATTTTAATGGATTCAGCCTGATTCACACTGTGAATCATATTGATTGGCAGCGATTCAGTCTAATTTTCCTGCTAACACTTTATTTGAATCAATTAGCAACATAGCTGCTTCACTACGCAATACCCTGGCAACAGCACTGGTGTTAATGGGAACTACTGGGGAAATCCATAAATGCTCGGAAATGAACATCACAACAAGAAAACTCAAACTGCAAAAGCTCATTAAATAATAAGTAAGTCCCCAAACTAAGATAAAATTCACAGATGGTGAAAAATGCTCTGAAAATGTGTTTCTAAATAGTTTATTTTGTGTATGTCTATTGCACACTGGGAGGGAAATGGCAAAGCAGGGTTACAGGCCTGATTAATTGCCGATTTTAATTTAACAATTTAACAATGTCTTTTCCATGCTGGAAGTATTTGTTCCAGTACAAAAAATTTAAATAAGATTAACAGCCAAGATTGTACCACAAGTACCAATTATACACAAACGATGGGTTCATTGAAAGCAATGGTAGAGTGTACTGACCAATGAGCTGGGGGAGGTGTGTTTAGCCTAGGAGGAGGATGTGGCTGGTTTATTATCTGCCTGGTAGATAGAGCTGCCTGGAAGACATCCTTCATTCCCTATTCCTCCCTACTCCTACCAGTTGTTCCAATCACTGGCAACAGATTGCCATGACCTCATGAGACCTACACCCACAGGGATCATATCAGTTGAACAGATTGCTGTAAATTAAACCTGTGCCTAAGCCTCCTGATAACAACAGCACTGAACAATACTATTACACCCTTGACCTATTTAGGGAGTGGGAGGGAGAATTGCTTCTCAAATGGGTCGTTGAAATGGTGCAAATATACTGCATTTCAGGAAAGTGATAAATGAGGGAAATATCAAACTGCTAGGAATTCTTCTGGATGCCCCCAGTTTTATATTTGATAAATCTCAACATTCAGCAGGTCATATGCATAGGCAGTCCCACAACTGTTCCTTCCTCTTTTAAAGGAACAGTCCAGTGTAAAAATAAAAACTGGGTAAATAGATAAACTGTGCAAAATAAAAAACATTTTTAGTTAGCCAAATATGTAATTTATAAAGCTGGAGTGACTGATTGTCTATCCTAACAGAACACAACTTCCTGCTTTTCAGCTCACTAACTCAAGGGGCCGATGCATCAAGGGTCGAATATCGAGGGTTAATTAACCCTCGATATTTGACTGGGGAATGAAAATCCTTCGACTTCGAATATCGAAGTCGAAGGATTTTGCGCAAAAAGTTCGAACGATTAAATCCTTTGAATCGAACGATTCGAAGGATTTTAATCTAACGATCGAAGGATTATCCTTCGACCAAAAAAACTTAGCCAAGCCTATGGGGACCTTACCCATAGGCTAACATTGGGTTCGGTAGCTTTTAGGTGGTGAACTAGGGGGTCAAAGTTTTTTCTTAAAGAGACAGTACTTCGACTATCGAAAATTGAGCATAGGACTGGCCAGATATGGGATGACTGTGACGTAGTTGGCCAGCTTAAATATATTGCAATATATGGACAAACAATCCCTGTTTTGTTTAAAGGGTAAGGCATTTTTCAGTTGCAGTATGCACAAAATGTCCCTGTCTTAAATATATTGATAATGGATTGAGTGCAGAGGACTCTTGTATTTGTATTTTCTGGTCACAGCCTCATTCCACCCCCGCCTAATGGTTTAAAAAATTAGTGGTGAGCACAACTTTCCCTTGTTTGTTTTCTATGGTGAAGAAGACATACTAGACCAGGTTGTTGTGCACATTGAGAGACCAGCTGTGTCGTTACTAGTGATGGGCGAATCTGTCCCGAAAATTTGTGAAACGCATTGAAGACAATGGGCAAAATAATTTTGACATGCAACAATTTTCAGCGCCAAACATTTATATGCGCGGTTATTTCGTCCAAATGCATTAAAGTCAATTGGCGTCCAAATAATTTTGACGTGTGACAATTTTTATGCGCGGACCATTTTATTTGTCCAGGTGGATTTTTTCAATGGCAAATTTCCAACTCAGTTTCGCGAAATCCATGCCTGGTGAATTTATGGCCATCACTAGTCCTTACATCTCGATGCGCTGGTCCCTGGTCTTCTAGTGCATTTGAATGCATCACATCATCAACATTGCACCAGTTAGTAATCTTTGGCCAAGCTGTCTTTGTAGGCTACAGTTCCTGCTTAAGCTTTGTTCTGGGTTTTTTATCTCCTGGTTACTGACGGCTGCCTGTGCCTGTTCCTGTAATACGCCTTTGTTTAAATAGTTACTGATATTGCTAAACCCTTTTGTTTAAATAAACAGTTAAAATAACAGTTAAATAAACAGTTATTGAAAGTTATTGACATTGGACTGATTTTGTAATATGTCACGTTACCTTGTACTTCATTCTAAATACCGTCATGTAAATTTCTGTCAATAGGCAGATATATGGTTTTAATGCTTTTTAAAATGTGGGACCTGTTTTCCAGAATGTTCGGGACCTGGGGTTTTCTGGATAGTAATTCTACTAAAAAAATCATATAAACATTAAATTAACTGCATAGGCTGCTTTTGATTTTAATAAGGATTGCGTATGTCTTGGTTTTTGATCAATTACAAGGAACATAATTTGTAGCTTTCTGAATAACAGGTTTCCGGATAATGGATCCCATTAAAATTTCAGGTATAGTCCTTCATATAAGGGTGAATCTTGAATATCAAAGTTTCAAACAATTCTGGATAAAACACGTGTACTCTCAAGAATAAAGATCACATACTGTACAGGCATGTTTCACATTTCATTAGAAGCTATTTATGTCTAATAATCTATAGTATGGAAAAAAAACTGTTGCAGGTCCCAAAAGCATTCTGTTTAAAACAATATACAAAAAATACACCCACACAGATATTTATTTATACGTTTTTATACTTTATAATATTGTAATTTAATCAATTTTCGGCCTGGAAACATTTTAATTGTATTGTCCCAGCTGTGTCCTTTAATTTTTTCTGCCTCCCTGAATGCTTTGAGTCAGTCCAAATATTCTCATTTTGCCAAGATGAATTAAAGGCAAAGAAATATATTTTCATGTTGTACACATAATAATACTGAATGTTACTTAATTCTCTATTGTTATAGTAGGATTTTCTTAGTTTGGGGACTCGTGCTTTTTTTTTCACATTCAATGATAACATAGGTATTTGTTTCCTGGAGGTCACATAATAAAAGTAAATGTGCTTTTCATCATCAGGTTTTATAAAGAAAAGGTAAATGTGAATCCATCAATAAATAACATAGGAGAATATAATTAGTCATTCCATGTGAAAATATGTCAATAAAACCCTTCTTTAAAAAGTAAATAAAGATGTAGAATAGTGCATCAAGGAAGTGGGCAACTTGTAGAAAAGGAAAGCCCTGGAGCTATAAACGCAGGGGCTGCATGACAAGGGATCTGAATGACCAGCAGCCAAATTACACTGATTTATACTTAAAGATTGGCAGAATCAGATGTAGCTTTGAGTGGGTGAGAAGGAATGGGTTAAGGCAGGAAAAAGCCAGGCTGGGGCGGAGAAAGACAGGGATGTGATGTCAGGGGAAGAAGAAGTTCACTTCCTTATCCGCTGAGCAGGTACAAACACATATTTTTGTTACATATTTTGTGAAATGTCAGGGATTTCTCTTTAAGTTCTTATATTATCTATTAATAAGCAAATGTGGATATATTCCTGCATGTACTGTTATATTGTACAATATAAACATGAGAGAGTTTGTATATTATTATTCATGTTAAATGAAAGTCAAATGCTTGATCCAGGGAATGTTTCCATTCGCCATTGGGGTCAGGAAGGAATTTTTTCCCTCTTGAGGTATAATTGGCAGTGGCTTCAGGCTGGGTTTTTTGCCTTCCTCTGGATCAAAACAGTGGATATATGATAATGTATTTTTAGTTTTTATTTGTCTCTGCAGCGGTAGGAGCTTGCCAGAGTACCGCACAGGTAAATTTAGAAGAGGGAAAAAGGTGGTTCTCTCCTGTGACTGCACAGTGAGTTGATTGATACCGTTGCTACTACTATTTGTGCTTGGATTTCCTATCATCAACACACTGCAGATTCCGGACCGACAGCAGGGCTGCTAAACTTCTCTGATGATGGGAGATGCAGCTCCTGCTTGTAGCAGAGTTTGGGGTCATCCTCTCTGTAGGTAGAGGCATCCTAATACTCAGTGGTGGATATTATGACATACTACTGATCTCAAGTGAGGAGCTGCATGAGCATAATAGCGATTTCTTTATGGAATTCTTGCTTTGAATATTGCCTTGGGGTGCGGCTGGCAATGGTCCTATTTATTTGATAAAATGTTAATAAATGTTGTGGCCATTTTCACCATTTCTGGCTCCTCTTATTATGATATGTAACAATGGGGGTCAATGGGATGGCTGAAGGAGAAGGGTCAATTGAGGAGTCCCCTTGTCAAGAGAGAATTGCAGGAAGCACAGCAGAGGCTGCTTTGATAAACAGTTATGAATAGCATTTTGGGGTTAATAGGAATTATTAGTGAATATTATGACTATTTTATTTTCTACACTTTTATTGTACAAAAAACAATTGCTGGTTCACCATTTAAAAAAAAAAAACAATTACATGCTAATTTAAAAATGTTTATTCAAGGGGCATGGCTTGGACATGACGGAGAGCAGATGCTAAATTGCAGAGCTCTGTGCACAGAGACTGTAATCACCATATTTCGGGCTTCTAAGAGACTTTGCTGACATGGGCAAGAAAAAGAAAGGTCTTAAGAGCCCGGACAAACAACATCTCCCGCATACGGTTCATCTTGGACGTGCAGGCCGAGGCAAAGGCCCAGGCACCATCTTGGGAAGCGCCACACCTTCGTGACCGCACAGACGATGGAATGGAGGTGGGAGACCAGTCGGATGGACAGGATATACCGGCAAGTATCCCTCTCTTACCCCACTCTAATACCGCACACGCAGTTTGAATAAGAGACTCGCCTCAGTAGGAAAGTGGTGATGATTGGCAGGTCTCCCCTTCCTCCCCATGTGAACCGCTTAGCTGCGCCACAGAAACCATGCTGGAAAATTCGATTTCCATTCCAAACATAGATACTCAACATAGTCTGGATAAGACCAAGTCACCCAATAGACTTAAACTTACTACACCTAAAGATGACCTCCTCTCTCAGAGCCATATTGAGCGGAGGCAAGATTGTTTGCGAGAGTCAGACACAACCTCTTCCTTGGATGCAGAACTAAGGGCTCATATTCTTTCATTACCCTCACGCCAGGACATAGAAATCCTGGTAATAAAGACCGAAACTACGCTAAAATCTGAAATCACTACGATTTACAATAAACTGTCAGAAATTGGAGAAAAACATACGCAGTTGGAGACATCTGTTAACAAAAATAGCGACAAGCTGAAACAAATGAGACAGACCATGTCGCATTATGAGGACAGATTTTTGTATCTCCAGAACCTCCTTGATGACCAAGAAAATTGCTCTAGGCGAAACAATATCAGGATAAAAGCATTCCAGAGTCTATAGATCATGTGGACCTTGGCCATACCCTGCTTACATTGTTCAATGACCTGCTCGGAGAAAAGCCTGATAACCCTATAATTATAGACAGAGCCCATAGGGAATTAAGGCCTAAAGACCCAACTTCGGCTACCCCCAGAGATGTCATATGCAGGATACATTTCTACAAAGTAAAGGAAATGATTATGCTCAAAGCCAGAGATAAAGGGGACATAGAATTCGCAAATGGGAAACTACGACTATATCAAGATCTATCCAGACATACACTGCGTCTGCGACGATCCCTTAAACCAGTTCTGGACCTGCTTACAGAACGTGGAATCAGATACAAGTGGGGTTTTCCCTTCGCATTGATCGCTTTGAAAGATGAGAAGGCGATCACGATCAAGTCACAGAGAGACATCATTCCTCTTTCCTGGATTGTTTCGATCTGCCACAGGTACAAATCCTGGACTGGAACTCCTGGAAATGGATCTCCTCATCTACCTATGCACAGAAAGGCCCACCTAATCGCAATAACCGTCAGACAAGAGAGCAAATGCCTAGAAGTGGACAGAGTACTCCGACCAAGAAAAGACTGGTTACTACATGATAAGGGTCTTTTCACTCATGCTTATGTTTCAATCTCATTGTGCTTTGTAGCGCCCCTAAGAAAGCCCTTAGTTACAAAAGGGCCCGAAATGTTTACTATATAGCTTAATCTAGATTTCTCTGTTGCACCAATAGTGCTCTCATTTAGTGTTTTCTAATATTCCCTCCTTTTATAAACACCATAATATGTTTGTGTTGCAACCTATGTCCCCACATAGGCCCACTGAACCGAGACACACTTTAACTGCTTTTGAGAATGCCATTCTGGTACACAACACGGTCAATGTTCAGAATTGTCTTTTCGTTGTTTTTCTCCCACTTGGGAAAGCATTGTTTTCAATGTTAATGCCTGTTCTTTTCTTTCAGTCGCTCAGCCGTTCTATTAAGCAGCTGCGTCCATGTAGATATGACCATGCATGATCTCCTGATTTGTTCCTATAATGTCCGAGGTTTCAATTCTCCTACGAAAAGATCTCAAATTTTGTCAGGTTTGCATAAACAAAAAGTCATGGTGTTATTTTTACAAGAAACTCACTTTAAGTTGGGCCACCGACCACAATTTAATAACAAATTCTACCAAAATTGTTTTTTTAGTGACACTCCGGATTCCAAAAGCAAAGGTGTTGCTATTGCGTTTCACAAAAATCTTAATGTATCGATACTGGACACGAAGGCAGACTCGAAAGGGAGATTTGTTTTTGTTAAAATAAATCTATTGGGTCGCATTATAACCCTAGTAAATTGCTATGCTCCTAATTTAAACCAACACAAATTTGTGGACTCAATGATGGCCCAACTTGAAGGTTTCTCTCAAGGTGTAATTAGGTTAGGTGGTGATTTCAATTTAGACCCCAGACTAGATACATCCTCTGGTAAGACGAGCATCCCGTATACCACACTGAAAAAAGTTAAGGCCCACCTCCACGGTAACCAATTGATGGATTGTTGGAGAATCTCCCATCCCAAAGATAGAGACTACACGTTCTTTTCACAAGTGCACCAAACCTATAGCAGAATTGATTACCTATTCATAGTAACATAGTAACATAGTAACATAGTAAGTAAGGTTGAAAAAAGACACATGTCCATCAAGTTCAACCTTTTTTTTTTTTTATTAACTACCTATCTGCCAGTTGATCCAGAGGAAGGCAAAAAAAGCATCTGAAGCCTCTCCAATTTGGCTTAGAGGGGGAAAAATTCCTTCCTGACTCCAAAATGGCAATCGGACTAGTCCCTGGATCAACTTGGACTATGAGCTATCTCCCATAACCCTGTATTCCCTTACTTGCTAAAAAGCCATCCATTCATCTCTCATGTTGCACTAGATTGGGTTACGAACTGTAAAATAGGAATTCAACTTTTATCTGACCATGCCCCTATTTTTATTAATTTATCCCTCCCCTCTATGGAACGTAAGTCCTGGACCTGGAGATTAAATGAATCCCTGCTGAGGGATAGGGAATGCCTTGAGGAATTAAAAGCAGAAATAGCAGCATTTAAGGAAATTCATGTAACAGATGATACTCACCCGGTAATAAAGTGGGAAGCACTTAAGGCAGTGCTAAGGGGTATCCTCATTAAGCATGGAACCAGAATTAAAAAGGCACAATCCCAGCGCATTGTTGATTTAACTAAGAAAATTATGAACCTGGAACAATAACATAAAACCTCGCTTTCTGGGGATATGCTCGAGGAACTCACTTTGACTAGAGAATTGTTAAAATCTGAACTTAACTTAAATCCATTTATTCTTTACAGAAATGTAAAAGTTACTTTTACAAACATAGAAATAAACCGGGTAGATGTTTAGCAAGAGCTGTTAAAGCTAAATTAGGGACTTCATTTATTCCAGCAATTAAATCAAAAAACGACCAAATAGTTTATAGAACTCAGGAGATAGCGAAGGTGATGCAAAAATATTATTCTGAACTGTACAATATCTCTGTCACGGCTGGCACCCGATACCAGAACAAATGCCAAGCACCCTGGTCTCGGCTCGGTTTCACCAGTAGTGTGACCACCGTTGGGCTTCGGGAGGAGCCCTCACCTTACTTGGGTGCCACCTGGACTTTACGAGGGGTGCAAGGCGAGATGTTCTGGCTGGCGAAAGGGCATGGCTGTTAGCAAAGTCTTTTGGGCCGAAGGTCACGGTACAAAAGGATTAGGCAGAAGGATGGTCAGACAGGCTGGGTCGAGGCAGGCGGATATCAGAATCGTCAGGCAGGCAAGGGTCAAACCGGTTGTCAATCAAGGGGTTAAGCAGGAGAGTTGTCGTAGGCAGGCTAAGGTCAGGCTACAGAGTTCAGAGTAGTCAGGATACAGGCAGGGTCAAACTCAGGTTATCAGACAGACAAGATTCAGATCAGATGCACTAGGCTCAGGAAACCACAAGAAACAAGTTCTATCACGGGCACTGGCTGGGAGACAGAATGGGCCTTATATAGGTTAAAATTTCGCGCCAAACGGACGCCAAAAACGTGCTGGCGCAAATGCGCCAGCGTGCCTGCACCTTTAATCCAAGATGTCGCCGGGGCCAGCGCCAACTCGTGGACCATGCGGTGGGCATCCCCGCCGACGACGTGGTGGGCGACCCCGCCGCACAGGTACTGTTACAATCTCTGGTTCACAGGAAGGAATAGATACTCAAATTTCTCAAGAAATGGATAATTATATTAATAAAACTGCACTTCCTTATCTTAAACAGGATGATGTAGAGACTCTTGAGGACCCGTTGACACTTACAGAACTTCATAAGGTGATAATAAACTCCCCTACCGGTAAGGCCCCGGGCCCAAATGGGTTCTCTACCCTTTTCTATAAGGTATTGCAAACCGATCTCTCAGATCCCTTGCTTGCTGCCTTCAATAACATAGATACATACCCAAATTCCCCATGTTCGTTACTAGAAGCCCACATTTCGCTAATCCATAAACCTGGTAAAGATCCGCTTTCATGTAAAAGTTATAGACCCATTTCTTTTCTGAATAGCGACATTAAACTATACGCCAACATTTTATCGGAACATCTCAAAATTCACTTGCCATATTTAATAGGATCGGATCAAGTAGGTTTTGTAATGGGCAGAGAGGCCAAAGACAATATTTTAAAAACCATTACTATTATAGACTATGCAAAATGCCACAAGATTCCCCTGCTGGCCCTGTCGACTGATGCGGAGAAGGCGTTCGATAGGGTCAGCTGAGTTTTCTTATCCAAAACTCTTTCTCAAAAAGGATTGGGTCCCAAAGCCAAACAAAGGATTAGGGCACTATATAAAGCCCCTCGGGCTCAAATTAAAATTAATGGCCACTTAACTGACTTATACAAATCAGCAATGGGACTCGGCAGGGGTGCCCCCTGTCCCCACTGCTATACGCTCTAGTTATGGAGCACTTGGCAATAGCTATAAGGAATAATCCAAATATACCCGGGATATTGATACAAGGAAAACATCATAAGGTAGTACTGTACGCAGATGACCTCTTACCATACATTACAAATCCACATACCTCCTTACCCTCATTAATGACTGAATTCAAAGATTATGGGAAATATAGTAATTTTAAGATTAATATGGATAAATCTGAAGCTTTGAATATCTCTTTGCCCCTAAACTCGCAACAATTGTTGCAACCCAACTTCCCATTTAAATGGAAATCCGAGGCCATAAAATATCTGGGTATATATATATACCATCAGACCTGGGAAAATTATCTCAACTCAACCATATGTCTCTCCTCTCTCAAGTTGTAAATGACCTAAATCATTGGCAATTACCTCATATTTCGTGGTTCGGCCAGATTAGTCTGATAAAGATGAATGTTCTACCTCGTCTTTTATATCAATTTCAGGCCATCCCAGTCCAACCCCCTATTCGCTTCTTTAACATATTGCAGGCATTGTTCACTAAGTTTATATGGGCTAAGAAAAACCCTAGAATTAGTAGGAATGTATTGAGGATGCATGAATCCAATGGGGGCCTTGGCCTTCCTAACATAAAGGGTTATTTAAGAGCTTTGGTATTGAACAGAATCATAGAGTGGTTTCATTATAAAGATCAGAAAAAGTGGATTCAAATTGAACAATCACTACTCGACAGACCTATACAAGCTCTGTGGTGGTTGCGCCCCGCTCTCAGACCTGACAAAAACACATTGCCTAAAATATGTAGAGAAACTCTTTCACAGGCAGATTATTTTCTAAAAGCTGCACCATACTTAATCTCCCGGATTGGTTTAATGACACCAATTATTGGTAACCCGAATTTCCCACCGGGTATGACCAAGGGTGTATTCCTAGGTAGACGTTTCAATGAAAGTTTCATATGTGGACAGTTATGAAGGATAAGCAAATGTTACCATTCGATACTGTTTGCCCTGGTATTCCAGCAACATTTTTATCTCAACTGAAATTTTCTCAACTCCAACACTGGCTAGGGAACTCGGTTAATCGACAGTAGTGATGGGCGAATTTGCACCGTTTCGCCGAAAAATTAGCGGATTTCGCGCGAAATTCGCGAAACGTCGAAAAATTCGCGAAACGGCGCCGGTGTCTCGTTTTCGACGCCGGCGCCCGTTTTTGACGCCGGCTTCCATTTTTTCGAAAAAAAAATTTTTGACGCCGGCGAATTTTTGTCGCGAATTTTCGCGGGAGTTTCACGAATTTATTCGCTGGCGGCGAATCGCGCAAATTCGCCGCAAATTCGCGCCTGGCGAATATATTCGCCCATCACTAATCGACAGATTATGTTTACACCTTCTACTAATTTCAAAGATCTCTGTTTACAATCAGATCCTCTTAGGCACGGGATCTCTATACTGTATAAGTTGTCAGACCCCAGAGCAGTAAATTTGCCACCTAAATATACTGTAAGTTGGGAAAATGAATTATTAGTTACATTTAGTAATGAACAATGGAAATCATGCTTTTACCTTTCCCATAAATTCTCCATTGCGTGTAAACCGCAGGAAACAAATTATAAAATTATCTGTAGATGGTATAGGTGTCCTGAGCTCTTGCACAAAATGTATCTTACAGTTTCTGCTCTATGCTGGAGGTGTGAAACAGCATTAGGTTCCCCCACACACATATGGTGGTCATGCTTGGTGTTAAAATCCTTCTGGGAAGGAGTGTTTAAAGTTATTAATATGGTAACAGGTTTGGACATCCCAACAACTCCTTCAATAGGTATTCTTTCCATGCTACCAGGAAATATGTTTAAATACAAACGGTCGTTAGTAGGATTTTGTCTGAGTGCTGCTAGAACTGTTATCCCCCGTCACTGGAAATCCACAACTCCTCCTACAATACAGGAATGGTTCAAAGAAAAGGGTGAGATTAGGTGTATGGAAGAGTTACTTAGTTATGTGTATCAGAAACACGAGGTATATTTAAAGACCTGGACAACATGGGTTGTATTTTTGGAATCTGATCAATATAAACTTTTGTACTTGGACTAGGAGTATTTTGGATACATGTCATATTCTACTTGGTGAATCAGTGTTGGGACTTACTTGTATGTCATTAGAGTAGCTCATAACGGCTGAGCGACTTTCTTTTTCTTCTGACTTTACTTTTTTCCTTTTCTTTTTCTGTTCTTGCCTTTTCCGGTCTGTTATATTATGTTAATCATTTGGTTTAGGTATCCTATTGATATGCTTTTGAACTGTTTTTTTTTTTCAACAAGATATGAGTATATTTTGAACGCAAATGGTCCCCTGATTGCAACAGCAGACAAGTGACGCAATCTGATATGGGACGTAATATTTATTACGTTAAATAAGACTGTGTAGTGTTATATTGTCAACTGTGATCTTCCGAAAACTGTGCATGTTTTGGTAAGCTACATGGCCCAGGACAGTTTGCTACTGTATGTCACATGATTCCAACTCTATATCTTTGTTGTGATATTACTCTAATGCTGATACCTATGTCTATGCTATGTCTTAATATGCTTTTTTTTCAATAAAAACAGAATATATATTAAAAAAAAAAAAAAAGTTTATTCAATGAATATGAGGCCGCGGGATGAACTAGGCTGTCACTGAGAAACTTGTACCTTGAATAAATATTTTTTTAGGTAGGGTGAAATATAGTGACAACTATGCAATAGGTAGTAATGGGCGAATCTGCTGCGTTTCGCCTCGCCGAATCTCTCAATTTTTTGAAGAATTTTGTGAAACGGTATAGGATTTGTGAAACTAGTTTGCCGCATGCTCAGTTTTGTTTCGCACATTGGGTATTTTTGCCACGTGCATTGGTAGAAATGTTGGTGGAAACATTTTTAAAACATTTGTAAAATAAAAATTGTAAAACTATAACCATTTCTAAATTGTGAGAATAAAATCCAATTGATCTGTGACTGAGAAAAAATGCAATGATAAATCAGTCCCTATAGGCTCCATAAAGTTCAATTTCAATAGTCAATTTTTTTGCAGAGTAAAAATTTGCACACAGGTGAGCATCACATTGTTCCATTCATTTTCAGCGAGGCTGAAACAATTTAATGTTTTAGTAAACTGGGAAAATAAATTTAAAAAGTTGTTAAACAATATTTACACTGAATTCTATTCAGCTATTACTTGGTCATTTTTGTATGGCAACTTTTTTCTTTTCTGCTTGTGGTAAACATTTTGGTGGAACCGTGACATTTTGTCAGACTGTCAAACTAATTTGTTAACATCTGAGCTTTTGTTTTGCTACATTTTTATCCCTTGATCACATTTTTAAATAAAAATTGTAAAACAATAATAATGTCAAAATTGTGAAATTAAAATTAAATTTGCCTGTGATGGATAAAAAAAATGCAGTGATAAATCAGCACCTATATGCTCCAGAAAAGTATATTTTTTTTGCAGACAAAAGTTGCACGTAGGTGAGTATCACATTGTTTCATTCATTTTCAGTGAGACTGAAAAATCTGAACGTTTCAGTAAAGTGGGCAAATAAATAAATTGTTAGAGAATTCTCTACAAGCGTGCCAACTTTTACTTCTGGCTAATTTTGGCCAACTATCTGAGTATATTTTTTTCATGTCTGCATTTTTCTTGAATCAAGAATTAAAGCATCAACTCAATTTTTAAAAAGTAACCCTCATAGCTTATAAAGATTGTGAATGGGTAGAATTTTTTATTTGCCTTTTTAAAGGACTTTGACTTTAAAATGCCCTCAAATGTAAATTAGTATGTCATAAATAATTTATGTAATGATTTATTTTATTTATTTTTGGGTTGCAGTGCCCTATACTTTAATTAGCATTGTCAGACACATATAATATAGAATTAATCCTTTTTAAAAAAGATTATGTAGTGTTCATGTAAAAGAAACTCTCAACATTATTTAGCCCTGAAGTGTGTTATTAAAGATTTTCCTCTAAAAGCAACTTAATGTATTCATTAACCTCCAGTAAAATACTGACCTGCAGTTATTCGTTGTCTAAAGCTTGACATATGATTAAAACATTTCTAGCCTTCTGGCTGTTTATTTGACTGTTGAAAGAATTGCTTTAGTAGTCATGTCACTTCACACTAAGCACTCGCATAATAGGTTCTGAAAACAGCGAAAGCTGCAAATGAAATGAAAGAACTTGAATATTTTCTAAATAAAGCACCTGCTATAAGACATATAATTCAACATTGTTAATACATATATTGTGTGTGTAACCTTTTCTAGCACCCCTTCTAGAACAGAATACACAGAACTCCTACTTTCTGCTGATCAGGCAAATTAGGAAACTCTACATGGAATTGTTGGGAGACAAGGAACTATATTTAAAATAGAAGATTGCACCTGGCATCTAATACAGTAGAACAAACTTGCTGCTACTTGGCACAAAGTACCTTCCAAAGCCTCTTCTGGTATTCTGGGCCTAGCTACCTGGGTAATCCAAGAGGGCCCCAAAGGTAACCCAATAATGGCAGCCACCAGCCAGGGCCTCCACACTCAGCAACCATGTTGGTAAGGAGGGGGAGTCCTACCCATGTCCCTTTGAAGAGAACTCCATATCCTACCTCAAGCGATGTCATCGGGGCCTGGCTGGCCAGGTGCCATAGACAAACGCACATGTCCGGGGGAGCTACAAGAAGAGCCAGCAGTGAGAGAACAAGGGTCAGGACTAGGGGTAAATGATGGAAGCGGTACGTGCCTGGCACCCCCCACACCGCTGTGCCCTAGGCATATGCCTTTTCTGCCTACCCCTATTTCTGGCCCTGGATGCTGTCTAGGTTTAACCCCATATGTCTGCACGGCACAGGACAGGCAGCCTGGAGAAATAGTCACTAGTTTAACTTGACTTGCCACTACTGATGGGTAGTGATGTAGCGAACTGCCGATTTGATGTTCGCGAACGCCGTTCGCGAACACCGGCAAAAAAGCGAACAGTTCGCGAACAGTTCGCGAACTTCGAACGCTCGATAAAATCGTTCGATCGAACGATCGAAGGATTTTATTCGTACGATCGAAGGATTTTCGTTCGAATCGAACGATCGAAGCTATTCGATCGAATGATTTTAATTCAATCGAATGCTTATAATCGTTCGAACGAATGGAAATCGTTCGATTTTAGCGATCGAATGGTCGAATGGTCGAATGGTCGAACGAAATTTTACTTCGAATCGAACGCGAACACCAATTGGCGAACGTCGCGCGACGTTCGCGAACATTCGGCGGACGCGAACAGTCGAAGTTCGCGCGAACTAGTTCGCCTGCGAACAGTTCGCTACATCCCTACTGATGGGCGAATAAATTAACCAGACAGGAATTTGCGCCGAATTTCCGTGTTTCGTCTCAAATTAATTAGCGAAACTGACGAGACAATTCAACGCTGAAAGATCTGCCACGTCAAAAGAACATTGTTGCGCATCAAATTGGTTTTCGCATAAAAAATCTTCAGACGCCCATTGACTTTAATACATTTGGACTAAATAGTCACGCGTATAAAAAATTCCCAATTGCGTCAAAATTTACGCCCATTGACTTCAATGCATTTCACTAATTTTTCGCAATTTCATGAACCGCACAGATTCACCAATCACTACTTGGCAAAAAGTACCTTCTACTTAGGTAGAGCTATGGTACCCAAAGTAGCTGTCTTTGGCAAAAAAGCTGTTGCTCCCACATAGCAGGCACAAACATAAGACGTCACATAGGGCACATGTATGCTAGTCGGGGGCTGGCTCACTAGAATTCACTTCAACATTAAAGGGATTCTGTCATTTGTAAACATGTTTTTTTCCAAACTGTATCATTTAATTGCGCTCCTCCAGCAGATTCATGCATTGAAATCCATATTTTCAAATGGGCAAACTGATTTTTTTATATTTCATTTTGATCTGACATGGGGCTAGACATGTTGTCAGTTTCTCAGGTGCCCCAGTCATGTGACTTTTGTTCTGATAAACTTCAATCACTCTTTACTGCTGCACTGCAAGTTGGAGTGATATTAGATGTTTAACAAAGTTACATGGTGGTGACCCCCTGTGGCCAACTTTGAAAGCAGAAATCATTTGTTTAATTAGGCTTCTGGTTCAGTTAAGTTCATGTTTATGTTTAGTATATAAAGAACAACATTTCTAGCATTATTCTGTTTTATACTTTAGTTTCCCTTTAAGTTTTCTAAGAATAATTTAAACGTGAACTAAAGGTAAGGTAAACAGTGTAAGGTACTGTTTTATAATAGTGAAATAGGAAATCATTTTTAAAAATGTGAATTTAGCCTTCCCGTAATTCGGAGATTTCCGGATAACATATCCCCTAACTGTAATATGTTGTTCTTTAGAGGAAACTATATTGATACACACACAAACATATACATATAATTAAAAAACTGTTTATAAAAGGCCATTAATATATTCATTTTATACTATGGTTTTCTGTTACTTTAATTACTTAACAAGAGCAAAATTGACATTTCTAAGAGACCATCTGCCATTAAAAGCTTAGAAGGAAGAACTTTACTAAGTGCTTTCCACATCCATTTAAACATGAATTACTTTCATCTAATCAGTCTGGTAATTAAATTCTTAAGAAAGAGTTTTGATGAATAAAGGAGGCAAAGCCAGAAAAAAAATTTAATTTTATTTATGAATTAAATGCTTTATGGTTATGTGAAGCATTGAGGGATTTAAAGGAGAACTAAAGCCTAAAGAAGTAGTTAGAAATGTTGTATATTATGTTTTGTGCTTCTGTATCAGCCCAAGGCAACCACAGCCAGGGCCGCTACGGCCATGAGGCAAGGTGACAATATTGCCTCAGGCGGCACAGAGCAGCCAGTTACAAAGGGTGTCAAAAAGCCACCTCTTGTAACTTTAAGAGAACAATAGAATTTAAAATACCTGCCTTGTTTTTCCCAGCCAAGCATTAGCCTCTGGGTTTTATAGCCTAGAAATTAATATATACGTTTTTGCCCAATACAGTTTTGCAACAAAATTCACAATTTCATTGGTGCTAAAAGTTTCTGCTCCCAAATTGCACCTGAACTGGTCTGGCACTTCTATTTATAGACCTGTGCAAGACCCGCTCATCTCTGACTTCATGAAACATGGCGGAGGTATGCACACACTGATAAATAGATGCTTCCAGAAGAAGAAGCCATCATACGATGGTCATGGGACAAGGAGAGCGTAATGAAGAGCACAAACTGTGTGCAGACGTCAACCCTAATCCACCCAACCCACAGGTCCCACGGCCAGCCTGTGTATTACTACTCCTAATGTCTTTTTTGAGGAGCTGTTCCGGAAGAATGTGGAATCATGGAGCCTTTTTTTCTACTGAAGAACAATTATTGCATAGTTTAATGAGCTTCTCTAGCAAGATAAGGCACTGTATATGCTTTTGCTGAGCTAAAAAAAGCCTATACAACAATGTAGTGATCGGCCAATCTGACCTGTTACACTTCATTAAAATCATTAAAAAACAAAAAAATTAAGTCAATGGATGTTTTTTTGAGTGAAAAATTTTCAAACCACAATATTACAGTGTATGGAGAGTCTACGGCAAAATATTACACTCATCCCTACCGCAATGTCATATCATCTTACCATTAAGTCCAATGCATTTAGCCAAAATGTTGTTATTTCATTCATTTTCTTGTTGAGGTAGCGGTGGATGGAAGAAGAATGGTGCAGGTGGAGAGGCGTGAGTTCAACAAAGTTTGTACTGATAAAAACCGGTGCACTAATGAGATATTTACATTCCCTGGCTTATAGAAAAATATGGTGGCACCTAGAGGCACAACAGCTACCCATGACTCTAGATAAAAAAAAATATAAAATAGATAACAAATTCAGCCTGGTCATTCTTCTGCCTGTGCGTACATTATCTCCCACAACCAGTATTTAGTGGAGTGTTTAGAGCTACAGGTGCCTTGTATGCAAGTATGTATTTAAATTCAAACACAATGTTTCCATTTTTTGCCACTTCCATTTGCTGAACAGCATTAGATCCACCTCAATCTAAGCCTAAGAACAGGACAACATTTTATAATTGCTGTACGTATTTAAAAAACAGACAATGTAATATTCGACAGCTGTTTCAGAATTTGTTTCAGTTGGAAATATAATTCGTAATTCATGCAGAAAGGTTACTGAAAAAATGATTATGCATTTTGAACAATGCCGACGTATAATTCCGAGGATCGCACTTGCCAAAACTATTGGTAACCTACCAGGATAAAGCAATTTTCTTTGTCCGGTGCTTCTGTTTATAATTATGGCGTTCTTTCCATAGTTACATTGTATGAAATTTGTGGGATGATAATTTTGTCTATAACTATAGCCTAGTGCCTGATTTGCATAAGAAGCTTTGATATTAATTCATGCAGCGCTTTTGATCTGAAATCTAAAATTCCGGTTATTCAAGGTTAGGAATCTTTGAAAACAATCACACTTTCAACAAATATCTTTTCAGTCGTATAATTTAATATCCAATTTTTCATGTAGACATGACTCTAAACAAAATAAGCACTTCCCAATGGACTTAGAGATATATTTCTGGTTCCTAGTAACTTTTTCAAGAGGTGACATGGTGCTTTCATTTGTGCTTTTTGAGTTATTCAGCAGTAGTGATGGGTAAATAAATTCGACTGATGCAAACTCACGGCAAATTTCTGTGTTTCGGAATAAATTTGCAAAACTCTTTGCATCAGAAAAGTTGATCGCATCAAAACCGTTGTGTGTCAACACTATTCAGACGCCCATTGACTTTAACGCTACGTCACAATCAATGCAGGCATCAAAATAAATTTTTGCCGTTTTGCAAATTTCACAGGAAATTTGCAAATATTTCAGCGACATGGGAGAAATTTGCCCATCAATATTCAGCAGCTCTCCATTTTGTAGTTTCAGCAATCTGGTTGCTATGGTATGAATTAGCTCTATAGCTAAAACTCAGCAGGTGGACTCTAGTAGGTGCACTCAAACCCTGCACAGCACAGAACACCCCCAAAAAGTGATGTGCTTCAAAGGGGTTGTTCATCTTTAAATTAACTTTTAGTATGATGTAGAGAGTGATATTTTGAGACAAACTGAAATTGATTTCATGATTTATTATTATTATTATTAGTGATTTTTGAGTTATCCTTTTATTCAGCAGCTCTCCATTTTATAGTTTCAGCCATCTGGTTGGTAGGGTCCAAATTACCCTAGCCGCCTTACATTGAATAAGAGACTGGAATATAAATAGGAGAGGCCTGAATAGAAAGATATGTAATAAAAAGTAGCAATAACAATACATTTGTAGCCTTACAGAACAGATATCTTATATAGGATCAGTGACCCCTATTTGAAGCTGGAAAGAGTCAGAAGAAGAAGGCAAATCTTTCAAAATCTTTTCAAAAACTTTTAAAAAGAAAAAATGAAGGCCAATTGAAAAGCTGCTTAGAATTGGTCATTCTAAAACATACTGAATGTTAACATAAATGTGAACCTGTATTATCAATAATACATAAATTGCCAACTTATTCTGGAATGATCTCTGAATAAGTATAAGGGTCACCAGATGCCAAATTTTTAAAAAAGCCACCTTCTTACTTTGGATCACACCAGGACTTACTCCAGAGGAAAAACAACAAAGCATTTCTGTATGTATGTTCTTTCTAACATGCCATATGTCAAATCCAGGATGTCAGTCAACTCTTCTGAAGTACCAGATTGTAAAGCGGTGAATTTTTTTTTACCATTATGTAAATACTTGGTAGTGTGCTAATACAGCCAGCTGGTGGCATCAACCCCTAAAGTTGAACTATGGAGGAAATTCCCAGCAGGAGCATTAATAAGGCAGTGTCTTGCTGAGGCAACTTCCTCCTTGGCCTAGGAACATCCAGAGGCAGGATCAAGTCTGATGTGACCAGACCATTAGTAGGAGGTTGACTCTTTCAGGGCTAGCAAGTGATAGGAAGTGGTATAAGTTTAGTCTAGTAGTGAAAGGTTATAGGTTAGCAAGAAAGGACAGTCTTTTGCCCCAACAAGGAGTGATTAGATTGGGTTCGAGCCCCTGAGGCGACTGTGCGCCAGTGTTAGGGAAATGACCCCCTGAAACAGCTAACAACACTTTGTGTGTGAGTGAAAGAAGAATAGAAAGAATTGGCAGAAGTACTGTACATTGTGTAAATTAATTTCTCTAATGGAAACCATTGCCTTGGTCTGTAAACCTGCCTCCCTGCAAGAAGCTGTTAAAAATGCAAAACAAAAACACAAAATGTTGGCGCTATATAAATACATGTTAAAAATAATAACAACAACCCTTGTTCATCTCAACTTCCTCCTTTTACAAACAGTTACAGATGAAGCCACTTGGATTTGTGAGTTAAATGCGTCATGACTCAGGGGTAATTGAAGAAACTGTGTTATCTTAAGTCATCTTAACTCATTTAATGCATTTAACCTTTTCATTAGCATACCAACGCTCCATTGTTCACAATGGTGAATGCTTTAATTAGATGGGATGTTGTGACACAGTTTTCTGTGTTAAATGAGATAAATGGGATATCTGTGTTTAGTTATTCTGTGTCAAACAGACAAACCAAAGTGGCTGCATCTGTATATCGATCATGGACAAGAGTGTGGAATCTCTAGCATTAAAATGGATCTTCTTGAAAGGATATACCAGAAATAATTTAAAGGAATACTGTCTTGGGAAAAAACATTTTTTTTCAAAATGCATCACTTAATAGTGCTGCTCCAGCAGAATTCTGCACTGAAATCCATTTCTCAAAAGAGCAAACAGATTTTTTTATATTTAATTTTGAAATCTGACATAGGGCTAGCCATAATGTCAATTTCTCAGGTGCCCCCAGTCATGTGACTTGTGCTCTGATAAACTTCAAGTTGGAGTAATATCACCCCCTCTCTTTTCCCCCCAGCAGCCTAACAACAGAACAAAGGGAAGGTAACCAGATAGCAGCTCCCTAACACAAGATAACAGTTATGTTGTAGCTACAAGAACTGCACTCAATAGTAAAATTCAGGTCCCAGTGTGACACATTCAGTTACATTGAGTACGCAAAACAACAGCCTGTCAGAAAGCAGTTCCATCCTAAAGTGCTGGCTCTTTCAGAAAGCACATGACCAGGCAAAATGACCTGAGATGCACCTATGCACCAATATTACAACTAAATACACTTGCTGGTTCAGGAATGAAATTTTATATTGTAGAGTGAATTCTTTGCAGTGTAAACAGTGTAATTTAGAAATAAAAACGACATCATAAAAATCATGACAGTGTCCCTGTCATGTATGTATGTTGAAGTATGTTGAAGTTTCCTTTCACTGGATCTTTGCTTGGATCAGGTTTAATTTGTTACAAAATATTACAACTAATTTTAAAAGTACTATATATAAGTAAGTTGCAGATAAACTTAGTCCCTTTGTAAAATGTATAATGAAGAAATAGAATTCCTAATGAATCAGATGAAAGTTGAGCGTAGGACTGGCCAGATATGGGATGACTGTGACGTAGATGGCAGCTTAAATATATTGCAATATATTGACAGACAATCCCTGTTTTGTTAAAAGGGCTGTATGCACAAAATGTCCTTAATATATTGATAATGTGTTGAGTGGAGAGAACCTCTTGTAGTTGTCTGTGTGAATTTAGTGGTCACAACCTCATTGCACCCCCGCTTAATATTTTTTTTAAAAATTATTGATGAGCACAACTTTCCCTTGTTTGTGTGTGTGTGTGTGTGTGTGTGTGTGTATATATATATATATATATATATATATATACTGTATATATATATATATATATATATATATATATATATATATATATATATATATATATATATATATACACACACACACATATATATATATATATATATACATATATAGTTGTGTAGGTTATTTTTTTTTTAACTTTGGTTTTGATTAATCTTTATACCTCAAACCCTACAACGTTTTCTACTCTATAATTTTTTCGTTTCTCAGGGTATTCTACTGTGGTGTAATTGTAGCATGATCATTTTATCTTCAGGACCTCAGGAGAAGCGATCTTTTTTCATGACTATTAAAATTAGGGTTCAGCAAGAGGTCCACGCTTCCTGAACACTTATGCCCACAATAAAACTACTCCACAACCACATTCCCAAAGAATATCCGCCAGCATAATGAATTCAAAAGCAGAAAATACATATGATAAAATGAATTCCTTATGTCCCTTAGGCTGCATTGAGTCCTGCTGGTGTGGTCACTACCCTTGGAGCTACTATACACATGACTGCACAAATACACACTAACACAATCCCATCAGGCAACTGCTTATATACATGACTTACATTTCTGATTTAATTCAGACCTACTATTGTATGTTTTCTGTGAAAGTTCTGTGAAAGAGTTCAGACATAACCATCTGAAATATTTATGAGAAATCTGAGGATAAAAATAGTCTGCCCTTGGTAGTTTGACATTTAAAGACATTTGGTTCAAGCCAATTAACTTAATTCAATAAGAATTTAATGTTCTTTTGAAGCTCTTTGGAAGTTAATGACTGTAGTTTTAGCAGGTTAGACAAAATCTTTAACTAAGCAATGTATGCAAGTTTATTTTTTCCAACTTGGTACTTTGAGTTCACTCTGTTGAATAATTTAAATAGAAAGTCATTTTTAGGTCTGTGGGCAAGGAAATAACATAATTTGAGATAGGCACTATTCCAAAACAAAAAGCTGCATCGATTTCTGCATTCAAGGGGACATAAAAACTGTTTATATTTGTCCTATGTGCTCCACTGAGTAGTAATAATAACACTTTACATTAATTTTGCTGTTATTAATATTTTTATGGTTTGTTTTAGAACATCTTAATCCTCCTCCTCATATTTCCTGATGTAGTTGGTTTCTTCCATTATAGGTGCACAGAAAATTATTGTATTAGAATGCAGTCTGCTTTGTGTACTAAAACTCAACAGAACTGTAAGAAAACACTATGGGGTATATTTATCAAAGAGTGAAGTTAATAGTGAAGTTCTGCCACTAGAGTGAGATTCCGCCACTCTCCATTCATTTCTATGGGATTTTTATAGGCGTATTTACCAAAGGGTGAACTTTCACTTCACCCATTGATAAAAACGCCTTTCAAAATCCCATAGAAATGAATTGAGAGCTGCGGAATTTCACTCTAGTGGCGGAACTTCACTCTTTGATAAATTTACCCCTATCATTTTAGCATCAAGAACATAAACAAGCCTATTGCTACTAAATTATTTATGTCATGATTAGTGATAGGTGAATACATTTGTCAGGCGCAAATTCAGTGTGAATTTCTGCGTTTTGCGGGCAGCGAATAAATTCGCAAAACTGATGCGAAAATTCACCGGCATGAAAAAAATTTGGACGCGCAATTGAAAAGTCGCTCACGTCAAAACCATTGTGCATCGACATTATTCGGATGCCCATTGATGAACGCCGGTGTCGAAATTGACGTGAGCGTCAAAACTCGCATTTCACAAATTTTTTGCCGTTTCGACAATTTTAGGACAAACGGGATAAATTCGCCCATTACTAGTCATGGTACACTGTGTGTATGCATGCTGTATTATATATTACTCTCACACATGCAGAGATCAGTTTTTATACCAAACACGTAACAACATTGAAGGAAAACACAAAGAGGTCCATTTATTAAAAGGTAGAATTTTACTGGCACGGGTATTAGAGCTTTTTGAAACCACGATTAAACTCATTTGCTCTAAAACCATGAATGTCATTAAAGTTATTAAAAGATCCCAATATATACGCACTAACAAATACAAAGACCTCTAAAACCTGTAAATATTTAAATTTTTCGTAAATTACTAGCGAAAAAAATACAAACCGATTCTCTAGTACATTATTCAGTGAGAGGCACTAGATAAAGGTACATCAATAAGGTATATAAAGTGAGCAACAATGGGTTCTGATACCCCAAGCACCTCAGGACACCTCAGTATGACATTTCATGTATAATTGCCCAGAACTCATAGCAGGATGAGTGTCACGACCGGCACCCAATACCAGAAAAAGTGCCAAGCATCCTGGGTGTGACCACCGTTGGGCTTCGGGAGGAGCCCTCAGCTTACTTGGGTGCCACCTGGACTTAACGAGGGGTGCAAGGTGAGATGTTCTGGCTGGCAAAGGGGCATGGCTGTTAGCAAAGTCTTTTGGGCCAAAGGTCACGGTACAAATGATTAGGCAGAAAGATGGTCAGACAGGCTGGTCGAGGCAGGCGGATGTAAGAATCGGCAAACAGGCAAAGGTCAAAACCGGGTAGTCAATCAAGGGATTAAGCAGGAGAGTTGTCGTAGGCAGACAAGAGTCAGGATACAGAATGCAGAATAGTCAGGAACAGGCAGGGTCAAACACGGATAATCAGATCAGAATTTCAAAGACAGACGCACTAGGCTCAGGAAAACCACTAGAACCAGTTCTATCATGGGCACTGTCTGGGGGTCAGAATGGGCATTAAATACAGTCAGATTTCACGCCATAACGTGCGCCAATGGGCGCTGTACATTTAAGAGGCGCGCAGGCGCGCGCCCTAGGAAAACAAGAATGGCGTATAAGAACCACACGGCGGGAGTCCCCTCCGATGGTGCGGCGGGCAACCCAGCTGCACAGGTAATCTCATTACAATGAGACAGCGGCAATTCCATTTATGATACTCCCAGAACAGGATGACACAATGACAATTCCAATGTCCCTCCTTGCCCAAAGCTACTTTTAGATCTCATTCAAGTGTAGCCAGCCCTAATAAAAAATAAGTTCACAGACAGGAAACCCTTCCCCAGTGTAAACAAGTTCAATGTTTATGACTTGTAATTAATCTTCCCCCTCTGGAAGGCCTACTGTATTTAAATGCTTCTAATTTAGATCTGCTTAGAATCCACTCAACATACAGTAGACCGATAATGTTTCTAGAGTCCATTCAGGTTTTTTTACCCCAGAAATATAAAATGAAAGGGAAACTATTTTGAAAACATATTATATACGCTTCCGAATACTGAAATAAGACGTTTTCTATATATAATCAATTAAAACGAAACCGGAAGCATCTGCGCATCAAGTTCCCAGAAAGCAGAAATAAAGAGCAGTAATGAGCTGTTTTGTTATTCTCAGAACTTAGCAGTTGCTGACTTGCATTCTTTGTTCATGTAGTCTAGTCCCCTCTTTCAGTTCTCTATTATTTTGAAGTCATCAATTTCTGCACAAAATCATCCTCACTGATTATTTTCCAACTTCAGCATTTAGGAGCAACTAATGATGAAGTCCTTGATGGTTTATGTCTGATCCCTGTATGTACAGCACCTGTTAGCTAAACTAATAATAACAGATCTCGAGATACCTGCTGTCAAACTGCTGCCCTGTGAACGTGCATAGAACCTCTAAATAAATTAGTCCAGGGCTCAATTGGATTAATTAATGAAATTGCAATTAAAAATGTAACTATAACATTCCATTCATCACCCCATATAGTGCACAGGGAGGGATAATTAAGTTATATGCCAGCAAGCCCAAAAAAAGCAAATATCATGGGAGACAACACAGGCGTAAGTGTTGATCACAACTGAAAAAGCTCTAATTGCTAAAGAGGAAACCTCACAGTAGGGAGGAACCAAGAAATGTACTATGTATGACTCCAAGCAGATGTCCGCCTCACACAAAGAACAAGCCTTCCCTATCGAAAACAACAGTTTTACACTCCAACAACTTATTCCTGTTTTGCTTTTATCATAATGAATCTGTCTTTGGATATTTATTAGAATAGTCACAACAGCAGAACTCTAAAACTCCAACTAGGAACTGAATGTTTTAAATGAATGTATTATTATTACTGGTTTCCAGGGATAAGCCAATGATTAAATTTTTAAAATTCTCTGATTAAATTCTCTGTTGTTGTTTTTTTTGTGGGTAAGGTTCTTTTTGTAATTTGCAACTCTGTACCTATAGTATGCTAAAACAAAATATTCAAACATTAAATAAACCCAAGAGGATTGTTTTGCCAACAATATGGATTCATTATATCTTAGTTGGGATCAAGTACAAGGTACTGTTATATTATTATACAGAAAAGGGAAATACATTATATTGAGTTATTTACTTTAAGGGGTTGTTTGCCTTTAAAGGAGAACTCAACCTCCGAATTATAAAAATCCCCTACTTAGTAAGCAAGATAGTCCCCCCTCTCTGCTTCCCAAAGCATAGTTACATACATTAGTTATATAGTTAAATTGGGTTGAAAAAAGACATAGTCCATCAAGGTCAACCCCTCAAAATGAAAACCCAGCATCTATACACACACCCCTCCATACTTTCACATAAATTATATATACCCATATTTATACTAACTATATAGTTTAGTATCACAATAGCCTTTGATATTATGTCTGTCCAAGAAATCATCCAAGTCCCTCTTATAGTCATTAACTGAATCAGCATCACAACATCACCCGGCAGTGCATTCCCCAACCTCACTGTCCTCACTGTGAAGAACCCCCTACGTTGCCTCAAATGAAAGTTCTTTTCTTCTAGTCTAAAGGGGTGGCGTCTGGTACGGTGATACTCTTTATGGGTAAAAAGGTCCCCTGCTATTTGTCTATAATGTCCTCTAATGTGCTTGAGTGTAATCATGTCCCCTCGCAAGCACCTTTTCTCTCCTAGTTAGTCGCTACTTGCATATTAGTACAGGTACTGTATGGGATCCATTATTCAGAAACCCATTATACAGAAAGCTCTCAATTACAGAAAGAGCATCTCCCATAGACTCCATTTTATTCAAATAATCCCAATTTTTAAAAATAATTTCCTTTTTCTCTGTAATAATAAAACAGTAGCTTGTACTTGATCCCAACAAAGATACAAATAATCCTTATTGGAGGTAAAACAATCCTATTGGGTTTAATTGATATTTAAATGATATTTTAGAAATCTTAAGTCATGGAGATTCACATTACAGCAAGGTCCATTATCTGGTAAACCCCAGGTCCCGAGCAGGTCCCATTCCTGTTTATACAATACCTAGTCTGTTATTATTGGAAGATGGGACTTAGATGCATTTTTTCATCAAGTCATTTGCATAAAGGCATCATTGTGTATATGGCTCCACTTGGGTACCATTATTATGATGAGACATCCACCCAAGTAAATACAAGTGCATACACAATTACTCTTATCCACCTTTTTCCCTAGCTCCCATCTCCACCTTCTTGCTACTGGGACTGGTACCATAAGGTAGCATTGTAAGAACTTCCAGCCAATATGGTCTCTATATGGTCTCTATCTTCCTCATACTTAAATAATTCTCCAAGGCATGCTGACAAATTAAAAAATATAGTTTATTTACATCAAAATGTTAAAATACATTAAAGAAATAACCCCTTTAGCGCCTAACGCGTTTCATGCTTACCTACCACTTAGTCATAGGCAAAATGACTAAGTTTAAATACTCTATCTTCCTCAGATTTGGTTAGCTGGCCAATCATTTTTTAAGATGCTTTTTATAACAAATAAATAGGTATACAACTATTTATAATAGGGATGCACCGAATCCACTTTTTTGGATTCGGCCGAACCCCCGAATCCTGCACGAAGGATTCGGCCGAATACCGAACCGAATCCGAACCCTAATTTGCATATGCAAATTAGGGGTAGGAAGGGGGAAACATTTTTTACTTCCTTATTTTCTGACAAAAAGTCATGCAATTTCCCTCCCTGCCCCTAATTTGCATATGCAAATTAGGATTCGGATTCGGTTCGGCCGGGCAGAAGGATTCGGCCGAATCCGAATCCTGCTGAAAAAGGCCGAATCCTGGCCGAATCCCGAACCGAATCCTGGATTCGGTGCATCCCTAATTTATAATTTTTATTTATAATGAATAGTTATATGTTTTTGAGTAAAAGTTTAGCAGAGACATTACACTACATTTTAAATATATTATTATATGTATTAATTGCCTTATGGTAAGTGGTGAGCCAGGTACAGATTCGCTGCAAATTTCAGCGTTTTGCTGGCATCAAAAATTTTCTCAAACCCACATCAAGATTCGCCAATCTACTTGTTCCACTTTGTGCTACAAAAAAAACAAACTTGTGACTCACAAGAAAAGGTGAATGTAAGATGCACCAGAAGATTGGTGCCTTCCCTTACCTCCCAGTGCGCCAATCGGGTCCCATGGCGCATGCGTGTCTGACGCATGGTCCCTGTTGTGGGCGCTGTAACGGGCGTCCGACGTCATGATGCTCGCGTTTGTCGCAGAGCATCATGACGACCTCATGACGACCTCATGCTCTTTTTTAGCCTTGGTAACAGTGTCCAAGCTGGTTTCTGTTTACAGATCCTGCCTGAGCATTATACTGTGTTTGAAATTCCTGGTTTTTGACTTCTGCTTGAGTTTGACTCCGATTCTTGCACCTGCCTTGACCCTCTTCGCCTGATCTTTGACCACGTCTTGCCTAATCCTTGCCTAATCCCTGTACCTCCTTTTGGACTTGTTAATATTTAATCACTACTCCTTGTAGATTCAGCAGCAGAAAGCCCGGGGCCCCAAAAGGAAATCAGTGAACACCAGAATCCACAGGGGTGCACTGTGCATCCGAGTGTACCCACGGCTTCTAAGGTTCCTATCTGACTAGTACTTACAGTGTATGAGACAAACGCAAATGTTTTATTATCCTTCTCCTTTCCTTCCACATTAACCAATGGAATCTGAGAATCTCCAACTGTCTATATAAGGACATACACATAAATATATGGTTTATTCATTTTAATGTGGGATACAAAGCACCCAGATATTATGTGTTGGTGATTTATTAGTTGTGCCTGTGTTTCTAAGCTAGTAGCAATATATTAACTAGAGATGGTACATTTTGCTTAAACAGCAACAAAGTTACTACCAGACATAGGGGCCTATTTACTAAAGCTAACATTTTTCTGGTCAAGTTTTTAAAGGGGAGAACTCAAATTTTTAGAGACAAAAAACTCAAAATTTTAGAGATTTGCTAAACCCCAAAGCTACTAAGAATCTGAATCTGAAAATACTCCTTCTAAACCCTGTCGAGGTGATGTAGAAGTCAATGGCAGATTCCAAGAAACACATGCTGCAGCACTCCGAATCCTGTGAAAGTGGTTCATTGTACCAACAAACTAGGCAATGTTTCGGGCTACCGCCCTTTCTCAAGTAGAAGTCAATGGCAGATGTCCCTGAATGTGTTTCTTGACATTGTGATCCGAGCTGGTTTTCGTCCAATATTTTGGTAAATTGGTGTATTTGTGGCACCAATTCGATAAAGTCAAGTTTTCGGAGCGTTAATACGAAAAAGTTTTGTTGATGTTTTTTCGTACCAATTTTTTCAAGAAGAATTATTGAAAAATTTGTTAAATGTGTGGATGGGATTTAGGTTGACTTTGTTTTAATAAAAAAACTAGAAAAATGTCAGATTTAATAAATACCCTCGTAATGTAGAAAATCACAGGCATTTTTCTACGAAATTGGCCTTGGCTGAGTTTTCGGAGCGTCAATTCAGAAAAGTTTTGTTGTGATGTTTCTTCGTGCCACCTTTTCCAAGAACAATTATTGAAAAATGAGTTAAATTTGTGGATGGGATTTAGGTCGACATTGTTTTAATAAAAAAAAAAATGAGAAAAATTTGAGATTTATTAAATACGAAATTGGCAACATGGGAGCCTGTTTTTTCTATAAATTTTTTTTTTAGCATAGCGTTTAGGAGGTTCTCTAACAATGTAGGGCATGTCTGCAGCAGTATACTGAACAAAAAATGCATGTGATTTTGTCCTCTCAATGGCGCAAATTCACTAAGCACCGAAGCGCCGAACGCTAGCGTTAATTCGCTAGCGTTTGGCATTTTTCGTTACTGCACAAATTCACTAACGAACGCTGGCGTAGTTTCGCTAGTGTTACTTCGCACCCTTATGCCAGGCGAATTTTCGCTAGCGATGTAACTATGCAAATTCACTAACTTGCGCAGTGTACTGAACGCTACCTTTTACGCTAGACTTCCTTCGCCACCTCAGACCTGGCGAAGCGCAATAGAGTAGATAGGGATTGTTTAAAAAAAAGTCACATTTTTTTCTAAGTCCCAAAAAAATGCTGGCGTGTTTTCTACATGATGGGTGATAGGCTGAAAAAGATCGAAAATATTTTTGGGGCTCCCCTCCTTCCCCCCTACATTTCCTGACTCATGGCAACTTACCTAGACAGTGGGCACATGTGTAGGGCAAAATAAAATTTTTATTTGCTGATTTGAAGGTTTTCTAGGCATTTGTAGTGCTAATACGTGTTCCTCCATTGAAATTTGAATTTCGCGCCGTATGCAAATTAGCCTTCGCTAGCGTAACTTCGCTTTATATAGCGAATCAACGCTAGCACAACTTCGCAACCTTACGCTACCCCTGTGCGGCGAAGTGTGGCGAAGTGTGGCGAAGTGCAGCGAAGTTGCGCCTGGCGCAACTTTGCATCTTAGTGAATTTGCCCCATTGACTCCAATGCAATTCGGTAAATTTTGACACAAAGGGCCACATTTATCAAGGGTCGAATATCGAGGGTTAATCAACCCTCAAATTTGACCCTCGAAGTTAAATCCTTCGAATTTGAATATCGAATTCGAAGGATTTAGTGCAAATACTTTGATCGATCAAAGTAAAAATCGTATAGAACGATAAAATCCTTTGAATCGATTTGAACGATTTTAAGCGATCGATTGAAGGATTTTTCTTCGATCCAAAAAAGCTTAGAAAAGTGATGGGGAAGGTCCCCATAGGCTAACATTGTACCTCGGTAGGTTTAAACTACCGAAGTATGTAGTCAAATTTTTTTTTAAAGAGACAGTACTTCGACTATCGAATGGTCGAAGGTCGTAGTAGCCTATTCAATGGTTGAAGTACCCAAAAAAATACTTTTTGAATTTGAAGTTTTTTATAATCGAATCCTTCACTCGAGCTTAGTAAATGTGCCCCAAAGTGAAACATGGCAAATTCGCTCAATACAGTCAACAAGACTTGAAAGTAAGGAAACTATTTTATTGGTAGCTCCAAAGCATAAACAATGGCACTGTAATATAGTTTGCTACAAAAAATTCACACAACTAAATATATTGCAGCGACAAAAGGTTTAGAAAACTTTTCAGCAGTTTCTTCAAATTTTTGGTGAAGTGAAATGGGACAGATTTGCGCAAGTTGTAATAACTAATAGAAAAGCAGTAAGTAAATTAGCAGGCACAACTGTAATGGTACTAGTATTAACATGGTGCATTAAGTTAATTGGAAGAATTCTTGAATTCTTTAGAACCATTGTGATGATTATGAATCATTTACATATCTTTATTGTGTTCTCACACCCACAAAAGGTGTGTAAAAAAACTCCAAGATAATGAATTAATTACCATCTGCAGAGCAGATAATGGAGGACTTATCGTAGTCCTGGATAAAAGTTACTATGAGAAGGAAGCCCCTAGACAATTAGAAAATAACACACATTATAAAAAAATTGAAAGTGATCCTACATTGAAGTTAAAAGATGAAGTTAACATACTGCTGTAGTCTGCTATGATTGAGGGTGTCATTTCTGAAGGTATATACAAATTGCTACTACAAAAGGAAGCAAAAATTCCATACATCTATTTTCTTCCCAAAATTCACAAAACCCTGATAGATCCACCCGTGCGCTCTATAGTGTCCAATGTAGGATCTTTACTACAACCATTAGCAATATATGTTGATGTGGCTTTAAAAGAAATCCTCCCCTCTCTAAAACCTTGCCTTAAAGACACTACTGAATTCCTGACAAGATTACAAGCTATTCCTAAACCAGTCCCACAAGGCATTTTATGCTCATTAGACGTACGTGACCTGTATAACTCAATACCACACGAGGAGGGTGTCGAATGAAAACGTACTTATTTGAGTCGTACACTTTTACCTACACATGAAATCAACTTTTTATGCACTTTACTTGAGTTTGTCCTTACGAAAAATGTTTTCACTTTTAAAGACGGGTACTATCTACAAATACAAGGTTGTGCCATGGGTGCCAACATGGCACCGGCTTACGCTAACATCTACATGGACTATTTTGAACAATCTTTCATTTTTAACAACTATGATTTTTCTAAACATATACACTCGTATATGAGATTTGTCAACGACACGTTTTTTATTTGGACGGGCACTGAGATTGAGTTAGAAAGTTTCCTCCATTATCTTAATAATGTGCACCAATCTATTAAGTTCACTTTAGATTGTCATTCTAACAATATCCATTTTTTGGATGTGAATATACAGTATGAAAACATGGGTTTTACCACTTCACTTTACACCAAGCCACCGATCGGAACAATTTATTAAAACCAAACAGTTTTCACCCACCCAATCTATTTAAAGGGCTTCCTAGAAGTCAATTACTCCGTGTCAGAAGAATTACTTCCACTGACGAGCTGTACTCCCAGGAATCTGTTAAAATGATTGACAAATTTCACACCAAAGGCTACAACTATGAAGATTTACTTAAAACTAAAAATGAGGTTGGATAATTCCTAGAGAGAAACAACAAAAAATACAAATTTCAATAAAAATTTGAACGAGTACCATTCGTGTCAACATATGACACCAATTCTACAGCTATTAAAAAAATCATACAAAAAAATTGGATGATACTAAAAAATGACCCTAAACTGGGGAAATTGTTTTCTGTCCCACCTATTTTCTCTTACAGAAGAGGTAGAAATATAGGGGATATGATTAGAAGTGCTAACAAGAAAGCCCTCTATGCTAAAGTTAACCCTGGTACTTACCCTTGCCACAACTGTGGACATTGCAATTAGGGATGAACCGAATCCAGGATTCGGTTCGGGATTCGGCCAGGATTCGGCCTTTTTCAGCAGGATTCGGATTCGGCTGAATCCTTCTGCCCAGCCGAACCGAATCCAAATCCTAATTTGCATATGCAAATTAGGGGCGGGAGGGAAATTGCATGACTTTTTGTCAGAAAACAAGGAAGTAAAAAATGTTTTCCCCTTCCCACCCCTAATTTGCATATGCAAATTAGGGTTCGGATTCGGATCGGTATTCGGCCGAATCTTTCATGAAGGATTCGGGGGTTCGGCCGAATCCAAAAAAGTGGATTCGGTGCATCCCTAATTGCAATGGCATCACTAAAGGTGACATTGTCACTCACCCTTGTAAAGGAACGAAACATCACACAAAAGGTTTCCATACGTGTAACTCTTTTAATGTAATCTATTGCATTAAATGTCCATGCGGACTGGCCTACATAGGCCAAACAAGTAGACAAACCAAAACACGCTTGAACGAACACAAATCCACGATTCGGAACTTCTAACCAATAGATGAGGATAAAAATTTATCAAGTAAATCTAAAAAATATGAAACTACATTAGCCAAACATTTTTATGAAAATAAGCACAAAACATCGCAATTACGTTGGCAGATTTTAGAGAGAGTTGAAGTTAAGAGTGGGCAGTAATGTAAAACAGAAATTGTTACAGCGTGAAAGCTACTGGATTTGGCTACTTCAAACGCAAGTGCCAAGGGGACTGAATGAAGAATTCAATTGAACCTGCTATCTTTAACTTAACATACTGTTACTATATATTTAAAATGTGAAACAATTTTGATACTTTGTTTAATATAGTCCTGATAAGTAACCTTGTATCTCTACCTTGCAGATAACAGCTGCTTTGAATCTTCCTGACAGATTACAGCTGAATTGAATTTTTCTGCAGTAGGTAAAAAGCCTATATGTTGTACCATGTTATTATTTATATTTGCCAAATTTTCCTATGTTAAACTACCACTTTCGTTGACAGTATTTGGACTTTTTTTTGAGTTCGGACGTTTAATTTTTTTGTTATCCTAATATAACCCTTTATAAAAAAAAAATTTGATTTTTTTAGATAAAATTTTTTTTTTCACTTGGTGGGAGGGGCAAGCAGATTATTTAATGGTTGTACTGATTGCATGTTAACATCACCTGATGAAGGGGCGTGCCCCCAAACTTTGTGCATTTTATGACACAATAAACACTTAGGGGTTTACCCCCCCTCCTTTCTTTGCCTCACACCCACGAGATCTGCTAGACGTGAATGTATGGTACAGTACTATAGATTCTATAGTATAGTATAGAAGCCATTTGTATAGTAAAGACAAATAGACTCGTGTTTATAATATAACGCATAGAATTGTGTCTTTTCTTCCTGACAAAGGAAGTAGAATGGGTTATTTATAATAACAGTCATGCTTGATGAATATATGCTTGAATTAATTATAATTGCCACAGGCTACGGCTTCAGTAAAGACTAAGAACTTAGAAAACACCAATATTCAGTTAATATGGAATGACATGCTGAACGTAACAGTTGTCTGGAATGCAATGCTAATAACAAAACATTTCTTTGCATTACATTAATTAATACAAGAGCTATTTATGCTGCCAATGTGGTACAAAAAAATGAATTATAATAAGAAGAATTGAATTGTGTGTAATGTATGTGCCCCAGTTGTGTACTTGTGATGTGCAGCAGGTCACTATGAACTATTGCGTGGCTTTGCTACAGAAATGGGTACTCTGAACTATTTCTATTAGAACATGTTTTATTATCATTATTATTACTTAATTGGCTGTGTCATATTCTTCTATTCATACTTATATACTTGTATAAAAGTGGCCTTGGCTGAACTGTATCAAAGAACAAGTCACTCTGCTTCTCTCTTCACTGATTCATTTAGTAAGATGTACAGTCTGTTCTTCTTTCGAACCTTGTATTACCTTTGCCTCCATAATAATATTCTTTGCTTTGTCCATTTTCTCGGTTTCTCAACATTTCAAGTTTGGCTCAAATGGGACTCAGCTTAAAGGAACAGTAACACCAAAAAAACGGAAGTGTTTTAAAGTGATTAAAATAAGATGTGCTGTTGCCCTGAACTGGTAAAACTGATGTGTTTGCTTCAGAAAGACTACTATAGTTCATATAAACAAGCTGCTGTGTAGCCATGGATTCAAGCACAGGATACACAGTAGATAACAGATAAGTACTACTATAGTTTATATAAACAAGCTGCTGTGTAGCCATGGGGGCAGCCATTCAAGCACAGGACACACAGTAGATAACAGATAAGTACTACTATAGTTCATATAAATAAGTAGATGTGTAGCAATGGGGGCAGCCATTCAGTCTGAAAAAAAGAAAAAAGTCACAGGTTAAATAGTAGCTAACTGAAAAGTTCCCATTGTATTTTACAGAGCTTATCTGCTGTGTAACCTGAGCCTTTTCTCATTTGAATGGCTGCCCCCATTGCTACACAGCAGCTTATTTATATAAACAATAGTAGTGTTACTGAAACCAAAAACATTTTACCAGTGTAGGGCAACAGTACATTATAAATGAATTACTTAAAAAAAAACTTACATTTTTTGGTGTTACTGTTCCTTTAACATATTTTTACATGATATATCATGGAGGATGCTTAAATTATTATTATTGTTATTATTATTAATATTATTATTTCCCCCCTAACAGATGCATATTTTTTATTGTAATCAGTATCTGTATTTATATTTGCTGCATAAAGCTTGATTTGGATCAGGCTGAAGTTTATGGCCTTGTGATTTTTTTTAGCTTTTTCTATTGCCTCAGTATGTTTTCCCCACTGTATACTGTACATGCTAGAATTGTGTTTATCCCAAAAGCGTCTAAAACAAGAGAATCAGTATACAAACTGATCATGAGATGGCATCGCACACCCAGCAAACTTAGAAAATGGTATCCAAATCTTTCTGGGAATTGCTGGAGATGTAACTCTGCGGAAGGCACTAGTGATGTAGCGAACTGCCGATTTGATGTTCGCGAACGCCGTTCGCGAACACCGGCAAAAAAGCGAACAGTTCGCGAACAGTTCGCGAACTTCGAACGCTCGATAAAATCGTTCGATCGAACGATCGAAGGATTTTATTCGTACGATCGAACGATTTTCGTTCGAATCGAACGATCGAAGCTATTCGATCGAATGATTTTAATTCAATCGAATGCTTATAATCGTTCGAACGAATGGAAATCGTTCGATTTTAGCGATCGAACGGTCGAATGGTCGAATGGTCGAACGAAATTTTACTTCGAATCGAACGCGAACACCAATTGGCGAACGTCGCGCGACGTTCGCGAACATTCGGCGGACGCGAACAGTCGAAGTTCGCGCGAACTAGTTCGCCGGCGAACAGTTCGCTACATCCCTAGAAGGCACACATGTACATATTTGGTTATCATGCCCACTAATGCAAAAATATTGGGAGAACGTACTAGCAATAATTAATAATGTCACTTGCTCAAAATTTAAAATTGAATGTCCAGAAACAATTCTGTTAAATATACAATATGACAATAGTAAACCAATTAATAACCCACTTGCCTCTCATCTCCTTCATGCTGCAAAGTCGTTAATCCCGAAGAAATGGAAATCTCCTGAACCTCCAACTCTTAATGAATGGTTGGCTGCGGTGGAAGATGTGAGGCAAATGGAAGAGATCACATATATTATACATAATAAAAGTACCACTTACTGGAAGACATGGTTTCCTTGGTTAAATTTTCTTGAAAATACTAAAGTCCCCTCTCCTTGAAAGATCTTTGGTTCTGATCATAGATAATTTACCAGCTTGAATTGGTGACCTATTCAATTATTATACTTTGCTAATACTAAAAGTAATTGTGAAGATTGCTCTTCTGATGATTGAGACTCGCTAAAATGTGAGTAATAACTTGTTGTAAACTTGCTCATAAATGTTCTTGATCTTATGTGAATTTTGCAAATCCCTACCCTACCCTCCCCCTCTCTTCTTTCTGTACCCTTACCCCGAAATTACAATAAATAAAGAATTGATAAAAAAAAAAAGAATTGTGTTTATCCTATCATTTTTATGTATGTGGAATATTCCATAAGACTTTAGAATGAATAATGACCAGAATGTGGGTATTCTTTGCATGGTAATGATTTTTGCAAATAATAAGAATTCCATTCTAAAGTCTTATGGAATATTCCACAGACATAAAAATGGTAGGGAAAACACAATTCAGATTTGTTTTTTTAAGCTTAAAGGACTAGTAACGTAATTTTTTTTTTTTTTAATTCGTTAGTATACAACGGAAAAAAACCCACAAAACCGAAACGCCACTTGCGCTCCTCTTCAGAAAAGGCGACAGGGCGGCGATCCATCACGCGGCACTCAATTTCTCCTCCCTGGCTATCTTCTGTATATATGGATCGCCGGATAGCCTTTTCTGAAGAGGAGCGCAAGCAGACAACAGAGACAAGAGGAAAGTGTTGGAAGGGTTACTGTCTGCTCTCTCTCATTTCCTTACAGAAATAGGGGTTGGTAGCACTAGATAGGTACCTAATATATAGGGACAGAGACAAGAGGAAAGTGCTGGAAGAGTTGCTGCCTGCTCTCATTTTCCTACAGAAAAAGGTATTGATAGCAATAAATAAGTGCCTAATGGGGACCATTTTGGATGGGTTATTATTTACTACAGGCTTCTAAGAATGACCTTGCTGTCCTGTACCTGTCCTCCGAAGGCTGAGCTGCTCAGTGATGTTGTGGCCACCTTATTCTGTTGTTTTATTACTTTTCCCTGATTCTCTGGCACTCATTACTAAGAATGTGCACTGGAATCATATCCAGATCAGCTTCTAGATCATTCTCCTTTGCGACGATAAGGGGCAGTTTTATCAAAGGTTGAGGTGAATTTTCGAATGAAAAAAATTTGAATTTTGAGGTATTTTTGTGTGTACTTTGACTAGGGAATAGTCCCAATTCGATTCGAATTTGAAAAGAATTCAAAAATTAGAATATCGAAATTTATTTTTGTACTGTCTCTTTAAAAATATGACTTCGACCATTCACCATCTAAAACCTGCCGAATTGCTGTTTTAGCCTTCTAGACCCTATTTGGAGTCAATTGGTGGACTTTGAAAAATCTAAGTTTTTTGGGGGACAAACTTCGAATCAAGTTCATTCGAATTCGCTATTCCTTTGATTCGTATGATGCAAATACAGACCCATTTGATTGAAAACGGACCTAAGTGTGAGGGTAGAAGAGAAGCGCCCAGAGCTTTGTTTTTGTCAGGTTTGGCTGTGCAAAAATAGGGGTTAAAATTACCTGAAGCCTTTCTTCTAGTTGTTGGTGTTCTAAGTAAGTGGTTCCTCTCTGCTATGGAGCGACCACTCCTTTGTCCCCTAAATCTACACACTGCTAAAGCTGCAGGGAAGGAGGTTATTTACATAACCTCCCGACTCTGGTGTGAGGTTCTCTTTTATAAAACACTTAGGGTCTGTCTTTCCCTACTACATTGTAATACAAGCTCAGTCATTGGGGTCCAGTAGCACTTCAAGTGCCATCAACCCTAACAGTCATAGGATGAAAGGAACAGAGGAGCAGGGCCATCCTTGGAATTTATTTCCAGTGATAATCTAGGACAGTGGCTTGCCAACCCCTTGGATGTTGCTAATTTTTGAATTCCAACCTTGGTTGCATGAAAACCAGGTGTCCTACCAAAAAGAGCCTCCTGTAGGCTGCCAGTCCAAATATGTAAAAATTACCAAATAGCCCTTTTTTGGCACCCCTAAGACATTTGTTATGCTTGTGTTGCTCCCCTTTTTTATATTTCAATGGGCTCACTGGTAAAAAAAGGTTGGGGGCCCCCAATCTAGGATGTAGGTAACACTTGTTCATAATAGCAACACATTATATATGCTCAGTAATAGAATTGTTTTTAATGAGCAACATTAATTAATAGTTATGAGTTCTGGTCACTGATCAGCAGCTAGCTCTTGCTTTCTATGAGACTCTCTGAGATTTTCTCATCTGTGAACTGTTAAGCTTAATGTGAGAGATGTCACAGGCTTTTGCTTCATTGTTATGAAGTATGGAGCACTAATTAGATCTTTGTGAAATAAGTTTCTTCCTCAAGCAAGCAAAGTTTTTATTAATTTGCCACTTCTGGGAACTAAACATAGATTAAAAGCCTAAATCAAGAAAAATGTCAGCCTTTATGTATAAAAATTAATGCTTTATTTCAAGAAAATGTAGTGTTCTGCGCAATAGCCATCATATTTTCAAACGAAACTACTCTAGAAAATTACCCAGTATTGCTTATCCGAACTTGTGACACTTACAGTACATAAAACTTTCTCTAAAATAACATAATGTACTGTATCATAACTCCCAACATTTTGGAAACAAAAAGACGGGCAAAAAAGTTGGCGCAGTGAATTTTTTTTGACCACGCCCATTTTTGTGGCCATACCCCTAATTACCATGTTCATTTTACAAAATTTGGCAGATTATAAATATTTGAACATATTTCTGTGGTGTTTTTCAGTCTGTGGTGTTTTTCAGTTATTACAGTTTTGCTAATGAAGTTAAATTGCCCTTTAACATGGTAACATAGTAAGTTGAAAAAAGACACATGCCCATCAAGTTCAAGCTTTTAACTTTTTTAAAACTGCCTAACTGCCAGTTGATCCAGGGGAAGACAAAAACAAACCCAGCTGAAGCCTCTGATCTCTCTGCTGCTTATATTTAATGATATTTTTCGGAAGTAAAATGTTTTTTTATTTTTTTTTCATACTATAAGAAGGATATGATGCAAAATGTCTCCTTTCAGATTGTGTTTCTCCTACTCAATATAACTAAAGGGGTCACACACTTAAATTCTTACTATTTACCATTGCCATCTACCAGGTAGCTGTTATCATGTGTTAGGGAGCTGTTATCTGGTAACCTTCCCATTGTTCTGTTGTTAGGCTGCAGGGGGTAAAGGGAGGGGTTGACATCACTACAATTTGCAGTGCAGCAGTAAAAAGTGACTGAAGTTTATCAGAGCACAAGTCACATGACTGGAGGCACATATGAAACTGACAATATGCCTAAATCTAAATATAAAAGCCGTGTGCTCTTTTGAAAATGGATTTCATTGTATAATTCTGCTGAAGCAGCACTATTAACTATTCTCTTGACAGTTTTCCTAAAAAAATAGCATGTGTGTTATTCTACTGGTACAAGTCTGACACAATTCACTATGGGAAGGATGGACTGAACAACACGTTGTGGGTACTGGTAACTCCAGGGTTTTCCACCAATCAATAATAAGCACAGTTTCAGAAGAAAAGGATGGACAAACAAAATGCTGCATAGTACTACTATACCTGTGTTTTGATGCCAGCATATTTAATGAATGTGAATAAAATGCACACTATGTATGTCCATTTTATCATGTAGTTGGCTTTGTTTGTAAATGACCCTTTGTGTGTCCAATGAATACCACCTATTACATCTTAGCAGCCTATAGCCTGTCTCTGCATTTACAAATGACTTAGCTGCATCAATTAAAACTGTCAGCTATCAGGAAAAACTTTCTTTCCTCAACATCCATCACCCCTGTCATAAACAGAACAAAGAAACAAAAATATTGTTTTTTTCTTTTTAAAAGCAAGTAATAGCTTTTACCCTCACTGCCCTCAATACACTGCTTTGATTAAAGTTCTGTTCCTCTAGTCTGAAGCCTCTAGTCCATCAATCTATTCTAAGAGAGTAAAGTTCCCCTACTATCTGTCTGTGATGTCCTCTGCTGTACTTATATAGACTAACCATGTCCCCTCGCACAGGTCATTTTTACAGAGAAAACATCCACAACCTTGACTTTCTGCCCTCATAGTTTAAGTCTTCCATCCCTCTAACTAGTTTAGTTGCACTTAGTCTCTGCACTCTCTCCAGCTCATTTATATCCCTCTTAAGGACTGGAACCCAAAACTTCATACTCCAGATGAGGCCTCACCAGAGGGAAATTATATTTGTATATCCGGACAATTAATTGCAGATACTCTAATTATTCCATTAACAACTTACATTGTCCCATCCATGTGTTCTTTTATATAACTCCTTCAGAAAAAAGTGTAAAAATCCTTTTGTTAATAGTTACAGGTATTAGTCCATATCCAAGTGTTTCTTATTACTGTATGTTACACATATGGGCATATTGTCTTGTTTTTAGTTATTACATGCTAAATATAACAATACATTTTGTGTTACCCTAATGGAAAATTATTGATACCGTCTAAGTTTTCTCCTTGAGATTTCAGGAGTTTTTCATTGCTGGGAACCAGCATTGCCATAGATTTGAAGAAACAAATAAAAAAACAAGAACTATGTGTTCTTCAAAGCTTTCAACACAGTTTTTAGACACAGTAGGTGCGATGATACATCTGAAATGTGTGAATACACAGAAAACAAACAATGGCCAAATTGTTTCATTGCCAAACTCTTTTCTAAATCAACACATTTTCCAAGTTGAGGCAACTCAAAACAAAAACAAAAGTAGTATAGGACAACCAAATAAATAATTTGAAGTATATACAAAAAGCTGTATAAACAGATAGATATATTAGACGATAGATAGTTGATAGGTAATTGATAGAGAGAAGATAGAGAGATGATGATAGATGATAGATAGATAGATCATATTTGGTGAGCCCAACGCGTTTCGACCATAAGGGTCTTCCTCAGGGGCACAAATAATAAAAAATAATTTGTGCCCCTGAGGAAGACCCTTATGGTCGAAACGCGTTGGGCTCACCAAATATGATTTTGTATTTTGTTATCATATTTGGTGAGCCCAACGCGTTTCGACCATAAGGGTCTTCCTCAGGGGCACAAATAATAAAAAATAATTTGTGCCCCTGAGGAAGACCCTTATGGTCGAAACGCGTTGGGCTCACCAAATATGATTTTTGTATTTTGTTATTTTTTCCTTTTTGTAATAAATTTAATTTTTTCAATTGGGTGTGCTATCCATTACTTTCAATATTTTGTAGTCTGTTCTGGAGACCCTGATGGGGAGCCTCCTATGGATTAGCACCTCGTATTTTACTGTTGAGGTTGTGTGCCTTCTCTCTTATTTTGCCTGCAAGAGTTAGGCTTGCTTTAAGATTAATTATAGAGCAATAGCCTGACTTAAGAGTGAGTTTTAACATTTAGGGGGCTATTTACTAAAACAATTTTTTTGTGGAAAAAAAACCTCAAACTTTTCAAGATGTATTATATCCGGATGCTGCAAAAAGCCAGAATCTGAAAATACGGCATTTCAAACCTGTTGAGATTCTGTATAAGTCAATGGCAGATGTCCCTTTCTCAATTTGAAGATATTGTGGTCTGTGCCCAGTAATCAAAAAATTCAGGGTTTTCAGGTAACGACCTAAACAGGTTGAGTATTTTGGGAGAAAAGTCAGATTCGGGTTTTCACTCGATTTTATCAAGTCTTTCAATGACCAGAATTATTTTAATGATGAATAAGGCATAATCATCTATGGGAATTTGGCCGAGCTATGTTCAATAAAAAAATTTGACAAATTCGGATTTTTGTAAATAACCCCCTTAAAGTGACAGTGTACTAAAAGAACGCTTGAAGATTTACAGAGACTGTACTGTATATTTGAACTAAGTAAAAGGACTTTTAGTTAGTGAGACATCTTGCACTGGAAAAGTTAAATAGAACGGCCCTTTTTGCTATTTTGTTAGGAGTGTTTCCTTTATTAGATTAATTTCAGATGAAGAGATATTTAGTTTATCAAAGACTGTGTGTGTTATCATTATTCCAAGTGGAGCCACTCAGCCTCTAAAGATTACATTTTTGGCTAACTAACTATATTTGAAACATTGATTATTTTGCACAGCCTATCTATTTACCCAGTTTTATATTTTACACTGAACAATTCCATTAACTATATGACAAGCCTACTTATGGTTTCCCCATCACAACATAAAACATTCAATTCATTTAATGGTGCAAAGACCTACCACAGACCTATACAAATAAGAGGGACCAAATAAATATAAACTTACCTATCTCTATAGAGAAAAAAAAAAAATATTTTGCCATATACAAAATTCTTGATGCAAAATATATAAAAAAAATCCACACTAGAATTATATCATGTGTTTTGTTTCAATTGGGAGAGACAAATTGCAGATTTGCAGATCTGACACAATTTGCAATTGGTTTTAATTTTTTTAAGTTATTTAGCTTTTTATTCAGCAGCTCTCCAGTTTGCATTTTCAATATTCTGGTAGCTGGGGTCCAAATTGCCCTAGCAACCATGCATTGAATTGAATAAGGGCTTGAAATATGAATAGGAGTGGATCTGAATAGAACGATGTAAAACGTAGCAATAACAATACATTTGTAGATTTACAGAGCATTTTTTTTAGATGGGGTCATTTGAAAGCTGAGAAGTATCAGAAGAAAAAGGCAAATCATTCAAAAGCTATAAAAAATAATTAGAGTATCAAAGGGAAAGTTGCTATCTAATGTATCAGCCTGTACCACTGATTCAGGGAGACAATTCCACATCTTCACAGCTCTCACTGTAACAAACCCCTTCCCAATATTTAGGCGGAACCTCTTTTCTTCTAATCGGAATGGGTGACCTTGTGTCAGCTGGAAAGACCTACTGGTAAATAAATCATTAGAGAGATTATTATATGATCCCCTTATATATTTATACATAGTTATCATATCACCCCTTAAGATTGCATGTTGGGGCTTTGGAAAACTGATTACACAGAAAGCTCTGAATAATGGGAAGGCCATCACCCATAGAGATTATTCTCTATTTTAAAATGATTTCCTATTTCTTCTAGAATAAAACAGTACTTTGCACTTGATCGTTACCAAGCTGCATGAATCTATATTGGTGATAAAACACAGTAGCGTAACTATAGAAGAAGTAGACCCCGCTGTCACACGGGTCAAGGGAACAGGGAGCATGGACTGTTGGGTCTGCTTCCTCTATATCTAATAAAAATCCTCCTCCCCAGCCGCTTTCCTACCTGCCGCAAGGAAGGGGGGTGCAAGTAGGGTGTCAGTGGGCGGAGCCAGGACAGGAGTGGGTGGGGCATGGGGCGGGAAGTGTCAGGAGGAAGGGGATTGGAGTGAGCCAGTCCCCTCTTAAGATTTTTTTGCAGGGAGTTATGCCACTAGTAAAACAAATATATTGGGTTAAATTATTTTTAGAAATGAAGATCCAAATTACAGATCCCTTATCGAGAAAACCTCAGGTCCCAAGACTTCCAGATAATATGTTCCATATCTGTATGAAGCAACACTGGAAATATATTATATATCTTCTCGTCCAGAATGTAACTAATCATCAGTTGATTTTTAGTGGTCTGCAGCAGTTACTTGTATTATGTGGTTGCAAGGAATAATATTGAAATATTTTTCCAAGTTGCTATGTAACAGCCAGATGCAGTTTTTCCCTATAATCTTCAGCTTAACATTAAGGGGCAGATTTATCAAAGGTCGATGTGAATTTTCGAATAAAAAAAAATTTGAATTTGGAGCTATTTTTTGTGTACTTCGACTAGGGAGAAGTCCAAATTAATTTTGAATAAAAATCAAAAATCTGAATATCGCAATTTATCATGTACTGTCTCTGTGAAAATTAGACTTCGACCATTCACCATCTAAAACCTGCCAAATTGCTGTTTTCCTAGAACCCGTTTGGAGTCAATTGGTGGACATTGAAAAATGTAAGGTTTTTTTGGGGGGAAAAATTTGAATCAAATTCGATCAAAATCGTTATTCCTTCAATTCATATGATTCAAATTTGTCCGAATACAGACCTATTCGATCAAAAATAGACCTATTCAACCAACTTAATTTTGGTTGGTCTTTTTGAATTCGAATTTCAAAGTTTTTTCAATTTGAAATTCAACCCTTGATAATTATGCACCTATGAATATCCTGCAAGTGGTATAGATGTTATTAATTTTAATATTCTATCCTGTACTGGGATATGTATCTGTTTTTCTTTCTGTCAACGATATCTGTCCTAACTGTTCGCTTCTCTGCAAGCTCTGACAATACATCATAATGCTTCTTCATTCTCTGGCTGAAAAATGTGTTTACATGTCAAAAAGGTTGTTGTCAGTTTGGGATCCATTCTCAAGTCTTAGAAATAATGTTTCATTGTGTCACGAGGCCCACCTTTATCAGAACACAAAAAGTAGATGGCTCTGCTTTTTTAACGTTTACTCTTGTCTGACCTCCTTTTCCGAAAACAACTTTTACTGGAACATTTTTACATTCATTGTGAATTGTAGTTAAATTTCATTCCGTGTAAATCTAACAAAGTCACGGCATTTACAGCCTCTCAGACTTTGAAGAACTGACCTACTGTATGGCTGCAGTAAACTATAAACAAGACAAAACTGAAAAGAATTCAGATCTAGTTTGTTCCACCAAATGTTGTATTCTTATTAGACATTTTAGGTTGGATAGTTTGAGCAATTCAGACCAATTGCAATCAGGCATCGCTCAATGTGGGCTCCACTGGAAAGCAGGTTTGACTCAAATAATAAGAATATTGCCTGGAAAAATAAGCCTTTTCCCTTCTTCTCGCACAATGCAAATACTGCAAAACTACAAATTGCTTAAAGGGATTCTGTCATAATTTTTATGGTGTAGTTTTTATTCCTAAATTACACTGTTCACACTACAAATAATTCACTCTGCCATATAAAATGTAATTGCTATTCCAAAAAAGTATATATTTTTTTAATTGTAATATTGGTGTGTAGGCTCCATCTCAGGTAAGTGTGCCTGGTCATGTGCTTTCAGAAAGAGCCAGTGCTGCACTATAGAACTGCTTTCTGACAGGCTATTGTTTCTCCTACCCGATGTAACTGAATGGGGTCGCAGTGGGACATGGATTTTTACTACTGAGTGCTGTTCTTAGATCTATCAGAGAGCTGTTATATGGTTACCTTCCCATTGTTCTGCTGATGGGCTGTTGGAGAGATAGGGAGGTGGATTATATCACTCCAATTTACAGTGCAGCAGTAAAGGTGGCCATACACGGATAGATCCGCTCGTTTGGCGATTTCGCCAAACGAGCGGATCTCCCTTCGATATGCCCACCTTGAGGTGGGCAATATCGGGCAGATCCGATCGTGGGCCCTAGGGCCCAACGATCGGATCCTAGCTTTCACAAACGGGCGGTTGGATCGCGGGACCGCATCAACGAACAGATGCGGCCACGATCCGACGGGATTTTTAACCCCATCCGATCGAGATCTGGCCGACTTTCGGCCACATCTCGATCGGGGAAGCCCATCGGGGGCCCCCATACACGGGCCAATAAGCTGCCGACACGGTCTGTCGGCAGCTTTTATCGGCCCGTGTATGGCCACCTTTAGTCACATGACTGGAGGCAACTGAGAAACTGACAATATGTCTAGCCCCATGTCAGATTTCAAAATGAAATATAAAAAATCAGTTTGCTCTTTTGAAAAACGGATTTCAGTGCAGCACTATTAACTGATGCATAGGGATGGATGAAACACGTTTAGCTTTGCAAAAAATTTGCTGGCAGCGAAAATTCGATGAAATGCATTAAAGTCTGTGGGCAACAATTTTTTTTTGACACACTGTGAATTTTTTTTGACACACAGAATTTTTTTTGACGCGCGTCATTTTTTTCTCCCATCAGTGTCGGACTGGGACACCAGGGGCCTGCCCAAGAACCTTAGACCAGGGGCCCACTCTCAGTACTATTATTCTTCCTTTTCTCAACCTCCATTCTTCTAATCTCTATTCTTTTCATGCTATAAACTATTATTCCATCTATTAAGCTTCCTAGAAATAGTGAATGGGCATGCAATAGGCCAAATATTTAACAGCATGAAGGCCCACTGACACTTGGGCCCACCGGGATTTTTCTTGGTATCCCTGTGGGCCAGTACGACACTGTCTCCCATTGTAGTCTATGGCGTCACTTCTGCATCGAAACACGGCAAAAACATTCGCTCATCCCTACATAATTTTTGAAAAGAAATAAGTTGTTCTAACACAGTATCCCTTTAAGCTGGTGGTATGTATTGGACCCACATGGAAACAAGTCCTTAATTTTGCTCTAACACAGCAGTAATTTCAAAATGCAGTGCATTGTTATCAAGTGCATTTTTTGATGCAAGTCGCATAATTACAGTAGAGCAGGGAGTTGCGTTTATGCATTAAAACCGATGGGGGATTACGGCACTTCTAGTGCGGATCTTTGCAGATTGACATATTTGTTGTTGTTCCCCTTTTCTGTACTTTGAAACAATTAGAAGATTTGACTGCAGATGTGAAACTTTAATCACTGGATCATTAACCTTAACAATGTCAATGTGCTCTTCCCTTGAAACTCAGCTGAATGCATGCTGCGGGTAATAGTTGCTTTATTTAGTTTTAAATGCAGTGTGAAGGATTTACCCGTTGGTAAAAAGAAATACAGCAAATCCGCACGGTAATGGTAAAAAGTTAAGGAAACATAGGAAAGAGACAGTTTATATGCAACAACTCATTGCTTACTTGCCAGCAGTACAGATCAGCCATAACATGGATATTTGCTCTGCTCATTAACAAAACAAAACAAAGCATATGGAAACAATACTTAATAGCAAATATATGCTTACATCTTCTTCTCTGTGAAACGTAAATGACCTTATTCTCTCATCTGATTGTCAATGTATTTGAAGATACAACCTACAGACACAGCATCAAGGTAAAGACTTTCCCATTACAGAAGATTTGGGGATCTGCACCTGTGTTGATTCAATATTTTGGAATTCTTGTCTGCAAAGAGTTGTGCTCTAAATAAGCCAAAGCTAAGTCATAACTTTATAACCTTTGTGATATTTTAGGTCTGAAAAGGCTGAACAGTCAAATTCAGTTTTACTGTTAGAGGAGCAGAGATGTAGATTCCCCTTCATGTATAGCTCCAATGGTCACAACTCATAATGTGAGACATGCACCCCATATAGGTAGGCATGACCTATGAGAGAGGGGGTGATAAGTCACCACTGACCCAGGTATGTCAGGAGGAGTTCTCTTTGTTTATGAAGAGGAGAGAGAAGCCTCTATGTACTCCACTCAAAGAGAAGAATGAGGCAAAGGAGGGTTTTGCTGAAAAAGAAATACATAGTAACATAGTAAGTTAGGTTGAAAAAAGACACGTCTATCAAGTTCCACATTTTAAGTATATTTTAAGCTGCCTAACTGCTAGTTGATCCAGAGGAAGGCAAAAAAAAACAATTTTAAGTCTCGGACCAGTCCCTGAATCAACTTGTACTATAAGTTATCTTCCATAACCCTGTATTCCCTCACTTGCTAAACACCATCCAACCCCTTCTTAAAGCTATCTAATGTATCAGCCTGTACCACTGATTCAGGTAGAGAATTCCACATCTTCACAGCTTTCACTGTAAAAAAAAAAACCCCTTGTGAATATTTAGATGGAACGTCCTTTCTTCTAATCGGTATGGGTGCTCTTGTGTCAGTTGGAAGGACCTACTGGTAAATAAATCATTAGAGAGATTATTATATGATCCCCTTATATATTTATACATAGTTATCATATCACCCCTTAAGCGCCTCTTCTCCAGTGTGAACATCCCCAATTTGGCCAGTCTTTCCTCATAGCTAAGATTTTCAATACCTTTTACCAGCTTAGTTGCCCTTCTCTGTACCCTCTCTAATACAATAATGTCCTGTTTGAGTGATGGAGACCAAAAACTGTACAACATATTCTAGATGGGGCCTTACCAGTGCTCTATACAGTGAAAGAATAACTCCCTCCTCATGTGAATTAATGCCCCTTTTAATACAGCTCAAGAGCTTATTTTCCCTTGATGCCATTGACTGGCATTGTTTGCTACAGCCAAGTTTATAGTGCAGTCCCATTAAATGATCCTAAGGTCCTAGGAAGCACACTTCACTTGAACTCTTTAGGAAAGATGCAGTGGATGTGTACATACTATTGTAAGATTCAGCAATTAAGCAGATTTCTTTTTCTAAGAACTTCTGGTGCTCAAGTTGAGAACAGCATGTATAAGTGTATAAGAATCAGAGAAGAAAATCTTACCGCAAGTGCTGCAGTGAGTGGCCACACATGTAACATATTAGAATCAGATTGGGAGCAGACTCAGTAAATGCTATAGATACGCATACCGGAGACCTCTAGTGACCAAACAGAGGTAAAACTATGAATTCAAAAAACTTTTCTCCAAGGCATGCTAATTAGTAAAAAAATATACTTTATTTACATCAATAATTTAAAAGACATGAAGGGTATACCCTCTAATGCCTGACGCGTTTCATGCTTACCCAGCACTTAGTCATAGGCAGAATCCCAGGATTCTGCCTATGACTAAGTGCTGGGTAAGCATGAAACGCGTCAGGCGTTAGAGGGTATACCCTTCATGTCTTTTAAATTATTGATGTAAATAAAGTATATTTTTTTACTAATTAGCATGCCTTGGAGAAAAGTTTTTTGCACACATGTAACATGCTGTGCTGGGAGTAGCAGTTGCAGCTTCTAAAATATCCGAAAATATATTTGCCTTGAAAAATGTACTTATAATTACATAACTTTTTCTATTCCCTGCTGAATTGATCAGTTGGATTGCTAGTTGGTTGCACATTTCCATTGACAATTGGTTGACAATCGGTTGTATTAGCTTTTGTATATGTTTGTGCTTGTTTCAATGTTTTTCTCATATGTGTTTGTGATGACTCACCCTGGTGGTCTAGTGGGAGGGGGTCTGCAGGGACGCCTGCAGCCTCCTCGGCGGGGACACCTGCCTCGCCGCCGTTCCTCTCGGCCGCATTAGCTATAATGTTAGGGCGCACGCGGCATGCCGCTTCCTGATTTGTTTGCGCAAGCGAGCTGGCGTGTGACATCAGCGCGCAGTTGTGCGAAATTTTAAAATACTTAAAGCCACAAAGCAGGTTTACACATTGCCTGTTATAGGATCTTGTTACTGGGGCTTCTGTGTGTTTGAGCTTCTGAATTACTCTGTATTGATTCCTGTTGTGACCCCCTGCCTGGCTTCTGACTATTCTGACCTCTGATTCCTGACCCTTGCCTGAACATCAACTACCTCTTCTGTGTAACCCCTGTGATTGATATCCAGGTTTGACCCTTGCCTGCCTGACTACACTTATTCTTTGCCTGCCTCGACCCAGCCTGATCTGACTAATCTATTGCCTAACGCCTTGTACTACGACCTTCTGCCCAAAGACTCTCACAAACAGTCGTGCCCCTCTGCTTATCCAGAACCTCTAGCCTTGCACCTCTAGTTTAAGTCCTTGTGGCATCCAAGTAGCTGAGGGCTCCTCCCGAGGCCAAAGGCGGTCACACTACAGGTGAAGCACGAGCCGAGACCAGGGTGCTTGGCATTTGTTCTGGTGTTGGGTGCCGACCGTGACAGTGTTTCTCTTCTGCTTTGTTTTGTCTATTAATTTTACCCCATCAGTCTTTGTTTTATGCTCACTCCACATTTTGTTATTTCACAATTTTTTGCTATGCTCTAAACCCTTCTCTCTTATTTTACCTCACTTTACTTTTCTCACCCATTTCTCTTTATTTCTGGCAGCGTCACTTCTCCTCTCTCCTCAGTATCATTTGACTATATATTTTGTTTCTTCCATCCCTTTTCTTTTTTTTAGTAACTAAATTTTTTTATTGATTTCCAAAAGAAAAAATAAAACAAAGAAAAATACAGACATTTCCAACCGTACTAGGTGTCCATGCATGCGTAGAATTGCACAACATTAGCCAGTACATTGTTTACATAAAACAAGTCCATCAAAGGAAGAATCATATGCAAAAAACAAACGAAAAAAAAAAAAAAAAAAAAGGAAAAAAAAGAACTGACAGAAAAGGTGAAAAGAAAGGACCCCCACAGTTTGGCATTAAATATGCATGAGAAAGGCGAGACACCCGGCCCACCACTGTAACATACATGTTTTAAGCATATCCTCACTCAACAATCCAGGGAGTCCGCTTTGTTAGTCGTGACATAATAGACCCAATTACCCCAAATGTTGTCATGCAATGGTAGTTTATTACATATTCGGGCAGTCATTTCTTCGAATCTCCGATTGCTCTCAAGCCTGTATGTAACCTCCCGAATTGATGGAATTTCTAGGGACTTCCATTTGGAAGTGATGGCCAATCGCGCTACCGTCGCTACCTGGTTTACCCACTTCTGGGCAGCGTTCTTAAGTCCAGTTATAGGGAGGGCTAATAGTAAATGAGGCATCTCAATATTCAGGGTGGTTTGTAAGACCGATGTTATTAAATCAACAATTTCCTTCCAAAACTGGGTCAGTTTCGGGCAGTCCCATAGAACATGGGACAATGTACCTCTAAGTTGACAACCTCTCCAGCATAAAGGGCTACTATGCGGAAACATGTTGGAAAGCCTATCCGGTGTAAGGTACCATTTCATCATAGATTTGTATACATTCTCTTTCTGTAAGGTACATACTGTCATCCTACGTGCATTCTCCCATATTCTACCCCACTGAGGATGGGTCAATTCCTTACCCCATGCGTCTTCCCAATATTGCATATAGGCATGTGTAGGAAATGGCGCATCGGGCAAAGCATTTAACAAGTTATATAATTGGGATATAAGGCCTTTACATGGAAAGCTGCTTCCTAAAATCCTCTCAAAAGGAGATAACAGTATCTGGGTCTGCCGTCCATACAACGTAGTTATATAATGCATAACCTGAAGATATTCCAGCCTTTTTCCAGTACTCCACTCACATTTTTGTGCGATTTCATCATATGTATATAGCCGTTTTCTCAGTGGGTTAATAAAATCACTGATTCTACGAAAAGCATAGGCTGCCCAGTCTAGCTGGTATGAATTCCCTAAACCCGGCTGGAATTCTGGATTGCCGAAGAGCAATATCAAAGCTGATGGGTACGTACTAATTCGATATTTTCTTTGGCATAGATTCCATATGGAGAGGGTAAGTTTCATAGGCTTAGGGGCTGAAACCGGGAGTTGTGTTTTAGGATGATTTATCAATAGCAAATTACTAATATGGTAAGGAAATAACCAAGTAGCCTCCAATTGCGCCCACCGAGTTGGCGCTTGCGGCTGTAGCCACGCTAAAGTTTGGCGTAGGTGGGAAGCCTGATAATAGCGTCCTACGTCCGGGACAGCAAGACCTCCCTGACTCCTCCCCGCTAAGAGAACTGATCGCGGAATCCTAGGCTTAGTCGTACCCCATATATATTTGAAAATCAGTTTTTGGATATGACCTAATTGAGAGCAGGGAACATGGACTGGGATGGTCTCAAACAGATATAGTAACTTCGGGAGTACAGTCATTTTGACCGCCGCTATGCGTCCAAACCACGAGGTACCATAGGATCCCCATTCCTGCATATCTGTCGCTAAGCGAGCCACGAGGTACCATAGGATCCCCATTCCTGCATATCTGTCGCTAAGCGAGCCACCAAAGGTATAAAATTTGCCCGATATAACTGATGGTAATGTGGTGTCAATTTGACCCCCAGGTAATTTATATGGGATGTTTGCCAATTATAATGGAAAGTGTCCTGCAGTGCCCGCTTCGCAGACCCTCCTATGTGGAACATAAGAGCTTCCGATTTAGCCCAGTTGATTTTATATCCCGCCACCTGACTGTAAGTTTGCAATAGATGGTGTAAGTTGGGTAAGGAGATAGAGGGATTGCTAAGAGTGAGCAGGACATCGTCGGCAAAGAGCGAAACTTTATAGTCTACATTGCCCACTAAAATTCCCGTGATATCTGGATGTTCCCTTATTTTGGCAGCCAACGGCTCGATACTGAGAGCATAGAGTAGGGGAGAAAGCGGGCAGCCCTGTCTGGTACCGTTCCTAATGCGTATAGGCACACCAGCATCCCCGTTCAATTTTAGATAAGCCGACGGGGTCGTATAAAGTGACTTGACAGCTTGGAGGAAAGGCCCACGAAATCCCAATGACTGGAGCAATTGAGTCATATAGGTCCAATCTAACCTATCGAAGGCTTTCTCCGCATCTAAACTCAAAACTACAGACGGAGTGCCTCGGGATTGAATAATATCAATAAGATCTATCGCCCTGCGGGTGTTATCGCCTGCTTGTCTTCCCATAACAAAACCCACTTGGTCAGAGTTGATCAGTCTGGGCAAAAGTGGGGCTAATCGTTGGGCAAGCAATTTAGTGAAAATTTTCAAATCGCTATTCAAAAGTGCTATGGGTCTATAATTCCCACACTGCGATAGATCTTGACCGTCCTTGGGAAGGACCGTTATATACGATGAAAGCATAGAATTGGGTATTGGCTCTGTCCCCTGTAAGAAAATATTAAACAATTCTGCCAGAATAGGTGCAAGGGTCGCCTTGAAAGTTTTATAATACGTATTAGTAAACCCATCAGGTCCTGGAGACTTGTGGAGAGGTAGGGCTTTCAACACATCGAGTACTTCCTCCTTTGTAATGTCCCTATTTAGGCCCTCTAATTCCTCACCTGTCAATTTGGGTAAATGACACCTATCCAAAAATTGGGCTAAACGTTGTGAGTTGCCGCTAGATGAAGGAGCAGTTGCCGGGAATAAATTATACAATTTGGAATAATAAGAATGGAAAGCTTGCGAAATTTGAACCGGGTTGTGGAGGGCTTCCCCATTCTCAGAATGGATTGTCAAAATTTGGGATTGCCTAGATCGCCGCTTCAATTGGTTTGCTAATAAAGTGTGGGCCTTGTTTCCCATTTGGTAATATTTCCTTTTAGTCCAAATGATCGTTTTCTCCGCTGCCCGCATGGCAATATGTTTTAAAGAGGAACGGAGACGTTGAATTTCCCCGGCCTTCGCCGGATCTGGGTGTTGTTGATTTTGAGACTCTAACTGATATAATTTGGATTCTAAATTATGAGTCTCCTGTTGTTGATTACGTTTGTAAGCGGTAGAAATTGAGATAATGTGGCCCCTAATCACAGCCTTATGGGCTTCCCAAATCAAGGCCACAGAGTTAATAGATCCCTTATTCTGATTGAAATATTCTGTCAAGTGTTTCCCAATGACTTCCCTGGTGGCGGGGTCGTTGAGGAGTGTCTCGTTCAGCCTCCAGTGAGTCTGTTTTGGAATCACTGGAGGGATCGAAATAATCAAAGTAATGGGGGCATGGTCCGACCAAGAGATAGCCTGAATAGAAGCGATAGTGTGATATTTCAGGCAATTTTGTGAAACGAAAAAATAGTCCAATCTCATTGAGGTCTGATGAGGAGAGGAATAAAAAGTGTATCTGCGGTCCCTAGGATTATTGATACGCCATGGGTCAAACAAAGCGTGTGATCGAAGAACTGCTCGAAACTGTTTAGCTTTCTGTGGAACCTGGGACGTACGTGACGGGTATGAGTCCCTATCCACCTTTTCCGAAAACACCAAATTAAAGTCCCCCCCTATTATCAAGATAGTGGAAGAGTATTTATCTGCTAAGGACAAAATTTTTCGTACAGTGTGAAGTTGTTTGTTATTGGGAACATAGACATTAAGAAGAGTTATCGGTGTGCCAACGTAAGAGCCCTGCAGAAGCAAATAATGGCCAGAAGGATCAGCTATTTGTTTTGTTATTGTCAAAGGACAATCTTTATGTATCAGAGTAATAACACCTGCTTTTTTGTGAGGACCCGATGCCTGATAGGTCCTAGTGTATTGCGAGGAATTGAGCCTGTTATTATCAGATGCTTTAAAATGCGTTTCTTGGAGGAACGCCACATCTGCCTTAAATCTCCGTACTTCCTTCAGAGCCAAAGTTCGTTTTCTGGGACTATTTAGTCCCTTAACATTTAGAGAAAATAACCGGACCATTACGAGGTGTAGAGAAAGAGTGCTGCACTAATGGGCTCGTACGTTGGCATATGTATACCTTGCATAGTAACATCAGCAAACAGGTGAACATTAAACATAGTGAACCCCCCATCAAAACTTTTAGCTAACTTCAATAGGCCAAGATAAGATCCCTCTTGCCGCCTTGTACAGCCGCAGAAGTTCCCTGAGGTTAAGGCTTGAATCAAGCTGAAAAGCACATTTCCAAAAATATCGATGCACCCACCAGAAATCAAAGAGTGCCAACATGGTGTCTGTACCATCCTGCCCTGAAAACCACCTGTACGGCCTATGTAGGCCCGTCGGCCTGGGGCAGCAAAGTGGGGTCGAGAAAAAAAAAAACTTAGAGAAAAATACTTCAAAAATAATAGTCAACAGTATGAAACTTAAAATATGTACAAACATTTGTGTTACCGGAGCCTGGTAACCGGGGACACTATGGGTAAGCCTCATCCGAATACCAGTGTCGAGGAGAGCGTCTTAGGCAAACAGACAGAGAAACCACCAGTAAAGGAAGCCGCCCCCCCCACAGTCAAGGCATAATAGATTCCAGAAAAAACTGTAGATCGTATCCTGAACTTCTACGTATCAACCCACAAGATCAGTGGTACCGTATCTGCAAGCCCTTTCAGGTAGGCGAGCCCGATCTTGGCGATGGAGTAACTGGCGGACGGGGCTTGGAAGAACTTGACATTTCCCATTCCGGAGCCATTCTAGATGGTCGTGTAACAGCGACGTCCTTTGATATCGGCAAGGCCGGCAGGCCTAGAGCAGAGAGGAACTTGTGGCTTTGTCGTAGATCAGAAAGGGTGTGTTGTTGTCCCTTAAGAGAGACAATTAGTTTGAAGGGAAACCCCCATCGGTAAGGAGTATTATGTGCTCGCAAATGCTGTGTGACAGGTCTAAAGTCCCTCCGTTTGGCCAATGTGATTGGGGATAAGTCATTGTAGATTTGTATTTTTGCCCCTTGAAACTCAACATGTGATGAGTTCCGCGTTTCCTGAAGGACTTTCTCCTTGCTCTCAAAGTAGTGACAGCAGACTACAATGTCTCTCGGGGCCGACTGACCAGGTTTCTTAGGACCCAACGCTCTGTGCGCCCTATCGAATCTCCAGGCTTCTACTGGCAAGTCTGGGCAAAGCGTAGAAAACAGAGCTCTAAGATATTGCCTAATATCCTTTGGCGGAATGCTTTCAGGAGCACCTCTGATACGTAGATTTTGTCTACGGTTTCTGTTTTCTAAATCTTCGCAGTGTGATTTAAGATTCGCCAACTCTTCCTGCAAAGTAAGCTGATCATCTTCCATGGTGTTATGTCTCACAATCAGATTGTCTGAAATAGTCTCCAGTTTGTCTACATGCTGACCCAGTGAGTGCAGCTCCGTCTTAAACTCATGGACTGCGTCCTTAACTGCCCCTGCTATAACCACAGTCAGTGAATTATGTAGCGCTGAAAGCTGGTGCGCTAAAATTTCTGCTGTAACTGGCCTGGACGTATGAGCAGTTTCCTCCCTGTCAGAAGACTGTTCCATCCAGTTGTTCGGGGTGTGTGGGCGAGAGGGAGAATATGGGCCTACTGCATGGTCAAGCTCCAGGCCGCCATCTTTGGGCTGGAGCGGCCTATCTGTGGAGCCTTGGTTATTTTGGGCTAATAGGAGTGAGTGGGCCCCAAACGGAGAACTAGAGGCTGAATTTTGACTTATAGTTTGGTCCTCAGTGTCCTCCCCAACCCTACGCACCTTTTCTAGCCCCACGTGGTCATGCTGCGTGAGCTCCCATACAGGCTGGCCGATGGGGGAGCTGGAAGCTGAGACGGATCTATGATCTGGTTCCTCACCTCCATCCCGTGCCCTGCGAGGCCCCTCGACAGATGCTTTCTTGGGCTGCAATGCCGCTAGCTTGTGGGAGCACTTAGGCGCTTTCTGGGAAGTGACACGATCCGAATCCGAATCCGCGTCACCATCTTGGATCTTGCGATGCTTGTGGGAGACAGCGGATTTGTGCAGGTATGGCGTCAAAGTCCCTGTCGGTTCTTGGGATTTCTTCTTCCCCATAGTGCTGCACTATAGTCACAGGAGTCCCCGATCGTTTACTTGCTCTGTGGAGCTTCTATTCGGGGATTTGCGGCCTCTGACTGCGGAGCGGCGGAGACAAGCGTCCTCACTTAGTCATGTTGCGCATGCGCCCTTTCCATCCCTTTTCTTATTCTCATTCTCATCCTCATCCTCCTTCTAAATCCTTGCCCAGAATTGTAATGTTATGACCTTGTTGTGTGTTTTTTTATTTACTCTCTTTTCTACAGCATTAGCATGTCCTCACTTTTCTTCTCTTTCTAGCTTCTCTGAATTCTCCCTCCCATCCTCACTCACCTTTCATTGTGCCTCTCTTGATGTCCAAACCTTTCATTCTTCATGTTTACTATAACTGTACTTCTTTGTTCCTTGTGGCACATTTTCTTTCAGATATTTCTTGGAACAGGAAAATTGGCAAGAAATCATTTAGCTAAGGGAGCTGCCACTACTAGAAGGGAACATTGATTAATCAAATTGTAGATGTCATATTCCTGTTGTTCTTATTGATTAATACAACTCACCAATCTGAGAGGCATTTGAACATTTTTACAAGTACTGAGTTTAACTCTTTACTTTTAAACATAACTTGCCTTATCTGCTATACAGCTAATATAATTGCTGTTAATAATATTGCCCTACATATTATTGAACAATCCTAGGGATTTAGTAGAGTAGAGGCAAAGTTCAGTAACACAGTTCGCAGTAGTGATGAGAGAATCTGTCCCATTTCTCTTTGCTGAAAAATTTGCAAAACTACAGGGAAATTCGCGAAATAGCAAAACATTTTTTGAAAACAATAAAATCTATTGTTGACTAATGAGTAGGTGCCCATTTTGCACTCTTTAGTCTATACATGTCCTACTAAAGATTTTTTCATTTTCATAATTACTCTGGCTACTGCCTTACTACTATTGGGTTTCTTCTAAACTATATTTTAATTTCCTGACTTTTTTGTTGAGCAACTTTTTTGTAGCAAAATAAATTAGAATCAATGGGAGATTTTTCATGGCACTATTTTTCTGTTTTTGAGCTACCAATAAAACATTTTCCTTACTTGTTGACTATGTTGAGTACATCTACTATGTTACACTTTGTGTCACATAGGTACCAATGACAAAGTTAGAGAAGGTTGTGAAGTACTCAAGGATGATTTTAAAAAACTAGGTGAAAAGTTGTGGGTGAGGACTTCCAAAATCATTTTCTCAGAGATATTACCTGTGCCATGAGTAATGGTAAGAAGACAGCAGGAGCTTAGGGAGATTAATGCGTGGCTGAGAGACTGGTGTAGAGAGGAGAGTTTTGGGCTGATTTCTCAATTGGCTTCAGGCTCTTTGCCAGGGATGGGCTGCACCTCAATGAGGATGGTTCAGCTGCTTTGGGGGAGAAGATGGCTAGAGGGTTGGAGGAGATTTTAAACTAGACGTGGGGGAGAAGAGTTCAGTAAAGGATTTTGTGGAAGATGAAATTTTAGATTAGGTAGTGGGCATAGAAATTTTAGTGGTATTAGAGCTTTATTGAACCACAATTAAACTTATTTTCTCTAATGTCACAACTGCCATGAAAGTTATTAAAAGATGCTATTATAAAAAATATGAATGGAAAAACAAGGATGAAATTAAAAATAGTTCTAGTGAAATAAAAACAAATCACACATTTTTAGAGAAAAAATATGATTTGTGAAAAAAAATTAAATGGGCCCCTTAGTAACTAAGTTGTTGTTTAACCAAAAAGTACCATCTATAGTTTGTATCTTACTTACAAACACAGGCACAACTAGTAAATCCAACCACCAACAGATAATATTTTGGTGCTCAGATTCCAATACTAAGAGGCACATTTATTAAAGATCGAATTTCGAATTCATGTGAGTTTTTTAAAACTCTATTAAATTGGAATATACTCAAAATTCGACTGGGGAGTTATTTGTATAAAAAAAAATCACATTTTTAAAACTAATTATCTAAACTAACTTTCCAAAACAAATATTACCTACTCGAAAACACAAATCAAATTTGACTAAACTTGACTTCTCTGAAAAAAACCTGAATGTCAGGAACACTACTGAAAAAAAGTTAGTCCAGCACTCACTGTTTCTTGAATAAAACGGCCTTTATTGGACCAAGGGCATTACAGCAACGTTTCAGACCAACTGGTCTTTTATCAAGCAGGAACACTACTAACATGTCCAAATTGGTCTCTGGACCTCTACCATTGACTCAGGTTTTAGGAGGCGAATAGTCGAATTTGAGATCTTAAAGGGCCAGAGTATAAAAAAATTTGAAATTCAAAGTAAAACGCAAATCTAGAAAATTAGAATTTTCAATTTGACCCTTAATAAATCTGCCCCTTAATGTGGAAAGAGAGGGGAAGATATGACAAATGCGTTTTTCTTGTCTACCGAGCATCATTCTGGTGTCGTATGCGAAACTCACCATGTAGCGCTGTTTTGCCGGAGGTGAAACTCAGAAATTTGCGGTGAAGCCTTACATGGGGAAAAAGTTCACTCATCACTATATAGCAGTAGGGGTCACATCAAATCTAAATTAATAGTTCTTTAGGTTGCCCCTTTTCCTTTATATGTTTTCAGACTCTATGTGGGCCACTCCCTACTACTACCATATTATGGTTACAAAAATTAACTTCTAGCATTCACCTCAATTTTAGATGTAGATGTGTCAGATACTAAGAAAATCATGTGAGATAGTTAGTCTTTCGACTGTATTAGTGGGATAGTTTGCTTTTAAATGTAAGTAGGGATGCCCCTAAACCCAATCAACTAATGCAAATAAGGATTCTGATTCAGTTCGGCTGGGCAGAAGGATTCGGCCAAATCTGAATCCTGCTGAAAAGGGCAGAATCCTGGCCGAATCCTGGATTCGGTGCATCCCAAAATGTAAGTCGAATAAAATGCCATGGGGTCATTAATAATTGCAGCTGCGAGAGTAATTGTGCAAAAATAGATACAATTGTGGCCCTTATTGACTCCATTCATTTAGGGAATTGTGGTTAAACACACTACTAGCACTTGCATGTATCTGTACAAAGTACAACTGAGCCAGACCAGACTTTCTGATGGAACATTCCCTTTAGAAAACCTAGCAAAGCATGAGAGCTAAAGTGTCATCACCTTGAATGTTGTAGCAATTTTAGGATTCCCACTAAGTTATACTTGGAACCTTGGGTTTTCCAGTTAACAGATCTTTACATAATTTGGATTTTCATAACTTAAAGGAACAGTAACATCAAAAAATGAAAGTGTTTCGTAGTAATAAAAATATAAAGCAGTGTTGCCCTGAACTGGTAAAACTGGTGTGTTTGCTTCAGAAACACTACTATAGTTTATATAAACAAGCTGCTGTGTAGCAATGGGGGCAGCCATTCAAAGTAGAAAAGGCTCAGGTTACACAGCAGATAACAGATAAGCTCTGTAGAACACAATTACGCCAATAGACTTGTATGGCGTCGTGCGTCAAAATAAAAAGACGTGTGTCAAAAACATTTCGCCATGCAACAAAATTTTTTTGACGCCCATAGACTTTAATGGGCATCTGCGACATTTCGCCGGCGCCTAATTTTTAGGCGAAACCCATCCCTAATTTTTGGTAAGAAATTCGAATGATTGGATTATAAAGGAGTCTACGTTTCCTGCATGACGGATCGTATACTTGAAACCATTGTATCCAAATCCACAGATGCAATTTTGCTTGTTGTTTGCAAGTGTATGTATTTCTGCTAGGTGTGGACTTGCCGTATACAGTAATGTTAAAAAAACGACTAATTACATGTCTGTGGCTTTGTACTCTTTGAATAAGGCAATTTATCCATGTCCTTTGTGTATGTTAACTGATAATAAACTATTACCTCTATAATCCCCTTGAACAGGACTGATGGAATCGCTGTAAAATTTAATAAAACTGCTGTAACCTCTAAGTCCTAAAACAACGCTTTTAGAATTAATTGGCCATCTATCATTATGCCAGTCAACTAGCCAACCTGTAAGATCTTTACATTAAAGTGAGGTTTAAAACCAATCTCCTGTCCTAGTCTGTAATCTTTTCTTCCTGACACTTTTCCTTATTGTCTGCTCGTGATTGCACAGACTGCATAATGAAACGGTAACGCGGCCTCATTGAGGGAACCGGGTGAAATTCACTTTACAAGAATTGCTAACGGGATGCATAGAGTTGAAATATGGAAGGTAGCTGCTGGGAACGTTAATAATATATCATTATTTCAAAGGGAAAGTAATAAAGCCATGTTATACTCTCAGCATTTCCATTTCAGGTGCACTCACTGCATTGCTGTATTGATACATCTGTTAAAGGGACAGCGCATTGATTTACTAAGCAATGGATGTTTTTTATAACAGGTGTGGAACTAAAAAGACCTTGCCTGGTAAAATGAAGAAAACATTCTCCCTTTTTAATGGCAGTTGGAGTTTTATTAGTGTTTTGGGGTACAGTCAACACAACCAGGCCTGGACTGGCAATCTGTGGGTTCTGGCAAATGCCAGAGGGGCTGCTATAAGGTCCCATAGAAAGTCAGTATTTAGTGGGTTCTGTGTGGGCTGTTTGGGCCTCTGTGTGGGTGGATTGGGCCTCTGTGTACCTGAAATGCCAGGGCCTATTTTAATTCTCAGTCCGGACCTGAACACAACCATGAGGTTAATGTGCAATGTAAATTGTTTTGTTTTTAAACCAAAATACAGTGTTTTCCCCCATAATTCCAACATCAGAGGGCTAATTTATAGTCCAGGTGCCCTAAAATGGATGCAATAGAGATTGCATAATGACACTATTTGTTGAGTCCAAAGAAGCTCTTGCACATGGTTGCCAATGTGTCCATCTTGCTTTCTCTGATGAGTGGTGTGCAACTACACCTATTGACGTAGTGTTCCCACACTGATTGTGTCAATGGAAGCACCATTATTGGGCCCAGTGAATTGGATGAAAAAGTGTCTCATCGCCCTTCAGACACCACCACGACAGAAGCAACTTAAATAATTGCCACAATTATGGCTAGAATTATTGTGGAAAATTTAGCATTATAGGTAAAAAATATGTATAACTTCTTACTATATTGCAGTTTGTATGTTGTATTTGTGTCCGTAAATATTCTGTTACTATATATAGTATATATACTGACATTCATATATTTTTTTAATTTCCCTGAAATGAACTTTTTTAAAAATTGTGTATTTAACTAAATACTCTAAACCACCAAAAATATATATTTAGAAATAGTGATGAGCGAAAGTTTTGCCGCAAAATTGCCGCCCTCAGACTCTAATGGGTGAAAAAAAACTTGTTGCACGTCAAAAAATTTGTTGCACAATTTGTGGAGTGTCAAAACATTTTTTTTGCCAGCCATAGACTTCAATGCTTTAGGTGAATTTTTGCTCTTTCAAATTCGCCCGTCACTATTTATAGGGTGTAAAAACCATGAGGCATATTTATCAATAGTCTCATCTGAATGTAAAAAAAAAAGAAACATATGAAAACCTTTAATAATTCAGTTTTTTTGGAAAATTACTAGTGCAAAAAATCTGAAGACCTTCAAAAGTCTGATTGGCTAAAAAAATTAAAATGTCCAATAGGATCAATGCAGCTCTCCCTGACTTCTATGGGACCTCGACTACTTTTATTTGGCAAAGTTTTGTATTTGAGTGTTCATGATATTTAATAAATCTCGAATTTGTATAGTTCTAGAGAAATAATAAGAAACCACAAATTTCTCTAACACTTCTTCATTTAAAAGCTGGTGAGCATGTAGAAGTTGGTGGGAGCTGTCCTTTGCAAATTTTTGGTTTGAGATTTTCAGGGTTTTTAGCTTTAATTGCACAAGCTCCTAAGAAAATGAGGATTTTGTGCTTTTTGTATAATTTTTCAGATTCATTCACATTTTAATATTGAGATCTGTTAATACATAAGTAGACATTCATACTTTTTAAAAATGCCATTTTAGTTAAAGGTTATAAAAAAAACCTCTACAACTGTTCAAATTTGAATTTTGATAAATAGGCCTCCTTGTGTTAAGTAACATACCCTGAACTTGCATGTCATTTACACACGCAGAAACAAATTAGGGGCAGATTTGTCAAAATATGAGATTAGAGCTCACCAAAGAAAAATCCACTCAAAACTTTACTCACAAATTACTCATTCAGTAATAATTCGGTTTGGCCAGGCACTTATTTACTAATTGATTTACTAACATTCAGATTTCTATTTTTTAACAAATCATATTTTTTTCTCTAAAAATTTTTTTTTCTCTAAAACTCAAAAAATGTGAGGTTTCTTAAGTGTAAAAAACACAAAAAAACTCTTGATACAAAAATTTGCAAAGTAAAAGTAGTTCTATAGCAGTAACGGAGCTGCTCTGATCCTATTGTACCTTTTTTATTAGCAATTCAGACTTTCATAGGTTTTTGGGGGTTTTTCGCTAGTAATTGTCTGAATAACTTGAATTTTTTAAAGTTTTAGAAGTTTTCAGTTTGTTTAGAGCATCGTTCAGCATTTTTTTCTTTAGTAGTTTTTATATTCGGATCTTTTAATTGATTACATGGCATTTACGTTTATAGAAAAAATAAGTTTATTTGTGGTTTCAAAAACCTCAAAAACCATTAAAATGAGAATGTTGATAAATGGGCCTCCCCCATTCAGCCCAATCCCTGAATAAAATTGCATCTTTGATAAATTTGTACATAGGAATGTAGGATTAGGGGGTTAATTATTAAAGTCTGAAACTCAAAAAAATTAGTTTCTTTTTCTATAAAATCCAAATTTTAGTGGATAAAAAAACCTCAAATTTTTCTAGCTTTTTTTATAACCTGAGGATGGAAAAAGTCAGAATCTAAAAATCCAGCACCTTAGACCTACCAAGGTTGTATGTAAGTCAATAGGAGAGGTTCTGTGGTCTGCACTGGAATTAGCCTGAAAATAAGGAGCACATTTACTAAGGATCGAATATCGAGGATTAATTAACCAGTGATATTCGACCCTCGAAGTAAAATCCTTCGACTTCGAATATCAAACTCGAAGGATTTACCGCAAATACTTCAATCGAACGATTGAAGGAAAAATCATTCGATCGAACGATTTTTAGTTCGAATCGTTCAAGTCGAAGTCGTAGTCGAAGTTTGAAGTAGCCTATTCGATGGTCAAAGTACCAAAAAAAACTCTTTGAAATTCGAAGTTTTTTTACTTCAAATCCTTCACTCGAGCTTAGTAAATGTGCCTAAGACTATTTTGGACTTTTCAGGCTAACATAAAAAAAAAAATTAGATTTTCAGGAAAAAATTCAGATTTTTGCTTGATTTTTTTGTGTTTGTCCTCGATTGAATCATTATGATTGATTGAATCATTATTTTTTTTTTATTAATAAATAAGGTCCAATCATGGATTCTAGTTAAGGTCCAATCATGGATTCTAGTTTGGTGAGACTTTTTTTGATTAAAATAATCAGAAAAATTCAGACTTTGATAAATAAGGCACTTGGGGGTACATTTACTTCGAATTTCAAAGGTTTTTTTTGGCTACTTCAACCATCGAATTGACTGCTTCGACCTTCGACTACGTCTTCGACTTCGTTCAGAAAGATTCAAACTAAAAATCGTTCGACTATTCGACCATTCGATAGTCGAAGTACTGTCTCTTTAAAAAAAACTTCGACCCCCTGCTTCGCCACCTAAAACCTACCGAGCATCAATGTTAGCCTATGGGGAAGGTCCCCATAGGCTTTCCTAGGTTTTTTTTTGATCAAAGGGATTTCGATTTAAAATCCTTCGAATAGTTTGTTTCGAAGGATTTCATATTTCGATCGAACGATTTTTCCTTAGATCGTTCGATCGAAGAAAATGAGGTTAAATCCTTCGACTTCGATATTCAAAGTCGGAGGATTTTACTTCGACCCATAGTAAATGTGCCCCTAAATGTCATCTTTCCTAAGATTTTCCCTATATAACAATGCAGAATAAAGCACAAAAAGGATAACAAGGATACTCCAGAGACAAGGGGCACTGTAGGACAGAACGCTGGTTCCCATTACCAGAGAAAGTATAGTAAGAAAGTTGGTACCAAAAGTAATTTAGAGCTATGTTCCCTTGGGCTCAGTAAGTCATGTAAATCAGTGCTGGCACAGCTGTAAAAGACATGACTTTTTCATCTGCCGCAGCTAATCCAGGTGTCATTGGAATGGTAAAACAAAGAGCACCTCTCGCAAAGCAGCATGACTGCACAGCTGAATATCAATATTTTACAGACTGCATGAAAGGACAAATGTATGCGGGAAAAAAATGACATTCACTTACTGCTAACAGCTGAAAGCCTTCGAAATATGTTCTGATTTTATTTCCACTCTTTTTGTAAATAAAATCAAAACATGATTGGAAAAAAAAAGATGACATGCGCTGACTTTTGATACGTGAATATTTCCACAGCTCTTGTGAACTGCAATTGCCAGTAGGCTCTGCAGATACCTGAGTTTACAGGTGGGAAGGCAGTTTAAGTTCACTGGTAGTCACTGGAACTGGAAGTTGTATTAAATTATACCTTGAACTGAATGAATTCTGAAGAAAATATGGTTCAATGGGAAATTTTTGTCATAACTAACTACTACCATGTATTACAATACAGGTGCCAAATCCTAATATATGAGCACAAGTTAAGAAGAAAATAAATGTATAATTACAACAATAATTATTATTATTACTATTACTACTACAGGTACGGGACCTGTTATCCAGAATGCTCAGGACCTGGGGTTTTCCGGGTAATGGATATTTCTGTAATTTGGATCTTCATACCTTAAGTCTACTAGAAAATCATGTAAACATTAAATACACCAAATAGGCTGGTTTTGCTTCAGATAAGGATTCATTTTATATTAATTGGGATCAAGCAGAAGCTACTGTTTTATTATTACAGATTAAAAGGAAATCATTTTTTTATTTCAAATTTTAAAATTTGGATTATTTGGATAAAATGGAATCTAGGGGAGACAACCTTTCCGTAATTTGAAGCTTTCTGGATAATGGGTTTCAGATCCCATACTTATGCTGTTATTTGGTATTGGGCGGCCAATTTTGTTTATAAGAAAAAAAAAGTTAAAAATAGAAAAAGAAAATAATAATAATGATATTATTACAAGGTACTTGTCCAATATAATAATAATAATAAGCAGCTAGTATTATATATATATATATATATATATATATATATATATATATATATATATATATATATATATCTGCAGGAATAGCGACACTCACAGGACTCTTCTGAAGCTTAACAAATGTGATATTTTATTGGAGACTCAACGTTTTCGATCCCCCACAGGGATCTTCGTCAGGAGAATTGTATTCTCCTGATGCAGATCCCTGTGGGGGATCATAAAGCTGAGTCTCCAATAAAGTATCACATTTGTTAAGCTTCAGAAGAGTCCTGTGAGTGTCGCTATTCCTGCAGATATACCATTACATGTTTGCTGGTACCTGGGCATTTACACAGGAAATGGAGTGCGCCTTTGGGACTTGTTTATATATATATATATATATATATATATATATATATATATATATATATATATATATATATATATATATAGCGTCCATGTTGGGCCCGCACTACTCGTAAGAAAAGTGTTTGGTGCCTGGGTGCTATCAGCAAAGTGAGTAAGATATCCTGTAAAAAGGCGAGCACTCACAGATCTTAAGATGCAACAAATCGTGAAATTTATTGAAAATAAATAACTGACGTTTTGGCTAATCCTATAGCCTTTCTCAAAGTGCAACACGCAGTGAATACCAAACATTTAAACCCCAAGTGGTGGGAAAACAAACATGATGACGTCATCAGGTGTCAAGGGGCATGAAAAAGAGTATACAGCACAAAGAAAAAGAAAAATAAAGCCTGAACATACAATAAAAATACAATAAAATAATAATGCCCACATGCAATGAGTTGTCTCATATAGAAATTACATGGTTATTAAGTGCAAATAAATGCATAATCTCAGAACACAACATAATAGATGAGTAATCATTAACATAGTGTGATCCACGCACTGTTCCACAAGCTGGGCGTCACATCCAGTTGAAAGATACGAAGTAAAAAGTTCAAGTCGTGTGTTCCAGTTATTAATGTTACTTAATCGACCAAGCAGGGACAGGTTGTTACAATGTAGTATGTGGCAAATCCCAGTGCTTCGGTACAACTGATATATCAAACAAACGTTATAGGACTTACTATCAGTATTGGGTGCCGAACCGAAACAGGGGAAGACGATCACTCTGCGACAACGTCCATATCTGTAGCATGGAGGATGCAATGGCTAGAGTCACAAAAACGGGTTTCATGTACTTCCATGCTTTGCTGTCTTCCAAATCAAGCCCTGCAGGCGCCGGGAAGACATGGCCAGTGGGCGTCTCACTCAGCTCTGGGGCATCGGCGTGACACGCCCATGTCTTCCCGGCTCAACCAGCACGGAAATACACGGAAGCCGTTTTTGGGCTCGAGTCTAAGGGCCGAAACGTTGAATAAACCCATTTTTTTCATCACAAAAGACCTATGAGTGCGGATTTCTTTGTTCTATTGATATTGATATATGTTTCAGCACCTAGGCATTTCCATTGTTTTCTGAGTGCAGCTATCCAATGGTTTGTTATATATATATGTGTATATATATATATATATATATATATATATATATATATATATATATATATATATAAAAAATAGTGGTGAGCACAACTTTCCCTTGTTTGTTATAGTTATACAGGAGCAGTGACCAGCTCCATGTTGTAGCTCCCACCCTTCCCAGCTATAGTCAGGTGATCCCACTGGTGTCTAATAAAAGGGCAGCCAAGTTTGGGGGTTTACTTTGAAAGCAGCTAGTAAGTTGCAGGTAAAACCTAGTCCCTTTGTAAAATGTATAATGAAGCAATAGAATCCTTAATGAATCAGATAAAATTGAGCATAGGACTGGCCAGATATGGGATGACTTTGACGTAGTTGGCCAGCTTAAATATATTGCAATATATGGACAAACAATCCCTGTTTTGTTTAAAGGGTAAGGCATTTTTCAGTAGCAGTATGCACAAAATGTCTCTGTCTTAAATATATTGATAATGGGTTGAGTGCAGAGGACTCTTGTATTTGACTATATATATATATATATATACATATATATATATATGTGTGTATATATATATATATATAAAAATAAAATAATAGATATAGGTCCATTATCAAGAAACCCATTATCCAGAAAGCTCTGAATTATGGAAAGGCCGTCTCCCATAGACTCCATTTTAACCAAATAATTAAAATTTCTAAAAATGATTTCTCTCTGTAATAATAAACCAGTACCATGATCCCAACTATGATATAATTAATCCTTATTGGAAGCATAACCTGTCTATTGGGTTTAATCCATGTTTAACTGATTTATTAATAGACTTAAGATCTGAATTATATAAAGATCCCTTATCTGGAAACCTATTTGAGCATTTTGTGTAACAGCTTCCATTCCTGTAATAAGTATTGTTGTTATAATTATTATTAGGTATTGGGCAGCCAGTATTGTTTACTAAAAAAAACTACTATTATCATTAATAGTATTGTTATCATTTTTATTTATTTATTTTTTAATTTATATTTTTTATTTTATTGTTTGTTTTGTTATGTACAATATTGGCTGTCCAGTATTGGAATGTCTAGCTTTGTACACAGTTCCAATCAAATGAACACATATATTACTGAGCCTTTATCCCTTTTCAAAGATAATATCCATTCTTTTAGTCTTTCACAGGTCAGGTTAATATTGATTCTACCTTAAGTAAATTCTATCCCTCTGGAAGCATTTCTTGAAAGTGTATGAAAGTGTGAATCCCTAATTCTTGCAAATGGCCGGTCTTTAATGATCTGGTGAACTAAATTATCTGTGACCATAAGTAAAATACCATAATACATTATAAACAGTAAGTGAGTTTGTGCCAATGACTTATTTCTGGCTGGCTGGCTTCTGTTTTATACATCAGAACTTGTTATAATAAAGAGATACAGTGTAGGTTCATACCCGTGGGTGTATTTCCTTACGGTTTGACAAGGTGAACCTCTAAGTACTGTAGTTGATGTAAATATTCTTACCTAGTTGCATCCACAAGATCTGGGTTTAAGTTGTGTCACAAGTTACAACTTTTTCAGCTTCTATTCCAACATGTGCCCAATAACCCTTTAGTACATAAAAATAAGTATAAATCCCAAATCTTATTGTAATTGTTACTTAAGTGCATGCTTGTCTAGCGCTACTTTGACCAGTGTGATATACAATGCTGATCTAGCACAATGCCTTTTTACAACCTGGTGACTGGCAACACCCAGCATCTCTTAGCCCAGCAAACTATTATTCAGATGGGTCATAGTTTGATGGTAGAGTAATGGTAAATCCATCACTTCATTACTGCTACAATCTACATATTCTGCTACTATTCACTATATAATTATTTACAAATCTAGCACCTCCTATAACTTCTTCCTCACAGAAGCACGTTTGTATGTATATTTTTATTTGTTTAGCGCTCCTTGAGGCCAATAACTGTTCAGCAAAACAATAAACTAGTAATAACAAACAAGGGGTCACTGCATTAATAAGTAACAATAAGTGCATTATTAGAAATATAATTCACATTAATATAAAATATAATTACAATACAGATTAAGGAACAGATTTATCAAGGGTCGAATTTTGAAGTAATGGGAGGTTTTTTTGAACCCCCATAACTTCGAAATTCAAATTAAAAAAGATCAAGCAAAATTTATCAAAAAATCAAAGGTTTCTTTTTTTTGAGTGAATAGGTCAGTTTTCGATCGAATTTTAATTGTATGAATCGAAGTTATAGCGCATTCAAAGTTTTTCCAAAAAAAGTCCACCTAGGAGGTCCCCCTTAGGCTAAAACAGCAATTCGGCAGGTTTTAGATGGCGAATGGTCGAAGTCGAAATTTTAAAGAGACAGTACATGATTAATTTTGATATTTGAATTTTCCAATTTTTTTTCCCTAGGCGAAGTACACAAAAATTAGCTCAAAATTCAAATTTTTTTAATTCCAATTTTCACTTCAACCTTTGATAAATCTGCCCCTAAGTGCTCAGTGTCAAGGAGGCAAAAGGATGTCTGACCCTACCGCTTAAGGCTTACAGTCTAAATTGGAGGGGTATTAAAGTGCTGTAGGTTACAGCAACTGTCAGTTCCCAGTTCAGGTGTTATCCAGGTGCTCCCAGAGGTAGTCTTTGAGTTTCATTTTAAAAACATTAAAGGAGGATTCTCTCCGGAGAGATTCAGGAATGGCATTCCAAATATAAGAAGCAGCAAGAGAGAAGGGTTTGACATGGGAAACAGCAGTAGTAGTGGGTGGTGCAACCAAGTTGAGAGGAGCGAAGGTTTTGACCAGGAACATATAGAGAAACAAGAGATGAGATTTAGTTAGGTTCAGAGGAATGAAGGGCTTCGTAGGTTATGAGGAGGAGTTTACAAGTTATTCTTTGTTTTATAGGAAGCCATGATAAGGGCCTGTACCCTTTTGGATGAGAGGAGGATAATTTTGGCAGCAGGGTTTAATACAGACTGTAAGGGGAGAGATGGGAGGCCAGTTAGAAGGTTACAGTAATCTAGTCAGGATAGGATGAGAGCATGCATGCGTGTCTTGGCCGCAGTAGGTGAAAGGAAGGGACGGATTTTGGCAATAGTGCGTAAGAAAAATTGACAGGTTTTGACAGTGCAAGAGCAAGAAGTCAAAGATTACAGTTGGAGATTGCTAGGAGGTAGTTAGAGATTTGATCCTCTGTTTCAGCTGTTAATGAAGGGGTGGATAAATATATTTATGATAATTAAAGCCAAATGATCGGATGAGATCTCCCAGACAGAGTGTACAGGGAGAACAACAATGGACCAAGTACAGAGCCTTGGGGCAACCCTATATTAAGTGGAACTGGAGATGAGGTTTTGTTAGCATAGGAGACAGTGAATGATCAGTTAGAAAAGTAAGAAGAAAGGCAAAATGCAGCCCGGTTATGGATGCCAAACGAATACAGAAACAGATGCCAAGCAAATGCAGAATTTGCATCAGGAGAGAGTGGTTAGCCATATCAAATGCAGATGATATGTCAAGTAGGATAAGGATGGAGAAGTGACCTTTGGCTTTGGCAACTTGAAGATCGTTTGTAATTCTGCACAAGGCAGTCTCGGTAGAGTGCCCAGGCTGGAGACCAGATTTCAGAGGGTCCAACAGATCATGGGTGTGTAGAAGTAATACGGGAGAACACAATACATTCTAGGAGTTTAGAAGCAAGTGGTAGAAGTGAGACAGGAAGGTAATTTGACAGACAGGATGGGTCAAGCCTGGCCTTTTTAAGAATATGCTTTACACAGGCTTGTTTGAAAGGAGAAGGGAATATTCCAGAAGCTAGAGAAGGGTTGGAGATGTGAGTAAGTCACGGTGAAAGCTCTGCAACACAGTGTTTGAGCAGAGAAGAGGGCATAGGGTCAAGAGAGCAAGTTGTGAGTGGGGAGGACAAGAGAAGCTTGAAGACATCAGACATTGTTACCAGAGGAAAGGAATAAGTCATGCAGAAGGGGGCTAAAGAAAGAGGAGCTGATTTACATTAGCAGAGGTAGTGGATGTGGATGGACTCTACTTTGTCTTTAAAGAAATCAGCAAAGTCCTGAGGAGAGTGTGCCAGTTGACCAATACTGTTAAGGAGGGGTGGGGAAGAGTATTGAATAAAAAAACGGTCACCATGGGTTGGATTTGTGATTTTTTATGAGGGTACTGTAGTACTCTTGCTTGGCCTTCAACAAGGCAGAATTGAGGCATGACAGTAGACATTTATAGTGAATAAAGTCTGCTTGTGTACGGGATTTTTTCCACATACATTCAGCAGATCTTGTACAAGAGCGTAAGAATATGGAGAAAACATGAGGGCCAGGGTTGTGAAGCATCATCGATATGGAAGTTAAAAAACCCAAAGATATGATTGCAGAGCTGTCAGTGCAGAGGAAGAAAGAAAGCCAGGTGTTAAAGTCAGAAAGGAAGGCAGCAGAGGAGGAGGCTGAAGGGAGTCTGTAAATGACAGCTACATGTTCAGAAAGTGGGTGGAAAATCTGAAGGGCATGCACCTCAAAAGAGACATGTCATTCATGGTTTTAGAGAAAAGGGAGTTTACTTGTGGTTTCAAAAACCTCTAAAACCACTAAAATGAGACTGTTGATAAATAGGCCTCCAGATGTACTCCATTATAAAGAACATTCACTCTACTCTACTCCACTCATCAGCCTTTACATACTGCTAAGGTAGCCTGGGTGCAAACTGACATTTGGCATAAATGGCACCCTAGTGACATCACAAAGGTGGAAAACTGCATTATTGGGTGAGTCAGTCGATCACTATATAAACATCAATATCGGAAACAAATTTCTCTTGCTTGATACAAGCTTCTAAACGAAACTCCTTTCTCCAAAAGGAGTTGTAGGTGAGTTGGAGAAAAGATAATTATTTCTCTCTAATAGAACCTCTTCATCCTACTCTTACAAAACAACAATGTAACCAAGTCAGGGTTAGCAACAAGAGTACCAAAAAGTAATTTTGCGCTACTTATTAATGTAGACAAAATATTCTGTACATCATGATCCTTATGGCTTAAAATAACAGCACGCCATGTACTTTTCTGCAGAAATAGGAAAGTAATTAATCATGGATGAGAAACCATAACAGAGGCAATTTTATATTCCTTACTCACTTTTACTGATTTAAATGTAAACTGCAGAAGAGATCCAAACAAAAAATAAGGAGAAACTTGGAGCTTTGGAGGACAGTTTAAGAACCCCCTCTTTAAATCAGCGGGGGTTATTTACTAAACCTCACATTTTTCTTATCCAAAGTTAAACTCATTGTGGTCGGCGCTTGGTTTAGCACAAAAATCCAACTTTTTTGGGCAAAAACTCGAAGAAAATCAAGCTCAAAAAATTAGAACGATTCGAGTTTTCATCAATTTTATCCAGTTTTTTCAAAATTAAATCTTTTTTTAATTAATAAATATGCTAAAATCAGGCATGGGAGTTTGGTAATGCTTTTTTTTATTAATATTATGAGATAAATTCAGATAAGTAACCCCCAAAATGTCCTTCTGATCATAAACATCCTTTATTAATATAGTGCCAACATTTATGCATTTAAGCATTTTTGTAAGGATCGGACACTGAACTTAAATAATCAGATGGGAGCCTGTATGGTGAACCAGGAGTGTAAGCAAAAATAGCGGCACGATTCTTAGAGACATGGTGAAGAAAAATAAGATTTAATGAGGAAAACAGGTGGTTGATGAAAATATTAAATAATATACCAGTCAGTGAAAGACAAAAACAGTGTGCAGTAAACAGGCTGTGGTTGTGTCAGGCAGCAGGCAACCAGATTGAAGTAATTTTTTAACTTTGCAAGTACCATCCTGTTTATCATCTTAAACAAACATCCCATGTTTAAAGGAGAACTATACCCCCCAAACAATGTAGGTCTCTATTAAAAGATACTGAGTAAAACAGCTCATGTGTAAAACCCTGCTTCATGTAAATGAACCATTATCATAATAATATACTTTTTTAGTAGAATGTGCCATTGGGTAATCATAAATAGAAAATTGCCATTTTAAAAAATAAGGGCCGCCCCCTGAGATCTTAAGATTCACTGTGCATACAAACCACATGTAAGGTCACATGAGCCAATTAATAGACAGAGTTCTGCCTTTTGCTTCCTCACTTCTTCCTGTTACAGTTAGTGTTGTAGTATTTCTGGTCAGGTGATCTCTGAGGCAGCACAGATAGAGTCACGAAATGGTGGCTCAAGGCAAGAGATGTAAAAGGGCAATATTTATGTAAATATATATTCCAGTTTGGTAAGATTTTCTAATATGTCATTCAATTTGATATAAACTATCTGTTGCTTAAGTATTCATTTTGGGGGTATAGTTTTCCTTTAATTATACCTCTGTTCAAGGATGGTAGAATATGGTTCTACTAAAAAGACTTAGCTTAAAGTAGTATACAGCCATGCATTAGATATGATAGATGTGATTATAATAAAGGCAAACTTATCAATGTCTAGCTGTATAAATTGTGGTTCCCAACAGGTGACTGATAATTTTGCTATGCAGAATTGAAGTCAGGTACATTGGTGCAGGAACATTGTGAAGTGTCTAGTATGTTGGAGTCGACTGAACAGGGCCCAATTAGGGATGGGTGAATTTGACCCATTTCGTTTTGTCAAAAATTCGCCACCGGCGAAACATCGCCAACGCCCATTAAAGACCCCTCGCCACCATACAAGTCTATGGGCGCCATTTTCACAGCGAAACAAGGTGAAAAAATTCGCCCATCCCTAGGCCCAATGCTTATAACATGGGACTTTTTTTTTTTAAAGCTTTCTTTGTTATTATAACTATTCCTACCCATGGTGCTAAATAGCCATTCATGAAGAACAATTTCCAACAATTCATATCCAGCCTTAATAAAGATTCTAATTTGTCCGCTAATGGTCTCTCCCTACTACGTCTTTACATGCTTAGCTTGAACTGCTTAAGATTGGATAACTTTTTTTATTAATGATTAAAAAAAAATTTAGGCAAATTTTACTATGAAATCAGGTACATTGGTGCATGACTATTGCGGTTTGTCTGGTTGGTGTTTGGAGTCGGGAGGACTGAACAGGTTCCAATGCTTATAACATTGGACTTTCTACTAGCTACAGTATTATAACTATTCCTACCCTTGGTCTGTTCATGGACTCTTCATCTTTTCTGTCTGCTCTACTCTTCTTGCAGAATTGTTTCCAACAATTTACATCTAGCCTTGATAAAAATTCTAATTTGTTCGCTCTCTTTCTACGAGGGCCGTATCTCTATACATGCATGGTGATGGGATAAACCTCTTAGTTAGTTAGTTCTTAGCCTTATTGCCTGCAATAAAGAGTAAGAAAACTTTGAGTTCCCTACATTAGCATATTATTTTCCAATTTAAATAAATAATTGGAGGTTTGGATTATGTTTTGATGAAGATAATTTTTGATTCCTACTGAAAACCGCTTGTTTGCACGTTATTATTTTTTAAGAGCTCAGGAACCCACAATAGTTCACCTCCTTATCATTTGTACTCCTTTCTTAGAGACTTCTCTTTCTGACCAACAATATTGGCCTAGATCAAGTAACAAAACCTATTGGGTTCAGAATGATGAAATACACAGATTAAGCACAGGAGATATGCAAACAGTGTTTCATGAGTTTTTATGTACTTTTTGACAGCTAATGATAACGTTGATGATAACACTATAGGGTGCTGGAAAAATTAGGGGCCCATTGATTATATTAAGCCTCGATTTGAGGTTGAATTTTTCATGAAAAAAACTTACATTTTAGAGATTTATCATACTCTTAAATTGCTAAAAATCAGAATCCAAAAAAACTCCATCTCAAACCTGTCAAGGTCACGTAGAAGTCAATGTCAGATGTCCCTGAAGTTTTTTCTTGATTTTGTGATCTGTGATGGGTAATCCATCCACAATGTGTAGAAATGAAAGGGAGAGCACTTTTAATTTTAATTTAATTCTAATCACTATACAGTAGTAAACTTGACCATATGAACTGATAAACGGATTGTAGTTTGGCTTAGAAATGACAAAAGTACTAGTCTGTCCAATCCATTTGTATTCATACCAGCAATAATAAGCAATTGGCATATTCAAAATGTAAAATATGTTTATGTAATATATAATTACCCTATTACCATCACCCATTTGTTCTTTATTCTGAATCAATGAATATTTTATTCTGCTTGTGATATTGGGGGTGAATTTCTGTTCAGTCTTGGAATGAATACTTTATAGTTTGCCTCTAAAAAGGTGGTGTATATTCTTTTTATCTTCATTGAATTGAGCAATTTGGCATTTTATTGTGCTTCATGGTTCAAATACATCCTTACTTGAACTACAAAACAAGCTGGCACATTTTTAACTCTCACAGAACAATTTTGTGATTCTAAAGTCTAATTTAGTTTAATATAACCAAGCTGAACTATTTGCTATTGTTGCTTGGCACTATGTATATATAAATGTCATATTGCAGGCAACACTTTATTTTCTATCAGCTGCTCATGAATAGCAGCAAATGACTGGCTATTTATTGGAAATCATTTCTGTCAAAGTCCCTTCAATTTTCTGCCACCTTATTTATAATCACTTTTGATTTTTCAATAAAACCAGATGCAGTGCTACAGAAATAAAAACCTGCAGTTACACTGGAAAGAAATGGCTGAATGTTTCTATCATTACTGATCTCAATACAATATTTCTAGTAAGAATCTTAAAAGTATACTGCTGTCCCCAGATGACGTGCAGTCCAATGACTGGATTGGTCTAATTTTTTGGTCATGCATATGGGTGTCCAAATCATCCAAATATCTACTCATTGTGCGATATCTCCAAATGAGTGGATCTCTAAGGGGGTTATTGGCTAAAATCCGCTTTTTTCTGATTAGTTAATAAAAAAAATCAGACCAAACTAGAATCCATTATTCACCCTTATTTATCATTAAAAAAAAAACACGAACAATTCAAAATTGACAAAAACTGCAACTTTTTGGGATTGTCACATGAGAGATCCGAATTTTTCAGATTTAACTCCCAAAAAGTCAGAATTTTTTATGTAATCAGTGGAAACGCCTGAAATGTTCGGATTGTTGTATGAAACCCAGCGCAGACAATACTATCTTCAAATTGCAAATAGGACCTCTGCACTAATACAGGAACTCGACAGGTTGAAAATGGAATATTTTCAGATTCTCACTTTTTGCAGCCTCAGGGTATAATAAATCTAGAGAAAAGTTTTTTTTCCCACTATAGTAAATAAAACTCAAACTGTTCAAGTTTTTAGCATTCAGACTTATAATAAATAACCCCCTAAATGTATGGCCAGCCTTATTTGGGTGTCAATTACTATTATCTTGATTCTCATAAGTACATTATGATACAGTAGAATAATTAAGGCTAAAATAAGTAAGAAACCTGTTCCATTAAAGATCATGCATTTAGCACTGTATTTTAATCATGACTGGCTAATGGGAAAAATGACAAATACATCCTACAGAATGAACGTATGCCACAGTACTTAATGCTCAGTAGAAAAAAATAATTACTCATGGATGTACAAGAAGAGGTAATAATTACTAGAATTCTAATTATACTCAAAATTGAGAAGCACCAAATCCTTCATAAAAGATTTGCAAGAATACCAACCTAATTCTGAACCTTATTTCCCACATTCAAATTTGAGTTAAACAAAATAAGGGATAAAAAAATGGACATGTGCAGTTTCCAGAACCTGGAGTCACATGATTTTAAGGGTTCAAATTAATTTATACAGAGGCTGATTTATTAAAAAACTTGGTTTAGGTAATACAATCTGAAGAGCTTTTTTCTGTTTTTTTCAAAAAATAAAAATCTCACCACCAGCGTTCAGCTGTCTTATATTTTCTTTAAACAGACCCTGACCTACTCATAATTTTTAGTTGAGCCTTAGATAATTTACAGTATTATGTCCTGCACCTCAAGTCTGGGATTTTTTTTTTGTAATTGTTTTGCATTCTAGAAATCTTCCAGAAAGGGGAAGCTATTTCCAAAAAAAGCTTTCTTTTTTGTTCTTCAGAAACTTGGTTCCTTCAAAGGGGATCCAACCACTGTTGCTTAACCAAACTTTACTCATGACAATCCCCCACATACATAGCAAGGGATCAGGGATTTGTTATCCCACAATATCAGGGTTACATTGTTCAAGAAATATTGCTCAATAAAACCATTACAAACCTGTATTTCACAATTTTCTCTTTACATTTTCTATTAATGTATTTCTTATCAGCTCTGACATTCTTTCTGGATAACACATTCTTATTTCCTCCTCTTAGCTTTATAATATATTGCTTATTTTTAGTAGAAGCGGGTATTGTCTAACCTTCTTGACAATGACAGGAACTGCTGTACTACTAACAGCCCTGTTGAAGGCTGGGACAATCACAAGTATTTATTCACCGTACCTACCACAAAACACTCTCTTTTCTGTCTCTCATTGTAAAACTTACATTTCAAAAACTCATGTGCTTGAAAATGCAAAAAAAATCCCATCATTTTCAATAAGTCTGCCAAATGTCAAATTAATCTCGAAAAATTAAAAATAGCTTGAATTTTGCTAATACAACTCCCATTGATTTCTTTGTGAACTCACCATCTTTTAGAAGCTGCATTTTTCTATTCTATTCTAAACCTTGAATATTTGAGTTTCAGAAATTTGTGGCTCCAAAAAACATTTGCGGTAAAAAAAACCGTAAAACAGAACATCCTGTGCAATAAGAATATATAAAACAATGTTGTGTGTGTGTGGATTTCCTTATACAAGCCACAATTAAGTAAATAATTAGAGGTTCAGCTGCCTGTTCTTGTAAAAAGAGGAGGTCAACATTTGTTTACTCTTCCAATATAATCATTATTGCCATCATTGTACTGTATGTGCCTATTACTTTCATAATAATACGATTATCATATTGTTTGAGTACATAATCTAGAGCCATCAAAAATGAGGTCTGTAAGGCCAAGGGGCATGACTTTATAATAATGTCAGAAGTGTAAAGCAAACAGTTATGGTATTTGGATTCACTGAGGTGCCAAAATTGAATGTACTTTGGAACTCAATTGAATCATGTCGTTATTCAAAGTATATGCTTTCCAGTCGAGCAAAATACACAAATTAAATAGAAAATGACCAGAACTCTATCTCATATTTTCCAACATGTTTTCAGATATAATTTAAGGTTGTTGAGTTTGTTTTTTTTTAATTTGAGATAATTTTTCATTTTGTTATCTCAATCTATATAAGGGTTTGGAGCCAATTCATATTTTAAACTCATTGCATGTGCCTGCCCTACATATACATTTTTTTACCTGAGATTAATGGTGGTTACATTTCTGTAAAAAAAAAAAAATGTTTAATAATGTTTTTTTCCCCACAATGGAATGTAGTTTGGATCAGTGGGTTCCACCTATACATTGTGCAATCTGAATAAAACTGTAAACAGTATCCCATTCTGTTGGAAGGTGACACAGTCCCAAGACCAGCAAGAACCTAAAATTGTGCTGGGTTATACCAAATGGTATCAATTGTACATATTACTTCTGGTGATATTTAATAAAATATCATTGTTTTAAAAAATGTTCCTTAATGCCTATTTTCTCCCACAAAAAAATCGCTTCTAGATCAATGTACAACAAGTGATTACATTTTTTAGTTGGACATAAAGTGAAACCGTTGAAGAGAACAAGCGATTTTGGCTCAGACAGTTTCTAGGTTGAAAGGTTAATCATTTCTGAGTTTGCTTGTGATATGCTCATTACAGTTTGCTGCTTTGCTCAGGTCACTGATTAGTTGGAGGTGGATTTGCAATATTTGGTGTATGGGTTATAACTGAAATTTCTTTTCTCATATTACTCTCCATCCAGTGTATGTGATTTTTGTCTTTCTTTCTTCCTTACACAAAGCAATAAAAGCCATACACTGGCATGAATAATGGTGATTAGGATTAAAAGCTAGAACCTGGTGAACACAAAATTGTGTGTAGCACACCCTTGAGTGCACGTTAGCTATGTGAATTATAGTGTGTGACCAGGACTATCTCTGGTTGTATTTTGCCACTAACTTACTTGTAGCTGAGTAACTCCCAGCAACTCTTGTGTTGTTCTGTGTAGCAAAGGATCCAGTCACAGAGAAGTTTTCTTGCAGCATAATAACTGGTTTATTAACAGAAACAATGTAGTAGAAATATTCACAGTGAATTAGGCACAGCCAATTCAGATGCACAAATAAAAATCCCTCTTCGGGGCAGGGGTGCTTCGCCAATGAGGCGAGTTGAGGCTGTCGCCTCAGGTGGCAGCGCCCCACTAGGTACCAGGGGCAGCAAAAATTCTGCTCTTGATACTTTAAGAGCGAATTTCCGGGGGAGGGGGGGCAACATCAACTGCCTCAGGCGGCGGAGGGGCCAGGATCACCCCGGCTTAGGGGTAAAATAAACCGCATATAAATTATCACACTCTGATGGTATTTTTAGTATTCCCATTTTGACCTTGTGTAAGACAAAACTCAGTAAAGGAAAACCTTTAGTAGTAGGCAATTTATTCACACAGAATACAACATAACAGTTTTTGTCTGGGTAAACTGTTGGCTTAACACACAGAATGTCACCCAAGGACTCACCAAAGACCCACCTCTTGGCCCAAGCATTATCTTATTCAATCTTTCACTCTCTACTGGTACCTTTCCATCATTATACAAACAAGCACTAATCACTCCTATCCTCAAAAAACCTTCCCTTGATCCTAGCTCTCCCACTAACTATCGACCGGTCTCCCTTCTTCCATTCGCATCCAAAATACTAGAAAGGCTTGTTTACAAACGCCTGATCCAGCATCTCACTCACAACTCCCTCCTCGACCCCCTGCAATCTGGCTTCCGCCCATCACACTCGACTGAAACTGCACTCACCAAAGTAACCAATGATCTTCTATTGGCAAAGTCTAAAGGTCATTATTCCATTCTAATCCTTCTTGATCTCTCTGCAGCCTTTGATACAGTTGACCACACACTCCTCCTTGACATTCTACACTCATCTGGCATTCAGGACACTGCTCTTTCATGGTTTACATCTTATCTGTCTGACCGTTCCTTTAAAGTTTCCTTCTCTAACTCTACTTCTACTACTTTCCCACTCTCTGTTGGAGTTCCTCAAGGCTCTATTCTTGGCCCCCTGCTGTTCTCGCTCTATACAACTTCACTAGGAAAACTCATTCAGTCATTTGGACTTCAGTATCACCTTTATGCTGATGACACCCAACTCTACTTGTCTACTCCTGATCTTTCTAACTCTGTCCTTTCCCAAGTCACAGACTGTCTCTCTGCTGTCTCCTCCTGGATGTCACAGCGCCACCTGAAACTGAACCTTTCTAAAACAGAACTCATCATATTTCCTCCAAGATCTTCCCCTGTCCCTCAGATATCACTCACCGTAAACAACACCACCTTTCATTCCACCACACAGGCACGCTGCCTAGGAGTCATCTTAGACTCTCATCTATCTTTTTCACCACACATTCAAACTCTTGCAAAATCTTGCCGTATTCAACTGCGCAACATTGCTCGAATACGACCCTATCTCAGTTCAGAATCAACTAAAACACTGATTCAGTCTCTCATCATCTCCCGCCTTGATTACTGCAACTTACTCCTCACAGGTATTCCAACAAGTCACCTTTCACAACTCCAATCTATTCTAAACGCGGCCGCTAGACTCATTCATCTAGCTCGCCGCTCAACATCAGCTGCTCCCATATGCATGTCCCTTCACTGGCTCCCAATCTCATCTAGAATCAAATTCAAATTACTTACACTCACATTCAAGGCCCTTAATAAAGAAACCCCTCCCTATATTTCATCTCTAATCTCCAAATACACTCCTTCACGAAACCTACGCTCTGCTTCTGATCTTCGCCTCACTTCTCCTCTGGTGACTTCTGCCCATTCTCGTCTACAAGACTCTCGGGCTTCTGCTTTTCTCTGGAACTCTCTGCCACAAGCTGTCAGACTTTCCCCTTCCTTCCAAACTTTCAAGCGCTCCTTAAAGACCCATCTGTTTAAAGAGGCCTATTCGATGTACCTTAATTAACCATTGCTGTAGCAAAAATGACAAATTGTTTATACAATCCTAATGTCTCAATTGTACCCTAACCTTTTAGTTTGTAAACCCTATTGTACTCTGTAATCCTTGTCTGCTATCCACCATTTATTCCCTGTTTGCTATAACTGCAGTAAAGCACTGCGTATCTTGACAGCGCTATATAAATAAATGATGATGATGATGATGATGATATAGCTTTCAGAAGGCATTTACAGTAATTGTGACAAGGGGTACATGGAAATACCATACATGGTCTGGTGAGGCGACTTACTGGCATATACATTTATACATTTATACATACAGTACTTCTGCAAAAGGGCATAAGAGACATGTTGACACTCTGGAATCTAAATCGAGTGGACATCATTTATTTGTATGGCCTAGTAGAAGTTATATGAGTGACCATTGTCCACAGTTGACCATTAGCCCTTATAGTCCATCCTGCCTTGGGCCTATAGCGTTATGGCATCAAAGAGGGTGGGGGTAATAGATATAGACCCTCTGACACTAGCCATTCGTCCTTCATAGGAAATAGACCATTCCAGATATAAAAGCTATAAAATATATAAACAACTCCTGGGAAATTTCTCCCTGAGATTAAATTGCTGCTCATAGGGATCCTCAGCCTGGGGTCTTGTGTCTTGGCACCCTACCTGGTCAGCAACTCACCCACTGATGCCCCTGAGCTAGTGGTTCACATACCACGGTTCTTAACCCCACTATTTCTCCTCGTTAGAGCGGAAGCTGCTCACTACCTTCCCTGAGCCTGCCTTCTGCTCCTAGAGCAACTATGATAAAACTTACTAACACTAAATAACCTTTCTAAGTTTTAAGCACTGTAACCCTGGGTCTGTAACAACTTCTTAAGCTGGCCATAGACGCAAAGATCTGATCGTACGAATCGAGGATTCGTACGATATTCGGAACATGTGTGGAAAGTCCCGACATTTTTCGTCCGGCGGAGATCGGTCGTTTGGTCGATCGGACAGGTTAGAAAATTTCTGTCGGCTGCAGATAATATTTGTGCGTGTATTGCCGATCGTACGATTTTCAGTGGGAGACTGTCACTAGCTTTGGTTGGACATAGATATCGTACGATTGCTGTCAGGGGCAGAACATTGCTGATCTGTTCTTTAACTAATCTGACTGGTAAGACTTTGATCTGAATGGTTAGTGGCGGGTCGGGAGATGGGAAAGTCCGATCGTACGATGATTCATACGATCGGATCTTTGCATCTATGGCCAGCTTTAGAGAAGTGAGGTCCCAGGAAAGACCTTGAGCACATGGAGCTATACTTTTTTATACTTTCATATGCTGCCACCTAGTGGGCAAACTATAACAAAAGCAAATTACCTAGACCCAGGAAGGGAGACATAACTGCCTGGGTGAATCTAAAGGACCACTTAAGGCATCCACAAATGCAAAGGGGAACTGCCTGATAAGGGTCTAACTCTCAGGTCCTCTACATGTGTTTGACAAAAAATATAACATGCATATGAGGTACCTATTACGAACATCAACCAATGTTATGTGGAGGGTAACTACTGTATTGAGAAGACTTGGGTCAGTCATATGATAGGATCCTTACACAGTCATACCCCCTTCATGGCTATTCTAAACCCCCTTAGTAACCCTTAACCCAGTAGTTTCTCAGATCTTTTACGTTAAGGATATTCGTGGAGCTCCCACCTTTAGTTTGGGCCACAAATAGTACATAACAAGGTTACAGAAGCTTGTAAAAATGCCAAATCATTATTTCTAGAATGTTTAGGGCAGTGTTCAACATAAATCTTACCCTAATCAAGGGTTGAATATCGAGGGTTAATTAACCCTCGATATTCGACTGGGAATGAAAATCCTTCGACTTCGAATATCGAAGGATTTTGCGCAAAAACTTTGATCGAAGGAATAATCGTTTGATTGAACGATTAAATCCTTTGAATCAAACGATTTGAAGGATTTTAATCCAACGATCGAAGGATTATCCTTCGACCAAAAAAACTTAGCCATAGGCTAACATTTGATTTGGTAGCTTTTAGGTGGCGAACTAGGGGAACGAAGTTTTTATTAAAGAGACAGTACTTCGACTATCGAATGGTCGAATAGACGAACGATTTTTAGTTTGAATCCTTCGATTCAAAGTCAAAGTCGTAGTCGAAGGTCGAAGTAGCCCATTCGATGGTCGAAGTAGCCCAAAAAACACTTTGAAATTCGAAGTTTTTTTACTTTGAATCCTTCACTCGAAGTTAATGAATTGGCCCCTAACTGTCATTTAGGCTGGACTTTCCATTCTTTGAGGTTCTGCCTTTAGTTTGGAGGCCTTAATTAGCCTATAATAAGGTTACAGATACTTGAAAAATGCTCTATGAGCCATATAGTAATTATTTCTAGAATGTGTGGTGTTCACCATAAACTTCATCCTAACTATCATTTGGGCTAGACTAGGGGGTACATTTACTAAGCGTTCGATCGATGGATTAAAATCCTTCAAATCTTTCGATTCGAAGGATTTAATAGTTTGATCAAACGACTTTTACTTCGATCATTCTATCAAAGTATTTGCGGTAAATCCTTCGACTTCGATATTTGAAGTCGAAGGATTTTACTTCGAGGGTCGAATATCGAGGGTAAATTAACCCTCGATATTCGACCCTTAGTAAATGTGCCCCATGGAGTATCAAGAAGTAAAAAAAAACACAATATATTCTACCTAAATTTCACACTAAATGAGATTTAGGCTGGATATCCTCAGCTATAGTACTACTCTTACCCCCTCCCAGTGATACATGCCTCAACATTTGAGAACCTGTTCTTTAAGTGGAAACTAGGGTTTACAACAGTCTACTTAGGAGGGCCTACTACATTATACCACATTATATTCCGATTTCCAATATTTTTACTTCACTTTTGTTAACAGGGTGATTGGCCATGTAGTTAATTGTGTGTAATGAAGGTGAGATCAGAAAGTGGGGTGGGCAGGAATATTGCAGCAACTGAAAAAAAAAGTGGTTTAGCCATCCTATGTATCTATAAAACACATGCATTCTTTAAATGTGAAGTAGTCAAATGAAAATAATTTAAAGAAGGCAGATTTTGCATCACAACACCCTGACACCTTCATACACAACTTATTTCTTATTATTTTCTATGAATTAAAATGTTTATTAGTTACTTAGCAACAATATTTTTTGGTCTCATTCTATAAACTCTTAGATGTGGTCTTTTTTTTCTCAGACATGTGTAATGAACAAAAGTATGGATTCACCACACATCATTACAGTGTGTCAGAAGAGGTGAGTAGGACCAGGGAAATAAAATTGCCTGCAGCCTGCCAACGGCTGAATTCATTTGATGAGCTACTGTCAGAAAACAAAGAAAATGAAGAAAAGAAAAAAATGAAAAAATATCAGAAAAATATAGTAGCTTCTTAACAAGCTGAGATAATAGAATAGATCTTAAATGATCAGCATCTTTTTATCCAACTACAGAGGAGGGCTAATAAATACGGTCTAAGAATAATCACTTGGGGAAGATAAAGCTACTGGTTAAATGTTATGACATTCCAGGGAATTACATTTATATGCTTGTCTAGAAATGAAATCAAATAATTCACCTTTTAAACACCTTGTTGTGTTTATTTAATTTCAGTTTGTGCATGGTGGACAGCAGAAATAGCAAGTTAAGTCCCCAAACTGCCATTATTACAGTGCTTCACCATTCAGTGAAGAATGCATATACAGGTAAGGGATCCGTTATCCAGAAACCCTTTGACTCCATTTTATCCAAATAATCCAATTTTTTCAGTAAAAATATTTTTTTCAGTAATAATAAAGCTTGTAGCTTGTACTTGATCCCAACTAAGATATAATTAATCCTTATTGGAGGCACAACCAGCCTATTGGGTTTATTTAATGTTTATATGATTTTCTAGGAGACTTAAGGTATGGAGATCCAAATTCAGGAAGGTCCGTTATCCAGAAAACCCCAGGTCCCAAGCATTATGGATAACAGGTCCCATGCCTGTACTCTGTTTTATCAGCATCAGAGGTAATTTGCATCATTCATTAGTATTGGGAGTGGGGCTACACAATAGACAACCTAAGGGTAGAACCACATGGACGATTTCCACGCATTTTCTGCGGATGCGACACGCTGTGCCAAAATGCAGGCATTAAGTCGGATGCGAAAGGAAACAAGGTAAGCAACACGTCAGATGGTGTTGCTGCGCTCATCCGATGCAAAACGATTGTCTGATGCAGACGCAGCATGCATTCGACAGTTGTGTCACGTCAGATGCAACACCTTTCAACAGTTGTATTTCTTACCTGGATCAATAATTTACATAGATATTAATATTTGACATTGCATTTTCTGATTTTATAAATAAAATGACTTTTAACTAGGGATGCACTGAATCCAGGATTCAGTTCGGGATTTGGCCAGGATTCAGCCTTTTTCAGCAGTATTCGGATTCAGACGAATCCTTCTGCCCTTCTTAACTTCACTACAATATGCATTTTGTTTTCACTTTGTATGTGTTGTGAACTTCTCCTCTTATGAGCACCAATACACTAATGTATTAATTCACTCTTCAAAGAATACATTCATAATTCAGTCACAATTTGGAATAGTAGGGGTTTTGCAGAAATTGTAAATACATCAAGGCTAAACACTATTTTTTTAAGCACAGACCTTCTATATGTAATAGAGTACATTGCCATGGTAAATTGCTGTTTTTCACACAATAGGCCAGATTCAAATTAGTAAGAAAAAGTTATCTCATCGTTTTAACGTGTTTAAACAAGATTCAATTCAAGGAGAAAAAAACTTTTCTCCAAATTCAGTTCAAATTTTCAGACTTCAAAAGAGTTTTCATGTGATAAAAAGTCAAAAATACATTGTTCTGAATTTGATTGCATCTCAAACTGAATCTTGTCCATGAGTTTTCAAACCTTTTTCCCACTTAATTGAATCTGGTCCAATATGTCTTGCCTTTATAAGTGTGCAATGCACAATGGAGATATTTAAGAATGCTCAAGCCTTCGGGCTTGGTCGTCCAGCTTCAAAAATCATGCAAATATTTATAACTCTTTATTTACTCTTGTTACATAGTTACATTGTAAGTTTGGGTGAAAAAAAGACACTTCCATCAAGTTCAACCTTGCAAGTCTATATATATGACTTGCCTAACTGCCAGTTGATCCAGAGGACGGAAAAAACCCAATTTGAAGCCTTTCCAATTAGCCTCAGAGGGGGGAAAAATTCCTTCCTGACACCGAGAGGGCGTAGTGGCTGTCGCTAGTGAAAATTCATCAGAAATCCCATCAGCAGGCACATGAGGACTATTCGATTTTCAACCAGGCATGCATTACTCCGCAAATTCACTAAAATGTGAATTTTACAGAATGTTATCTCTTTCGTCACCGTTTTTTTTGACACCTTAGACCAGGTGACCTGAGAAAATGAAGCTACATCCTCAATCTTATGAAATCATATCCTGAAATCATGATTGTGAAATCATATCCTGTATGCCGGCAAGTCATAAAAATTCAAAAAAAACATGGGCGGTTTTTCATATTTTAAAGCGGGAATGCCTTCGAAGTTCTAACTATTAAAGATTTTTTGTTAACAATTTTTTTAAAATAAATTTGAGGGGCATGCCACATTTTTGTTAGGGCGAGCTTGTGTCTAGGGCATTAGAGGATCTCTTTATTTTGCTTCCTTGGATATTTGTATTAATAAGTGGCCACTTCAAGCTTTTGCACCAACATCTCTAATAAAGACTTTTATACGACCTATATGTACCCTCCCTATTCAAATTAACCTAAACGTAAGAGTACTAACAAAGTTTCGTTAGACAGAATTGAACGCTAGCGAAAGATCGATATGAAATGCTTACCCTGACGAATTAACTCTAGCAGAACTTTGCCAGTATTCGGCTGTTGAGATGCAACTTTGCAACATTACCAGTCTTTCCTCATAGCTAAGATTTTCAATACCTTTTACCAGCTTAGTTGCCCTTCTCTGGACCCTCTCTAATACAATAATGTCCTGTTTGAGCACTGGAGACCAAAACTGTACAGCATTTTCTAGATGGGGCCTTACAGATCTCTGTACAGTGGAAGAATAATCCCCATCTCCCATAAATCTATGCCCTTTCTAAAACAGTTCAAGACCTTGTTTGCCCTTGAAGCCAAGGTCAGGGCCAAGGGGTGGGCAGGGTAGGCAACTGCCTAGGGCACATTTACCTGGGGGGCACTATTCAGTTCACTTGGCTTGTTGGCCTTTATTAAAAGCATTATAATTTATAAAAATTGCATGCCTCAACCCCCTCTGGGGATTGTTTTAGCCTGAAAGTGCTGCCCCACCCTGGAGCATGAGTTGGCGCCTTCCATGCTGACGCGCTGGTGCTCTGACGCACTGGCACGCATGTGCAGTAGGCTGCGGTGCCGGCGAAAGACGTCAGTCATATCATTACAAAGGATTGGTTGGAGCATTGGACAGCTGTGGAGAGGACCTGCTGTGTGCTAGAAGGGAGCACTCAAAGTCGCAACCCGTCTATCCTGCTGGTTGGGGCCTGGGCACTTTTGGCAGCTGTACCTACCATTTACAGGTTTACTACTGTCTATGCTTGCTGCTGGCACAGGTACAGATCATGGGGGCTTGTCTGACATAGTTACATAGTTATCCTTCATAAAGCCATACTGATTGCAGCTGATAATGTCATTCACAAAAGTTTGAATGTGACCCCTAAACAAGCCTTCAAATAATGTTCCCACCACAGATGTCAAACTTACTGGCCTATAATTGCCAGACTGAGATCGTAATCCCTTTTCAAATATAGACAGTTCATCAGCTTTCCTTCAATCCATAGATACCATACCAGATGAAAGTGAGTCTAAGAAAATCAGAAATAGAGCCCTTGTGTGGTTTCTTTATTCGAATACCTCAGCTTCCTTTCAATGCAGTTTTCACCACGACAAACAAATACAAAGCTAGTCAGGTTTTAGGCACCAAGATTTTTTTTTTTTTAAACCCGCTCAGGGGAAAAAAATCTTACCAACAGGAAGTTAAGGTACTTGAATGAAGAAGAAATTTAATTAACACCTTGCGCAAATGTAACCAGCACATGCGCAAATACACTGAGGATTCTGCCCCAAAAAAGTCAGTCAGTACTATTGGTATGCGCTTCCTATATTAAATAATCTCCCACCAACCGAATGCTCTCCCCAGGATAGAAACCAGAGTGATTTTTGTACCAAAATGCTTGAGCTAGAAGGCTTGAGCACTCTGAACCATGAACCACTGGCGCCCAATTATTGTATGCTGCACTGAGTAACAGTTATACTACACCCTGCCTCCACACCATTGCGAGGGCTTACCCCCTGAATAATTAAGGTCTCATCTGGAGCACAGTATTGGGGATGAAGCTTATTGTAGAGAACGGAGCACTCAATTTACAATAGCACTACACATGTACAGTATGTACCAAAAAAAAAGAGCAAACTAGTCCCAGACAGCTACCCAACAGAACTGTCTACTCACTTATACCAAATGGCTTTCATATTAATTTCAGTGGTTACAGAACAATTATTACTGTTTTTCTAATATGTATTAATGTTGCGTAATAAGGGATAATATACCTCCAACTAACATTAATAAAGAAATAGGCGAAAATGTGTGCCTATTTCTCTAGCTTTTCAGAGAACCCAGTGTTCCTTTTCTAATTTAGCCCCATACAGATTTTCATTATTTTGGTAGTTATCTGCCTTTACATTGTCTTAAAATGACATAGACTCCTGTGTAATGTATCCATGCTGTAATCATTTATCTTCACCTTTTAATCTTTAGTGGAATTTCTTGAACAAACCCATTCCAAGCTAGCCATAAATGAAATTACTGTTAACATAAGAAGTAATGTGATTATCCTACAACAACAATACTTCTATTAAAAAAAGCAAGACCTATTCTAAAGAGCTTTTTTGATATAAAATAGCACCTAGTTCTTCTTATCACACAAAATAATTGAACATTACAACAATGTTACTCAGAGTCTGAAGGTGCTGTTTTGAGAGAAAATGATCTGATTATTATCATTAATTGTATAAAAGGTTTGAGATAAGCTAGGCTTTAGACTCCCTTAAAAATAGGTTTCACTGTAACAGAGATGAAAGTGATTTCATAGTCAAAGAAAATCAAAGGTGATTTTATGTGGTGAGTATCTTAAGTATGAATTTAGTTGTTACAAGGAAACCCTGATAATCAATATCATTAGTACTCTGGCTGTCAATGGGGAATACGCAATCAATTCATCCCATGTTTGTCCAAATTTATCAAGATTTGGACAAATCAATGTACTCTGGGATTTTTACTGTAATGTAAATGTTAGTATGCAAGATTTACTGAAGAATTGATAAGCAGGGGATCAGGTTATGTAGATCATCCAGATTATATGTTTGAGTAGCCACTTTAGCCAGGTAAACATGATCTGTGGGCAATTTAAGGCAATCAGAAATTGATCTGTCACCTATGCACAACAACAAAAGTTGTCGTTGAAGATTGTGTCTTACATGCCTCGGGCCTTACTACTTTACCAAACATATTTTTATATGTTTATGTTAAAGAAAATTGGGCATTACATTATTCTACAACATATAATCAGTGATCAAGTCCCATAAAGTTCAGGTAGTACATTTTCTCATTCAGAAAATGATGTTCGTTCATCATTTTGGATGCCATCTTCAATGAAGAGCAAGAGGGTCAATTAAGAAGGCACAGTAGAGACTTCAGACTTCAGAATTTACAGAAGTTGCTGTAAATCATTTTGCCTGAGTAATGTATAGAGTTTAGTTAAACAGAATATAATCAGCAATAGACTGATTGTCTGTGGTAGGTCTATTTTTGCTGCTTAAATGAGAAGGAAACATATTCATACTGCTTAAAGGGCATGTAAAGGCAAAAATATAAAATCCCATTTTTACTTTCTTTAATGAAAAAGAAATCTATTTACAATATGCTTTAATTAAAAGATGTCTACAGTTTTTATCATAAACCTGACTGTATGCAGTGCAATTCCCCCTTCTTTTACTGCTGTGGATAGGAATTGTCAGATGGTCCCCAACTGTGCAGGTAAATGATCATACTTTCAAATGGCAGGGGGAGCCCCCCCACCTTACTTCCCAGAACTCGAGCAGCATTGTTGGATTCCCTGTAGACGCAGTGCAGTCTCTATATTATGATTATTAATATATTATAGATATAGATATTATAAGATATTATTTGACTTGTGCTGTTTTGATAATTGATGACGATCCCTAAGCTTAACCTCCCAACTGAAGCCCATACAACACTGAGCATGTGCGAGTCTTGATATTGCAGAAATGTCTAACAAAGTTACAAGATGACAGCCCCCTGCACCAACTTTGAAAGCATAAATCATTTGTCTTATTAGGCTGCTGGTGCAGTAAGTTCATGATTATATTTAGTATACATAATACAGCATTTCTAACATTATTCTATCTTAGACTTTAGTTGCCCTTTAAGGTGGTCATGCATGAGGAGATATGCTTGGCCCTAGGGCCCAACAACTGGATCACATGGCGAGGAATGCAGGTGGTTGCTACAATGTGGTCCTCAATCCAACAGGATTCTTAAACCTGCTCAATCGATATCGGTTGGGGAAGTGTGATGGAGGGCCCGTACACTGGCTAATAAGCGTCTGACTTGGTCTGTCTTCAGCTTTTTACCTTTACACTTTATAAATAGTCCTACTCACCTCTCCTCAACAAATTGTTTATGTGTTGCTTCCTAAGTGAGAATTTGCTACCTGCATATCACCGCATTATTAATTTATTGCAGCTGCCATGTTCCCTAACCGTGAAGGCACTTCTGCCAAGAGCTGGATAATACTGTGCCTAAACATCTTCTCAGAAAAACATTAGTTTTAAGAAGAAGGCAGAAAGCTTGCAATGATTCCATTGCAGATGCCCAGAGCAAGGAACTGCAACAGAAGAAGCGGAAGTGAGTTCATGTCACTTTATTCTGACCAATGGGACAGAGTCAATCTGATTTGAATGGATTCTGGGAACAGCAGAGAGCAGCACTGGGAATTTAAACACATTGTTTTAATGCGACCTTGTTGCTGAGCTGTTATTCAATTATAACTTTTGTTACATACAAGTATTTTTGTGTTTGTTCTAAGGGGGTTGATATTGCAGGCTCTGTTCATGCTTACTATTAATATATGGCTCTTTGCTCCAAGCAATTCTTCTCTGTTCCATTCATCCCTTCCCCACCCCAAGCACTGTTCAAATGTTAGCCATATGAGCTACAGCATGTTCCATTTGTTCTGCAGGGACTGTGGGGGATTAGGCTTTACACCTGCAAAGGTGATTAGTTGATGGATCAAACTCTTCGGATAACCTAGTATGACCCCAACTGAGTGGCTCAATGGTTTACCTATAATCCCTGGGGGTCGTTCCTGCTTACCGGAAAGCCCTGCACAGCCTGCCCCAATTTAGTCTCTGCAGAAGAAGCAACGCATAAAACACATTGTGCAATGGTTTCCTGGATTTTCAAACATATTGTGGTGCTTCTCAACAGGTTGCAGCCCCCATGTCAGGATGCCGAATTCCAAATAGAATTAAAGTAGCACCAGGGGAGCACATAAAATGTTTTAAATCATCATTCTGTTTTTATTGCAGGGAAATTGTGCACAATTTCCCTGCAATAAATACAGAATGATGATTTAAAACATTTTATGTGCTCTCTGGGTACTACTTTAATTCTAGTTTCCTGGATTTCCAAACCCAGAATTATACCAAACCGCCACTTCCTTAAAGGCCGTGTCTTACAACAGAGACATAACTGGAAGTCTTTTCAGCGTATTCTGCCTTTTTCTTTAGTCTATGGTGTATATGTAAAAGGCCTGCTATGAACTATTTCTATTACATTCCAGTACTGGTCTACTGGCTTGGCTGATGATAAATACTTACAATGCATTTATACATTGTAATTTTAGCATATATTATACAATATCCTAGGCTATCCAAGGTAATTTGATTTTCTGGGATAGCATGAATTTTAGCAAGAATATTACAGAATATTGTTGGAATAGGTATTCCAAAGTGGTTAATTTTAGAAGAAAACCTCCAGCAATTGAGCTGAAGGAATTAACTGCCTAGTATATCCAGAATAGGTGAACTAATGATTCATGTCATCTTTTATAAACGATTGTTAGAAAGTATACCAAAAGGGTTAATTTTATCTTTATTAACGATTAGCAATTCAGCTACAAAATCTAACCATCTAGGATTTCCAGAGTAATACATTATACATTATACTAATATTTTAATCTTAACAATAAAGAAATCAATAGGTAGAAATTTGCCAAAATCTTTCAAATTCCATTTCTATAGGTAAAGGCATTCTGTCATGATTTTTAAGGTGTTTTTAGTTCTAAATTACACTGTTGACACTGCACATAATTCACTGTACCATATAACATTTTATTCTTGAACCAATAAGTGTATTTTTTTTATAGTTGTAATATTGTTGTGTAGGCAGCCATCTCAGGTCATTTTGCCTTGCCATGGGCTTTCAGAAAGAGCCAGTGCTGCACTATGGAACTGCTTTCTGACAGGCTATTGTTTATCCTATTCATTGTAACTGAAGTGGGACAGGAATTTTTACTATTAAATGTTGTTCTTATATCTACCAGGGAGCTGTTATCTGGTTACCTTTCCATTGTTCTGTTGTTAAGGTGGCCATAGACGTAAAGATCTGCTTGTTTGGCAACCCCGATATGCCCACATTGAAGTGAGTAATATCGGGCAGATCCGATCGTGGGCCCTAGGACCCAATGATCAGATCATAGTGGATCTGATAGGGTGGCCGCGATTTGATGGGATTTTTTAACCTGCCCGATCAAGATCTGGGCCACACACGGGCCAATAAGCTGCTGACCCGGTCTGTCGGCAGCTTTTATTGGTCTGGGGACCTTAAGGCTGCTGGGGGGAAATGGAGGGGGTGATATCACTCCAACTTGCAGTGCAGCAGTAAAGAGTGACTGAAGTGTATCAGAGCACCAGTCACATGACTGGGGGCATCTGGGAAACTAATAATATGTCTAACCCCAGGGTTTAAAACTTAAATATAAAAAAATCTGTTTGTTTTTTTTGAAAAAGGGATTTCAGTGCGGAAGTCTGCTGAAGCAGCACTATTAACAGATGCATTTAAAAAAAAAATTCACATGACAGTATCCCTTTAATATAGTTTCATTGCTAGCTGAATTGCGTTTGTTAATAAGTTATGTTGTTTGTAAACCGCCAAATATATATATATATAGTGATTATTACAAGAGATGGAATAGGACAATATGGGCCTTGGAAAACACAATATTTATTTGCACAGTTGTCAAAAATGTTTAAAATCAACTAACTGCCATTCAGAAAAATGGAACAATTAGCATTCTCAAAAGGAAGTTATTTTCTTTGAGAGAGTAGGTAAAACTGTCCTTCAGATAGTAAAGAAAAAGTAATTTCACGAATGGGAGATCATTGATGATAGCTGAGTATCTGTTCTGCTAAAAATAGATGGGAATAGGCCAGCAACATTTCTTCTGTCATGTTTATTCTGAATATAATTTGCCTTATCTCTGTGAAGAGATAATTGAATTTTATATTAATAAGAAATACCTCAAAACTGTGTTGTATACAGTATTTTAACTGTGCTTTCAAATGAACATGAAGATTACCCAGCTGCTGTACTTTATTAACTAAACACTTTATTTTAAGTCTGAAGTTCATTCTAAGACAATATTATATATAATGTGAAAGAGTCCTGCATAACCTGTGATATTTATAAACACCAGATAAGATCTATTCTCAGTGGTGTTGATTATGTCAAATTACTCAATTTAAGAACAAAGTGCCCCTACTTTATAACACAACAATGTTTCAAGTAGCCTTTTAGTTCCCTGACCTGCAATCTGGTAACTTTATGTCTTACAAATCCTAGGTTACTTCTGATATCCTTATATTTTACAATAGGTGGCACACATGTAACTTTAAGACATGAGGAATGGAAGATTTTTCTCTTAAACAGTTATAGATTATTGCTTTGACTCCTTCATAACAGGTAGACAGCGGCACAATCTTTTCTCCTCACCTCTCCCTAACAAAGACTGCTGTCCTTTCCTCTATCACTGCCAGAATGTCCACTGAATTTCCTGTTCCTGTTTGCTTTATTTACTCTTCAGTAACAACAAATTTCACAGTTGAACTTAGGGAGCACTGCCACCAAGTGGCCAAACTAATTATATATTTACTACTGTATTTAACAATTCACATTTTGCCTTCTCACACACATATATTCTTTGTTCTAATGTTAGTCTTGGCATTATAGAGTGTGAGTTGTTGTGTGACAGCCCGAGAGACTAGTTCACCACCTTACCTATCTGTGTGCCAGTCCCCAGCTGCATTTACATGTGGCCTTGTGCAGGTGGACATGCGCATGTATCCTGACACAGCAGTACCTTCGTATTCCTTTTTTCCTATAGTTCTGCCCAAGCCATTTCTTTCTGTTTTGATGTGCTTTTTTGACACTGTGCCTGTTCTTCATTTTGATTGTTTGTTTGTTGTTGTTCTCCCTGTTGGTCCACAGCAGAAACTTTCAGGATCTCAAAAGGGTTGGGAAGACCAAAAGGCCAGGGAAGACCCATCCTTGGCATGGCTCTCCTAGTAGTTTTAGGGTTCCTGTTAACAGGACATGATATCTGTTCTCAGTTGAATGCATTTTGACAACTCCTCAGCTATCAGATTTAATAAAAATGCCAGTATTCCTAACTGTCAGGAAAATCAACCCTTCTAAGATTTATTTTTAGTATTAATTGCATTGTAGCACTTGCTCTATGCCTATAGCTGGACAATAACATTTTTGGTCTAAGGTAGCCCAAAAAAAGTTACACATGTTTGAAACAAATTTGACCAGGTCAATTGTACTTTCATTACAATTTACCTTTATTTTACTTAATAGAAGATTTATCAAAGTATACAAAAAGAGCTTGCCACTAAAATCCCACCACTCTCTATTCATTAATGTGGCATATTCATTTTTCAACCATTGATAAATATGTTTGTAAAAACCCCATAGAAATTTATTGAAAGAGGTGGGATTTTACTGTGATAAGCTCTAATAAATCTGCCCCTTAATGTTTCAGTGCATTCATAATACCCATTGATTCTCAAGGCCTCCCGTGTTCCAACATTAGATCCTCCCCAACTAAAGAAGATTCACCAACAAAAAGATTGTCCCAATACATTGCTACAAGTAGTATAACGTATATACCTTTCGTCAAACTTAATTTGACAGGTCGACACGCCCCTTTCCCCGCCCATAACCCCTCCCACCCCTCCCACAACCCCGCCCATAACCCCTCCCGCCCCTCCCACAACCCCCGCCCATTCAACCTTCCCACACCACGCCTAAAGTACGCCCCTTTCTAATATCAAACAGCCTCAATTTCTAGCTTATCCCTTTGTGAAGCCGAGATACATCCTTATAGTGAAAAAAAAAAAAAAAAAAAAAATTGCAATCATATTGTTTTAATCAAAATATTTTTATTAGTGGTTCAACGCAACGGATTTGTAACATCGCAGTATGACATGCAGGTTTGTGTGTAATTACAACAACGTATACGTAATCTCAACAGCCTCTTAGTTACAAAGTCATGTACAAAGCGGTCGTTTTTTCTAAAGTCATTTGTAAATCTTTTTAATACATTTTCAAAAGAAAGGCCTTTAGCAATACAATGTAAGATATAGATACAGTAATGACCGCAGACCGAACTAATTGCGTCCTGTATCTGTCTGTTTTGATACCTTATAAGCGTAGAATTTTTAGACAAAAATTTCATAAATTCACCGGGAAATAGTTCATTCGCCGGTGATAATCCATAGCTATCAAAAAAAATTGACACGTCATTTGCGCATAATATAATTAAAACCCAGTGCTTCCCCCGCTGCTGTGATTTGTCCGTATTTACAATATAGGCCGCCGGTCTGTCTATAATTGCATTTCTCGGTAATAAATCACAAGGAAATACGCCTTTAAATATGCGTCGTGAATGAAAGTCCGCTTTGATAACGTTGGTAATTTCATAGTTATTCATTGTTACTGAAAATCATATAAAACCTCCCTTCTATTATTAATTTCAATAATGTTCTCATGAACGGCGTAAACAATCATGTTAATAGTGTTTAACACCGGTTCAGCAAATCTAATTTCGGCTCTGAGGTTTCCAGTTTTTACTAGAGAGAAATGTCCGCCAGGTTCTTGATCCGGTGACAAATCAAAAGCGAACAAGGTGTAACCGTTCAAAAATTCAGACCGATCCACGGAATTCTGTCTCAACGTGAAGTGGCCATATCACCGATTACCGATATAATGAAAACACAGCGGTCTCCGGAGGGTGGTGAGTCAACATGCATGGTGAATGACAAAACAGATTTATGCGACATTAACTTAGTCCACGATACACCAGAGGCCCATATTTTTAAAAGACGAATAACATTTGACACACCAGACACAAATGATGACGGTAGGGATCAGGTTGGAATCTGTCAGGTTCAGAATGCCTCATATCACCATGTTCCGCTTGTACGTTCTTGCACTTGTTGGGACGAAAAAACTTACAATGTATTGAGTTCTCTTGCACGCTACAACGATAAAATGATGCGTGTAGCCAACTATTTAAGATGTTTTGTGCGAGACTCTATGTTTTTGGCATTCAACAACCCCAACGAAATTAGTGTGATAAAAATACACGCGGCACATGATAAATATGAAAGGTTGATGACTCATGTCGATGAGATTGAAAAAGAGATGATGGGTAAAAATTGACTATGCATGATTGGTGGTGGACAATCTTATAAAAACAAAAAAACACCCGTGAATGTAAGAACAAAAAAATTAAAACGGGCTATAAAGATGTACTTTGCGGCTAGACGGTCTAAAACTGCTAGGAAAAAGAGAAGGCTCCGTTGTAACAAAGCGGTTGAGCCGACCAGCGTGAGCGCTGTACAAACAGCGAACACACCGCAAGCAGAGCGCTTTCACCCACACAACGAGCGGACTATTCGTCCACCTACAGAGCAAACAAATCGTTTTCAACCCCCTGGTTCACAAACTGACATACCGTGTACAGACAATGACAACCCAGAACAGTATGACGTTAGAACTGTGTATTTAGAATCTGTTTTTCAGCAACAACGTGACTTTTCAAATTTTAATAGCGTTATGTACACCGAACACTTTAGATTTGTGAATCTGGAAACCATCCGATCGTTCGTTGACGCTGTTGACGCTATACACGCAGCCATACAGACATTGCTAGATAGGGTTTTACGGGACGTTGAACCGGGTGATTTTATACAGTTGCGTTTAGACGGCGGCGAGACGTTTGACTCAATTTTTTCAACAAGACATACTAGAGAGGGTTTTACAGCCGAAACATTTTTGAACAATGTCGCTAACGCTCTACAGAGCAACGCGGAGTGCATAGCCGGTAATTCCCTTAAACTAGTTGTTATAGTCGTCAGGAACCGTCGCGGCGGTTCCCGAAGACGCTTGGGGTCCATAGCGTACAGCGGGATCATCGACCGTAAAAATCAGCATTTGTACGACTTTAACAATTACGATGATAACGTTTGCTTGGCCGCTAGTGTGTGCGCTATTTTGGATGGCACTGATGCAAGCGACGACGTGTTGTTAAAGAAAGCGCGTCAACTGCACAGTGCTTTACAAATACCGGAAGGACATTTAGTTTCTTTTAACGATATTGTAATGTTTGAAAAATATTTAAACATTACAATTAAAGTTTTGTACCACAATAGAGGTCATTGGCGTTATTATCATACGGGTAATACCAATAGAGACAAGATTGTCTACATATTACACCATGAAACGCATTATTACGGTATAAAAAATATAAAAGCGTTTATTGGCGCCAACTTTTTCTGCGATATGTGTTGTTCTTTATACAGCCATAAATATAACCACGACTGTGTTCAGTTTTGCAAAGCATGTCACCGTCCAGACTGTATTGAACAGAGTGATAATTTACGATGTCCCATATGTCGTGTGTTCTGTCGGTCAGTTCAGTGCTTTGCAACACATAGAAACTTGGCTGCAAACAACAACGCTATTTGTAAGAAAAAAACTTTCTGCGATTCTTGTTACAGATATGTAGACAATGGGGACGAGCACAAGTGTAACGGTTTGAAATGCAGCGTATGCGGAGCGGGGGTTGACAAATTTGACGAACATAGTTGTTACATGCAACCTTACAACCCCAAACAAATGACCGACAAATTTTACGACTTTGAGTGTATGCAAGAAACAGGTGTACACGTACCCAATTACATTTTTGCAACGACTTTATACGGTCCAAATTCCTGGGAATTCAACGGAAAAACTTGCACGCAGGACTTTGTCCGCTTTTTTACCAACGGCAAGTTTTTGGGTTACACATTCATAGCCCATAATGCCGGTCGTTACGACGCTTATTTTGTTGTACAGGAACTGATCAAGGAAAAATTTAAAATTGAAGTTGTTAACCAAGGAGGGCGATTAATGTGTGTGTCCCTAAAAGATTTAAAAATGAGGTTCATAGATTCTTTGAATTTCATGCCGATGAAAGTCAGTAAGATGCCTGAAGCTATGGGTTTTTCGGGGTCCAAGGGTCATTTCTAGGGATGTAGCGAACGTCGGAAAAAAAGTTCGCGAACATATTCGCGAACTTGCGCAAAAATGCGAGCGGTTCGCGAACGGTTCGCGAACCCCATAGACTTCAATGGGAAGGCGAACTTTAACATCTAAAAAAGACATTTCTGGCCAGAAAAATGATTTTAAAGTTGTTTAAAGGGTGCAACGACCTGGACAGTGGCATGCCAGAGGGGGATCAAGGGCAAAAATGTATCTGAAAAATCTGCCTGTGTGTGCTTGGAAGAGATAGTGTAGGGGGAGAGCTGTTAGTGATGCTAGATGGCAGTTGGTTGAATAACACACTGGGCAAAAAATGCCTACAGGGCAAATAATGCCTAAAAGGTCAACTTATACACTACTACAGCGGTAGTAAAATAAAAAAAAGTTAAATAAAAAAAAATTAAAGTTGGTGCTGCTGAACTACTAGGAGCAGCAGATTAGCACACCAGTCCCACTCCCCAACACTGCTAGACTAATAGCACTGGGCTCTTATAGTAGTAGTAGTAGTAGTAGTAGTAGTAAAACAACAAAAAAATAAATAAAAGCAGTCCTTACAAGGACTATTGCTATTGCAGCAGTCAGCAGATGAGATCAGAAGCAGGACAGCTGCCCACTGCAGCTACATACAGAGCACTGCAGTAGAAGGTAGATTACTAGCCAGCAAAGCTACCTAAGCTTAAATGTCCCTCAAACCCCTGCAGACTTCTGTCCCTCCAATAACAGAGCAGTATCAAAACGTTTACTAGCCAGCAAACTTTCAACTGTCCCTGAAATCACTAACAGGCAGCAGCTCTCTCCCTACACTATCTCTTCAGCACACACAGGCAGAGTGAAGAAAAGCTGCAGGGCTTCGGTTTTTATAGGGAAGGGGAGTGGTCCAGGGGAGAGCTTCCTGATTGGCTGCCATGTACCTGCTGGTCTGGGGTGAGAGGGCAAAAAAAAGCGCCAACAATGGCGAACCCAAAATGGCGAACGTCGCGCGACGTTCGCGAACTTCCGGCGAGCGCGAACACCCGATGTTCGCGCGAACAAGTTCGCCGGCGAACAGTTCGCGACATCTCTAGTCATTTCCCACATTTCTTCAATACAGAAGAAAATCAAAATTACATAGGGCCGATGCAGGACATCCGGTATTACGGCGTGGATTACATGATGCCCGGGGAGAAAAAAGAATTTGTGGAGTGGTACCAAAACCATAAAAATGACACCTTTCATTTTCAGGCAGAACTAAAGGCTTACTGTAAACAGGATGTGGAGGTCTTGAGAAGGGCCTGTGAGTGTTACAGGGACACGATTATGGATATGACTAAAAAAACAGTCAAACAATACTTTAAACGCGGCAAGAAATGTAAACCTGGCAAGAAATACAAATTGGTCACTAAATGCATTGATCCATTCCAGCTCATCACGCTGGCATCTGTCTGCATGTCCATGTACCGGTTTAAATTTCTTCCAGCAAATATCGTGGCGATTGTGCCCGCAGATATGTACCACAAGACCCAGAAACGATTTTCCACACCTGCTATTCAGTGGCTCATTTTCTTAGAACACACAGAAGGCATAACTATTCAACATGCCTTGAAGGGCGGTGAGAAGAAGGTGGGGAAATACTTTTTGGACGGTTATGCTTTAGTTAATGGTTTACAAACCGCCTTTGAATTTCAGGGTTGTTTTTACCACGGCTGTCCCGTGTGTTATAACGAGCATGACCGTAATGAGCTTACTAAATCCTCATACGGTCAGCTGTATCACTCTTTCTTAGTTAAAAAAAGTCACCTACAGAGATGCGGCTTTACAGTCCGTGTCATGTGGGAACACGAGTGGCGTGAAATGGTCGCTAGTGATGAAGGGGTCAAAGACTTTCTGTTTAAAATGCAGTTTCCAGTACCTTTGGACCCTCGTGATTCACTTTACGGTGGTCGAACCAACGCCATCAAACTTTATCACAAGGTGCAGCCCGGTGAAACGCTACATTATTACGATTTCACTAGTTTATACCCTTTCGTTAATAAAACTAAAACGTATCCAGTCGGTCACCCAGAAATCATTTTTGATCATTTTGGACACATCAAAAAATACTTTGGTATTGCCAAAGTTAAAGTGTATCCGCCCAGAGATTTATTTTTTCCGGTCCTTCCTGTAAAGCTGAATAAAAAACTAATGTTTCCGCTTTGCTATACATGCGCTTTGAATTCCCAGAAAGACATCTGCAATCACACTGATGACGAACGATCCCTGACAGGTACATGGTGTACTATAGAACTAATTTTAGCGGTGGAAAAAGGTTATAGGATTGGGGAGGTCTACGAGATCTGGCATTTCCCCAATACTACAAACGAACTGTTTGCTCCGTACATCAAGTTACACCTCAGGGATAAACAGGAGGCTTCTGGCTATCCCAGTTGGTGTAAAAATGATTCAGAAAAAATGGCGTACATAGACGCGTTTTTTAAAAAAGAAGGTGTTCGCTTGCGGCCTGACAAAATCGCTGTAAACCCCGCAAAAAGACAAATCTCAAAACTGTTCCTCAACTCTTTGTGGGGTAAGTTTGGACAGCGTTCTAACTTGTCGCGCACCAGTATAGTCACGGATCCTGATGAACTTTTCAAATTAGCTTTTGTACCATACTACGACGTCTCAGAGGTTAATTTCATCGATGACGAGACAACAGTAGTTAATTGGAAATATGTAAAAGAGCGCTACACGCGCAACAAAAACACAAACATTTTTATAGCCTGTTTTACTACCGCCTATGCCAGACTTGAGTTATACACGCTCCTAGACAGACTGCAAGAACGATGTCTATACCACGACACAGACTCCGTTATATTCGTGAGTAAAGAGGGTGACTGGAACCCGCCTTTGGGCGATTTTCTCGGTGAGCTGACTAGCGAAATACCCGATGGTACATATATTACAGAGTTTGTATCTGCAGGTCCAAAGACCTATGGTTATAAACTCAACACCGAGAAAACTGTACTAAAGGTTAAGGGTATAACACTCAATACTGCTAACACACAACTTGTTAATTTTGACAGTTTAAAAGACCTTGTGTTGGACTACTCACGCAATTCAGATCCCAAGAACCAGAAAACAATAGGTATAGAACAAAACGGAATTGTCAGAAATAGGAAGCGCTGGGACATTGAGACAAGAACGTTACGTAAAACTCAAAAGTGTGTCTACACAAAGAGATAACTGCTGGCAGACTTTACGACGGTGCCTTTTGGCTATTAGACATGATGACTCAATTTCAACACCCTTTTTCTTGTATTTTAGCCGGTCCATCAAATTCCGGAAAGAGTTTTTTTGTAAAACAATTGTTGATACACTCAGATACGTTAATGTCGCACAAACCTGATAATGTCATTTGGTTTTATGCATGTTGGCAAAAATTGTATGATGATCTCAACAGCCTATTTACAAATATCAGGTTTATCGAGGGGATACCGCAAAATTTTACAGACGACGATCTATTCCCGTCGGACAAGGTAAATTTGGCAGTTGTTGATGATCTTATGGAGGCGGCTTGTGAAAACCTTGAAATACAAAACGCATTCACCAAATATGTACACCACAGATCTCGTTCAAAACGTGTTTTGTCAGGGTAAGAAAAGCCGAACCATAAATTTAAACACTAAATACATGGTCCTGTTTAAGAACCCGCGTGATAAATTACAGGTTATTACGCTGGCTCGGCAAATGTACCCCGGTAAAACACGTTTCTTTTTAGAAGCTTTTGAAGATGCAACGCATCAGCCTTACGGTTATCTACTCGTAGATTTAAGATCTGATACACCCGAGGAACTGCGACTAAGAACCGGCTTGTTCCCGCCAGATCTTCCGACGGCTTATGTGTGCAAAAAGAAGCTCTAAAAAGTAATTTTCTCATCACAAAGGTCATTCTTGGTAACAACGTTGTTACTGTAAAGATGTCTAGCAGGATCCGCCGTAATTGGGATCTTCTAAAGACGTTGGTTAAAACAAAACCGACGGTGCGAAAATCCATCTTACGCAACGCCAGTAATGATTTGATTTCAGCTATTGGTGAGATCGCTCTTAACATCCTTAAAGGAAAGATTCCTCTTAGAGAACGTCAGAAAAATATACTTAAAAAGTGGCGTAGAGCTATAAAGAAATTAAGCGATAAAACATACTCCATTAAGGGCAAGAAACGCATTGTGAACCAGAGCGGCGGTTTTATAGGAGCGCTGCTGAGCTTTGCAATCCCTTTAATTACCAGTCTTATAGCTAATAGAACCGGTGGTTCGTAATGGAGTACGCTGAGAAAATGTTCTTGGTTTCCAAACAAGAATTGGACAGGTTAAAAAAACCTGTTGCGGAAACAACCGATATACGCCAAACCACTACACAACGTTTAGATGGGGAAATTAGCGAGATACTTAACAGAAATGATCTTTCAGATGATGAAAAAATTAAGAAATACACAAACGTGTTACAGAGATACCTAGCGCTCACCAAACAGAAAGAGATGTCAACCTTAACTTTGATTACACAACCGCAAACTGTTCAACAACAATTGTCAAATGATTCTTCTACAGGCGATGATGTAAAAGAGATACTCGACAATGTAAATATAAGGTATAGGAAAAACGCAGAACTTTTGCTGAATAAACTGCTGCGGGCAGGCAACAAGAGCTCTTGGAACGCTAGGGGTGAATTCATTTACAAAGACCAAACCATACCAGGGTCCAACATTATCGATCTCATTCGCACAGCGACACAGAGTCACGGCTTAATTAAAGCTAAAGCACCTCGTGGTTGGGATTTCTTCTTGGACACCATAGCGGAGCTGAACGTACCCTCTACGGTAATCGGTAGTACAAAAACAAGAGAACTTCTCGATAATTTAAAAAGGGGCGCGCAAGCTGAATCTTTTGAATCTATTCACAGCCCTCTTGGTCGTTCGCTGTTCGCTACACCGGTGGGTGTGACGCGTGGAACTTTATTACCTAAAAAGCGCACTATGCCGATGGCACAGATGACTTGGTTAACGTTGTAAATTTTACTTTGATTGTATATAAATATATCTATCTTTGTATGCTATACCTTTTGAATGTTGATTTTTTTAATAAAAACATAATTTTTTACTAAAATGTAGTCCTCCTTTTTTATAAGTTATATGTATAGATGCGAATAAATCAATTAACTTGAAAAGATATAGTTGCAGACGTCTTTTGACAGCGTAGACCGTTAGACATTCTTAGAAAAGGTGGTAAAATGACGGCAAATGCTGAAATATTGAGAAAACAGTATTACACACCAAAAGCGGCTGGATCGTACGGCGGTGTCGATGCCTTATTCAGAGAAGCCAGGAAATTTGGTGTAAGAAGAGACTCTGTAAAAAATTGGCTAAACAATGAGGACACTTACACGTTGTACAAACCGGTGAAAAAATCATTTAAAAGAAACAAAGTCCTTGTGTCTGATATAGACAGTCAGTGGCAGGCTGATCTTGTGTCAATGATAGACTTTTCAAAAGAAAACAACGGTGTTAAATACTTGATAACTGTTATTGATATTCTTTCAAAATATGCTTGGGTTTCTGGAATTTTAAATAAATCGGGAACAACAGTAGCTGCCGCTTTCGAGCAGATATTTAGACTCAGCGGTCGGACCCCCAGAAAGCTTCAGACGGATCGTGGTAGAGAGTTTATAAACAAACCTATGAGAAAACTTTGTGCCGACTTTAAAATACATCATTTTTTAACTACAAATACGGTCAAAGCTTCGTTAGTGGAACGTTTTAATAGAACTCTGAAAACACGGATGTGGCGTTATCTTAGAGAGCAAAACACCTACAGATACATTGACAAGTTGCAAGACCTTGTGCATAGTTATAATCACTCGTATCACAGATCTATACGTTGTCGACCTGTTGATGTGTCAAAAGAGAATTCTTTGATCATTTGGAAAAATATTTACGGTGATTACGCTGCTGTTAAGAAAGTTAAACCTTTACTGAAAATAGGCGATCACGTTAGAATTGTACGTTATAAGGGCCCATTTACAAAGGGTTATGAACAAACCTACACAGATGAAATATTTACCATCTACGCTATAAACACTAAAGGGCTGAGGCCCCTTTATAAGTTGAAAGACCTGTCTGACGATCTCATTGAAGGGTCCTTCTACGCTGAAGAGGTTCAAAAAGTCCCCCTCGATAAGCATCGCGTTTACAGGATAGAAAAAATTGTCAAAAAGAAGAAAGTTAGAGGAGACACTTTGTATTTTGTAAAGTGGGTCGGTTATCCCGAAAAGTTTAACTCTTGGGTATCTGAAAAACAACTGTTGAGCTTGTAAACTATGGAAGATGAATCGTTTTTTATTACACTACCCTGCAACTCTTCAGCTAAGCTTTACCCCGACAACACCATCGCTGACTACACCACAAAATTAGCAAAAGCCGTCAATCTACGAGGACCTTATGAAGTGGCGTTAGTAGAGATCCAGTACCCTCTCACATGGAATACCTTTGAGGCGGGAGATGGTCTTTTTTACATCTTGACAAAGGGTGAGCCTATCAAGGAATTTTTTGTCAAATCCGGTTATTACAATCACATGAATGATCTGGTCAAAGCCGTTAATAACAAACTTGAGTCTGGTAAAATACCTCCCGATCAACTGCGACTAAGATACGACGATATTGAGAGAACTGTTTATGTTACTAAATCGGACGTTTACAAGTTTGTTCCGTGTGAAAAGTTGGGTGTTATATTGGGGCTGCCGCATCTTGTGCGTGGTGGGCCAAACAAAAGCGATTGGTCAACCAAGATTGTCGGCAACCCGTTGCAATACATTATGCGATACGACGAGTCTGGCTCGCCGTTTTTAGAGGGTTTCAACGTTGATTTAACGTCTGTTGATGCTGTAGAGAATGAGACTTTACTTATAAAGAAAAAAATTAATCCGGATATCAAAGCAGGGTTCTATACAATGTTTGTTTATACTGATATAATCCAACACCAACTTGTTGGTGATAGCTACGTACAGCTTTTAAGAACTGTTGAGATAAGCGGCAAAAACGGTGATATAGTCACGCAGAAGTATAACAGACCGGACTATATACCGCTCTGCAAACAACACTTTGATAACATTACAATAACGATACTCACGGACCAGGCCAAGCCTGTTAAATTCAAATACGGGAAAACTATCGCACGATTACACTTTAGACCGCGATCAGGGACGACGCATTAAAAATGCTGTCCCAGAGAGTGTACGGAGACCCGGATGCGTATACACATTATTACATAACACAAGCGGGTCATGGCTTGGACGGTTTTCAAGGCGCAGAATTCATGCACGGTTCTGGGCTCGCTGGTCTGTTTCGTGGTCTATTCCGGCGAGTCGTTCCTCTATTCAAGAAAGGCGTGGAACTAGTAAAGCCTCATGTAAAAACAGCGGCTAGAAACATCGCTAAAGATGTCATAGCTACGACATCAACCGCCGTTATGGATCGCATAAATAGATCCAATCATGGTCAGGAGGGTTCTGGTGTGGTGCAAATTCGTAAAAAAAGGCGGAAAAGAAAACGAACCCACGACGGCATAATCCTACCCCCTTTTATGAATAAAGTGCCTGCGCCTAAGAGACGTCGGCACCAGAAAACAAGAAGTCGTTCACCAGACGACATCTTCTAATCGTGAGCTATGGCTTTTGTGCATGACAGCTCCGTTGAGTACGCAAAATCAGAGTTGGATATATTTCAAATACCACCTACGCAGACAAGCATAGAAAAATCGCTTTATGTGGAGGTACAACCAATCGCTGCCCTTGCCGATAACGCTCCTTTGGAGTTCTTCATCTCTGGCAGCGGTGAATATTATTATGACCTCAATAACACTCTGTTACACGTCGTTTGCCGAATCGTTAACCCGGATAACACACCAATACCTGACGGATCCCGCGTTACACTTATTAACTACCCTATTGCTAGCCTTTTTAACCAATTGGACATAACGCTGGGCGACACGTTGATTTCCCGAAGTGACAACCTGTATACGTATAGAGCCTATATTGAATCCCTAATAAATTATAATTCACAAACTTTGGCGGCACAATTTACGGCCGGTTTATTCTATAAAGACACAGCCGGTCATCATGATGACCGGGCTCTCGACGGTCGAAACGCTGGTTTCAACAAGCGCTCGCAGTATACCGCACGCTCCAGAAGTGTGGAATTAATGGGGCCCATTTACGGTGATATATTTAATCAACCTAAGCTAATACTGAACGGGCTAGATCTAAAGATAAAGTTGACAAGAAATAAAGACTCTTTCTGTATTATGTCCGCCGAGGCGGGTCATTTTAAAGTCCAGATACAGCACGCATCGCTGTTTGTCAAAAGAGTTCAAGTATCTCCAGCTGTGAGAATCGGCCACAGTCGTGCCCTGTTAACCGCTAACGCTAAGTATTCGATCGATCGAGCGTCGCTTAAAGTGTACAGTATACCGGCAGGCACCCGCATATCCAACCATGAAAACCTCTTTCTCGGAAACATTCCAAAAACGGTAATACTAGCGTTTGTGGACAACGACGCATTTTCGGGGAATTATCAAAAAAACCCTTTGTGCTTCAATCACTATAATGTGAATTACGCGGCTTTATATTTGGACGGTCAACAAATACCCGCAAAGCCTTTTCAACCCAATTTTCAAGGCGAATCAGCTGTTCGAGAATATATGTCACTCGTGCATATTTCGGGTAAACAAAAGGCTGACAACGCTTTATCCGTGGATCGGTCTGAATTTTTGAACGGTTACACCTTGTTCGCTTTTGATTTGTCACCGGATCAAGAACCTGGCGGACATTTCTCTCTAGTAAAAACTGGAAACCTCAGAGCCGAAATTAGATTTGCTGAACCGGTGTTTAACATGATTGTTTACGCCGTTCATGAGAACATTATTGAAATTAATAATAGAAGGGAGGTTTTATATGATTTTCAGTAACAATGAATAACTATGAAATTACCAACGTTATCAAAGCGGACTTTCATTCACGACGCATATTTAAAGGCGTATTTCCTTGTGATTTATTACCGAGAAATGCAATTATAGACAGACCGGCGGCCTATATTGTAAATACGGACAAATCACAGCAGCGGGGGAAGCACTGGGTTTTAATTATATTATGCGCAAATGACGTGTCAATTTTTTTTGATAGCTATGGATTATCACCGGCGAATGAACTATTTCCCGGTGAATTTATGAAATTTTTGTCTAAAAATTCTACGCTTATAAGGTATCAAAACAGACAGATACAGGACGCAATTAGTTCGGTCTGCGGTCATTACTGTATCTATATCTTACATTGTATTGCTAAAGGCCTTTCTTTTGAAAATGTATTAAAAAGATTTACAAATGACTTTAGAAAAAACGACCGCTTTGTACGTGACTTTGTAACTAAGAGGCTGTTGAGATTACGTATACGTTGTTGTAATTACACACAAACCTGCATGTCATACTGCGATGTTACAAATCCGTTGCGTTGAACCACTAATAAAAATATTTTGATTAAAACAATATGATTGCAATTTTTTTTTTTTTTTTTTTTTTTTCACTATAAGGATGTATCTCGGCTTCACAAAGGGATAAGCTAGAAATTGAGGCTGTTTGATATTAGAAAGGGGCGTACTTTAGGCGTGGTGTGGGAAGGTTGAATGGGCGGGGGTTGTGGGAGGGGCGGGAGGGGTTATGGGCGGGGTTGTGGGAGGGGTGGGAGGGGTTATGGGCGGGGAAAGGGGCGTGTCGACCTGTCAAATTAAGTTTGACGAAAGGTATATACGTTATACTACTGCTACATTATGGGTCTGATTTAATGAGCCACAAATATTTAGTATCAGGCTTTTTGACACCAAAAATCTGAAAAAGTTGTGGAATTTATTTTTACATTTTTGCGATTTATTATGCGACAAGACAGCGACAATTCGGAATCATGTAGAAGACAATGGCAGGTGTCCCTTAAAACATCTGGGAGATCCTTCTTTGATTTGTGGTTTTAGAGATATTTTTGATGTTGGCTTTTGTGCAAAAATATGAAAAAGCTGCAGTTTTACACAAGTACTCTGCAACTTTTCCCATCCCTGCTTTTTTCAGTTTGGATCTTTCAATAAATGTCATGGCATTCGTGGTTTAAACCTGAGAATATTGATAATAAGCCTCCATGTATCAATTATATAAATTCTAAAAATGAATAGGAACAGTGACAAGACTGAAAGCAAAGCACTATAATCACTTTGACACTCATTCCCTTGTAATCCCTTGTATTAGGCAGCCATATCTGTTTTGGCAAATATTGGCAAACATTGTTCTTTACATTGTAATGTGTTAAATATTGGGCTGAACAAATGTTTTTTTTTTTTTAAGGAGAGTTTGAAAAAGATACGTATACATTTTATGATTACGTTGTTTTATATGCATGTTCTACAATATTTAAAACATACCCCATTCACAAAATATTATTCATAAGCAGATGGTTTAAATTGTTTAAATTTAATTTTTTTACACAGAGGTTGAAAAATTGTGTTGTGAACCAACACATCAAGATAAAATGTCATACAGAGCTTATTCACAAAATCAGTAGGTTATATTTTTCTCCAATACAGTAGTTTTATAAAGCCCAGGACCATGGCTAATTTAATTACTTAATGGAGTTTTTCAACTTCAAATTAACTTATAGGGGCAGATTTATCAAGGGTGGAAGTGAAATCGAGGACATTTTTTGAAGTTAAAAAATTTGAAATTCAAAGTAATTTTTTGAATACTTCGACCATCGAATAGGATACTACAACTTCGAATTTACTTCAACTTCGATTCGAAGTAAAAATCGTTCGACTATTCAACCATTCGATAATCAAAGTACTGTCTCTTTAAAAAAACTTTGACTTAAATACTTTGCCAACTTAAACCTGTCAAAGTGCTATGTTAGCCTATGGGGACCTTCCAGAGCAATTTTCTACATTTTTTGTATTCAAAGGAAAATCGTACGATCATACAATGCAAAAAATCCTACGAATTTGACTTTGAATTTCATAGTATTCAATTTGATGGTCGAATCTTGAAGTATTTTCCACTTCGAAATTCGACCCTTGATAAATCTGCCCCTAAAAGTTCACTTAAGGCAAACAACCCCTTTAATTGGAACAGCATACAATCTATGATCACATTATTGTAATTAGACTAACAGCATCAGAGAGGAGAGGATATGAATAAAGTAAAAATATTTTTAAAGTAGTTATTAGCTACTGTAATATTATATTTTTCATTTTGAACCATAAAAACAGGAAATGGCAATTGAATTTCAAAACTAGAAACTATTTTACAAACATAAGTGTTAACACATGATTTATAAATGAATTATTTTAACCATACACTATGTTTTATGCTAAAAAAATTTTAAAAGTGGAGTTTTCGAAATATAATATATACATTAAAAAATTAAATTGAATATATGAATGGATATATGAGGCCATTTGGCCCACATGCTGCTATAAAATCTAAATGCAAATTCCATTACTAGATTTGAATAAATATATACAACTGACATAAATTTGAAAGAATAGTGATAAACAGGAGAAAAAACATTTTTACATATAAATATATTGCCAAACGCTGTTAATTATTGAGATTTGTTTCATTTATTTATTGTCTTTATACAACTATTTAAGATGTTTTTTAAAAATAGTTTTAAGTAAGCTCATTCAACCAAATTAGGCTTCGATACACAGAACACAGAAAGAAAAGTGTCCACGTGTATATTAAAAATAGAAATGAAATAACTGTATCTGTTATAATTACAGTTTGATGCCATGCACCCTGCATTCTGTGCTGGAACTGATAAGAATGTTTTTTGTAGCTGACTAAACATATTTAACCGACACAAACCTGATTTGAAATAAGTGGAGAGCACCAGGAAGTGGTTTTATTACAATACAGTATTACCATAGATCAATAAATCTTCCATAACAATTCTTGTGCATGAAATGAAAATGAAAAAAACTTGAGAAGACTATACAAAATTTCATAAATCTCCTCTTTTGAGAATATTTACATGAAACAATGCAGTTTGTGAAGTGCAAGAAGGCAGCAATCAGAGACTTTTGAGTAGTGTGCTGCCTGCATTGGACAGAGGTCTATCCAAGAGGAGGGTTGTGGGGAGGCATATACGGTATATGTTCCTTCTCTCATTCCCTACATGCATGTCATTCAGTCACAGAACAGCAAGAGGCCACAATGAAGCCCTGTCCTTACTTCCTACCCAATGGGATCAAGGAGCACAGGGGAGCTTACCCACGGGTTCAAGTGCTTGCTTAGTAAGCATTGTGCCCCTTTGCACTATAACACCTGTGGCAATGTAAATTACCAGTTTTTTTACTATTTAATCTGAATTTTTAGTGAAAAAAACTAACATTTTACGAAATGTATTATACCCCGAGGAAGGAAGAAGTCTGAATATGTAAATCCAGCATTTCAGACCTGCCAAGGTTATATAAAAGTTAATGGGAGAGGTCCCTATCTTCTTTGGAAGTTTCTGTGGTCTGCACGGAAAAAGCCCGAAAAAAATCATACGATTCAGAAAAAAAATCATTGTCGCTCGATTTTATCGATTGTGTCCCCGATCCGATTAAATCATCCTTTTTTTACTAATAAATAAGGTCACATCGTGGATTCTAATTTGGTCAGACTTTTTTTTAAAAAGAAAATCAGATTTTGATAAATAACTCAGAAGAATTAGTGTTTTTCAAATTGTAGGATTCTGTCTAGCAGTACTCTACTCAAATTACTTTTAAAAGCCAATGGAAACTATCAACTTTACTAATAAATTTAAATTGAGATAAACTTTAAATTAAAAGATAAAAATGAATTTTAAATAAAGATATTTTAGTAAGATCCTTAGAAATACAGTATGTATTGCTTACTACTAATGTTTTCTACACTTTTCATCATATCAATTAGCAATTCTGAGATTTAATTGTTCTATAATTAAAGTGTAATTGGACATTTATACTTAATGCATATTCAATGGAATGCAAATATATGAAAACAAACTGTGAAACCCCAGGGGCAGAGATACAGATTAAGATCATTTAACTGTTACCATATCTACTTGACTGAGGTACTGTCTTTTCAAACTAAAGTATATAAAATCTGTTTTTACTGTCAGATATAGCAAGGTGTACAGAGGGAAATGGGTAATCCATTACTTGACCTGAATTCTTAAAGTTGTAATTTTTACCAAATATCAAACGATTCTGGAAAACACTCTGATAAAACGCACTATTTGGGTTTTCATTTGATTTTATTGTTTTTACCTGAACCAATAAAATCAAGCTTTTTTAATAATAAATAAATAGTGATGGGCGAATAAATTTCCGGTTTTCAAGATTTTTCAAGACACGTTCAAATTGCTTGATTTTTTTCGGGAAAAGGTTCGAATTGCTCGATTTTTTTGTGAAAACATTCGAATTGCTCCATGTTTTAGTGAAAACGGTAGAATCTCACGTTTTTTTTCGTGAAAACTGTAGAATTGCCTGATGTCATTAAGGGGCCAATTCAAGATTGCTTTAAAATTAGTCACAAGCAATCTATAAGGAAACCCTGTGTGAGTTAATTAATCACGTGGGGTTTTTGTGTTAGAAAATCTTAGCAATCGTCATCATTTTACCCAAATGAGCTTTTGAAATGAATAAAAACTTTGGCAGATTTTAGGTGCTGAAGTTTTTCTTTGTTTCAAAAATCTATTTGGGTAATATAATGACTACACTACACTACACTAATATAATGACTACACTACACTACAGCTTGCCACAGGTTTTCATTTTGAAAATGAGAGTTACTACTTACTACACTCCTCCCACTGTGCAGCTCAGGATATGAGCCAAACAACAAAATAGCATTTATACATGGTATTGACACTATTAACTGCACCTTGTAATAGAGGTTATAAATTATTTTGTTGGAGTGTTTGCCTCATATCTACAACATTTTTACCAATAAATGCTTTTGTTTTTGTTTCATTGTTAATTGCCCTTCATTTGCATCCAGGCAAGTTGTTTCATGTGGTTATTGGAGTGCATCTCTTGGGACATTTTAGAAGTAAAATGTTTGTATCACCACGCTTTAAGGGTGCTTTTTATCAGCAGGTCCTGCACATTTTGTTAAACGGATAGTGCAAAATACTTCAAGAAATCCTGCTTTATTCTGCAAAAACCCAACAACAACAGAAGTTTTAGCAAGGCAATGATCCCAATTACAAAAACTTAAATCAAAACTTAAGCACAAAAAGTCAATATTTCCCAGTACATGTCCTGACCTGAGAATCGGTGGCGTTTTATTTGAAAATGTATGTGCATAGGAGTCATCCAGCTAACTTGAGCACATCTTCCTGGTCTTGAACAAATGGGTCGAATTCAGCCTCTCTTTCTCTGCTGTTCTTTTATATAGAAAGATAGGACAGGCAGTAAAGGAGAACTAAAGCCTAACTAAAGAAGTAGCTAGAAAAGTTGTACATTATGTTTTGTGCTTCTGTAGCAGCCAAAGGCAACCACAGCCCTTTAGCAGTAAAGATCTGTGTCTCCAAAGATGCCCCAGTAGCTCCCCATCTTCTTTTCTGCTGACTCACTGCACATGCTCTGTGCTGCTGTCACTTACTGAGCTTAGGGACCCACTCACAATATACAGTACACATAGAATAGAAATGTCACAGTATAAGGCTGATTAGTAATTAATACACATAATTACTACATGGCAGCACAGAAACCAGTGCAATTAGCATCAGAATTTAATAATCAGCAAACCTGTAGCATCAGCTTATATTACAGGGGAAGCTCATTTTCTGATGGATAATTAGTGACAAGCCCTAAGCTTAGCTTCTCAACAGCCAATCAGAGCCCACTGAGCATATGAGTGTCACAGATACTTTCCAAGATGGTGACCCCCTGTGACAAGTGTGAAGTCCTGGATCATTGCTGCTATTGACAAGCTGAAACTTTAGCCTTGTGCAATAAGTACAGTATATAAAATATGCCATTTTAGCCATATTCAATTTTAGGTTCTACTTCTCCTTTAAGGGCTATTTGATCAACTTGGTTTGCTATGAGCACATATTTAACAAAGAGAAGATTGAGGTTCTATGGACAACCAAAAAGGCTTTGTGCCCAAAAGGCACTACATGGGCCCATGATTAAGGGGCTATTTACTAAAACTCTAATTTATCAAATTTACTTATTAAAACAAAGTTGAGCTAATTCCCATTCACTAATTTAATTCATTCATCAATAATTCTTCTCGAAAAAGTCAGTGCGAAAAAACGTTGTGACAAATTTGTGCATAAATTCGAATTCGATTGATGCTCAACAAACTTGACTTTGTTGAATTGTGGCTGCGAAAACTTGATTTATGGGATTATCAGATGAAAACTTGTGCAGATCACGATGTCAAGAAACAACTTCAGGGACATCTGCCATTTACTTCTACATGACCTCAACAGGTTTGAAATGGAGTATTTTCGGATTTTTAACACCTTGGGGTAAAATGAATTTCTAAAGATTCAAGTTTTTTTCCTCTAAAAATGTGATTTTTCCCCTTTAAAATTTCGAAAATTAGGTTTAATAAATTTGGCCCTAAGTGTCTTTTGGGCATGGAACGTGGCTTATGGAGATGTATATTATTTAGTTACAGTATATCAATTATATCAATAAATATTGTTTTTACCTCTGTATTTTTGGCCCTATTGATTCCGTTGAGTGCCGGATGTCCCATCTTCTGTTTGCCATGAAAGTATCACAGTGATCAAATCATAAATCATGGTTTTAAAAAAAAAATTCAAAGTGCTTCAATGAAAAAACAATAACATATTCAAATTTAATGTAAACTAAAAAAAAATCAGAATGAAACATGAATTTAACTCCCTCAAAATGTTTTTTTATTAACCTTTCTTGTTCAGTATTATAATTTCTTTTTTTTTTTAATTGAATATTTCCTTTGGTTTTATTCATCATTGCATTCTTTACTCAATGTTTATATCTCTGTAATTTTAGTATTGATGTGATATATAAAGAGAAAATGCTAAAAAAAAAATCCAGTGCTTAATTTTTATTTATTTTATGAATCTCTATAGTGTTTGGAAGAAAACAATAAATGGAAGATTTATACCATTCTAGGGATTACATTTATTACTTTTATTTTTAGTGGGAACATTACTTTACTTATTTTACAAGAGGAATTATCTGACAAAGGGACCTGAATGTAATCATAAATATTGTTATAGTTTATATTTCATCAAAGTGTATTTAATTATCAAAGTTGTAATTAAAATTATAAACTTTTAAATACTATTTCTTGACATTAATTTGCTGTAATATTTTACGAATTAATCCCCATAATTAAAACAAGATTAAAGTCTTGTTGTGAATGTAACATGGAGTGTTTCATTATATATTTAGCTAGGGCATCATCTCAGGAAAAATTCAGAGTACTGAGTTCACATGACACATTATTATTTAATTTACTGAACAGTCTTAACCCTTATTTTTGCTAATTAGTTGATTACTACATTAACTGCATAAACACAATGTCTACCACTGATACCACTCTAATGGAAGTAATCTAGCCCGAGTATGAAGCTTTGGTGTAAAAACATTATTAGTATTTTATTTCTTGTCAGTAAAGTATTTAATGGCAGTAAAGGTAGCTTAATGTCTATAGCACACTTAGGGGGCTTATCTGCTAACATTTCGCAAAATAATGTTGTGTTTTCTGTAATATTGCTGAAGGTAAAAAAATTCTGCATTTTTCTGCAGGGATTTTCCATCATATAGTACAAGTGTGTTAAATAATACATTACCATACCCAGACACAATACAAATTTCATTCTGACACAGGAGATAATAAACAACTTTATGCTGAAAACATTTGCTGAAACATTGTTATGGTGTATAATATGTTGTCTTTGGTTATAATAATGTACATTGTGTCATTTTTTTGGAGTCCATTTTTGGAAACAAAAGAATTGAAAAAGTAAAGTGAAAAAAAAAAATGGTGCCAAAAAATGTTTGGCCTAAATTCAACTTTTAAGTAATTGAAAAATATTCATTCTGACAGAAAACCATTTTCATTGAAATTTTATACAAAAATGTGTTTGAATCTTAGTAAAATGGTTGTCTTATCCATTTTGGCATTTTTTCCCACTTGGCAGCTTTAAATCACCTGGAAATACCCGTGATTTTTGGCATATTTCCATAAACTTATTATCTCTATAAGCACAAGAAGCATGCATGTATAATCCTTTCTATTACATAAATCTGTTTATTCAATCTATATTTAGCCAAGTGTAAATATGCCACGTTCACATTTTTTCAAGAAATTCAAATTGTGAATAAAATCAAATTTATTATAGTTTATAAAAATTTACATTATTTAAAATTTGACCTTTTTGAAATAACCTCCTTAACATCATTGCTGAAATGTGCCAAATAATATGAAAGGCATCTCTCATTTGCACTTGTTTCAAATGCTGTACCGGTAATGACATGCACTGTCTGTTATAGGGTGTTCTGATTTACATTTCTTGACAATAATAGATTTTAATAAAAGAAGTCATTACAAGCAATAATTACTTAATGTTACTATCAACCCAATGCCGTCACAGTGATCTTTTTCCTGTTTATGGATGGCAGTGCATTCATTAAAATTGTACTCAATGGGCAATGAAGCAGGCAGACGTCATTAGAATAAAAGCCATAAAAAAAAACATTCAGCTATGTGAATGACACCTGAAACTCAATGCAGATTTATGTTCTAAAGCCATATATTCAGAATGCATAGTTTATACATTATGGAACTCAGAGCATTTGCAATGATAACACTAACGATTTCATAACAATTTATCCCAGATTTAACAATATAAAAGGCATATTAGCTGACTTTTCACACACGTACAAAAATATGTAGAGTGTTGGCTCTAGATCAGATCTGTGGGTGCACCCATCCTTGAGGGTGTGGGAATAAAGTACATACACATTTTACAACCACTTACTGCATCATTTAATACATGAAAATAATAATGTCACCACTATCAGTAAATAAAACACTACAAATATCCATTACAAGATTAATCTCTAACATTGCAAAACATCTATTTTGCAATATCAACTTCTGCATTCAATTTATGGGAGATTTTTCTCCATGCCCCCAGAAAGTTCCAGTAAAGTCCATCAACATACACATGGCTTATACCCCTAACAATGCCTATATACATTTCACCATACCCACAGTTACCTTCTTACTCTATATATGTATACTTATGGATGATCTGGGTAGGCTGATGACTTTATCAGTCAAATGATTGGCTTGTCTATTAATAATTTGTCACATGACTGATTTGAGACTGACAGTTGCTGGGACTATCAGTGTATAGATAGCAGCTGTTTAAGGCAATAGAAAGTGTTAGTTATCCTCATTTGACAGTATGGATTTGGATTGTGTAGAGTGATTTGTGAGAGCTATATTTATTGTAGCTCAGCTTGGTTAAAAGATTAGGATAGCCCTCTGCTTAAAATTATACAACTTTTATTAATAAATATGAATATTTGCATATTCCTTGGCATTTTTATATAACAAATATATAACCAGATTTTATTTGAAGCTCCGACAAGGGGAGACCCATTTATTAAAGGTGGAATTTTAGTAGTATTAGAGCTTAATGAAACCTCTATTAAAACCATCCTCCACCATATGTAATAAAATGCACTAAACTATAGCAACAAAAGGTTTAAAAGGTTTGCTTTAAAACAGTTGACCAGTAAATTTTACCTGCTGATTGGTTTTTATGGGTTACTGCACCTGGGTAATCTTAGCGATATTTTAAAACATAACCCCCTATTTCTCTAAACCTGCGAATGCCATAAAAGTTATTACAATATCCGAATATAAAAAGAACAAACATAAAACATACTGAACAATATATGTTCAGTTTCAAAAATACGAAACCTCTAATGATCTTTAAAGTTTCACGTTTTTCAGACAATTAATAGCAAAAAATCATCTAACAACCTCTAAAAGTCTGAACTGTTAAAAGAAAGGTCCAATAGGATCAGCTCAGCTCCCATAAATAAATCTTGAATTTTTAGAGTTTTAGAGAAAAACCCCCACACGTTTTTAGAGGAAAAATACATTTTGTGAACAAAAAAAGGAAATCCAAATGTTAGTAAATCGGCCCCATAAACTGCAGCTAAAGGTGAGCAGATTAAAGCTGCCAATATCGATCCTTTAGGCCGTTGGATTTTTCTGGCAATTGAGAAACACATTGTCTAGTTGATGTTTGGATTCACCCAATATCACCCTGCCGTGGGTGTATCAGGAAAATATCCACTCTTTTGGCGAGGTCGCCAAACGAGCAAATCTTATTGTGTATGGCCACCTTAAGACTGATTAAGAGATTAACCTAATGTGCCTATTACTGTATATAGGTTGTGTACATAGATGCACTTCCATGTTGTTGCACTAAGCCCCGATGCAAACTCGCAGTTTGCTGTTAAAGCTCCTACTGATGATGGGGAATTCTGGAGCTACTGCCACCAAAACCATAGCAGTAGTTCAAGACCCGATATCACTGGGTTCCCTGTCCCAGCCCCAATCCCCCCCTCCACTTTATGGCATGTACATTGTTTTCCTCTTCTTGCAGTGGGATCATGAGGGGGGCAGAAGAGGAAGGCACAAGGTGTCAGATGGGGAGCGTGTATGGTCAGTGGGGTCCACCAGGTTTTTCCTGGTGTCCAGCCACTCAGTGTGACTCTGCTTTTAGGGTCGATTCAGCGGAAAGCATCGATACCTGCACCATACAATGACGTGTCTGTTTAATGCTTTGAGCCTGAAATAATTGGATGTATGCCTGAGTGAAAGATGTGGACATGGTTGCTATATGCGAGTTAAATCAAATAACTCAATTCTATGGGGGCTCTATGGTTTGCATGGGGGCACATATTTACTTGTTTCTTGCTGCTCCATTTTGGATGAAAGGGTCATTTGTGTCCATCAACCACATTTGCAGTCACAAATGACCCTTTCACTCTAGGACTAAGAAACACCATCTATAAAGACTGTTTTACGCAACTCAGTAATCTCAGCAAGCGATACAGCAACAGCCTTAAGCAAATGCTGCAGCTCCAATAAAACCGATGCTGTGTACTTTGTACTGTGCAAAAAATAAAAAATTACAGCAAAGAAATGACGGTGCCAATCACGAGACAGAATGTCTCAGAAGCAAAGGTTGCCTTTGAAAAGCAAGTACAATATAGATAAAAGGAATTATCTCAGGCAAACTGTAGGCAGTCAGTCGATCTGTGCTGTTTCTGCCAGTGTTAATAAATGTCATAAACACACCTATGCATTCAGCAATAGCCGCATTGTAGTCTGAACGGCATCATTGTACTTCAACCCAACAATGGACTAAGTAGTAAAATGATAGTTCATACAGGAAATCTGGGAAATTTGCAAGAGGGGCACAGCAAGAAAAAAAAGCAAGTCTGTAAAGAATAAAAACAAAATAGTT